>JAWHQI010000148.1:577500-2029096 GCA_033032865.1 Dactylorhiza incarnata
GCAGATTGAGGCTATGAACCAGGTTCTGGCCGCGATCTCCCAGAAGATCCTTCCTCAAGCCTCTCAGGTCGCTACTCCTGACCGAGTGGCAAGCGGTCACCCTAGCGATCATCCCGTCTTCCAGCCTGCAGCTCCTCAGCGATCTCAGCATGAGGAGTTCGCCGCTCGTCATAATTCCTTCCGAGCCGCAGCCCAGGGGCCTCCGGCTCAGACCCTGAATTTTGAAGAAGGGTTTGCTTACCCTCAAGCTCCTCCTACTTCCTTTTTTCCTCCTCTGGGGCCTTCTGAACTAGGGGAGCCCTCCCCCTTTACCGATGAAATTCGTCGGGATCCCATTCCTCACGGGTTCAGAGAACCTCGACTCCCAGTGTATACGGGAGAGACCGACCCCATGTGTCATCTTCAAGCCTTCGAGTCTGCCGTGGCTCTCAGGAACATTTCAGATGGAGTGAGGTGCAAGCTGATGGTCACCTCCTTCGATGGGTCGGCCATGGAATGGTTCTATAAGCTGCCTTGTCAGTCTATCCCAAGCTTTGCTGCCCTAAGGCAAGAGCTCCTCCTGAGGTTCGCCACTGCAAAGAAAAGGAAGAGTGGTCCTGCGACCCTTTTCAAGATCAGGCAAGGGGACAACGAAACTGCAGCGCATTTCATTGACCGTTTTCAGAAAGAGATCCTGGGGGTCAGAGACATGGATCCCGAGCTCTATATGGTAGCTTTGATCAGCGGCCTGCAGGAGGGTCCTCTGAAGTTCAAAGTCACAACCAAAGAGCCTGGCTCCTATCAGGAGCTGATCAGCATTGCCAATCGCTATATAGAAGGGGAGATCAACAACCCCACCTATGTGAGCAATCTGACCAACAGAGCCACTCAGAAAGGCTCTGCGGGATTCTATCCTGCTCCATCTTCCTCGAAAACTAGACAAGAGCTTCCACCTCCAGTTCCGAGAGGTAAGAATTATCGCAACAACCGCTTCAACCGAGGTAATCAATTTTTCCCACCTCAAAATTCATTTCTTCAAACTCCTACTACTCCTGCTCCGCAAGTCACCCCCATCCACCAGATCCAATATACTCAACCTCCTCTTCTACCCATTCCTTCACTTTATAATGAATCCCAAGAGTCCTTCACGGACTTTGGTGTTTCTATGAATGAAGTGCTGCAAGTCCTTCAGAAACAGCCCTTTTTTAAGAGGCCAGCTCCGCTGAATTCTGACCCGAAAACCAGAAACCCAACCCTCTACTGTGAGTATCACAGAGATAGAGGGCATTTGACAGAGGATTGTAGAGCTCTCCGCCTATTTTTAGAGAAACTATTAAAGGAGGGAAAGCTCCGCGATCTCATTCAAAAGAATGACTCTGCCAAAGCTTCAACCTCTAAGGCCAAGGAGGTAGCAGAAGTTCACTGGGAGCAGAAGTTCACTGGGAGTGCGAGGAAGTAGATGATGTTGGCCATCTGGGCAACATCGGTTCTCTAATTGGTGTTGAATCCAAAGGAGTTGTGCATAGCAACTACCTGCTGAAATATATTCTGATTTAACTGTGGAGATAGCAATGTTGTTTTGCTTTTTACTACTCCAGGACACAAGCCTTCTCCCCAAGAACTGACAAGTTCCTGAAGTGCTTTTTCTGTCTTCTTTGCACCCAGCAAAGTCTGCATAAGAATAGCCACACAACTCAAAATCATCTGATTTAGAATACCAGAGCCCCAGATTTTGGAGTACACTTCAGATATCTCAAAAATCTTTTCACATCTTAGCATTGAGATTCTTTGGGGTTTACTTGATATCTTGCACAGACACATGTAGCAAACATGATGCCTGGCTTACTAGCAGTGAGGTAGAGCAATGAACCAATTTTTTTTTTCTATACATGGACTCATTATAGGGTTTCCCCTTTTCATCCTTGTCCCGAGACACATTTGAACCCATAGGAGTTCTCATAGGGGTGGAGTTCTCCATACCAAATTTCTTTATGATATCCATGGTAAATTTGGTCTAAGAAATGAAGATTCCTTCCTCAGATTGCTTTACTTGGAGACCTAAGAAATACTTAAGCTCTCTCATACTGCTCATTTCAAATTTACTCTGCATAAGTTTAGCAAACGTTTTGCAAAGACTCCCATTTGTTGATCCAAATATAATGTTATCATCATATTTTTGGACCAATAGGATCTGTCCCTTCAACTCTCTCAAGAAAAGGGTCTTATCTATTTTCCCTCTTGAGAACTTGTTTTCAAGGAGAAAGGTAGACAGTGCCTCATACCAAAACCTTTGTACTTGATTAAGCCCATAAAAAGCTTTCTTAAGGAAATAAACATGATCAGGAAAGGTTGGAGATAAAACCTGGTGGTTGAGCTATATAGACTTCTTCTTTTAGATCTCCATTTAGGAATGCTGATTTTACATCAATTTGATAGACTTTGAATCCCATGTATTCAGCATAGGCTAGGAAGTGTTTGAGGGCCTCCAATCTAGCAATAGGTACAAATGTTTGATCAAAGTCTATGTCTTCCTCCTGCATGTATCCTTGAGGTACCAGCCTTGCCTAATTCTTTATAATCACTCTAGCTTCATCCATCTTGTTTCTGTAGACCCACATTGTCCCAATGATATTGTGCCCTTGTGGCCTTGGGATAAGATTCCATACTTTGCATCTTCTGAATTAATTGAGCTCCTCTTGCATAGCCATAACCCAAAATTGGTCTTTGTTGTCCTCCTCAAATTTCTTGGGCTCAAGTTGTGATAGAAAACCGAGGTGCAAGTTCTCATTTAGAGCATTTCTTCTAGTTCTAACTCCATGAGTGAGCTCACCAATTATCTGATTTGCTGGATGACTTCTAAGATGTCTCATAGTTGTAGGCATCACACTTGTTGGTTCTCTTATTTCAGTAACTTCTTCAGCTCCTGCTTCATGATTCTCATTTTGGAGATTTGGCTCTTCAGTAAACTCTTCTACTGTTTTTGGAATAAATTCCATTGTGGAAGGGTCATTCTTCTCAGCTGTTTCTTCTTCTCTGATTTTAAGGGTCTCTAAATTTTCTTCAATTCTTGCACTGGATGAACTAGAAGAAGGGTTATGCAGCATGTTGTTCTCATCAAAAATAATATGTATAGATTCCTCAATTGTAAGAACATTCTTATTGAAGACTCTGTAGGCTTTGATATGCTTGATATATCCTACAAAGACACCTTCATAGCTCTTTTCAGAGAATTTGGTAATGTAGTGCTTATTGTTTTTCAGCACATAGCATTTACTTCCAAAAATTTTGGAGTAAAGTAGTGTTGGCTTCTAACCCTTAATCAGCTCATAAGGAGTCTTATTATGGTTCTTATTGATGAGTGCTCTATTTTGCACATGACATGCAGTCAACCCAAAAATATTCTGGGAGTGAGGAGTCACTTAGCATGGTTCTATCAGCTTTAATAAGTGTTCTATTTTTCCACTCTGCCACCCCATTTTGGTGGGGAGTTCTGGGAGAAGAAAACTCTTGTAAGATACCTTCTTCTTCACAAAATTTGGTCATTGACCCGGACTGAAATTTAGTTCCATGATCACTTCTGATTTTGACCACAGAACTGTTTACTTCATTCTGAATTTGTTTGACAAAATTATTGAATGTACTTAGGGTATCAGACTTGTGTTTCAAAAAGAGCACCCAGGCAAATCTAGATTGATCATCAACAATAACTAATGTATAAGCCATTTTTTCTAAGTTTTGCACTACCATAGGACCAAATAAGTCCATGTGTAGTAGGTATAAGTACCTAGTGGATTCTTTGTCCTCTATGCTTTTGAATGAAGTTCTTGTTTGCTTGCCCATTTGGCATGCATGACAAGGACTCATCTCTAAGCAATCCAATATAGGAGCATCCCTTACCAAGTTCTCTGTCATTAATTTCTTGAGAGACTTGTAGTTAATGTGGGCTAGTCTCTTATGCAACATTACACAAGCAGACATTCCATCATTTGCTACAAGACATACATGCTCATTCTTTCTAATGCAAATGAAATTTAAACAATAAATATTGCCACTCCTAGTGCCTGTTAGGATGGATTCATTCTCAGAATCCTTGATCAGGCACTTATCCTTGTGGAAAGAAACAGCATATCCCAAGTCACATAGTTGACTTATGCTTATAAGGTTATGTTGTAACCCTTCCACATAAGCTACTCTTGTGATAGTGATACTACCATTTGTGATCTTACCATAGCTCTTATCTACACCTCTGTCAGATCCTCCAAATTTAACTTTGGATCCATCTTCTATAGGTGTATACTCCTTGAATAGGCTTATTGTTCTAGTCATATGCCTAGAACATCCACTGTCTAAGTACCACACAGGAGTCTTGGTGGTTTTGGGACATACCTGCAAGATAACAACACTTCCATAGGAACCCAGTCTCTCTTGGGTCCTAGGTGCTTGTGAAAGAATGATTTAGCAGCCTGCATTCTAGTCGCCATGTGGGGATGATTCTGGACAGTTGGGTTGAACCAACAGTCTAAGGGAAAATGCCCTACTTTTCCATAACACCAACATTCAAATATGTTGTATCTAGATTTTCTTATGGTGTTTGGTCTGACTGGGTTAGTCTGTTGCTTGACAGCTAACCTTCCCTTCTTGGGAGCTGAAGGGTTTTCCCCAACATGACAAATTCTAAAGGCCTTCACTAGAGGATTGTTCTGGGGTGCAGATAGTGCACTCTTCCCAAGGAAAGTTTGTCTCTTGCTTAGCCAGGTAGAAGGAAGCTTAAGACCACTGTCTATCTTCTGGCTTTCTTTGCATCCATAGATGCTACTATGATCATATGAATTTGTGGGTATGATCACTTTTCTAAAGATTTTCTTTCCTTGGGTAGATTTCCCATAGTTTTCACATTGATTGTAGCCCAAACCTTGCTTATTTGTTTGTGAAAAGATATTAATCAAGGGAGAACTATTTGTGGCTTGGAATAACTAGCCACAATTTTCTTTTCCTTTAAGAGCATATCCTCCAGCTCTTTGATTCTAAAATTCTTGAGCTCGATGACTTCAGTCAAAGTGCTAGTGCTCGGTGGAGAGATTGATAATTTGGTTTTCTCTTGAGCCAGCTCAGTTACTTTCTCAAGTTGTTCATCTCTCTGTTCACTCAAGGAGATGATCTCTGCAGCTTGTGCCTTACATAGAGCTTGTACTTTCTTAAGGGCATCAAGCAAGGCACAAAATTTCTCAATATAATCAGTGTCAACTTCTCTTACTGTTGAAGAGGAGCTGGCATCTGAATCTGTGTCAGAGATGGTAATAGAAGCTTTAGGAATTACTTGTTTGTGATGAATTTCATCACAACATTCTTCATCTGAGAAGGCTATGGATGTTATGTGGCTATCTGATTCTGATGAAGACCATTCAGTGTCACTGTCACTAAGTGTCATCACTTTCTTTGCCACAAAGCTTTTCTCTAACTTCATGTTCTTTTAGTGCTTTCTTTCTTCACTCTTCTCTTGTCTTTTGAATGGATATCCAGCAATGACATGTCCAGGCATTTTGCAGCTATAACAAACAATGTTAGAAGAAATATGTTTGCAAGATTTGGAGTCATACCTGTCTGATCTGTGTTTCCTCCTAGACTTGTCTTCTCTCCTGGAGTTAGAGGGTGAAGCTTCATATCTTCTGTTCTCTCTTCTTCTATTTCTCATTAGTTTCTTAAACTGCTTGGTGAACAGTGAGAGATCTTCATCAGAGAGTTCTAAGCTGGAGTGTCTTGAGGTCTCTTCCTCTGAGACATAGACAGGCTCCACTGTCTTGTGCTTTCTAGAAGCTTCAACTTTAAAGGCCACTGCCTTTCTCTATTATAAGCCTTGGAGTTTTCCTCCTTAGCCTTTCTAGTATTTAGTTGCAGCTCATATGATAAGAGCTTGCCATATAGCTGTCTAGGCTCCATTGCTCCCAGATTGCCAACTTCCCTTATTGCACACAGCTTCATGTCCCATTCTTTGTTCAGGGATCTCAGGAATTTGTCATTTAGCTCATAGTTGGTGAACTCTCTTTCATAGGTTATGAGCCCATTGACAATCCTGAAGAACTTCTCATAGCAGGTAGCTATTTCATACTTCTTGTCTTGTCTGAAGGATTCATATCCCTGATTCAAGAGGGGTTTTCTGTCATCCCTGACTTCTTGAGTTCCTTCCATGTAAACAACCAATGAGTCCCACATTTCCTTAGTTGTTTTGCAATGAAACAGATTCTGAAATGTTTAATCTTAGATTGCATTTATAATGATTTTCTTATCCATTTTGTCCATAGTGACCAAGGCAACTTCATCCTTGGTAAACTAGGATAAGGTCATAGGTGTGGGAGTTGTTGTTGGATCCACAGGGATGTTCATGGGAAGATAGGGTCCCTCTTCTACTGCCAAATAGACTCTAGGGTCTGAGGCTTCCATGTACAACTTAATTCTTTGCTTCCAGATGGTGAAGTTCTCCTTGGTGCAGATGGGCAGCTTCATTGAGCTCATTTCCTTATGATGCTCACCAGCCATTGATTTAGCATAACCCACAACTTGTAGATCATGTTCTAAGTTGTTAAGCCTTTGAACTTAACCTTCCTCTGATACCAATTGAAAGATATGGGTTGTCTATAAACTACACCTAGAGGGGATGATTATGTGTTTTCAGTATTATTTGCTACTTTAAATTTAACTATCACAACACAATGGCAATCACTGAAAACACACAAGATTTATAGTGGTTCCCTACAAGATAATGTGTCTAGAGGTAGTCCACTATCCCCCCACCTATCTAGCAATGAGCTAGACTAGGCCACTTCTCCAACTCAGATCTTTTCTCAATAAATAGATCTTATAACTCAGGTTCACACAGAACCCTACCAAGCTAAGACTTTGCAAGTCATACAATAACTCAGATCTTCAACAAGATTCTTCCAAATCTCAGGCTCACACAGAACCCTACCAACTCAGATCTGTTACAAGATCCTACAGACTCAGGCTCACAAAGAACCCTACAGAATAATACACAAAGGTTTGTTGTCGTAGAAGAAAAGACTTCTAGATGAGAGCTTTGAAATAACAGGTCTTCTTCTTCTTCACAGAGATCTCTTGAATCACTAACCTTTCTTTAGAATCTTCTCTAGACCTTCACACCATAGCAGCAGTGAAGTCTTCTTCTTGTTGATTCTTTTCTTTCTATTTTGGAAGTATGTATGAGAATAAACTTGAGAGAAGAATACTAAGCAAGCATATCCTGTAGATAAAAAATGTCTCCTTTTATATTGCTCTGAAATTTTGCATAAAATCCCTTGTTAATTATTCCATAATCAATTTTCCCGTTTGAAACATTTGGCAAAATTGGTATAATATTTCATCATTAATGACTTGCCGATCTTAAAACTTGCAGTATATAGAAGTAATACTATTCTTTCTTAAATATTGTGCAATGGCTATATTCTGTAGAGAAGATATCATTTATTACTCCTTGATTGGTGTGCAAGATAGGCGGCGTGCACATTACTTGAATGTCAATTTCCAAGAACGTCTACGCATTAAATGCTGCTCTGCAACTGTCAAGGCGATAATATTCCTTCAAGACGATGTCGTCGTGATCAATGTAAACGACAGATATTCTTCACGACGATATTGTTGACTTGCATCCTTCTTCAAGACTCTACTTGATATCTCAACGATATTACTTCTTCTAAATGATATCTTCGAGATGTTTCTTTTGATAAGACTTAGACTTATTCATCAGGCTGACAGTCTTTCTTCAAGACGATATCGTCTTGATCTTCTAGATGATATAAGGTCTTCAAACCGATGTTTCTCTTCATGAACTTTCCTTCATGACTTAATGAGTTTTTTCTTGAAATCTTCAAGGTTATACCTCTTCTTCAAGACGATATCGTCGAGACCTCTGAACTTAGTCTTTCTCAACTATAAGATTTCTTCAGCCTTCAAGACTATATGTCTTCTTCAAGATGATATCGTCGAGACATCTGAACTTTAGCTTTATCAACGATAGCTTTCTTCAACCTTCAAGACTATACATTTCCTTCAAGATGATATCGGTGAGATATCTGAACTTAGCCTTATCAACGATAAGCTTTCTTCAAGGCGATGTCATCAGAACTATCTCGACGATATGTTTCCTTTCACAATGATTCATCTGCTTAGTCTTGAGACGATATTTTACTTAGTTAATTTTCATTACTTTAATCATCTATATACTAGTGATGTATCTTTGATGCATCTGTCATAATATGAACTTAAACATAACATAAAAAATAATTTAGCTTATCTATATGTGTGTTCCTTCTTCAAATCTAGAGACACTGAAGGCTTAATACCCAACAAGTATTGACTGCCTCAGCCCAAAAATATTTTGGGAGTGAGGAGTTACTTAGAATGGTCCTACTAGCTTCAATAAGTGTTCTATTTTTCCTCTCAGCCACCCCATTTTGTTGGGGAGTTCTGGGAGAAGAAAACTCTTGTAAGACACCTTCTTCTTCACAAAATTTAGTCAATGACCCAGACTGAAATTCAGTTCTATGATCACTTATAATTTTGACCACAGAGATGTTTATTTCATTCTGAATTTGTTTGAAAAAAAAAATTGAATGTACTTAGAGTATCAGACTTGTATTTTAAGAAGAACACCCATGCAAATCTAGAGTGATCATCAATAATAACTAGTGTATAAGTCATTCCTCCTAAGTTGTGCACTATCATAGGACCAAATAAATCCATGTGCAGGAGGTATAAGCACCTAGTAGATTATTTGTCCTGTATACTTTTGAATGATGTTCTTGTTTGCTTTCCCATTTGGCATGCATGACAAGGTCTCATGTCTAAACAATCCAGCTTAGGAGCATTCTTTACCAAATTTTCTGTCATTAATTTCTTAAGAGACTTCTAATTAATGTGGGCTAGTCTTTTGTGACACTTTACACAAACAGACACTCCATCATTTGATATAAGACATACAGGTTCATTCTTTCTAATGCAAATGAAATTCAAGCAATAAATATTGACACTCCTATTGCCTGTTAAAATATATTTAGAATGCTTAGAATCCTTGATCAGGCACTCATCCTTGTGGAAAGCAATAGTATATCCAAAGTCACATAGTTGACTTATGCTAATGAGGTTGTATTGTAACCCTTCAACATAAGCTACCCTTGTGATAGTGATAATACCATTATTAATCCTACCATAGCCTTTGAAAGTGCACAGTGTGCCTCTGAGTATTCTCTAGAGGGGGGTGAATAGAGTTTAAAATATTTTCTACCCTAAAAGTACACACATAATAAAAATACTAAGGTATTATGCTATCAGCAAAAACCAATGACAGAATAAATTAAATACAGTTTGGTGAAAATAAAACACAAAAAATCTAAGGTATGGACAGCACAGAAAATCACACCTAAAGACACAGGAATTTTATTGAGGTTCCCCAAAATGTGGGTAGTCCTCTCTTCTACCTCCCTGGTAGGATTTCAAAACCTGTGCCTGATTCTTTTGATAAGGAGACTCTAAGAACCACTGAGTCTTTTGATAAGGAGACTCTTAGAACTACTGAGTCTTTTGATAAGGAGACTCTTAGAACCACTGAGTCCTTTGGAAGAGGGATTAATAAAACTCTTTACAGTTGAAGGAAAAAAGTAAGAAGAAAGTAAGAAGAAGAAGATAGAATTCTGTTCTCAGAATTCTCTAAGAGAACTTCTGTTGCTTCTATCTTTTACAAGATCGGAAATGATGAACCCTTACTTATGATATAGATGTTTGCAAGGGTTGTTTTGCTTGATCCTTTTCTCTAAAAGCTTCTTGTAATCTAGCTGCTATATGATGATGATGAAGAAGCAACTGTATCTATTTCCTGTGCAGAGAGAGAGCTTATGTTTTATGTCTTAGGGTTGAAGGAGGAAGAAGATGACCATATTCGACAGACAAAATAAAAATGGATGATTCTCCTATGTTCCTCTTCTTCTGCATACTTATTCAGTATGATTAAGATTTCAAAAAACCTTTCTTCTTTTGGGTTGTCCTGAAAAGGAATTCATCTTTGCCACTTATTTTTCTTTCTTCTTTTGTTCTCCACCCGTCCATCACTTTTGAATACCTTCCAAGAATGATTTTGTGTCCTGGAAAGCTCCATTCCATTCTTGGTAATAAACAAGCCATTGGAGAACTGTCTCTGGCCTTGTGGTCCTTCTGATAAGGTCTCAAAAGGATAGCACAAAAAGCTTCCTTTTTCTGACTGTATTCGACGCTGTGTTGACTTCATCATTCTTCATATCGATGCACCTCTGAGTTCTTATCGAAATAGCTTAAAATTCCTTCTTAGCTTTGGCTGAACTCAGGTGTCGACGTTACGTCGATTCCTTGTCGATGTTACGTCGATTCCTTATCGACGTATCCGTCGAATTGAAGACTTGGATATTGGGCTTTAACTTTTGCGTCAAATTGTAGTCGAAGTTGCGTTGACTTCTTGAATGGCTTTGACAAGCTCTTCCTTCTGCGTCGAGTTCCTTTCGATGTTGCGTCGACTTGAATTATACTTCGATAAACTGAATAAGTTGCTTTGACTTCTAGTCAGAGATGCATCGATATCAAGTCGAAGTTGCGTCGACTTTTATTCGACGCAAGTCTTAACTTAACTTATTTTGTAATTGTCTTGACTTGGCCTTGACACTCTAAGGTGAGTGTGACATCCGAAGACATCTAATGATCAATTTACCCTTACTATACAATGTGGGTAATATAACCTAAGAAGTAAAATCACTTATAGATAATTTGTTAAGTTAAATCCAAAAGAAGTTTTTCCCAACAATCTCCCCCTATTTATCTTAACAAATTTCACAAATTGTTTGAAGTGATTTTACACATACTTTGACATAAATAGAAATACAAGAAAGACATACATAGACAATAAATTATGATAGAATGGAGAATATCTGATTGATATAACTGAGTGTTTATCAGAGATAATTTACCCAAGACATGTTTCACTTTTTCTTTCTGAGAAATGATGACAAAGCCTCATATACCTTTCTGGATATCCTCTCCACATATTTGAAATTAGTTGGAATGGCTTTTTTGGATTCCTCTGGATTCTCTCATGCCCCTTGAAAAGCTTTTCCAGATCAGCTTCTATTTCAGGATATACATCACTGAGCTTTAACCCCATACTGATAACTTTAGCAGTCAGCTGGCTAATTTCTTCCAGATCTATGTCCTCTGCATCAGGATCAGGAACTATGAAAGTTAACTGAGGAATTCCTGAAACTGGAGTTGTTTTGAAATTGATCTTCCTTTTCTTTTGATATGGTAGGTCTTCTAAATCTTGATTGATTCCAAGACCCTTTGTACCTTGTTGCCCTTTCTCATCCCATAATTTGGCCTGAGGGTTCTTGGCAGTATATTTAGAGAGGTCAAATAGAGTGCTGGGAATCTGGATTGCCTCTTTTAATTGCTCTTTTTCAACAGCCTCTTTACCCTTGGATAACCTTTCAATGAATGGACTTCCCTTTTCTTCTTATTCCCTTTGAGATGCTTCATAATCATCTTGCTCTCTTCTTCTAATCTCTTTCAGGAATTTATCCAGCTTTGGATCATGATATTCCTTCCATTTATCTTCAGGCATTTATACCTTCTCATAGGTTTTGTAATAGGATTTATCCTTTCTAAGTTGCTTCATCTATTCCTATGTATATTTTTCCCATATGGGTATGTTTCTTCCCCTTCCTCTGTGACCCCCTCCATGTACCCTTCCTCTGAAGACTGGTGCTTGGAGAATTGGAGTGGGTGCTGGAGTAGAGGCAGGAATGAGTTGAGCTGGTGGGGGAGATGATGGAGCAGGATTGACTGTAGATGGAGTTGTTGTAGATTCGTCAGAAAAAGTCCAGAACCCTTGTGTATCAGGGATGGATGGTTTAGATGCAAGGGACTCACTATGTTGTTGCACACTTTTAAGTAGGCTTTGTCATCAGAAAATTGGTCACTCTCCCCCTTTCTTGATGACTGCCTCTGTATTAGAGGCAGGGTTCTTGGAGGAGAGAAGGATTCAGGGAGTGGGAGAAGTTTGGAGGTAATAGAAGTCGCTCCTTTAGAAGCAAAAGATAAACGGAGAGCAGGAGTGTAAACTGAATCTTGGGGTGGCCTGCTGGTATAATTCTCGCCCTGCTTTATATCATTGAGAAATGATATAAAGACATCATCAGGTAACACTGACGATCTCATTTCTGTATCAAAGTCCATGATTTCAGTCGTGAGGTCTCACAACCTTCTAGGTTGAGTGCACAACTTGCGATAGCAATCCTTCGAGAAGTTAAGATAGGGAGCACAGAATTGAGATAGTAAGGTCTCGAGAGCAAGATCAACTTCTTTGATAATATCTCTTTGATTCGAAGGAGACGCCATTGAAATCATGTGAGTACCTACAGGGAAACAGAAAGAGAGAAGTAGAAGGGAAAATGGAGGAGAGTGAAAGGGAGAGAAGTCAAAAAGCACAATAAGGTCGAATGCCTGAGTTGCTTTAAGTAGATGAATCATCGTAACTTAGGGTTATATTCGAAGAAACGTCGAAAGGAAATGAATTCAGCGCGCCAAAACATGTCGATGTCGCTTATGCGTGCGCTTTGCAAATTCGACGTATCATCGTGAAGAATTCGACGTGGCTCAGAATATAGTCAGCAACCATGATGTCGACGTAAGCGTCGATATATATTCGATGCTACGTCAAGTGTTATTTAAAGGATCTATCTCAATCTTCTCTCGAAGCTAACGCCGAGTAGGAATCGACGGTGCATCGATTGTTATTCGACGCAACACTGATTTAAATAGTTACATTTTCTTGAAAATTTTTGCTATTTTTCCCAGCAATATCTTTCTATAAAAAAATAGGTTAGACTACATAATATAGTGGGAGTGACCAAGAGGGCTCCATCAAGCATTCCCAGTGCATTGATGAAGAACTTGTGCTTACTTTCATCAAGTGGCTTAGTGAAGATGTCAGCCCTTTGAATATCAGTGAAAATGTATTGAAGGTTGATCTTACCCTTCTCAACATTATCCCTGAGAAAGTGGTGCCTTATCTCTATGTGGTTAGTTCTACTGTGGAGAACAGGATTGTAAGCTACAGAAATAGCACTAGAGCTGTCACAAAATATTGTGGAATTGACAAGAGAAAAGTTGTAATCTAACAACTGATTTTGCATCCACATTATTTGTGAGCAGCAGCTTCCTGCAGCTATATACTCAGCTTCTGTAAGACCCCATTTTTCGCTACAAAACTGGTTCTTATACCCAGAACCGCCGCTTTGCGGTGACACCAACACTCGGGAAGGTCGCCACTACAAAATGTTGATCCTGACGGCCATATCGATCACAGAAGAAGAAAAGTACAAATGAAGCAAAAGTAAGCTCAAGCCCACATCACATGAAATACAAGTCATAATGAAAAGGAGATATCCACAATAATAGCTGAAATAAAAGGTATCAACATAAAAAGGGCTCCTGCCTGATACATCAATTCCTCACTACAAGTTCACTCGCGGAAGCAAAACTAGTAGAACACTCACGGATCCAAACACCGATGCTCCTGTGCTAAACTGTCCCGCCTCCATCTACACCGGCCTCTGGTGTTGCTGTGTCACCTCGATCCCCTAAAATGATATGGTCCACCAACCGTTAGTAAAAAATACTAAGCCTCGTTTCCCCCCCCCCCCCCCCCATCCATCCCTCAGTGGCCCTAGGCACCGAGCGGGAGGATGAAGCGGAGGACATCAAGGGGTATAAAACAAAGCAGGTGACATGTCTTAGCTACAGGAGTGTCTATCACTACGTAGGTGTTTATATATAATTGAAGCAGTAAACAATAAGTAAGCAGGATAACGAACAAGTAAAGAATAGTAAAGTAAGCAGGTAAAGACAGGTATGTACTAGAAAAGTAACCATTGATTTATAGGAATGCACATAAAAACCTATAGACCAAAGGGTCGTTTAGCAAGGCCTATCAGATAAAAAGTCCCATAACCAATTTATAGGATAGGGGTAGGGGTTGAAATGCAATGTTTATGCTATGACATGTAGTATTATGCTGGGTAATGTTATGATCACACACTTTGACTCTATGCGCACAAACCTTTAGTTCCCCCTTTTTGGAGCTAGCAAGACTCCCAGGATACCCCCGTAGTGGAAAACGGAAGCGGTGGGTTGGGCCTCGCCCACCTCTAGGTTGGTATTCACACTACCTAACCTAGACCTATCATACGCCTCAACGCAAAACCGCGGAGCGCCTGCATACTCTTACTAGCCGGACCACCAGACTTTCATGGCTAAGTGCAAATCCACACATACCGAGTTAGCGTATTGACGTCGGTGTGAACAACCATCTATACCAAAGACCCACCACCTTTATGCACATGCAATATCATTACTGTGTATCTCCGAGCCATAGGCTCCCCGAGCTAACCCGCCCGTCACAACAACCTTCCAAGCCACCTGCTCGTCGGACAAACCCGTCTGCAACCACATCCACCGAGCATACTGCTCGTCCGTCCAAACAAGGTAACACCCGCAGTAGCGAGGTTTGGGTGAGTGTATTATCAAGTTAATCTTGCATAACAACTTACTCCTATAATTTAGGGTTAATCTTGGACTTCCCGAGGTCTACCCTGTGAAGGACTCGCAGCGGTACTAGGAGGTACGATGGGATGATATCCCAAACTGCCCTTTCTAAGACACTTATTTTTATTGATGTCTACCCTTGAACATACCCCTCTTACCATTTCACTTGAATTAACCCTAAGTGTTTTATGACTCTCCAAGGGAAAGACGATCTTTCGCCCATCCCGAGCACAACCTTGCCCATTAGCTTATCGGGAACACTCAACACACAGGCTCCTATTGATGACCTCAAACCTCCTCAACCAGACTAACTACATTATCTACCTTCTATTCCCACCTAACGGTCTACAAGTTACTCAAGTTTTACAATTTTACTATACGCAGACCAAATGAGCTTTATGAGGTGTATGAGAGGTGGTACTCCAATTATTCATCAAAATGACTCAAGATTATTATTGGGGGTGAGTTATGACATCATAGCACCATCTCCAGAAGTTCATAATTTTTCTACTTAATTTGGTATTTATTATAATTTCTCCCAAATTAGGGAACCTATGATTTTGTACATCAAGTATAGTTTTCCGACATGGTATGGCTTCAATAAAATTTGTACAACTAGATAATAGCAAAATAACAGCCAAACCTATATTTCATAATTTTCCAGAAAGGTTTTGACCTCCAAAAAAATCATTGACTAATTTATCAAATTTAGGGATTTACAAAGGAAGCACCAAAAATCCTCATTCAAAAATTATAAGAAAATTATTAGATGTCCAAAGTAATTAGAAAAGTTTACTGGTTGAGTTTCATAATTTTCCAGATTCAGTTGACCATATAAATTCTTTAATTAAACAAACAAATCATAGGGCACTTTGTGAAGTGAACCATATAAAAAACTCCTCCAAAAATTATACCAAAATTTACAGATCACATTATTGCCCTAAAAAGTGCTCTGACCAAGTTTCATGATTTTCCAATAAGTATAAAATCCACCAATTAATTTTCTTACAACTAGGGTAAACATTGGGGTTATGAATGAAGTACGTACTATATACATCAATCCAAAATTCATAACAAAATTATCGCAGAATGATATCATCCATATAAACTTACTGACAAAATTTCATGGGCATCCAAGGTATTATGATTACGTAAATTCTTAATATAAGAAAGTGACATAATTGATTCTTAATTAATTCAGAGGGGGTAAATGTTCCTAAAAATTCCGGATAAATTATCTAGGGCATAATACCACCATATGAAACTACCTGCCAAGTGTCATGTCCATCCAAAAACATATGACCATGTGTCCTTTAATAGGTTCAATATACAAACCTATGGTTTGAGCAAGGGTTCTAGGGCACATCCACCCTAAACCACACAAAAACACTTGTGGGGGTATTTTATATGACATTAAGCTTGTGGTCAAAATTTCACAATATTTGGATGAGGGTTGACCTCCCAAATCCATCAAGTGCACTTAATTACCCTACCGATTCAATTCCAAACGGAATAAAATTTTTACCAGTAACATGTCATGACCCTAAGAACCACCCACCAAAATTTGGAGGGGTTTAGAGGTCTCTAGACCCTAAAATTAATTCGTACATGAATTATAAAATTCATTAAAAAAAACTATAGCAAAAGCTTATCCAAAAATTCCCATTTTTTGATATGTTGAGGGTAAGGGTAAATCTAACCTATGCTCAAAATTTCAAGGCATTTGGACGTCCGAAATAGTGGGGGCACTCAAATCAATCTCTGGTCAACCCTGCGTATAGGTTGCACCATTTTGAGTGCTACAGTAAAACTAGTGGGCCAAATCGGCTCAAATCAATTTTACATTAAAGTACACATCAGGGGCTATAGGTTTGGTATAGATCACTTTTCCAGTAGAGGGCTCTAAGTATTTTCTATAATTATTTCTAACTACTGCCAGTAAAGGGACAGAAATAGGAATATCTAATATATTATTACATAAACTTGCACAGATCTTAAAGCGCAAATGAAGGGCATCCCTTCATCTTCTCCAATCAGCCAACGGCCACGGTTGGCCCGTCCAGTAGCAACTTGGGAGGTGATTTCCCAGCCACCTAGACACTCTCCCGGTCGGCCAATGCCTCCACCACCTCCGTTTAGGTGGCCGCCAGCGATGTACGGTGGTTGGCCGGCCGGAGGCGGACGGAATCAGGAATTTAAATGAGAGAATAAAAGCTTGAACACAAGCTTCGGTCCATGCCAATCCAAGACCAATTGGCCCAAAATCTAGTGGCCAAAATGATGAGATCTACCCACTAAGAAATAGATGAGAGGAGAGGACCTGAATTGTGGCTTGTAGTCATGTCGATCGCCGGTCCACCATGGTTGGTCGAGAGCTCTTGGGTGCCATGCCGGTAGGTGCTTAGGTAGAGAAATTCTTCTAGAAAAAATGGGGAAACTCATTCCCTCCACCCCTTGAGCCCTTTTATAGAACCAAATCCTGGTGGGGAGGAGATGAAGCTTGGGATTCCTCCATTAACACCATTCATGGTGAAAATTTCGGCCATCCCCAAATGTCACTCAATTCATCACCCAAAAGAGTTGGAAAACCCTTTAATATTCTCATAATTGATGGCGGGAAAGAATCCCCATCAATTGGGAAGACTTTTGGACTCCCTTGGCCATGAATTTGGCCACCAAAACAAGTTTTGTCTGCCTCTCGTCGGTTGAGCTACTGCTAGAGCTAATGCTAGCGCCCGCGCTAACATCTCGACAACGTAACGCTCGTCGTTTCGGCAACATCCAGGCGCTACCGGTTACCGCCAATGCTAGCGCTAGCACCTGGGCTAGCATTTTGACGGTATTTGGTTCGTCACAGCGGTTCAGTGTTCGTCTCAGTGGTTCACCTAAACCACCACTACCGCTTGCGCTAGCAACTAGAGTCGGCTCTATCACCGCATTCAATACACCCCCTTCTTTCTATGGTTGGATAATTGGGGTGTTACGAGGGGACCCCCTTACTAGGTTAGACATGTCATGGTGGAGTCATGGGTCACGGTGATGCCCTAAGGCCAACCTTAAGCTTGGTAACTGGAAATCACTATCCGCAGACCATGGTGATTTTCGCCTCGAGCCTAAGCTCTTAAGTTCTCTTTGCGCATCCTAGGGTTTTGTTATGACCTAGTCATTACAAAACCGTCCTAGGGGTCTAGTCGTTTGGGGGATGTTACAGCTTCAACTGTAGAAGTGGATATTGTGGTTTGCTTCTTGATAAACCATGAGATCAGTCTAGCACCAAGGAATTGACATGTTCCTGAGGTGCTTTTTTTATCCAGCCTGCATCCAGCATAGTCTGCATCTGAATAGCCAACTAATTCAAAACCAGATTCAGCTGGATACCACAAGCCAAGTTTGGTGTACCCTTTAGATATCTGAGTATCCTTTTTACAGACATCATGTGGGATTCCTTGGGGTCAACCTACAACCTAGCACATATACAGGTAGCAAACATTATATCTGGTCTGCTAGCTGACAGGTAGAGAAGAGAGCCAATGGTTGCTCTGTAAGTCTTCTGATCAAAGGACTTACTCATTTCATCTCTATCTAGAATATCATTAGTAGCCATGGGTGTTTTCATGAAAGAGGCATTTTCCATCCCAAACCTCTTGATGAGATCTCTAGTATACATGGATTGAGAAATGAAAATCCCATCTGCATTCTGCCTTACTTGGAGGCCTAAGAAATAGGATAGTTCCCCCATGCTACTCATTTCAAATCTTGACTGCATTAGGTATGCAAACCTTTTGCATAGGGATTGATTTGTTGACCCAAATATAATGTCATCTACATATATTTGTACTAGTAAAAGTTGATTCTTATGTGCTCTTGTGAGGAGTATTTTATCCACTTTACCTCTTTCAAAGGAGTGTTCCAGAAGGAAAGTGGATAAGGTATCATACCAAGCTCTTGGAGCTTGATTGAGGCCACACAGTGTTTTATCTAACCTATATACAAAAGAGGGAAAAGATGGATTGACAAAACCTGGGGGCTGCTCCACATACACTTCTTCTTGAAGAGCTCCATTTAGGAAAGCACTCTTCACATCCATCTGATAGATTTTAATCTTCATATAAGCAGCATATGCAAGGAACATTATGATGGCCTCCAGGAGCAAATGTCTGGTTGAAGTCAATCCCCTCCTCTTGTCTGTATCCTTGGGCCACAAGTCAGGCCTTATTCCTGATTATGACTCATGTTGAGTCCATTTTGTTTTTGAAAACCCATTTCGTGCCAATAACTGGGTAATTCTTTGGTCTCTCAACCAATGTCCAAACCTTATTCTTCTCAAATTGTGATAGCTCGTCTTGCATTGTAGATATATAGTGAGGATCACTATCTGCTTCTTCAAACTTCTCAGGTTCATATTGGGAGAGGAAATATTGCAACATTGTTTCATTTGTGAGCTAATTCCTTGTCTTGACTCCAACAAACAAATCTCCTATGACTTGTGTTGAAGGATGATCCTTTAGAGTCATCCTGGATCTTGTTGAGTATTTAGGAGATTCTTTTCTTCCTGAAGAACCACTTGCTCAGTGATAGTGGGAGCACCATCTTCATTCATTGGAATGATCTCAGTGGCTGGTAATTCGGGTGTTGTAAGTTCCTCTTCATCTAAATCAGTGTCAATTTTCTATTTTCCTTTGTCGTGGCACACTAATGGATGATCCATGATGCTAAGTCTTTCAACTTGCTCTGCTAGTTGGTCTTCTTCCTGCAGACCAGTTATGGTGGAAGCTTCTTTCCCCTTATAAAACATGTTAGTTTCATCAAAAACCATATGCACAGACTCCTCAATCTTGAGAGAGCTTTTATTATAGCACATATAGGCCTTGTTTGATGAGGAATATCCCAAAAATATTCCATCATCGGCCTTCTTGTCAAATTTGGCAAGATGACTTTTCCCATTGTTGAGGATAAAGCAAGTACAACCAAATATCTTAAAGTATGTGACTATAGGTGCCTTTCCCTTCAGTAACTCATAGGGAGTCTTCAACTTTGACTTGTGGATGAGACTTCTATTCAGAACATAGTTGGCAGTATTTACAGCCTCAGCCCAAAAGGATTTTGGCAAGTTGGATTCAGCCAATAATGTCCTTCCTGATTCAATTTGGGTTCTATTTTTCCTTTCAGCCACCCCATTTTGTTAGGAGGTTCTAGGAGATGAAAAGCTTTGTCTTATCACTTTATCCTCACAGAATCTACAAATTTATTGATTTTCAAACTCGGTACCATAATCACTTCTGATCACACCAACCTGAGTGTTGAATTCAGATTGAATATGTCTAATGAATCTTGAGAGGATCTTGAAGGTGACTGACATAGATTTTAGAAAGAACACCCAACTGAATCTAGAAAAATCATCTACAATGACTAGAGTATAAGACTTACCTACTAAGCTCTGAGTGGAGATAGGACCAAAAAGGTCCATGTGCAACAAGAATAGGATTTTGGGTGAATCATTCTTATCAATTGGTTTGAATTATGATTTGATCTGCTTTCCTAATTGGCAGGATCTACAGGGATGGTCTTTGAACTTACCTGTTGGTAAGCCTCTTACTAGGTTAAGTTTAGACAGTTTGGCAATGGTCTTAAAGTTAAGATGACTAAGTATCCTATGCGACAACTCATTGTTTTCTAATTGGGAGTTAAATAAGCAGATCTCTGACTTAGTATACTCAAAGTCTACAACATTGACCTTACCTTTCATAAGACCAGTCAATACTATTTGGTTAGTTACAGAACTAACTATATGACACAAAGACTTAGTGAATACAACTTTGTATTCACCATCACACAGCTGGCTAATGCAAATTAGATTATGTTGAAGTCCTTCAACATAAGCTACCTTAGAAAAGGAGACTTTCCCAATCCTGAGCAAACCATATCCTTTGGTTTGTCCAAAGTGGGAATTCCCAAAAATTAACTTAGGCCCTTCTTTGGCCTTGTAGTTTTCCAGCAGTCCTTTTGCTCCAGTCATATGCATGGAGCATCCACTGTCCAGATACCACTGCTAGTTTGTGGTTGAACAGTCTTCCTTCTGCACATGAAAGCAAACATTAGTATAGACCCTCACATGTTGGGGTCCCTTTCTTCTATCATCATATGGATTTATGAAATAATAAAATGGTCTTTTAGTATACCCCATGAGGTGAAGAAGTGTTGCATTATTATGCCATCAATGTTTGGCTATATGCCCAAGTTTAGAACAATAGAAACATCTAGGAACAAAAGTAGAAGGTGGTTTAGATGTTTGATAAATTCTTGCAGGAAACATGCCTCGAGAAGAAATCGACGCATCTTTAGAGTTGCGTCGAGTGTAATTAGACGTGTCTGCATAGTTATGTCGATAATAATTTGATCCAAAATATTGGTTGCGTCGAATAGAATTTGACGCACCCTCATATTTGCTTCGAGTTGCTGTCGATGCATATGCTGAACTCCGTCGAGTTGCATTCGACGCATCTTTAAAACTGCGTCGAGTTCTAATCGACGTATGATTCTTTTTATTAAGATTTTTATAATTTTATGTCTTTTCTAAGGGGTGTTTACCTAGAATCCCTGTTTGAATAGTAATGTTTACCCTATTTAATATAGTGAGTTATTAGGGTTATTATTTTGTTCTTCACATGATTCTAAGTTGTTATTAAGTTTATTCATGTTAGACCTAGTTAATGCTATAGGATTTTCCCAAGCAAGTTTGGTAGGGATTGGTGTGCTAGTGGATGGTAGTGATTCTAGATCAAGATGATCAAATCTCTTGGAGAGATTTAGTGAGATATACTTAAGCTTTTGACTCCTTCCATTGAGTGAGTCATTAAAGGCTTTTGCCTTTGTAAGTTCTTTCTCTAAATCAGAATTTTCATTAACTAATGTGTATAATTATTTTTCTTTCTTACATAATTGACCTCTCAGATCATAGTTAACTGAGTACATATTATCTTTCCTAAGGTCTTCTAGTTCTGTTCTGATTATGTTAAAATCCTTTTGGCTATTAATATAATCTTGACAGAATTCTTTAAAGCAATCTTTAAAATCATTTAAGGAGAAGTCAAAATCATCAAAGATTGTTACCTTATTCTCAGCAGTAGAGTCTTCCAGAGCCATTAAGCATGCTTCTTCATTTCTACACTCTTCATCACTATCAGATGAGGAGAAGCTTGACTCAGATTCTTAGTCACTCCATGTTTCAGCAATGAAACCTTTCCCTCCTTTCTTATCCTTCCTCCTGAAGGATTTCTTCTTGTTCTCCTTCTTCTACTTGTTGCTCTTGTTCTTTTGATCTTCAGGACACTCAGTAGCAAAGTGTCTAGGTTTTCTGCAAGAGACGCAAATAATTTCCTGTTTATGAGTTTTGTCATACCTTGGTTTGTTTGAACTCCTCTCTTTCCTTCTGGAGTCCTCTGTCCTGACCCATCTCTTGAATATTTTAGTCAAGAGATTGAACATCTCTTCTTCAGAGGTGGAGGACTCTACTTCAGCAGTCTTTAGTTCAAGAGTCCTTTCTTTAGGATTTGAGATTCACTCCAGGGCCTCTGACTCAGCCCTGCATTTTACTAGGACCTCATTAGACTTGAGCTTCCCTAGTAAAGCTTTTGTTGAGATTTCTCTGAGGCATATAAAATCTCTGATAGCCCAGATTCTAGAGTCCCATGTGCTTGGGAAGCACATAAGAAGCTTGTCATTAATTTCTGTCAGAGAAATTTTTTTATCAAGTCCTCTCAGCTCATTTATGATAAAGCTAAACCTGTCATACATTTCAGTTATGCTTTCATCAGCCTTCATCATAAAGTTCTCATCTTGGGATATGGGAAGGGACTTCTTGTCCTTTCTTTCATCAGCACTACCTTCAACTAATCTAGAAAGAGATTCCCAGATTTCTTTGGCAGAGTTGCAAACAGTAACTTCTTGAAATATGTCATCTGACATGGTTGAGACTGGGATATTCATGTCTTTGGCATCACATGTCTTCACCTTCTTCTCAGCATCAGTCCACTCTGCTCTTGGGACTGAAGTTTGTGTCACTGTCCCACTAGCATCTTTCCTTACTGGGACTGGAAGACCTGTAATAATGACATTAAAAATGTCCTCATAAATAGAGTTCGTATACAGCTTTATTCTGGCCTTCTAGAGTGTAAACTTATTCAGGTTACACACTAGAGGTCTCGTTGATGCATAATCCTTAGAACTCATTTTCTTTTAAAAAAATAGTTTTTAACTGATTTATAATAAAGAAATGAGAGTAGGAGATCTTTTGATCAAGGTGTTAACCTTTTAATGATCAACCTCGCTTTGATACAAATTGAAAGTGCACAGTGTGCCTCTGAGTATTCTCTAGAGTGGGGTGAATAGAGTTTAAAATATTTTCTACCCGAAAAGGGCACACACAATAAAAGTACTAAGGTATTATGCAATCAGCAAAAACCAAAGACCGAATAAATTAAATACAGTTTGCTGAAAATAAAACACAAAAAAAAAAACTAAGGTATGGACAGCACAGAAAATGACACACAAACACACAAGAATTTTATAGAGGTTCCCCAAAATGTGGGTAGTCCTCTCTTCTACCTCCCTGGTAGGATTGCACAACCTGTACCTGGGTCTTTTAATAAGGATACTCTAAGAACCACTGAGTCTTTTGATAAGGAGACTCTTAGAACCACTGAGTCTTTTGATAAGGAGACTCTTAGAACCACTGAATCCTTTGGAGGAGGGATTAATAACACTCTTTATAGTTGAAGGAAAAAGTAAGAAGAAAGTAAGAAGAAGAAGATAGAATTTTGTTCTCAGAATTCTTCAGAAGCGCTTATGCTGCTTCTGTCTTTTACAGGATCTGAAATGATGAACCCTTGCTTATGATATAGATGTTTGCAAGGGGTGTTTTGCTTGATCCTTTTCTCTGAAAGCTTCTTGTAATCTAGTTGCTATATGATGATGAAGAGGAAGCAGTTGTATCTATTTCCTGTGCAGAGAGAGCTTATGTTTTTTGTCTTAGGGTTGAAGGAGGAAGAAGATGACCCTATTCAACAGACAAAATAATAATGGATGATACTCCTATGTTCCTCTTCTTCTGCATACTTATTCTGTATGATTGAGATTTCAAAAAACCTTCTTCTTTTGGGTTGGCCTGAAAAGGAATTCATCTTTGCCACTTATTTTTCTCTCTTCTTTTGTTCTTGACCCGTCCATCACTTTTGAATACCTTCCAAGAATGATTTGATGTGTCCTGGAAATCTCCATTCCATTCTTGGAAATAAACGAGCCAATGGAGAAGTGTCTCTAGCCTTGTGGCCCTTCTGAAAAGGTCTCAAAAGGATAGCAGAAAAAGCTTCTTTTTTTTTTACTGTATTTGACGTTGCGTCGACTTCATCATTCTTCATGTCGATGCACCTCTGAGTTCTTATCTAAGTAGCTTCGAATTCATTCTTAGATTTGATTGAACTCAGATGTCGACGTTACGTCGATTCCTTATCGACGTATCCGTCGAGTTGAAGACTTAGACTTTGGGCTTTAACTTCTGCGTCGAATTATAGTCGAAGTTGCGTCGACTTTTTGAATGGCTTCGACAAGCTCTTCCTTCTACGTCGAGTTCCTTGCGACGTTGCGTCGACTTGAATTATACTTCGACAAAATGAATAAGTTGCTTTGACTTCTAGTCAGAGTTGTGTCGATATCAAGTCGAAGTTGCGTCGACTTTTATTCGACGCAAGTTTTAACGTAACTTATTTTGTGATTGTCTTGACATGGCCTAGACACTCTAGGGTGAGTGTGACATCCTAAGACATATAATGACCAATTTACCCTTACTACACAATGTGGGTAATATAACCTAAGAAGTAAAATCACTTATAGATAATTTGTTAAGTTAAATCCAAAAGGAGTTTTTCCCAACAGCCTTTGACTACACCTTTGTCAGATCCTCCAAATTTGACTTTGGGTCCATCTTCTATAGGTGTAAACTCCTTCAAGAGGCTTCTAGTTCCAGTCATGTGACTGGAACACCAGTGTCCAAATATCACACAGGAGCCTTGGTGGATTTTGGACATACCTGCATGACAGTTTCACCTACTCAGGAACCCATGCTTTCTTGGGTCCTAGGTGCTTGTTAGAAAAAGAACTAAATGGAAAACTAGTAGCTTGCTTTCTGATTCTGATATTGGGATCATTATGCACAGTTGGATTGAACCAACAATCTAAGGCAAAATGCCCTACTTTACCACAACACCAACATTCAAATGTATTATATATAGATTTTCTTGTTGTGCTTGGTCTGACTGAGTTAGGATGTTGCTTGACAGCTAACCCTCCTTTCTTAGAAGGTGAAGAACTTTCCCCAGCATGAGAATTTCTTAAAGATTTCATAGGAAAAGTCTTTTGAGGTGTTGATAGAGCACTCTTCCCAAGAAAAGTCTATCTTTTGTTGAGCGAAGTAGAAGGGTGCTTAAGTACACTTTCTATCTCCATGCTCTCTTTCCATCCATAGATGTTACTGTGATCATATGAATTTGTGGGTATGATCACTTTTCTAAAGACTGTCTTTCCATGAGTAGATTTCCCAATATTTTCCCTTTGAGAGTAGCCCAAACCATTCTTATTTGTTTGTGAAAAGCCATCAATCAAAGGAAAAATAGTTTGTGACATGGAATAACTAGCCACAATTCTCCTTTCCTCTAAGATCGTATCCTCTAGCTCTTTGATTCTAATGTTCTTATGCCTAATAACTTTAGTTAAAGTGCTAGTGCTCAGAGGAGAAATTGATAATTTGGTCTTATCTTGAGCCAGCTCAGTTACTTTCTCAAGCAGTTCATCTTTCGTGTCACTCAAGGAGATGATCTCTAGTGCTTGTGCTTTACAGAGAGCTTTTGATTTCTTAAGAGCTTCAAGCAGGGCACCAAATTTCTCAATATAATCAGTGTCATCTTCTCTTACTGTTGAAGAGGAGCTAACATCTAAATCTGTATCAGATATGGTAGGAGAGGCTTTAGGAATTACCTGGTAATGATGGGATTCATCACAACTTCCTTCATCTGAAAAGGCCATTGCTGCTAAGTGGCTGTCAGATTCTGATGATGATGACTCAGTATCACTGTCACCGAGGGTTCTGAATTTCTTAGCTACAAAGCTCTTTTCCATCTTCCTGCTCCTTGAGTACTTCCTTTCTTCACACTTTTCCTTTCTCTTGAATGGACACTCAGCTATGATGTGTACAGACTTCTTACAGCTATAACAAATAATATTATAGGAAATATGTTTGTTATGTTTAGAATCATACCTTCCTGATTTGTGTATGTTTCCAGATTTATCTTCTCTCCTTGAACTAGAGGGAGAAACTTCCTGTCTTCTATTCCCTCTTCTTCTATTTCTTAGCAGCCTTTTGAACTACCTTGTGAACAGGGAGAGTTCTCCATCAGAAGGATCAGAACTCAGATCACTGTCCCTCCCACCTATCTAGCAATGTGCTAGACTAAGCAACTTCTCCAAAACTCAGATCTCTTTCACTATATAGCAGATCTTACAACTCAGATCACAAAGGATCCTACATTAGCCCTCACACAGAAAAGCTTACACTTAGGTTACACAAACCCTACAGGAATAACTTAGACTTTACAAGTCCTACCAACCACTCAGATCTATACCAAGATCCAACCAAACCCAAGCTCACAAAGAGCCCTACCATTCTCAGGCTCACACAGAACCCTACCAACACTCAGATCTGTTACAAGATCCTACAAGCTCAGGCTCACACAAAACTTGTTGAAACATGGTCTTCCGCATCTCCTAGGTTTGAGAATAACAAATCCTATGTGTATTTGATCTTGTGTGTTTAAGTGTGCAGGAAACAAAGCCATATGACTCAAGGATAACATAAGAAGGTTGCCCCCAAGTTTGAAGCCAAAATTCCAGCATGCCCACTAGCGTCGGCGGTAGCCTCTAGCGCAAGCGCTAGCTCTGATTATAGCAATTTTGGGAGGCAAGTATAGAAGGCGCAAGCAGCTAGCGTAGGCGCTATCTCGACGCACATGAGGAATGTCGGCATGGTTTTCTTGGAATGAAGATACACATGTGGAGAATGTTTCCTAATTCAAGATAGCGTCGGTGGTTGCGATAGCGCAGGCGCTAGCTTTCTTTCCAATAAAAGGATCCATCTTCTCTCATTTTCAACACACGTCCTTGAGAGAGTTCTAGTGCCAAAATTCCAGAGCCTTATACTGCCGAGAATTGATCTCACACCCCTAAATTCCAGAGCTTCGTGTCACATCATATAGAGGAAGTTTTAGAGAGATACTCCCACAAATCCATGAAGGCATAAAGAGATCCATAGAGAAGATTTCAACACGCTTCATCATCGTGAGGAAAAGCCGCGTCGACAACGATCATACTCTGCGGGTCTTCGTCTACTTCTTCAAGAGATCCACATAGAGGGAGTTCTTCATATTGTTGTTTATTTCATCTCTTTATTATTGTATTCGTGTAGTAAATTCACCTCGTGTTGGCGACAAGGTCTAGGTAGGACTTAGGCAAGAAATTCGCCTCGGGTTGGCGACTAGATCTAAGTTTGGTCTAGGGGGTGCTCGAGCCCGTATCTGGGGGAGGATTGGCTAGAGCGGCTTAAGGCCGTTTCTGGGGGAGGATAGGCTAAAGCCACCGATTCATGGGGATACGAGTAGGGATAGAAAACGAAAAGACATTTTACTATTCGCCTTCGATTTCTAGCGTCATAAGAAATCAAGTTTTGTAATCGTATATTTCAAGATAATAAAATCATGTCACTATTTTATTTCACTTGATTTGTTTGGCTTTTCTCTATTTTGATCTCTTAACTTTTCAAGTCTCTTAAAATATATTAAAAAGATTTAAAACCCTTATTCACCCCTCCCCCTCTAAGGGCGCTTACAGATCCAACAGAACTCTACAAGATGAAAAAGGAAGTTTTGCTATTGTAGAAGAGAAGGCTTCAAGATAGAGCTTTTCACAGTTTGGTCTTCTTCTTCTTACAAACGTAGGCTCAGTGATTCTTGAATCACCAAATCCTTCTTGAATCTTCTTCTGAATATATCAGATTGAGCTTCTTGTACAGGAAGATGAAGATTCCTTCTTGTAGTCTTCACAGCACAGCAAAAATGAAGATTTCCTTGTTCAGCACTTTGCTCTTTTCTGATTGAGTGTGAGAGTGAGAATGATCAAAAGTGTATAGATTTTGAAAAATAAAATCTATTTATATTCCTCTACGCTCATGCATAAAGGCCCCTCAATAATTCATTCCATAATTAATTAGGCCATTAAATAATATAGACTGAACAGGCAGAATAAACTACCATAAATGTTCTCCCCTTTTTGGAACTTGCAATATTTGGAAATATGTAATATTATTCTAAAATGATGTGTAAATGGCTATATTTTGTAGAAGATATATCATTAATTATTCCTTGATTGGTGCGCGAGATAGGCGGCGTGACATTCCATGAATACCAATTTCCAAGAAAATTTGAGCATTAAATGCAGCTCTGCATCTGTCAAGATGATAAAATTCCTTCAAGCCGATATCGCCTTGATCAAACTAAATGATATATATTCTTCAAGCCGATATCGTCTTGATCTTCTAGACGATATAAAATCTTCAAGTCGATGTCGTGTACATGATCCTTTCTTCAAGTCTTATCATAATCTTCTACACGATGTGACTTCTTCTAGACGATATCGTCTAGATAATTCTTTCTACATGACTTAACCTTAATCTTCAAGTCGATAAGGTTTCTTCAAGACGATATCGTCGAGATGTTGTCTACACGACTTGACTTTGCTTTCTCATCGATAAAGATTCTTCAAGACGATATCGTCGAGACTGTATCGACGATATTTCCCTATCTCAACGATATATCTGCTAATGGCTCAAGCCGATATTTGACTTTATGATTTTTTCATTTCTATATAGTTTTGGTACTGAAAATATAGTCTTGATACTAAACATATAGCCTTTACATACCAATAACATATTGAACTAAAAACACATATCAAAGACAACTTTACTTATCTATATTTGTGTTCCTTCTTTAAATCTAGGAACATTGAGGGCACAATACCCAACAATCTTCCATGCCACTGAGTGTGGTGGCTCGAGTTCTTCCACTTCAGTCACGTAATCGGCCAAGAAGTCTGTCACTGCTTGCACCTTTATTGATAGTCTGAGAACGAATGAGATGTCAAACTCGCTCAACTCCACCGACCATTTGGCCAACCTTCCTGTAAGACCCCATTTTTTTGCTACAAAAACCGGGTCTTATGCCCATAACCGCCGTTTTGCGGTGACACCAACACTCGGGAAGGTTGTCACTACAAAACGCCAATCCTGCCAGTAATATCGATCACGAAAGAAGAAAAGTACAAATGAACCAATTTTAAGTTCAAGCCCATATCACATAGTATATAAATCAAAAGATAGATGTCCACAGATAATAACTGAACAAAAGAGGTAGCAATAAAAAGGGCTCATGCCCAATACATCATGTCCTCACTACAAGATCACTCGCGGAAGGAGAATCTACTAATACAGACTCACGGATCCAGAGACTGGTGCTCCTGTACTAGACTGACCTGCCTCCATCCGCATCGGCCTCTGGTGGTGATGCATCTCCTCGGCCCCCTAAAATGATATGGTCCACCGACCAATAGTCAAAAAGACTAAGCCTCGTTTCCACCCCCCCCCCCCCCCACCCCACCCATCCCCCAGTGGCTCCTAGGCACCGTGCGGGGGGAATGAAGCGGAGGAGAGCAAGGGGTATAAAATATAGCAGATGACATGACTTAGTTACAGGAGTATCTACCACTACATATGTGTTTATATATATATATATATAACTGTAAGTAAAACAGGGTAAAGCACATGTAAGGAATAGCAACATAGAAAAGTAAAGTAAGGAAAGTAACCTTGATTTATAGGAATGCCCATACAAACCTATAGACCAAGGGATCGTTTAGCTAGGCCTAACGTATAAAAAGTCTCATACCAATTTATATGGTAGGGGTAGTGGTTGAAATGCAATGCTTATGTTATGACATGCAGTGTTATGCGGATTATTGTTATGTTCACACAAGTCTAACACACGCACCCGACTCTATGCGCATATACCTTTAGTTCCCCTTTTTTTAGAGCTAGCAAAACTCCCAGGATACCCCCTGTTGGGAATATTGCCCAAATGATTCCTGATTTGAAGAAGTCACCAAGTCAAGACTACTTCACTTTGTATTTGATGGCTTATCTAGCTTATAAATCTCAGGAAGTTAGTAGAATAGATTCGTCGAACGCAGAAGGAGTTTTGTCGAACTCAGAAGGAAGATCGTCGACCGCTGAGACGAGGGGTCAAATCTGCTGGGACGAGCTCACTGTCTCAGCGGATCCGCTGAGACGGGAAAGGAGCTGCAGATAGAAGAGATCTGGCGCGTTAGTCAAACGCAGAAGATAGTTTGTCGAACGCTGAGATGAGACAGAAGAAACAGCTGAGATGTTGGCATGTTCGTCGAACGCAGAAGACAGTTCGTCGAACGCAGAAGCAGGAAGAAGCAAGCGCTGATACTTGGCAAGTTCGTCGATCGCAGAATGCTGTTCGTCGATCGCAGAATGGCGTTCGTCGAACGCAGAGAAGAATGAAGACAAAGGAAGAAATGTCGTCGAGAAGATGCAGTATCGTCGACATTAACAAAGTAGCTTTGTCGTCGAGAAGAACAGATCTCGTCGTTCAGAAGCATTGTCGCTGAGAAGGCTAAGTATGACTGATGGCGTTGAACATCGTTGTAAAGAAGGAATGTCGTCGAGAAGACTAAAGAAAGACAGCTTAAGACAAGCAATTGGTGAAGTATGATCTGTCGACATAGTATCACTCATGTCGTCGAGAGAGCAACATGATTACGACGACAGTCTACAAGAAGAAAGATCACGACGACACAGTCAGAGATAGCATATCATCGTATATGCAGTAGCTGCGGATTGTCTCGTATCGGCGAGATACCAGCATCAGAAGAAGAAGCTAGAAGAATTGAAAGTGTATCTAAGTTCAAGGCTTCGACAAAAGCTATGTCGTCGAGATATTGTCCATGACGTCGTAACGATGGAAATATCGTCGAGACAGATTCAAATGTTGCGGACGCGCTGTCAGCATTTAATGTCGTCGCCTGATTGTCCAATCAGCGCGTGCTCTTAAGGAATGGGCGTCTGTCATTAAAGGACATCACATGTTACCGTTATGCGGCTCATCTGCCCTATAAAAGGGAACAGTGATGCCCTAGAAAAATTTTCTTCGAAAAAAAAAGGAAAAGAACGAGAAAGTATCCCGCCGCTACACTTCAATAGAACAGTACTCTCGGTGGAGAAGAATATCAAGTAGAGAGCAAGCATCAAGTGCTCTCTGAAGAATCAGTCATCATCATCGACTGAAAAGTAGCCGATCAACACCAGGCAAAAGAAGTGAAGGCTGAAGAAGATCCAGTGCTGAATCTCCAGATCAAGAAGCATCTTCGTCAACCTAAAGAAGCCAATCTTCATCAGGCTAAAGTTGTCAATCTTCATCTGGCAGAAGTAACAGTTATTTCTACTATAATCTCTTGTAAAGGCTTGCGGGCCTATTTGTCTAGCTTGCGGGCTGGAGAGCTGTGAGGCTTGAGGGCCAGGGCAGTGCACTTGCGGGTGCAATTTGTCGAGCTTGAGGGCTCGGGTGCAGTAGGGGCTTGCGGGCTTAGGCTGTAGGCACAGGACTTGCGGGTATGTGTTGTGTAGGGCTTGAGGGCCTGAGTGTCGAGCTTGTGGGCTCGGGGGTAGTAGGGGCTTGCGGGCCTAGGCTGTTGGGACTTGCGGGTCCGTGTTGTAGGGCTTGAGGGCTTGAGGGCCTGAGTGTTGAGCTTGCGGGCTCGTGGGCAGTAGGGGCTTGCGGGCCTAGGCTGTTGGGACTTGCGGGTCCGTGTTGTAAGGCTTGAGGGCCTGAAGATTTGGCAGAGTTTGCCGAGCCCAGCACATTGCTGGGTAGGCGCGGAGGGACAGAGGACTACTCAAGACACCCGGTCTTGAGGAACCTCTATAGATCGTTGTGTGTTTTCTGTGTCATGCCATTTATTTCATAGATCTATTAATCAGGGACAAAAAATACCAGAAAGGGCATAACATAATTTGAAAAACCTATACACCCCCCCCCCCTCTAGGTGATTAAGTAGACACCCGATAAACAACACCCCCTGTATTGGCAAACGAAAGTGGTAGGTTGGTATTCGCACTACCTAACCTAGACCTATCGTACGCCTCAACGCACAGAACGCAACAGCGGAGCGCCTGCATACTCTTACTGGATGGTCCACCAGACTTTTCCTTGGCTAAGTGATAACCACACTTGCCGAGTCAAAGTATCGACGTCGGTGCGAACGACCATCCAATACTAAAACCCACCACCTTTATGCACATACAAATATGATCATTATATATCTCCGATCCATTGGCTCCCCGGGCTATACTGCCCATCAGAATAACCTTCCGAGCCACCGGCTCGCCGGACTAACTCGTTTGTACCTACAACCACCGAGCCTACTGCTCGTAAGACCAAAACAAGTAACCACCCATAGTAATGGGATGTGGGTGAGTATATTATTAAGTTAATCTTGTGTAACAATTTATTCCTACGTCTTTGGGCATGGACTTCTCGAGGACTGCCCTGTGAGGGGCTCGCGCGTTACTAGGAGCTATGATGGGCTGAACCCCAAAGCTCCCTTTCCAAGGCACTTATTCTTAATAGTGTCTACCCTTGACCCGACCACTATTAATGTTACACTTACTAGCGCTAAGTGTGTTTTACTTCACTCCAAGGGAATGACGATCCTTCGTCGATCCCAAGCACACTCATGCCTCCTAGTCGACCAGACATCGTACTCCTACTTTCTTTTGGTGACCCCTCCCAAGACCCAACCATCATGGGTGCACCGACTTCTTAAACTCCCCCGATAAGACCTACATGTTTATACTTATTCAACTTTTTCACTATACGCAGACCACTTGAACTATATGATGGACAAAAAGAGAAAGACTCTAAATGCTCATCCAAATGACCCATGATTATTATTGGGGGTGAGTTATGTCATTTTAAGACTCTACAGAAATTCATAGTTTTCCTAATTTATTTGGCATTTACTATAATTTCTTTAAAATCATGGAACCTATAATTTTGAACACCAAATATGGTTTTCTGACAAGTTGTGGCCTTAATAAAGTTTATTCAACTATATATCATCAAAATAATAGCCACATATGAAATTCATACATTTCCAGAAAGGTTTTGACCCTCCAATTAAAATATTGACAAATTTATCAAAATCAAGGTTAACAAAGAAAGTACCAAAAACACTCATCTAAAAATTATGAGAAAATTAACAGGTGTCTAAGGTGATCAGAAATGTTCACTTCTTGAGTTCCATAATTTTCCAAATTCATTTGACCATATAAATCTTTTATTTAAATAAACAAATCCTAAGGCACTTTGTAAAGAGAACCACATGTAAACTCCTCCAAAAATTATACTAAAATTAACATATCATATTCTTGCCCTAAAAAGTCCTCTGACTAATTTTCATGATTTTACAGTGTATATTTAACCCTTAATTAATTCCCTTTATATGTAGGTCAAACAATGGACTTGTGAATGAAGTACTATATAAATCAACTTAAAATTCACCATAAAATTATCAAAAAACAATATCACTAATACAAGCTCACTGCCAAAATTTTATGAACCTACAAGATAATTTGATCATGTAAATTCTTCTTATAGGAAAGTGCTTCAAATGGCTCTTAAGTAAATCAGAGGGGATAAATGTTCCTAAAAATTCCAGGTAAATTCTCTAGGGCATAATACCACCCTATGAAACTCTACCAAATTTCAAGTCAAACCAATGACATATGACCATATGTCCTTCAGTAGGTTCAATGTTCAACCCTAGGGTTTGAGCTAGGGTTCTAGGGCACACCCACCCCAAATCACCCCAGCCCACTTGTGAGGGTGTTTGGTGTGATAATAAGTTAGTGGCCAAGGTTTCATCACTTTTGGATGAGCATGGGCCACTCAAACCCATCAAGTGCACCTTAACCTAATATTCCCCTAGTTTGACCAAACTTATGTTGCTTAATTACCCAATCAAATCAATCCCAAGTGGGATAAAATTTTTACCAGGGTCTTGTAGTGACCCTAAGGACCTCCCACCAAAATTTGGTAGGGTTTCGATGTCATTAGACCTTGTAATTAGTTTATACCTGAAATATTAAATGTTTACAAAAACTTTAGAAAAAGGTACTCAAAAAATTCTCATTTTTGGATATGTTGAGGGTGTGGATATTAGTAGGCTATGTTCCAAGTTTCAGAGCATTTAGATGGATGGATTGGTGGGGGCACTCAAATCTATCTCTGGTCAACCATATGTATAGGTTGCACCATTTTGAGTGTTGTGGTCAATCCACTAACCAAATTGATGTGAAATCAATTTGAAAATAAACTAGACCTCAAGAGCTATATGTTTGATGTTGAACATTTTTCCAGTAGAGGGCTCTAAGTATTTTTCATAAATAGAAACATAAATTGCATAAAGTGTGACATTTAAATACATAACATTTTAATCAAATCATTTGGGCAGCACTTATCAGATCATGCCAGATCAGACGGCCTCTGTTCATTGTCCCCGATGATCCAACGGCTCTGGTGAGCCAGTCCTGGAGCCATTTCCCATGGCATTTCCCGGCCAACTGTTCCCCTCCCCGGCCGGCCAATGCCACCACCACCTCCGTTGAGGTGGTGGCCGACGATAGGCGGTGATAAGGCAGTCGGACATGGCCGGAATAGTGGTTTAGACGTAGAGGAAAAGATTAAAATCCAAGCTCTCGGCCCACTCAATCCAGGGCCAATTGGCCCCAAACCTTGCGGCCAATGGATGTTGATCTATCCACGGAGAGAGACGAGGGGAGGACCTAAGTGGTGGCCTAAAGCTGCGCTGATCGTCGGTCCGCCATTGTTGGTCGTGAGCTCTTGGGTGCCTTGCTAATCTCTATCATAGAGGCTCGGGTTCTTCAGGGGAATGGTGGAAAATGACTCCTCTGAGTTCAGTGAGGGTTTTAAGATGGCTAATTGGGGGAGAGGAAGGGACATGGGAGCAATTGCCATGAAGGCATTAATGGCCAATTTCTGCCAACTAAATACCCCTCAAATTCCCCCCTCTATGTGGTCGGTAATGGCCATTAAACTCCTCCAAATTGATTAGGGAAACTGAATGAAGACATTAGAGGATGAATTGGTGGCTATTGGTTTCCCTAAACCATGAATGCCATTTCTCCTTCTCTTTCTCTCTCCTCCATTTTTGGGGAAAATGAGATTTCTCTCTCCTAGTCATCATTTACAGAAATTGAGTGGCAACTCCTGGTAATTATCAACCTTCTAAGTTAATGGGCTACTCCAATTGGGCTTAGCCCAAGTGCATTAGGCTTGATTTGATCAAAATGGGGCAATTTGACCAAAAAAATAGGGTTGACTTGACTTTGGTAAAATTGACCATTTGGGTCGACCCCAATGGGTGGTTAGTGACCCATTGGCCTCTCTTAAGGGTAAGGAAGGTCTAGGTAGGGTCAATTTGGCAGGGTGGAAGCCAATTGATCCTTAATAGACGACTTTAACTAAATTAGGGTTATTGTTGACTTGGGTCAAATTGGCCAAATTAGTGGCCCCATGATGGGGCTTTTAGGTCCATTGGGTCCCTAATAACATTATGAGGTTAGGGGAAAGGTCAATTTGGCAAGGTGGAGGCCAATTGACCCTTAATAGACCACTTTGACCAAATTAGGGTTAGGGTTGACTTTGGTCAACTTGACCACTTTGGTTGATCCCAATGGGTCCTTGGTGCTCTAAGGGACCCCCTAAAGGGTTAGGTGTGCTATGGTGGGGTCAAGGTGTCAAGGTGAGGCCCTAAATCCCCAGCCTAAGCTTGGTAACTAGAAATTGTTATCTGCAGACCATGGTGCCCTTCCCCTTCAAGCCTAAGTTCTTATGATCTCTTTGTGCTTCATAGGGTTTTGTCATGACCTAGCCATGACAAAACCATCCTAGGGGTCTAGTTGTTTGAGGGATATTACAAATCCCAATACATAAAAATAAAAATTTCATCCCAAAATTCAGGTTAGGCATGCGGGTCTCTACCGCAAGTGATTGAATGTAACATCCCTTAAGAAAAAAAAAATTTACCTGACACAAAGAGCTCTGGATACTTCTGCTGCATCAGGTCCAGTGGCTCCCAGGTGTGCTCATCCTGTCCATGATTCCTCCACAGGACCTTCACCAGCGGAACCTTCTTGCATCGTAAGACGTGTATCTCGGTGTCGTCTATCTGGACCGGCTCTAGGTGAACCGATCGATCAGTGGCTACAGGCCCATCTGTAATAGATATCTGCTACTCCGGCCGTAGTAGAGCTCTCCTAAGGGAGGAGACAAGGAAGACGTCGTGATACCCCATATGGGCACTCGTAAGGGGATTTGGCTAAAAAGATTCAGTTAAAAGTGGACATTTTCATATGATACCCCATATGGGCACACCATTGCTTCCGCTGCTAGTTTGCCCTCAAACTAAGCTCGCGCGAGGTGGCCCAGGGTTTGTGGACTTCTTTTCATTTGATCGAGGTTTCCCTCTGATACCATTTTGTAAGACCCCATCTTTTTCCAACAAAAATCGGGTCTTATGCCAAGAACCGTCACTTTGCGGTGACACCAACACTCGGGAAGGTCGTCACTACAAAATGCCGATCCTGCCGGCAATATCGATCACGGAAGAAGAAAAGTACAAATCAACCAATTATAAGTTCAAGCCCACATCACATAGTATATAAATCAAAAGATAGATGTCCATAGATAATAACTGAACAAAAGAGGTAGCAATAAAAAGGGTGCATGCCCAATACATCATGTCCTCACTATAAGATCACTCGCGGAAGCAGAATCTACTGACACACACTCACGGATCCTGAGACTGGTGCTCCTGCGCTAGACTGGCCCGCCTCCATCCGCATCGGCCTCTAGTGGTGCTGCATCTCCTCGGTCCCCTAAAATGATATGGTCCACCGACCGTTAGTCAAAAAGACTAAGCCTCGTTTTCCCCCCACCCATCCCTAGTGGCTCCTAGGCACCTTGCGGGAGGAATGAAGAGGAGGACAGCAAGGGATATGAAACATAGCAGATGACATGACTTAGCTAAAGGAGTATCTACCACTACATAGGTGTTTACATATATAGAGAGAACTGTAAGTAAAATAGGCTAAAGCACATGTAAGGAATAGCAACAGAAAAAAGTAAAGTAAGGAAAGTAACCTTGATTTATAGGAATACCCATACAAACCTATAAACCAAGCGGTCGTTTAGCAAGGCCTATCGTATAAAAAGTCTCATACCAATTTATACGGTAGGGGTAGGGGTTGAAATGCAATGCTTATTCTATGACCTGCAGTGTTATGCAGATTGTTATGTTCACACAAGTGCAACACACGCACACGACTCTATGCACACAGACTTTTAGTTCCCCCTTTTTGGAGCTTGCAAAACTCCCAGGATATCCCCGTAGTGGCAAATGGAAGCGGTGGGTTGGGTCTCTCCCACCTCTAGGTTTAGGGTATTCACACTACCTAACATAGACCTATCGTATTCCTCAACGCGCAGAACACAACCGCGGAGCGCCTGTGTACTCTTACTGGATGGTCCACCAGACTCTTCCTTGGCTAAGTGATAACCACACTTGCTGAGTCAACGTATCAACGTTGGTGCGAATGACCGTCCAATACTAACGACCCACCGCCTTTATACACATACAAATATGATCATTATATATCTCCGAGCCATAGGCTCCCCGAGCTAATCTGTCCATCAGAATAACCTTCTGATTCACCGGCTCGCAGACTAACTCGTCTGTACCTACAACCACCGAGCCTACTGCTCGTAAGACCAAAACAAGTAACCACCCGTAGTAACGGGATGTGGGTGAGTATATTATTAAGTTAATCTCGCGTAACAATTTATTCCTACGGCTTTGGGTTAACCATGGACTTCCCGAGGACTACCCTATGAGGGGCTCGCAGCGGTATTAGGAGCTATGATGGGCTGAACCCCAAAGCTCCCTTTCCAAGGAAATTATTCTGATTAGTGTCTACCCTTAACCCGACCACTATTAATGTTACACTTACTAACGCTAAGTGTGTTTTATTTCACTCCAAGGGAATGACGACCTTTCGTCGATCCCAAGCACACTCTTGCCTCCTAGTCGACCAGACATCTTAATCCTACTTTCTTTTGGTGACCCCTCCCAAAACCCAACCAGCATGGGTTTACCTTTATTCAGCATTTTCACTATACGCAGACCACTTGAACTATATGATGGATAAAAAGAGAAGACTTCAAATGCTCATTCAAATGACCCAAGATTATTATTGCGGGTGAGTTATGACATCTTAAGACAATCTCCAGAAATTCATAGTTTTCCTAATTTATTTGGCATTTACTATAATTTCTTTAAAATGAGGGAACCTATAATTTTGAACACCAAGTATGGTTTTCTAATAATCTATGGCCTTAATATAATTTGTACAACTATATATCATCAAAATAACAGCCACATATGAAATACATACATTTCTAGAATACTTTTGACCTCCAATTAAAATATTGACTAATTTATAAAAATCAAGGGTTAACAAAGAAAGTACCAAACACATTCATCCAAAAATTACAAGAAAATTAACTGGTGTCTAAGGTGATCAGAAAAGTTCACTACTTGAGTTCTATAATTTTCCAAATTCATTTGACCATATAAATCTTTTATTTAAATAAACAAAGCCTAGGGCACTTTGCGAAGAGAACCACATGTAAACTCCTCCAAAAGTTATACTAAAATTAACAAATCATATTCTTGCACTAAAAAGTCCTCTGACAAATTTTCATGATTTTACAGTGTATATTTAACCCTTAATTAATTCCATTTATAAGTAGGTCAAACAATGGACTTGTGACTGAAGTACTATATCGATCAACCTAAAATTCATCATAAAATTATCAAATAACAATATCACTAAAAAAAGTTTACTGCCAAAATTTCATGAACCAACAAGATAATTTGATCATGGAAATTCTTCTTATAAGAAAGTGCTCTAAATGGCTCTTAAGTAAATCAGAGGGGATAAATGTTCCAAAAAAAATTTAGGTAAATTCTCTAGGGCATAATACCACCCTATGAACCTCTCTATCAAGTTGCATTTGATGAGCATGGACCACTCAAACCCATCAAATGCACCTTGACCTAATATTCCCCTAGTTTGACCAAATTTATGTTGCTTAATTACCCAACCAAATCAATCCCAAATGGAATGAAATTTTTACTAGAGTAATGCAATGACCCTAAGGACCTCCCACAAAAATTTTGTAGGGTTTGGATATCATTAGACCTTGTAATTAGTTTATACCTAAATTAATAAATATTTACAAAAACTTTAGAAAAAGGTCCTCCAAAAATTCTCATTTTAGAATATGTTGAGGGTGTGGATATAAGTAGGCTATGTTCCAAATTTCAGAGCATTTGGATGGCTGGATTGGTGGGGGACTCAAATCTATTTCTAGTCAACCCTATGTATAGGTTGCACCATTTTGAGTGATGTGGTCAGACCACTGGCCCAATTGATGTGAAATCAATTTGAAAATAAACTAGACCTCAGGGTCTACAAGATTGATGTTTAACATTTTTCTAGTAGAGGGCTCTAAGTATTTTTCATAAATAGAAACATATACTGCATAAAATGTGCATTTAAATACATAACATTTTAATCAAATCATTTGGGTTGTGCTTATCAGATCGCGCCAGATCGGATGACCCGTGTTCATCGTCCATGATGAGCCAACGGCTCTGGTGAGCCAGTCCTGGAGCCATTTCCCATGGCTTTTCCCTGCCACGTGTTCCCCTCCCCAGCCGGCCAATGCCACCACCACCTCCGTTGAGGTGGTGGACGGCGATAGGCGGTGATAGGACGGGCGGAGGTGGCCGGAATAGTGGTTTAGATGTAGAGGACAAGCTTGTAAATTCTAACTCTCGTCCCACTCGATCCAGGGCCAATTGGCTCCAAACCTTGTGGCCAATAGATGTTGATCTATCCACAGAGAGAGAGGAGGGGAGGACCTGAGTGGTGGCCTGAAGCCGCGCCGATCGCCGATCCACTATTGTTGGTCGTGAGCTCTTGGGTGCCATGCTAATCTCTATCACAGAGGCTCGGGTTCTTCAAGGGAATGGTGGAAAATGACTCCTCTGAGTCCTGTGAGGGTTTTAAGATGGCTAATTGGGGGAGAGGAAGGGACATGGCAGCAATTGCCATGAAGACCATTAATGGCCAATTTCGGCCAACTGAAAACCCCTCAAATTCCCCCCTCAATGTGGTCGGGAATGTCCATTAAACTCCATCAAATTGATTAGGGAAACTGAATGGAGACATTAGAGGAGGAATTGGTAGCTATTGGTCTCCCTAAACCATGAATGTCATTTCTCATTCTCTTTCTCTCTCCTCCGTTTTGTGGAAAATGAGATTTCTCCCTCCTAGTCATCATTTACATAAATTGTGTGGAAACGCAGGTGAAAAGTCTATTAGCCCCAATCAGACTACAAACCAGGATCTCAGCAAGCTGGTAGGAAGTTGGCTCGCTCGGCAAACAGGAGAACGTAGTAGGGTAAGGTGAGAGAGAGCTCGCCTCGTGAACTGATGCAAAACCTCTCGCGGAGCGAGATCCCCCTAATAGGGCCTAAGCAGTACAATTCATTGTGGAGGTATACTCAGACGGACGAGCCAAGGGCTCTCCCACACAAGAATACTCAGCACGGCTGTAAGAAGTCCTCTGTAGTGGTAAGACACGCGAAAAAACATAAGGAAGACCTCTCTTGTGGTATCCGAGCGAGGTTGAGCTGGATGCTCGCGAGAACATGACGCGATAGGTGAACCGAGTAATCGTGATCCTAAGGGGTATGCGAGGAGACAAGGGAATGGTAACGCTCGTGAGCCACTAGTTGAAATACGCGAGTATGTGTTCGACGAGTACCATATCGCAGGAGGAGCTCGAGCATAACGAACTGGCAAAAGCATGAACAGAAACAAAAGGCCAAAGGTAAGTCAACAAAATTCCATTCCATTTCATAAAAAGAGTTCTATTACAAGTATTGCGGCGATCTCGCCAGCCAAAAAAATATATATTACATAGTCTCAAGGGCCATCCGCGGATCATTCGCCCTCGTTGTCCTCGAATGTCGGAACTGCCTTGAACAATTCTGGAACCACCTCTTCGACGGTAAGCTTCGCCGCCTCGGCGGAGAGGAGACAACCCCCCCCCCCCCCCCCGCAAAGTGCGGAAGATATACTTCGATGTCGTGATCGCAAACCCCCGTGTCTCCTCCTCCTTCTCGTGCCACTCGATCCTCGGGCTCCTGGGGCTGCGAGGAGGCGGTGGGAGGGCGGCCAGGACCAGCACCTGGTTCTGAGCCTTCAGCCCGGCGACTTCCTACTCTAAACTGGAGACGCGGGCGCGAAGTTCATTAGAAGTCTTGGCATCCTGCAAAAGTCGAGTTAGCCAAGGGAAAAGGATCGCAAAGAAAAGAGGACGGGTTCTCAACGAACTTACCATCCCGTCCTTGGTCCGGTGAGAAGACCGTCATAGATGGCCAACTTCTCATTGAGGCTCGCGGCCTCGTCAGTGGCATCCTTGAGTGCACATTCGGGCTCCTTAGTATGCCTCTCGATCTGAATGTCGCACCGACCCATCATGTAAGCGAGCTCTAAGGCACGCAGATGGGCTCGCGAGCTCTCATGTGCAAGCGACCGCGCGGTCTCATCCTTTAAAACCACAGCGTCCTCCCGGCCATAGAGCCCGAAGGAGAACTCAAAAGCCTGGCTGCTGGAGGTCTCTTCCTCCACCCAGGTGGGAAGAAGGGTGGATATAGAGGCCCTGATGACCTATGGATCCCAGAATAGTAGAGGCTCGTCGGCCTCGTCCCGGTGCTTCTGGCCGAGACCAAAATTTCGGTGGCTAATCGGGGTCGAGGTTCCGGCGACCTCTACAGCATGATCACCAGCCTCCTTTTCCGAGGGCCTCTCGCTCGACGAGGCTCCAAGGAGCTTCTTTCCCTTATCGGAAGTTGGGGGCTTCTTCCTCTTCGACGCCAGCTGCGAGGAAGACTCTCTGCGCCTCATGGGTCCGGCCCACTTCTTGTTGGGTTGCACGGAGGTGCCAGGAGCGTCCCGGCAAGCATCTGCGCCCATGTTTGCAAGAGCGAGGCTGGCGGAGGGAGGTCGGGTACTCGCGTAGGGAGGGTGGATTAGAAGGTCGCCTCTCCTGCAAGTGAACCATAACAATCAAAGTTAGTTATCAGGGAGAGGTGAAGTTGAAAGTGCACATTGTGCCTCTGAGTATACTCTAGAGGGGGGGTGAATAGAGATTTAAAAATATATTCTATCTTATTTGTGCACACACAATAAAAACACTAAGTGTTATGCTTCAACAATACCAAACACAGAATAAAATAAATGTTGTTAAAGTAAAGCAGAAAAGTTGTAAGCTATATGGGACCGCACAGTAAATTAACACACACAAAAGACACAAGATTTTATAGAGGTTCCCCAAAATGTGGGTAGTCCTCTCTTCTACCACCTGGTAGGAATGCACAACCTGTGTCTGAGTCTTTTGATAAGGAGACTCTTAGAACCAAATATCTTTTGATAAGGAGATCTTGAACCACTCAGATCTTTTGATAAGGAGATCTTGAACTACTCAGATCTTTTGATAAAGAGATCTTGAACCACTGAATCCTTTGGAAGAGGGATTCTTAAAACTCTATACAGTTGAAGAAATTGAAAGAAGAAAGAAGATGGGGAAGAAGAATTTTGTTCTCAGAATTCTGTAGAAGCTTTCAGCTTCTATTTTTCCCTTCAATGGATCTGCTAATGATTGTGTTGATTTGCAAGGGTTATATTCGTCAGATCCTTTTGTATATCTTCTGCTTGCTATCTGGATGATATATGATGTTGATGAAAAAGTAACTCTGTTTTCTGTTCTGAGAGAGAGCACTTGTTTTCTCTTTGTCTTTTTAGGGTTTCAGGAGGAAGAAGAAGAAGTGGAAACCCTAATCGACAAGCTGTGGCCGATTGTAATGAATGCTCTGCATTTTTCTCTCTTCTCATCAAATTTATTGTCCATGATTAATTTTGAATTAGTTTCCTCTTTTGGGTTGTCCTTAAAAGGCATAGTCTTGGACAATTAATCTTTCTTTCTTCTTTTGTTCACGACCCATCTCCCAGCTGTTTGAATACATTCCAAGAAAGCTTTTCCTATCTTCTTGAATGGTCCTTTCCATTCTAGGCAACAAACTAGCTGTTGTAGAACAGTCTTTAGTGTCGTGGGCCTTTAGAGAGAGTTCTAAAGGATAGCAGAAAAGGTTTCCTTTTCAGACTGTATTCGATGCTGCGTCGACTTCATTTTCTCTCTTATCGACGCACCTTCGAGTTCTTGTAAGAGCAGCTTCAAATTCCATCTAGCTCTGCTTAAACTCTGTTGTTGACGTTACGTTGATTTCTTATCGACGTAACCATCGAGTTGAAGACTTGTTCTAACTTCATTGTCTACATCGAATTGTAGTTGAAGTTGCATCTACTTCAGATGACTTTGATAGACACTTCCTTCTACGTTGAATTGAAGTCGAGGTTGCGTCGACTTCTAAGATAACTTCGACATGCTCCTTCAGCTACGTCGACTAGATATACTTTGATAGAGAGATTGAGTTGCTTGGACTTCTAGTCTTAGTTGCATCGACATCAAGTCGAAGTTGCATCGACTTATATTCGACGCAAGTATTAATTCAACTCAAATTGTGCTTGTCCTGACCTGGTCTTGACACTATAAGGTGAGTGAGACATCCTAAGACATCTAATGACTAAATTACCCTTACTATATAAGGGGTAATAAACCTAGAAGGTAAAATCACTTATAGTTAATTTATTAAGTTAAATCAAAGGAGTTTTTCCCAACAATCTCCCCCTATTTATCTTAGAAAAATAGATTGATTTGAAGTTATTTTACACATTCGTTAACATAAAGCTTAAAACAAGCAACTTATATATAAGATACCAGAAAAAATATTAATATAAATAAATGGGTTGGTAAACAAAAAAGCATCTGATTAATGTCAACAAGTGTTTATCAGAGTTTACCCAAGTAATAGTCTACTTTCTTCCCTTAAGAAAAGTAGATAAGGCCTCATAGACCTTTCTGAATTCCCTCTCTATTGGGAATATGACCCTCAATGTTCCCTTGATTTGAAGAGGCTTCACACTCAATGCTAAGTACAAGTTGTTTTTGATAAACCCCATTTCATCTCATGACTATGCATGGTTAGGTCATACCAGGGTATGAAGTAAGTTCAATTGGCTTGCTGCCAAAACCGCTTATACGAGCTCTTAGTCTCAGCTGAACCGCTTAGACAAGGCCAGGAGCCGCTGCGAAGGAGACTGGGCCAACTGAGCTGCGGATAAGGAAAATCCGCTGAGTCAACTGTCTGTCTCAGCGGATCCGCTGAGATGGGACACAATGCAGTCGCTGAGACAGGAGGCTGTCTCATCCCAACCGCTGAGACAAATTCAAACAAGCAGACGGGCTTTACTTTTGGCGCAACAGAGGTCAGCTTGAGTGTAGGATCAATGTGTGATCTGAGGTAAGGTTGTTGAGCCTGAGGTAGGGATGTTGAGCCTGAGGTAGGTTTTGTGAAGACCTGAGAGATCCTGAGGGATCTGTGTTGTAAGCTCTTGGAGCTGAGTTTGAAGGTGTTGGCCTTATCTAACTCATTGTTAGAAAGGTGAAGGGGGAAAGAGAACTACTCAAGACACCATGTCCTGAGGAACCTCTATAAATCTTTGTGTGTTTTCTGGATGCTTGATAATAACTATCATAACATCAGAAAACAGCTAGTTTATAGCCTAAAGAAAAAGGAACCTATTCACCCCCCCCCCCCTCTAGGTGACTAAGATTACATTCTAAACAAACTATCAAGTGGTATCAGAGATAGGTTGGTCAATAAGGACATAACTGTCTGACCAGATACTATAAAGGAATAGTCTTATCTTAATCCAATGGCCTCCACTGGATTGTAGAAGGAGATGGGATCCATGAAGTTGTCCATATGCAACAAAGAAAACTTTGGCATTTGGAAGCAAAGGGTTAGATTGTTTATGGAAGCATCTGACCCAAGGATTTACATCACAGTAAAACAAGGGCCCTTCACTTTTCAAACTGCCTCCACCATAGATCCAACCAGGAGAGTGGCCAGGGCCTTCAATGACTTGACCAAGGATGAACTTGCACTGTTCACTATGGATAAAAGAGCACAAAACATAATTGTTAATGCAATTGATGACTCTACATTTCAGAACTTGGTACACTGCACAACTACCAAGGAAATGTGGGATACACTAGTGATATATATGGAAGGGACAGCTGAGGTGAGTGATGATAGAAAATCACTCCTCAACCAAGAATATGAAGCTTTTAGACAGCTGAGCCAGGAAAGAATTTCTATGTGCAATGAAAGGTTCTTTAGGATAGTCAATGAACTAAGAACCTATGAAAGAGTGTTCACTGACTATGAGCTGAATGACAAGTTCCTAAGATCTCTAACTAGAGACTGGGACACAAAAATATGTGTCATTAGGGAAGTGGCCAATCTTGGTGAGACTCCTACTCATACACTGTTTGGGAAGCTGCTCTCTTATGAGATGTAGTAATCTGCAAGAAAGGAAGAGGACACCTCAACAATGGCTCATGCAAGTGAGAGATTTGTGGCTCTCAAGGCTGCAGCTCCAAGAAAAGCAAGGGTAGGATGGTGTCTCCTCCAAGAAGGAGTGCTGAATCAGATAAGTCGGAGAACAGCACTTCAGACAGCTCTTCCTCTGATGAAGAGTTTGCTGCCTTCTCAAGGCAGTTCAAGAAGATGAGGAGGAGGAAGCAGTGGAAGAACAAGCCCTCCTCCTCCTCACACTCCAAGAAAGACCACAGCAAATCTGAAAGGCAGCACCCAAAGGGTGACAGGTATGATTCTAAATCTAGTAAACATGTTTCAAATAACATCATTTGCTATTGCTGCAGCAAGCCTGGACATATCATAGCTGACTGTCCAGTCAAAAGGAAGGAAAAGGGTGATAAGAAACATCACCACCATAAGGATAGGAAGGAGGAAAATCTTTCCTAGCCAAGAAAGGAAAGAGCTGGAGTGAATCTGAATCATCATCTTCATATTCAGATGCTGAAGAAGAAGCCTTCATTGGGCTGGTTGCAGCAGATGAAGATGATGACTGTCCTGCTGCCAGAATTGGAATCAGGGCCCCTCTATCAAATTCAGACAGTAATATAGAGAAGGATGAAGAAGACAATGTTCAGCTAGGCCTCATGGCCATCGCTGATAAGGAAGACAGTCAGAACATTTCTGACAAAGAACAGGTATTGATTCATTCTATCTCCTCCTCTGATTATGAGACAAGCCCAGAATTTGAACCACCTTCATCAATTGGTGGAAGTGATTCAGAATCTGAGGAATATGTCAATCAATTGATTGACAAGTATGGTGCTCTCTTGGATGCTCTGAAAAAGAGCAAGAAGCTTGTCAAGAGGCAAGCCCAAGAAATTTCCTCCCTTAAGATGGATAAGCAAGAATGCACTGAGTCACCCTCCTTGGTGGCTCAGATGAGTAGACAAATAAGCCATCTAAAGGGAATGACCATTGTGCACTTGAGCACCATATCCCAAAAGAACAAGGTCATCAAGTACCTTGAGGAGAAGCTTGTGAAAGAAAAGAGCCTAGTCGCTCAATTCTCCAAGCCCAAATCTGTGCTTCCTATTATTGATACATTTTCCTCTCAAACCACTAGGAGAGGACTAGGGTACAATAAAATGGAAGTAGGAGAAGGGAGTGGAGAAAAGAGCAAGGACAAGACTAAGCCTCATACCACCTTTCAGAAGGTGTTGCTTCCTTCTAACAGGTATGATCATGAAAGCATATATGGTCACTGGAAGAATGGAAGCTCCTATTGGAAGGAAAACACTCCTTCCTATAGTGGAAGAAAGGGTATGGGAATGAGTTCCATGAAGGCTCCCCATGAAGAAATTCAAATGGCCAAACCTGGACCATTTGTATTTGGTTCCTCTGCCCCATCATTCAAGAGCATGAAAGCTAGCTCTTCCAAGTTCTGTCCAGCAAAGAAGATGGTTGCTGTCAAACCTGTAGACAAGTCCTATTGCTCAGTGTCTGATGCCATCCAATCTTGTCTGGCCCCAAAGCCAAAGCAAGTTGATGTCATTAAGACAAAGAGCACCAAGACTATTTAGAGGTTAACATTCAGCCAAATCCTTGCTGAAAGGAACTTGAAAAATGATGTTGTCCCCCCTCCTGAACATAAGCACAGTGTTGTTCTCCCCTCAAAAAATGTTCAGAAGAGGAGATACAATATTCATGAATGTTGGTGCTGTGGTAAAGTGGGACTTTTTGCCATAGACTGTTGGTACAATCCCACTGTGCCAAGTGCAAAGAAAAGTCTTCCTGCAAAGAGTGCAGCTGGTGTGAGGTCATTTCATCATGCTAACAAGGACCTAGGACCCAAAATTATTTGGGCTCCTAAGGGTAACTAAACTCCTTCTTGCAGGTTAGTTTAAGTACCAACCCCAATCAAATATGGTACTTGGACAGTGGGTGCTCAAGGCACATGACAAGAACCAGAAATCTTCTACAGGACTACAAAGCTGTGAAGAATGGACCTAAAGTCATCTCTGGTGGATCTGAAAGAGGAATCACCAAGGGATATGGTATGATCTCCAATGGCATAGTTTCAATCACAAGGGTAGCTTATGTTGAAGGGTTGCAACACAACCTAGTGAGCATAAGTCAACTATGTGATCTAGGCTGTTGGAACCTTAGCTTTTGATTTGAGTTAGGATCCATCCCCTTTGACAATAAGTCATCTAATAACTCAGAATTCACGGAATTTGAACCGAGGAAAGTTTCTAACCATTCACCCGCTTGAAACAAAGTCAAGTTTGGATACCAAATCCCATCAATCGAATCATTTTTTCGAGAAATACGAGACAAAAAAATTATGCTTCTCGACTCCATGATCCAATTTTTTTAAAAAAAAAATTGATGGATAGAAATCGTGGGATCCTTTTCTATCAGATAGGAAGGGCTGTTGCACAAAATGATACATTTTAACAATTTTTGGCAGTTAATACTCCGTAGCTGTACTCTATCTGCTTGTCAAGAACAACAGTCAAATTCAAGTAGATGAAAAAGGAGCTAGAGCAATCGGGTGGCTTTAGAAGCATGTGTACAAGCTCGTAATGAGGGACGTGATCTTGCTCGTGAAGGTAATGATATTATTCGTGAAGCTAGCAAATGGAAGTTTCTCCCCCAAAAATAACCTCTCCGGTCGGAGAACGCCTCTTTTTTTTTATCCGAACCAAATATAAAATAATTAATAAGAAGAAAACAAACAAAAATCTATATTAATAAAAGTTACTAACTAGAAATGTAATTTGTAAAGCGCTCGACAAATTTCGAGCAGCGCTCGACTAATTCAGTCAGAATAATCTCAGCGGCCAGGCATTCTCTGAACGGCGCTCGACAAATTCAATCCATCCATCTCAGCGGTCTACGAATTCCAAGAGAGAGACAATCGTTCAGTACATCAGACGGCGAGCTCAGGCCGACGAATGTCAAGCTGACGAATTTCTATCTGAATCATTTTAATATCTTATATCACTATCTTTCTTTTGTTTTGACTATTCCTCATAGCCGTTGCAGATCAATTAATATTTTAGCCGTTGCAGAATAGCTTTAATGAAAAGAAACTGCAGGTCATCTTCTCGAGGAGTCAAAGCATTGATAGAGACCTTAGCTCTTTCCTTCTTCCCGAGAGAAGAATTCAAATTAAAAGTAAAGGCTCTCAGATCATAAAGTGACAGAAACAGGGAAAGCAAAAAAACCATGAGACACAACAAAAATAGCACACTTTTGGTTGCTAACATCTTCCTGCAGATTACAAACATCCTGAGACACAAATCACAACTACTTGCTCAGGATTATCACTGCACCAGAAGAAAGAAGTGTTTGAAAGGAGAGACCTCCAGAACTGTCATCAATCCATATCAGACAGGGGGAGCTCTTCAACATCAGATCCACTCAACACCACATCTGGATCTTCAAGAGTCTTCTTATACAGAGAAGAACATTACAATTTCTGTTTTTCATTTTACTTCCTTACCCCATCCTGTACAGGGTTATAACTCCCTTCAAAAGTTAATCCCGGTGACAGGGCACCTTAGCAAAAACCTGCAACTTGGTTAGAGCACCTTATCAACAGCTCACCTGGTGTGTTGACACCTTATCAAAATCACCTTGGTGTGAGGGCACCTTATCAACAACCTCCTAATGAATTCCTACCAGTGGGTAGAAGAGTAGATCTACCCAGTTGAGGGGAACTACTATACATCTTATGTCTTCTGGTTGTTTGTTGTTTGTTCATGGTTGTTGTGCTGATTTCTTTTATGCATCTCTACTGCTTGTTTTAATTACTCACTCAGCACATCCACATATATATATAATAAATATCATTACTTTGAAGTAAAACTTAAGCAAGATCATTTTAAGATAAATAAGAACTAAAACTCCACTTTCATAGGCTATGTCATTGAATTCCACAATGACAAGTGCTTGATCAAAAAGTCTAATGACTTAGAGACCATTCTCTCAGGCACTAGGAGTGGGAATGTTTATTGCTTAGACTTTATATGCAGTAATTCTCTTTCATCTGTATGTCTACTAGCTAATGAAAATGAGCCTCTTTGTATTCAATGGCACAAGAGACTTGCCCACATTAACTATAAGACAATGTATAGACTATTCTCTAAAAACCTTGTTAGGAATAGTCCTAATTTAAAATGTATTAAAAGTGGTCCCTGTCATGCTTGCCAAATGGGTAAGCAAACAAGGGACACCTTTAAAAGTATTGGCTCCAAAGACACTGAAAGATGTCTATATCTATTGCACATGGACTTGTTTGGTCCTTTGCCAATTCAGAGCCTAGGAGGGAAGTTGTATACTTTGGTGATTGTTGATGATCACTCAAAATATACATGGGTATTCTTCCTTAAGAAGAAATCAGATACATTGAATGTCTTTATAAATCATGTCAAGGCTATTCAGAATGACTTACAATGTGTTGTGGTCAGGACTAGGACTAACCATAGTACATAATTTCAATTTGAAGCAATGACAAGGTTTTGTCAAGAATATGGTATCACCCAAGAGTTCTCCTCCCCAAGGACTCCACAATAAAATTATGTGTCTGAGAGGAGGAATAGAACCTTGATAGAAGTTGTAAGAACATTGCTTAGTGACTCCTCACTCCCAGAATACTTCTGGGCTGAGGCAGTCAATACTGCATGTTATGTTCTTAATAGGTCTTCCATCAATAAGGTTCATGGAATTACTCCATATGAGATTCGGAAAGGCAAACAACCTACAATTTCATACTTTAGAATCTTTGGTTTAAAATGCTACATATTAAACAATGGAAAATCTCAATTAACAAAGTTTGCAGAGAAATGCAATGTGGGGGTTCTTGTTGGCTATAGCTCACATAGTAGAGCTTATAGAGTGTATAATAAGAAAACTCATGTTGTAGAACAGCCTATGCATGTAGTATTTGATGAGACCAGCCTAATCTATAAGGGCTGGTCTAGCTCTTCTATTTTGACAGGAAATGAGAAGGACATGGAAAAGATGTATGTGCAAGACATACCCAGCAGTAGCAAGGCATATGCAGATGCAGCAATTCCTGAAGAGGAAGAGGTCCAAGGTGCTAAAGACACTGCTGAACCAGCAGAAGTATTACAGCAAGCTGAGGACAGATTGCCTGCAACTATAAGACACCTAAGAGATCATCCAAGAGAACAAATTATTGGAGACGAGAACCAAGGTGTACTGACCAGAAGCAGGGCTCATAATGAGGACCTATTCTTGAGCTTCTTATCACAAATGGAGCCCAAGAAGTTTGAAGAAGCCAACCAAGACACCTTTTGGATTCAAGCAATGCAAGAAGAACTTCTACAATTCAAAAGATGCAAGGTATGGAAGTTGGTCCAAAACCTCAAGGACACAATATTATTGGCACCAAATGGATTTACAGGAACAGGTTGGATGAAAATGGCACAATCATAAAGAACAAGGCAAGGTTGGTAGACAAGGGCTATAGACAAGAAGAGGGAATAAAATTTGATCAAACCTTTGCCCTTGTTGCAAGGTTAGAAGCAATTAGGCTATTCCTTGCCTATGCTGGCCACAAGGGGTTAAAAGTGTATCAAATGGATGTCAAATCATCCTTCCTCAATGGTGACTTGAAGGAAGAGATATATATTAAACAACCATCAGGTTTTGTGCATCCAACCCTCTCTAATCATGAATATTTACTTAGGAAAGCTCTTTATGGTCTAAAGCAAGCCTTCAGGGCTTGGTATGAGACATTGTCTAGCTTTCTCATCAAGAACAAGTTCTTGAGGGGAAAGATAGATAGTACATTGTTTCTTAGGGAAATAAGGGGCAAGTGTCTCCTAGTCCAAATATATGTTGATGACTTAATATTTGGGTCTACTGATGACAACCTCTGCAAAAGATTTGCCAACCTAATGCAGGGGGAGTTTGAGATGAGCAGTATGGGAGAGCTCAAGTACTTTAGGCCTCCAAGTGAAACAGTTTGATGAGGGTATATTCATCTCTCAGACCAAGTACACTAGGGAGCTTATCAAGAAGTTTGGGATGGAATCGGCTTCCACCATGAAAACTCCCATGGGGTCCAACATTTCTATGGACAAGGATGAGAAGGGCAAGGCCTTTGATGAATCCATGTACATGTGCATCGTTGGATTCCTATTATATTTAACTGCTAGTAGACCAGATATTATGTATGTTACATGTGTGTGTGCTAGGTACCAGGCTTGCCCTAAGGAATCTCACTACTCAGCTGCAAAGAGGATTTTGAGATACCTTAAAGGCAGCCTACATCTGAGCCTTTGGTACCCTAAGAACAATGATTTTGAACTAACTGAATTTTCAGATGCAGATTTTACAGGCTGCAAAGAAGACAGAAAAAGCACAAGTGGGACTTGTCAATTCCTTGGAAGAAGGTTGATATCTTGGAGCAGCAAAAAGCAGACAAGTGTGGCAATATCCACTGCTGAGTCTGAATACATTGTTGCAGGAAGTTGTTGTGCACAACTATTGTAGATTCAACATCAGTTAGAGGACTACAAACTCAAGGTAAGTGAGTCTCCTCTATATTGTGACTCATCTAGTGATATCTCTATTGCTAAGAATCCTGTCTCACATAGCAGGACTAAGCACATAGAGATAAGATATCATTTTATAAGAGAACATGTTGAAAGTAAAAACATCTGCCTTGAATTTGTCCCCACTGACAATCAAGTTGCTGATATCTTTACCAAGCCATTGGATGAAGATAAGTTTAATTCCTTCAAGATTGAACTAGGAATGTTAAACATTGAATAATTCTTTCTTTCAACTCTTCTATGTGATGTTACATGTTAAGTTAGGATTCAAAATTTTATCACATCAACTCCCGGTAATAGGATTAGGCCACAGCACATTCAGACCTCACTAGGTTTAATGATCAGGTAATGAGAACAGCTAAAACAGACAAGTCTGTTTCAGCTGAGCCGCTGAGACAGCTGAGAAAAGTCTCAGCGGAACCGCTAAGACTGGTAAAACTGTCCCAGCGGCTGACAGTGCCCTGTCCCAGCATTTAGGTTGTCGTCTCAGCGGTTCCGCTGAGACGGGATGGTTTCATAATACTGTCTAAATGCAACCCCAAATTGATCCAACTCTACTTACAACTATAAGAGCAATAAATGTAATGATTGGGGTTAATCTTAACATAGACTTAAGCCATATAAATAAACAATCTTTAATCAGTAAGAGGTACACGACTTTTCTTTCCTAGCCGCTGAGACGAACCCCTTCCGTCACAGTGCCTTCTTCAATAGCAACAATGGATCTCAAAGTTCTAAGGATCATCTTGAAGGATATGAAATAGTAAGGAATGGGATTTCCCATGCTCCAAAAGAAATTAAGGAAGTGATTCAACTCCTAGAAGACCAAGGCCTGGAATTTCTTCTATCTGAACCCTGTGTCATTCTCGGAACTAAGGTTCTGGAATGGTTTGCCAATGCAAAGTTATCCACTTCCAAGTCATCCCTCAAGTCAAAGATTGGAGAAGATAGAATCAAGATAACCTCTACAAAACTACAAAAAGTCTTACATCTTCCATCCTGCAGTCCAAGTGAGGAGGAAGACATATCTAAGAAAGACGAGAAAAAGGCTCTGAAATGGACTGAATACAATGATGCCAAAACTGGATCATTGAAGAGGAAATTCTTCAACCAAAGGGGAAAGCTTTTATCAGATATATTGTGGGAAAAGTCATTCTTTGCAAACCAGGGTCCCACGACACAATCTCATAGTACATGTTTGACCTCATGTCAAGGATAATACTGAAAAGGAAAACCTCTTGGGGGAGAGGTCATCTTTCAAAGAATCAAGGAATGCCTGCAGGCACCCAACATGGGCAGAATTCTCTCTCTGTACCTACTCCAAACCTACCCTGACAAGCTTAGCAAATCCAAAGGAGCAAACCTCCACTATCTTAAAAGAATGGATATCAAGACATTAGAAAGGTTTACCAGGGTGCTCCCAATGAGCCAGCCCACTGAATCTAAAGACACAGGTAAAAAGAAATCCAAAGCTGTGAAGAAGCCAATAATGGTTCTATCAAGTTCTGTGTCTGACCACTCAGATACAAATGAAGATGCTGGTGCTGATCTTGGATCACACAGCATTCCTGATAAGGATGATTTGCCTCCTAATAATGTCCATCCGCAGGACTTGGACTTAGACAATACCCCTGGTAATTAATCCTTAAACTCCACAATACTCTTAATACTATTTTACCATAGCCAACCAACTAAGTTAGTCACTGATCACACTTAAATTATGTGGACCACAGCTCCCCAAGGCCAGCTAAATGCTCCATCTGAGGGGGAGCATCAACAAGATCCATCCCCTATGGATGGTATCAATGATCAAGATGGAAGTGAAGGAGACAATTCTAACAAGGACAAAGTTCCTTCTCCTAAGGACTTACAAAGTAAGCTTGATAAAATAATACTAAATCTTGAAATAAGAATAACAAATAACATTGATGACTCCCCAGCTCTCTGGGACTTACCCCAACTAGGCACATCTGATGCCCCATCTGAGGGGGAGAAGCAGCAAGAGCCAGTTGCAGATAAAGATGATGTTCTTGGTAAGTCTTACAAACTCATCTTTAGATTTATTAAATCACAAACTCTAACTCCAAATAATTATCCCAGCCTTTCTAGACTCATCTGACCAAGATGCTCTCTCTGAGGGGGAGGAGTCAGATCATGCTGATGATGAAATAAAGGATTTGGACAATGATGAGTCCATCCAGACCATATTGATGATATTGCAACCTTTGCTGAGAAGGTGGATGCTCCAGTTGCAGTAATGCCTGAACATGCAGTGCAGATTGTACTTCACATAGTACCTCCTCCAAGTCCACCAAGGCCCCCAGCCCCAATCATCCCTGATCCACAAGATTCCACCTCCACCTCATCAAATGAAATTCTTCTCAATGCAATTAACCTGATGCTTCAGAATCATCTCACTTCCATGAAGACTAATGTTGACCAGTCAGTTAGCACAGTTAAAGCATATATTGATCAGTCCATCATGAATGTGAAGACTGAAGTAATTACTGAGGTCAAGAAAACTAAGGAAAACACTGGAATGCTGAACAAGCAAATGACCAAGTGGTTTGACCTAGTAGAGAAGACTGTAATATCTCAGAATACCATTCCCAGGTCTATGGACAAACAACTCCATTTGTCTGAACAGGACATAACATATGTCAAAAATTATGTCAATAAGACATATGAAGTGATAGAAAAGTCAGCAAGTCACATCCAAGAGTATGTCTACTCAACAGCATTGCAGTTGAATAAAGAAGCTGACAGAAACAAGGAGGAGCTGAAGAATGGCATTGCAAATGTATTCCAATCCATTGTTGAATCAGTCACTCCTACCCAACTGAATGCTGAGGTAGTCAAACTTAAAGATGAACTTCAAGCAGATTTTGAGAATGTTTTCCAAACCCTATCTGGCACAATAACAACAGCTAAGCAAGACCTCCATCAACAAGTATATGAAGAAGCAGGAAAGGGGGAGGACACAAATGCTATTATAAATTCTGACCTTACCCTTAAGGTTCTACAAGGTACAAGGCTGGCACTGAATCTTCATCTCTTAGATGTCAATAGGGCAGAAGATTGGGATTTCCCATATCAAGAAGCAATTGCCCAAAATGAGAGATTGAAAAAGAGAAGAGAAAGAGAACATGTATTACTGATTGAAGAATAGATGGCAAGGCAAAGGGATGTGCAAAATAGAGACCTTGATTATGAGTATTGGAGTGATGACTCCAAAGAAATAATACTAAATGCCTGGCTAAGCCATGGTCAAATTGGAAAATACATTGATAAGCTCTATCCATCTGAAGAATAGATAAAGCATTTAGAGAGAAATACAAAAAGAGAAAAAGTATTCAAAGCTAATCTGGTAAGAAAAGATAACCCAAGAAGAATGCCTTCTAGATACATCCCAAAGTCATATATGTATTTCCAAAGACAATAGAACAAAAGGAAAATAGCTGAGATTGAAGCTGCAAATGCTGAAAAAGACAGCCACAAATCTCCCTGAAGACATGGTTGTAGCTGCTGAAGATAAGGATCTTCTAGTTCAAGAAGAAGTGGTTGCTGAAAACATGGATGCTGAAGATAAGGAGCTCCCAGCACAAGAAGAAGTGGTTGCTGAAGACATGGATGCTGCAGCAGACCAACTGGCCTCAGCTAAAGGAAAAGAAGCAGATGCTGACATTCCTGAGTGCTCTTCTTCTAAGAAAAGAAAACTCTATATGAATGTATAAATGTCTTAAGAATGGCTGGATGAAAATTGAACTATAATTTGTCTGAAATGTTTTATGAATATGTGAATGCAAATTGAACTATGATTCATTACCCTATCTGAATTGCTAATGAATGGATTGTTGAAGTTATCACCTTATGTCTTAAGCTAATCTGAGCTTTAACTAAATTTTACTCTATTATTATTGGTTAAATGTATCTGTGTTGCATTGTCATGTTTATCAAATCATACTGTTGGATTGATTAAACTCTGTGGTAATATGACTTTCATAAACATTATCTATTATAAAATTTCTGATGCAATGAGCATGATATGATGAACTCTTTGTAGTGAAGCTACATGTCAAGAATTTATGGGTTATGTACCTTAGCATTGAGGGTGTTCTGCCTTCTTCAAATAGGGGGAGATTGTTGGGAATATGACCATCAATGTTCCCTTGATTTGAAGAGGCTTCACACTCAATGCTAAGTACAAGTTGTATTTGATAAACCCCCATTTCATCTCATGACTATGTAGGGTTAGGTCATACCAGGGTATGAAGTAAGTTCAGTTGGCTTGCTGCCAAAACTGCTAAGATGAGCTCTCAGTCTCAGCTGAACCGCTGAGACAAGGCCAGGAGCCGCTTAGAAGGAGACTGGGCCAGCTGAGCTGCGGATAAGGAAAATCTGCTGAGACAACTGTCTGTCTCAGCGGATCTGCTGAGACAGGACATAATGCAGTCGCTGAGACAGGAGGCTGTCTCAGCCCAACCGCTGAGACAGATTCAAACAAGCAGACGGGCTTTACTTTTGGCGCAACACCTGTAAAGCAGGAAAGGATGTTCCAATCACTCACATGCTGTGTCAGGAGGACATCTAATAGCCGTTGAAAGACAAGGGCAGTATAAAAGGAATCATTTGGGCTTTGTAAAAGCACTTACTCTCCAGCACACAAAAGAAGAACAAGATTACTGTTCCATTGACGTCAACCAAGAAGCTTTCACTTGCTGTTTACCTGAAGCTGCAAGGAGAGAATAGATTGCTCCTCTTGATCAACTCAGGATAGAGCAAGTTGATCCTCACTCTTTCTCTAAAGAAAAGGATCAGAAGAATCAAAGTTGAAGCCATAGGACTCATCCCAGATTCAAGACAGCCACAGTAGTTGTTCTATAATAGAAGATTAAGTTCATTCTATCTTCTTTTGTAATCATACATTGTTATTAATGTAGGAACTTAACAGTTCTGAGTTGTAGGGCATCTTTGCATGAGGAAGTAGGGTTGTCTAGACTGAGAGTAGAGTTGAGAGGTCAGCTTGAGTGTAGGATCAGTGTGTGATCTGAGGTAGGGGTGTTGAGCCTGAGGTAGGGCTGTTGAGCCTGAGGTAAGGTTGTTGAGCCTGAGGTAGGGTTGTTGAGCCCGAGGTAGGGTTTGTGAAGACCTGAGAGATCCTGATGGATCTGTGTTGTAATCTCTTGGAGCTTAGTTTGGAGGTGTTGGCCTTATCTAACTCATTATTAGAAAGGTGAAGGGGAAAGAGGACTACTCAAGACACCATGTCTTGAGGAACCTCTATAAATCTTTGTGTGTTTTCTGGATGCTTGATAATAACTAACATAACATCAGAAAACAGCTAGTTTATAGCCTAAAGAACCCCCCCCCCCCCCCCCCCCCTCTAGGTGACTAAGACTACATCCTAAACAAACTATCACTCTCCACATATTTGAAATTTGCTGGTGTGGCTTTCTCTAGGTTCTTCTGAATCCTCTCATGTCCCTTGAACTGCTTTTCCATATCAGTTTCAGTTTCAGGATGAACATCTTTTAAATTGAAGCCCAGACCAATAACCTTAGCAGTCATGAAATTTATGTCTTCCGAATCTAAGTCATCTGACCCAGAGTCTGCATTAGGATTTTGTACAACAAAGGATGATTGTGGTTTGCCAGAGGATGAAGCTGTCTTGAACATAATCTTCTTCTTCTTCACAGGTAGTTGTTCTCCTTTCTTTTTCTTCTGGGGTGGCTGCACTGCATCCTCTGGATTACATCCAATACCCCCTCTGTGAAGTTGGCCTATTCCCTCCAACATTTTACCATGAGGATTTCTTGCAGCATACTTAGTGGGGTCAAACAAGGTGGTTTTGATTGGAATTGCTTTTGCTAACTCCTCTTGTTCAACAACCACTTTTCCTCTCTTCAAAATATCAATGAATCTGTTTCTCTTTTCTTCAATCTCTTTTTGGGTTGTCTCATATTCATATCTGTCTCTATCTCCAATCTCCTCTAAAGCTTTGTAGAGCTTTGGATCAGTGTATGTTCCATTAAATTCTCTAGGAATTCAATCCTCTCATAATTTTTGTGATAGGATTTGTCTTTCTTGTATTGCTTCCTTTGATTTTTTGAATACATTTCCCAAATTGGCAGCTTTCCTCTGCCACATCTTCCTCTTCCTCTACCCTTATATGTAGATCTTCCTCTGAAGACAGGTGTTGGGAGAATTGGTTTAGCTGCTTGAATTGGAGCAGGTGGAGGAGAAAGTTGAGCTGGAGGTGAAAGTTGAGCTGAAGCTGGATCAGATGGAGCAAGATCCTGATCAGCCACCTTGACTGGAGAAGGTGTTGTTATAGAGTCTTCAGAAGAAACCCTGAATGCTAGTGCATCAGGAATGGATGGCTCAATGTCCACATGTAACTCTTGCATAGTCTTTAGGTATACATGATCATCTGAGATTAGGGGAATCTCCCCCTGAATTGAGGACTCTCCCTGTGTTGAAGGCAGGATCCTTGGGGGAGTTAGCTCCCCTGAGTTGTTGAACCATCAAGTTGCAGCTTAGATGTAATGGCTGGCTCCCCTTCAGAGATAAAAGAGAGTGGGATTGATGTGGTGTACAATGAGTCTTGAAGAGGTTTGGACCCAAAATCTTGAGGAGATCTGCTGACAGACTTCTCCCCCTTATGTATATCGTTGAAGAAGGATATAAAAGCATTAGCAGGGAGACTCACTGACCTTACTTTTTCATCTAGATCTTTGATCTGAGCAGTAAGGTATTGTAGCTTTCTATGTTGAGCACAAATCTTTCTATAACAGTCTTTTGAAAAATCGATATAGAGGGAGCTGAAATGAGAGAGTAAGGTCTCTAGGGCCTGATCAACCGCTTCGACAATATCTTGGGGAGACGTCATTGATGTCATGCGAGTACCTGCACTAAAACAGAGAGAAAGACGAAGAAAGGAAAGAGGAGGAGAGCAAGAGAGAGAAAGATTTGAAAGGCACAATAACATCGAATGCTTAAGTTGCTTTGAGTAGATGAATCGTCGCAACTTAGGATTATATTCGAAGCAACGTCGAAAAGAACTGAATTCAGTGCACCAAAACATGTCGATCATGCACGCATTTTGACACGTCGACGGAGGCATTTTGACACGTCGACGGAACGTCGAGTTGAAGTTGACGTAACGTCGAGTGGACGTCGACGTGGCTCCGAAATATAATCATCAACTATGATGTCAACGTAAGCATCGATAAGTATTCGACATTGCGTTGAGTGCTTATTCGAATGAGCTGTCTCAGGATGCTCTCGAAGCTAACGTCGAGTAAAAGTTGATGGTACGTCGATTTGAATTCGACGCAGCTCTGATTAAATAGTTATGTTTTTCTTCAAAATCCTTACTGTTTTTTTCAGCAATAACTTTCTATAGAAAATAGATCATTATACATAAAGCAATGCTCCATCAAGCATACCCAGTGCATTGATGAAGAACTTGTGCTTACTTTCATCAAGTGGCTTAGTGAAGATGTCAGCCCTTTGAATGTCAGTGGATATGTATTGAAGGTTGATCTTGCCCTTCTCTACATTGTCCCTGAGAAAGTGGTGCCTTATCTATATGTGCTTAATTCTGCTGTGAAGAACAAGATTGGAAGCTATTGAAATAGCACTAGAACTGTCACAATATATTGTGGAATTGGCAAGGGAAAAGTTGTAATCCAACAACTGATTTTGCATCCACAATATTTGTGAGCAGCAACTTCCTGCAGCTATATACTCAGCTTCAGTTGTAGAGGTGGAGACTGTGGTTTGCTTCTTGCTAAACCATAAGATCAGTCTAGCACTCAGGAACTGACATGTTCCTGAAGTGCTTTTTCTATCCTGCCTGCATCCAGCATAGTCTACATTTGAATAACCAATTAATTCAAATCCAGATTCAGTTGAATACCACAAGCCAAGTTCAGGTGTACCCTTTAGATATCTGAGTATTCTTTTTATAGAACTCATGTGGGATTCCTTTGGGTCAACCTGAAACCTAGCACATATACTGGTAGCAAACATTATCTCAGGTCTGCTAGTTGTTAGGTAGAGAAGAGAGAGAATAGATGCTTTGTAAGTCTTCTGATCAAAGGACTTACCATTTTCATTTCTATCCAAAACAGCATTAGTAGCCATGGGGGTTTTCATAATAGAGTCATTTTCCATTCAAAACCTCTTGATGAGTTCTCTGGTATACTTGGATTGGGATATAAAAATGTCATTTGTCTTACTTGAAGTCCAAGGAAATAGGATAATTCCCCCATGCTACTCATTTCAAATCTTGACTACATTAAGTAAGCAAACCTGTTGTGGAGAGATTGATCAGTTGAACCAAATATAATGTCATCTACATATATTTGTACTAGCAATAGTTGATTCTTATGTGCTCTTGGGAAGAGACTTTTATCCACTTTCCCTCTTTCAAAAGAGTGTTCCAGAAGGAAAGTGGATATGGTCTCAAACCAAGCTCTTGGAACTTGCTTAAGACCATACAGTGCTTTATCTAACCTATACATAAAAGAGGGAAAAGTTGGATTGACAAAACCTGGGGGCTGCTCCACATACACTTCTTCTTGAAGAGTTCCATTTAGGAAATCACTCTTCACATCCATTTGATAAACTTTGATCTTCATGTGAGCTGCATATGCCAGAAACATTCTGATGGCCTCCATCCTTGCTACTGGAGTAAATGTCTGGTTAAATTCAATCCCCTCCTCTTGCATATATCCTTGGGCCACAAGTTTGGCCTTATTTTTGATTATGACTCCTGTTGAGTCCATTTTGTTTTTGAATACCCATTTTGTGCCAATGACTGGGTAATTCTTTGGTCTTTCAACCAATGTCCAAACCTTGTTCCTCTCAAACTAGGTTAGCTCTTCTTATATAGCAGATATCCAGTGAGGATCACTATCTGGTTCTTCAAACTTCTTGGGTTCATACTGAGAGAGGAAGCATTGCAGCATTGTTTCACTAGTGAGTTGTTTCCTGGTCTTGACTCCCACTATCAAGTCTCCTATAACTTGAGTTGAAGGATGAACCTTTTGGGTCATCCTGGATCTTGTTGAGTTATCTAGGAGATTCTCTTATTCCTGAGGAATCTCTTGCTCAGTGACAGTTGGGACTTCATCCTCATTCACTGGAATGATCTTTGTTGCTGACACCTCAGCGTTGTGATTTCCTCTTCATCTGTTGCAGAATCTTCATCTGAATCAATGTCAATCTTATATTTCCCTTTGTCTTGACACACTGATGGATGGTCCATTATGCTTAGCCTTTCAACTTGTTCTGTTAGCTGATCTTCTTCCTGCAAAACAGTGTTGGTGGCAAAAACTACATGCACAGACTCCTCCATTTTGAGAGAGCTCTTATTATAACACCTATAGGCCTTGCTTGTTGAGTAATATCCTAAGAATATCCCGTCATCAGCCTTCTTGTCAAATTTGGCAAGATGACTTTTCTCATTGTTGAGGATAAAGCAAGTACACCCAAATATCCTAAAGTAAGTGATTATAGCTGCATTTCCCTTCAATAAATCATAGGGAGTATTCAACTTAGTCTTGTGGATGAGACTCCAATTCAGAACATAGTTGGCAGTATTTACTGCCTCAGCCCAAAAGGACTTTGGCAAGTTGGATTCAGCCAATAATGTCCTTCCTGATTCAATTAGAGTTCTATTTTTCCTTTCAGCCACTCCATTTTGTTGGGGGGTTCTAGGAGCTGAAAAGCTTTGTCTTATCCCTTCATCCTCACAGAATCTACACATTAACTGATTTTCAAACTTAGTACCATGATCACTTCTGATCACAACAACCTGAGTATTGAATTCAGATTGAATCTGTCTAATGAATCTTGAGAGGATCTTGAAGGTGTCTGACTTAGCTTTTAGAAAGAACACCCAGCTGAACCTAGAAAAGTCATCAACAATGACTAAAGTATAGGACTTACCTGCTAAGCTTTGAGTGGAGATGGGACCAAATAGGTCCATGTGCAACAGGAATAGGATTTTGGGGGAATTATTCTTACCAATTGGTTTGAATGATGCTTTGATCTGCTTTCCTAGTTGGCAGGCTCTATAGGGATGGTCTTTATTGAACTTACCAGTTGGTAAGCCACTTACTAGGTTGAGCTAGGAGAGTTTGGCAATGGTCTTAAAATTAAGGTGACGAAGTCTCCTATGCCACGCCTCACTGTTTTCTAATTGGGAGTTGAATAAGCAGATCTCAGACTTTGTGTACTTAAAGTCTACAACATAGACCTTACCTTTCCTAAGACCAGTCAATACAATTTGTCCAGTTCTAGAGCTAACTATATGACACAAAGACTTTATGAATACAACTTTGTATTCACCATCACACAGCTGGCTAATACTGATTAGATTATGTTGAAGTCCTTCAACATAAACTACCTTAGAAAAGGAGACTTCCCCAATCCTGAGCAAACCATATCCTTTGGTTTGGCCAGAGTGGGAATTCCCAAAGATTACTTTAGGCCCTTCCTTGGCCTTGAAGTTTTCCAGCAGTTCTTTTGCTCCAGTCATATGCATGGAGCATCCACTGTCCAGATACCACTGTTGGTTTGTGGTTGAACGGTCATCCCTCTGTACATTAAATCAAACATTAGTACAGACCCTCACATGCTGGGGTCTCTTTCTTCTATCATCATATAGAGTTATGAAAGAATGAGATGGTCTTCCAGTATACCCCTTCAGGTGAAGAAGTGCTGCATTATTATGCCAGCAATGTTTGGCTATATGTCCTACTTTAGAACAGCAGAAACATCTAGGAATGAAGGTAGAGAGTGGTTTAGATGTTTGATAAATCTTTGCAGAAAATATGCGTCGAGAAGAAATCGATGGGGGCGCACCTCATTAACACAAATGAACAAATTGATTTCATAAACATGAAATAAACAATACTAAACATGATTCATAGTGTTCGTCATCAAGATAAAGAGAATACAACAAATATAACCACACAAGTAGAAGAAAAAGGCAAGAAATACGACCGAATCCGGAGTCTCGTTGTAGATTCACGGTAGGAAGCACCGGGTTGTCAATCCGCGTCCTCGCTCGGTCCCAACTGCGTTCGGGGTAGAGGAGGGCTGTCACACCTCCCAATGGACCCGTCTTCTCCAGCGATTTACCATCCGGTCACGTCTAGTGCGAAGAACTTCTTCCTTAGCGATCAAAATGAGTGTAGAATCTCTTCTTTCAAGCCCTTGGATGATGGAGGAGGCCTAGGGGGTGAAAAACCTCTGGAAATGGCGAAAACGGCGGACTGAACGGAGTCCAAATGCGTGATCCCGACCTAATTCGCGAACAGGTCATTATATAGGCGCTGAATTAAACAGTGCGCACGGTCATTGGCGCACGACCGGTGGTCGTGCGCACTAGCGTTGATGGTCGTGCGCAATACAGCAGACAGAACTCAGAATTTTAATGATAAGTGCGCACGAGCAGTGGCGCACGACCGGTGGTCGTGCGCACTGGCGTTGGTGGTCGTGCGCACTGCACCAAACAGAACTCGTGAAAAAGGGTTAAGTGCACACGATCAGTGGCGCACGACCAGTGGTCGTGCGCAATAGAACCGGCGATCGTGCGCAGTGTTCCTGTGCAGAATTGCACCGGGAACACTTGCACGACTCCTATTCCCGCACAACCACAGATCTAGCCACTGAAAGTGGCACTTAACAGCACATGAATACTACTAATGACAATAAGCACGAAAATCACACCAAAGTGGGCCTAGATGTGCACCTAGCATGGATTATCAAATATAAGCTATAACAAGGCTAAAGTGCGGAGAAATGACTAAATAACGGCCCGGATGAGTCCATAAATGTGTATATGATCAGGACTCATCAATGGTCTTCCAGTATACCCCTTTAGGTGAAGAAGTGCTGCATTATTATGCCAGCAATGTTTGGCTATATGTCCTACTTTAGAACAGCAGAAACATCTAGGAATGAAGGTAGAGAGTGGTTTAGATGTTTGATAAATCTTTGCAGAAAATATGCGTCGAGAAGAAATCGACGCATCTTTAGAGTTGCGTCGAATGACATGTCTGCATAGTTCCGTCAATGACAATTCGATGCAGAATATTGATTGCGTCGAATTATATATATATGTAAATATATATCGAATATAATTCGACGCACCCTCATACTTGCTTCGAATTGATGTCGAAGCATATACTGAACTGCGTCGAGTTGCAGTCGACGCATCTCTAAAATTGCGTCGAGTTCTATTCGACGTATGATTCATTTATTAAGATTTTTATTATTTTTGATTGATTTCTCTAAGGGGTGTTTGTCTAAGATCCCTGGTTGATCACCAATGTTTGCCCTGCTAAATATGGTGAGTTTATTAGGGTTATTACGATCTTCACAGGATTCTGAAATATTATTAGGTCTAGACCTACATAACGTTACAGGATTTTCCCAAGAATGTTTGATAGGGATTGGTGTACTAGTGGATGGTAGTGATTCCTGATCAAGATGGTCAAATCTCTTGGAGAGATTTTGTGAGATATCTTCAAGCTTTTGACTCTTTCCATTGAGGGAGTCCTCAAAGACTTTTGCCTTTGTGAGTTCTTCCTTTAGGTCTGAATTTTCATTATCTAATATATATAATCTTTTTATTTCTTATATAATTTATCTCTCAGATCATAGTTAACTGAGTACTGGTTATCTCTCCTATGTTTTTCTAGTTCTGTTCTGATTATTTTAAGTTCCTTTTGGTTGTTAATAAAGTCTTGACAGAATTCTTTAAAGCAATCTTAAAATCTCTTGATGAAAAGTCAAAGTCATCAAATATTGTTATGTCATTCTCAGCGGAGGAGTCTTCCAGAGCCATTAAGCAGGCTTCTTCTGGTCCACAATCTTCATCATCATCAGATGAGGAGGAGCTTGACTCAGAGTCTGAATCACTCCAGGTTTCAGCTATGAAACCTTTCCCTCCTTTCTTATCCTTCCTCCTGAAGGATTTCATCTTGTGCTCCTTCCTCTGCTTGTTGTTCTTGTTCTTTTCTTCCTCAGGACACTCAATGGAAAAGTGTCCTAGTTTTCTGCAAGAAAAACAAATAATCTCCTGTTTAGGAGTTTTGTCATACTTTGGCTTGCTTGAACTCCTCTCTTTCCTTCTGGAGTCCTCTGTCCTGACCCACCTCTTGAATATTTTGGCCAAGAGATTGAACATCTCTTCTTCAGTGGTGGAGAACTCTGCTTCAGCAGTCTTCAATGCAAGAGTCCTTTCTTTAGGAGTAGATATTCTCTCCTAGGCTTCTGACTCAGCCATGCTCTTCAGTAGAAGCTCATAAGACTTGAGCTTTCCCAGCAGAGCATCAATTGTTATCTCTCTGAGGCATCTAGAATCTCTAATAGCCCAGATTCTAGAGTCACATGTGCTTGGGAAGCACATGTGGAGCTTGTCATTAATTTCTGTCAGAGAAATTTCTTTGTCAAGCCCTCTCAACTCATTTATGATGAGGCTGAATCTATCATACATTTCTGTTATGCTTTCATCAGCCTTTTTTTTGAAGTTCTCATATTGGGATATGAGAAGTGCCTTTTTGTCTTTTCTTTCATCAGAGCTGCCTTCAACTAATCTGGAAAGAGACTCACAGATTTCTTTGGCAGAGTTGCAATCAGTAACTTTTTGAAATATGCCATCTGACATAGTTGAGACTAGGATGTTCATGGCCTTGGCATCACATGCCTTGACCTTCTTCTTAGCATCAGTCCACTCTGATCTGGGGACTGAGGTTTGTGTGACTTTTCCACTAACATCTTTCCTTACTGGGGTTGGGGGACATGTAAGGATGACATTGAAAATTTCTTCATCAATGGAGTTCATATAGTGTTTTATTCTAGCCTTCCATAGTGTAAACTTATTCAGATTACACAATGGAGGTCTTGTTGATTCATAATACTTAGAACTCATTTTATTTAAAAATAGTTTTAAGTAATTTTAAAATAAATGAGAGTAGGAGATCTTTTTGATCAAGGTGTTAACCTTTTAATGAATAACCTCCCTCTGATACCAATTGAAAGTGCATAGTGTGCCTCTGAGTATACTCTAGAGGGGGCGTAGATAGAGATTTAAACATATTTGTTATCTTATTTGTGCACACGCAATAAAAATACTAAGTGTTATGCTTCAACAATACCAAACACAGAATAAAATAAATGTTGTTAATTAAAGCAGAAAAACGGTAATCTATATGGGACAGCACAGAAAATTAACACACACAGAAGACACAAGATTTTATAGAGGTTCCCCAAAATGTGGGTAGTCCTCTCTTCTACCACCTGGTAGGAATGCACAACCTGTGCCTGAGTCTTTTGATAAGGAGACTCTTAGAACCAAAGATCTTTTGATAAGGAGATCTTGAACCACTCAGATCTTTTGATAAGGAGATCTTGAACCACTCAGATCTTTTGATAAGGAGATCTTGAACCACTGAATCCTTTGGAAGAGGGATTCTTAAAACTCTGTACAGTTTAGGAAATTGAAAGAAGAAAGAAGATGGAGAAGAAGAATTGTGTTCTCAAAATTATGTAGAAGCTTTCAGCTTCTATTTTTCCCTTCAATGGATCTGCTAATGATGAATCTTTGCTTATAATTGTGATGATTTGCAAGGGTTATATTCTTCAGATCCTTTTGTATATCTTCTGCTTGCTATCTGGCTGCTATATGATGTTGATGAAAAGCAGCTATGTTTTCTGTTCTGAGAGAGAGCACTTGTTTTCTCTATGTCTTTTTAGGGTTCTGCATTTTTCTCTCTTCTCATCTTATTTATTGTCCATGATTAATTTTGAATTAGTTTCCTCTTTTGGGTTATCCTGAAAAGGCATAGTCTTGGACAATTAATCTTTCTTTCTTCTTTTGTTCACGACCCATCTCCCAGCTATTTGAATTCATTCCAAGAAAGCTTTTCCTGTCTTCTTGAATGCTCCTTTCCATTCTAGGCAATAAACAAGCCGTTGTAGAACGGTCTTTAGTGATGTGGGCCTTTAGAGAGTGTTCTAAAAGGACAACATAAAAGGTTTCCTTTTCAGACTGTATTCGACGCTGCGTCAACTTTATTTTCTCTCTTATCGACGCACCTTCGAGTTCTTGTAAGATCAGCTTCGAATTCCGTCTAGCTCTGGTTGAACTTTGTTGTCGACGTTACATCGATTACTTATCGACGTAACCGTCGAGTTGAAGACTTGTATTTGAACTTCATTTTCTGTGTCGAATTGTAGTCAATGTTTCGTCGACTTCAGATGGCTTCGACAGACACTTCCTTCTACGTTGAATTGAATTCGAGGTTGCGTCGACTTCTAAGATAACTTCGACATGCTCCTTCAACTACGTCGACTCCTATTCAATGTAGCGTCGACTAGATATACTTTGACAGAGAGATTGGGTTGCTTGGACTTCTAGTCTGAGTTGCATCGACATCAAGTCGAAGTTGCGTCGACTTATATTCGACGCAAGTATTAATTCAGCTCAAATTGTGCTTGTCCTAACCTGGTCTTGACACTCTAAGGTGATTGAGACATCCTAAGACATCTAACGACCAAATTACCCTTACTATACAATGGGTAATAAACCTAGAAGGTAAAATCACTTATAGTTAATTTGTTAAGTTAAATCAAAGGAGTTTTTCCCAACAGAAGTATAGAAGACGCAAGTAAGCGCGAGTAATACCTTCTCCGGGGAGCACCGGGGGTAGCGAGTCGACATTCCGGCAGAGGTAGACGACCTTGAAGTTCTTCTTATTGAAGAACTAGAAGATCGGTAGGTTAGTCGTGGCCACCGAGAGTAGGAGGGTGGTAGGTTGTCTCGCCATGCTCGATAGGCGAGAAGGGAACATTGTCGAAGTTCCCTTTGACGAACACAAATTTTTGAGGCCAATGGTGGCTCTTGTTCACGGTCTTGTTCACCTTGGTGTGGGTGCCCACGAAGTAGGCGGTCCCGTCTTTATACGCCATGTAGGAGAACAGCTTGCGGAAGACGGACAGGCTGAACTCAATCCGCTCTTCTCGCATGTAGCAAGCGAAGGTGGCGATGTCGCAACGACAATGGGGGTCAACTGACCCAGTATCACGTCAAAGTGTTTTTGTACCTGGCGAGCCCGCGAAAGTGTTAGCAAAATACGATACTTCTAAAGCCCAAATGACGCGAGATTAGAAATACCTGGCGAATCTCCGGCCACAGAGGCAGCCGCAAGCCGACCCCAAAGTGGGCAGTAGGAATGGCAAGTTTGTCCGTTAGGGGGACGTTAATGACATCTGTCTCGTTGGGTCAGCGGGTCGTGTACCCTGACAAAATGTAATCAGCGACCGCCGAAAGGTACTGGCTCTCGGAAAGATTGCAGTTGAAGAACGTGTGGTCACAGAAGGCCCACGCACACTTTAGTCGGCCCTCAGCCTCGCCACCATCTCCACCCATCTTAAGAGTGCTGGAAAGCTGAGGAAGCAGGAGGGAGAAGGAAAGTGTAAGGCCTTGCGAAAGAAGGAAGAAGAGGGGCAGGAGCGATAAATGCGGTGGTTGAGGCAAGGCGTCATGACCTATTTATAGAAAATCAAAAAGGGGGGAGGAAGTCGAAGCGGCGGGGGTGGGGGGGGTATAATTATCATAATTTTGATACGATGTGTTCCGATCCTCGAGCCCCCCCCCCCCCCTAAAGCTGCTCGCGGTAATAAGAAAGCCCGAGCGAACTATCAAGTGAGGCTAGCTCGCGGCAGGCGAGATAAGCACAATACGGGTCATGTGTGGGAACGTAAAGAAATAAGAGAAAGTTAGCGAGCATCACACAAGCAACAATATCGCACAAAAAAGAATGTAAACGAAAGCCCGGTCGCGGGTGAGGAATATTAGACAAGCAGTCATGAAGATGTTCAGAGGATTATTCAAATAAACATTAGAAAGAAAATGTACATTTTTAGGTTTCGCAGAGCGGATGGGGAGGGAGCGAGGTCAGTATTGGATCCATTTCCACCCACCTCGACCTCTCACCCCTGACCTCGGCGGCACTGACGCGCAAAACTATATCCGCAAACGATAACGGCAAGTGTACCGTATCGAAAGTAGTATAGGTTATAAATCCAAGGTCGTATTAGACTCGGGCGGTTGAATACTTTTACTTTGGAAAATCTCTATTATTTTATCAAATAGAAATTTGGAGTTTGGTTGCAAATAGTAAAAACTAGAAAGACTAATAGAATTAATTTGATGGTTTAAAAGCTAGCACCCGATCTTTGAATCACCTCGGAAAAAGAGAATATTGAAAGGAGAAAAGAATACAGTTCTCTTGTTGAAGAGGCTTTGACCGTGGAGGTTCACAAAGCATGAACACCCCTCTTTCGAGGTTTAGGTTCAACTAAGCTTAGGGTTATCGACTGAACTTTCGTTCTCAAATCGCATCGCCTAAGATTTGCCTTAGGTTGTGAACCTCGCTATTGAATTTTACTCCAATCTGAAAGAGTTACGTCATCCTCTCTCGAGGGTTGCTTTCTACTCCTTTTACCAATAAGCGATCGATTCGTCTTACGAGCCTCTCGGCTAACTAAAGAATGAAAACAATATGAAGACTATATATTGATGATATAGCCTCATAATAATTTTTTAGATCAAAGGTAAATCGTAAGCGTTCAATCAATTAGAGAAAAGCAATTTCAAAAGTTATAACAATAGTAACTCATCCTCGGATCATCTCGATCGAGCACTATAGAAATTTAGTTACTCATTGAGATAAGGAATTAATAAAAATAAAGGAGAACATGATAAAATAATAGGGGAATAAGAAGTTAAGAAAACTAATTTTATTGATTTGCAAATGAAAATTACAAACTAAGGGATTGAGATTACAAGCTATTGAGATGAAGGTTACACTTGCAAAAGAAAATTACATGAATTGAAACTTACAATTGCACTAGAAAGAAAAGTACAAGGAATGCTTAAACATGAAAACAAAGCAAGAAAAGAAGGCTTGAGCCTCCAAAAATTCGTCCTTGAACTTCTGGTGGAGCTGGCTTTTAATAGGCTTCAAACTGGGGTTACACGACCATGACCAAGGGCGTGTAAGGGGCGTGATCGGTGTTGGTGCGGAGAGGGCGCCTTCTGGCTTCAATGTGGGTGTTATGTCCGTGTCACGCCCTAGGTCACGCCTGTGACCTTGGGCATGTACTCTTCAAATTTTCCTGCTGGCGGGAAGGTTCGGTGGGAAGGAGCGCAGGGCGAGTCACGCCCGTGACTTGATGTCACGCCCTCGGTCCTGCCCGTGACTGAGGGCGTGTAACTTTAATTGATGTGGCATTGCGCTTCTGCTGCTTGCGACGGGTCGCGGCCGTGACATTGGGTCACGCCCTTGGTCACGCCCGTGACCTGGGGCGTGTACTTGGCTAATATTCATGGATTGAGCCCGGGGTGGCGGAATCTAGTCTGGAACACATCTAGGTTGTCACGCCCCTTGGTCACGCCCGTGACCCTAGGCGTGTACTTTGGAATTTTACTAAAAGATGAGTATAAAAACTACTCATCAAATACCCCCATATTTGAGCTTTTGCTATTCCAGAGCAAAAGAATGAGGAAAGAATTACAAGTCATCGATATTATTTCTAATTAACTAAAATTTCATTAAACCAAGAGTAAGTTAAAATCAAATTCTAGGAATTCAAGAATCAAGTCATAAGTTATGGTGATAATTTAAAAAGAGAAATTTGTTTAGCTAACTACTTCTCAAGATAACTATTTAGCAACCGAAATTATAGAAATTTTCAAACAAGAATAGATTGAAATTATAGACACTCTAACATAAAAGAAACCTTAAGGAGAAGACACCTACCAAAATATTGCTCTCTTAATAATTTGATTTAAAACTAGAACCAATAAAATTGGCTAAGGATGGGTTTTAAACAAACTGGCAAAATGAAGAGATGCTAAAATAAAGGTGATGAATTTTGTCCTCTCACTTTATTTGAACAAGAATTTATATATGTTTAGGAGAACAATGAATTTTATCCTCTTATTTTCTATGTCATATAATCTTTTAAAATTTCTCTTCAAATAAAAACCCAAAATGTATATGTTTAGAAGTAATGAATTGTATCCTCTTACTTCATGACATATAATCTTTTAAGCGATTTTGGGTGCATATGTTTAGGGGATAATGAATTTTATCCTCTTATTCCCATGACATATGATCTTTTTTTCTACATTTTTTTATTTGCCAAAAAAGGGTGGGTGGGGGATAAAAAAATAAATCTAGTTTTTCAATTAAACTATTTTGAGAGCAATTTTTTAGTGGAATGAAATTTCCTAAGATCTTAAAGTTAAAAGAGAATATAATAAAAATCTAGAGATATTTAGCCAATTTACCATAAAGTGAAGCTATTTAAAATTAAAAGGAGAAGTGGTGCTAAATAGATTCTCTAATCGAATTAAAAACATAAAAGGTTTCTTAAAACTAAATTACTTTGAATTTAAATTCAACAAATTCTGATAAAACGAAATATTAGCTAAATTATAAATGTAAGAATACTTATAATCAACCCTCACGCACGCACGCACACACACACACACGTGCGTGCGTGCGTGGGTGCGTGGGTGCGTGCGTGCGTGCGTGCATGGGTGTGGGGGGGGGGGGTGAGTGGGTGGGTGGGGGGGGTGGGGGTGTAGGTGGGGGTGGGTGGGTGTGGGTGTGGGTGGGGGTGTGTAAACCGGGATCAGGTTTGAGAGTAAAAAGGAGAAATGTTGTTTAGACAGTCAAATCAGCATTCACCCAACATCAAGGCGATAAACACTTTTATCGTCTTGATGTCAAGTCGATAAAGAGACTGTCGGCTTGACAGTCAAGCCTATAATAGTCAAGACGATATACATTATATCGTTTTGAGGTCTCGATGATATAACTATATCATCTCGACATCTCGACATCTCGACGAAATGGACCAAATGTCGGCTTGACAGTCATGTCGATATTTAGTCAAGAATAATGGATATCAACATATCAACAATCAGTCTAGTTGACACAGACCAAATGTCGGCATGACATCAAGACGATATTTAGTCAAGTTTATGTTGGATCTTACGACGCCCTTAGAGAGGGGGGGGTGAATACGGGTTTTATGGAATTTAAATCTTAATTATAAATATCAGAGTTTGTGACTGAAGTTTCAGAATATTTTATAGGAAAATATATTTTAATATCTCATTTAAGGTTAACAGAACTTTTTCCTTACTGTTGCTAACGCCTGGCGTTAGGGCGTTAGCTCTTTAGAAAATTAAGCTGCTCAGAATTATGTCAAGGTAATTTTACTTATGAAAACTTTAATGAAATACAATTCCAGAAAATCAGAGATAATGAAAACGAATATTGTATTACAAGGATAACTACACAAATGTTTGTTTTAATGCTTTGATGAAAATATAATTTAACACATTCTTGAAGAGGAAATAAAATCAATTTAATAGAACATTAAAAGACATGATTTTATTTCATAATAAATTGATTACACAAATATTTGATTTCTATAACGCTAGAAATCATGGCGATAATATTAAAAACACTTTTTTTTGTTTCACCGGTCCTTCTCCCAAGGACCGGTTGGCTATAGTCTATCTTACCCCAGATAAGGCCTCTAGCCACCCCCTAGATCTAACCTCGACCTAGTCGCCACGCACAAGGCGGCGAATTACCCCTTATGCCGCACAAGGACCTAGTCGCCAACAACCGCGGCGAATTTACCCACGGAATCCTTCCCGGAATCCGACGTTCTCCCCGAACGATTTCTCCACACCAATTATAAAAAGGAATAAAATAAAAAATTACAAGATAAAGGTAAAGTAAGAGAAACTCCCCAAGAAATTCTGAAGGTGAAGACGAAGGCGATGTAGACGTTGGCATTCTTGAATCGTTCGTCCTTCATATAGAATATGCGTTGTAGACCTTCTCTTTCAAAATCTTCTTTAGATCTTCATATTTGCCCAAGGGAGATCTCTCAATTGTTGTACACGAGCCTCTCTCAAAAGAATCAGAATGCTGGCTTTAGAGGCAATACAATCAACAACAAAATAATGAGAGAGGATGCTCTTTAAATAGGCACGGGAGCTAACGCGTGGTGTTAAGAGTTAACGCCAGCGTTAGTGAACGTGCACTGTCGTGGCTAAGATCGTGCAATCGTCAGGATCGTGGCAGATCGTGGACTCAACGCGGGCGTTAAGAGTCAATGCTGACGTTATCTCTTAGTACTCGACAGTACTTCTCGACGTCATTCCCTCTTCGACGACATCCCTTATCGACGAATCGATGAAAACGTTAACGTGGGGCGTTAACGCTAACGCGAGGCCTTAAGAGTTAAAGCGGGGTGTTAGCTCTCTTTCCAGAGAATCATCTCCAATCAGCATACTACTCATAGGGATGTGTATCTATAATTCATGTACAACCTGCACACTATAAACACACAAAATACAAGTTCAAATACAACACGGTATTTGTTATTCTCAAACCAAGAGAGGCGGAACATAGGCTCCAATAGTTTAGTCGATATCATTCTATCAACAATCGGTCTAGTTGACATACTAAATATCGGCAGACTCTAGTCGCTATACACTATATCGACAGATAATCTAGATGATATTTAGTCTTTGTCGATAGATAGTCAAGTTGACAAACAACTTTGTCGTCTTAACTTCTAGATGACACAGACCTTCTCCCAATCAGTTCAAAATTTGCTCTTCACTCATATCCACTATGAGTAAAGCCAACACAGTCATTTGTCTAATTTTTTATACGTTATTATGTGCTACCCCATAAGCTCATACTATGTTGGCAGCGAGACTAAATCGTTTGTTGGGACTTGGCACTACCAACTCTCCCAAAAGTTCGGACGATTTGGGGAAGGTGCTACCGCTCCTTTATAGAGCTGGCTACCCTAGGAAGGATCCACAGGGTGGCTAGTTAGGCCCAGGGGGCATGCCCTTCTGTTCGGCTAGTGTGGGCCATAGCACCCGCGCTGTACCTCCCAACGTCGGGGGCATTGCTGGACCATAGCGTCACGCGCCGTACCTCCTAACAATCCCCCAAGAAACGACCACGGGGTTTCGAACTCGTGACCTCCTCTGATACCACTTGTAGGGACTCGACGCTACCAACTCTCTCAAAAGCCCAAACTATTTAGGGAAGGCGCTACCGCTCCTTTATAGAGCTGGCTACCCTAGGAAGGATCCACGGGGCGACCAGTTAGGCCCAGGGGACTCGCTATTATGTTCGGCTAGTGTGGGTCATAGCGGTCGCGACGTACCTCCCAACACCGGGGGCATTGCTGGACCATAGCGACACGCGTCGTACCTCCCAACACCTTTGACTACTTCAAGATCACATAAGACCCTAACATTGCATACGTTCGAACTGCATCTTTAAACTGATCATTGGATTTAAACATTAAACCTGGCTCCCACATGATTTCCTTCATGTCCTTTAATAAGGTAAACTGATCTTTGAGCTTGCTTTCTTCCCACTGCCAATGCATCTTCACTATCAATGCTAATTGATCAGAGTGAATCTGAGAGACCCTGGAATTAGTATTTCCTTTGTTGAGACTACAATAATTAATTGTATCAACAACTCCTTCATTAATCCTACCACCAATGTCATCATAGAATAAGCCTTCACCCTCAAATGTAATATCTATAGTACCATCACTTCTTTGGGATTCATCACCATTAAAAGTAATTTCTTATGTTTCAACTTAAAACAACATAACACAAATAGGTTGTTAGATCTCCAAATCAGGACTTACAGGATTGCACAACAAATAATGGAAAACACAAGAAAATCAAAAGAAATGGGATGCCTATAACTGAAGCCAAAATTCATGTTTTTTTAATGCAATAGAATAAAATAAATAGTAACTGACACTTTGCACCCTCAAATTTTAGGGTTTTGGCACTTTGCACCCTAAGAGTCTACCAAACCTTAAAATCTAGCTATTTGCACCCTCCAAATTTTAAAATCTGGCACTTTGCACCCCCGAAACTTTAAAATCTTGCATTTTGCATCTAAAGCTGAATTGATGAGGGTATTTTGGTCAGACTTGAGATCCCCAACGGAATCCATCATTTGAGCATACTAAAGAATATTTTCTTGTTATACTGCTCAGCTAAAATTTTTATAACAATTTTGAACCATCGACAAAAAATTATCATATAAGACATGCAATCGAGGGAGGGAGAGAGAATGTGGGAGAGGAGGATCGACAACTTGCCTTCTTCCAATGCAGATCTCTTACACAACCCATCAAGAAACCATTGCCAACAAGTTCTTCTTCCTCCCCCTATTGAGATCCAGATTCCGTCCTCCGGATGTCAAGCATCGCCATCTTCCTCCTCCCAGATATTGAGAAGCAGCCTTTTGATCCAGATCTATAGCTTCTAAAAAATTAATCCATAGATGCTGACATCGATCTCCTTCATAGATTCTGGTCAAAATGCCATAGATGTTAATAACCTTCTTCCTTGATTGGCCTTTTGTGTGAATATTCCAAGTAATTAATGGGCTCTGATGCGTGCAAGTGAATAATTTTTTTGATAAATATGTTCATTTGTAGCTTAATAAATGCAAACAATAATAAGAGACGAAAGAATTTATTTTGATAGTAATTAATATTTTCATATATTACTCTATTATGTGCTTTCACAAAATATTCAATTTTAAGATTTAAGGGATGTAAAGTGCCAATTTTAAATTTTTAAGATGGAAAATATCAAAATGGCGAAATTTAGAATTGCAGAATGCCCATTCCCAAAGAATAAATTAAGATTTCGATTCCATTCTTAGAATTTCCCCTCGACTTACCATGGACGACGGGGACCTTTTCCGGTACAGCAGTGGAGGACCCTCTTCGGGCCGCCGCGGGGAGGGCGGTACGAGCATACACATCACTGCCCTCGACGGTATCACCAACGTCAACTCCCTGTTCACCCTCGCCGTCTTTCTTGGCCTCGCCTGGAACCCCTACGACCCTGGAGATGGAGGCGTCTCCGTTGGCGATTGCGCTGCCGGGCCTCGGGTCCTCGAAGACCTAGTATCGTTCCATGTCTTCTCCTTCGCCTCCTTCCTCTTCTCGAGCCTCATTGCACTCTGCCTCAAGCAAGCCATACGCCTCGTTCATCCACCCTTTCGTCCCATTGTCGCCCGCATCAACCGCGCACTCTTCCGTGCCGGTATTCTTGCCTCCGCCGTGGGCTCCGTCTTGGGCTGTGGCTTCCTCATGATGGCTCTTGTCAATGTTGTTCAGATCAAGCTCGGCCGGATTGGCTGCACCGGCGTTGCTACTGTCGGTGCCATCATTCCCCTAGTCACTCTCATCCCATCCGCCATGCTTATCTACATTGCCGTCATCTTCTATGCATTAACACGCTAGTTCTGTTTAGTCATCGAAGATGTTAACTTTCTTATGTATCAATGTTGCTTTTGGCTTATCTATCTTCAAATTTTTGTATGTTGTTTAAAAACTACCTTTTTTTTGTCAATTAGCTTTATAATATTGCAATGAACTCCTTGAACCAATTTTCTCCAATTTGTGGGTCAATTAGATAATGACTCTGTTTGGCATGACGATGGCGGTCGTGAACGTGGTGGTAAAATCGTCATTCGTGAACGGTCACCTAAGGAACTTCATCCACTTTTATGTTCAAATGGATCAAGTTCCTTAGGTGGGCGTTCAAGAATGACGGTTTTACCACCGTGTTCATGACCGCCACCACTGCACCAAACGGAGCAAATATTGCTATTATTTTTTTACACAAGTAATTTTTTGTCTTATGCTCCTGGTGATTGGTAATTGGCCGCACACGGCTAGCGAGCGTGCAAATCCCAAAGGAAGTGCAACGACAGTGTATCGATCGAAGTGATAAAGTGAGTGAGTGAGTTTGTCGTATCCGCAGAGAACACAGAGTGAAGATTCTCAAAACAACAATGTCATATGCTATCTAAGCGATCGAGAGCTTGGTTTTCCTAATTGCCACAAGAATAAACCAAAATCAAAGAAAGAGAGGAACTCCTTCTAACCTTCTATTCAATAGAATAGAACACAAGCATTAACATTAATAGTAAAAGGCAGGCTTTTTGGCACTTTGCACTCCCAAAATATGGGGTTTTGGCGCTTTGCACCCCGAAAATATAAATTTGGCACTTTGAACCCCCGAATTACATTATCTTTGGCACTTTGCACCCTAGTTCATTGCAATGAGGGTTATTTTCGTCATTCGACATTATAATAGATAGGTTAAACCTGCAAATCTTCACGAAATCCAAGTTATTGACATTGAAGAAAGGTGTACACTTTTTCCCCGCTTTCTAGCCGGCCGTTGCCCTCCATTGGGACTCCTCCTCCGCCAGCTACGACTCGGGGCCGGAGCCCTTAGACAATTTCTATGCCGCAGTGATGGTTGATGTCGAGGCCGCTCTTCTTCTCAGAGACCAGACATGCCAATTCCTTGAGAGATTTTCCGAAAAGATTTAAGTTGCAGAGTTCTCTATGGTATGCTGGAAGGAACATGTGGTTGGGAGCGTTTTACACTCGGTAATCAGAGCTCAGTTTGATGATGGCGAGAAGTACCACAAGATCATCATAAGATGTACAGGAGGAGGAGGGTTTGCCGGAGAAGATGCAGAGCTATCTGTTTCCATATATGACAAAAAGGTGGTGAATGTGGGGCCAAGCTGAAGTGGAATTTTAGGGGAAATCATACCATTTTTATCGACGGGTCGCCGGTGGATTTGATGTGGGACATGTATGGCTGGTGGTTCAGTGGCCTGCCGGAGCATGCCGTATTTCTGTTCCGGCGGCGGAGTGCCCTTGAGAGCCGACTATGGTTGGCAGAGCGGGGGGCAATCGAGTTCTCCCTGCTAATCCAGGCTTTCAGATATCTACGATGGCTGTAATTTTGGTCAATATTTTGATGACCAAATCTGATAATATATATCTGCTTGTTCTCCGATTTCCCTAGAATCTGGGTTGTAGTCATGCCCGGAAAAAAAAAACCCCTGAAATATTGGCCAGGGGTGCAAAGTGCCAAAGATAATATATTTCGGGGGTGTAAAGTGCCAAATTTATACTTTCAAGGTGCAAAACGACAAAATCCTGTATTTCGGGGGTGCAAAGTGCCAAAAAGGCATGACAAGGCATGGTTGCACATTACATGAAAACATAAAGAAAATGCTTACAACCATGAAATATGAGGAGAATCCTTGAGCATCCAAGGCCTTGATCGAATGAGAGAAAATTACAGAGGAAGAAGTGAGACTACTCAGGTATGAGAGATAACCGCGGGTCATCACTCTGACTTCTCTTCAATCCTTGACCTCGTCCAAGATTGAGGAGTTGTCACCAACCTCCCAAATTACTTCTCTCTATGTTCTCTTGGCTCCACGTTGATCCTTTTTTCCTTCTGGCTCAGTCGGCGATCGCTGAGCCTCGCTCGACGATCGCAAATTCTTGTTCAGTTAGTTGTGAGGGTTCTGGGCCAGCTTGTAGAATGAGAGTCAGCGGTCGGCGTTCGGGTCTTCCAGTCGGTGATCAAGTCCTTGATCGGCGAACACTCAGTCGGCGATCGGAAAGCCGGTCTGCGATTCTGCAAAAACTTAGCTAATTCTTCACAGATCTCTTTCTGAATGACTTCCTTCTGAGTAACTTACTAACCTATCTAAGCTATATTATCATCAATTATAAATGGTTTTATTCCATCAAATCAAAATGAATTTTTCCCAATATATTTCATTAACTTTACAAACAACCATATAGCAAATTAGAAAAAGGAACTACCTGATGTTGAGAGCCTTCATGCCTAGAGCAATATATTTCTTGGCGATAGCCCTCTTCAAACTATTGTAAGCTTTGAGATTCTTCTTTATCTTGTCTATTACTTTGCCTTCTATAAGACTACTTCCTCTGACAGCCTTTGAAGAGCTTGAACAGATTGATATTTTGGATCTTCAGATGCTTTAGTTCTTATAGTTCCTTCCATTAGAATCCATTTCATCCTCCTCTTCTGAGATAACTTCATTTTCTTTAAGAGTAAATGCTACAGCAGATGATTTGGAATTGTTTTTTTATCAACGTGGGAATTGGTAGGATGGTTGAAGTCAACCCAATTTCTAATCTTTCACGACTGTGACTTGGTGTTTCAATAGAAAATAAGGGTATATATGTGTTCTTCATGGAAGATATCTGACCAAACATTTTTGAAATAGATTGGGCAAATTATGTCATTTTCCTATTTTCTTCTTCTTTTTTTCTGAGCTTAGCAGCTCCTTCCTCATTCATTTTTCTTTAAAGTTCTTGGTGTTCAACTTATAAATCCATATTTCTGCTTTTCCTTTCTTTAGCCTCTTTGGCCCATATCTCTGCATCTGTTTCTTCTCCCCTTGTTTTCTTCCTGTTATCCAAGACTTGTCGTTGCCTCGTAGTTTCCATCCATTTCCTCTCTCTTCTCCCGAATCAGGGGTTTTGATGTTTTGAAGATCTCACATCCTCTTGGGGTTGAGCTGGAGTAACAACTGTTTTGGAAGTATTTGTAGGAGTAGCTGTGGGAATTGATATGGTTATGCATAAGTTGGGGGGATGTTTTGGTGGTTAGAATGGTATGATGGCCTGTAATATTGTGGGAGGAAAGACTGGTGGAGGTGTAGTGAGATCATTGCTAGCTGTAGAGGATTCTCCTTGTTGAGGCGAACTAGGAACACATTTATGTCTTGGAGGAATCCCCTTGTTGGGGTGAGCTTATGTGCCTCGTAGTTATAAATTTGGTTACATTAGGAGTGTCCTCAGATGGTACTGACTCCCCTTGTCTTGAGTCTCTTCAGGTTGACTAACCTGTCTGTTTATTCTTTTCAATTTTTGCCACTGCTATTGATACTGCCTGGTCTGAAAGAGAGATAATTTTAACATTTCTAATGAACACATGTGAGTGTTCTTCTTTGCCTTCTAAGCGATTGTACATGGAAGATTCTCTCAGATAGTCAGTGCTCTGCTGAACAGCTTCAAGTACAGCTCTGGTTCCACTATCTATTTCAGTCTGCTGTTGAACATCCTGATCAACTGCCTCTGCCTGCTGCTGCATAGTCTGCATAGTTGCCTCGGTCCCAATCTCTAGAACCATCTAATCCAACCAAGCACCATCATCACTGGAAACATTGTCCTTATATTAGTTTTCCTGATCATCAACTGCTTCATCATCTTCTCTAGCCACCTCATTATTGGGAACATTGTCCCAAGAGGTTCCATGGTCTATTGGGGGGAACTTCTCCATCACCGGAGATATTTCCTTGGTCTACAGCCACATAGACTCCCTCTCCCTCTTTTAAAGGACATCTAGGATGTGTGTTACCCTCACGCATTTGCCGAAGGAGCCACTCCGCGTCGGGACCACCGGAGTGCGCGTATGGAGACCACCGTGATTTTTTCTTGTAATTAACTTGTATTAATTAATTGATTAATATTAATTAATGTATATTAATTAGATTAATTAATTACTTAAATCATTTTGTATTTCCCTCTATGGTTGCCCTCTGTCATCTATATTAGGGGGATGGATTTAGGTGTTAAGGGTTTCTTGAATGCTCTAGTTGTTTCGGGCTCTCTTTGGAGAGAAGGTTCCTGGAGGACCCAACCTCATTGAGCTTGGTCGGAGCTTGCTCTGGATTGTATCCCGTGCACTTTTCTTTAATGCAATCTTTTCTTCGTTCTTGATCCTGTAACATTCATCAATGTAAGAATGCTCCGACCTGCCGCCCCCATTCTCTTGTTCCAAGCCGTCGGGATTTCGTCCACTTTCACCGTCCATCTCACTGAACCCGTTCCACAACCATCGGCCCCGCTCACGTTCCAACCACAGCCGAGCCACCCTGCACCTTTGCCACGACGGCCTCCCGCCTCAATGTCGTCGAACGCCGCCTCGATGACCAAGTCAGCATCCTTGCTTCTCTCCAAGCGAGTCTCGAACACCTCGCGGCTCATTTGGACAACCCTCACTGGTGTCTCCGCCTTCCGCAGTAAACGACGCATAGCTTGACGCCCAGGATGTCAGCTGCTTGCCGCTTTCAGCACGTCGTGATGACGTCGTCGACGTTCTTCACCAACGTCGGTGCCTCCAGGAACTTTCCGCGCTGGAATCGACGGATCTGCTTCTTCCTCAATCGGATCTGCTTCTTACTCGGTCGGATCTGTTTCCCGAGCTTTCCCTCCAGTCGGACGACGAACTCCAGGGACTCGCACGCCAGACTCGTCGATCCCTCCCGCCGTCGTGCCGGTGATCTTCCCCGCCCTACGATGCATCGTCGCCTTCTGCCAGCTCTCGACCTTCCGCCTATCATCTTCGACGCCCACGCCTGTCATTCCTCCATGCTTGCACACCTCCTTAACACGCCATGCCTTATTTATTTATTTTTCCCCTTTCCTTTACTTGCACCCACGGCTGCCCCCACAAAAAGCCAAACTACACCTTCTTTCACCCTCCTTGATAAGAAAAATTAAACTTCTTCTTCTTAGGGTTTATGATTTATAAAAATGCGAAGAAGATTGATGATATTTTCCAAAACTATATTCGATGAAGGCAAGTGTACCTTATCGTATATAATATAGGATATTTTATAAAAATACCAAGGTCGTATTAAACTCGGGTTTGTCGAGTACTTCTACTTCGAGAAAGCGGACTATTATTTTATCGGAGAGAGAGCGGAAAAGAGAACTAAATTGCAACTAAATAAAAGAGAACGAAAATAAAGAAAGAAAATAAAACTTGATTAAAACTCGCTTTGAAATGAAATTAAAAGATAAATACTATCATTCAACTCTAAGCCTTGACCGTGGGGATTCCTGAAGCTCGAACATGCCTCTCTCGAGGTTAATGCCCAACTAAGCTTAGGAAACATCAACCAGACTCTCGTCCTATAATTGATTACCTAAGACTTGCTTTGCGCTGTGAATCCCACTATAGGATTTGACTCCTATCCGGAAGATTTACGTCATCCTCTCTCGAGGGGTGCGTGCAACTCTTTTTATTCTCGAGTGATCGATCCGTACGCACGTCCTCTCGGCTAGCTAGAATACGAAAACAAATACCGAAATTCATAACAAGTGAAAGGTATCTTGAATGTTCTAGTTGTTCCGAGCTCTCTTTGGAGAGAAGGTTCCTGGAGGACCCAACCTCCTTGAGTTTAACCGGAGCTTGCTCCGGATTTTATCCCGCGTTCTTTTCAATTAATGCAATCTTTTGTTCGTTCTTGATCGTGTAACTTTCAGCAACGTAGCAATGTTCTTCAAAAAATTCGTGGTGCGGGAGTTCATTGACTATCATGGTTTGAATTGCAGCTTCCGTTGAGGTGATTTTGTTACAGTCGCGCACAACGACGAGACGCTTTGGCGAGCCGTCACGCGTAGGAAGGCGACAAATTCTAGCTAACCGGTCGTGGAATAGACCGTCGATACTCTATCTACTTGATTATTTCTATTTCAATGTTGTATTAACTTTTACTATTTGCAGAACATTTTGTTATTCGTACCCCGCTACTATAAAGGGTGTAGTATGCTTGTATTAGGTTTTATCTTTGGATTTATGAGATTTAGGGTTGCTCCCTAATTGAGGAATTTCCTCTCAATCCAGCCTCCTTCCTCTCCTTACCTCCACCGGCCCTCCCTTGTCGGGTTCGTCTCTAAGTAGGTATTAATTGGTTCGACCTGCCTCACTGCCCGCTGCTCTCGCCACCGGTGCTTCGTCCATCGTGCTCCTGGATCGCTCGAAACCGTATCTTCCTCCTGCAGCGCATCGCTCAACCGCCTCAACCTACCGCCTCGCTCGACAGCGTCCGCGACCCACCTCACTCCGCTAGCAATGGTCCGTCTCCACTCGGGGGAGTTCCGCTAGCGCCGGATCCATCGCTGGAAGCCGTCGCCCGCTTGCCCAGCGGCCAGATCCACCGGATCTGACTCCCTGCGGCCGTCCAGCACCCAGATCCGTCGGCTCCTGTCCAGCTCCGCCTCCTCCAGCCACCGTCCGCCAGATCCCGCCCCATGGCTCCCAACACACTCCTCTGGTGACCCTGCTTCCGATACTTCTTCCGACGCACTCAGCTTCCGCGTCGAGGCTCAAGATCTGCTCATCGCCTCCGTGCATGCCTCGCTCCTCGCCCTCCATTCCAAGATCGACTCCCTCTAGGCGCCAACCACCCCCTCCGGCTCTAGCTCAGCCGTGGATGGGGGCTCCCTCCTCGGTGCAATAATGGGGAGACCACCCGAGCCGCAAATCCACCCGGCTCCCGGCCGGTCCGCTGTCTCTCTCTCTCGACATTCCGTTCTTCGTCGGCATCGGCCCGATGGGTTGGATTGCTAAGGTGGAGCAATACTTTGACCTCAACTTCACTCCGGAACAGGACAAGGTGTCCGCCGTTCTTGTTGGTCTGGACGACTCTGCACTACATTGGGCCCGGTGGCTCCGCCAGTCGAACCAATCCCTCTCCTGGCCCGAGCTCAAGCAGGAGATGATTCGGCGGTATGACACCCGCTACTCCGGTTCCTTCTCTATCGAGCACCTCTGCGGCGTCCTCCATACGGCCAGCCTTGACGACTATATTGATGAGTTTGTCTCCTTGGTCACCTACGTTCCCGGTTTTCCGCTCGACCATTACCTAGGCTTCTTCATGCAGGTCATACTGCCCCACATCTGCTCTCTTCTCCGCACGCACCACCCTCAAACTGTCTCTGACGCCCTTGAACTGGCATGTTTGGTGGAGGCCGACTTCTCCACTAGACCCCCTGCTTCTCCGGCCAGCCACCCCCCTCCGCAGACGCCTTGGCGCCCGCCCGACACAGCTCCCCTTCCACGCACTCCGCAGGGGGGACCATGCCCAGGGCACCCCTCGACCCCTCAGCGCCTCTCAAGCAGTGATTACAATGATCTCCGTAGCAAGGGCCTGTGTTTTTGGTGTCGCCAACCTTACTCTCCCAACCATGAGTGCTCTGTGAAGGAGTTCCACGCCATCTTTAGCGGCGACGACCCTGAGGTTAGCCTGGCTGACTTTGAGTCCCTGGAGCTTTCGACGGAGGGTCCCACCTTCGACCCCTCCACGGCTAAGCTCCACCGCTTTGAATTATCTTGTGTCTCAGTGGGCGGGATCTCCGGACCGCAGACCATGACGCTCTCGGGCACGCTTCGTGATCGCCCGATCATTGTCCTGGTGGACAGCAGCGTGAGCCACAACCTCATCTCCGAGCGCCTGGTGCAGCAGCTCCGACTTTCCTCGGTTCCATCCCCATTTTTCTTGGTCCGCCTTGGCGATGGGCGACGTCGACCGACTCAGGGTCGTTGCCCTGCCGTGACCATCTCGGTGGGGTCCTATTTCGTGACCGCGGACTTCTACGCATTTGGACTCGGCGGTATCGACGCCATTCTGGGGGTGGCTTGGCTCCGTACACTGGCGAGGTGCACGCCAATTGGGCGACTATGACCATGCAGTTCCTCCAAAAGGGCCGGCTGTGTTGCCTCGACGGTGACTCTGCTCTCCGCCGCTCTCCGGTCTCCTTCTGCACGATCTAGCAGACCACGGATGTTGACCTTTCCGCGGGGCTGCGACCCCTCTTGGGACTGTCCGATGTGCCTCTCCCTTCCCCGATGGACCTTCCAGAGCTTCCCACCGCGCTCGCCGACGTTGTCCAGCCTTCGGCAGGACTGCCACCAGCCCGGCCGACCGCCCGCGCCCATTCCCTCCAGCCTAGGACCGCAACAGTCTCGGTGCGGTCGTACCGTTCTGCCCATGTGCGGGAGAATGAGCTCGAGCACCTAGTGCTAGAAATGCTGACGGAGGGTTGTTATGGGCCTTAGTTTGAGATCTCGTTCGCGGGGGAAGGAGAGGGAAGTCTCGTGGAGGATCGACATTGACCTTGCGAGTTCCCTTCGGACCTATCTCGCTGGAGGAGGGAGCGACCGAGGGGAGGGAGGAAGAAGGGCGAGCGAATCGGCGGAAGCGGCGTCGACGCGTGTGGCTTGCGATGCGGAAAACGAGTATCGGCTAGGGCACCGATTACATGAGGTAGAGAGAGATAGAAGAATTAGAGAGAGAGAGAGAGAGAGAGTGTGTGTTTTGATTTATGATTCCATACAGCCCAACCCTCTACAGTATCGGCTACGTCTAGTATGCTTGTATTAGATTTTATCTTTGGATGTATGAGATTTAGGGCTGCTTCCTAATAGTCTTCTTCTCAATCCCGCCTCTTTCCTCTCCTTAACTCTACCGGCTCTCCCGTGCCGGGTTCGTCTCTGAGTATGTATTAGATTTTGATAATCAAAAGTATGGACATAAAGAGGGATGGTAATTGTAGAGGGAAGGGAGGTGGATGAGGTGGTAGCATGAGTGGTGGTTGGTGGAGATGATGTAATGAGGTTTTGTGGGTGTGGTGTAAGAATATGGCTTGGTGAAGGTGGAGGAGAGTGTGAAAGTTGTTTGGAGGAGGATGAATTGTTCAGGGATGTGTATGGAGGGATATACCTGTGGGTGCAGTGTGTTTGGGTTTGACCTTCCACATCTGAAAGAACCTGGAAGACAACACCTTCCCACTATTTATTGAGACACCACTGCCGGTGAGGAGGGTGTGATGAGCCAACTGAAGATACAAACTTTTGCAAGTAAAGTATTGTATTCTTTCTGAATGAACCTGGAAGACAACACCTCGGTTTTTCAAGTAATGTCTGTCTCAATAAGTATTATATTATTTCTTTTAGCAACTTCATTTTGCTATGAAGTTTTAGGAGAGGAGTATTGTTTGATATCTTCAGATTCACTGAACTCTCTCATTCTATTAGATTCAAATTTAGTATCACGATGACTTCTAATCATTATTAATGAATTAGTCATCTCATTCTGAATTTGCTTGAGAAAGTTAGTGAGTATTTTAAAGTTATCAGATTTGCTTCTTAAGTAGAACATCCGGGTGAATCTGCAATCGTCATCAACAACCCCAAGAAAATACCTTTTTCCTCCTAATCTAGTGATGACTGTGGGTCCAAATAAATCCATAATTCCATATGTTGTAAATATAGTCATCTAGGAATCTTACTCTTTTGGGAGACCTTGGTCTGCTTGCTTAATTGATATATTTTGTAAGGTCTATCCTTAACATATCAAGAACTAGGTAGACCCCTTACCAGATTTGCACCAGATAAGTTAGATAAGCACTTGATATTTATGTATGCAAGTCTCTTATGCCACACATCACATAGTGATTGTGAGTATGCCATGAGACATACATGGATATCTATTATGTCAAAATTTACATAGTAAATCTTATCTATCCTAGTGCTAGTGAATATAGTTGTGTCAGTGCTGCAATCCTTAATGAAGCATGCATTGTATTGAAATAAAACAAATAACTCTTATGATATAGTTTGATTATGCTTATCAGGTTGTGTTTTAATCCTTCCATGTATGTTACATCTATAAAGGTTATTATATCACAAGTAAACATACCACATCCCTTGGTGCATCCATGGTTCAAGTTCCCAAAGATGATCTTTGGTCCATTCTTAACTCTGAAGTCTATTAGTAGGATTCTATCTCCAGTCATTTACCTGGAGCAACCACGGCCCAAATACTAAATGATCTTTTTGGTTATCTTTGGGAATACACCTACAAGCAAAACATGCCCCTCCCCCACGCACACACAGACAAAAGATTTGGGGTGATAATCATTAGTGAATTTAACTTAACAAACCCTTGGCCTCCTATGATATAGGTTATCATGGGGGTAAGTGGTTGTAGGGTTTTACCAATATTTGATTATAAAATCTCATACTTTTCCACAACAAAAGCATTTAAATTGATTATACATTCTCTTCCACAACAAAAGCATTCTTCAAACTAATTGTGTTCTGTTGCATGATCGGCGTCTGATAGGTCGGTTGGCGATCAGCGATGGATTGTTTAGTCGTTGATCTACGATCATTGATTAGTTAAGCTGTCGTCGATTTATGATCAGTCATCGAACAACTTGGGATCATTCTGCTATTGTTTTTGTAGCAGAGACATTCAATGATGATCGCGGATCGTTTTCGTCGATCGATGATCAATGCGGCAACGATCGGGGACCAAGTGGTCGATGTTCGTTGATCGCATGATGATTTACAATAAAAAAAAATTTTGAAAATTTTTGGTTTCCCTTTATCCTTGTGAGATGATTTCTGCCTTTTTTCCATATGTAAGAAGACATGCATTATAAGATTCTCCAGAGTAATGATATTTGTTTAGTGATTCTCTTAGAACATGAATGGTAAGTCCTGTTATGTGAGTTCATAGAGCAACAATCATCATCTCCCTCTTTCTGCACTTCTCCATTTACAAAAAATACAAGATCCTTACAGCAGGGAGACATCTTTGACTGCCTTCATTTGAGGGTTCAAATCTAAATCTTAGTAACCTGGCCTAATGAATATGTTTTCAGAGATGTTCTTGAGTTGTTTGCTTCTACCATTTGATGATTCAAATTAACTTCTTACCTTCTCAAACTCTGCAGTGTGCTTCTCATTTGCCTCAAGAGCATCTGTGATCTTTCCTCAAATGTGGGCTTCTCATTCTCCCACAAGTCATTGTTTGAGCTTACAGAAAGAGCTTGATGAAGCTTCCATACTATCCATAACTTAGATTTATGTTTCCAACAATTTTATATTCTGCAAATTACTTTTAGTTATTGATTTGCATGAGTGTGTGATTATCTGTCTCCTGATTATGAGTATCTTGTGAATCAACATAAAATTGAGTTATTCATTCAATTACTCTATTAACCTCCCTCTATAGTGGTGTGTAATCCATCTAGTGACTTTATTTCTCATACAACACTAATATACAATAAATTTACTAAAAGGAGCTAGAATGCTGCGATGGAGTGAACTTATAGTGACTTTATTCCAATGCGAAATTTATGAAGGTGCTGAACACATTTATTTGGATGCAGAGAGATATAGTATGCTGATGGAAAATTAAATTACCTACTATCACTCTATTAGATATATCTTTTCATGTTAGTGTGGCGAGTCAATTTATTTTCACTCCAAGGGTTCGTCACATAGAGGCTATTATTTAAATTCTCCAGGGTCTCCTTATGACCGCAAATCTATTACTAGCTCTAGTCGTTAATAGGAGGGAACATGGTGTTATGGAAAAGTAAGAAACGACATACTATTGCTAGATCTAGTGTTGTGTCTGAATACATGTCTATGACTTAACCACTTGTGAATTGCTCAGGATCAAACAAATGGTGACTAAATTAAACTAGGTTGTCATTAGTTCTATGCAGTTACCATGTGACAATATTGCTACTATGCATATAGAATTTAATCATGTCTTTCATGAACACACAACATATTGAGATAGGTTGCCACATTGTGAAAGAATTATTTTAGATGGGATTATAAGTACCAAATCAGCCTATGCTGGTCCCAAGCCCGGATGAAAAATGGTGATGGTTGTGTTAGGTAGACGACCAGCGTAAAATTTAGTCACCCTTATGAATATGAATCATTTGAGAAATTGTGCAAAAGCTAGGTTGTTTCCCCTAAGGAACGCGGCGTATGGTCCGAACGCGGCGTCTTGGCAAGGACCGCTACATCTCTAGGACTTGGGTGTAGTATTAAATATGCAAGAGTCCTTGTCGTATGGTCCGAATGCGGCGTCTTGGCAAAGACCGATGTACCTCTAAGAGGACTTAGGTGTAGTGTTAAATAGGCAAGAATTAGTTGACCTAGGAAGGTAGATCGTAGGATTTGTGATCGACTTAGGTTTGGAAGTTGGAATATAGGTACGCTAATGGGAAAAACGATGGAAGTAGTGGATACGATGATTAAGAGAATGATAAATATTTTATGCCTGCAAGAGACTAGATGGTGGGCGAGAAATCTAAATTTGTAGACAATTCAGGTTTTAAATTGTGGTACAAAAATAAATAAAACAAGCAATGAAGTAGGTGTTATTGTGGATACTACTTGAAGGGATGGTGTTGTTGGGGTAAGTAGAAAAGGTGATAAACCTTAGCTCTTAAATTGGTCATAGGAAAGGAAACTATTAATGCGATCAGCGCTTATGCGCCACAAATATGAGTAAGTGAAGCTATTAAAGTGCAATTTTGGGAAGACTTATATGATTTAGTACGAGAAATTCCACAGAGAGAATTTTCATAGGATGAGACTTAAATAAACATATAGGGAAGGAAAATATAGATTATACATCCGTTCATGGAGGAGTTGGGTATGAAGAAAGAAATGAAGAAAGAAGTACTATTTTAGATTTTGCCATATCACATGAGTTAATTGTGACAAATACGTTTTTCATGAAGAGGGAAGAACATTTAATTACGTTTAAAAATGAACCAAATAAGTCACAAATTGATTATTTTATGACTCGCAAAATGGATAAAATAATTTGTAAGAATTGCAAAGTCATATCTGGAGAAAGTTTGACAACACAACATTGGTTAATGGTGTTGGACGTGCAAATTAAATATAATAAATTTAAGACAGACAAAAGTAAAGGGGGCAGCCCGGTGCACAAAGCATCCCCGCGCAGCGAGGGTCCGGGGAAGGGTCCCACCACAAGGGTGAAATGTAGGCAAACCTTACCTTGCATTTTTGCAAGAGGCTGCTTTTAGGACTCGAACCTTTGACCTCAAGGTCACACGGCGACACCTTAACCCGTGCGACAAAGACAAAAGTATTGCAAAAAATTCGGTGGTGGAAATTGAAGATGGAAAAACATGTTGCTTTCAAGACAGCAGTTATGGAACAACTAGTTGATGACCCGTATATTAATCCTAATGTCTCATGGGAAGTCATGTCTTCACATTTAAGGATAAGTGGAAAGAACGTACTTGGAGAATCAAAAGGTCATGCACCCCCAAATAAAGAATCTTAGTGGTGGAATGAGGAAGTGCAAGACAAAGTGAGGGCAAAGAGGGCCAACTATAAAACACTTTACGCTTGTAGGAATGATGAAAACTTGGCAAAATATAAAGCCGCCAAGAAAGAATTTAAACGTGTACTAAGTAAAACAAGAAATCAAGCTTATGAAGAATTTTATAATCTACTAGGTACCAAAGATGGAGAGCATGACATATATAAAATTGCTTGAGCTAGGGAGAGGAAGACAAGCAATTTAAGTCAAGTTAAATGCATAAAGGATGAAACAAATATAGTTTCGACGAATGATGTGACTATTAAAGAGCGATGAAAAAGATGTTTTTTTCAACTTTATAATGAAACAAAAGACAATGAAGTGAACTTGGAACAGTTAAGTAAATCAGAGGAGAATAAGAACATAACGTTTTATCGTAAAAGATATGCATACAAATTCAGTGACGAGGGTGAGAACATCTCGAGGATTAACACAGGAATTCCCTATCACTGTTGGCTTACATCAAGTTTCAGCTTTAAGCCCTTATCTCTTTACCCTTATCTTAGATGAGCTCACCAGACATATCCAACAAGCAATACCTTGGTGTTTATTGTTTGCGAATGATATCGTTTTGGTCGATGAAACGCGTGAGGGTGTAAACGCGATACTTGAATCTTGGCGAGACACTTTTGAAAAGAAGGATTTTAGGTTGAACAGAGCGAAGACGGAGTATATGGATCCTAAATTTAGCAGTGCAAGGACGGATGACTTCGTTATTAAGTTGGGTGATCAAGATATTTCCCGCAGTGAGTGTTTTAAATATCTTTGATCGATAGTTCAAAAAGATGGAGGTGTTGATAAAGATGTGATACATAGAATCCAAGCAGGTTGGTTGAAGTGGAGAGCCGCGTCAGGGATCTTATATGATCGTAAAGTACCATTAAAACTTAAAGGCAAGTTTTACCGTACCACACAAGTAGACCAATGATGCTCTATGTTTCTGAGTGTTAGGTAGTGAATTGTGCACATGAGCAGAAAATGGGAGTTGCGGAGATGAGAATGCTTAGGTGGATGTGTGGACACGAGACTGGATAAAATTAGGATTGAATGTATTAGAGATAAGACATGAGTGGCACCAATTGCAGAGAAGATGTGAGAAGCTCGACTAAGATGGTTTGTACACGTACAAAGGAGACCATTAGAGGCACCTTGTAGGCGTTGTGAGAGTTTAGTCACTAGGCATGTTAAACAGGGGAGGGGTAGACCAATAAAGACTTGGAATGAGACTATAAGGAATGACATGATGCACTTAGGCATTAGTGAGATTATGACTAAAGATAGGGCACAATGGCAACAAAAGATCCATATAGCCGATCCCACTATAGTGGGATAAAGGCACAATGACATGTTGGACTATCGGGACCAAGATTTTCAATACTGATAACCAACTTGCTGACATCTTTATAAAGTCTTTGACTTGAATCAAGATTAAAAGTACAAGGGACAAACTTGGTAGTGCTAATATCATGACTCCTTCCATGCTGCACCTTTTGAGTCACCAGGTGATGACCACATCACCTCATAATAATGATATCTCTCTCTCTCTTACCTTTAATGAACATTATGAAGTGGAAATAAAAAAAAGGTGTTAGCTATGACTTGGTTTCTTCCAAACACAGTAGACTTCATCAGGTATTACATTCTCTCCTAGATTGTTGGGAGTAACCTTTTGCAACCAGCTGAGCTTTATCCCTCTGGATACTACCATCTTCATCGCATTTCGTTTTGTGTATCCATTTTATCCCTACAGTTTCTTTTTCCTCTGGTTCTGAAATAAGTTGCAATGTTTTATTACTTTCAATCACCTGCATTGCAACATTCATTGCATCAACCCTTGATTTGCCTTTTTATAGCATCTTGCAAATTTTCTAGTTCCTTAGGCACAAATGCAACGTCACAGGTATGATATAGTTTAAATAATGACCGATACCTCTTTGGAGATGATGCATGACCGTCACCGTCTAATTCTGACAAAATATTGGTGGTGTCTTGTGAGCTTGGACTGGATGGTTGTGTTGTCGACTCTGTTGGAGTTTATCCTTAAGCTACATCAAGCAATCAACATTGTGAAGCTGATCCAAAATGGGCTCCCAGCTTTGGATAATTTATTTACCCACAATAACATCTCTTGAAACAAGTTACTTGTAATGGGATTCAATATGTATACCTTAGCTTCAGTGTATGCAATTAGGATGCATTTAATTTCTTTTGCTTCTAAAATGTCTCTTTCTTCTCTTGGTATGTAATACAGACTCGGTAGAAGAATCCGGCAAAGGGAGGGCCGGTGGTGGTGAGGGAGAAGCAAGGAGGAAGAAGAGAGGAAATTCAGGGAGCAACCTTAAACCTTAGCATTCATCCAAGATAAAAACTAATACAAGCATACTCTCCTTATACAGCCGTGGGCGTGCGAATAACAATATCCGATCTGCGGATAGCGAAAGACAAAATGACATAAAAATGAAGACAATCCGTAGCTCGAGCATCGACGGTCTCCTCCTCAATCGGTGGACTAGCATCTGTCACCTTCCTCTGCGCGTGAACTCGCCTTGGCGTGCGCGACTGTAACAATGCCGCCGTCTGGAAAATATGTCTTGTCCTCAAGGCAGTAGTCAACGAACTGGCGGTCGGAGTAGCCCTGGAGGAGTCGCGTGGCTTCGAATGTTAGACGGGTAATGCAAGCAGCATGGGTCTCCTGCGAAGTATACTCCCCCGGAAGGTGGTAGCGGCGAACAAGTAGCTTGGCGGGGTAGTACGGCACCACGGGTCGTCCTTCTTCCGGACTGGAAGACAAAGGATAGAAAAAGGGCGCGCGTCGGGTCGAAGGAGGCCCCCCATCCGCATTACTTGCACCAGATGTTCGAGTCCATCCTTCTACACCTAAACAGAACGGTACTACCGTGCCGAGATTGCTGCGGTCCTGGGCTGGAGGGAAAAGGCGTGGTCGGCCGACCGGGCTGATGGTAGTACTGTCGGAGGCTGTACGACGTCGTCGAGCGCGGTGGAAAGCTCTGGATGGTCCGGTGGGGACGGGGGAGGCACATCGAACAGTCCTGAGAGGGGCTACAACCCCGCGGACAGGTCGGTGCCCATGGTCCGCAGGAACGTGCAGGGGGCGACCGAAGAGCAGAGGAGAGCGGATTTACCGTCGCGGCGACACGGCCGACCCTCTTGGAGGAACTGCATGGACATAGTTGCCCAATTGACGCGCACCTCGCCAAGCGTGCGGAGCCAAGCCACCCCCCAAATGACGTCGATATCGCCGAGACTGAACGCGGAGAAGTCCGCGGTCACGGAACAAGACCCCACAGAGAGAGTCATGACAGTGTAATGGCCCCGCGTCGGTCGGCGTCGCCCATCGCCAAGGCGGATCGAAAAATTTGTGGATGGGACTACGGAAAGTTGGAGTTGCTGCATCAATCGCTTGGAAATAGGGTTGTGGCTCGCGCCGCTGTCCACCATGACAATGATCAGGCGAGCACGAAGCGTGCCCGGAAACTTCATGGTCGTCGGTCCGGAGAGTCCGCCCCCCGAGACACAAGATAACTCCATGCGGTGGAACATAGCCGTGGTGGTGTTGAATGGAGGACCTCCTTCACGGAGCACTCATGGTTGGGGGAGTAGGGTTGGCGACACCGAAAATACAGGCCCTTGCTGCGGAGCTCATTGTAATCACTGTTTGAGAGGCGATGAAGGGTCGAGGGCCGCCCTGGGCGGGGTCCCCCGTGCGGAGGGCGTGGCACAGGAGCCGGGGCGGGTGGACGCCAAGTTGTCTGCGGAGGGGTGTGGCCGGCCGGAGGAGCAGGTCTAGGGGAGAGGTTGGCCGCCACCTAACGCGCCAAGTTAAGGGCGTTGGCGACTGTCCGAGGGTGGTGCGTGCAGAGACGAGAGCGAATCTGTGGCAGCAGACCCTGCATGAAGAATCCCAGGTAATGGTCAGGCGTAAGGCCGGGAAAATGGGTGGCCAAGGAGACAAACTTATCAATGTAGTCGTCCAGGCCGTCTTTTTGGCGGACGCCGCAAAGACGCTCGATAGCGGAGGAGCCAGAGTAGCGGGTGTCATATCGCCGGATCATCTCCTGCTTGAGCTCGGGTCAGGAGAGACACGGGTTGGATTGGCGGAGCCACCGAGCCCAGTGGAAGGCCGAGCCGTCCAGGCCAACCACAGCCGTAGACACCTTGTCGTGCTCCGGTGTGTCGTTGAGGTCAAAATATTGCTCCGCTTTGGCTATCCAACCCATCAGGTCAACGCCGACAAAGGAGGTAATGTTCCGGGAGAGAGCGGACCGACCGGGAGACGATTGTTCTTGCGGACCGGGTGGTCACACCGATATTGCGCCGAGGAGTGAGCCCCATCCTCGTCGAGACGGAGGGTGTGGTCGGCCCCTGGAGCGAGTCGATCTTGGAATGGAGGGTGAGGAGTGAAGCATGCATGGAGGCGATGAGCTGATTCTGAGCCTCGATGCTGTTGTTGAGGGTGTCAGAGGCGGAATCGGCAGCGGGGTCACCGGATGAGCGTGTGGTGGGGACCATCGGGCGGAAGATTGCGGATGGCGGCGATAAGAGCCGTATCTGGGCCGGGCCGGTGGATCCGGGTGCTGGAATGGCGCGCGGAGGCAGATCCGCGGATCTGTCCGCTGGGCAAGCCGGAGATGGCATCGAAAGGCCGAAGGAGCACTGGCGGAACTCTCCCGGGTGGAGTCGAGCGATGCTGGCGGCTTTGTGTGAGGACGTACGTGAGCGATCGGGCGCCGAAGAGTCGCGTGGCAGGCGATCGGCGTCGCAGTGCGAGGGTGATTCGTTCGCGCGAGAGACTGGAGGACAACGGACGAAGCACGAACGGCGAAAGCTGCGGGCGGTGAGGCAGGATCAGACCAAATAATATAGACTCGTTAGAAGAATCCGGCAAAGGGAGGGCCGGTGGTGGTGAGGGAGAAGCAAGGAGGAAGAAGAGAGGAAATTCAGGGAGCAACCCTAAACCGTAGCATTCATCCAAGATAAAAACTAATACAAGCATACTCCCCTTATATAGTCGCGGGGGAGCGAATAACAATATCCGATTTGCGGATAGCGAAAGACAAAACGACATCAAAATGAAATCAATCCCTAGGTCGAGCATCGACAGTCTCCTGCTCAATCGGTGGACTAGCATCTGTCACCTTCCTCTGCGCGTGAACTCGCCTTGGCGTGCGCGACCATACCAGTATGTGACTATCAGACTACCAAAATCTTGAAAATGAGAGAATGAGGCCTTCCTATTCAAATTGGCCTTGTGAGGAGTTGAATGATGAAGTGCATTTGTGGGTGATCGGTTTAATATGAACATTTGTGTTAACAACTTTTACAGACAATATTTTGGGTAACTACTTCCCACTCAGCATGCTTCTAGCCATCAAAGACAGTTCTATTTCTTCTCTCGACTATTCCTCTATGCTGAGGTATTCTCCTCACACTCAATGGTTGTCTGTTTCTATGAGTGTTGCAGCAGACAAGGAATTCATTGCTTATGAACTCACCTCCTCTCTCACTTCTTAAATCCTCTATTGATTCCCTTTGCACTTCGCAATAAGTTTTTTTGAAGGCTATGAATTTGGATATTTCTTTTCTTTTATAAGCAAGAGAATACTCACATATACCTGGTGTAGTCATCAACAAAGGGAATTCAGCATGTACTAACTCTAATGGTTGTTTTCATCTCCAGGACACTCCCTTTGGGAAAAAAGGCAACTTGTATATTTTGCTCATAATACAGTCCTCACGTAACTTCATGGTTTAACTTATGTCTAGTAGTCCTACTAAGGCTCCGTTTGGGGGGACTTATTTTCACCGGTCAAGCGGTCATGACCGCATGAACCGGGCCTTAATTAAGGTCCGGTTCATGCGGTCGTGACCGCTTGACCGGAGAAAATAAGCCCCCCCCCCCCCCCCCCCCCCAAACGAAGCCTAAGTCATTCTTCTTTAATTTCAGAGGTTTTCGCTTTATGTATCTCTCCACAGGCAGTCAGCACTGTCTTCAGATCCTCTTAGTGTTAGCATCATTGGGAACACTTTGTTTTTACTCATTTGTACTGAGCTTACAAGCTGTTCTGAATCTTCTATCTATTATGTGGCAACTATTGTTATCAAAAGTTAACTTATAGCCCTTGTGAATCAGTTGTCCAACATTCATTATATTTGGGCCAAATCAGGGATGTATTACACATCAAAAATATGTGATTACAGAAAAATGCTATTTTCCTTCGATTTTCTTTGTTTTTCCATTTCCTAGTGTAACCTTTAATTTTTCTTCTTCATTGAGATGTATAAAGACATTTTGTTATTGATCATGTGGTTTGAGAATCCATCCATTATCAACATACCAAACTTTTTGGGATGTAATTTCAGATTTTCCGCAAGAGTAAAATACATGATCTTCATCTTTTCCACTAAAGTTTTCTTCCTCTTTTGGTTTGTTGTCTTCTTTTTATTTAAACCAGCTGTCCCTGTCAAAATGATTTGTTTGTTTACTCTTTTTCATTCAAGTACTAATCCTTTAGCTCGTGATTTCTCCTTTTGCATAAGCTACAATGACATGTAATTTGCGTTCTTTAGCCCTTTGTTTTCGGATCCAACTCTTCCTCTTCCTCTGTGTGATTGTAGTTTCTTTTACTTAATATTAAGTTTTGTCACAGTTTTTTCTCTTTACTGTGTTTAGGTGATATGTTACTTTGGAAGGCTTGCTCCAATGACTGATCAGATCTCTTTAATTTATCTTCATGCGCCTGAAGTGATTCCATCAATTCTTTAGTTGACAGTATTGAGGTCTATTGATTCCTCATAGCTATAACTATAAAATCTATTTGGGAGACTTCTTAGAATCCGGGGCACCATCTTATTTTTTTTCAATTATGCCACCAAAAAATCTAGAATCATTTATAATGGTGGAGGAAGGGGAGCCTTGGTGGCGTGGTGCACCGGTTAGGGGGTCGCCGTGTGACCGGTCACAGGTTCGAGTCCTGGAAGCAGCCTCTTGCAAAAATGCAGGGTAAGGTTTGCCTACATTTCACCCTTGTGGTGGGACCCTTCCCCGAACCCTCGCTGCGCAGGGATGCTGTGTTACGGAGCTGCACGACGACGAGCCACCTTGGAAAGTTTACACGCGCGTGGCACGTATACGGATGGGCCCACGATTTCTGCAGCGATTAATTAATAATTAATTATCTACCTTTTTGCTTATGACGTTTATTTTGTTGCTTTGTTTGCGTATGTCAATTTAAGTATTTCCGCATTTCCTATTTTAAAATATTTCCTTTTTGTATTCGCTCCTCGCCACTATAAGAGGACGCGTAAGCCTTGTATTGTGGTATCCTGGAATGAAATTGTGTTTTCCCTCTCCTCCTCTCTAACCCTAATCCCCCTTTCTCTCTCTCTCCCTCTCTCTATCTCCCCTCTCTCTCCCGTACTCTCTTTGGCCGACAGCTCCATTGCCCTACCGGGATCGTATCAAACTGGTCTGACCTGCCATTTCCGCCTGCAAACACATGCCGGAGAACCTACGCCTGTCCGTGATCCGCTGCTGCAGCCTGTCCGCCTTTCGCTCCGACGCACGTGACATTCGCGTCTGCTCCGACTTGCGCGTCGCCCGCGACCTGTCCCGACCGCGTGCCGCACCACGCTGGCACCGCCGGAGAACCAGGGCCATCTTGTCGCGCCGCCGCTGCCATGACACCAACCACTCGTTCCACCGTCGAGACTCCATCGAAGGATGCCAACGAGGCCCTCCGTCGTGTCAGCACACAGGAGTCCATCGTGGCCTCCTCACAGTCCTCTTTGCTCGCCATACACGCCAAGCTCGATGCATTACAGCCTTCCGCTGCCTCCACCGCTAGTGGATCCGCGCAACCGGCCGCGAGCCCGTCCATCCTAGGGGCGGCACCACCGACGCTCATTGGGGACGCCCCACCCCCTAGTCTTTCCGGCCGTCCGACCCTTACCTTGGATCTTCCAACCTTCACCGGGGTTGATCCGATTGGGTGGATCGCCAAGGTGGAACAATACTTCGATCTCCACCACACACCCGAGCAGGACAAGGTCTCTACCGCCGTCGTGGGACTCGACGGCTCCGCCCTCCGCTGGGCCCGATGGCTTCGCCAGACCAATCCGTTATCTCATGGCCGGAAACCAAGCAAGAAATGATTCGCCGCTACGACACCCGTTATTTCGGCTCGTGCGGGCGGGCGGGCAGGCGGGCAGGCGGGCAGGCGGGCGGGCAGGCGGGCAGGCGGGCGGGCAGGCGGGCGGGCGGGTGCGTGTGAGTAATTTGCTTTTTATCTTTTAAATTAGTTATTTTCAAGTTTGTGTGTGTGAGTGTATGAGTTTTATGTTTTGTTTCTCTCTTTGTTTTTAGTTTCATTTATGAAAGTGTGTGTGTGTGTGTGATTAAATTGTTTACTTTCTTTTAAATTAGTTGTTTTTATGTCTGTATGTGTGAGTGTATGAGTGCTAGTTCTTGTTTTCTTTAAATTATCTTTTCATTATTGTAGAGTGGGTGTGTGTATGAGTTTAACTTGTCTTTTATTCTTAATTTAGTTTTTATGTTTTCCTTCAATTTAAAGTAGAGTGTGTGTGTGTATGAGATATTTTTCTGCTTTCCTTTAATTAAGTTTTCAATTCTCGTAGAGTGTGTGAGTTTTCAATTAGTGTGTTTCTATGGTTTTTCTTTCTAATTGCCCCCTTTTTCGTTTCCACTAAACGCACACCAAACCCTAATTATCATCGCTTTCGCTCTTTATAATTTACAAAACATAATCGAAACTTTTTTTCCGATAAAATAATAGCGCGTTCCTAAAAAGTAGAAATAATAAACACGATTTGGAAAAATGTGACCTTAATATTTTCTAAAAATATCTTATACTATACGCGATAAGGGATACTTGCCTTTATCGAAAAATTAGTTTGGATAAATTATACAAAAGCTCTGCAAAAAGCCCTTTTCTTTAAAATTATTAAAAGAATTTTGGCGCCGTCGTCGGGGAGCTTCTCTCGATATTTCGAAAGAAGGAAAGGACATTACTTCTATCTCTCGATAGGATTATGTTTGGTTTCTCAAAGTAGGATTACTCGTCAGACCCCTGAAAAATGCTCGCCTAAAGCTAATCGCCCTCAGGCTCCCGCAGGAACTCAAATTTACCAATCACAATTTGTCTAGAAAAATAAAGCGTGAAATATCGTCTTGTAGACCACCAGTCACATACTATTCGTGTAGACGATTCAACCAAAAGAATATACTATGATAAATCGTCTTGAAGATTATCAAAGGCATCAAGATGAATCCTGCAGAAGAATTGAAGTAAAGATTTACACAGTGCAGATTCATCGAGAAGTAAATTCGAGAAGACATCTAGTCGAATGGAGGAAAGGCATCAATTCAAATTAAAGCGTCATTTTGGCGTCACGTCATTTATTATTGCCACAGATTGAGCCAATGAATCACGTCTGCTAAGGAAAGAGATCAATGACATAATGTCAGTACTAGAATCAACCATTAGACATTCTTGTCTTATAAAAGAGAATGTGACGCTGATGCAAACCCTAATCGATAATCTCCTAATCGACAAATCTAAAAAGAAAAGCTTTTCCGCCGCTAAAAGCTCTATTCCATTGAAAAGCTTAAGGAAGGAGAAGACAAGCAGAAAGCAAATCTATAATCTTGTCCAAGAAGAAAGGTCGATCAAAGTTGCTGATTCAGATCAAAATTCATATCAAAGATCGTTCAGCTAAATGAAGGGTCTTCATCTGTGTAGAAGAAATTTCACTGCTTCATCCATCTGCAAGAAGACTCAAGTAGAAGCCAATCTTCATCAGGGCTTCAAGAAGACTCCAAAACATTGAAGCTTACTTATTTTGAGTCTATAAAAAGTTTGTAATTAAACATATTAACACTAGGATCTCTTTGAGATCTGAGATGTAGGATTCCCGAGTGGAATCTGAGTTGTAGGGCTCTGTCTAGCCTGAGCGTAGGAGACTTTGTCTCTAAGGGTGGAAGTAGGGTAGTGCTTCTGAGTTGTAGGATCTTGCGGGATCTGAGGTAGGAACTTGGTCTCTGAGGCAGGAAGTCGGACAGGGCTTCTGAGTTGTAGGGTCCTTGTGGCTTGAGGTAGGAGACGTTGTCTCTGAGTTGTAGGGTCCTTGTGGCTTGAGGTAGGAGACGTTGTCTCTGAGTTGTAGGGTCCTTGTGACATAGGTCTGAATGCCTCTAAGGCCTCATATAAAGAGATCCAAATGAGACATCAAGGATCCTTTTTTATTTGGAACTACTACAACATCCAAAAGTAAGGGGAAGACTGCTTCTCAAAAGCCTGCTCCTAAGAAGAAGAATCGGGTGACTGTGCAGCAGATGTTTCATCATGCATGCAGCCACCAGATTCATCAAAGAAGTGCTGGATAGACATTAGCCTGCTCTTCTGTTCATCAGCATCAGCATCCTACCTAAAAGATGGCTCAGAAGAGGAGGTATAACTGTTTTGAATGCTAGTGTTATGGCCAAGTTGGCCACTTTGTCATAGACTATTGGTAATCCAACAGTACCTATGTAAAGAGCATAAGGCTTGCCAGCAGTCCTTTTGTGAAGTATCATGTACTTAGGACTAACAAGTACCAAGGACCCAAACTTGGTTGGGCTCCTAAGGTAAAGTAATCTTGAAAGATTATATAGGTATATGATCTAGTTCACCTAGAGGGGGGGGTGAATAGGTTTCTTTTATTTTTTTTTTAATTAGTCTATCTGTTTTCTAGTTTAGAGCAAGCAAATGATCACACACACAGAAAGCACACAAGCATCTATAGTGGTTCCCCAAGACAGTGTGTCTATGGGTAGTCCACTTTCCCCCTCCATCCTTCTAACCGTGTGTTAGACAGGGTCAACTCCTCCAAACTCGGCTCCAAGAGCTTACAACACAGATCCCTCAGGATCTCTCAGGTTTTCCCAACCCTACCTCAGGCACAGCAACCCTACCTCAGATCATCCACTGATCCTACAACTCAGACCTCAGCAGGTCCTACAAGCTCAGGACAACAAGCCCTACCTCAGAGGAATCCATCTCCTACAACTCAGACCTCTTCCAGGTCCTACCTCCGAGGAATCCTCCATCTACAGCTCAGGCACTAATGACCTACAACTCAGATCAACTGATCCTACAAACTCAGGCCTTCAGCCCTATAACTCAGAACCTAAAGGTTCCTACAATCTCAGACCAAATGGTTCTACAAACTCAGGCAAGTTGCCCTACAGAAAAGTGAGTTTAAATCTTACTACAGCAGACAACAGTTGAAGGAAGTCTCCTGTAGTTCCTGCACAGCTTGTGCTTCCTTGTAGCTGGAGATGTTGATGGCAGCTACTATCTGATCTTCCTCTTCAGATGAAGGATGGAAGATCACCTCGCTCCTTGTAGAGGAGCTTTCTTTTTCTCTCTTCTTCTTCTAGCTTGTTCAGTGAGCAGCAAGAGAAAAATGAGAGCTTCGGCCGTCAATGGAATAGTTGATTTCTTTTGGCACGCAACCGTGTTGGAACATAGTTCAACCTTATTACTGATTTGGGCTAGGATGTCTATTTCTAGGTATAGGATTTGTTTTGACCTATCATGTATAGTATAAGGGTCATAGGCTAAGTCTAGAAGAGATTTGAAGATCAGCTAAGTCAAGGTGTTCGACGAACTTTGAACACGTTCGACGAATTCAGAATCCGTTCGACGAATTTGGTTCAACGAACTCCAAAGATCGCTTCGACGAAAGTTTCTTCTTGTTCGACGAACTTCCCAGTTTAAGTTCGACGAACTTTCCCTCAGGTCGACGAACTTCTTCAGAGTTTCTATATTCAGTGACCTCTTCTATTCAGAGTATTATTTTGGAGTTATCCTCAGGATTTCTTATGAAGGCTGACAGCTGTTCTCATTATAATATCAGTCAGTTATTGCAGTATTTTCTATCAAAGATTTTATGACCGTTGCTGCATTAATTAAGGGCTGCGTGCATATTATTCTATAAGGCAGATTGCAAGTTTCAAGGAATTTAATATATTGGTATTCCTTTTCTGTCAGAGGCAAATCCTTCCTTTTTGTCTCATTCCTTTCCAGCCCTGTTGGAAATTTAAAAGAGGATCAACTCTCTCCCATCCAGAGATTATTTTTGCTATTTATTCTAGAGAAAGACACAGATACAGATATTCATATAGATAATCTTTTGCTACTGAGTTTTCAGTTTCTCTCAAGAACTCTCTCTGATTTTCTCTGAAGTCTTCATCTTCTCCAGACGCCTACTCTTAATCTCTAGGAATCATCTGCATCAATTCCTTCTAGAGAACTTTTGCTGGAGATACTCTGAAGATCAAGAAGACCTACACCCTGAGCAGATTTTCTCTCCTGTTTTTCTTACTCTTATTCACAGGGGGAGATCTGACAATCATTCAACAATCCACTAGTCTTCTCTGTTGTTAGATAAAAGAGAAGACACCATCATCTTTATATACCTTTATTTTATAACTGTGTACAGGGTTGTAACTCCCTTCAAAAGTTGATTTTTGGTTTTGAGCACCTGATCAAAAGCTCTGTGGTGGTTTTGAGCACCTGATCAAAAGCTCTCTGGTGAAGGCTCACCTGATCAAAAAAAAGGCCTTAGTGGATTTCCTACCAGGGTGGTAGAAGAGTAGATGTACCCAAGTTGATTGGGGAACTACTATAGATTCTTGTGTCTTCTGTGTTTGCCTTTATTATTTGTGTTGTGTTGTGTGTGTTGTGTTTTAGTTTGTGTTTATATCTGTGCTGCACTCACTTACACATATACTTAAATAACTCAAATTGTTCTCTACAGATTTGTTTAAGCTAAGTGAAATTATTTTAAAATACTCTATTCACCCCCCCCCCCCCCCCCCCCTCTAGAGTAATCTTGATTTATCCCCACTTTCAAACCGAGACATTCATAAGTGCCCTAATTTCTTCTTTTATACATCTCTGATCTTCAACGGCTCTCAGCCGTCCTTCTGAGCAGTATGGGAGAGACTGGTGGACCCCACACTGACATTCTGCAACTTGCGCCACAGGCAGAACTCACAATCTGCGTTCGACGAACTCGCCATACTAGGTTCGACGAACTTGCCCAACTCTGTGTTCGACGAACACGTCATACTCTGCGTTCGACGAACTTCATCCTTCGTTCGATAAACACACCAAGTCTCAACGCTTGCTTTTGTTTTGTCTCTGTGTTCGACGAACTGAGTTCTTCGTTCGACGAACTCGCCAATTCTCAGTTGTTTCTTCTGTCTCGTCTCAGCGTTCGATGAACTGTGTTCTGCGTTCGACGAACACGCCAATTCTCAGATGTTTCTTCTGTCTCGTCTCAGCGTTCGACGAACAGAGTTCTGCGTTCGACGAACACGCCAATTCTCAGCTGTTTCTTCTGTCTCATCTCAGCGTTTGACGAACAGAGTTCTGTGTTCGACGAACACGCCAAATCTCTTTTATCTTCAGCTCCTTTCCCGTCTCAGCGGATCCGCTGAGACAGTGAGCTCGTCTCAGCGGATTTGACCCTTCGTCTCAGCGGTTCTGCTGAGACAATTCTTCATCTTTCAGGAGCTGATTTTTCCTGAACTAAGGACATAATTGACCTTTTCTCTTGAGTTACCTAAGCATGTATATCTTACACAAATATGGCTTTATCAAATACAACTTTGTACTTAGCATTGAGAGTGATGCCTCTTCAAATCAAAGGAATATTGAGGGCAATATTCCCAACAATCTCCCCCTATTTGAAGAAGACAGAACATTCTCAATGCTAAGGTACATACCCAAATAAAAACATATCATGAAAATGAACTATGTAGCATTCATGATAACATTGCTTAAGATAACATTGTTTAAGCATTTTTTGATACCTCATGACAGATTATGTTAAGCTTTGACTAGCTCATAGGTTATCTCCCCCTTTCTAACTCAGATTATATTAAGCTTATTCATAATAACTACCTCTGCTAACTTTATCAGAGGGCTAACTCTGATTTAGACATAGCATTGCCCATCTCCCCCTTTTTGGTTTCTTCAATCGTTTTTCCCTTAGGAATTGGGAGGGAACCACTACAGCATTTGCCAACTCCCTCTCAATCTGAGCAGGAACTTGCTCCCCCTCAATTTGAGAACTATTATATTTAATAGCAGATCTTGTTCATTTTGAACAACCCATTCTAGCTCCCCCCCCCCCCCCCCCCATTAGGAGCATATCTATTGATCTTATAATTGAAGGGGAACCTGAAGCTCGGCTGATCCAGATTTTTCTGATTCAGCTGATCATACTACATAATATTGTTCTACATTTAACATTTTAGGGAGATTATCTACCTTATCATGTGGACTATGCCTACTGTAAAGTTGATCAATTCAGATTTCAGTTTATCATAACAGTACATAATGTGAGAATTGTACAAATGAGAACATAAGCATTCTAACAATGGATATTGATTCATAAATGAACTCATTCTAAATTCAACATACCTAATTCAATTTTGAAAGAATTGAACTTGGCCTCATCCAGTGGCTTGGTGAAGATATCAGCTACTTGATTGTCAGTGGGGACATATTCAAATTTAATATCTTCACACTCTTCATGCTCTTTAATAAAATGATACCTTATTTCTATGTGCTTGGTCCTGCTATGGGAGACAGGATTTTTGGCAATATAAATTGCACTGGATGAGTCACACAGTAGGGGAGATTGACTTACCTTGATGTTGTAATCTTTCAATTGATGTTGGATCCACAGAAGTTGAACACAACAGCTACCTGCAGCAATGTACTCTGACTCAGCTGTGGATATGGCCACACTGGTTTGCTTTTTGCTGCTCTAAGAGATCAGCCTCCTCCCTAGAAATTGAGAGGTGCCACTTGTGCTTTTCCTGCCTTCTTTGCACCCTGCAAAATCTGCATCTGAATAGCCTTTTAGTTCAAAGTCATTGTTCCTAGGGTCCCAAAGGCCAAGATTTAGGCTGCCCTTGAGGTATCTCAAAATCCTCTTGACAGAGGTATAGTGAGATTCCTTAGGACAAGCCTGATACCTAGCACAAACACATGTAGAATACATAATGTATGGCCTACTAGCTGTCAAGTGCAACATGGATCCAATGATACACCTGTACATGGATTCATCAAAGGCCTTCCCCTTTACATCCTTGTCTAATGATACATTAGATCACATGGGTGTTCTCATGGTGGAGGCAGATTCCATCCCAAATTTCTTGATGAGCTCCTTGGTGTACTTAGTCTGGGAAATGAAAATTCCATCATCAGACTGTTTCACTTGGAGCCCAAGGAAATATTTAAGTTCACTCATACTGCTCATCTCAAACTCCCCCTGTATTAGATTGGCAAATCTCTTGCAGAGGTTGTCATCAGTAGACCCAAATATTATGTCATCAACATAGATTTGGACTAAGAGACTCTTGCCCCTTGTTTCCCTAAGAAATAATGTGCTATCTATCTTTCCCCTCAAGAACTTGTTCTTGATGAGAAAGCTAGTCAATGTCTCATTCCAAGCCCTGGGGGCTTGCTTAAGACCATATAGAGCTTTCCTAAGTAAATAAACATGAAATGAGAGAGTAGGATGGACAAAACCTGATGGCTGCTCTACATAAACTTCCTCTTTCATATTTCCATTCAGGAATGCTGATTTGACATCCATCTGGTACACCTTGAAACCTTTGTGGGCTGCATATGCAAGGAATAGCCTTATGGCCTCCAACCTTGCAACTGGGGCAAAGGTTTCGTCAAAGTCTATTCCTTCCTCTTGCCTATACCCCTTTGCAACCAGCCTTGCCTTGTTCTTGATGATTGTCCCATTCTCATCCATCTTGTTTCTGAAGATCCATTTGGTGTCAATTATGTTGTGTCCCTGTGGTCTTGGCACCAACTTCCATACTTTGCATCTCTTAAATTGTAACAGTTCTTCATGCATTGCCTGATCCAGAAAGGATCCATGTTGGCCTCTTTAAACTTCTTAGGTTCTACCTGTGACAGAAAACTGAGGAACATGGCCTCATTGTGAGCCCTGCTCCTAGTTGTCACACCTTGTTGAATATTTCCAATAATCTGCTCCAAGGGATGATCCCTTAGATGTCTTGTAGCTACAGGTAGTCTCTCCTCTACATGCTAAATTTCTCTCACTGGGTCAGCAGCTTCTTCAGCATCCTGCTCTTCTACTTCTTCTGGAATTGCTGCTTCAGTATGAGCTTTACTGCTGCTTGATGTGTCTTGTATAGACATCCTTTCCAAATCTTGTTCATTTCCTGTCAAGACAGAAGATCTAGACCAGCCATTATATATTAGGCTGGTCTCATCAAATACTACTTGCATAGACTCCTCTACAACATTAGTTTTCTTGTTGAACACTCTATAAGCTCTACTATGAGAGTTATAGCCAACAAGAACACCTACATTGCATTTCTCTACAAACTTTGTTAATTGAGATTTTCCCTTGTTTAAAATGTAGCATTTTGAACCAAAGATTCTAAGATATGAAATTGTAGGTTGTTTGCCTTTCAGAACCTCATAGGGAGTTATTCCATGAACCTTATTGATGGAAGCTCTATTGAGAACATGACAAGCAGTGTTGACTGCCTCAGCCCAGAAGTATTCTGGAAGTGAGGAGTCACTTAGTAGTGTTCTCCCAGCTTCTATCAAGGTCCTATTCCTCCTCTCAGCAAATTCTTGGCAAAACCTTGTCATTGCATCAGATTGAAATTCTGTGCCATGGTCAATTCTAGTTCTGACCACAGCACATTGCAAGTCATTTTGAATTGTTTTGACATGAGTTATAAAGATATTTAGAGTATCAGACTTCTTCTTTAGGAAGAATACTCATGTATATTTTGAGTGATCGTCAACAATCACCAAAGTATACAATTTCCCACCTAAGCTCTGAATTGGCATGTGATCAAACAAGTCCATATGCAAGAGATAAAGACATCTTTCAGTGTCTTTGGTGCCAATACTTTTAAAGGTGGCCCTTGTTTGCTTACCCATTTGGCAAGCATGTCAGGGACCATCTTTAATACATTTTAAATTAGGATTATTCCTAATAAGGTTTTTATAGAAAAGTTTATGCATTGTCTTGTAGTTAATATGAGCAAGTCTCTTGTGCCATTGAACACAGAGAGACTCAACCTCATTAGCTACAAGACAAACAGATGTAAGAGAATTACTGCAAATAAAATCTAAGCAATAAACATTCCCACTCCTAGTGCCTGAAAGAATAGTCTCTAAGTCCTTAGACTTTTTAATCAAGCACTTGTCATTGTGGAATTCAATGACATAGTCTAGGTCACACAGTTGACTTATGCTTACAAGGTTGTGTTGCAACCCTTCAACATAAGCTACCCTTGAGATGGAGACTATGCCATTGGATATCATACCATATCCCTTGGTGATTCCTTTTTCAGATCCCCCAAATATAACTTTGGGTCCATTCTTCACAGGCTTGTAGTCCTGTAGAAGACTCCTTGTTCCTGTCATGTGCCTTGAGCACCCACTGTCCAAGTACCAAATTTGTTTTAGGCTGGTACTTGAACTAACCTGCAAGAAGAAGTTTAGTTATCCTTAGGAGCCCCAAAAACTTTGGGTCCTAGGTGCCTGTTAGTCTGATGAGAAAATCTCACACTAGTTGCACTCCTAGCAGGAACGCTCTTCTTTGCATTAGGTACATTGGGATTGTACCAACAATCTATGGAAAAGTGTCCCACTTTACTACAGCACCAACACTCATGAATGTTGTATCTCCTCTTCTGAACATTTCTTGAGGGGTGTGCAGTACAGTCTACATGTTCAGGAGGAGATATAGCAGCATTCTTCCTATTCCTCTCAGCAATGATTTGACTGAATGTCAATCTATGAGCTGTCTTGATGCTCTTTGTCCTGATGGCATCAGCTTGCAATGGCTTGGCAACCATACAAGATTTGATGGCATCTGACACTCAGCAATCAGACTTGTTTACTGATTTGACAACAGTCATTTTCTTGGCTAATTTAACCTTAGAAGGGCTTGCCTTCTTATTCTTGAATGCAGGGGCTGAAGTACCAAATACAAATGGTCCAGGTTGGGCCATTTGAATTTCCTCATGGGGAGCCTTCATGGCACTCAATCCCATTCCCTTTCTTCCACTATGGGAAGGAGTATTTTCCTTCCTATAGAAACTCACATTCTTCCAGTGACCATAAATGCTTTCATGGTCATACCTGTTGGAAGGAAGTAACACCTTTTGAAAGGTGGTTTGAGGCTTAGCCTTCCCCTTGCTCTTCTCTCCACTCCCTTCTCCTACTTCCATTTTATTGAATCCTAGTCCTCTCCTATTGGTTTGAGAGGAGAAGGTGTCAATAATAGGAAGCACGGATTTGGGCTTGGAGAATTGAGCCACCAGTCTCTTCTCCTTCACAAGCTTCTCCTCAAGGTCCTTAATGACCTTGTTCTTCAGGGAAATAGTGCTTAATTGCATAATTGTTAACCCCTGTAAATGGCTAATCTGTCTACTCATCTGAGCCACCAGGGTGGTAGGTTCAGTGTAGTCATTTTTAGTCATCTTAAGGGAAACAATTTCCTGGGCTTGCCTCTTGGCAAGCTTCTTGCTCTTCTTCAGAGCTTCCAAAAGAGCATCATACTTGTCAATCAATTGATTGACAGCTTCCTCAGTTTCTGAACCACTTCCACCAATTGATGAAGGTGCTTCAGATTCTGGACCAGTCTCATAATCAGAAGAGTTTATGGAATGAATTAATACCTGCTCATGTTCTGAATTGCTGTGACTGTCCTCCTCATCTGTGATGGCCATTAGGCCTAGCTGAACATTGTCTTCTTCATCCTCCTCTATATCATTATCTGAGTGTGATAGAGGGGCCATGATTCCAACCTTGGCAGCTGGGTAATCTTCATCTTCTTTTGCAGCAAATTCTTCAACAGCAACCAGCCCAATAAGGGCTTCTTCCTTTTCTGATTTAGATGAGCTGGACTCTGATTCACTCCAGCTCCTTTCCTTCTTAGCTAGAAAGGATTTTTCTCCTTTCTTGCCTCTTGGCTGATGAGCCTTCTTCTCATCCTTCTCTTTTCTCTTGACTGGGTAGTCAGCAATGACATGCCCTGGCTTGCTGCAGCAATAGCAGACAACTTTAGAGGAATTAAATTTAGAGTTAGAGTCATACCTGTCATTCCTAGAGTGATGCTTTGACTCCTTGTTGTCCTCCTTTTTGTGATATGAGGAAGAGGGCTTGTTCTTCCATTGCTTCCTCTTCATCATTTTCTTGAACTGCCTTGAAAAGGCAGCAAACTCTTCATCAGAGGAAGAGCTTCCTGAGGTGCTGACTTCAGGTTCAGCACTTCTCCTTGGAGGAGACACCATCCTGCTCGTTCTTCTCTTGGAGCTGTCAGCTTTGAGAGCTACAGATTTCTCCCTTGGCTGAGCCCTTGTAAAGATGTCCTCTTCCTTTCTTGCAGACAGCTGCATCTCATAGGAGAGAAGGTTTTCCAAGCAATGTGTGAGTTGGGGTCTCACCAAGCTTGGCCACTTCCCTGATGGCACAGATTTTTGTGTCTCAGTCCCTTGTTAGAGATCTAAGGAACTTATCATTCAGCTCATAGTTGGTGAATGCTCTCTCATAGGTTCTCAGCTCATTAACTATTTTGAAGAACCTCTCATAGCACATGGAGATGCTTTCCTGGCTCTGCTGCCTGAAGGCTTCATACTCTTGATTAAGGAGTGACTTCCTATCATTTCTCACTTCTGCAGTCCCTTCCATATAAACTACTAATGTGTCCCATATTTCCTTGGCAGTATCACAGTGCACCAAGTTTTGGAAAGTAGAATCATCAATAGCATTGACAATGATATTTTGAGCCCTTTTATCCATTGTAGTCAATACTATCTCATCCCTTGTCATTTCAGTGTAAGGCTTGCCTACCATCCTAGTAGGATCAATGGTGGAAGGCTTTGTGATAATAAAGTGGCCTTCCTGAACAGTGATAAAGATTCTGGGGTCAGATGCTTCCATGAACAATCTAACCTTCTGCTTCCATATGCCAAAGTTGGCTTTGTTGCATATGGGCAATTTCATGGAGCCCATCTCCTTCTGCATTCCACTAGAGGCCATCTGATTCAGAATAATCAATACTATTTAGGATCTGGTCAGACTGTTATGTCCTTCTTGACCAACCTCCCTCTGATACCACTTGAAAGATTATATAGTTATATGATCTAGTTCACCTAGACGGGGGGGGGGGGGGGGGGGGGGGTGAATAGGTTTCTTTTATTTTTTTTTTAATTAGTCTATCTGTTTTCTGGTTTAGAGCAAGCAAATGATCAAACACACAGAAAACACACAAGCATCTATAGTGGTTCCCCAAGACAGTGTGTCTAAGTGTAGTCCACTTTCCCCCTCCACCCTTCTAACAGTGTGTTAGACAGGGCCAACTCCTCCAAACTCGGCTCCAAGAGCTTACAACATAGATCCCTCGGGATCTTTCAGGTTTTCCCAACCCTACCTCAGGCACAGCAGACCTACCTCAGATCAGCCACTGATCCTACAACTCAGACCTCAGCAGGTCCTACAAGCTCAGGTCAACAAGCCCTACCTCAGAGGAATCCACCTCCTACAACTCAGACCTCTTCCAGGTCCTACCTCAGAGGAATCCTCCTCCTACAGCTCAGGCACTAATGCCCTACAACTCAGATCAACTGATCCTACAAACTCAGGCCTTCAGCCCTACAACTCAGAACCCAAAGGTTCCTACAATCTCAGACCAAATGGTCCTACAAACTCAGGCAAGTTACCCTACAGAAAAGTGAGTTTAAATCTTACTACAGCAGACAACAGTTGAAGGAAGTCTCCTGTAGTTCCTGCACAGCTTGTGCTTCCTTTTAGCTGGAGATGTTGATGGCAGCTACTATCTGATCTTCCTCTTCAGATGAAGGATGGAAGATCATCGTGCTCCTTGTAGAGGAGCTTTCTTTTTCTCTCTTCTTCTTCTAGCTTGTTTAGTGAGCAGCAGGAGAAAAACGAGAGCTTCGGCCGTCAATGGAACAGTTGATTTCTTTTGGCACGCAACCGAGACATTCATAAGTGCCCTAATTTCTTCTTTTATACATCTCTGATCATCAACGACTCTCAGCCGTCTTTCTGAGCAGTATGGGAGAGACTGGTGGACCCCACAATGACATTCTGCAACTTGCGCCACGGGCAGAACTCGCAATCTGCGTTCGACGAACTCGTCATACTGGGTTCGACGAACTTGCCCAACTCTGCGTTCGACGAACACGCCATACTCTGCGTTCGACGAACTTCATCCTTCGTTCGATGAACATACCAAGTCTCAGCACTTGCTTCTGTTCTGTCTCTGTGTTCGACGAACTGAGTTCTTCGTTCGACGAACTGAGTTCTTCGTTCGACGAACTGAGTTCTTCGTTCGACGAACTCGCCAATTCTCAGTTGTTTCTTCTGTCTCGTCTCAGCGTTCGACGAACTGTGTTCTGCGTTCGACGAACACGCCAATTCTCAGCTGTTTCTTCTGTCTCGTCTCAGCGTTCGACGAACAGAGTTCTGCGTTCGACGAACACGCCAATTCTCAGCTGTTTCTTCTGTCTCGTCTCAGCGTTCGACGAACAGAGTTCTGCGTTCGACGAACATGCCAAATCTCTTCTATCTTTAGCTCCTTTCCCGTCTCAGCGGATCCGCTGAGACAGTGAGCTCGTCTCAGTGGATTTGACCCTTCGTCTCAGCGGTTCTGCTGAGACAATTCTTCATCTCTCAGGAGTTGATTTCTCCTGAACTAAGGGCATGATTAACCCTTTCTCTTGAGTTACCTAAACCTGTATATCTTACACAAATATGGCTTTATCAAATACAACTTTGTACTTAGCATTGAGAGTGATGCCTCTTCAAATCAAAGGAATATTGAGGGCAATATTCCCAACAAATCTGTTTTGCAGGAAAATTCAAAGGCCAACCTAAAATCTTATCTGACACTTGGACAAAGAATGTTCCAGGAAAATAACTGGAACAAGAGGACATCTCCAAGACTTACCCCTAAACATTTCATGCTTGTATTGAGGGGGAGAATCCATCATTGCTCTACCCCTCTGCAAACATTAAGGGGGAGCAAGTCTAAAGTTCACTATTGCAGGAGTCAGCTTTGAAAGAAATCAAACTACAAAAGAGATGGATTCATTTGAGTGAGAGACTCATAATGTGCTCCCAGACCAAGCTGCAGTTGAGGGGGGAGATTCATGAAGAAGTCTGGAAATACTAGCAGCTGTTGAGATGAAAACTCATCTAGAGTTAGCTTCCCTAGTTGATCGAGCTCAAGGATGCACTCTTTAATCAACTAATTAAAGAAGTCAAAGAGGGAAGACAAATTCAAGACTCTTATCCTCTAGCACAGTAGTAGCTGAAAAGTCAAAAAGGGGAAGAAGAAGTTGAAGAGTCAGAAAGGGGGAGAAGATAACAATGTGAGGTACTCTGAAAGATAACAATGTGAGGTGCTCTGAAATTTCCACATCTAAAGCACATGATTCTTATCCTTTTATTGTGTGTTGTCTATCATTGGTTGAGGTTCTGACTTCTTCAAATATGGGGATTGTTGGGAACTTTGCTCTCAATGTTCCTGATTTAAAGAAGTCCTCAACTCATGAATAAACGCACGATGTATTTGACACATGTGCTTTAGAATATTGCTTTCAGGTATTAAACAGTGCAGGTCTAACATAGGGCTAGACTTAGTGTCATCAGACATAATTTTGCCAATGTAATCCCTCAGCAAAACACCATGTCGACCTATGATCTAGACAATATTAGACTTGTCAATAACACATTATTATCATGTATAAAGGTCCATCGAGTGAGCTGAAGCAAAGGATTTCAGTTGAGAAGATAAAAAAATATCTAAGTCAAATATCGTCTTGGTAAGCTTAAATATCGTCGAGTGAAGGTCTCGATATCGTCTTGAAGACCTTAAGCTCCAAGATGATATCGTCTTGTAAACTCACAGCAACACTCATATCGTCTTGTCTAGAAGAAGGTCTATCTCTAAATATCGTCCCGAAAATATACTTACTAAGACGATATCATCTTGACAAGGTTCATTTGCCTTCATATCATCTTAGAAGTATGCAACAGATGTCTTGAAGCATTTATATGAAGGAAGAAATTGCCTAAGGCATTTATCGTCGAGGTCACGTGAAATATCGTCGAGGAACCAAGATCATTCAATGAGTATCAAGACGATTCAACTGGAAGAGCTCAAATTTCGTCTTAAAGATTATAAAGAGACATCAAGTCGATTCGTGTAGAAAATTCAACTAGAAGGCACAAGCAGTGAAATATCGTCTTGAAGACTATGAAGAGATATCAAGTCGATTCGTATAGAAGATTCGACTAGAAGGCTGAAGCAATGAAAGATCGTCTTGAAATCTATGAAGAGATATCAAGTCGATTCGTGTAGAAGATTCGACTAGAAGGCTGAAGTAATAAAACGTCGTATTGTGAAAGAGACACCAAGCCGATTTGTGTAGACTATTCGACTAGAAGATTGAAATGTGAAATACCATCTTGAAGACCACCAAAGTCACCATGACGATTAGTGTAGATGATTCGACCAGAAGATTATACTATGAAATATCATCTTGAAGACCAGCCAAGTCACCAAGACGATTCGTGCAGAAAAATTGAACTAAAGCAATAGAATGCAAATTCGACCAAAAGAAACAAATTTGACTAGACATCTAGTCGAATTGCGGAAAGGCCAGAATTCAAATTAAAGTGTGATTTTGGCGTCACATCATTTATTGCCGCCGCACATTGAGCCAATGAAAGCTGAGCTTTATGGAAAGGTAATATCTGCCATAAAGGGCATCCGAGGAAGAGACCGTTATCAAAGGTCCTTATAAAAAGGAAGAGTTGGATTGCAGCAAACCCTAATCTTGGGATTCACAATCATTTCCTTAATCATTCTGAAAGAGCTCGTCGTCGTCATTGTCTTCAAGAAGTGGCGTTCTCATCAGGAAGCTAAAGAACAGAGAAGACATTCCTTGAAGCTAATCTTTTCTTCTCCAAAAGTAAGAGTTTGATTCATCTTGTTCATTTACCGAATAGCTAAATCACTTATCGGCAAGAAGTGGAAGACGGATCTTAGAAAGAGCAGAGGAACTATTCTTTACTGAAGCAGAGTCTTTCATGTTCTCTGCAAGAAAATCAAGGTTGAAACCAATCTACATCAAGCTTCAAGAAGACTCCAGATTTGCTAAGTACTATTATTCTGAGTCTATAGAAAGATTTTGTATCACAAATCTTATTTTACTGTAGGATCTCTCAAAGATCTGAACCGTAGGATTCAACTTGTTGAATCTGAGTTGTATGGTCATGTGTGACTTGAGGTAGGAAGCTAGTCATAGCTTCTGAGTTGTACGGTCTTATATAACCTGAGGTAGGAAGCCAGCCAGAGCTTCTGAGTTGTAGGATCCTTGGAATCTGAGGTAGGAGTCCAGACAGTGCCTCTGAGGTAGGAGACATTGTCTTTGAGTTGTAGGATCTGCGGATCTGAGTTTTGGAGGAAGTGACTGAGGCTAGCACACTACTAGATATGCGAAGGGAGAAAGCGGAAAACCCAAATCGGGAAACCACTATAACTTTATGTGTTATGCTGTGAACTTTTCTGTGATTGTGCGTGTCTTTTTCATTATTCCACACTAGACAATTACAAAAAGACCACATCACATTTTCACCCCTCACCCCTTTAGGTGAAGATTAGACTATCCCTTAACAACAATAAGCTTGAATGTTTTGGAGTCTTCTATAAGCCTTGATGAAGATCGGGCTTATACTTGAGTCTTCTGACAGAGATATTGAATGAATCAGTGAACTATCTTCTGCACTATTGAAGAATCTTCTTCTTAGCTGAAAGATCCTTGATCTGAATAAGCAACATAAATCGACGTTTCTTCTTGGAGAAGTTTATTAATTTGCTTTGCTTGTCTTCTCCTCCCTTAGGCTTTTCAATTTAACAGTAAAATGTAAGCGACGAAAAAGCTTTTCTTTTAGATTTTTCGATTAGGCGATTAGCGATTAGGGTTTGCATCAGCGTCGCATCCCCCTTTGTAAGACAAAAATGTTTAACGATCGATTCTAGTACTGATATTAAGTCAGAGATCTTCTTCCTTATTAGACGTAATTCACTTGCTCAATCCTCTGCGGCATTAATGGAGAAAATGTCAAATCAACGCTTCAATTTGAATTCCTCCTTTTTTGTAATTCGACTAGCTGTCTATTCGAATTCAGCATGTCTGGTCAAAATCTTCTTATTCAGTCGAATTTACTCTTTACAGTGGGCTTCTGGTCAAATTCAGCCTTTCTGATCGAATCCCACTATTCTGCTCGAATTCTATCTCCATAGCTTGCTTCTGGTCGAATTCAGCCTTTCTGGTCGAAATTCCGTTTATTCAGTCGAATTCTGCCTTCAAGGCTTGCTTATGGTCGAATCAGACTCCTCTGGTCGAATCGATTTCTTATTCAATCGAATTCTTACTTAGCGTAATTATGTTGAAGACTTCTTTTCTTTATGCTTCTTTAGGTCAAACCACCTTGACCTGTTTGCACGATCGTGTAGATGTTCTATACGAACATTATACTTTTTACTTATCATCAATATGAATCATCTTGATTCATCAGCACGATCGATCTTCTATTCAGTCGAATCTTCATAAGCACTTTGCATTCTAAGTGTATTGGCCCAAATCGCCTTGTCAGTTCTGCACGATCGGTCTATCATTAAGTCAAATCTGGACTTAGCGTATTTTTCAATATAAGTCTTCTATAAGAATGACTTAGATTCTTCTGGATAATCATATCTTCTGGTCGACTTTGTACTTAGACCTTTCTCAGTCTTCTTCGACACGACTCTTCTTGAACCTCGTTGTTGGGTATTGTAGCCACAATTACCCTGATTTGAAGAAGTGTCCCTTGAACTAAGATGAATTGTATTTGTATTTGATACCGTCTTCCAGTTATGTGTTTGCAGGATTCTCATTGATAAGTACAAACCAAGGTCAGGTTTCAGTGAGTCGTAAACACAGGCCTATGCAATGTAATCCCTCATTGTATAGACCAAAGTGTTGACTCATATGAACTCTCTCTCTTGGAATGTACTTCACTTTCAAGCACTAAGGAAAAGCTAAGAGTCAAAAGTTGCTGAATTCAGGATTGGAAGAAAGCCGTCTAAGTGATTTCGTCGAATAAGTCTTTGATTATTCTGACGAATTCGTCGAAGAAAGATAACTCGTTCGACGATTTCATCGAAGAAAGAGCTAACCTCTTGACGAAGAAGTTCAGCCATTTAGTTCTTCTCTTCCCATCCTCTACAGGGTTTCAGCTAAGTAGTTTCGTCGGAAGAGTCAGGTTCCTCGACGAATTCGTCATATCAACTACCTTACCTCGACGAATTCGTCGAATCATTAATGTCCCTCGACGAATGCTGACAGAGCGCGTTTTTGCCGTCAATCTGTTTATTTAGGGCTTCCTTCCACGCGTCTGTTTTTCATTAAGTGACGCTTCTAGCCGTTGGAGGAATGCATATAAATAGCTAAGAGATTATTTTCAATAACCCTAATCGTGCATATCGCAAAAAATGAAAAAGGAATCCCGTCGGCTTGTGCGCTCTCGCTCTCGAAGAAGACGATCTACAGTTGCCGATCGGATACCTGCTCGATTCCTTTATAAGTTCTCATTCAACAAGATCTCTGTGCTGATTAGATACTCCTCTAGATCTTGTTGGGCGATTAAATATTCAGATCAAAAGCTTTCAAGAATCAAGGTTCTTCCCTTCCTGTCTCAAGTTCAGAAATTCATTTCACAAGGAAGAAGAAGACCTATCAGTCAGATCTGAAGTAACAGAATCTAAAGGAGATTCTAGAAGATTGGATTCTATAATCCAAGGTTTTTGTAATATCCCTTACTCAATCTTGTAGGAAGCTTGCTTCCGAGTTGTAGGATTTTTACTCCGAGTTTGTAGGAGCTTTGTCTCCGAGCTAGTAGGAAGCTTGCTTCCGAGTTGTAGGAGAGTTATCTTCGAGCTTGTAGGAAGATTTTCTTCCGAGTTTGTAGGACTTTTGTCTCCGAGTTGTAGGAGTGGTGACTCCGAGTTGTAAGATTTGAAGAAATCTGAGTTTGGTGAAGTAGCTGAATCTAGCCTTGGAGTGCTAGATAGGCGAGGCGGGAAAGTGGACTACCCACATCAGGGAACCACTATAAATCCTGTGTTGTGCTGTGATTGCTCTTCTGTGTGCTTTTAATCTTCTAAGGTTTTCAATTCCGCAAAAAGCCATAGAATCCACCTATTCACCCCCCCCCCCATCTAGGTGATTTATGTTGCGACTAGATACTTTCAATTGGTATCAAAGCGAGGTTGTTCGTTAAAAGGCTAACACCTTGAACAAGATCTCCTCATCTAGTTGCAAGAGCAAGTATGTCTGGAATGGAAAAATCCAAGGATTCCATCAAGTTGCCCGTCTGCACTAAGGAAAACTTCCCCATGTGGACGGTGAGAGCAGAAATGTTCATGGAAGCTATAGATCCCAGATTGTCTCTAGTTATTGAAGAAGGACCATGTGTTCCCATGATAGTCTCCATTGGCTGTCCTTCCAAGCTTGTGCCCAAGAAAATTTCTGAAATGACTGAAGATGAGATCACCTTAGTCAACCTGGACAAGGAAGCTAAGAGCATCCTAGCGAATGCAATTGATCATTCTACCCTCAGGCAACTCGGTCACTACACAACGGCAAAGGAAATGTGGGACTCTCTAATAGCTCTTATGGAAGGATCAACGGAAGAAAGAGACACTATAGCTGAGAAAAAGATCAGAACCTTGAGTGACAGTGACTCAAGCTGTTCAGACATAGAAGAGGAAACACTTCTCGGACTGACTGCACTATCTGAGTCAGAAAGGGACATACGAGATGAAATCTATTTTGAACAGGTATGCATAAGGGCACCTCTGTCTATCACAGACTCTGAAGCAGAGACAAGCTCATCAGAAAATGATGACACATCCAATCCGGCAAATAAGTATGATGCTCTCTTAATAGCTCTTGAAAAGAGCAAGGAATTGATTAAATCTCAAGCTGAAGAAATCAGAATCCTTAAACCCTTCGAAGCACAAGTAAATGAGAAAATCAAGGAAGAGAACAGGTTATTCAATGAGCTCATTCTACTTCGGATGAAGTCCGAGGCTCAGGAAAGAACAATCAAGACTCTAGAGATGAAGCTTCGCACGGAAAGAAAGCAAGTAGCTCAACTCCCTAAACCTGAATCAATTGATTTTGGGAATAAAGGGAAGAGCACTGTTAGAGCTCGGCATCATAACACCTCTCAAAAGGTGTTGACTCCATTTAACAGGTCTGATCAAGATAGTTTGCATTATCATCGGAAGACTGGAAGTTACTGTAGTAAGGAAAATATTCCCCACTATGGTAGAAGAAAGGGAATGGTAATGAGCGCCCCGAAATCTCCAAATGAAGAAATCCAAATGGCCCATCCTGGACCATTTGTGTTTCGTACATCAGCCACTACATTCAAGGGTAAGGAAGCATCATCCTCTCAATCTTTCCCAACAAGGAAGCAAACTGGGTGCAACATCATAGCCAACCCTCACTTGAATATATCTGATGTCATCAACACCATAACAGCTTCCAAGCTATCATCTGTTGATGTCAAACAGATAGGATCAAGTGAAAATGGGTATGTTAATGTACCCAATCAGCTACTCGCTGTGAAAAACAGAAAGAATGTTGCTGCCTTCTCAACTGAAAACAAGCATCATGGTGCTTCTTGCAAATCAAAAATTGCTCGGAAGAGAAGGTACAACATCCATGAATGTTGGTGTTGTGGTAAAGTGGGACACTTTGCCATCGACTGTTGGAACAACCCTTGTGTGTCTAATGCAAAGAAGAGCCTTTCTGCTGGAGTTGCAGTAAGTAGAAATATTTATTGTTATACTAACCGGAACCTAGGACCCAAATCAGTTTGGGTTCCTAAGGGTAATTAATCTGTAATTGCAGGTATGTCCAAGGCCAACCAAAACTCTAATCAGGCATTTGGACAATGGATGTTCGTGGTACACGACCAGAACAAAAACAAAAATCTATAGTAAAGTTGATGAAATGCTTAGGAAATTAGCCCAGGCTCTGAAGTTCTAAGGGGGAGAAAAGATTTAGGGGGAAATAATACAATGTCTTCTAAGTCTACCTCCAAATGTGAATCTTTATGTTGTGCTTGAGGGGGAGAACTGTGTTAATTTCTCATGCCTCTTACTCCCTATCTGGAGTAGTCAGACCGGGGGAAGAAACAGTTGTCAGGCAAACAAAGTTGATAAGGGATGTTGAAAAGGGGACAGGATCAAGTCGACGACAAAATCAGCAAATATACTTAAGATTTCAAGCTGGATACTTCTCGATGAATTCGTTGAGAGTGCTCAATTGCTTCGACGAACACACCTCCTCATCACTAAAATTCGTCGAATGTCTAACCGCAGACCAACTTAAATAACTGTGCATCTGAAGAGTCGCTTCTAACAGGTACGCGCCTCTACCCTCACTTCAAAAATAAAAATATATATGTGAATGTCGGATTTCAAAGGTCACGCTCACGCATTCGACGACATAGCCTTCCGTCGATTGAGCTTCCTCGCCGCATTCGCTGATTTCGCTACTCCGTCGAATCTCTCCACCGCTTCCGACAAGTCCTTTGCCACTCCTCGCCGACCTCGTCGACTTCGTCACTCATCTCCCTCACTCCGACACTCTCACTCACCACTCTAACTTGCAATGTCTCGCAAAGCATCGGGGATGCTCCAAGTCGGAGGAGAACTTGTCAGGACCGGATTCATTGATGCTCCGGATGAATTCAGAAATGTTATACTTTGCCTAGAAGAGGCCGGATTGTCATTTGTGCTCGAGCATCCTTGCCGAGTCCTTGAGAAAGACGTGCTCGACTTCTATAGTCATGCCAAAGTTCGTCGAAGTGGAATGGTAATCAAGACCAAGGTCAAAGGGACTGTGATTAAAATGAAGCCATCAAAAATAACCACACTTCTGCGATTGCCCGAGGTGGAGGAAGAGGATTGCCTATCTGATGAGGATCATCAAAGAGCCCTTCTGTTTTGTGGTCTACCGAGAGGAACAACTGGTGTTCGAAGGAAGAATATGAATGGAGAACGCAAACTCCTGTCTGATATCATGGGAAAGGTCCTACTCTGCAAGGTAGGTTCACACGACTACCTCTCAACTGAAATGTTCCAGCTGATTGCAGCTGTCATCTGCCGGAAGAAGATAGACTGGGGCAATGTGTTATTTCAGAGGATAAAAGATAGTCTGCAAGTTCAAAATTTTGGAAAGATTATCAGTTTATTTCTAAATCAACTGGATGGCGACCAGTTTGATATGAAAAATGGTATAGCAATTCATCATCTCAAGAAGATAGACTCCTCCATAATGGATAGATGGGAACGGGTGATTATTAGGCCCGGTCTCAAGAAGCCTGTTGATCCTGAACCAGCTGACACCGAGCAAAGACAAGAACTGTCTCCACTCAGACAATCTTCACCTTCAGCAAACTCTCCACCACCAGTTCATACTTCACCACTCAGACAATCTCCACCTCCAGCCAACACTCCTCCAACAGCTCATACTTCACCACCCAGACAATCTCCACCTCCTGCAAACTCTCCTCCACCAGCTCATATTCCACCTCCAGTCATCACCTCTCCTCCTCAGCTAGAGATTACACAACTGCCAGTTCCTGAAATTCCATCAGCTGAGAAGGAAATCATCCCGTCACCAGTTGTACTCCCTCCACAAGGACCACTCTCGTCAGCATCAGTCCAAACAGATATTCAAAGTCAGTTTGTTGCTTGTGTTTCAGGTATCGAGAAGAGTCTCAACCTGATTCCTGGCCAGTACTCAGAAAAGATTTTTCCCAGAGATCAGGAAGTGTTGATCCTTGATGATGATGTTGATGACATTGACGACCTAGACTATCAGCTCAGTACAGAGGAAGATGATGTTGAGGATAAGGTTAGTGTTGATGATGAGGAAGATGATGAGGATCCAGATGATGATGGTGATGCTCCAGATCCTGACAGTGCACCCTTCAAAGCCCTACCGGGAAGATCAACCCCTGCAGTTTCTGAGGGGGAGTCATCCTTACAAGATAAGGAGGAGGAAACTCATAAAGATGAAGAAATGCCAGCTCCTCAAGAAAGAGATATGCCTGATCAAGGGGGAGATAATTCACATGAATTCATTTTCAATGACGAAAGCCTTGGAACTCCCTCTCCTGTAAATGTGCCTGCTCCAGTGCCTTCCACCTCAAACATGCTGCTCCAAACTATGGAAGCATTGCTCAAATCTCAGGCTGAGCAATTTGAATTTTCTTTAAAGCAAGTCTTTTTGAAAATCAAGGAAGTTGAGAAGAACATGAACAATGGTCTTGCTGAAATTAAGCACAATATGTCGAAAATGAAAAATGATCTAGACAATCACTTGTCTACTGGAGTGGACGCAGTGCGCTGCACAACTGAAGGTTTGGGAGCTGTGTATGACAAGTCAAACTATCTGCTGCAGGGCCAGAAAAAGATTTATGAGCAAAGTGATAGCATCCGAGATGATATCATCTCCGATCTATCCAGATTCAAATCGGAGGTTTTGCAATCTGTTTCTGCCTTCAAAGATGAAATTCTCCAATCCGTCTCTGAAGAAGTCAGAAAGGGGGAGGAGAGAATTACATATCAATTGCATGATCAAAGCCGGGAAATAGAAAGTAAATTCACAGAGGCAAATGTTGAAAGACACCAAGGTCTGAATTGGTTATATGAAACATTCATTGGTGTTCCTCAGCAAACTCCTGCAGATCATCCTCCAATAAGTACTTTTGAGGACTTCCCTGTCAACCCTCCTTCCCAGTATCCTCAACTCTGGTCTGATGCTGAAGATGTTGCTGAGCCCTCTGTGCCTGCTCCTAAGAAGAGAAAGCTAGATGAAGGTACTTCTTCTCACAGACCAGTAGATTCTCCAAGAAGAAACCCAGCTATAGTAATCAGAGAGCAGCCAGTAGTTGAGAGAAGAGCTGGTCAAGAAGTATGGAGTCCAATTTCCAAAGCTATTATCTTGGACAACTACAATCTTTTGGAAATTGGAAATATCAAATCACATGAATACTATAGCCAGGAGGAGTATAATATGTATAAAGCTGCGAAGCTCAAAAGAAAAATCCATTTCAGAAAGTATGGCTACAACAATCCAGCAGCACCTCATCCTCCTCCCAGATATTATCAAAGCCTAAAGAATACTTTGAGAGGCAATATCAGAAGTCCAAGAAAGAAAAGGCTAAAATGACTTAGCTCGTGTTGTGAATGATGAAATCTAAAAACATTCTCATATATATATATATATATATATATATATATATATATATATATATATATATATATATTTGTTGATGTTTTGATAATTCATCTTAATTTACTTGTCTTGCTATATCCTGCTAAGCTTTCATTATATATATATATATATATATATATATATATATTTCTTGCCTGTGCAATTCACCTTAGAAGATAGGGTTCTGACTTCTTCAAATAGGGGGAGATTGTTGGGTATTGTAGCCACAATTACCCTGATTTGAAGAAGTGTCCCTTCAACTAAGATGATTTGTATTTGTATTTGATACCGTCTTCCAGTTATGTGTTTGCAGGATTCTCATTGATAAGTACAAACCAAGGTCAAGTTTCAGTGAGTCGTAAACACAGGCCTATGCAATGTAATCCTTCATTGAATAGACCAAAGTGTTGACTCATATGAACTCTCTCTTGGAATGTACTTCACTTTCAAGCACTAAGGAAAAGCTAAGAGTCAAAAGTTGCTGAATTCAGGATTGGAAGAAAGCCGTCTAAGTGATTTTGTCGAATAAGTCATTGATTATTCCGACGAATTCGTCGAAGAAAGATAACTCGTTCGGCGATTTCGTCGAAGAAAAAGCTAACCTCTTAACGAAGAAGTTCAGCCATTTAGTTCTTCTCTTCCCATCCTCTACAGGGTTTCAGCTAAGTAGTTTCGTCGGAAGAGTCAGGTTCCTCGACGAATTCATCATATCAACTACCTTGCCTCGACGAATTCGTCGAATCATTAATGTCCCTCGACGAATGCTGACAGAGCGCGTTTTTGCCGTCCGTCTGTTTATTTAGGGCTTCCTTCCACGCGGCCGTTTTTCATTAAGTTACGCTTCTAGCCGTTGGAGGAATGCATATAAATAGCTAAGAGATTATTTCCAATAACCCTAATCGTGCATATCGCCAAAAACGAAAAAGGAATCTCGTCGGCTTGTGCGCTCTCACTCTCGAAGAAGACGATCTACAGTTGCCGATCGGATACCTGCTCAATTCCTTTGTAAGTTCTCATTCAACAAGATCTCTGTGATGATTAGATACTCCTCTAGATCTTGTTGGGTGATTAAGTATTTAGATCAAAAGCTTTCAAGAATCAAGGTTCTTCCCTTCCTATCTCAAGTTCAGAAATTCATTTCACAAGGAAGAAGAAGACCTATCAGTCAGATCTGAAGTAACAGAATCTAAAGGAGATTCTAGAAGATTGGATTCTATAATCCAAGATTTTTGTAATATCCCTTACTCAATCTTATAGGAAGCTTGCTTCCGAGTAGTATGAGTTTTACTCCGAGTTTGTAGGAGCTTTGTCTCCGAGCTAGTAGGAAGCTTGCTTCCGAGTTGTATGAGAGTTATCTCCGAGATTGTAGGAAGATTTTCTTCCGAGTTTGTAGAAGCTTTGTCTCCGAGTTGTAGGAGTGGTGACTCCGAGTTGTAAGATTTGAAGAAATCTGAGTTTGGTGAAGTAGCTGAATCTAGCCTTGGAGTGCTAGATAGGCGAGGCGGGAAAGTGGACTACCCACATCGGGGAACCACTATAAATCCTTTGTGTTGTGATGTGATTGCTCTTCTGTGTGCTTTTAATCTTCTAATTTTTCAATTCCGCAAAAAGCCGTAGAATCCACTTATTCACCCCCCCCTAGGTGATTTAGGTTGCGACTAGATACTTTCACTCGTGCACATTCGTTTAGTTGAATCGTAGCCTAGAGTGAATTCGTGCTTTTTATTGAGGTCTACCCAATTCGGCTTCACTCTTCAGCACGATCGACTAGACCATCTAGGCGTTTGACTATATGTTCAGTCAATTTCCAACTTAGTCTATTTCTGTTGATGTCTGCCCGATTCGGCTTGACTCTTCAGCAGGATCGGCTAGACCATCTAGGCGTTCGACTAGATGTTAAGTCGAATTTTGACTTAGCCGAATTCTGACATTGTCTACCAGACTTTTTTCGTTTGCATAGCTTCCAGACTTTGTTTGCATATCTTAAGAGAGTATGTATAAGTTCAACTTAGTCTAGATCTTAAGTCGACATGATGTCTTGCCCAATGAGGGATTACATCAGCAAGACTATGTCTGATGACACTAAGTCTAGCCCTATTTTGAATTTGTACTTTAATATACCTGAAATCATCTTAACAAGAAAGCACATGCATCAAATACAAATGTGTTCATCTATATTGTGAGGGCTTCTTCAAATCAGGAACATTGTGGGCACTATTCCCAACAATCTCACCTTATTTGAAGAAGTCATAACCTCAAATATAAATGATTTCACATAGACATTATAAGTGAAATGAACACAGTTACTAATAACATTCCAAAACTTTGTTGTATTAATAGTTCAAAATGTTTTGTCAGGTTTTACCACATTCATTCTCTCCCACCAGCAGCACCTGCTCTTCTATTCTTGGCACTTTCTTCCGGGTCTTCTAGCTCCTGTGGCAATGTTCGTTTAGCAGAAGTTCTCCAGAGTCACTTCCCCTCTTAGATCCATCCTGTTATACAGTCAGACAAAAGTGTCACATGTAATACTCTCCCCCTTTCTGGCTTCTTCAACATGTGAATCCAACACATTTATAAAAATATGTGGATCCAACACATTTTTATAAAATTAGGAAACTCGCTACTATCAACTCAACGAATTGGGTTAGACAATTTTTCCGAATTCATGTCGACCTCTTAAAGAGCGAGGCTTATATGCTACATGCATTCGTCAAGGTAGTCAACATTTTAGTAGCCATGTTGGTAGCACGATGTCTGAAGGTTGATCATTGACCCAAGAACAGTCGGATAGGGGTCTCACATGACTCACTTGCAGATCGTAAAGAGCTGGCCTAAGATTCTCTAAGAAACCCGTTGCGACCTCATAGCACCTCGTCGGCTGACGAGATCAACTCGCCATAATTTGTCGACAACCACTGACACCTGGGCACCCTCCAACTGAACTTTGTTGCATATAAATATGATCACATGTAAAAGGGAAAGGGACCGCTTACGAGACCATGAAAGACCTCACTTAGAACTAGCGAGCTCTCCCTAGCACGCTCGGAGCCTACACCTTTGGTTGAGATGGAGAGTTCAGGTGGACCTCTTAGCTGCACCTAGCCAACATTGGGAATCATTCGAGCGACCGGACCCCATCCTTCCCGTTCTCGTTATTGGACACATGAGTTTTACTTCGGTGGGCAATTAACCTTGGCTCATACACAAGTCCAAACTGAGGCCAAAACTCTGAGTGTCAACGATTATCTTCCTAATCAAAGTAACCTATGTAGCTTAAATAATATTCAATATTTGTTATAATGTTACGTTGATAGTAAGATTGAAATTTTGATAGTTATATCATTGAACAATCATTTTTCAGAAAGACAACCTTCCCAAAAGCAATGATATGCACCTCAAATAGTTTCATACTCAAAAAAATCGTTTTCAGTGCCATATAAATATTACAACACTACTAATGTAATGTGACGAATGATCTTTTTAAGAGTAAATTTGGTTGGAATATAGTTGAGTGAACAATTAATTGTGTGGAAAAAAATTTCCTACATAAACCTACAGCGGCGCATTTATAGATGCAATATGGTTCTGTTTGGTTTAAAAGATTTGAAAAGGGAGAATAAAAAGAAAATGGAGACGGAATTATTAATTAATTTTCACATACTTATTAATTGAGAATAAGCAATCAATTCATTAAAAAATCATCCGCAATACAAACAGATGTCAAGACCATAAATTCATTATTAATACAATTCTGAACATAAAACCTCGTAATTTGTTTATTTAAGTAATCACTTGGGGCCGGAGAACTTGCGGCCTGTTATCTTCTCGGACTCATAGAGGATATGGTTGATAAGGCCTCTGGCAGCACTAAGATGATTAAAATGAGGATGGCATTACAATAAAGATATTAATGATTTAAAATTATATAAAAAAAAAGTAATTCAAAAAAGGTGAGTAAACAAATACTCGTCCTTGAGTTTCTGGATCCTCACTGGATCAATCTCATGCATGTGTTTCCGGAACTGCTGCCTCACCATATCAACAACAAGCTCAGTGTTATGTTGCTGTGGAAAGTATGGTCTCTGTTAAAAACCCTAAAAAGCTAGCATATACAAATATTATCTTTTATGAATTACTATTATTAAAAAGAAATCAAAACACCTAATGTGAATATTTTTCACCATCAACATTCTCATAGGAGTCGTCGGCTGTGTAATGACCCGAACAAGAATATGTGAGGTATTGTCGATTTTAGATCAACACAGTCCATTCTAAGATGAAACTCAAAGTTTTACTCTTTTATTGAGGTGGTTCAATAGTACTTCTAATAGGTCATACATCCTGAATGAACCCCACAATGTGCTCTTAAAAGGGAAAAACATATTTGTTGACAAAAGACTCATATAATTCCTGCTATTTTCCATGCTAAAGAGATTAAATAGTGCATAAGCTAGTACATGTGTTGTGCACAGCAGTTTTGTAGGCCCCACATGAAAAAAATCATTTTAAAAATAAACTAAGCAACTCAACACGACTATTCCTCACTCATGCACTGTGTATATCGATACGTTGATGGGGAAGGTCACCGGAATTAGGGCTACTTTTATGTTGTTGTGAAACGCACAACCGTGCGAGGTCAATTCCCCATGACCGTGCGCGTTCACGGTCAAATACACCTGAAAATCAGAAGTTCTGAAGTTGCCCATGCGTTTTGGTCACGCACAATCGTGCGTGTTTACCTTGCCGCAACTCTTCATTTTTCTATATCTTTGTGGTTAGTCGTGCGCTTTTACGCTCGCACGACCGTGCGCTGCTTAAAGCGCACGACCTTCTTTTTGTTGCTAGGGCTCCACCATTTCACGTCTAAATCTTGTTCTCAGCGCACGATCGGACGCCCGACCGTGCGCCCGACCTTGCGCCCAACCGTGAGCAACTATTAAAACTGACGGATTATAAATTCAGATTTCGACGAAGACTTTGAATCCTTCGGGATTTTCGGCTCTCCTTGTTTCTCCATATTCAGTAGGATTCGTCCCTGAATGATTTACCTTCATCTCAAACTTCAAGGAAGGAGTTTCTCCAAGGATTGAAGTCGCATTGCAAGGAGCTTGTGGATCGTGACGTGAATGAAGCAAACCACCGAGAAGACGGGTAGCATTGAGAGGTGGTGACAGTCCTCTTGGACCCCGGAAACAGCCACGGACTGCGTGGGAGCATTGCTACCTCCCCCATATCCACGGAATAGGTTCGGGCTTTGTTTGTATCACTTTCCTACTTCTCCACCTTTTTAGGTTTCATTTTCTTTGAGTTCTCTCTATGTTTATGATGATGGATTGTTGTGAATTAATGCTCAATGATGTCTCGTGCTTTGTTTCTTAATGATAAGCATGGTTGTTTTTGTGTTCATTGCATTGTTGTTATTGAGATTGAAGTGTTTGCGATGTGTGAATGCGTTTAGCGAACAGGTGTAGGCGACCCTCGGTTTAGCAATCATTGTTTAGTGAAGAGGCGAAGGCGACCGTGTTCTTGCGAAAAAGTGTCGGAGACCCTCAAGTATTGACGAGTCTGTTCCTAAATGACTTGAAGAGAGTATATCGGCTAGAGGGACGGGATTTCTGGAATTCGGCATTTATGGCGCCGCTGAATCAGCCAATCAAATCTACCACATATGGAAGTAAAAGAATCATTCTCTCGAAAAAACAGTCTCCGTTCTCTCGACAAGCCAAGCAACCCGAGAACAAGACAAGCAGTCTTCATCATTCTCTGTGATCTTTCTTCTGCTCAAGTATTACTCAAGTTCTCCATTGAATTATTCTTCCTCGGAGCAAAGAAGCTTCTCGGGTAATAGTTTTTAGATTTCAGATCTTCATCGACTCAAGCAAAAGGATTCTCTCACTCTTTCTCAAGCAAATTTTCATTTGGAGAAGATCCATCTTTCAAGATCTGAAGTTCAATCAAGAAGAAACCACATTTCATTTCAAGATTCTCAAGGCTTCGAGAAGACTCGAGCACAAATAGTTATATCATTTTGAGTCTAATAAATGTTGTAATAAGATATACTCATACAAACTCTTGGTATGATTCTTGTTTAGAATCTGAGGTAGGATTCTTGTATAGAATCTGAGGTAGGATCCTAAGCTAGGGGATCTGAGGTAGGGAACCAGGTTGTGTTCCTGAGGTGGGAGCTTTGCTCTGAGATTGTAAGATCTGTTGATCTGAGTTTTGGTGGAGATTGTCGAGGCTAGCACACTGCTAGATAGGCGAGGGGGGTAAGTGGAGTACCCATACTGGGAACCACTATAAATCCTTGTGTTATTGTGTTGTGTGGTTGCTTTCTTTAGTGTTTTATTTTTCAATCCGTTGTTAAAACAAAAAAGTGACAACACCTATTCACCCCCTCCCTCTATGTGTGTTTAGACTATCCCTAAACTTACAATTGGTATCAGAGGTGGGTTGTTCTTTAAAGAGTTTAACAACTTGAACAAGATCTACCTAAGGGAATATCAGTCTACCCACCATTCCCGCGGGAGAGAATTATAAGGAGCTGAGTTCTATGAAGTTACCAAACTGCAACAATGAAAACTTTGTTATATAGAAAGAAAGAGTGAAGTTGTTAATGGAGGCTTTTGACCCAAGAATTTTTATTACCATTGAAGAAGGACCCTTCATCCCTACCACTGCTTCCACTATTGATCCTACCAAGGTGGTCCCCAAGAAGCATGCAGATATCACCAAGGATGAGATCACTCTGATGACCATGGATAAAAGAGTCAAGAACATCTTAGTAAGTGTTATTGGTGATTTTACATTTAAGAATCTAATTCACTGCAAAACAGCTAAGGAGATATGGGATTCTCTTATAGTCTACATGGAAGGTACCGAGAAAATTAAAGATAATAGGAAATCTCTTCTGAATCAAGAATATGAGGCCTTCAGGCAAGAGAAAAAGGACTCAATATCTGAGAGCTATGAGAAATTTTTCAAGATAGTGAATGGTCTCAGAACTTATGGAAGAGAATTCACTAATTATGATCTAAATGATAAATTCCTGAGATCTCTTAATAAAGAATGAGATATCAAATTTTGTGTTATATGGGAGATGAGGAACTTGACAAATTTGCAGCCCCAGAATCTTTTTGGAAAGTTGTTATCTCATGAGTTGCAGCTGAATACTAGGAAAGCTGAAGAAGAAACTAGCAGATCCCATCCAAAGGATAAATTTATAGCTTTCAAGGCTGAAAGCTCAAGAAGAAGTAGGGAGGACTCTCCAATTCCTCAGGAGAGGTGTGCTGAACATGATGAATCTGAGGACAGCACTTCTCTTCTTCTCCTGCAGATCCTCAATATAGAGGGGACAGTTCCTCCTCCGGTGCTATGCCTTACCGCAGTGGTGGCATTTCCCTTCCTTGGTCAGACCCTTCCTTTTCAGTGCTGAAGACATGAGCTCAAGATAAGACTTAGATCGTATCTTTGTCTTCATTGATCCCTTGGTCTTGCCCTTGCCTTTATGCACCATCAGTATGGGGCTAACAGGTTTAGCCTTCTTCATGTTGTTCTCAGCAGTTCTTAACATGCCTGGGGGCTCGGGCAGTGTCTTGTCAATTTCATTCATGTTGTAGTTCAAGACAAACTGCTCATAACTGTCCGACAGCGATTGCAGGATCAGATCAGTAGTCAACTCTTGGACCGGGGGAAAACCCAGACTCTCAAGGTTCTCGATGTACTCAATGATCTTGAGTACATGAGTTCCTACTAGGTCTCGAGCTCCCATCTTGCACTGAAACAATGTCTTGTATATATCAAACCACTCATGTCGAGCTTGCCCCTCGAACATTTTCTTGAGGTACTCAATTATCTCATAACCACACATGCTCTCGTGTTGCTTCTGAAGCTCAGAGGTCATGGTAGCAAGCATGAGACATTCAACATCCAGGGAACCATCTTGATACTTCTTGTAAGTATCTTTGTCTGATCAGGGAGCATTTCTGGCTGGCTCTGCGGGGGGTCCTCTTACAAGACATAGAGCTTGCGCTCTTGCCTGAGGACAATCCTCAGGTTCCTATATCAGTCAAGGAAGTTCATCTCGTTGAGTTTGTCCTTCTCAATGATGACTCTCAGGGACTGGGTGGAGTGAGATTCACTTGCCATGAAAATTCTATAAGAAATTTGCAAAATAGTTTTAGCAATATATTTCAAACCACATTTTATTTAATAAGGTATTTTATTAAAAGCTTTCATTATTTTCTTCAAATTGATAACCCTTAATATCAATTGTGAGATTTTATGCGAGCTATTCTCTAGTGGACAAGATTTGTATTTCACCCTCATCATAAGTCAGCTTTGGTTGATCACCATAATGTGGCTATTTAGGTAGACAACTTATGCCAATTGTATCATCATGCAACTCTTGTATGGTTGGTGAATAACATTTATTGGCATCCATCAAATGGTGCATGTCAACCCTATGCCTCTAGGCACTCAACCGTTGAGGTCACCTAGCTATGTTGGACCCGATGTCGACAGCGGGATATCACAATTATCCACTCGCACCCTTACCAAGATAGATTAATGTACTTTGCTTTGGCAAGCACATACTTTATTGATCGAGGCAGAAAGAGTGTCGTCCATCGGAAGGCATCCGAACACTTAATATTAATTTTAAGGGATTTTTCATAATACTTGATTAACACTTAATCATAATTAACATTTAATCAATGTGCACATAATTTCACAATCATGAAAAACAACAATCACAACTCAGATACATTCCAAATGCACAAAACCACCAAAAATTGATGTTTTGGATTACATCTGAATATTTAGAACATTTCTAAACCTTCGAATTTACATGTATCAGATGCTAGCACAAGCAATCAACCTTATTGCAGTAGACAAGCTCATTCATCTATGTTCATAGTTTCACAAACTAATATAGAAGAACAGTTACTACTAAGGGAAACAATTTCTGAAACATGGAAATCGCAGAACTTAGCTTTGATACCACTGTTGGGTTTTCCTTGAGAGTAGACACATCATAAGGCGCGCGGCGGAAATACAAGAACAACCCAAAGAAAAGCTTATAGGATCTTGCTCAAACAATGAATGAAGAAATCGAAATAATAAATTTGAATACTTGTGCTGAATCGAGTAGAGACTGGATTGGACTGCTCCAGAAATTGGATTCCCTAGGTAGGATTCTTAATCCAAGTCTTCTTCTTCGTTATGTGCCTCTGTCGAGATCAGCGACAAGGTCTGATGGGGTTAGCGCAAAAGTAGTTTTGCGCCCGTACAGTAGTCCACACGAACGTCGAAGAACCCCAAGGTCTTGTCAAACAAGATTTGGGTCAGAGAAGGAATGTTATCAGCGTCTCCACGAACTACTAGATTCGTCTAAGGAGAGGGGGCGGCGTTGGTCGGACGGGTCTTCTGGAACAAGCGGCGGGATCTCAGGAATGCTTCTGTCTCGATTTCAGGAAAAAAGGGCTGATCAAATACCTAATCGTATGGCTATTCATACCCAGGGATATAAAAGCAGACAACGGCTTCCGCTATCCGCAGACTCTAATAGAGTATACAAAGAGTGTCGTCGGGAAGACCGACATATCGTCGAGACAATCTCAACGATATCGTAGTGAAGATCCATATCGTCGAGACAATCTCGACGATATCGTCGTGAAGATCCATATCTTCAAGGCAGTCCATTCAATATTAACAGTTAGTTCAATTTGCCCTGACGTCTCGACGATATTCATAATATCGCCGTAATGATCTCGACGATATTCACAATATCGTTTGATCGTCCAGTCAATCAGGCTTTGTCGGACAGACGTCCTACTACTCGACGACAGACCATCTGTGACAACATTCACAATGTCGTCTTCAAGTCTTCTCGGCGATATTTACAATATCGTCTTGAAGTCACGCTGACATGCTCCATACAATATTCACAATATCTAAGGAGCATTTTGCCGAACCAACTCAACTCCAATTAGTCATAGGATTGGTCATTTCACTCATATCCAATATGAGCAAGGCTAACACAATCCTTCCTCCAATTTCTGCAAATGCTCTTATGTGCGACGTTACAGGCTTATATCGCGTTGGCAATGAGTCTAGCTGCATGATTACTATCGGATCACCATAGAAATTCCAACAGTTTAAAATATTACTATTAAAAAGCCCTCAAGCGTACTAAATAGAAATGAAATTGTCTTAAATGCTAAGTCAATAAATAGTTTATTTTGTGAGCTAGATTAAAACATTTTTAAACTTATTTATACTATTTCTACTGGTTATGAAATTTGAAAATTTCTTGAAGAAACTTCTGATTCTCCATCTACAGGAACGGAGCAAGTACAATACATGGAGAATATGCAAGTTTGCATATGTATTCAAGAAAGCTCCTCCCTTGATGAATCCATGGTGCGCACATCAAATGAAGGGAAGATAGAAACTCATCAATGGAAGAGGAAGATGAAGATATGAAAGAAACTTTAAGTTCAAATCTTGCCTCATCCAAGAGCGCTGTAAGAAAATCAAATTCTTCTCTTTTATTACAAATTCTATTTCTACATTTCGTATGCTTGAAATTGTTAAACGTAGAATTAAAAAATTAAAAATTGCAAATTCAAAATTATGTTTAGAAAATAAAATTTTAAAAGCTAAATTTAATGTAGAAATAAAATTTGATGTGTTTAATTATATTACACCTTGCTCTTTAATTTGATGTGTTTATCTCATGGATTCTAATTTTTATCCTTTTTAAATTCATTACATATAAATGTCTTATATTATCATTATAAATTGAATACTGAATTTGTTATCAAGACTAATAAAATTAGTTTCAAAAATGGATCTAAATGGATTATTAGGGGTCTTAGGCTAAAATTTAAAATGCGGAACTTTTTGATTATTTTCCTAATTTCTTTGTTACATGTGATAGCCTCTATAATGTAAAATCATAATCAAGAGAAATCGGAATTGAAAAATCACACAAAAACAGATTTTTTAGATGAAAATTTGAATATATGTTTGATACCGTCGGGCGCTAGCTCTACCGTCGGACTTAGCTCTACCGCCGGCAGTATCTATATTTCTAAAAATTCCTGATTTTCTCAAAATTACATTTTTCATAAAATTATTTTACTGCATTAACTATCATTCTCTTCTACTTCAGAAAACCTTGTATATGTTTTGGTTATGTTCGCAAAAAATCAAAAATAAAGAAAATCGCAAAACCATTCTAAATGACCAATAACATATTCACAATTGAGCCTTCACTATAAATAATTAAAATGAATGACCCGTAACATCTCAGTCCTTCAAATCGAGCTTGTCCTCAAGCTCGAATGAGGTTTGCACTGCTTGATCATCTCGCTTTTTAATTTCCCGCCAGAACAACTCCTGGTATCTTGTTGCTTTAGCGAGGGCATAAAAGATGGCGGTGAACGGGCTGAACAAGGATCCCTGATGGTTGCGGACAGGAGAAGGAGCGGTGTTGATCAGCAATGGCGGTGCCGACTTGGGTACGTTCAGCTGAAGAAAGGGATCAAGAGGGGCTGACAGGGCAGGTGGCCGCAGACGAGGCGGCAATGCCGATGGCGAAGACTGCGGGGTGGAGCCTGCATGAGTTGGTGGTGGAAGGACAACCACAATAGAGAGAGGTGGCGCGGCTGCGTCTGGCGCTGAAAGCTGTGGAGGGACGATCGGTAGAAGGAACGGATCTGGCGGTGAGGTGGTCGAATGTACCGGCGGAGCAGGGGTCGGCGGAGGAAGTGATGACTGTGCCTTGGCGGGCCGGAGTTGTTTGTTATAGAGTTCCTCAAACGGCATTAGAATCTCAATAATGTGCGCGCCATAAGTCTGGAAGCTAATGATGACTTCCATAAAAAAAAACTTGAGTAATAATTGATTAAAATGTGGCTTAATCGGGGAGTGATTAACGGGATTTCCAATATTGGTCGTCCGAAATTATGGTTTGATCGTAAGTAAGTTGGTGCAACCCCGACGACGTCTTAATTTTTCAATTATTGTTTGTTTATTTTCGTCGCACTATTTAGTTTTGTTGGTATTTTATTTTGACTTCATTGTAGCGCGCCGCGCAAAATTTGTATCTAGCATGTGAGCCCGGCCTACTCACGTGACCTTGAATGAATCGGCCCGGTGTGTCGAGAGGCGGTGTGGTGAGTGTAACTCTTCCAATTTAAAGAAATTACTAAAAAAATTGATGCCCAATATTATTCAGCCTAACCTCGTTATAAATAGGAAATGTGGAAGCCCTAGGGGGGCGGCTGGTATTGTGAGAAAGCATTTCTCACGGTGCCCTGAGCCGGTGTCTTCCCGATCCCGTCTCCTGTTCCTCAGCAAACCCGTGATCCCCCCCCCCTCCGTTTGCCGATCCTGGTGGGGCCTTCCCCGGCCGGCAGACCCCCCATCCTTCCGCCACTCCGAGCCTCGTGGAACCCAGTCGACCACCAAACCTCCTTCTGCGTCACTCCCCAATCCCGTGGAGCCACCAATAGACCCGATCGGACTTCCCCTTTTCCGTTCCGTGGAGCCACCTCCAGACCCGATCGGCTCTCCTCTCCTTCACTGTTGTTCGTGCAACCACTATCAGGTGGCCGGCGACTTCCTTGCAGTCGGTCCCCCCTCTTACCGCCCACCGGAGTGATCGCTGCCTCCTTCTGCGAGGAGTTGGTTGTCCGGTGAGCCTTCAGCCTCCGTGTTTCCTCCACCAGCGAACCGACCAGCCACTTGCCACTTGGATTGTGTCTGAAAGGCTTGGGAAGCCCTGGGGTGAGATCTTTCCTTACTCTACTCTATTTCCTGGTTGTTTGGTTGAATATTATTGGGCGAGTAGCAACATTAAGACTTTATTTGGAAGGTAGCATTTTTCGCATCGTATCACGTTGTGTCATGTCTATTTTCTTTACTCTGCTTTACTTCTTTGTCGTTGTTGCGGACTCTGTCCACGGAGTTTGTCTGTGTTCTTTACTAAGGCGTGCACCGTTTATTTCCTATTAATTTGTCACCCGCTCCCCTTGAAATTCGAAGCTCATGTTGTGATTGCGCGCTGAAATTATGGTTGTGTCAAGGTTTCGCCCCCAACTTTTCGGGTTGGTCAAGCAAGTTTGCATCAATTTGGTGTGGCTGCTGGGATACCTCACTCCTATTGTGGGGTAGCCGAGCGTGTTTCGCTCCCGAGAGTTGATTTAGCGTTTTCTAATTTTATTTCATGGAATCGAGCACCTTGAGGGAGGGATGAGCGACCTAGGTAAACGCATGGAGGAACTTATGACCGTTGTCACTGCACTCACTACCACCATGGGGGATACGACTCAAGTCGTCTTACGGTTACGCACCACTGTCAACAACTTAGAAGCCCAATCTCATTTAGGAGGACCACCTCCACAGCAACCAGTTCCACCCCCCACAGCACCCAGTTCCACCCCCCGACCCACAGCCCGTTATCGGGACCAACGGTACCCTCCCAGGTGGGATGCGGATGTCCGATTAGACATTGGGGACTTTGAGGGAACCCTTGAGCCAGATATGTGCCTCGATTGGAGTGAACGGTTAGAGCGGTACCTCAACTGGAGGCGCATTCCAGACCATCAACGGGTGGAGTATACCACCTTGACACTGAAGGGGCCCGCCCTCACATGGTAGGGTCAGCTCGAACGTATGCGTTTCACGATGGGACAGCCTCCGATCACCACTTGGGTTGAGTTCAAAGCTCAACTTAAGAAGAGGTATGTCCCAGCGGACTTCATGCAGACCTTATATCGGCGATATCACACCCTGTGGCAGGATAGGCGAACCACTGATGAGTACACCGACGAGTTCTTAGTGCTCCAGTCATGGCTAGATCTGAAAGAGGCCAACCATGTGGTTGTAGGCCGCTATCTCGATGGACTGCGGTATGTGATCCGAGACCAGTTGGAGCTACATGACTTCCAAGATTTGGAGGAGGCCTCCAGTCGAGCCTGTCAGGTGAAAGCCCTCCAGAGGAGGACGGGTGTGCAGAGGTCCGTTGACTGGGCCCCACACACCTCGTCACCAACTTTGATTGTTCCGCCTAGCCCGACAGCCATTCCGAGCGCAACAGTCCCTACTAGATCGTTATTACCCGCCCCTACTCCTCCCGAGGTAGCACCTGCTGCCGCCAAGGGAAGAGAGGCGGGGGGCTCTCTGACTGTATTTCGTTGTTTCAAGTGTATGGAGCCGGATCACAAGTCATTTGGGTGCCTCCGTCGCCGATTCACCGCGATAGTCGAGGCAGATGATGGCCGAGAGCCGGAGTATGGAATTTGGGACGATGATGTTACTACGGAAGTGTTAGAACCACCCGAGGTCGAGTATGAGGTAGAAGGCGAGCAACCTACACATTTGGTCTCCATCTTGCAGCATAGCCTTTTGACTCCGCGCGTCCCCACCGACGACGCATGGCTACGCCATAGTATCTTTCGCACCACCACTCGTATTCAGGAGCACTTTTGCTCCATCATTATTTATAGTGGAAGCATGGAGAATTTTGTCTCCCAGCGGATGGTGGAGAAACTGAGACTTCCCACCCAAAGTTTAGACCGTACCTACGAGTTATCGTGGGTCACTAGCGGCGCTACGATAGCTGTCACTCACCGCTGCCTTGTGTCGTTCACCATTGGGAGCACCTACGCTGATTTTGTATGGTGTGACATCGCCCCCTGGACGTGTGTCACATCCTGTTAGGTCGCCCATGGCAATACGATAGACATGTTACCCATGATGGGCGTAGGAATGCCCACGTATTAGATCACCAAGGTCGTCGGATTGTTCTTCCCCAGAAGAACGGTCTGGTCCCTCAGAGGCTTCCACCACCATCTACGTCGTACACCAGAGCACCTGATTGCCCCACACCTACTCTCACCACCACGTCCTATCCTTCTGCATACTACGCGTCCATCACGATGCTTATGACCGCTCATCATTTCTGTCGAGAGGTGGAGGACGGAAGCATAGTCTATATGCTAGTGGGGAGAGTGTCCCCCACCACTACCACTGAGATACCAGCCCGAGTGCAGTCACTCGTGGCAGAGTTTGGCGATCTAACACTTGATGAGTTGCCCGACCAGCCGCCACCGCTAAGGGATATACAACACTGGATTGATCTCATCCCTGAAGCCATCCGGACGCACCTCCCCCACTATCGTATGAGCCCACGAGAGCACGAAGAGCTTAGGAGGCAGGTATCCGAGCTCCTCCAGAAGGGGCTCATCCGCGAGAGCCTTAGTCCCTGCGCCGTCCCTGCTCTTCTTGTACCAAAAAAAGACGGGACATGGCGTATGTGTTGATAGCCGCGCTATCAACAAGATCACCATCAAGTATCGTTTTCCGATCCCCCGATTGGATGACATGCTCGATATGCTGAGCGGCGCGAGAGTGTTCTCGAAGATCGATCTTAGGAGCGGGTACCATCAGATTCGGGTACATTCTGGAGACGAATGGAAAACCGCCTTTAAGACCAAGGAGAGGTTGTATGAGTGGATGGTCATGCCCTTCGGACTGTCCAACGCCTCAAGCACTTTTACGCGTCTGATAACTCAGGTCCTTAGACCCCTGATAGGGATTTGTGTCCAGACCAGCAAATCACCCACCTGCACCAGGTCCTTCAGATCCCGCGTGAGCACCGACTGGTCATCAATATAAGGAAGTGCACTTTCCTTACTGACAGTCTCACCTTTTTGGGATATATAGTTTCTTCTGAGGGGATCCGAGTAGATCAGGAGAAGGTGAGAGTGATTGTATCTTGGCCAACGCCCAGGAACTTTACGGAGGCTAGGGGATTCTACGGATTGGCGTCGTTCTATCGACGATTCATCCGTAACTTTAGCACCCACATCGCACCCATTACGGATTGCCTCAAGAAGGGCCAGTTCACATGGACGGTCGAGGCTGAGGCAGCATTCCTTCTCATGAAGGAGAAGATATCTAGTGCTCCCGTACTGGCTCTTCCCAATTTTGAGAAGGTATTTGAGGTTGACTGCGATGCTTCCCATGTCGGTATAGGAGCAGTTCTGAGCCAGAAGGGCCGACCCGTAGCATTCCATAGTGAGAAGCTTGACGATGCGAAGACCCGATACTCGACTTATGACATCGAGTTCTTCGCCATCGTCCAAGCTCTCCGACATTGGCGCCACTATCTGATCCAGCGCGAGTTCGTGCTGAACACGGACCACGATGCGTTGCGACACCTGAACTCCCAAAGGGAGTCAGATGCCACGCAAAGTGGGCCGCTTTCCTCCAAGAGTACACCTTCCACATTAGACACAAGCCCAGGGAGGCCAACTGAGTGGTCAACGCCCTTAGTATACGTGCACACGTTCTCGTATCTCTGCAGCCGCGGGTCGCAGACTTAGATTCGCAGCGGGAGTCATACACCACTGACCCCAATTTTAGCACTATTTGGGAGGAGTGTTGGACGAGGGGCGCGGATGGTTCGGTAATTTTATCCTGAGTGAAGGGTATTTATTCCGAGGGACGCGTCTGTGTATCTGTCAGGGTCCGTTACGTGAGCTACTCCTCACGAGCTACATTCCTCGGGGTTAGGTGGACACTTTGGGCAGTCGAAGATGTTGGACCTCGCCATGGCTCGCTACTACTGGCCGTGCATGAGAAAGGACATCGTGAAGCTGGTCCAATCATGTCAAACCTGCCAACTATTTAAGGGGCACTCCCAAAACACGGGATTATACACACCATTGCCCATTCCCGAGCGACCGTGGGACGAGGTGTTCATGGATTTCGTTAGTGGCCTACCCACCACCGCCCGTCGAGTTGATGCTGTCTTTGTAGTGGTTGATAGATTCTCTAAGATGGCTCATTTCATACCATGTAGGAAGACATCCGACGGGGCGCGTGTTGCTGAGTTGTTCTTTAGGGGGGTAGTTAGATTTCACGGGGTCACGCAAGTATTCTTCTCTGATAGGGACACTCGTTTCATGGGATATTTTTGGAAGACTCTTTGGGGCAAGCTTGGCACAAAACTAAAATTCAGCAAAACGCTTATCACCCCCAGACAGACGGGCAGACCGAAGTGGTCAACCAGAGTTTGGGTGACCTATTGAGATGTTTGGTCGGTGAGCACCCTAAGCAATGGGACATGGCTATTTCCCAGGCCGAGTTTGCTTACAACAGTTCCGTGAATCGTTCCACCCAAAAATCTCCATTCGAAATTGTTTACGGATTTCCCATCCCACACTTCCTCGATCGCCACTCCCTTCCGTGCCATGAGCGTATTTCTTTCGATGCTACCACTTTCATTGATGATTTGAAGTTGCTACACAAGTCTATTAATAAACAACTGCAGGCAGCTTCCGAAAAATACAAGCTCGCGGGGACACCCGCCGTCGTGAGCTGTATTTTTCGGCAGGAGATTGGGTATTGGTCCACTTTCGGAAGGAAAGATTTCCCACCGGGTCGTATCACAAGCTTCAAGAGCGCCATTTTGGACCCTTTCAGGTGAGGAAGCGGTTGGGCAAGAACGCCTAACTTATAGACCTACCGTTGGAATTCGGCACTTCCCCGATTTTCAATGTGTCGGATCTAGTTCCGTTTCATGGCCCACCACCCACCTGTCCGATACCACCTCCGTCACTGGAACATGGATCAAAGACAGGCTTCCAGACTACTTTCACCCCTACAGTCGAGGAGATAGAGCACATCTTGGACGTTCGCGAATTCCAGACCCTCCATGGCACCTACCAGCGATACTTAGTGGCATGGCGCGGACGTGACCTTTTGGACAGTACATGGATCAGCGCCCAGGAGCTTCAGCGCCCAGGAGCTTCAGCGCCGCCGCCCGGACCTCTCTGTCGCCCTCATTTGCCCAGTCTCGCTGGGGTCGAGCTCTCTCAACCTCGGGGGAATTGGTGCAACCTCGGTGACGTCATAATTTTTCAAGTATGTCTGTTTATTTTCGTCGCACTATTTAATTTTGTTGGTATTTTATTTTGACTTCGATATAGCGCGTCGCGCAAATTTTGTATCCGGCATGTGAGTCCGGCCAACTCACGTGACCCTAAATGAATCGGCCCGGTGTGTCGAGAGGCGGTGAGTGTTACTCTTCCAATTTAAAGAAACTACTAAAAAAAATTAATGCCCAATATTATTCAGCCTAACCACGTTATAAATAGGAAATGTGGAAGCCCTAGGGAGCGGCTGGTATTATGAGAAAGCATTTCACACGGTGCCCTGAGCCGGTGTCTTCCCAATCCCGTCTCCTGTTCCTCAGCAAACCCGCGATCTCCCCACCCCACCCCCTTCGTTCGTCGATCCTGGTGGAGCCTTTCCCGGCCGGCAGACCCCTCATCCTTCCGCCACTCCGGGCCTCGTGGAGCCACGTCGACCACCAGACATCCTTTCGCGTCACTCCCCTTTCCTGTGGAGACACCAATCGACCCGATCGGACTTCCCCTCCCCCTTTTCTGTTCCGTGGAGCCACCTACAGACCCGATTGGCTCTCCTCTACTTCACTGTTGTTCGTGCAACCACTATCAGGTGGCCGGCGAGTTCCTTGTAGCCGGTCCCTCTTACCGCCCACCGGAGTGATCACTGCCTCCTTCTGCGAGGAGTTGGTTGTCCGGTGAGCCTTCAGCCTCCGTGTTTCCTCCACCAGGGAACCGACCAGCCACTCGCCACTTGGATCGTGTCCGACAGGGCTTGCGAAGCCCCGGGGTGAGATCTTTCCTTACATTACTCTATTTCCTGGCTGTTTGGTTGAATATTATTGGGCGAATAGCAACTTTAAGACTTTATTTGGAAGGTAGCATTTTTCGCATCGTATCTCGTTGTGTCGTGTCTATTTTCTTTACTCTGCTTTACTTCTTTGTCGTTGTTACGGACTCTGTCTGCAGAGTTTGTCCGTGTTCTTTACTAAGGCGTGCACCGGTTATTTCCTATTAATTTGTCACCCGCTCCCCTTGAAATTCGGAGCTCTTATTGTGATTGCACGTAGAAAATAGGGTTGTGTCAAGGTTTCGCCCCCGACTTTTTGGGTTGGTTCAGCAAGTTTGCATCATAAGTCCACCCGGTCAATTTAGAAACTCAGGCAGGGGACAGCGCTGGAATGGAAAGAATGAAATGGACCGTGAGGGTCGACTCGAATCAGGAAGGAGTGGCTTTGGATGGAAACCCGCAGGAGCCAAGTACGCGGCTGTTCGGCGTTTTCCGTTGCGTATCTTTAGGGCGTTGATCAGTAGTGCGGCGGTAGACGTAGGTTCAACGACATAGGGCGCTAGCGATGGTGTTTCGTTGTGTGTCGTCTGCAGATGACTCGAGGACGGGTTGATGGCGAACGATGCTCTTCGCAGCAAGGACGTCGAGGTACTGGGATGTCGCAGGAGACGGAAGAGGAACTTGAACCCGTGATCAGCGGAAGATTGTGCCGTGGTCGCCGCTGGGACGAGGTACATCCAGCGACGGTAAAGTCGTCGAGTTCGTCCAAGTCAGTCGTCGGGTTCACCAAGTCGGCGGTCGGGCTTGACGTTGATGTCGCGGGGCTCGACAGTAGTTGTCATCGCTATCGAAGGGCTCGGTGGCTGGATTGATAATGGCGCGGTTGCAAGACAGCGTATGTCGACTTGCGTGAAGAAGGAAGTGGAGGAGTACCTTAGATACCAAGATGTTAGGGACCGACTCGGGGTCGCCGGAAGAGTAGCCGGAGGTGGAGATGACGGAGGTGGAGATACTACGGAACCTTGACCGCGGCTGCCTATGCGGGGCGTGCTCAAGAGAGAGAGAGCTTCCAAGATTTCTTTTAGGGTTTGGGAAAATAGTCTTCTTTATTCATATAAATACAAGACCCACTAAGTTATTTAAATAGGACTTACAATCGACATCAAAAGGAAAGAACACGAAAGGAAATAACGACAGACTTAGACATGCGACTAAAAAGGGCACCTCATAATGACACGACATAAATAACGATGTCCTATAAGGACGCGACTTTTATGACATAATAAATGCATATTAGGAAATAATTAATAATAAATAACGTCATAAAAGGACCCGTAACACTTTCATGAATAGCTACTATTATAATGTGTGGTTACGCATAAGGTGACCGTATGAGTATCAATCACTTATGATCATCGTAGCTCTGAGGTTTTCTTGAATATTTATTATTGTATATGCGGTTACTCGTTTCAAGTCCGCACAGAGCTTATCTGTTATATTTCTTCTCCAATATCAGTCAAAAAACTCGGGCAGACCTCGCCAATATCTATCTACTATGGAGACTCGTTTATGGCATCCATGATATGCACAAATAATGAAATGATTGTGCAGTTACTAATGACAACACAGGGAACATATTGTCAATTCGTACAATATTAAAACAACCATGGGTTCTTCGTCTACAATGTGCGGTTACTTAAATATGTCCACACGGCTTTACATTGTAAATCTCTCGGTATTCAAGGAAAAGATTCTCATCTCGATGTCATCTTATGAGGTCGTACAACGTTACTCAGATTACTGGATATCTCCTGAATCCTCTAATAGTTGTGGATTAAGTTTTCGAAACCGCGCATTCTATACTTACAGAATAGAATTGTATAGCGGCTATATATATCGCGATCATATACGCCATATTCGCTCATGCCATATGACAAGGTACGTTGTAAATTCATAAGTGTTCCTATGCGATGAAAAATGCATACGCATGTACAAGAATAGAAGCCGCACAAAGAAAATAAAATCAAAAGGGTCTTCATTTCATTAAGTGATTTTTACAAGGTTATAGTGCTCGCGCTTACAAAAAGATACTGCGCGGACACTCATCAATGAAAAATAAAATACATGTCTCAGTCGGTACTCAGAAGAGCTTGTCGCTGAAGGACTCATCATACTACACTAGCCCGAGCTATTGCTAGTCTCTGAATTTGGGTCATCATCTTCGTCGGTGCTACTTCCTCCAGACTCAATGGCGTCTTCTCCGACACTGCTCTCTTGAGAATCAGTATTCACATCACCTTGAGAGGCCACGTCTTTTGATTCAGAGAGTTGGATGTCCCCGAACTCGGCATACAAAGTCAGGAAGTTGATATCCACGAACTCGTCCTTCAGGGTGCCCCTCTTTTGCAGAAGATCAATGGTAAGAACCGTGGATTCCCTGTTGTTCCTATACAGCTCATGGAGAAACCATTGATTCTCAAGGGTATGGACACCCTGCAGAAAGAAGGATCAGAACATTAGCAAATGCGGTCAAGTATGGAATAGCCTCACTTACTTAAAGAGCTCTATCTCGTGCCTTCAGTTTCTTTTGCGGGAGGGTATTCTCCGGCAACGCCTCCTCTAGCTCGCACCCGACTCAGTGAATCAAAGTAGCCGCCCGCAGAGTCGCGGTGGAGAGTCTTTCTTTGGGAAGACATCCACGGGAGTATTCTCCAGCTCTCGAAGGTTGTCTCTGTCATACAAGACAGAAGCGACCGCAAAGGCATGCGGTTTCACCCTGTCACCCTCCCTCCAGGAGGGAAGGGCGGTACTAATTGCAACCGATCCACCTTCAGGGTGCCAGTGCATCAAAGGATTGCCCGCGACATCCTTTAAGTTCTCCACAACACCAAAAAGAGTAAACTGTTTGATTTCTTATGTCGAGGCCTGCGCGGACTTCGCCCTTCTCGAAGAAGTGGCCCGCACCATCTCTCTCAAGTGTATGTTCCCTCCATTGTTCGCAGAGATGCCTCCGCTCGCTCGCAGTTAAGACATTGGTAAGCGGTTTGCACGGTTTCCTATCGGGGACCATCAGAACAACTGCGAAAAAGAGACTAAGTCAGAAATCAAACAAGGTAAGTGGGGTTCCATGTTTAGTAACCGCCCATGCTTATGATCTTCATCAGCTACTTGCAGGACCTCTCGCGCCAGCGGGATGTAGTAGTCCACGTCCAGTGGCGAACCTACAAGAAATTCAAAAATTCTCCTCTCAACCCCTGTAGTTCTCGACTCTTTGAAGATTTCCTCACTTCGCATATCGGATAAAGTGGAGAGACAGCCAAAATCACCTCTGAAGAAGGCGAATCTCACTGTCCAATTGCGGACATTGTTTGGCAGGTTTAGCACCCGCAGCTTCCTAGAGTCAAAGTAAATATGTCATTCGCCCTGAGCCCGCACATGAAAGGTTGCAAAATACATCTAAGCTGAATCGAATTCGTTCCGTCCTCAGATATAAAACGAACGAAAATATAATCGCAACAGAGTTAGGAGACAGCTGGGCGGGTATTACACCAAAGAAGTTCAAGATTTCAACAACCTCCGGGAAGATCGGAAACTGTCACCCATAATCAAAGGGTGGTCGAAGGGAACGACCAATTCTTCGTCATAGACAATGTTCAATTTCTCCTCGTCCCTCGGTAACTTCACCTCATAGCGAGGATCAAAAGGATGACGTGATAGGAAATTGTTAAACTCCAATTCAGAAATGGAAGTGGTTTCAAGCGTAGCCGACAGCAATGTCACAGTATAGCCAACTCTCTTGGAGACCATTGTCAGAAACCGCACGAGCTCACGCCTCAATCACGCACAGGTAAGATGCTAAATGAGCAGGGGTCAGCCCCTATTTATAATTTTTCTCCAGGAAAATCGAAAAGGCGACAGTTCAAGCACGCGCGCGGTTACCAGTCTAGTAACTGCCCCTCCTAATTGATCACCTGCAAAAACAAGGCAGAAAACAACAAAGAAAGCATCTGCATATGCAGCACGAAGCCGCCACAACCAAGCATTCCAGAACATTTTAAAAACACAGAACAGGGAAGCAAACAGCCAACACATCAATGCAGAAAAATAAAGTGCATAACCGCGCGAGCCATATTACAACAAGCATCAAAGTTCACATGTAACCCAAACAAATTAAACAAAGTTCTTAAAACCGCACAAGACAACCTAATCCCGCGGATGGCCGCATTCCAAACTTACGTGCACCAACACATCAGTAAGGTCATTGAAGGTCTTATGAGCAATCGCTAAGCCCTTTATTCAGTTGCGCGCCGATCTCGTGAAGAGCTTGCACATCTTTCTGAACCCGCACTTCATACGAGATGGACGTCTCTTCGGGAGGAGGTCGCGGTCCTGACGCTAAAGTCGAACCATCTAGCTGTTGGAATCTTGTGATCTAGAAGCAGTAAAGGGATTAATCTTACAGCCAACGTAATACGAGTCTATAGAATCGCACATAAGGATGTGCGGAAATTGGAGTGTTTGATCGTGTTGGTTTATGAAATCAAATTCTAAATACGTATATATGATATAGGTTGTACGGTATTAGAGACACGCCCTTGTGCCAAGGGCGTGTGGATCCAAAATGATGGAATAACGGTTGGTTGCGTTTTTAGGGTAAAAGACGCAAACTTTTGAAGGCAACGCGCCCGTGTGCCAAGGGCATGTGGGCCATTATTCGTCCCAGAGCCAAGAGGGGACGCCCCTGCATGAACCGACGTGACTGTTGGGACACGCGGCCGTGTGTCGAGGGCGTGTGCACTGAATTTTTGCGTACATGTTCGCTCTTATAAATAGGCCAATTTATCCTGATGAACTAAGATCTGATTTGGAGTTCTTAATATCGTAAAGCTAAGAAGAACACATCTCTGCAAAACGGAACTAGCGTTTCGTAGCGGAGAAAAATGATCATCTTCCAGCCTTGGGTTTGTTGGACGGACTTCGAGGTGTTTTCGGCGTTCGTGTAGACGCCTCTAGAGAAGCGGATACTATTCTGCGTTTGGACTTAAACGTCGGTCATTCTTCTCGAAGTCTGATTTCGACGCAAGTATAATACTAGTTTCTTGATTTGATGTGTTTCTCATGGATCCTGTCGAGGGTTTTTTATATTTCTGATGCGCATTTGATGCTCTTGAAACCCAACAGTGGTATCAGAGGAGGCTGTGAAACCTTTCATTCAGAAATTGTTTTCTACCCTTTCGTAGTAACCGTCTATATCTATACAATTTTGTTCATTGTTATACAGATATGCGAGCATGTCGACTGTTTAAGGGAAGATGGATTTGAAATATATGTGCATGTAAATCTGATGATTTAGAACGGTTCTGAAACATCAGATTTATTCATAGAACATCAAATATTGATAAATTTTCTATGAGAAAATTACAGTGGATTTCTTGAGACCACGGTCAGGAGCACTGCCCTTTGGACCCTGTTAGGGGCTCTGCCCTAAGACCTTGCCAGGGGCGCATCCTCTTGGAACCCCGCCAAGAGCGCCTTGTATTTCGATAGTAATTGTATGTATATTTAGGATATATCTGCAATGTGAATGTTGTAACTTTATGTTCTTATTTAAATGTCTAAATAACTGTATGTATATTTATGTTTGATTAAACGTTAAACACGTATATTATATTTAAATGGTTTAAATAAGTGCATGATTAAATATTAATCATCTATTTTGCTTAAAATGTTTAAACATATGCATGATTAAAATGTTAATCATTTTTCATGAAAAATCTCTTAAAAGAATATTAAGTGTTTGAATGTATTCCAATGGATGACACTCTTCCTACCTTGATCGATGAAGTGTGGGTTTGTCAAAACAAGGTACATTAATCTATCTTGGCGGGGTGCGATCGGATAATTGTGATATCCAGCTGTCGGCATTGGGTCTAACTTAACTAGGTGACCTCAATGGTTGAGTGCCTAGAGGCATAAGGTTGGAATGCATCATAAGATGGATGAGAACAATGGTTATTCACCAACCATACAAGAGTTGCATGATGATGCAATTGACAAAGTTGTCTACCTAAATAGCCACGTTGTGGGTGATCAATCAAAGTTGACTCATGATGGGGGTGAAATACAAATCTTGTCCCACTAGAGAGTTGTTGGCTTAAACTCTATGAATTAATATTAAGAGTTATTAATTTGAAGAAAATAGTGGAAGTATTTTAATAAAAATCCTTATTAAAATAAAATATATTTTGAAATATAGTACTAATATAAATTTGTGTACTTTTGTAGAATATTCATGGCAAGTAATACACATCACACGTTGTCCCTGTGATCGGTCCTTGAGAAAGACAAACTCAATTGGATGAACTTCCTGGATTGGTACAGGAATTTGAGAACTATCCTCAAACAGGAGCGTAAGCTCTTATGTCTTAGAGGAAGATCCCTCTGAAGAGCCACTCGGATCTGTCACTCGTGTAGATAAAGATGCTTACAAGAAGTATCAGGATGACTCATTGGACGTTGAATGCCTCATGCTCACAACCATGAACTCTGAGCTTCAAAAGCAACATGAGAAAATGTTTCAGAGGCAAGCTCGACAGGAGAGGTACAATGTGTCAATGGCATTGTTCCAATGTAAGATATGAGCTCGTGACCCAGTGGAAACACGCGTACTCAAAATGATTGGGTATATTGAGAATCTACAAAAATTGGGTTTCCCTTTGGGCCAAGAGTTGGGCCCTGACTTGATCATGCAATCATTGTCGAACAGTTATGAGTCATTTGTCTTGAATTACAATATGAATGAAATTGATAAATCGCTACCCGAGTTCCTAGGCATGTTGAGAACTGTCAAAATCAATATGAAGAAGGTCAGGCCTACTAGCCATATATTGATGGTGCATAAAGATAATGGCAAGGCTAAGAGATTTAAGAAGACTATGATTGGATCTAAGTTTAACTTTTATCCCAAGTCTTCTACAATAAAAAGGGAAGAACTGGCTAAGGATGGGAATTGTCACCATTGTGGAAATGCATGGCAGTGGAGGAGCTATCCTTTATACCTTGAAGATTTGAAAAAAAAAGTGAGACTTTCACTTCAGGTATATTGGATACCGGACGTGGTTCTCATATTTGTGTAAATATGCAGGAACTGAGAAGAAGAAGAATATTGTTTAATGGTGAGGTAGACCTACAAGTTGGAAATTGAGCAAGAGTTGTTGTCATTGTTGTAGGGACTTATCATCTATCTTTGCCTATTAGGTTTGTAATAGAGTTAAAGAACTGTTATTACGTACTTGTTGTTACTAGAAATATTATATCTATTTATTGTTTGAACATGAAAGGATTTTCGTTCACTATTAAGAATAATTTGTGTTTTATATATTTGAATGATATTTGTTTTGAAATTGCAGAAATGTTTATGGTATTTATGTTTTGAACTTAGACCAGCTCATCTATAACATTAATGATACCAAAAGATTAAAAATAAATGACTAATCTTACATATCTCAGGCATTGTTGTTTGAGTCATATAAATGAGAAACACATTTTTAAACTGAATAAAGATAAACTATCAGACTCGTTCGATTATGAATCATTTAAGAGATTTGAATCTTGTATGATAGGTAAGATGACTAAAGCCACTTTTATTGGTCATACTGAGAGGGCAGATGATCTTTTGGGTGTAATACATAGTGATGTATCGGACTCAGGAGTTCTATGGCTAGAGGTGAATTTTACTACTTTATTATATTTACTGATTCAGTAGATATGTATATGTGTATCTTATGAAGTACAAATCTGAATCCTTTGAAAAATTCAAGGAGTTCAAGAATTAAGTTCAAAACCAACTAGGAAAAACAGTTAAAGCACTCTGATCTGATCAAGGTGACTAGGAAAAACAGTTAAAGCATTCTGATCTGATCAAGGTGACGAAACCTTGAGTCATGAGTTTCAAGACTATCTTAGAGAGTGTGGTATTCTATCATAACTCACTCCACCTTGGACACCATAGCATAATGGTGTTTCTGAGATGAGAAATCGCGCCTTGTTGGACATAGTGCTATTTATAATGAGTCATGCAGATCTGGTTGTTTCCTTTTGGGGATACGCTATGGAGACAACTACTTTTACGTTAAATCGCATTCATATTAAAACGGTTCAAAAGACATCATATGAGATATAGACTGGGAAGCGTCCTAGTATGTCTTCCATAAAGATTTGGGGTTGTGAGGCATACGTACAACCCAAATGTCTGACAAACTTGAGAAACTAAAGGGTACTATTTCTATAAACGCTCCGAGGACAAAGTGTTTGTCGTAAAAACTGGTGTTTTTCTAAAGGTGTTCATATCTAGAAAAACTATCAAAATAAAACTTGAAGAAGTTCAAGAACCACAAATGATAAATGAACTTGAGTTCGCTCAAGAAACACAAGTCAACGTAGATCTGGTAGACCACACGATTTAAGCCTGGGAGATATGGATTTCTCATTTCTCAAATTGATAATATATTGTTATAGATCATGATGATGAGCTAGCCAACCTATCAAGATGCTATAAATGGACCGGACTCCGAGAAGTGGCTTGAGGTGATGAAATTTGAAATTGACTCTATGTTATATAAACCAGGTATGGACCTTGGTGGAACCACCTGAAGGGGTACGAACCATAGGGTGCAAATGGGTTTTCAAAAAAAAACGACATAGCTGAGAATGTACATACATTCAAAGAGTAATTAGTGGCTAAAGGTTTCAAGCAAATTCATGATATTAACTATGATGAGACATTTTCACCAATTGTCATGGTTAAGTCCATCAGAATTCTGTTTGTTATTGTTACGTACTATCAAGGTCGTAGATGTCGGATATCGGGGACACGTCAGTTTAGGTTTTTCATGTCGGTTTAAATATGTCGGGGGATATATCGGGGATATTTCATATATCGGGTTTTAATATTTAATTATTTATATGTGTAATTATATATAAATTTAATCATTTTATAATTTATATATATTAATATATTAATATTTCTTGAACTCCTAAATTTATCAAACTAATATAAACATTTTGGGCTACATAAGTAATTACTGTATAATGCGTGAAATATAGTAAGAAGAAGCATAAAGCCAGGAAGTTGTCAATGACAATGGAAGATAAGGAACCTTTAGTCCATAATTCAAAGACTGCATAATTGAAGTTGATGACGAACTTGAGCAAAGAAGAAAGCCAGAGGAAAGAAAAAAAACCAAAACAATGAAACAATTTCAGTTTATTGTCTATTAGATCATAGACAGTAATTAAAATAAATTGAAAAAAAAAACAATCGATAAAATGTCGGGATAGATCGGCCGATATATAGGCGAATATATCGGTCAATAACAGATATATCGGAGGATATATTCCAAAAGGATATTTTGCAAAAAAATATAGGAAACGTGTCGTTTTGTCCATGAAACCTTTATGTCGGCCGACATGTCGGCCATGTCGGAGGATATCCACAACAGTGCGTGCTATGATTACGAGAATTAACAAATGGATGTCAAAACAACTTTCTTTAATGAAAACATACTCGAGGATGTGTACATGACACAGCTAGAGGGTTTTGTATCTCGACATGAAGCCACTAAAATATGCATATTGCAAAGATCTATTTATAGATTGAAACAAGCTTCTTAAGTTGGAATCTTCGATTTGATGAGAAAATCAAATAGTTTGGTTTCAGCAAGAATGAAGATGAGATTTGTGTTTACAAGAAGATTAATATGAGCATGGTTGTATTCTTAATATTGTATGTAGATGATATACTATTGAGGGAATGACATTCCAACTTGGGTGAAGCGACTTATATACTTGGCATTAAGATCTATAGAGATAGATCGAAGAAGTTGTTTGGGTTTAACCAAAGTACATACATTAATAAAGTATTGAAACGGTTCAACATGCTTGAGTCTAAGAATGGGTACTTACCCATGTCTCATGGTGTGAGTCTTTCTAAGACATAATGTTCTAAGTCCTAGAGAAGGACTGCATGAGTTTGATTTCATATGTCTCTGCAGTTGGATCAATGATGTATACAATGTTATGTACTCTACCTGATGTCTCATGTGCGTTGAGCATAACTAGCAGATAACAGTCAGATTAGGTGATGGTCACTGGACGGCAGTCAAGAATATCCTGAAGTACTTGAGAAGGACTAAGGATGTCTTCTTTGTATATGGTGGTGATAAATAGCTCGTTATAAATGGTTACACGGATGCTAGCTTCCAAACTGATAGGGATGACTCAAAGTACCAGTCAGGTCTGTGTTTTGTCTTAATGGAGATGTTGTAAGTTGGAAGAGTTCGAAGCGAGAGACAGTAGTTGATTCTACAATAGAGGTCGAGTATATTAATGCTTCTGAAGCAGCGAAGGAGGTTGTATGGATTAGGAAATTCATTGGCGAGTTAGATGTAGTTCCTAGCATTATTGATCTCGCAGAACTCTACTGTGACAATAATGGTGCAATTGTCAAAGTTAAGGAATCTAGATCTCATCTACGCTCCAAGCACATACTTAGGCGGTTCCATCTCATCGAGAGATTGTCGATCGAGATGATGTGAACATATCCAAGATACCAACTGATGACAATATAGCAGATCCGCTGACAAAAGCACTTCCTCAGAGAAAGCATAATGGTCATACTAGATCACTTGGTATTAGATACCTGAATGATCAATTCTAGTGGGAGGCTTGTGGGTCTAACTTTGTCGATTCTGAGTTCATGTGATGACTTTTACTATGATTTCATTTATATATTTCAAGGCATGTTTTTTGTTGTGTTTATTCATTTCTATAGAGATAGAATAATTGAACATATTCATAGAGTGATTGTTTCGTATGAATTCAAGTACGTGACTTGAATGGGAGATCCTATATTTAAATGAAACATCATTCTTAAATAGTCTCTGGTCAAGGTATCCTTGTAGAAATTGGGCAATGATAATGTACTTGAGACTAATATGTGGGATCGACTGATGACTGAGCTTCATAGGTCATGATGTTGAATATCAAGTCATCATACATGTACTTGTTAGAGAACAAGTTGTACTGGACAGAACCACTTATGAGTTTACTTTGTGGATTATTATATATGTATCGTATCACTAGTAATTCTCGTAGTGACAATGGTGTATATTGTACTTTGACTTGAAGTCACAGCATTCATTGCATGACGAGCATACTTTGATGTCATCTAACGTCGTCCCTTGAGAAAGGTTAATCATAATGGTGGTTATTGGGTGTGTTTCAAATCATGTGGGTGGTTGCGAGTGAGGTAGACAGGATTTGTCCTCCTATATAACAAGAGTAACATCCATAGGCCTCTTGATGGAGCAAGATTATGAAATGCATGGTCATACTAAGTTGAGTCAATATATTGAGCTCACTTGTTTCATATAGTTTACTCGGAGATCAGGAAAGATAGATTGAATGATTAAGAGGGTGAGACAGTTCACGTCTCGAGTTTAGTTTGGATGTTAGAGACAAAGGGACTATACTACACATTTGGCACTAAAAGAATCTTTATTGAGTTACCAACTTTTGTATTACTTGAGTTGTGATGATGTATTTCTAGATGTCGCTCATTGTATGTGAGACTATGGTTGATACGTTCTACATCAAGTTGGAGATTATTAAAATTTTGTGATCTAGAAGTAGTCAAGGGATTAATCTTACAACCAACGTAATACGAGCATATAGGGTCGCACATAAGGACGTGCGAAAATTGGAGTGTTATATCGTGTTATTTTATGAAACCAAGTTCTAAAAACGTATATATGATATACGTTGTTCGGTATTAGAGATGCACGCCCGTGTGCCAAGAGCGTGTGGAGCCAAAATGGTAGGATAACGGTTGGTTGTGTTTCTGAGGTAAAAGGCATGACTTTTAAAGGCACGCATCTATGTGTCAAAGGCATATGGGCAGTTATTCGTCCCAGAGCAACGAAGAGACGCCTATGCATGAACCGACGCGACTTCTGGGACACACGCCTGAAACACACGGTCGTGTGCCAAGAGTGTGTGCACCGAATTTTTGCATACTAGTTTGCGCTTATAAATAGGCCAATTTATCCTGAAAAACTAAGGTCTGATTTGGAGTTCTTAATACCGTAAAGCTAAGAAGAACACAGCTCTGCAAAATAGAGCTAGCATTTCGTGGCGAAGAAAAATGATCTTCCAGCTCTGAGTTCGTTAGACGGGCTATGAGGTGTTTCCGGTGTTCGTGTGGATTCCCCTAGAGACGCGAATACTATTCTGTGTTTGGACTCAAACGTCAGTCATTCTTCTCGAAATCTGATTTCGACACAGGTATAATACTAGTTTCTTGATTTGATGTGTTTCGCATGGATCCTATCGAGAGTTTCTTATATTTTCGTTCCGCATTTGATGTCTTTGAAACCCAACACTAGCAATCTCGGAGGTATGTGCTGCTATTTTTCTTGATTAAGTGTCTCACTTCTTTCCAGGATGCGGACTCTCTCCTTGGTGATGCGCATCTCACTGTGAAGCAGTGCCAGCTCTTCATCTCAACCAGCAGGTACAAGCGGTGCAAATCCTTATATTCGTCGTTGGTACATGCTCAGAGAGTTCCTCTGGTTCGCTAAAACTGGTAGCATCAGCAGCGGTTACAATCTCTGAAGCAAGTTGAGGACGTTTGCTACGTTCAGGATTGATCTACTAAAGGAACAGCTTCTGTGACAACTCCCCCGATTTCCGTTGTTCCTTCGTATCTCCCTGACTCAAAGGTTGTTCATCTGGATCCGCCCTCACTAAGAGGAGAATGATCATCATCTCAGATATTGGCGGAGGGGGAGGAAGTACGCCCAGAAGCCCCCCTGAAGCTACTGCGAGTTAGCCTGAGTATCTGCAACAACTCCTGCGTCAATGCCCATGTGCACCCTTTCCATCATGCATTCATGCTTGCAATGTACGCTTTCAGCTGGTCAAGGGTGGTCGTCGGTCTCTTCTCGACGACCATCTTACCCTTCGCTTCAGCCTTAAGTCGCGCAGCCTAGGCCGCAGTATCCGCTAGCGTCTGCTCGCTCTTGAGACTCTTTTTCCAACCGCGCGACTCAGCGACATCATCTTGTTTCTCCTCGTCCTGCAAACCGGCCCGTCTAACCACGTCTTCTGCAGCGACCTTGGTCGTGACCGCGTCTAGTGCGGGATCATCAGTACCTTGAGTTCCAGTAATATCCTCAGCCGGAGGAGTCCGCCCGGACTCGTCTACCTCCAAAGGAGTGTCATCAGCTAAGAGCTCTTTCTCTCCGTCCTCAATGTCTGGAAGTTGGCGCCTCTTCTTGGAGGACTCCTTCTTGGAGCCCTTCTTCTGTTTCTTCTCTGCTTTTCCAGAAGTAACCACCATTACTTCCTCGGCATTCTGGGATGCTCCTAATCGGCTCGGTTCCTCAAGCGCGGGCTTCTCAGGAGCATCTTCTGCAGTTTCGTCTTTGTCCACGTCAAGGTCATTCAGCATCGCAATATCAGAGTCGATTGGGGTATAAGCAGCCTTCAAGTTCGGCTGAGGAGAGGTCGGCGTATCTGTAATGTCACCTCTGGGGAAATCTTTGGAGTCTCTGTTATGTCGGTTTTCACAAAGGAACCGCTTATTCCCTTCTGCCTCTTCGAAGAAGTAACAACAGATACTTTGGCAGTATCTGTGGCATCTTTGCCTTCATGTTTCTTGCAAGGGAGGGAACGACTTTCGGTTCTCTTCTGCATCATCTTCAACAAGTCAATATTGCGAGCAACAATCTGTCCTTTGAGAATTACAACCGCAACAGGAGAGAAGGGCGTCGTCAGAAAAATGATCTTTCAAATGGCTTATATCTCATGGCTATTAATAGAATCTCGGGAGCATTTATGTCAGGTCGTAGTACTCGCGGTTACCTTTCTACTTTTTCGAAGTTCGTGCGGACTAAAAAAAGTGTGGGGATTATGTTAACAAGAAATCATGCGACCAAAGTAAGAGCAAAGTCTTCCTCAAGCAGTCCGGGCGGTTAAGCCTCCTGTAATTGCGCAAGCAGTTTTCCAGTCAGCCAGACACTTGGAGCTCGGGCGATTACATATTCTGTAACCGCGCGGCCTATTTTCCAGCTTTCTAGCAGCAATGTAACCTCTCATCCCTTCCCGGTTCTCCTGTACCCCGGGTAGCCCGTAATTTAGAGTTTGCCCGTTCGGGCATGTCCTCGCTAGTATAAATAGGAGAGCATAGTACCCAAAAAGGTACCATTGGACTTGAGTTCGAATCGCCTTGTTGGTGCGAACTCAACTTTGGTCACTCTCTGGCAACTGCAGCTTCTGCTGACCTCTGGAACGCGCTCTGTAACCGCACATCCTTTAACAAGTAATAAAATCACCCGCAACTAAGGTTTGCAGTTACGGGAAGCCTGGTATCGCCGTTCGCGGCAATCTTTTTCTTTCTTCCTCTCTTCTCTTCTCTCCAGCCCATCGTGACTAGTATCGAGTCACTTGCAGTTCCTGTTTCCCCCGCTTTCTGGCATTTCGCAGCTGAGCGTGGAGGTTGGGGACACTTTTCTCCCCAACAATATATTTATACAATAAGCAAAGGCAAAAGGACTCATGGTGTAACATTCATCTCCCTAAAATAAATTACCTATATATTTTGGTCATTTATTCTCCCAACAAATATTTCCCGCGAACATAATTTCTCACTTCAACTCCCCAAAAAAGGACTCCTACATGTTGTCAGGCGCCAACATGGGCAACTGTCGGAGAATTGCTTTTAATTAATGTGTCTCATCCTCTTTACCTTTCTATATTCTCTCATAGCAACCAACATGGGCAACTGTCAGAAAAAAAAAACATGTTGAAGTAAAGGAAAAAATTGATCATGTCGCCAGGCATATGCTATGATGCTCAATATACTCAATTTAATGATGTCCAGTAACTGATATTTTAATCTAAATTGTGTAGTATTTGGCTAGATTAATCTTCCTTCGGTAAATTTAATGCTGCCAACAATCCATCCCCCTCCTCAGTCTTCTTAGTAGCTTCCCATTAAAACCCACCATTTTGTCTCTCGCACGAGTGGTTATAGGAAAGAAGAATAAGGAATCAAGATGGAAGTGGAATTATGATGTTTTTAATGAATCTGCATAAATAAAGATTTGAAATAAGCCAGATGGTTTTGGGAGAGGTGTAGTGGTTGTGTGGCACCATGAGAGGGCTGTGTAGAAGAACATAGTTGGAAACCACTCTTTGGAATATTCAACCAATAATTATGTTCACTTACGTAATACAAGAAGAATAGGTCTGTAAATAGGACAAGGGAGAAAGGGAGAAAGGGAGAAAAGAGAATAGGCAATATGGGACTAAAGGAGCCTAAGGAGAAAAGGGCCAAAAGGGCATTTATACAAGGGCTTTTTATACATGGGTTTTTATATGTTCTAACACTCCCCCGCAAGATGGAGCATACAAGTCGTAGGCACCAAGCTTGGAAAGGCACTTCTGGTACAAAGAGCGAGGTATAGCTTTTGTAAGAACATCAGAGACTTGATCAGCAGCAGGAACATGACGAAGACAAACATTTTGAAGTCGAACCTTTTTCCCGGACAAAGTGACAGTCAACCTCGATATGTTTGGTGCGTTCGTGAAACACAGGATTTTCAGCAATATGTATAGCAGTTTGACTATCACAAAAGAGTATTGACGGAGCCGGAAGCTGGACTCCTAAATCAGTGAGGAGACTCTCAAGCCAGGTGAGTTCAGAGACGGCAGCGGCTATGGAACGATACTCAGCTTCAGCGGAGGAGTGAGCAACCACCGTTTGCTTCTTGCTTCGCCAGGTAACTAGATTTCCACTAAAGTATGTGCAGTAACCGCTAGTTGAGCGGCGGTCATCGAGAGACCCAGCATAATCAGCATCACAGTATGCCACAAGGGATAGAGAGGTGGAAGACTTGTATACCAGGTCTTGTCCAGGAGCATTCTTTAAGTATCTAAGAATTCGGCGACGGCCTGAAGGTGGGAAATCTGGGGAGCATGCATGAAGCGGCTGACCACACTAACCGCAAAGGAGATATCTGGACGTGTGACAGTCATATAGATAAGCTTGCCCACGAGGCGTCGATAATAATCTGGATTAGGAAGGAGCATATCTGAGTCCGATCCGTGAGAACTCAGTTGATGGTTTGTATCCATGGGTGTGACCACAGGTTTATACCCAGTGTAGCCAGCAGCATGGAGGAGATCAAGACAATATTTTCGCTGAGAGAGAACCAAACCATACGGTCGTCGAGCGATCCCAATCCCTAAGAAGTATCGTAGCCGACCTAGGTCCTTGGTGTGAAATTGAGAGGCAAGATGCTTCTTGATGTGAACAATGTCAGCAAGGTTATCTCCCGTGAAAAGAATGTCATCAACATAGACCAAGAGAATAACAGTTCCGGAGGGACATCGACGGGTAAACAATGAGAAATCTGCTGAGCTTTGGGTAAAGCCACACTCACAAAAAACTCGACTAAATTTCTCAAACCATGCCCGGGGAGATTGTTTGAGGTCGTATAAGGATTTCTTCAGGTGACACACTATGGACTCCCCCGTGGTTGCATAACCAGGAGGTTGTTGCATATAAACCGTTTCCAGCAGATTGCCATTGAGGAAGGCATTCTTGATTTCAAGCTGGTGTAGCGGCCAACGCCGATGGAACACAAGAGATATGAGCAGGCGAACAGTGTTGAGCCTGGCAACCGGAGAGAAGGTTTCCTCATAATCAATACCATGTTATTGAGTGAATCCACGAGCGACAAGACGAGTCTTAAGGCGATCAACCCGCCCATCGGGATTATATTTGACAGTGAAGATCCACTTGCAGCTAACCAGGGACTGGTCAGGAGGAGGGGGAACATGATCTCATGTGTTGTTCGCCCAGAGAGCCGTCATTTCTTCATCCATGGCGGCCCGCCACCCGGGATGTTGAAGAGCTTCCTGCACAGAAGAGGGAAGGGAAATAGAGGGCAAAGAAGTCGCAAACCTCTGTAAATCAGAAGACAGTCGGTGTAAGGAGACATAGTTGGAAAGAGGATGCGCGGTGGAAGGTGCGGGTGGATCAGCAGGCAGCGGAGCATCCGTGGTCGGCAGGGGCTGTTGCGAGGCACTATTTCGAGGGGAGCGACGAGAATAGACACGGAGAGGAGGATGTGTTGGGAGAAGAGGTGGTAACGGGGATGTGGTAGGAACAACAGGACGTGGGAGATCACGAGGGGAAGACGGTGTCATGGGGGCGGTGTCATGAAAAGACTGTTGTTCAAGGAAAGTAACGTCCGCAGACGTAATCAATTTTCGGGTAGAGAGAGAATAACAAACGTAGTCTTTTTGAGTCCGGGAGTACCCAACGAACATGGAGCGAGTTGCATGTGGGGCTAATTTGTCAACAGGAGGTCCAAGATGATGGACGAAGCAGACGCAGCCAAAGATCAGTGGAGTTAAGGGAAATGGTCCGCGCTCAGGGAATAAGAGAGAAAAAGGGGTGGAGAAGTTGAGGACCGAGGAAGGCATGCGGTTGATAAGGTAGCATGCAGTGGAGATAGCAAAAATCCAGTAGTAAGTAGGGGCGTGCATCTGAAAGAGGAGAGATCGGGCCACTTCGAGAAGGTGGCGATTCTTTCGTTCAGTGAAGCCATTTTGTTGCGGCGTATAAGAACAGGAGGTTTGGTGAATAGTCCCCAAGGACCTGCAAAACTGTTGGAAGTCATGACTAGTGTATTCACGAGCATTGTCAGTGCGAAGTATTTTAATGTTGCGAGAAAATTGGGTGGTGGTTTCAACGGCAAAAGAACGAAAAGTAGACAGGAGTTCAAAGCGATCATGCATCATATATAACCATGTCATGAGGGAGTAATCATCAATAAAAGTAACGAAGTATCGATAACCAAAATGACTTGGAGTTTTATAAGTTCCCCAAATATCAGAATGCACTAAATCAAATGGGGCAATACTTCGAGTACAACTAGGAAGAAAAACAGAACAACGATGTTTTCCATAACTACAAGATTCACAATCGAAAGAAGAGAAATGATAGTCTGGCAGAGCCTTCTAAAGGATTGGGAGAGGAGCATGACCAAGGCGATGGTGTCAGTCAACAGAACTAATGGAAGATAGCGCAGGAGCATGTGGATCCAAGATATAGAGCCTGTTAGACAGTCGCCCGCTACCAATGATATTCCGAGTCTGCCGATCCTGCATAAGAAGAGTAGAGGAAGAAAAAGTAATAAGACAATCATTATCATTGGTGAGACGACTGACAGAAAGCAGATTAAAGTGAGAGCCTGGAACATGAAGAACAGATTTCAACGGGATAGTTGGAGTAAGCATCATATCACCACAACCAGTAACAGGAGTAGTGTCGTCATTGGCCACGGTAATAAACTTTGGACATGGAGAGTCCAAATACAGAGTCGGCTTCTGAGGAGTGATATGGTTGGTTGCACCGGAATCCAAAATCCAGGAGGGGCAATGGGTGAAACAGGAGATATGGGAGACAGAAGAACCAGAGGAAGATGGCAGGGACATCAGACCACGCAATTGTTGCAGTTCTCCCCTTAAGGCATCAATGTCAGGGTGAGAAGAGGCAGTCTCACGAGCAATGGGGGCATGGGGTAAGGAGGAACCATATTGTAGTGGAAACTCATGTTTCCTATAATATACTGCTTTAGTGTGACCCTCCCGGCCACAAAAGGTGCAAAGACGGATGTTCGGACCTTTAAGACGATGACGGTTGTCACGACCACTCCCTCATGTATTAGCGGCCACCCCGAGAGGGAACAAGTGGGGGTTTGTGATCTGAACCGTGATGAAGGAGCACAGGAGACGGGGTCGGAAGGGCAGTAGGTGGCATCACCTTAAGCAACATGGAGCAAACATCAAAGAGAGAGGGTATAGTAGGAGAGGAGAGGATGTTTGCTCGAACACTGTGGATATGAGGAGGAACGCAGGCCATCATTAAGGCAATACCAACAGCTTCCTTCTGAGCTTGTTGAGTTGCGAGGTCAGAAGTAGATGGTTGATGTTGTATCCAGGCCTCCACAAGAGTCTTGGGTTGGGCAACATAAGAGGTGAGATCCCCATCGAGCCCGGGGTCAAACTGTTTTAGAGCAAGAAAGATGTCAAACAGGTGTTGGAGACTATCTTTTCCAGAGTATAGGGAATAAAGCTCATCCCACATAGCTTTGGCAGTGCCATGATACATAGCCATCTGGTACGGTTCACCCTCCATGGAATTCAGAAGCCAAGATTGGACGCGGCCATCATCGCGACGCCAATTCTCGGTAGGGTCAGTAGAAGGGTTGCGGGTAAGATGGTGAAGGAGACCTTTAGTCTGAAGGACCCGGCGAACGGGATGAACTCATTCCACAAAGTTCTTCCCGGCAAGGGAGATGGTAGTAATCCAGAGTTCATCCCAAGGATCAAAAACAGGGGCGGTAGCAAGAGCCGGAAGAGTGGAAGAAGTGGGGGCAGCAGCAGTTCCCATTGCCGGATGGGAGCTGGCTAGAGGGAGCTGGCGAGTGGGAGCTGACGAAAGGGAGAGTTGGCGAGTGGGAGCTGGCGAGCAGGAGAGGCGAGTGGGAGAGGTGAGTGGGAGAGCTGGCGAGTGGGAGAGGCGAGTGGGAGTTGGCGAGTGGGAGAGTTGGCGAGTGGGAGAGTTGGCAAGTGGGAGCTGGCGAGCTGGCGAGTGGGAGAGCTGGAGAGTGGCGAGTGGGAGCTGGCTAGAGGGAGAGCTGGCGAGTGGGAGAGGGGGCGAGTGGGAGTTGGCGAATGGGAGAGTTGGCGAGTGAGAACTGGCAAGTGGGAGTGGAGAGCCGGAAGCAAAGCATCAACTGGAAATAACAGAACCGTAACCTAGCTCTGATACCATGTAGAAGAACAGTGTTGGAAACCACTCTTTGGAATATTCAACCAATAATTATGTTCACTTACGTAATACAAGAAGAATAGGTCCTTAAATAGAACAAGGGAGAAAGGGAGAAAAAAGAATAGGCAATGTGGGACTAAAGGAGCCTGAGGAGGAAAGAGCCAAAAGGGTCTTTATACATGGGCTTTTTATACATGGACTTTTATATGATCTAACAGGCTGCATGGTAAAAAGTTGAAGAAAAAGCAGTATGGTGTGCTTGGTGGTCAACATCTTCACAGCATTAGTAAAAAGTTGCTTTCAAAAAACTAATTTCTATGGTCAATAAAATAGAAACCTCTACAGAAAGTGAATGAAGCGCATTTGGAGTCTGTGTTTCAAAATTCAATTTCTTTTAATATGCAGAAGTTTAGATGGATGCATTTCGTTTAGAGGTTGTTAATGTGCTGCCATTTCCAGTAATGCTAAACCTTGGATTTGAACAGAGGATGGAGTTGCTTGGGACAACTGATACCCATGCTACCCATATCTCAACTCAAGTAAAAGGAACTGCTTGAAGAGCTCCAACTATATTTATTTCCACAGGTATCATCCTCTCCTCCCAGTGAATTTTCTCAGTTGCTTCTGCTTATTGCATTTCTCAGTTGCTGCTGCATATTGCATTTCTCAGTTGCTGCTGGATCATTTTCCATAACTGTAAGGTCTGTAGTTCATAGAAAACTGCTGGATCATTTTCCATAACTGTAAGGCCTGTAGTTCATAGAAAACTGTTGGATTATATTGGAGAAAAGATTTTAATACTTCATCTAGAATAAGCTTTTATCTTTTTAGCATCCAGAATAAACTTTTATCTTTTTAGCATCCAGAATAAACTTTTATCTTTTTAGCATCCAGAATAAACTTTTATCTTTTTAGCATCGAGTTCAGATTAGCATGTGAGCTCTATAATTTGATTTATTTCCATGCAAATATCATGATAATTGACCTCACAAAAGAGCATCGAGTTCCATAATATAATGCTCTCGGAATGTTGTCACTCGCCAAATGTAGCCCCCCCCCCCCCTCCGATTGTCGCAGCCCCCGCCGATGTCGCAGCCCCCTAAGAATGTTGCTACCACCGTCGAATGTTGGCTCCCCCGCCGAATTTCGTCTCCCTTACGAATGTCGCTACCCCCGCCGATTGTCGACGCCCTCGTCAAATGTCGCCCACCCCCCCCCCCCCCCGCCGAATGTCGCCGCCACCATTGATTGTCGCCGCCCGCCCCCGCCGAATGTCGCCGTCCCCGCCGAATGTCGCCGCCCCCGCTGATTGTCGCCGCCCCCGCCGATTGTTGCCGTCCCCGCACGGGGTCCCCCGTGCATAACTGCTTGTATATATATATTTACTATATTAAAAGAGAAATGTTGTCTTTGGTGAAACATTCAAAATTGACAAATATATCCTTATTCATTTCATCTAATCACTTAACAATATATTATAATCTATTTTAAAAAAAATACAATGCTCATTTAAGAAATTATACTATATTCTCAAATTAAAAGTAATGATGAGAATTCATAAAGTTGAAAAATAATTTAGTAGAGCTCATATTCCTACTATTGTAGGTTGTTATTAGGCATGTCAACTTTATTAAAGTTTACTAGAAAAAAATAATGATGAAAACCCATCAATTTGATTTAGACAAATAATGATGAAAAATTAATGATATATAAATTATGATGAGAATTTTTTTTAACAAAAATAAAAATTGGTAGATAACTGTTTTTCGCATTAATTAATTAATAATATGCTTATTTTAAATTGCATTCATTAATTGATAAGAGCGAAGTCACGTGCCTCTCACGGTTGGGGTGTTGTCGGGGTATTGTCGCGATTGGCCATAGTGGCGAAGCCCCGTGTCTGTCACTCGTGTATATATATATACACACACATATATATATATATAGACATGAGTGCCCGACACGGGGATCCGCCCCTACGGGCAAGCGCAACAGTACTCGGCCAGCGACGGAGAGCTTCGCCCGCCCCCGGCGTGATGTTGTCGGGCGGCCTTCGGCCACATCCAGGCGGGCTTCGCCCGCCTCTGCATGGGCTTTGCCAGTGCTCGACGCGTCTGCGGACTGCGCCCGCAACATATACATATGAGTACTCGAAATGACCGTAAAAAAATATACATCAATATTACAATACTTATTTTGTAAAAAAATATACGTATATACTTAAAAAGAATTTTTTTTCTCTCTCTCTCCCTCTCCACCACACTCTCTCCCCTCTCCTCTCTCTCTCTCTCTCTCTCTTCGGTTTTAGCTATGGGGGGCTTGGGATTTCAGTGTGGGAGGGAGGAGGATTTGCCACATATATATAGACATATATATATACATATATAGACATATATACATATATAGACATATATACATATATAGACATATATACATATAGACATATATAGACATATATACATATATAGACATATATAGACATATATAGACATATATAGACATATATAGACATATATACAGATAGACATATATACATACATACATATATATACATACATACATATATATATACATACATATATATATACATACATATATATACATATATAGACATATGTACATATATAGACATATGTACATATATAGACATATGTACATATATAGACATATGTACATATATAGACATATGTACATATATAGACATATATACATATATAGACATATATACATATATAGACAATATACATACATATATACATATATATATACATACATATATAGACATATATACATATATAGACATATATACATATATAGACATATATACATATATAGACATATATAGACATATATACAGATAGACATATATATACATATATATATACATATATATACATACATATATATATATATGCATATATACATACATATATATATACATATATATACATACATATATATCTATACATATATATAAAGTTATTTATGCTATGAATAGTATTCGGTTGTCCGTCGCAAGGGTGATGGCGAGAGAGAAAGAGAGTGGGAGGAGAGAGAGAGAGTGAAAGGGAGGAGAGAGGGAGGGGAATATAATAAAAAAATATGTAAAAGGGAGAGAAAGTGGGCGGGCGGGAGAGAGAGAGGGAGAGAGAAAGATGGAGAAAGAGAGAGAGAGAGAGAGTGGGGCTGAGAGAGAGAAAGAGTGGCGGATGAAAGAGAGAGAGGGGAGTGGCGGAGAGAGGGAGAGAGAGAGAGAGGATTAATTCCCAAATATATATTAATTTTCCAAATAGATATTAATTCTCAAATATATATATAATTAATTAACATTAATTAATTCCGAAATTATATATATACGAGCATCTTCGCACGGGCTACGCCCGTGCTCGATGCTCTCGGGCGGCCTTCGTCCGCATAAATGTGGCTTCAATGCGATGGAATACGAGCGGCGAGGCATTCGTAATATTCACGGGCGAAGCCCGTGCAATCGAGAGCACCGAAGATGTGCGTAACACGGTTTTTATGCGGGCGAAGCCCGCAGTGATGCGGCCGAAGGCCGCCCGAGAGCATCGAGCACGGGCGTAGCCCGTGCGAAGATGCTCGTACATATATATGCATATATATACATATATATATATATACATATGTATATATATAGTGATTATATATATAGTGATTATATATATATATAGTGATTACATATATATATATAGTGATTATATATATATATATAGTGATTATATATATATAGTGATTATATATATAGTGATTATATATATAGTGATTATATATATACAGTGATTATATATATAGTGATTATATATATATAGTGATTATATATTATCATGGATTCCACGTTATATGGTATTTCGGAGTTCTTGATCTAAGCCCACAGATTACCATCAAACAAAATATTGTATATTACCGGCAACCAAATTGGATTTATACTCAACATTGTTATATGTAAATTTGTCAACTTCACTATCCCAAATTGATATTCGCAAGTCCTTCTTAAGTACTGTGAATTCTCTTCATATATATGCGGGCCTTTCTTCATGCATTAGGTCCACTTTCGCGTATTTGCGAGTTCTCCTCGGGTACTCGCGCTTTATATTTCTTTTATACACGTCTTAATATTTCTCAGCAGGAATAAAAAAGGTGTATGTGAGTTCTCCTCAGGTACTCGCATATTTTCTTCACTTTTAATCCACTACTTATGTACCTTATAGTGGAGGAATAAACAGGTATCCGTAAATCCTCAAAGGTATTTCCGAGTTCCCTCTCAGGTACACCCGAAGTTTCATTTTATTGTCTTAATTAACAAAAAGGCGTTTGTATGGTTTTTTGCAAGAATTCGCGAGTTCTTAGAGGAGGTAAATATGACATTTGCTGGTAATTTAATTTTTCCGAAGTTTTTTATAAACTTGGAAAAATGCGGGGATATGTTTACCTCGAATTCAGCAAGCACCTCCTCCAAAAAGATCGAACTCAACACCTTCATCAGCTTGAGTGGTTTCCCTTAGTGAGTTCGTGCAGATTGATTACAGCAACCAATCCCCTTGGAGTTTTCTCAACAGAATGGTGGGGCAAACACCAGCCAAATAGACAAATTCAACCCTGCTTTTTTTTAATACAGACTCCAAGCAACCTGATATGAAAGCAAATAGACAAATTCAACCCGCAACAGATACGCGGCTCGAGGATTGTGTGGCTCGAGGGCTCGCACGTGTAACACCACAAAATCCCTTTATTTTGGAGGGTATTATGGTCCAAAAGAGCCTAAGGACGTCCCGCACGTTTCATGGACTGTTCGGTGGCCTTTCGGAGGCAAACAGGTTATGGTCATGCGTTTTAGCCATGCACGATTATGCGTGAGCAAACCGCACGATCATCGACAAAGGACTATTTTGAGTCATTTTACAACACGCACGGTTGTGCACGTGTTAAACCGCATGGTCGCGCGAATGACTGCTCGTGCGTCTTAAAGCACGCACGGTCGTGCGAGCCGAATGTCGCACGACTAAAACCCGAACGCTATTTTGGCGGGTTTTACTCGCGCATGGTCATGCGCCTGAAACGCACAGTCGTGCGATCGGCCCCGTGAACTCATTTTCATCACAAAATTGAGCCTTCTGATGGGCTGTTTTGAGATCTAACGGTGGGGATGGTTTCCTGATGCTATTAGGCTGGGATTGAAGGTTTTCAGCCTCATTTTACCTATCTCACTCTGTCTCCTAGGTTTGAGAAAGAATAGAAAAATGAGAAAGTAGGAAAAGATTCCGCCATAGAAGGAGCTTCGGAGCTCCAAACGTCGAGTCGAGTCCAGATCCGCAAAGAGGAGTCGGTTGCGGTCGATTTCATCCATCTCAGCCTTCGTTCCATGGCGTTAAAGAGAGCTCCAAGGGTAACGATCCTTCTCTCGGGTCTTAGTACGATGTATGTCCATTCCATGTTTTTCTTTCTCACATAGGAAGAGTCTCCACGCTAATTAGTGGAGGGAATGACGTCTTTTGGTTCACTAGAACCCCAGGTCGATTGAGCCCGTCCCCGGCATGAAATGCATTTAGAATGTGAAAACTTTTGGTGTTCCTATCGAAAGCTCTAAGTTGGAGGCCTCCTATTTGGCCCTTATATGTTACCACGTCACGAATCCTACTTGTGTAGTAGTAGATATCCGTCGATTGTGGAAATGAGAATGTGCTTGTGGTAGAACTTAAACCTTCCCCACATTTCGTAGTGGAGTTGACTTGGATCTCCTACGTCGGGAAGCGCATACGAAGCATATGTCCTCTTATGTGGATTAAGTGAGTAGTGTGATAATGTTTGTAGTGTATACGAAGCCTATGTCCTCTCGTGTGTATTAGGTGTGTAGTATGATAGCATGTGTATTATGATTAGTGTATGTTAAACGCTTACGGGCCGAGGTAAAGTTGCACCCGCGTCGTCGTGACAACATGATGACTTGAGCAGCGGGCACAAGCCGAACCGAACGCGCACCACGAAGTTCGACACGAGGTATGATCCTCATGAATGTTGATGGACCATGGGAAAGGTTGTGTCGGGTGTGATCGACCGGACCATCAAATGCTCAAACATTAACTGGATTGTATATCCAAGAGTAGTGGTAGTGCTCGTGGTAGAGTACTCCTAATGTGTGCCATGAGTGCATCAACTCACATTGTCGTGAATACCCGCGAATGTTCAATTGTTGGATGATGGTTGAATAGCTTCATGCGATGTTGCTTGGGCGGTTGCAGGGAAATCTTCGGGTGAACCCAACTATCATCACTTGCATACCTAGGTCCCCTATTTTTATATGTTCAACCTAAAAAATTGATTGTGCTTGAAACTTCACCTTATGTATCTTAGTTGCACTTTTTTTTTATTTTACTACATAATGCTTGTTGCGGCGTACTTGCAGGTGAGCAGTGTCCCGCCTCGGAGTCCACTAGGATGGTCGGGGGAGAGATCATTTCACAGTTCGTGATAAGCTCATAGCAGACCCACATTTACCTCTTATTGGTGTTTGATGCAGGTGTCTCACTGAGTTGTTTGGAATACCAGTCAAAGTTTACTTGACATCCCTTGTATTGCGATCTCCGGATCCAATCTCGCGGAAGGCTTTAAGCAAAAGCGGTTTTCAAAGCTTACTTGACCCCCTTGTATTGTGATCCCGGGATCCAATCTCGCAGAGGGCTTTAAGCATGGGAATTGACGAAACTTACTTGAGCCCCCTTGAATTGAGATCTCCGGATTCAATCTCATGCGGAGGACTTTAAGCTTTCGGATCCCTCTGTCGGTATTTGTCGCACTTCACAATCACAACAAGCAGACCCACTACGATTGCTTTCGCCAATAGCAACCGCGAATCGGATACGTGGAACGCCATATACAAATTTGAGTGATAGAACAGCTCTACTGAGCATCAACAGAGATACTGTTGTTATTAGGGTGCCTTTCTAAGGACAAGCTTCCCATAGAGGATGTCTTATGCCCAAATGGTCCACCTTAGTAGATAGCTTTCGAGCTCCCAAGAGAATGGATTCTTGAAATTCTGAAAAAAAGGGTATTAGACTGCTACTATTAGGGTGTCTTTCTGTGGACAAGCTTCCCGCAGCGGATGCCTTATGCCCAACTGGTCCACCCTAGTAGGTAACTCTCAGAGGTGGATGAGAAATACTGAAAATGGTGTTGTCACTGAAATCAAGGAGTACTCGCACAGGTATTCGCCCACCAAGATAAAGGAATTCGCTCTTATGAGTTGTTCGGGAATGGTATCAGTTCTGCGAATATATATATATTATTCACATTCTCAAGGGTTCATAAATAAGCCAAGAACGAATATTCGTGTATTCATATTTTGGTTCTCGCTATAATAAATTAACCAAAAGTAGCATCATCTTCACAATTAAGTTAATTTTTTGTATACATTGCCAAAGTTACCAACTTATCAGCCAATGTTTATATGTTTATTTCATTACTTGTTTCTTTTGCGTATTCATATTCGCGTATTCGCATTGGCGAGTTGTCTGGAAATCACATTGGAATTGTAATTGGATCTTCTCTCCATTTCCCAGGATTTCAACAGAAATGCCATAAGAGCTTGCATCACGAAAAAGAGTTGCGACGAGTGTGAGAATTATATTCAGATCTTGTTCTGGATTTCGAAATTATCGAGAATTATCTCAGCACGTACTCACCTACTTAAAAAGATTGATTTATGGGATATTCAGTCATTTTCTTATCTGATCTCATATGCGCGAGGTTCTCGCACAATATTTAAGTGAAGCTTATCTCATGCGAAATTCATAATGGAAGGGTCTCGGCTCTAATTACTGGATATATTCTGGGATCATCATCTGTGTACACTGGATTTACCAGATTGCATACTCCCAATATAAAGTTAGAAGGAACTTATTCTACAGGAATTCGATTCACACAGAGAATTGGCATTTATCTTCTACAGAATTGTAGCGAATTTGGGATGAAATAATTATTAAGTTCGAATATCAGAAAGTGTCAAAATCACAAAACGTATTTGCAAGAAGCATGACTGAAGATGGCGAGTTCTCATATCCAAAAGGCAAGTATTATTGCAAGGGAATGAGTAAGATCATGGTATTCACTCATAACAAGGAAATAAATTCGCCTTTTTCACAAAACACAGAATTTATTTTCATATTGTTTGAACAAAGGAATTCAGAAGTTATCACTGGAAAATATTACAAGTATAATGGTAAAAGCATTCATCGCTATGAAGACAAGGTAAAGTTCTTTATTCAACTTAAGAAACATTACATAACAACTCGCCGTTGCGAGAACTTACATCGGAGAAAAGAAACAAAAACTTAATCAGATAAAATCCATCTCGCGCTAGATGCAAAAAAAATGGATAGGAGTCGTAGCTAGAAGAACTCGCCAATGCCACGACAATGGATAGGAGTCGTAGCCATCCGGGAAGTTGGAGAACTCCCTACGAGGCTAAGACTCTTTGCCACTATATTGGCGCGAGTACCCCCTAGAGTATACCCGGACTCCAATAAATTGGAAATCCAGGTCAAAGGTAGAAGAACCCTAACGAAGGTTCATGTTGAAGTCGCTCTAAACCCCAAACTCTAAACTCTAAGTTCCTAGGGGAAAGAGTTTTCTTCCGTGTCTTCCAGATCTGGCCGATGAGTTGATCTCACGTAATCGCCCTAGGAACAAGGAAAGAACATCTTCAAGCAAGAAGGTAAGTGATGTCTTAGCAGCCGGAGACTTCCCTTATTTATAGGGAATAGATCATTAAATAGACTCAACTACCGAACATTGATGGCGCACCAACCAAATTAAATGAAAGGAAAAGATATGGGATCTCGTACAGACGTACTCGAGCTGACGAACTATACTTGTTTGGAATCAAGTATAACGTCCTGGAGAGGACTCGCTTTACGTATTAGCCAGCGAGTGAGAGCAAAGATTTGTTTCACAACATAAGCAAGTAAAAGGATGCATAATATCAAAAGACGGGTAAAAAGCGGCAAGGAAAAGGTAAAAAGTAAAGGAACTTATGTTACGCAAGAATGTTCAACTATCATTAATACAAAATGAACTCGTTGATTACAAAATAGGACGCGAGTTCCGGTATATATAAAGAAAAAGAGGAAAGAACTATTCTTGATGTGCGTCGTCCTCAGAAGAACTCGAAGTGGTTGATTCCGAGTCGACTAAGTAGTCAAATGTTCCCTTGGAATCCTCTTCAGAAGTTTCGGACTCAGATTCTGGCCTCTCCTCCGGGATAATGGCATCGGAAAGTAGAGTTGGAAAATCAATATTCGCGAATTCTTCTTTCAGCATTTCGCCTTCCTTCAGCTTTGAGAGCGCCTCCTCCACGGCGAATTTAGAAACTCGACACATTTCGAAAACGTACTCTGAGTTATCCATGTGGAATGGCCTCTTCAAACTCGCGTTCTTTTCCATCAAACTCGCGTTTCTTTCCTTTAAGTTCGCCTTCTCTTCCTTTAAAACCTACTAGAATAAAGTATTTGTGAATAAGGAAATGAGTTATTCAAAGAGTAAAAGCGTGAATATTCACTTTAACTTGCGATTGCCGCCTTGAAATCTCTTCTTGCATGTTATCTATAGCTTCCCAAGACCGAAAAAACTGGAGACAAGTAAAATGGTTGTTCATCATCGCTTGCATATTAAATCTGGCAATATGAGCGGGTAAGTCCGAGAACCGCAGCCCACTCATCTAGTCCATATGGAATTTAGTAGCGAATGCTTTCTGGAATTCAAATAAATCATCTGAATCCGAGAAATCCACCAGACGAGAGCTGGTAGAAAAACGTTGTAAGTTTTCGTCAAAGGTGGCAAGCGGATCGCCAACCGCATCTAAGAGACCCGCCGCTGTGTTGGGCAATGGATGACTTGACTGTGTCCCGGAGGTACTCGCTCCTCTTTCTCGTTCTCGCTGCTCAATCCTCTGACGCGACGCTTCTTCCTTTCTTGGAAGTCCAAACGGAGCCCCTTCATCTAAGAGTTTTCACCTCTGACAGCACATTGTTTTCGCCTCTCGCGAGACTGTTGCATTTTCATCAGATAGTCAGGATCATTCTTTGGATCAAGATATCCAGGTGGACGATACAGGCTATTTTTCGGCAGACGGTCACCTATACCAGAAAAATAATGAGGAACGTTTTTCGCATGAACCAATAAGGCAAGAACATAAATAATGTAACCGCCTACCTATACCCGGACCGAGACCCGCAGCCTCATCAATCTTCTCCAAGTAGTGAGTAACATCCAACTGATTACCCACCACAAAATCCGCCACTTCTAATTCTACACTTGTCAACTTCGCGTAGAAAACTCTTCATCTTCTTGCGATGAGGGCAGAACCACCAAGGGGCCAGGATCACCTGATAGCACCATAAAGCTCTGTATCCAGTGGTGGGCCTTAATCGGAAGATTGATCGCTCGCACTCGCGCGCCAACAAAAAAGGCAGTGTCATCCTTTGTAGACCTCAAGGTGAATGAATTCATAAATACTCGTATATTAAAGGGAACTCGTTCTAAGCGAAAGTAAATAGCGAAGGAAGCGAGTATCAGATAGGAGACTGGAACGAGTTGACTCAGAATCACCCTGTAATGCTCAAGTACAGTGGCGAATTCAAGCCATAAGGTAAACCTAAGGCCAGAGTGGATCGATTGGAAAGGAACCACTATCGCCCCCTCGGCTACTTTGTTAATTCGCTCATTATGGGCAGGAAGCCAAGCGATTATTCTGGGAGGAAGCGAAAACAATTTACTGCACCCAGCAAACTCCACAAGGGAAACCCTAGCAGCCTGAAAAGTCTTACAGGAGCGAAAACTTTCGGCCATTTGCTCCCTTGTCGTCTTCTGGGATGGGTCATTCTCAGAGCGTGATTTCCTCTTGTCGGCCATTATAGGGTACTCGCTAAAATCGAGGTTGACGAAAAGTGACATTATTAGCAGAAGGTAACCCCTATTTATAGACAAAGTCCATCGAAAGTTGAAATGTCGCAACATGGTCTCCATGACCTTACTACTAAAAACGTGAGTACCGGATAAAGGTCAAATCAATTTTCACACCAATGAACATAAAAGTCATCATGACACAGGACAAGTACTCGCGTAATACGTGAATAGAATCAGCAAATATTAACAAAAAAAGTAGAATTCATAAAAAAGCAGTTTATAAAAAAAACTAAAACATCCAAAGACCGCAACAAGGGGAAAGAGAGATTGTCAAATTTATTACAGAAACAACGAATTTTAAAAGTCACTCGCGTGGCGGCTTCTCTATTCTAAATTCGCCATTATCTCGATTAGCTCTGAAACCGACATGTCCATCTGGGCTTTATAATAGTGGTATCGAGCTATTATAGTATGAATCCTCGCCTTGTCTTTCTCCAGGCGAGTCTTCTCTCTCGTCGGACCGCTCATTGCCGGTTCCGGCGTACTCGCCTCTGGTAAAATCTTCTCCTACTTTTTCTCCTTCTCCCTCATCTTCTCTGTCGAGCTTAATGAACTCGCTCTGGCCGTCTCCCTGCGCTCCTCAGAAAGCCTCCTCATCTCCAAAGCGATTCATTATCATGCAGTACTCGCCGGTATTCCTCGTCAGTATGACTCGGAAGCCTCGACGGGCCTAACCTGGAATCTAAGGAAGAAACAACAAGGCATTACAGCATGGCGACAAAGAAAAAATAAATAACTCCAAAGCAAGAACTAACCAGGGAAATCTCCCGGCAGAGGTGGAGGAAGATTCTTCTTGGTTCCAGACAATTCAAGGTGCGAGGCCCTCGGACCAGAACCCGCTGCACTTAACTTCTTCTCAATTTCCTCCATCTCCAAGCGTCTCCGTCTCATCTCCTTGGAGGGAATGACTGTGTCGCCTTCCAGGAAAGCACTACACCGCCTCTCAACCGGCGTAGTCTTGGATGAAGAGGCTTGGCGCAAATTCGCCTCGCGGAACCTGGAGATTTCTTCTCGCTTGACTCTCGTCCCGTCAGCCATCAGCGTCTCTTTCCGCGGAAGGCCGCTGCTAAAAGGAATGTTGTGATTCCCATCTGTTCTCGTGGAAGGCGGATTAACTAGGGAGTCCATGTTCTGGAGGATAGATGTCAAGCCTTCTCCGCTCGATCCATGGGTGAATTCTCCCTCTTCATCTTCACCTCCGATCGATGTCACTCCCGGCGCAGCAACCGCCGTCTGCCTTTTCGCAACTGACTCGATCACATCTTTTCCAATTTTCCTTTTTCGCCCATCAGGGATCTCCTCATATTCTTTCTTTTCGTCCTCCGCGGACTTACTCGATTCATCCCCTCGTTTCTTATCCGCCTCTTTCTTTTTCTCTGCAACAACTTTGACCGCAGCTGCTTCGTCCGGCAATCTTTTCTTCTTCTCTTTTTTCACCTGCGGCCTTATTCTCTACTATGATTTTCTTCTCCTCTTCTTTCTTTTCCTCTACGGCCTTATTCGTCGCTATCCTTTTCTCCTCCTCTCCATCTTTCTTTTTCTCCTCGGCAGCCATTTTCGCTGCCACCGCATCCTCTAATCTCTTTTTCTCGTCTTCTTCCTTTTTCTTCTCGACGGCCTTTTTTGTCGTTGCCTCTTTCCTCTTCCTCTTCTTTTCTTCTTCCTCATTCTTTTCCACATCTTCGATGGATGTATTCGTCGTTTTCCCTTTCCCAACGCCCTTCACTTCAGATTCTTACCCCTCCTGACTTTCCTTTTCTTCGACAACATTTTCCCCAGCAACTTCTTTCTCCAACTCGACGAGTTCCCTTACAATTTTCGCCAGGTCGCTTTCCGCTTTTGCCTTCAAAAGAAAGACAGATTGTCTTTTCATAGCCAACAGGGCCTTCTTCAATTCAGACTCACGAGAAACTTCAACATTTTCGGCAACACTAACAGCCTATTGATGCACGGCGATCCCACCGGAGGGGCCCTCTGAATACATAGCGTCGCGACACTCGCTTATCAATCCCGCCAGCCGAAGCGCAGAACTAGGATCTAAATTCGCCACTACAGCACTAACATTCTCCTTGTCGACATCAGTGCTCGAGAAATCCTGCACAACCAAATAAAGAGTGAAAAATTTATACATTTCTTAAGGTTTGAAGAACTCGCAGGCAATGCCAAAATCGCGGAAACTATTCTCACCTCGACTCTAAACGGAAGGTCGACATCTTTCGCAGGCGAAGGCTTGGAGCTAAGGGAATCAGTGATATCGATAGGGGATGAAATGGGTTGAGCCGAATCCTCCATTGCGACAGCTACTTTGGGGGAGTAGGTTTCTCGCGGCGTTTTAACCGTCTTCGCTCTCTTCCTCCCTGTTCCTTTTTTAGGAGAAATCGGAAGATTAAACGATTTTGCCTGAGACATCAGATCTTTGAAGCTAGGCGCTTTGCTCATTTTTGCTATTCAAAGGTACTCGCAACTTAAGAATAGGGTCTCACGCAAGGGCAGGCACGACCCAAATGACCAAACCAACTAATCATTAAAGGCCTATGGATGCTTCGAAAAGTGTGAATAGGGTTATCGCCGTGGAAAATTTTTCCGAAATCTCTTCTTATGGAGATTTGAAAAAATGCGGGGATAATTGTTTGGACCAATTGCCTAGTCCTTTCCGCCAAAATAGTCAGAGCAATGTTTGTTCTCGCCAACATGGTACTCACCGGAACGAGTATATTCAATTCGCTTAGGGTGGAGGTCTCGGATTCGCCGTATAATGGAGCAGTCGTCTCAGGAATGCAGCAATGGGTCGAATTCGCCTACGTGTATTCGCCTAAGCAAAGGGTACTCGCCAACTTTGGGCTGAGATATTCCAAAAGGTCCGGAGACCATCCTAGCACCAACTAGAACACCCTAGAAGATGCCAGAATCTGTTACATCAGTCTGGAAGATGGGCAGCCTGGGGAAGGATAAGTTGTCCGCCAGGCAGATCTCAAGTCTATAAATAGGCCAACATTATAGCCTAGGGGCATGCGATCCAGTTCAAACTTTCTGAAATCACTCGCTCCTTCTTCCAAAGAAGAATTCGCGAGTAACTTAAGATTCTAAAAGAGAAGTAATCGCTAACTAAGAAATTAAATCCAAAACTCGCCTCTGAAATCTCGTAATTGAAGGATCATCCGAAATCCGAAGATCCTCATTTCTAACAAAGCTGAGTGACGCCTGTGCGAAAAATACATCAACATCATGTATACAAATCAAGTAGAAAACATACATGGATGGGAATGTAAAGACATTCAAAGAGTGATTAATGCTAAAGGTTTCAAGCAGTTTCATGATGTTGACTATGATAGAACTTTTTTCCTAGTTGCTTTGGTAAAGTCCGGTAGAAACTTGCTTGCTATCGTAACGTATTATGGTTATGAATCTGGCAAATTAATGTCAAAACATTTTCCTTAATGAAAATATTCTTGAAAATATGTACATAACACAGTCTAAGAGTTTTGTATCTCCGCATGAAACCAAAAAAGTATGCAAGCTGCAACGATCCATTTAAGGATTGAAACAAGCCTCTCGAAGTTGGAATATTTATTTTGATGAAAAAATTAAAGAGTTTGATTTCATCAAGAATGAAGATGACTCGTGTGTTTACAAGAAGGTTAGTGTGAGCGTAATTATATTTCTAGTGTTATATGTGGATGACAAATTACTTATTGGGAATATCAGTCCAACCCTGCAATCTGTCAAGACTTGGCTAGGAATCTGCTTTCCTATGAACGACTTGGGAGAAGCAACTTATATAGTGGGTATAAAGATCTACAGAGATAAATCAAATAAGTTGTTTGGGCTATCCTAGAGCACATACATTGAAAACGTGATGAAGCGGTTCAGCATGTTTGAGTCTAAGAAATAATTCTTACCCTTGTCTCATAGTGTAAATTTTTCAAAGACTCAAAGTCCTAAATCTATGGAAAATAAGGATTGCATAAGTATGATTTCATATGCTTATGCAATTGGATCAATCATGTATACAATGTTATGCACTCGTCATGATGTCTCATATGCATTGATCATTACAAACAGATACCAGTCTTCTTTATGTGAAGGTCATTGGACGACAGTCAAAAATATCCTGAAGTACTTAAGGACTAAGTGTATTCTTGGTATATGGTGATGACAATGAACTAGTTGTAAATGGTTATACGGATGTCAGTTTTCAAACTGATAAGGATGACTAAAAGTCTCAATCATGATATGTGATTTGCTTAAATGGAGGTGATGTAAGACGAAAGAGTTCGAAGCAAGAGACGGTAGTTGATTCTACAACAGAGACTGAGTATATCGTTGTTGTTAATGCGGCGAAGGAGGATGTTTGGATTAGGAAATTCATCAACGAGCTTGATGTAGTTCCTAGCATTACTGGTCAAGTGAGCCTTTACTGTGACAATAATAGAGTTACTGCAGAGGCCAAGGAACCTAGATCTCATTAGCCCTCCAAGCACATACTTCGATGGTTCCATCTCACTCGAAAAATCATCGATAGAGGAAATATGAATATATACAGAGTGTCGACTGATGACAATATTGCAGATCCACTAACGAAATTCTTCCTTAGAGGAAGCATGATAGTCGTACTAGATCACTTGGTATTAGATACCTATATTATCAACTCTAATAAGAGAATTATGAATTTTGTTCTTATCAATTTTATGTCCTTGTGATGATTAGTACTGGAGTTTTCTTTATTTGTTTAAGGCACTTTCTATTATTATGCCTATTTTTTCTATATTGATAGTATAATTAAATATAATTATTGTTCTTAGAATATTTATTTCAATAGAAATTCAAGTACGTAACTTGGATGTGAAAACTTATGTTTCATATGAAACATTATTCTTAAATCGCTTCTAGTCAAGGTATTATTGTAGAATACACAATAATGATACATTAAGACTAAAATGTGGGTTGACTGATGACCGGGTCTCATAGGTCATGATATTAGATACCAGGTCATGATATTAGATACCAAGTCATCACATAGGTACTTGTTAGAGAACAAGTGTACTTGACAGACCCACCATGAGATTACTTTGTGGATTGTTATATGTGTCACAAGTAGTTCTCAAAGTGACAACGGTGTATGTGGTTATTTGACCTGAAATCACTATAGTTATTACATGAGAAGAATTGCACTTCGATGTCAACTAAAGTCTTCCTTATGAAATGTTGATGATAAGATTGGTTATTGGGTGCATTGCAAATCGTTTAGGTAATTGTGAGTGATGAAGACGGAATTTGTCCCTCCTTTTATAACAGGAGTGATGTCCATGGGATCCTTGATGGAGTGAGACTATAAAATGGATGGTTGTGTTATATTGAGTCAATATATGATATTGAGCTCATTTGTTTGATATATTCTACACGGAGATCGAGAAAACAAAATTGAAACTATAAAGAGGGTGACACATCCATGTCTTGAGTTCAATCTGAATGTGAGGCAAAGGGCTAAACTACATTGGAGCATTGGTTACTAATAGGTTTTATGAAGTTATCAACTATTGTATTACTTGGGTAGCAATCATGCATTACTAGATGTCGCTCATTATTTGTGAGACTATGGTTGATACGTTCTTGCTCAAGTAGAAGATTGTTGGAATCTGTGATCTACAAGTGATCAAGGGATTAGTCTAACGCCAACGTACGGAAATTAGATAAATAATCGAATTGGTTTTATTTATTTTATATATAAATGAAAAACTAAATCTAAAATTATGTATTTATGGTATTTAATTAATTGGGAATTAATTAAAAAGGGATAGAGCTTGTTGCTTGTCGAATTGGATTCGAAATGGTTGTTTAGCATATACTCGACGCACATAGATTGATTTGTGCTTAACAGAAAACAAAACATCGAGTGGAACTCGATGTACGTCGACTTTAAATCGACGCACGTCGAATTGGAGAACTTGACGTACGTCAATTTGAGAAATCGATGCAAGTCGATTTGGCTTGCAGTTGAGAACTGCAGCCAAACGTCGACTAGAAATCGATGCACGACAACTTGAGAAATCATTGTTGATCGACTTGGGCCGAATTCAGAAATTTGACGAATTGATTTTTCTGTTTATCGGTTTTGAACCTAAAACATTTTTTCCAGTACCATAACTTCCACTTCTTCGGGATTTTTGAAATCATTTTCCATTCTCTGATAAATTAAGAGCAGTTTGAGAGATTGGTATGTAATTTTGACTGGAATCGTTCTACATAAAGAGGAACGGAGAAGAATCTCTGCAGGAGAAACGAAACTTTTTGTTGCAGAAAGGGCGATCATCATCCAGCCCCGAGACCATTGGACGGACTGTGTGGTGTTTCCGGCGTTCATGTGGATACCAATAGAGACGTGATTTTGTTCTACGTTTGGTTCTCAAATCCATCATAATCTTCACGGAATCTGATTTGGTATATGTTTAACTCTCTTAGTTTACTAGTTTCGCATGGTTCCAAGGCAGGATTTTTGTATTTCGTTGTACATTAGATGTTCAAAGAAACACTACAGTAGGGTCCAATTAGGGGACGTAATAAGGGTCATAAACATGAGTAGGTGGGAAGGTAGGTGAGGGCGGAGGAGGGCACTGCAAGAAAATAAGTTGGTTTGATTGAGGTAGAAATTGAGTGGGAGACGAAAAGTATAAATTAGGAGTGTATAAGTAGTGTGAATGGGGCCAGATATTTATATATATCGTACATGTGCTGGCAAGAAGATGATGGAATGATGAAAAAGTGCGCATTTTCCTATTAGAGCATACAAAAATGTCAGTGTTGTTTTGGTAGGCAGAAGAAGGGGGCATTGAGGAACCGAGGTGTACTGTGTTACATGTATGAAACCATGTGTTTTTAGGACAGAAGAATTATGGAGTCATCGAGCTAAGAGAGTTCAGGCACAAGTGGAGGGGAAAAGACTCGGAGGGTTGAGGATTTAGTGGAGATGGGACGGTCGGTCTGTTGTGTAGTCCACGGTAAAGCTAAGAGAATGGGGAAAGTGGGTTGGCGGAAAAGATGGATAATATTAGCTATGAGATATGAAAGGGGGTGGGCTCGATTAGGTAGAAGGAAATGAAATTAGTTGAGGAATCGATGGTGTAAGAAGGATTGAAGATGAAGGGGCTCTCGATTAGAGGGATGGAGGGGAAGTTGTAGAGTGTTGCTAAGTGAAAAGAAGCTACTAGATAATGCCTTCTCCGCTCAGTCTACAAAAGGGGGAGAAGATTGCTCAGGAGCGAATTCTGCAAAGGGGATCGATATGTTGAAGTGTTGCGAGCAGGACCTAGATGGTAAGATCACTAAGAGCGAAAAGGCATCCAAAGGGAGCTGATGTGCAGAAGTTGTGGAAGGACCAGATATACCAATATACCATTGGCTTCAGCAGACGACGGAACTATGGACACAACAATTGAGCCAATCATTAGAATAGGAAGACCAAGTAGTCGAGCATGGAAGGGGGGAAATGACATCAAATCTTGCCTAGCTTCCATTTCCCCCAAGAGGTCTTTAAATATGATTCACGCCCATTTGTACTTTAATCCCAAACAATTGGACTAATTGCAAAATTATCCATAGATACTAAAACACATGTTACAGAATTAAACACTTTTAACTCCAACTAGAGGCTCTTCAACAGAACACTTAGCATAAGACAAAGACATGTAATATCCTGATTAATCATTAACTAACAGATTTACAACAGAGTACTGCACATAATCACAGAAATACTATGTATTAGAATAACAGGAGGATAATTACCTGGTGACCAACATAGCGAGCTCTTCTTAGGCACTCACGGTATAACTACAGGAAAAAGAAGAGGGTTTTGAAGTGGAATGAACATTCAAAAAGGATAAGTACCCATCAAGTAGAGTTTTGAAGAAATCAAAAATGTACATACTCTGATCACGTTGTCAGCAAGCTCAGGCGGTAAAGCTCTCTGAATTGAAGGCATCTTCTTTCTTTTTCCTTGCATATCACCAATCAAAAACTTACTATCTTCTCTTCTTGAAATATATAGATACAGTAAACTCAAAAAACAAAAGCAGGAGGAATAAAAACTAACAAGTTAATATTAATTCTAAGGGATGGAAATAGTAAAAACCAAAAATTTCTGGATATTATTTTGCATCACGTCCAATAAGTTCTATCTAGGATTATGTAGGAAATCAAGGTGTAAGCATAAATAGTTACTAAATGGGCTTAGCGTCCAGTAAGTCAAAGGAGGGGCATTCTAAAGAATACTATTAAGGTATAAGCATAAGGATGAAATTGTAAAGCGCCGCTTGGTATCATTGAGTACTTGCTCAGTTTCTTGCGAACATCAAAGTATACCACACCAGCAAGCCTCCAGCATTTTTAAGGGTTAAAAACCAACATACAGCTTAAATGTTTTTTAATACAAATCAAGTTAGTGTGCCATTATCTTAAGTAATTCTCTTGAACACTCAAAATGGAGGTGAATTTAAAGTCTTTTTGCTTCGATATTGTTTAAGCATTGTTCTCAAGATAATAATTTATCAGCGGATCTAGTCAATGATCCATTAGATAGAAGGACAAGTGGTGGCAGAGTGAGCACCTAGTATACCTGAATGAGCATAAAATGATGGGGAGGTGGGTACAGACTCGGTAGAAAGACCATGCATCAAGTGATGTAGAGTCTATATCTCTTCAGCAGAGAAGGAGCCAGGAACGGCAGAAATATTTGTAACTCTCCCTGCAAAGGATCTCTCCTCAGTAATGTTTGAGAAATGTGCAAATCGAGGAAAGAGAGAAGCATTCTTCCTACGTGATCTGTAACTATCGCGGCCACCTCGTGAAGCCGGACTACCCCTCCGTTGTGGAACCCATGAAGTTTGAGTGTGTCAGAGCTTTCCATACTAATCATAGACCATGTGACATTTGTCGGCGGTTTGGATCGGGAGTCTCGTGGAGTGCGGTGACCAGATCCATGGCGAGTAGCAGCAGGAGCTATGTTGGAGTGTCATGTCTGTCGTCGATCAAACTCTTGTTGGATGATGTTGAAAACTTCTGACATGGGTGGGCAGCTGGAGACGACCAAGAATGTGAATAATAATCCGCTCAAAGTCCTTGTGAAGTCCATGTAACAAACTCAAACACCCAATTGCGACTTTGTCGAGTCCTGGCAAGTAACGCAGACCATGATTAGAGGATCAAAATGATGGATACTTGATGTAAATTAAAATCTGAAATTTGATTTTAAAAGATAATTTTGTGGCAGGGTTCAAAATTATGTGGCGCTATTCAAAACTTTTACGAGCGTTCTCATTTAGTATTTGTCCTAGTGTTCGCTCACGCTCGAAGGGCTAGCTTAGGTACGCAGTCTGCCCTTGATTAATTCTTCCACAATTGCATCAAGTGCGGTAACGACAATAGTGATGAGATTAACGACAAAAAAGGGTTTAATATTAATTAGGCAAGCAAGCTCTGACTTCAACGTTCGATTTCAGTTAAGCATAACATTATACTAGCAATCTACGAGCGAGTAGGGGAAGAAACGGTATACCAACAGCTGCGGCAAGTAACGGCGTAAGGAATCTGTAAGGCAGGGTCTGGAGGAGGTTCTGGCGGCAAAACAGCGAAGTGGAAAGGCTCGGGGAGGCTGAACAGTGCTCTGGGAAAACTTTGGGCTTGCCGCTCGCAACTGGAGTCTCGGCACCGTCGATCGCTACCCGAGGAAGGTTCGCTGGAGGTAGACGGAACCTCAGTTGGTGGCGACGGAGTCGAGCGAAGAGCTAGCGGTACAGGAGGAAGGGAATCGTTAACTTCCGCTTGGAGTACTGGCCCAGAGAATGAAATTCCGGGCACAAACGGAGTAGAGCAGGCCGCCGGAGCCTTGGGAAGACTCCGGCGTCGGTGGCGCAGACGGGCGAGCTGTGGGGAGGAGGAGATGAGCGTTCGGGAAGGGGGCTGGCGTACGGTGGCTGGGAGCTACGAAAAAGATAGAGTTTAACTCTTTATCTTTTCCGTTTTTCCAAGCTGCTGGTAAAGGTAGGGGGACTCCTCTTATAATAGCTTTGATATGGTATTGATTAAAAAGGAGTTACAAAACAAGGGGGGCCGGTGGTTTTAAAATAGGAGGGCTGGGAAATAAAGAATATCTTAATGGTGTCTCTTGGTTTTTAACTCCCATATAACTTAGGAAACCGCCCAAATAAATCTGAAATTATATGTAATTCAAAATATAATTTCAGAATTATATATATATTTAATAATATAATATTAGCTTAATTTTCTGTCATTTTGCTTGCTTGCCTAAATCAATACTACACCTAATTTGACGGACCTTTACATGCATGGTCTCATTGGCCGGTCACACCAATAAGTCGGATGATAATGCGCGAGTAACATGCGCGACACAACATGCGTGAAACTAAAAAAATGCGCGAAGACGTGTGCTACAAAATTTAAAAAAAAACTGAAAATATAATAAAATAAAAGATTCAAACTCGGGTTGCATCAATTCTCCCGGGGTTGAGAGAACTCGACCCCGTCGAGAATATGATAAAACCACCCACTGAAACATCCAAAAGTCAATCCGAGAAGATGATTTTTCTTTGCCCTTATATGGTAGATAGTGGTACACGAAAAAGATCCGTCGTTGCTGCACATGAACTGATGGTACACCCTCTTTCCTGAAATATGCAGGGACCCAATCTCCAGTGGAAAAAGATAACTCCCGGTGAGAAAATCAACCATGGAGTTATAATTTTTCAAAGTTGCTTGCAAATTGTCAGTCATAATTTTATGCAAAACAAGAAATCGACCAGTAAAAATCAGAGCATCGGACAAGAGAATTTCATAAAATGTGGAAGAGGGCGGAGCGAAAGAACAAGATGATGAATAACTCCGAAAATAGTAGGCAATAACAACATGTGGAATTATTAAATCATAAGGCATCATACGCACTTCTTCTAGATACTTGCGTGCGCCAACTAAACCAAGACCAAACAACTCTATGATATCACTTGCGAGGTTTTGACCAACACTACACATTTTAAAACCGTTCACAAATTCTTCAGTTAAAATCAACCACGGAAATCCCTTAAATTGCGTGTCTCTATTAGGAGTAAAAATTCTTTGAAACGTTTCAACTTCTCTAATAAGGCTAATCTGAAAAAATTCAAAATTCATTTGACGAAGCCCTAAATGCTCACTTACACTTACGGGATAGCGGTGCGGACTAAACACATGATCGCCGAATATAAAATCAACGTGTGGTGGTGCTGGCAGAACATCTAGAATGGATGACTCACCGGAGTCAAGTGCGTCTTCCTGGAGTAGGGGTCCAGGCAGAAGTGCGGCACTAAATAATAGTGGTGTAGTGGTAACTAAGGAAGGTGAGGATGATGATGACGAGGTCCTCCCGGGAGCCTTAGGAACAAGACTATTCTTCTGGGGAAGAAGAACAATCTTGCGCCCACAGTGATCGAAGGAATGGGAGTTCCTTACACCATCATGCACGACGTGCCTATCATACTGCCATGCTCTACCTAACAGGATATGGCAAACATCGATGGGGGCGACGTCACATAGAACAGAAACCTGATACACATCCCCGATAGAGAAGTCTACGAGACATCGATGAGTGACGGGCATAGTCATGCGACTATTAACCCCAGATAAGTGGTAGGGCCGCTCCAAGGAGTGCGTCTCGAGTCCGAGCTTCTCAACCATACGTTGGGAAACAAAATTTTCCATATTACCGCTGTCAATTATGATGGAACAAAAATGTCCCTGAATACGCGCAGTAGTGCGAAAAATCTCGTGTCTCTGAAAGTCACGCTCAGTGGTCGCACTAGGGGAAATCAAGCTATAACGAAGGACACAAACTAAGGCTTCGTTTGGGGCGGCGTTTCGCCGCCCCGTTTGGGGCAAACGGCGCCGGAAGGCGGCAAAACAAATGCCCCTCCGGCGGCGTTTGCTCCGTTTCCACCCGCCCGCCTTGAGAAACGCCCCCAAAACCTCCTTTTGGAGCAGCCACCTCCCCCCTCCAGTTCGGCTTCTCCGTTTCCATCCGCCGGATGGATCCGCCGCCGCCGAACCAAACGAAGCCTAAATGCTCAGCTTGCTCTCCTTCAACCTCGATAATGTCATCAGACTCGGGCTCAGGTTTGGAGTCACTAAGGAAGACTCCATATTCAGGCTCAAGATCCTCAGTAGAATCAGTAATGGCGACGAAGTGGCGTCACGGGCACTCAGATGATTTGTGCCCTGGTTCCATACACTTGAAGCATCGGAATACTCCAGTGTTGGGCTTGGATCCCATGGGCTCCTTACCTCAGGTGAGGCCAGTGGGAGGAGCTGGGGTCCCAGTAGTGACAGGATGGTGAGGAGGATCTGAAATCCTAGAAGTGGATACGGTGGTGGTGGTGCTCGAGGTAGCTTTTTCAGTAGACCTATGGCCAGATGTCCTCTTCTGAAGCGAGGCCTCTACTCTACGGGCTCTACTAGAAACTTCACCCAAATTCCTAAAGTCGTGTAGCTCTAGCTCGTCCCTAATAGCATAACGGAGCCCGTTCAGATAACGGGACACTGTCATATCGTCCTCCTCATGAAGATCAAGCCTAGACTGCAATATCAAGAATTCGTTGGTGTAATCGTCCACGGAAAGCTTATCCTGGCGAAGGTTGTGGAACCTTCGGTAAAGAGTTTGCAAATAGTCCGGGGGGCATATCGCTTCCGCGGTTGCAACTTAAACTCTACCCACGTGGTGATAGGAGCTAGGCCTAAAGTGAAACGAGTGCGCTATAGCTGAACCCACCAGATTAGTGCGGGTCCCTTAAGCCTAAGGACGGCATACTCTACTTGACGATTCATAGGCATTTGTTTCCACGCCATGAACCTTTCAACACGCTCACACCAATCTAGGCATTTTTCGGGCTCCACGTGACCCTCAAAATCACTTACATCAAGCTTAACTCCATCGTCCCAACGGGGTTGGCGACGGAGGCCAGGTTCAGGTTGTGCAGGATCAGCTGGTCTAGGGTTGTGCTCCTCGTGTCTAGGATTTTGTTGTGGTTCTTGATTCAAACCTAGGTGACGTTCGGCTTCTAAAGCATTAACGGAGGCCCTTAACCCGGTCACGGCGTGGTGATTATCTCTCATGCTGGCATTAAGCGTGCCGACCGACTTCATCAGTTCACTCATTTGTTTGGCTAGGCACCTAAGGTGGTTTCTATTTGGTCAAAACGATTCTCCATATTTTTTAATAGAAATTTTTTTTAAATGTTCTGGTTTTTTTTTTTTTTGAAATAAAACAAAACACAGAAAACTGACTGTTTTAACAATGATATGTTTTTTTTAAGAAAAAGTAAACAGTAAAAAATTTGGTTTGTCTAAAGCAGGAAATTGTTTTTTTTTTTTTAACAAAGAGCTCAAATTTTTTTTTAAACTAAATTACATTTCCAAAATATTTCAATTTAAGACCGTTGATTCACAATAGAAGTGATCGAACCCGCTCTGATACCAAACTGATGTAACCTAAAATCTGAAATTTGATTTTAAAAGATAATTTTGTGGCAGGGTTCAAAATTATGCGGCGCTATTCAAAACTTTTACGAGCGTTCTCATTTAGTATTTGTCCTAGTGTTCGCTCACGCTCAAAGGGCTAGCTTAGGTACGCAGTCTGCCCTTGATTAATTCTTCCACAATTGCATCAAGTGCGGTAACGACAATAGTGATGAGATTAACGACAAAAAAGGGTTTAATATTAATTAGGCAAGCAAGCTCTGACTTCAACGTTCGATTTCAGTTAAGCATAACATTATACTAGTAATCTACGAGCGAGTAGGGGAAGAAACGGTATACCAACAGCTGCGGCAAGTAACGGCGTAAGGAATCTGTAAGGCAGGGTCTGGAGGAGGTTCTAGCGGCAAAACAGCGAAGTGGAAAGGCTCGGGGAGGCTGAACAGTGCTCTGGGAAAACTTTGGGCTTGCCGCTCGCAACTGGAGTCTCGGCACCGTCGATCGCTACCCGAGGAAGGTTCGCTGGAGGTAGACGGAACCTCAGCTGGTGGCGACGGAGTCGAGCGAAGAGATAGCGGTACAGGAGGAAGGGAATCGTCAACTTCCGCTTGGAGTACTGGCCCAGAGAATGAAACTTCGGGCACAAACGGAGTAGAGCAGGCCGCCGGAGCCTTGGGAAGACTCTGGCGTCGATGGCGCAGATGGGCGAGCTGTGGGGAGGAGGAGATGAGCGTTCGGGAAGGGGGCTGGCGTACGGTGGCTGGGAGCTACGGAAAAGACAGAGTTTAACTCTTTATCTTTTCCGTTTTTCCAAGTTGCTGGTAAAGGTAGAGGGGACTCCTCTTATAATAGCTTTGATATGGTATTAATTAAAAAGGAGTTACAAAACAAGGGGGTCCGGTGGTTTTAAAATAGGAGGGCTGGGAAATAAAGAATATCTTAATGGTGTCTCTTGGTTTTTAACTCCCATATAACTTAGGAAACCGCCCAAATAAATCTGAAATTATATGTAATTCAAAATATAATTTTAGAATTATATATATATTTAATAATATAATATTAGCTTAATTTTCTGTCATTTTGCTTGCTTGTTGCCTAAATCAATACTACACCTAATTTGACGGACCTTTACATTCATGGTCTCATTGGCAGGTCACACCAATAAGTCGGATGATAATGCGCGAGTAACATGCGCGATGCAACATGCGTGAAACTAAAAAAAATGCGGGAAGACGTGCGCTACAAAATTAAAAATAAAAACTGGAAATATAATAAAATAAAATATGCAAACTCGGGTTGCATCAATACTCCTAGTGCAGTTGTGTAAACTCCAAGTAGTATGTGAATGGAGGTTGGTAGCCCTATCAAAGCAGAACAACTTTACGACGAAGCTCGATAATCTGTGTTGCATTACCTTTCCGTGAGTAAATGTACATTGCATGCTTCCAGATGTCCATTATTGTATCGAGGAAGAGATAGTAGTGGATTATAGTCTCGTGCATTAAGTTAATGAGTCATGACATAACCAAGAAGCTCTCTGGATCCCATTGAAACCTTTCTGGAGAATCCTGCGGTGAAGCCAGAGTATTTCCGCTGACATATCCGAACAATCGTCGACTTTTGAGGGCAAGGGCAATCGACCGAGACCACGTGAGATAATTAGTGTAATTCAATCGGATGGTAGTAATTTGGGGTGTGCTCAGTATAGTATGATCATGATTCCTCGGGTTAGGCAGGTGGGAGCAGGAGATACAAGAGGAAGGATTGAAGATACTGTATGATGAGATTCTTCCACTTCTAACATAGTCTCAATAGAAATGAGCATGTGGGGGAAGAAAAAAAAACAAGAAACGGGTTTTCAAACCAAGAAGGCAAGCCATAGATTCATAGCTTCAAGAGAAATAACAATTGGATCAAGGCGAGATTAAGGAGCATAGAAAAGTAAGAGATAAACCATTCATGAAAAAATGAGGGCGAACAGTCGCTGTAATAGGGCACGGGAACGATCGGTGCGCACTCAGAGTCGTCCGACTGTGCGGGTTTAAAAGACACAACTCGCAACACTTGAGAGAACTGGGTATCGAGGTGGTTCGGCAAGTGACGAGGTGAAGGACTGAGGATCAAGAAGCAGAGAGAATCGCGAAGCAGAGACTAACGATCAAGTGGTGGAGATGGCTACAAGAGAATGACGATGGGAAACCGTGCAAGCCTAAGTATCAGGAGACAGCTCTGATACCATGTTGGCTAAAAGAGATGAAATGTTTCTTATTAGATAAAATAAAAAGGTCTCGCCTATATACAGGAGAGATATATAATAAAAAAGTAAAAACCAAAAATGTTTAACATTCTAACATGCTTCCATGCCATCTCAATAAAAGATTGAAATGAATGTGTAAGACAGATTGGCCATCAACTCCAACAATATTTTGAAGGAAATCAAGTGTTGACCGTTGGCATATTTTTTATATTCATGTATTGATGCAATTTGCGTTGCATCTTTTATTTATCATACTTTTATTCACGCATGTTCGTGTTTTATGATCGTGCATGCATCCGTGTTGGGGTATTTTTGTCGCGTATGCGCGCACACTCTTCCCTTGTGGTGGGACCCTTCCTCAAACCCTCGCTACGCGGGGATGCTTAGTGCATCGGGCTTCCCAATGCGTGCACACTCTTACGTCCAATTAGTGTCAACCAATGAGACCATAAATAAAATGATCCAACAAATTAGGCTAATTGATAATTAAGGCAAGCTCAAAAAAATATATAATGTAAAGTTTTACAAAAATAAGTTATTTAAAATGTAAGTATGAAATTTTAAACTAAAACAAAAGGTATTTCATTTTAATTTTATGGAGAATACCAAGTGGAGTAAACCCTTTGAAATTCACCTGAAGAGCCTTGATTCCCCAATCAATTTAAAGCCTTAAAAAACCTAATAAAAAACTTCGACCCTATTCTCTTATAAAATCAGTCCCCTCCTCGTTGAAAACAAAGCCTAGGGAAAAACACAATAAAAATTTCTTTCTTCGTTTTGTATACCCAGCGAGCCTTCATCGCCCTTCCCTATCGACGATTACTCCCAACCTCCTCCCTATCCATGGTCTCGTTGCCACCACCAAAAGGTCTGACAAGACATGACAATCCATTCCCCACAAGCTTCTAACGAGATCGACATGTTTCCCATCGATTCCCATAGTCTCTCGATGTAGCATAAGATTCATCTGCCTTCGATTATTCCTACTGCCACCAAATTAGAGCCTACCTCAAGCTCAGGTAGACCATCAGCCACATTTTCGACTCCACCATCAATCATGTTCTCTCCAACCCACAGCCAAACACATGTATCCCACTTAAGGCTGAGCATATTATTCGAAAATCAAAATTCGCTCGAAAATCGCTCGAATATTGAGCCGAATCGGAATCGGTTACAATTGATTCGACTCAATTTGAGTCGATTCAATTTGACTCAAATCTGATTTCGAGTCGATTTCGAGTCAGCCCTGAATCGCTCGAAATATGATTCGAATCAACACGAATTGATTAAAAACATTATGAATTTATTAATATATTATTATTTTAAAATTAAAAACACAAAATTTTAAACTCAAATACAAATATTAAAGGCTTTAAGTGTTTCATTTGCTAAATTTAAATGTTTCCCAATTTAATTTCGAGCCAATTGAGAATAAAGAGAAAATTTGCTCAATTTCGAGCAAACTTGATTCGATTTCGAGCCGGCTCGATTCGAATTTGAGCCAGCTCAATTCAATTTCGAGCCAGCTCAATTCAATTTGAGCCAGCTCGATTCGATTTCGAGCCGGCTCGGAATCGTTCGAATCCAAGCCGAGCCGGCTCGACTCGAAATCGATTTCGATTTCGAGCCGAGTTCGACTCAAAAATTTTGATTTCGAGCCGAGCCCAAATTGCTCGAACTCGACTCGATATCAGCCCTAATCCCACTCAATACCTCCCATTAGTCTCTAGGTACCCGAGCCCTCATTCCCAATAGTCTCCTGTCTACACCCTCTCCCACCTTACAGAGCCCAAACTCAAGCCCTAAAACAACTGCCAAAACCAATTCTCTCCTTTCCAGCCTCCATTTCCCATTGCAGATTCGACATGGCTTGGACCCGGCATTCTGTTTGTAGGTGATGCAAACTGCGCTTCGCGAAACCTTAACTTTAATTTAGAGATTTTTGGCACAAGATAAAATTACTAATTGAAACAACTACGCGACTCCGCAACTGAGAACAAACCATTCATCCCACAAGCATTCGGCGAATTTAAAAGAAATGCAGCGGGTTTACAACCCCAACAACAAGAAAGAGCACAATACCAAAAGAAAATAACGACAAGAAGTAATAAGAACGGAACGTGCGCTACTATTGAACACAACGCGAAACTAATTTTAATAAGCACTTGTAAGGGATTGAGCGAAGGGAAAAAGGAAGATCTCACCGGGATACCCAATGGCGCAGCAATGATTCCCTTCACGATGCAGTCACGGCGGAACGAATGGCAGTAATGAGTCACAACGGATGAAGGTGTCGGGAGGAGTGAGTGGAGCCGAGCTCAGGAAATAGGGGGTGGAGAGACGGCAGGTTGGCGTTGTGGCCGTGGTGTTTGGATGAGAGAGGGGTGGTGGCGGTGGACTGAGAAAGTAGAGAAAACGGAGGTCGATGGCTGGAGGTGGGGTAGTGTCGGCGACAGATAGTGTGAGATGGTAGTGGTGTTTGGATGAGAGGGGTGGTGGCGGTGGACTGAGAAAGTAGAGAAAAACGGAGGTAGATGGTTGAAGGTGCGGTGGTATCAGCGGCAGATGGCGCGAGCTCGTCGTGCGGTGGGCTGCAACGGCAGGTGGCGGGAGCAGTGTGCGGGGGGTTTCAATGGCAGGTGGCGAGAGCAGCGTGCGATGGGCTTCAGCAGCAGTGGTGAGAACACCGTGCGGAAAGAACACCGGGAGCTCGGGCGTTCCACGTGAAGAAGGGGACTGTTCCGTGAGAGAAGGTTCTGACAGCTGGGAATAAAGAGAAAGAAACTCAATTCTTTCTCAACATTCCAAAACTGCAACCCTAAGGCTTCAAAGGTCATATTTATAGGTTTTCCCTCCCCTCTCAAATAATTCAATTAATTCCATAATTTCAGCAAGCCTAAAAATAAAAGAGCACCGTCCCGCTCCGCTTACTCTCTACCGAACCATTTTATTCAGGGTCACGCGAGGTGGTCAATTTCACGTGTCGGGACACTAAAACAAGAGTTCGCATAATAACGTGAAAATAAAACTACATGGATGCGACAGAAAAATAAAATAACATGAAAATAGTAAAGTAGAACTAGAGTGCCCTAGGCAGGGTCACATCAGTAGGGTAGTAGCATTCCCCTTACTTTTCTCCTGCGCATATCATGCTAGTATAGTTTTATGTTTAATTTATTTCATCTTTAAAAGTTTCAGTTTTTTGCTATTGTTACTCATTACCTGTTTGTCATAATTTGCCAAGTCATTTTGTATTTTCTTTACTTGAGGAATATTTCACCATGTTCTCATTCAAATGCTTGTCATTTATGCGCGTCATACAAAAAACCTAGGTTTTAATTCTTCGTTTAATATTTATCGAGTTGCTTTGGCGCTGCATAGTTTAATTTGACCACAAATATATTTTAATATTAAAATTTCATTTCCAACCTACATCATGTATTTTCTTATTCGTGTAATTTCTTATTTATGTATTTTCTTATTGAGAAGTATAGTTCTTGTTATTGAGTCATGTAATATGTATTATGGTTTGTACCACGTTTGTTATGTCGGTTGATCTTTCGTTATAGGTCAATGTAGTATTATATTAATTGTATGAGTCATGTATGTCATGTTGAGCTTGTATTAGGCTAATCGATTCAACCTTACCCCAACCTTACTTAAAATCCTCTCAATTTGACATTGTTAGAAGTTACAACATCATTGCGGAACTCCGCATTACACCCTTGGCTGGCCACATCATCTTTAAAATCCACCTTTCTCTCTTTCTTCAATGAAACTGGCATCCACTTTCCGCTCATCCATGAATACACCACACACAGACCACCACCACGCTTTATCATGTATTGTGAAAATAGAGAGGGAGGTCGGGGAGCCTTGAAGAGGGGGAAGAGAGGTTAGGGTAAAATTGTCTGCCTTCATTTCATTCACACACACACACACACGAGTTTTAAGTACTCATGGCGTCTTACACAAAAAAAAATTACAAAATTAAAAGTGTGAAAATACTTCAAAATAGAGAATTCAAAATACAATTGCAACAAAAAATAAAACTCTTTTATGCTCTCATGCCTTTCCTCCTGCTCATTAATGTGTGGATCCAAAATGAATCTATAACATCTCCCGCTCCCAAAAATGGCATATCCTCAAGCTTGAAAAAAGGGTATGCATCTCTGAATACTTGTAGAGGTTCTCAGGTGGCCTCCAGTTCTGATAAGTCATCCCATCAACAATTTCAGTGCTTTGCTTAGTAGAGACTATGCTCCCGCCAACAACTTGAGGGAGAGTGACTGTGTGGAGAGGTTGTTCATCTTCATGACACTTCAAGAGGGATACAAGAATGGAGTGGAATCTTGTGTCGAGTTGACGCTCCAATTTGTAAGCCATGTCGTCCGCCGTCCTAACCATCTTATAAGAGCCATAGATTTTTGGTGATAGTTTATGAGTCGCTCAGTGGGTGAGGGAAACCTGCGGTGTAGTCGGAATTTGAGCTAGAGACAGTTGTCCTCTTTAAAATGACACTCAAGATGGTGGTCATCATAGTAATTTTTCTTGTGTTCATGGGCCTGTACCAAGTGGGTGAGGATGTGATCGCAGCTTTGTAAGGCCCGGTCCACGTCGCCCACTGCTTCAGACTCTCGGTGGAGGGTGACGCCTAAAAATTGAGTCGAAAAGGTGTTGTATATGAGGACAAATGATAGGAAGTATTGTAACAAAAATCTATCAATAGAAGCAAGTTGACCCACTTCATAGGTTTCCTCCATGTAATATAGCAAAGGTACATTTCGTTGGTCTTGTTGACCACCTCTGTCTAGCCATAAGATTATTGGTGGTATGCAGAGGGCAACGTTAATTGGGTCCCGCTCAACCTGAAGACTCCTGCCAAAAGCAAGTGGTGAAAACTTTATCCTTGTTAAATACTATTGTTGCAGGCAATCCATATAGGTGAAATGTGTGCTCAAATAAGACTTGGTGATGGGGAGCAGCCCGCCCGGCCTGTTCGGGTCTGCTCACAACGACCTCGGGCACAGTGACGATCGGGACCGCTCATCTTGAGCGGATCACCGATCGTAGCATTAGTTGTTCTTTTCGTTTTTCATTTCGAGTTGTATTTTAATTTATTTATGAGTTGCAACAATCGACCAATCATAGTCGGTCGTTGCCCCCCTCCCCCGGTGTCTATACATTGAGGGTGAGGGCACATTTTGGGGATTGAAGGATTAAGTATTGAAGCTCATCCTTTGGTCAATTCGGTGCCGAAGCGGTGCCCGGGTGCGAAGCCTAAGAATTCCCCCCCCCCCCTCCAGTGAGCCTTATTCCACATTCCTAGTCCACTGTCGCCCCATTCCCCCTCTCCCAACACCTTCCACCCATAACAGTCGGCCACCCAACCTCATCCCAAACTCATTGCCGCCCCTCCCCACTCAACTTGGCCTGCAACATCACCTCTACCAGCCTTACCCACTCTAAGAACCCCATCATTAGCCCACTGTCGCCCCTCCCATTCTCCATCCACCTTACAATCGGCCCCTATACCCCCACCCCTCCCTCTCCACTCATCAAATCCCCTAAAAACTGCCCCAATTCCCTCTCACATCCATCTCTGGTGATCATCGGAGAACGTTTCAGGCCACCTCCGGTGATCCACCACCACTTCCCCTTCGTTGCACATCATTTATTTTCCGACAACCGCCGGAAAACTTCTCCGGCCACCTCCACCGCCGCCCATAACCTCCCACTACCCCACTCGCCTAGAATTTAGGAACCACCTCCTATATTATAGCTGCCCCACTCACCACAATAGCTGGCCACCCCTCTAACCCCCATAATTCGCGTACTCCACTCCAACTCCCTAAACCACCTCCCTCCCGTCGTCCATTACCATTTCCCCAGCCCAACCGAACCCTTCCACCACGTGGAACCACTGCCCCCCCCCCCCCCAATCCAGAATTGATCAAGCAGCAGTTTCTACTCCCATTTCCCACCGGGACTCAGCCAACTGCTGTCCAGACACCCAAAACAGTCCAGAATCTTTGCCAAACATCCCACGCCTCTCCTACAACCATCCCCATCCAGAAAGCTGCTGCCAGCCGCTAAAACCGCCTCCCTGCACAGCCCAGAATTGATGTACCGGTTCCTGGCAGCCCATACAGCAGCTGTTTGCTGAAATCAGTCCCGGACTGCGACCTATCCTTGCCGACAGTCCTCCAAAGGCATCTCCAGCCCCCCCCCCCCCCCCCCCCTTCAATATTTTGAAAGTTCAAGGTGTGTATGTTATTTCTTTAAGCGTTGGGTTTTCTGTTTGATCTCTACTTGAAGAGATATCGGTTTGTAAGTCTTGATTTCAATTGTTTGTCTTTGTATTTTCTCATTCAATTAGTAGTTTGATTTCGCGCACTCTCGCGCTTGTACCCCTCGTTTGTTTCCTTATTTTAAATGCTTTGAATTTTGAAGGGGAGCCTTGGCGCACCAGTTAAGGTGTCGTCGTGTGACCTTGAGGTCACGGGTTCGAGTCCTGGAAGCAGCCTCTTACAAAAATGCAGAGTAAGGTTTGCCTACATTTCACCCTTGTGGTGGGACCCTTCCCCGGACCCTAGCTGCGTGGGGATGCTTTGTGCACCGGGCTGCCCTTTTAATTAAGAACTTGATTATAAATACGCTATTGCAAATTAATCTTCGTTGGAAATTGCATTTGCATCTCACCGTAGTTTTCTTTAGGACCTTACCCTGCGTCAGTTTGGTATCAGAGCCAGGTTAGGGTCATATTGCATGTTACGTGGTGGTAAGGCATATAGACATACGATGTCAAAGTCAACCCTCAACATAGTCAAGCCACTGTCATTTCTAACACTGATATTTCCATGTCCAAACTCCAAAAAAATTTGGAAGATCGATTCGATCAAATTGGCGCACAATTACACGAACTCAGGGAGCAATTTCAAACCCTCATCACTAGAGTAGAGGATCTAGAGCCCGGTAGGTCTCCCAGTCCACTAGAAGCCGCTAGGTCACGGGTTGTCCAACGGGAGGACCGTCGTGAAAGAGGAAGAACTCCTAATCATGTGTACACCCAGATCGCATATACAACAACCCAATTGCACAAGATCCCCCGCCCATCCAAGAATCCCCGGGGTTAGCCAACGATCGATATAGGAACCCCAATGATGGTCGGGCTCTTCCACCACCAGAGGAACGACCTCAAAACCCACCATGTATAGGTCATCACGTTCAAGACACGCGATACGATTATGAACGAGATTGGCTATGTGGGTCACTATGAGGCCCCCAAAGGTTATGGAGGAGAGGATGATATTACCCGTCGTATTCGGATCGATGCCCCATCCTATGATGGGCAGTTAGATCCTAAGGTGTTTAGTGATTGGTTGTTAGATATGGATAACTACTTCGATTGGTTTGAGATGACGAATGAGAGGCGAGTAAGGTTGTCAAGATGAAATTAATTGGGCAGACCAAGGTTTATTGGACGAGTTTGGAGAGCTCTCTAGATAGAGAGGGTCTCGACCTCATCACCTGATGGGCCGATATGAAGCAAAAGATTACAAAGAAATATCTCCCCGCTTCGTACCGTAGCCAACTCCTAGAGCAGCTCCTAGCTCTACGACAAGGCACCCTTTCCGTAGCAGAGTACATGACTCGTTTTGATGAGCTTGTCGAGAGGAGTGATCTTACGGAGGAGCACATCAAGAAGGCCTCCCGCTTTAAGGCCGGACTGCAGGCAGACATCCGTAGGGAGCTCATTCCCCATCGCTCAGAGACAGTCGAGCAGATATACCAACTCGCATTAGAGTACGAGCAGTACTTGCGCACTACAGGTCCGAGGCGACCAACTTCACAGTCGGATAGCCTTGCCCCTAGGAGGCCCCCTCAGCAGGGATCCACCTCGTTCATACCTCCTCGTGCTCCCACAGATACGAGGGTCACCCCCACTTTCACCGGGCCCCCGATGCCCGGCATCCAATGTTATCGATGTCATGGTAGAGAGTAGAGACCATGTGGCGGTGCAGTGCCCCACACGAAATCTACTTATTGAGGAGCATCCTGACCTTGTATCTGATCCTGTAGAACCACCTGAGGAGGAGATCATTGTGGTCGTAGAAGAAGGTTGGGAGGACGAGGATGACTAAGCACTTGAGATGGACGTTATCCGCCACTTACTGCACACACACACACCCCTGTGCGGATGAGTATTGGAAGCGGACCATTATCTGATGCAGTAAAGGCGCCACACCTGCCTGACACCTTGGAGTCCCACCAGGAAGCCCACCAGGGAGTCCACCCAGGCGGCTTTATCAGGGCTGCAACCCAAACACCCCAACCCATCTCCAGCACCGGCCACAGTGCGGTAGGTTATTGAGGTCGGGGATCGAACACCCGGCCTCCTAGATAAAGAGTTCTCAATTGAACTCTCATTACCTTGGTGTTCGATCCCCGACCTCAACAACCTACCGCACTGTAGTCGGTGTTGGAGACGGATTGGGGCGTATGGTTTGCAGCCCTGATAAAGCAGCCCAGGTGGGCCCCCTGGTGGGACTCCGTGGTGCACTTTTATGATGCAGGACAGGCGTCACATCTGCCTGCCACCACGGAGTGCCACCAGGGGGCCCACCCTGGAATCCACCGGGGTGCAACCTGCACACCCAAACTCATCACAGGGTCGGTCACAGCCGCAGTAGGTTGTTGAGGCCGGGAATCGAACCACCGACCTTCTAGATAAAGAGTTATCAATTGAACTCTCATCAGCAACTGAGTTGATATGACGTAGGGTAGGCTATGTGACGTGGGTTTGCAGACACTAATGCAATCCTATGTGAATAATGCAAGATGGACTCAAACAATTCCAACCTAAATGAGGCATGAGTATATTTAATTTAACCCAAAAATAAAATCTTAGCAGTTATATTTATATAAGCTCGACAAATTAATCGCAAAGTGAACCTTAGATTTCAAGTGAACAAGCAATGTTATGCTCGATTACACATGAGGTGCTTTCAACCACGAACCTACACAAATGAGTTTAATAGGATAATAGGAAAATGAAAGCAAATACACAAACAAGTCCAATTCTCAAACAAAAATGTGGTGTTTTCCAATATTCAATAACGAAGTAAATAAAACATAATACAATAATACTCACAGTTGCAGAGATCTCGCGGCGGCGGTGTTGAGTTGACGGATGGTGAAACAGATGGATGATGCAGTTTTACCAAGGGGAAGGTGCTGCTGTAATGGGGAAGGAAAACAGTGGAGCTGGGAACTTTGAAGGGGACACTGCTATACTAGAGTTATTGAGTGCTGGATCAAGAGGAAGGATGCTGCTGGAATAAGTTAAGGGGGAGGGCCAACAATTTATGGAATTCCTGGGGAGATGTGCAGGGGGTGGCGGTTCAGATCGGCGGAGCAGAACGAGAGATGCTGCAGTTTGCGGCTTTGCTGGAGGTTCCACGACAGAGAAGGGGGTGGGGGGAAGAAAAACAGTGTATGGTCGAGGTGTTTTCGGTGTTGGGGCTTTGCTGGAGATTCCACGACAGAGAAAGGGGTGGGGAGGAAGAAGAACAGTATATGGTCGTGGGGTTTTCGGGGTAGATCCACGACAGTTAGGGCTTTGGTTTGATGGTTCGGCCAGGAACGGGTGAGGGAGGGATGAAGCTTGCGTAGTGCGTATGGTGGAGATGAACGAGAAGAGGATGCTGGAAGATTGAAGCTTGCGTATGGTGGAGATGTTACGACTATAAACCCATCTAAGAAGGACAATTAGGAAGAGCCCAAGTCAGAACAAGAAAATACAGAGAAAACAACAAGGATGAGGAGCACAACAACCCTAAGGATTTATTGTTCGGCACGCCGGTATTAACTTTTTGGAAATGTTTTTGGGTTCCAGTAAGCTAATTCTCATGTTCGGCGCGCTATATTTGAACGGTATTGGCTTTATAACCAAAGCTCATGGGTATTGGCGTAAGCCTAAATTATAAAATCAGCAAAATTTACCTCAGTCACTCCGGTTTTGTCCGATATTGCTCCAGACAGCTTCCCACCGCGTCGCCCGTTACCGCTCTTGAACGCTCATCTCCAGGGTTTGCTTCGGATTCCTTCTCCTCCTCCGCCTCCTCCTCTTCCTCTTCTTCCTCTTCCTCTCACTCTCACTCTCAGTCGAACAAATCTTTCTTCCACCTGTTGTCTAGCATCGAGACAGTGATTTGAGACTATAAAATCGGGGGAAGATCAAGCTCAATTGTGCATTATGTGCCTGCAAAAAGATTTGGGATCTTCACTCCGCCTTCTGCTTGAAGACGGTGTTTGGATTCCATGATGACAGGGAACCTGTGGTTCGAGCTTATGTTTGTGATAATGGACATGTTTCTTGGGTGTTTGGTCTGCATATGTTTGGATAAAGCCACTAGCACAATCACAACAAAAAATGGTGCAACCTGTGAGACCACTATTTATTTAACTCTATGAAGGAATATAGCTTTCCATACGGCAAGGAATCTTGCTCATTCTGTGTGAATAAAAATTTAATGTTCCCTTTGTCATGCCTAACAATTCGAGTGTTCGAGAAGAGAGATTAAACTCAAGAGCTGCACTTATAAAATGAGGGCTTCTCATCAAACCGCATGTTTTTCACTGGTCTTGATTTATAATATTGATAATGCCATTGAAGTTGACGGGGTTCTCCAAAACGTATCTGGTCGGACTCATAATTTTCCACCGCGACCTCGGTCGGCTCACCGATACGATTCCAACGGGCCCAGTCTCGTGCAATTCCGAGTCTGTTTGGACTTCGAATCGGTCGTCGATATGCCCATACACGCAAGTTGTGCCATGCCCCGCCATACGGGCAGGCACCGCCGAGCACGCAAGCGCCACGCGTGGTGTGAAAGTCGAAAAGTGCCATGTTGTAAGCGTCGTGCCTCAATCACCGCGCCAATAGGGCGCCGAAAAGGAGGCGCGACAAAAACGTCGCCGAAAAGGAGGCGCGGAAACTACGGCGCCGAAAAGGAGGCGCGGCAACTACGGCGCCGAAAAGGAGGCGCGCCAACTACGGCGCCGAAAAGGAGATGTGGCGACGCCCGCAGCCGAAAAGGAGGCGCGACGCCGCCCGCAGCCGAAAAGGAGGCGCGGCGCCGCCCGCAGCCGAAAAGACGCGGCGCCGCCAGCAGTTCGAGGGGAGCACGAAGCTGCCGCAGATGGTTTCCAATAAGAATAACAAGCATCAAGATAACCCCAGCCGAGACCGACGAGCTCGCCAACATCTGGACTACACTTACCGGAACACTACCAGGACTAACGTTCTCCTTGCCATACGTGATAGCAACGTGCTCTGCAGGCCTGAGCCGCTTGCGCCGAGCAGAGGAAACTAGTCGCAATATTGTAATTTCCATCGCGGGCATGGACACGGTACTGAAGGTTGCAACTGGTTGAAGGAGGAAATCGAGCGTCTTGTCCGACAAGGCCTCCTCGGAAGGTTTTTACTAAACCAAGTCGTGAACCAGCACAGACCTCAGCTGACAATTCAGTATAGGACAACGTCGTACCCCGACGCGGATGAGTCAGAGGTACCGGGCAGGGGAACTTTCCACATAGTAGAGCGCGTATATCCCGCGTTTCATCTATCATCAATTTCTATTTTTTGCTTTTAAAAAAACAGTAACCCGCAAGATTGCACTTGTGCGCATGTATCCATAGTGTATTTAAAATTACCACAGCTACTTTCTGGCTCTATTAGTGATACGAATCATCTAAAGTAAGGCTACAAAAGTTAAGGTCACGACCTTCGATACTAACACAAAGAAGCAAACTCGCCAACATGGTGGAGAGAAAAGGCCTGTCGCAAGTGGAGGATATGCGTCGAGTACGACAATCTTAACTAAGTCTGCCGAAAAGACAATCTCGCCAACGCGCTGCTTGGGCAGCTCGCCACCGCGCTACTTGGGCACCTCGCCACCGCGCTACTTGGGCACCTCGCGCCCGAGCTGCTTGGGCATCTCGCCACCGCGCTGCTTGGGCACCTCAACACCGCGCTGTTTGGGCACCTCGACACCGCGCTGCTTGGGCATCTTGCCACCAAGCTCCTCATGCTTAAACGCTAAACGACAAGCTCATCACGATCTCCGACGCAATCGATGGGCGGCAAGCTCGCAACCGATCAAAACAAGATAAAAGTTTCCCCCACAATTAGAACCAAGCGACGACTTTCAGAAAAATCGCATGACGACATACTCATAACTGCGCACGTCACGACAACTCGCTTAAATGAGCTAGCATACCCGAAGACATATGTTCGTCAGAAAAATTTTCGGACTCATTTTCTACGAAATGACCTCTGAAAATTAGGGGGCATTTGATGGGGTTCCCTAAAACATATCCAGTCAGACCCATAATTTTCCACCGCAACCTCGGTCGGGTCGCCGTTATGATTCTAACGGGCCCAGTCTCGTGCAATTCCGAGTCTGTTTGGACTCCAAATCGGTCGTCGGTATGCCCATACGCGCAAGTTGCGCCACGCCCCACCATACGGGCAGGCACTGCCGAGCATGCAAGCGCCACACATTGTGTGAAAGTTGAAAAGTGTCGCGCGGCAAACGTTGCGCCTCAATCACCGCGCCAAAATGACGCGACACTCGTCGCGCCGAAGAGGCGCGACACTCGTCGCACCCAATTATAGGGAGCTGACTTGGTCAACGCCCATGTGGCACTCCCCAATTGGGGAGTGGGGGGGAGTGCCTGTAAGACCCCCCTCCCGGAACACAAGACACGGCTGAGGGGAGTCCTATGCCCAGAATAGCCGCCTTGCGGAAGCGCCATCACACGGGCTAGCCTCTTCAACGAGATGCATATCCTGCCGGCTATTCTCAAATATCACAAGCCAACCCATCAATAATTTATACATAAGACCACAATTCCAACAAAAAGCATAAAGTCCACAATATATATAAAATGAAAACAGGAAACCACGTGAGCTCCTGAAAAAGTCAGAGTACAAAACATGATGTAAAACTACATCAAGGTCCCTCAAAATCTCACATTTGTGACAAAAGGAAGCGACGGAAACGACTGCGTCATCAGATCAGGCCCCATCCCCCTGGCCTGACTGCCCTCCTGCACGGTGTGCTGTTGTTGTTGGTGTGCTCCTAAAAGAAGTGGTACAACAACCATTAGTCTAAAAAGACTAAGTGGCCTCACATCCTCTGACCTGGCGACTCTTAGGCACCGGGAGAAAGGAGGGAAAAGAGTTATAATATAAACAATAGTACAAGCAAGTGGTATATGATAGTGTTGGAACATAGATTTTCACATCCCTTTGATTTGAGAATAACAAATCCTACTTATATTTGATCTTGTTTGTCATTGTGTTTTTAACACGCAGGTTTGAACAAATATGACACTAGGTTGCTGCATTATTAGTCTGGAACTGCCCACAAGCAGAAATTATGATTGTGGTCTAATGACAGGCGTTAAGATTCAACATTGGGCGTTGACGATCGACGAGATGGCTTGCCGATCGACGAGATGGCTTGCTGATCGACGGGATGGCTTGCCAACTGAGAAAATGAAATAGGTTTAACGCCAGGTGTTAACTCTTAACGCTGGGCGTTAACTCTCGATGATTATGGCAAGGAGGGAAGCGACCGTGATTGAAGGAGCACTTTAGGAATGATCTAACCTAACGCCAGCGTTAGCCTCAATGCTAGTGTTAGGGTTGCCTAAAATAAAAGTTTCCTAAAGTACAAAATCTCCTTCATGTTATGAATATTTGAGTCATCAAAACAATTCCAAACTGGGTCAACGCCAGGCGTTAGCCTTAACGTGGGCGTTAGCTTCCAGTCCTATAAATTACTCGACTTCGTCTTCTCCAACTACGGATTGAAGAGAGCCCTATTCAAGCACTTCAGAAATGCTGAGAGGCCATATTTCCCAGACCATCATCTCCCACAGAAATTCGAGAGAAAAATTCAAGGAGGACCAGTTCAACGCTTACTTAACGCGAAGAACGCACGCTTCGACTTCGAGAATATTCAGCGAGCCTTCGCTGTAACGCCCCTGATTTTTTCGTTAATTATTTGTGTGCCCGCTGTTATGAAATTTTGGCATAAGGGCGTTACGTCAACTCGTCGGGATTAGTTTTGAGCCTTAACTTAGTTAATGTATTTAATTTTGGTCGAGCGTGCGAGATTTCGCGACATTTCGAGTTAAGGGGGAAAACTCTGGGTTATTTTGAGTAATTATTGAGATTTCAGCTTCGAGAATTTTGATCTCGAGTTTGGCTCGTCGGAATTGAATTCTGACTTCGTCGTTAGATTCGTAGCGCCGATTTTTAGTTTATGGGCGAACTTCGTGAAAATCCGAGGTGATTTAGTTGCTCTCGTAGTTTAAATAGAATGTGAGAATTATTAATTTATTTTTAGGGTTTTATATAAATACCAAAATTTCCAAAAAAAAAACCCTATTCTTTTTCTTCTCCTAAGAGCCGAACCAGAATCCATGCGAGAGCGAGAGAGGCATGACGGGAACTTCTTCCGGCCAGCGATTCAAGAGCTGTAGTGAACGGAATCGTAAACGGAGAGTAGAATCGGAAAGTTCTCGGCGAGATCTTCGTTCTAGTGGTAAGAGTTTCATGTTTCTTGGGATTTTTGGAGTCGAGGTAGTGACCTAACTCCTCTTTTTGGCCTGGAAGGTTTCAGGTTTTTGTGCTCGGTTGAGTTCTTGGTCGATCCATAGCTTTTGGAGCGGAGAAATTCGAGTTTGGAAGGTTTAAGGCAAGTGGCAGTTCCTCATTCTCTCTTGTTGTTGAAATGTTGTTTTCTTGCTTTGAGTTCTTGTCGCGCTGTTTAGCTTTTGATTTTCGAGTGTTTTACCTTGCTAGTTAAACTCTTGAACTCTCTTCATCTTCCCCTCAATGTCTAAAGTTTCCCCTTAGAAGAATCTGACTGCTGCCTTGGAATTTCTGTCAGTACCCTAGAAATCCTTGTATTTCTCGAGGAATCCCTTTATTGCTCGAGAAATCTCCTTTACTTCTCGAGAAAACCCTTCTATTTCTCGAGAAATCCCTGAAGACCTCTCTTCTATTTCTCAAGAAATCTCTTCTATCTCTCGAGAATTCCCCGAAGAAATCCCTTCTATTTCTCGAGAAAAGCCAGTCCATTTCTCGAGAAAGACCAGTCTTCTCGAGAAATCCCTGATGTCTCCCTCCTATTTCTCGAGAAAGGGCCAGACTAGTTCCAAATCTTTGACCTATGCCTTGGACTTCTACTTTCATTTTAAATCTGGTACCCTCTAATGTGTTTCGGGTTGTAGCCAATGCCTTTACGGTATCCTGGATTTTGAACCACTCATGCTTATATCATTATGCATATGTGTTTGTGTGAAATCCCTGGGCTCTTATGTAATGTCTTGGGCGGTGTTTTCTTTGTTTGTGACCTCATCCTTAGAATTTTTCTAGCATTGTCCCTCGGGCTAAGTCTCGTGTGGTAATTAAAATTAATTAATGAGGACTATTGTCTTTAGCCTTGCACAGTGGCCATTGCAAGGGACATGAACAACATGCTTGGCCTGTGGTCCTGTGGGCCGTGTTTGGAGGGCAGTGGGGATTCTTTTATAGCCTTGCACGATGGCCATTCTATGGGGCATGAACATCAAGCTTGGCTTATGGCCCCGTGGGCCGTGTTTGGGTGGCAGTGGATAAAGGACCACCACCTAGTTTTGGGCTTTGGGTGGAAGAGGATAAAGGACCGCCCCGTTTAATTTGAGCTGATCAATCTCATAAATAGAATTAACAAGATAAATGAATTTTGCTTGTATTTCTAAAAGGTATTGGTGCACTCTGTGCGTTGTTTAGCTCTATGCTTTGGAGCTTCTTGTCTATAAGTTTGGCTGATGTAAATCTTTCGCTCACCGACGCGCTCGTTATGGACAGATTTTCGAGGGACGCGCGACTCAAGAAAAATGATGTAAATGCAAGCCACACAGTGCAAGTGCACCGGACTAGGCAAAGAGAAACAATTGCCACACGAAGGTTCGCGAATCCTCTTTAGATCTCCCAAGGGCGATAAGCCAATGTTCGACCAAGCGAAATAGACCCACCCGATCCGATCAAGATATGCGTTGTACCAAAAGAGACCCACCGAAAAATTGCGATTCGGTAATGGGTAGATTACTCCCAACAAAAGTCGGGGCTCGCCAAGCCCCTTCGAAAATTAAAAAAGAAAAGGATGAATGTAAATTTCAAGATGAAAGAAAACCACGATATTTCGGTGATTCGAAGATCACGCCACAGATTCCACTACAAGAAAAATCTAGAGAAAAGAGAACACATGAGTGGATCGTTCATTACCCTGCTTGAGATAAGATTAGCCCCAAGCATGCACTCGCCCGATCGCTCTTCTACGGATCCACCGGAAGCGCTTTGTTTGGAGAGGAGTCCGCTCGCCGTCTTCGCTTCACGTTTATCCAAGATCCACACGAATCCACCACGCGTCGTGGAGGATATCCCGTCACAAAGTGAAGGCTTGGAGGGGGGAGGGGGATTTTCCTAGGGGAGGAAGGGTGGCCGGTGGCTTGAGAGGGAGAGAGAGAGGGAGGGGCGGCCCAAGGGTGGCCGACGGTTGGAGAGGGAGAGAGAGATGGAGGGGCGGCCTTGGCCGAACCTTGAGAGTGGGAGGAAGAGAGGGGGCGGCCCAAGGGTGGCCGACGGTTTGAGAGGGAACGAGAGAGGGAGGGGAGGCCTTGGCCGAATTTGGAGAGGGGGAGGAAGAGAGGGGCGGCCAAAGAGAGAAGGGGAGAGAATTGAAAGAGAGAAATTAGGGCTCAATTTTTATTTCATTCCTTGTTAAGTCCAAATCCTCCAACATATAGCCTTTTATAGGCTTTACAACCACAGTGGCTAAACGCCGTCCAAAGTAAAATAATAAAACAAAACATAACAAGTCCCAATAATTAAAATAAAGCATGACAATTTTAATTAATAATTATAAAGATAATTATTAATTAAAATTTTATTTTAAAAGCATGACAATAATAATTAATAATTATAATTAAATTATTATAACTATTAATTAATGTTCTTGCATCGCGGACGGAGGTTGTAGCGGCGATAGCATCCGTCATAAACATCATCGCGGTGATTGCGACGTAAGTCTTTGGTTGGAGAGGCGTCGTCGTCCGCAAGCGTGCCAGTAGCATCCGTAAGCGCACCGGGACTATCATCTACTTGTTGAGGGTCGTCGTCTCCATCAATCCTCCCCCGCTCAAAAGTACTCATCACCGATGAGTTGCGTTGGTGGTAGCGGTGGAGAAGAGCATCATCCAAAAGAGCCACCTCCGATTCTGGAAGCCATGAGTCATCGGAGGCCGGGCGATCACGCCATTGAATCAAGTAACGACGACTGGCACCACTAGGAGAGGAGAGCACTTCATCTCGGAGAATCCTGTCAGGCACATAGGTGGATTGGGGGAACCTTGGAAAAGCATTAGGCAAATAAGAGGAGCAAATACCATCATCAACATTCAACGTACCTCCAGTGGGGACCGAAGAAGAGAGTGAACCAGGCGCAAGCTCACCCCCCAACCCAGTAGACAATGATGTGGAAGCAAACATGCAAGTAGATAATTCAAGTGGTGGAGAAATATAAGGCGTTAAATCCGAAACATTAAAAATAAGGGAGATTCCCCAATCAGTGGGTAACTCCAAAAGAAATGCATTTTCTCCTAATTTTTTTAAAATCCGAAAGGGACCCGCTCGCTGATTGGCCAACTTTTTTATGGTTCTTGAAGGCAACCGTTCAGGGATGAGGCGCACCATAACCAAATCACCAACCTTTAGGGGGATGCTCTCTTATGCACGTTAACATGTGATTGATACGAAGCGTATTGAGTAGCTAACGTGTCCTTAATATGCTTATGTAATGTATGAACATGTGAGGCGAAGTCCTGTGCAAATTGACTTGACTTATAAGATGGAGGTAACAGGATCAAGTCAAGTGGCACCGGTGCCTTATACCCATGCACGATCTCATTCGGAGACAACCCTGTGGATCAATTTTTAGAATTATTGTACGCTAATTGGGCAGGGGAAGAAGGAGATCCCACGTACCCTTGTGGTCACCTACCAGACAACAGAGTAAACTACCCAAACTTCTATTTACCACTTCTGTTTGCCCATCCGTCTGCGGATGGTAGGCTGAGGAAAACAAGAGCTTGGTGCCCATGATCCGCCACAGGGTCTTCCAAAAATAACTAGTGAACTTCACGTCTCGGTCAGTGACTATGGTTTTTGGAACGCCCCTATGGCCAACAACTTCCTTAAAAAATAATTTAGCTACATACGATGCGTCATCGGTCTTATTACTTGCAATAAAATATGCCATTTTGGAGAACCGATCGACGACCACCAAAATGGAGTCATGGCGGCTAAAAGTGTCGGGGAGACCAAGAATAAAATCCATACTAATGTCTTCCCATGGTACGGAAGGGATCGGAAGAGGGGTATAAAGTCCCGCGTTCGTTTTATTTCCTTTAGATAATTGACACGTACGACAACTCCCTACGATTTTATGCACCGTAGACTTTAGTCCCGGCCAATAAGATTTATCCTCAACTAGGGTGATGGTCTTGTCACGCCCAAAGTGACCACCTAAACCGCCACTATGTAATTCCCATACGATAAAATGGCGAAGGGACGATCGAGGGATACAAAGCTTGGCGTGTCTACATAAATAACCATCTCGGATATAATACGCTGAAATAATAGTGGGTGTGTCACCGTTAGCTGACAAGTAGATATCCTTGAAGTCCAGACAGTTGACATACTTGTCCTTAATGCGCTCAAATCCAATGACCTTCACCTCTAACGTGGATAATAACAATGAGACCCGACTAAGGGCGTCCGCCACCCGGTTAAGGTTTCCCTTGAGATGTTTTATTATGAAGGTATACTCCTGAAGATAGGAGACCCATTTGGCATGACGAGGGTTGACCTTGCTTTGGGAGTTAACAAACCTTAACACTTCATGACCGGAGTGGATGACAAACTCCTTAGGGAGAAGGTAGTGCCGCCAATGTTGGAGGCAACGAATGACGACATAAAACTCACGGTCATAATTAGAACAATTCAACTTCGGGCCTGCATGTTTCTCACTAAAGTAGCCAACAGGATGACCCTCCTGACTCAACACTCCACCTATTCCAATCCCCGAAGTGTCACATGACAATTCAAAAACTTTACCAAAGTCCGGTAGTCGCAAAAGGGGGGCTTCCGACATCTTAGCCTTAATCGTTTGGAATGCGTGAGTAGCCGACTTTGTTCCAGTGAACTCACCTTTTTTCATGCACTCGGTGATTGGTGTCATGATGCTACTAAAGTCACAAATGAATCGGCGGTAAAACGTAGCTAGACCGTGGAAGCTTCTAACATCCTGAATGGTGATGGGTACCGACCAATCCTTGATGGCCTGGACTTTCTTGGGATCCACTAGTATGCCCTCCGAACTTACAAAATAGCCTAGGAATTCTACGGATGCGACATGGAAAGTACATTTTTTAAGATTGACAAACAACCTTTCCGCACGTAACGTCTCCAAGATAGCCCTCAAATGAGACTCATGGTCATGTGTAGACGTGCTAAAAATGAGGATATCATCAAAGTACACCACAATAAATTTTCCCATGTAGGGTTGGAAGACACGTGTCATCATCCTCGAGAATGTACTAGGGGCATTGGACAACCCAAACGACATTACTAACCACTCGTAGAGCCCCTCTTTAGATTTAAAGGCTGTCTTCCACTCGTCACCCTCTCTAATTCAAATTTGGTGGTAGCCACTCCTAAGATCCAATTTAGGAAATATCGTGGCTCCGGCTAGCATGTCCAACAAATCATCCAAACGAGGGATAGGAAACCTATATTTAATTGTTATTTTATTGATGGCCCTACTATCCACACACATCCTCCAAGATCCATCCTTCTTAGGAGCTAATAGAGTCGGGACGGCTGTAACGCCCCTGATTTTCGTTAATTATTTTACGTACCCTCTGTGACGTAATTTTGGCGTAAGGGCGTTACGTCAGCTCGTCTAGTAGTGTGTTGAGCCTTAGCTTAGTTAAAGTATGTCTTGTAGATCGAGCGTGCGAGTTTTCGCATCGTTTCGGGTTAAAGTAAAGATTTTGGGTGGATTTCAAGATTTTAGCTTCGGGAGGCTTTAGCCCGATTTCGGCCCGTCGGAATTGAATTCTGACTTCGCCGTTGGATTCGTAGCGCCGTGTTTTAGTTAAGGTGCGAATTTCGTAGAAATCCGAAGTGTTTTGGTCGCCCTCGAGGGTTAGGTAAGATGTGAGAATTATTTAATTAATTTAAATAATAAACTTAGGTTAGTATATAAGCCTAAGTCTCTTCTTTCCTATTCATTATCTTCCTCCTCGATCAAACCAGCCGCCGAGCGAGAGAGGCGAGAGCGGAGGTTTTGTGAGCCTTCAACCGGCGATTCCTAGGGCTGTAGTGGTCGGAATCGAGTTTGGTTTGAAGATTTGGAAAGCTCTCGGCGAGATCTTCGTTCTAGCGGTAAGCTTTTCTCGTTTCGTGGAGTTTTGGGAGATTTGGCGGTAACCTAACTCTTCCTTTTGGTCTGAATCGTTCTAGGATTTCGTGCTTGAGTGTTTCCTTAGCCTTCAGAGCGGAGGACCTCGAGTTTCGCAAGGTTAAGGCAAGTGGCTTCCTCCTCCTTCTCTTTCTGTTCTTGAAGTATTGTTTCGCTCGTGTCGATTTCATGTCGCTCGGTTTAACTTAAGTTTTGGAGTGTTAATGTAAGCTTCCTTGATTATTCTTCCTTTGCTATGAATCGGGTAGTTGTTCCCTGGAGAAAACCGTCCTATCTATACCCAAAGGATAAATAGCTTCTAGGAGAATCGCTATCCGCAGACCACACAGCAGAATAGGGGATTCTGTTGCAATTCGTCGAGATTTCACGGGACATTCCGTGTAATCCCGACGAATTCCGATGAATCATACCAGACGGCAACTTCTGTCAAGTTAAAGATTTTCTGTGTCAATTCGTCGAGATTTCACGGGACATTCCGTGTAATCCCGACGAATTCCAACGAATCCCGTGGAATTCCGACAAATCAAGTTAAAGATTTTCTGTGTCAATTCGTCGAGATTTCACGGGACATTCCGTGTAATCCCGACGAATTCCGACGAATTCAAACAGCAACAATTTCTGGACCTCCCCCATTCTATGTGGTGATTGGTAACCTTTACCAACACAGTCAATCTTCCATCTTCTCCGCATGCTCTTAATTCTATGTCTCGAAAAACATTCAAATGTCTCGAGAAATCCCTTGCTTTATCTCGAGAAATCCTTCCAGTTCTCGAGAAGTGCTGCCTTGAATGTTGTCCCTCTTCTTCTCGATAATTGATGGTAAGAACCCCGCCTGGAACGCATGTGATTTCGTTGAGTTTTTTTTTATGTTTGAATCTCGTGTCCCCTCGGGTGCACTTGAATGATGGCCAGTGACCTTTCGGTGCTCCTGATCTCGAATCCCTCCCGTTTGAACTTCTTTTTACTCGTTGTGGTCTGTTGACATTTGAGTTACTCTTATGATTCATATTGATCGATGTGTACTTTGCCTTGACCCTAATTCTTAGGTCCTTCCAGTGATTATTCTTTCGGGCAGCGTCCCGTGTTTAATTAAAATTTAAGTAATAAGAACTACTGTCTTTAGCCTTACACAGTAGTTGTGTTTGGGAGACAGTGGGGGAAAATGTTATAGCCTTGCACGGTAGTCGTGTTTGGGTGGTAGGGTCTAGTGGTACCCCCACCTGGTTTTGGGCTTTGGGTAGCGGAGGTAGTTAACCGCTCCCGTATAATTTGAGCTGATCAGTCTCTTTAATTGATGAAACTAAATAAATGAACATGTTTGTTCCTCTTTTGGTATATAGTGCACTTGATGCTTGTTGGTTCTTTGTTGGAGCTCTCTTTCGGTAAATTTTGGCTTGGGTTGGTACCCCTTATGCCTTGTTTGTTTTTCTGCTAATCTTCTGCCACTTGTAATTCCTTGCTGAGGCGTTCTTTGTTTTATTGAATGCCTCAGGTTCAGAGCCGTAGCGGCTAGTGGTGTTGCCTGGAGTTCAGAGTTTGTAGCTGCTCACCCCGCTGTTGCGAGGTAGTTGTTTTTAGTTGCTTCTTGTGCTCAGACATACTAGTTGGTGCCAATGGGTTAGTGTCATGCTGTTGACGCCCATTGTGCCCTTTTTTATACCTTATAGTTACTTGTCAGTTTATGCCACTACTTATAGATCTTGTGTATCTTACTCTCTGGGAATGATTTATGCTAGGTGCACTATAGTTATAAAATGGTTTTTCTTCATCCTCATTGCATTCTTTCTAACTAAAACCCTTAACTTTAAAGTCGTCTAAAGGTATTTTCTACTCTTACAGTACGCCTAGTTATGTGCATATCACTTACGTCATGCTCCGTCGTTTGCATACATGTAGGACTTTAAGTAAACTAAATTAAGTATTTTTCCGCTGCAATTATACATACTTTCTCGGTGGACTAGTTGATCCACGAACTGAGAGACACAGTTCTTATCTCAAAACCCCTAATAAATGATTTCAAACGATGACTTATCAGATAATCATGTTTGTTTAGTTAAGTAATAGGATCCCGCCTGAGCGTCTACAGTTGTCTCCTGTATGACGTGGCATCACGACGTGTATTTTCTCTTACTCTGATATTCTTAAATTCGGAGAAAATGCGGGTTGTGACAGTTGGTATCAGAGGGAGGTTGTTCGACAAATTGGTCGGGCAACAAATTCTGATATAGATTGGTAGTTTTTTTTTGGTTTCATTGCATACACACACCGATATGTCATCAGTACGTCTTGGCCGAAGCATGAACACTACACTCATAGCATGATAAGAAGTATACGGGGCATATTATGTAGTATGGGATGCATAATATGTGTTTGTATATGGATCCACCATAGGTTGCAACATGTGACGGTTATGTAGTATGGGATGCATAACCATCATCACATGGATGCCCATTAACACGTTTTCTTTTTCGTTACATGCGATATTATGTAGTATGGGATGCATAATATTTCATGTGTACGCCGCTCATAACATGCATTAAGGCCTTTATTAGAATGCATAGCACAACATACTTTACATAGCATTGCATAAGCACACGTGCGAAGTTAAAGACTTATATGATGACACACGTACACACATGATTTCAAAACAAGTAGAAAATTCATGCATTCATGCCCCTTGCACATGAGTCAAGTGGGACGATGTAGTATCGTTCCTGAATTTAGCATATCATCATGAAAATATCCCAGAGAAAGGTAGTGGAAATGGCAAGTAACTGTACATGTATGTTCTGAAACAAGCAGTGTAGTTCTAGTGTAAGGTTAAGTTTTAATTAGAGGTTTATGCGTATTAGCAGAAATGGCGCGCAAGCGAGTCGCGACTAGGTCGACTCCCCAGTCTGAGGGCGAGTCTTCGGGTGCGCAGAGTGAAGCCTTGATCGAGAGTCTGCGCCAGAGCAATGAGACTCTGACTAGGCAGATGGTTGCGATGCAGTCGCAGGTCGAGGCGTTGTTGGCTGCCGGTGCTAGGCAGCAACCCGTAGTGCAGGCCCCAGTAGTAGGACAGACTGTACCTACTCCTCCTGCTCCCTTGGTACCCCTGGTAGCGATACCACCGGAAATGAATTTCATTTCGCATTTTCAAAGGTTGGGACCTCCTACGTTTGACGGAAGAGCAGACTTCATGGCATTAGACGACTGGTTTGTTGCCATTGAGGAGATGTTTTCGTACTCAGGAATCTCTGCAGACCAAAAGGTGATGGTCGCCGCTTACCAGCTGAAAGGACTTGCTAAGAGCTGGTGGATCAGGGAGAGGGAAAATCTCGTGGGTGGATGTTCGTGGGAGTCGTTCAAGGCGATGGTGTTAAAGAAATTCCTGCCGTCGGTCGAGCAAGACCGTTTAATGAATAATTTTCTGCACCTGAAGCAAAGACAACTCACGGTTAGTGAGTATGAGATCGAGTTCAGTAAGTTGAGCAGATTTGCTCCAGATTTAGTGGCTTCTGAGGCAGGAAGAATGAAGCGATTTCTCGGAGGTCTTCGTTGCGATTTTCAGCAGTTGGCGAGTGCTTATAAATCTGAAAGTTATGCTGAAGTGGTAGAAGCAGCACTGAAAGTCGAGGCTATCGACAATGCCAAGAATCGGGGTGCTCTAATGAAAAAGGACAAGAGGAAAGTCGAAGAGGGGGAGACCCCCAAGGTATCTAGCTTGACTCCAAAGAAAAGGAGTGGAGAGGTGTGTAGCTTCTGTGGCCGCCCCGGCCATCCAGTTGAGAAATGTTTCAAGAGGAAGGGAGCTCAGAAGCAGCAGCGAGTGCTAGCAATCCAGGGTGCTCCGAAGGGCGAGGTGCTCTGCCAGTTGTGCAAGCAGAAAGGGCATGATGTGGCCCAGTGTTGGACCAAAGATAAAGTCTGCTTCCAGTGCAAGCAGAAGGGGCACATGAAGTTCCAATGCCCGCTGATTCAACCCCCGTTGCAGCCTGTACCGCTTCGAACCTTGCCGCCGCCGCAGCATCAGGATAAAGGAAGAGGAAAGCTGAACGTGTTAACCCAGGAGCAAGCGCAGTCTTCGACCCAAGTGATCGCAGGTTAGACCTTAAGACAACTGTTTAGTCTTGTTTTCATTTTAGTTCGCTGTATTAGACTAGTTTCTCTTCGCGCTTATAGGAAGATTTAAGGTAAAGAATCGTTGGGCGCGTGTTCTGTTCGATTCGGGTGCTACCCATTCGTTCGTAGCAAGGGATTTCGTTGAGCGTCACCGTTTGACCCCTGAGCTGGGCAACGATTCGTTCCTCGTTAAGTTCCCTTCTGGTGATCTGGTGTCCTCGAACCAGTGCGTCCGAAGTTGCCCCGTTCTCTTAGGAGATTTCTTGGCTGTTGCTGATCTCAAAGTGTTGGACTTAGAAGACTTTGACGTAATATTGGGTATGGACTGGTTGTCCAGTTATGATGCGGTCATCCGATGCAAGGAAAAGCGTCTGGACTTCGTAATGGACAACGGTCAACCCATGAGCGTTCTTGGTTCTCCGTACCAGAGTTCTTCGATAATTTCTGCGGTATGTGCTCGGAAACTGTTAATTTCCGGTTGTTTGGCTTACCTTGTTTCTGTAGTAGAAGCTGTTGGTGGTTCGCCGTGTATCGAGGATATTCTGGTGGTGCGAGAGTTTCCCGATGTCTTCCCTGCTAATCTCCCTGGTCTCCCGCCCGTTAGAGATGTGGAGTTCGTTATTGATCTTGAGCCTGGTACTCGTCCTATTGCTAAGGCACCGTACCGTATGGCCCCGCGCGAGTTAGAAGAGTTGCGAACCCAGTTAGATGAGTTGTTGCAGTGTGGTTTCATTAGGCCAAGTTCTTCTCCTTGGGGTGCTCCAGTTTTGTTCGTATGGAAAAAGGACGGTTCTATGAGGTTGTGCATAGATTATAGAGAATTAAACAAAGTGACCATCAAGAACAGGTACCCGTTGCCAAGGATTGATGATCTGTTCGATCAGTTGCGTGGTAGCACTGTATTTTTGAAGATTGACCTTCGGTCGGGTTACCATCAGTTGAGGATCCGTGAGTCGGACGTTCCCCCGACTGCCTTTCATTCCCGGTATGGTCATTTTGAGTTTCTAGTCATGTCATTTGGTTTGACAAATGCACCCTCTGCATTTATGGACATGATGAACCGCGTGTTCAAGGATTTTCTGGACCATTTTGTGGTGGTATTCATAGATGATGTGCTGGATTATTCTAGAAGTGCGGAGGAGCATGCTACGCATTTGCGCTTAGTATTGTCTACTCTTAGAGAGCACAAGTTGTATGCGAAGCTGAGCAAGTGTGAGTTCTGGCTTCCTCAAGTATCCTTTCTGGGTCATGTGGTGAACAAAGATGGAATTACGGTAGACCCCGCTAAAATTTCTGCCGTATTGGATTGGAAGACGCCTTCGACGCCTAAGGAGATAAGGAGTTTCTTAGGGTTGGCCGGGTACTACAGGAGATTTGTCCGAGGATTTTCAGTGCTGTCCGCACCCTTGACTAAGCTCACCCAGAAGAATACTGCTTTTGTTTGGAGCGATCAGTGCGAAGAGGCCTTTCAGGAATTGAAGAGGCGTTTGTGTAGTGCTCCGGTGTTGGCCTTGCCGGTCGAAGGAGTTGAGTATGCAGTTTATGTAGATGCATCTCATGTTGGACTAGGTTGTGTTTTGATGCAAGAAGGAAAGGTGATCGCTTATGGGTCAAGACAATTGAAAGTTCACGAACGGAATTACCCTACGCATGACTTAGAATTCGCCGCAGTAATCTATGCTTTGAAGCTTTGGAGACACCTGTTATATGGAGTGTCATGCAAGATTTTCACGGATCATAAAAGTCTGAAGTATGTCTTCACCCAGAAGGAGCTGAATCTGCGCCAGCGGAGGTGGTTGGAGTATGTGGCGGATTATGAAGTAGATATTCTGTACCATCCGGGTAAGGCTAATGTAGTGGCCGATGCCCTGAGCCGGAAAACCGCGCATATCTTCAATCTCTCAGTGCAGTCCTTAGTAGAGGAGTTTATGTTGATGGATATCTCAGTTGGTAGTTGTACCGCACCCTCGAGCTTAGAGGCTGAAGAGCCTTCTTGGATTGCCCTTACTAGGATGCATCAGGAGGAAGATCCTGACTTGCAGCATCTTCGAAGTAGAACTAAAAAAGGAGAATTGCCAGATTTTTCGATCGATGATAAGGATACTTTGAGGTACCGAGGTAGATATTGCGTCCCCGCGTTGGAAGAAATTCGGACAAAGATCTGTAGCGAGGCGCATGATTCTAGTGTTTCCTATCATCCTGGTTCCACGAAAATGTATAAAGATCTGAAGCAGATCGTTTGGTGGTCGGGTATGAAGAATGATATAGCGAAGTTTGTGTCAGAATGTTTAACTTGTCAGCGCGTGAAAGCAGATCATAGGAGGCCTGGAGGTAAGTTGAACCCGTTAGATATTCCAAGCTGGAAGTGGGAGAGTATTTCGATGGACTTCATTACCGGTTTGCCGAGATCTCCCAGTGGTCATGACTCGGTGTGGGTTATAGTAGATCGCTTGACAAAGTGTGCTCACTTTGTGCCCTTTAAGATTGGTTACTCGATGGAGAAAATAGCAGAACTGTATTTGGATGAAGTTATCAGATTGCATGGTGTGCCTGTGAGCATTGTGTCGGACCGAGACTCGAGGTACACGTCTCGTTTCTGGCAGAGTTTGCAGGGAGCCTTGGGTACCGACCTTAGGTACTCTACCGCTTATCATCCCCAGACCAATGGTCAGACAGAAAGAGTTAATCAGATCTTGGAAGATATGATAAGGTGCTATATCTTAGACCACGGTGGGGCTTGGGATAAGCGGCTTGGATTGATGGAGTTCGCGTATAACAACAGTTATCAAGAAAGCCTACAAATGGCCCCGTTTGAGGCTCTGTATGGGAGGCGTTGTCGGACTCCGTTGTTTTGGGCCGAGGTAGGTGAGAGTCCCTTGCTAGGCCCAGAGGCTTTGGAAGAGATGAATGTTGCTGTGACTCATATCCGCGAGAAGCTCCGTATTGCTCAGGAGCGGTATGAGAAGTATGCGAATCGAAGAAGAGTGGATTTAGAATTTGCCGTTGGAGACAGGGTGTTCTTGAAAGTTTCTCCGATGCCAGGTGTTAAGAGGTTTGGAAGGAACCACAAGTTGGATCCCCGGTATGTGGGACCTTTCCGGATTGTTGAGCGCATCGGAGTGTCAGCGTATAGATTGGATTTGCCTGCTTCCTTCCCTAATGTTCACAATGTGTTTCATGTAAGCCAGTTGAGGAAATGTTTGCGTAGTGATCGGCTTGTTCTTGATTCAGTGCCCGTTTTGCAACCCAATCTTTCTTATGTCGAAGAGCCCGTTCGAATCTTGGAGACTCAGGAGCGTGTGTTGCGAAGGAAGACGATCCCAATGGTTAAGGTTCTTTGGAAGAATCAGGGTGTCGAAAGCGCAACTTGGGAATTGGAGTCTGCTATGAGGGAGACTCATCCTAGCCTCTTCACTTAGATTTCGGGTAAGTCTTCTTTCCTGTATCCTTAGAATTGTTTCTGTATCTTTCTTGATCCTTGGATTTCAAGTTTCGGGACGAAACTTCCTTTTAGGGGGAGTGACTGTAACGCCCCTGATTTTCGTTAATTATTTTACGTACCCTCTGTGACGTAATTTTGGCGTAAGGGCGTTACGTCAGCTCGTCTAGTAGTGTGTTGAGCCTTAGCTTAGTTAAAGTATGTCTTGTAGATCGAGCGTGCGAGTTTTCGCATCGTTTCGGGTTAAAGTAAAGATTTTGGGTGGATTTCAAGATTTTAGCTTCGGGAGGCTTTAGCCCGATTTCGGCCCGTCGGAATTGAATTCTGACTTCGCCGTTGGATTCGTAGCGCCGTGTTTTAGTTAAGGTGCGAATTTCGTAGAAATCCGAAGTGTTTTGGTCGCCCTCGAGGGTTAGGTATGATGTGAGAATTATTTAATTAATTTAAATAATAAACTTAGGTTAGTATATAAGCCTAAGTCTCTTCTTTCCTATTCATTATCTTCCTCCTCGATCAAACCAGCCGCCGAGCGAGAGAGGCGAGAGCGGAGGTTTTGTGAGCCTTCAACCGGCGATTCCTAGGGCTGTAGTGGTCGGAATCGAGTTTGGTTTGAAGATTTGGAAAGCTCTCGGCGAGATCTTCGTTCTAGCGGTAAGCTTTTCTCGTTTCGTGGAGTTTTGGGAGATTTGGCGGTAACCTAACTCTTCCTTTTGGTCTGAATCGTTCTAGGATTTCGTGCTTGAGTGTTTCCTTAGCCTTCAGAGCGGAGGACCTCGAGTTTCGCAAGGTTAAGGCAAGTGGCTTCCTCCTCCTTCTCTTTCTGTTCTTGAAGTATTGTTTCACTCGTGTCGATTTCATGTCGCTCGGTTTAACTTAAGTTTTGGAGTGTTAATGTAAGCTTCCTTGATTATTCTTCCTTTGCTATGAATCGGGTAGTTGTTCCCTGGAGAAAACCGTCCTATCTATACCCAAAGGATAAATAGCTTCTAGGAGAATCGCTATCCGCAGACCACACAGCAGAATAGGGGATTCTGTTGCAATTCGTCGAGATTTCACGGGACATTCCGTGTAATCCCGACGAATTCCGATGAATCATACCAGACGGCAACTTCTGTCAAGTTAAAGATTTTCTGTGTCAATTCGTCGAGATTTCACGGGACATTCCGTGTAATCCCGACGAATTCCGACGAATCCCGTGGAATTCCGACAAATCAAGTTAAAGATTTTCTGTGTCAATTCGTCGAGATTTCACGGGACATTCCGTGTAAACCCGACGAATTCCGACGAATTCAAACAGCAACAATTTCTGGACCTCCCCCATTCTATGTGGTGATTGGTAACCTTTACCAACACAGTCAATCTTCCATCTTCTCCGCATGCTCTTAATTCTATGTCTCGAAAAACATTCAAATGTCTCGAGAAATCCCTTGCTTTATCTCGAGAAATCCTTCCAGTTCTCGAGAAGTGCTGCCTTGAATGTTGTCCCTCTTCTTCTCGATAATTGATGGTAAGAACCCCGCCTGGAACGCATGTGATTTCGTTGAGTTTTTTTTATGTTTGAATCTCGTGTCCCCTCGGGTGCACTTGGATGATGGCCAGTGACCTTTCGGTGCTCCTGATCTCGAATCCCTCCCGTTTGAACTTCTTTTTACTCGTTGTGGTCTGTTGACATTTGAGTTACTCTTATGATTCATATTGATCGATGTGTACTTTGCCTTGACCCTAATTCTTAGGTCCTTCCAGTGATTATTCTTTCGGGCAGCGTCCCGTGTTTAATTAAAATTTAAGTAATAAGAACTACTGTCTTTAGCCTTACACAGTAGTTGTGTTTGGGAGACAGTGGGGGAAAATGTTATAGCCTTGCACGGTAGTCGTGTTTGGGTGGTAGGGTCTAGTGGTACCCCCACCTGGTTTTGGGCTTTGGGTAGCGGAGGTAGTTAACCGCTCCCGTATAATTTGAGCTGATCAGTCTCTTTAATTGATGAAACTAAATAAATGAACATGTTTGTTCCTCTTTTGGTATATAGTGCACTTGATGCTTGTTGGTTCTTTGTTGGAGCTCTCTTTCGGTAAATTTTGGCTTGGGTTGGTACCCCTTATGCCTTGTTTGTTTTTCTGCTAATCTTCTGCCACTTGTAATTCCTTGCTGAGGCGTTCTTTGTTTTATTGAATGCCTCAGGTTCAGAGCCGTAGCGGCTAATGGTGTTGCCTGGAGTTCAGAGTTTGTAGCTGCTCACCCCGCTGTTGCGAGGTAGTTGTTTTTAGTTGCTTCTTGTGCTCAGACATACTAGTTGGTGCCAATGGGTTAGTGTCATGCTGTTGACGCCCATTGTGCCCTTTTTTATACCTTATAGTTACTTGTCAGTTTATGCCACTACTTATAGATCTTGTGTATCTTACTCTCTGGGAATGATTTATGCTAGGTGCACTATAGTTATAAAATGGTTTTTCTTCATCCTCATTGCATTCTTTCTAACTAAATCCCTTAACTTTAAAGTCGTCTAAAGGTATTTTCTACTCTTACAGTATGCCTAGTTATGTGCATATCACTTACGTCATGCTCCGTCGTTTGCATACATGTAGGACTTTAAGTAAACTAAATTAAGTATTTTTCCGCTGCAATTATACATACTTTCTCGGTGGACTAGTTGATCCACGAACTGAGAGACACAGTTCTTATCTCAAAACCCCTAATAAATGATTTCAAACGATGACTTATCAGATAATCATGTTTGTTTAGTTAAGTAATAGGATCCCGCCTGAGCGTCTACAGTTGTCTCCTGTATGACGTGGCATCACGACGTGTATTTTCTCTTACTCTGATATTCTTAAATTCGGAGAAAATGCGGGTTGTGACAACGGCTCACAGGCTCTTACTATGGCAGATAAATCCTTTTTGTAGCAAATCAGAAATTTGAGTTTGCAACTCTAAGTGTGCGGCAGGATTTAACCGATAGTGAGGCAGATTGGGTAATGAGGAACCTGGTATGAAATCTATCGCATGTTGGATGTCTCGCAAGGGAGGCATCGCAGGTTGTAACTCTTCCGGATAGATATCCTTAAACTCCTCTAACAGGCTACGCAGCGCTGGCGACAAATTTTCAAAAGAAGCAACGTCCTCGTTTGCTTGTAAGCAAACTAACGCATAGAGGACACCATCCAAAAATATCTGGCGCACGAACTCTTTCTTACCTATCAAGTTTAAGGTTTTCTTCTCTACTGACACAATTGTGTCTTTCGAGGTGACCGATGGGTCCTTAGGCGGAGAGGGTTTGAAGATAATAGTCTTGCCATTAAACTTGAACTCATAAGTGTTGGCTCGCCCGAAGTGAGTAACATTATGGTCATAGAGCCATGGGCGACCTAATAAAACATGACACGTGTAAGACCCCATTTTTTTTCTTCTTTCAAAAACCCGGGTCTTATGCCCAGAACCGCCGCTTTGCGGTGACACCCTCTCTCAGGAAGGTCGCCACTACAAAATGTCGATCCTGCCGGCCATGTGCAACCCGGGGTGTTCACCAGGCTGATAGGAGGGCGAGATGAGTACTCGCCGAGTACCCGCGAGACGACCTATTCTCGGCAACATGGAGGTTTGCGAGGTCGGATCCCGGCATGCGGCCACCAAGAGAGGGACTCGCGGACCAGCGAGCGAGGCACGTGAGAGGACAGTGAGAGCTCTCGCGAATACTATCCTCGCAGGCCCTTTGTCCCTAGGCCATGAAGGAAATTATCCTTTTACCCTCGTGGCCTACCAATAGCCCCTCCGAACAGCGGAGATTGGCTATCAGCAGACCAAATTTGGGTTGCGTATAGTAAAATCGAGAGGCGGATTCCTGCTATTTGCAGGCCAGATCAGAAAGTCTATAAATAGGATCCAAAGGGCACCTTTGGAGAGGACTTCTTTTTTTTGGAGCTTCTCTCTCCTCAGGCCTTCCTTGAGCTCTCCAGGGTGCCCAGGTTTCAGCTTTTGGCTTGGGAGGGGAAGCGCTCCAAAGATCTTCCGGGTATGTGGTGGGTCCTCCTTGCTGAGCCTTAGGATCAGTGTCCAACTCCGAGGCTCCGGTCTGTTCTCTCGCGAGATTAGTAAGGGTCAGTCGCTCCCCAACCCGTTGGGGGCCCCGAACTCCACCGAGACCATTTATTGGTTTCAACATTTTTGGTGCGATGAGCGTGGAGTGCGGTTAGCTCAAGAAAATCTCAGGGAAAGCATGACCGGCGAGGATGAGTGGGACGCGAACCCCAGAGGATCGCCACCCCCAGGAGCACCAGCCACAGTGGAGATGTTGGCGGATCTTAGGCGAGATCTTCATGGAGCTTTTCAGAGCGCTCTCGCCACTGCGCCCGGCGGTTTCGCGACCCCGGCGCCCCAGGTGGCTCATCAACCTGGAGTCGGCGAGAGCGAGCCAGCTCATCGAGCGGGAAAAGAGGTGGCGGCCCAGGGAGGAGGGCGAGATCTGTCTGGGCGAGAGCTGTTCCCCAGCCCTGATGGGGGAAGCGAGAATCCGGCAAGGGAGACTCTAGCGGGGGGAAGCTCGGCCAGGGAGGTCCCGACGAGCTGTCCTCTGATGAGATCAGTAGGAGTAGGGTCACCCGAGGAGCCCGCGAGAAGGGTAGAGCAAGTTCAGGGGGTGAGTGGGGGAAGTCCTTTCTGCGAGATGGTGCTCTCGGCACCACTCCCCGATGGGTTCAGGGAGCCTAACATGATGCTGTATTCTGGCAATGACGACCCCATTCAACACCTGCAGTGGTTCGAGGATATGGTCTCGATCAGACCCATGTCAGAAGCCTTCAAGTGTCGACTCTTTGCTACTACCCTGATGGAGAAGGCGAGGGACTGGTTCCACCAGATTCCCTCAGGATCGATCTATACCTTCGAGAACTTGCGTAAAGGTTTTCTCTTACGTTTCTCCGCCATGAAGAAAAGAAAGAAGGATCCAGAATCGCTCTTCGACATCAAGCAGAGGTCAGGAGAGTCGTTGGCTCATTATCTGGAGCGGTTCCGAGAGGAGGTCCTCCTTGTCCAAGAGGTACCAGGGTATACCCTCCAGCTCGCCTTTACATTGGGGCTGAGGGAAGGCTTCTTCAAGATGGACCTCAAGAAGAAGGCTCCTCAATCTTATGAAGAACTGATGGAAAGAGCGGTAGAGGAGGTAGAAGGGGAGGCAGCAAACCCCGAGTTTGCGAAGAGATTGGCACGGCTGAGCGAGCCGGAAGGGAGACAGCAAGAGCCAAGGAGGAGAGAAGAAGCGAGGGCCCCAGAGTTGGGATGGAGTCAGTAGGGTGGAGGAATGCAAGGCCCAGGGAGGGGTTTCCCCCACGGGGGAGGTAACTTCCAAGGAGGGCAGGGAAGACCTCACCAGCTGGGGTGGAGACAGGGCCCGAGGCCATTTCCACCCCCCCCTCATTAGGCAATGGAGATCGGTAGAGGAAGAGCAGGAAGAGGAAGAGGAGGGGGAGCCGGAGGAGCCGGCCCCAGAAGAAAGAACCGAGGAGTCGGGGATGAGGCAAGGGGGGTGGCGCTGCCGTACTGTGACTTCCATCAGGAGGAAGGCCACGCAACGGCCACCTGCCCTGAGTTCTTGGAAGTCAGAGGGGCGAGAGCCCCAACACCACAAGCACAGCAAGGGGGAGCAAGGATTGAGGAGATTCTACCTCAGGGAGATGAGGATGAAAGGTGCGAGGATCGGGCAGACGTAGGGACCCGAGGAGGGATCAGAGTGATCCATGGGGGGGTGGGGGTCGAGGCAACCCGGAAGGCGAGCCTCCATGCCATGTACCGTCGGAGTGTAGCTTCGACATCCCAAGCCCCACCCCCCGCGGAGAAGATCACCTTCTCCCAGAAGGACCTGCCCTGTCACGAAGACCCATTCTGCGATGCGCTGGTCATCCAGACAGCCATCGAGAACTTCACCGTCTCTCGAATCTTGGTGGACAACGGGAGCTCGGTCAATGTTATTTTCAATAAGGCGTTCGACGGGATGCAGTTAGAGCCCAGGAGGGTGTTGGCCTCGGATGGCCCGCTGTTCGGATTCTCAGGAGAAAGGAAAGAAGTAGAAGGGGGAGTAGGACTTCATGTGACCCTGGGAGGGCAGTCCCGGAACTGCCGCTTTGTGATAGTGGATGCCCCCAATAGCTATAGCGCCATCTTCGGTCGGCCTCTTATCAGTGCGTTCCGGTGTGTCCCGTCCACTTTCCATCAATGCCTCAAGTTCAGCACGGGGGGAATCCAGGTCCGGGTCAGGGGAGATCCCAAGGTGGCGAGGCAATGCTATGTGACCGCCGTCAACACCATCTCTTGGATGGAGGAGGCAGAGGAGTGGGATAAGGTAATGGAAGAAGTGGCCGCGACGGAAGAGGTAGAGGAAGAAGTAGTTCGTGCCCAGGAAGGGGTCGGTGAGGGACCCAGGGCGGGGGAGGAAGAAGGAGAGCAGGGAGAAGAGGAGGCCCCGGGGGGGGGGGGGGAGGGGCGGAGGAGATAATGGAGGTAGGAGAGGAAGGGAGGAGAGGAGTAGTTCATGCCCAGGAAGGGGTCGGTGAAAGGCTCAGGGCGGGGCAGAAAGAGGGAGAGAAAGAAGAGGAACAGAGCCCCTGGGGGGAGCAGTCCAGGCTAGAGGCTGTAGATGAAGTGGTGGAGGTGGAGATCACCACTAAGGCCGGGGCGATCGAGAAGATCAGGATCAATGGGTAGCTCAGCCCGGAGGATCGGGCGAAGATCTTGGCTTGCGTCCAGGACAATGTGGACGTCTTCGCATGGAGCGCTGCAGAGATGCCGGGAATCGACGCGGACGTGGCGTGTCATCGCCTCAACCTCGATCCCGGCGCTCGCCCCATCCGCCAGAACAGGAGGTCCACGACGGACAAGCTGGAGGTGCCCATCCGGGAGGAGGTGAACAAGCTCCTCAAAGCTGGCTTTGTATCGGAGATCCAGTACCCAGGCTGGGTCTCCAATGTTGTGATGGTAACAAAGGGGGAGGGTAAGTGGAGAATGTGTGTGGACTTTTCTTTACTTAATAAATCGTGCCCCAAGGACTGTTATCCCTTGCCTAAAATCGACGCGCTGGTTGACTCAGCCGTCGGTTTTTCTGTGATGTCTTTTTTAGATGCTTTTTCAGGTTATCACCAGATCCGCATGCACCCTCCCGACATTAAAGATGTGTCCTTCATCACCGGGGATGGGTGCTATTGTACAAAATGATGCCGTTCGGTTTGAAGAATGCAGGGGCCACATATCAGCGTATGATGGATAGGGTGTTTCGCGAGCAGAAGGGAAGGAACTTAGAGGTCTATGTGGATGACCTAATGATCAAGAGCCATAATCTTGAGTCCCATCTCAGTGACCTCGAAGAGACTTTTGAAACCTTGAGAAAGTTTAAAATGAGGCTTAACCCCTTCAAGTGTGTCTTCGGGGCCAGTCGAGGGAAGTTCTTGGGTCATTTGCTCACCCCTTTTGGAGTGTAGCCTAATCCCGATAAGGTAAAGGCGATCCTTGAGTTGAGATCTCCACGGAGTGCGAAAGAGGTCCAGCGTCTGACAGGGAAGTTAGCCGGGCTGAGCAGGTTCCTTTGCAAGGCAGGAGAAAAATGTTCTTCCTTCTTCAAGGTATTAAGGGGTAACCAAAAATTCGAATGGACTCCCGAATGCGAAAGGGATTTTCAAGCGCTAAAGGAACAACTGACCCAGGCCCCATTATTGCAAGGGCCGAGACAAGGAGAAGATCTATACCTGTACTTGGGGGTAGGGCCAGAAGCGGTTAGCTCAGTGTTGGTTCGAGAGGAAGGGAAGAAACAACTCCCCATCTACTACGTCAGCAGGGTACTCAGGAAGGCCGAACTCAGATATCCTATCCTCGAGAAGTTAGCGTTTGCCTTGGTGGCGTCAGCTAGGCGGCTCAGACCCTACTTTCAGGCACACTCAATCAAAGTGGTGACTGACCACCCCCTTCGTGGCATCATGGAAGGGGTAGAGCACTCTGGGAGGTTGGCAAAGTGGGCGGTAGAATTGAGCGAGTTCAATGTCTCCTACGTGCCCAGGGTATCCATAAAGGCACAGGCGGTGGCAGATTTCATGGCCGACTACGTGACTGAGTTAGAGGAATCTGAAATACCCCACCCGGTGGCTTGGAAGATGCTGGTCGATGGTGCATTGGGAAAGCATTCCTTCGGAGGAGGGGTGGTGTTGGGGAGTCCCCAAGGAACCAGGATAGAGCAAGCGATAAACATCCATTTCCCCCTTACTAATAATCAAGCCGAGTACGAGGCCGTGGTAGCAGGCCTCTGAATGGCACAAGAATTGGGGGTGCAGGACGTGGAGGTCTCGACAGACTCCATGGTGGTGGCGTGCCAGATCAGGGGGGAATTCGAAGTCAAAGAACCAACTCTCTAACGGTACCTGGAGAAGGTTAAAGGGATAGTGGGACAGTTTCGCACCTTCTCCATCAAACACATCCCAAGAGGAGAAAGCACCCAGGCGGACCTCCTAGCCAAGTTCGGTCCCTGGGCCGGGGGAACGGTGTCGGAGCTTTTCCGACCCTCCATCGAGGAGGGGGAGGTGATGGAGGTGGACCAGCGGGTGTCGTGGATGGATCCCTTCATCACCTACTTAACAACGGGGAAGTTCCCCGAGGAAGAGGCAGACAAGCGCCGGCTCAGGTATAAATCAGCTTACTACTCCTTGCATGCAGGGGTACTGTATAGAAAGACCCTCTCGGGGCTCCTGACCCGTTGTGTCCCGGAGGAGGAAGCCCCGAGGGTCCTGGAGGAGATTCACTCAGGAGAGTGTGGCAGCCACTCAGGAAGCAGGACCCTGGAAGGGAGAGTTCTGAGGCAAGGCCACTTTTGGCCCACCCTCAGCAAGGATGCGGCCGAGTTCTCCAGGAGGTGCCCCAAGTGCCAACTCTATGCTCCTCTCCAACTCCTCCCAGCTCAGAGGCTAAGAACGATCACGGCTCCTTGGCCATTCGCAATCTGGGGACTAGACCTGGTGGGACCTTTCCCCCAGGCAAGCGGTCAAAGGAGGTTCTTGCTAGTGATGGTCGATTACTTCTCCAAGTGGATCGAAGCGAAGGAACTGGCCAAGGTAACCTCCCAAGTGGTAAAGAATTTCATTTGGGGTGAGATTATTTGCAGGCACGGGCTTCCTCTAGCCGTTGTCACAGATAACGGGCCGCAGTTCGCCAGTGATGAGTTCGTTAGTTTCTGTACTCAGCTCGGCATAGATCTCAGGTTCGCGTCGGTCCACCACCCAAGGAGCAATGGGCAAGTGGAGGTGGCGAACAAAATTATAGTAAACCTCCTCAAGAAGAAGATCGAGAACCTTAGAGGGAGTTGGGTGGAGCAACTTCCCTCGGTCCTCTGGGCACTGAGGACCACCCCAAACACAGCTACCGGGGAGACCCCCTTCAAGCTGTCCCACGGATCCGAGGCTGCCCTCCCGGTTGAGTTTGAAGTCAAGACACCTAGAGTGGTCGCCGCAGGGGAAGGAGGTGAAGAATGGAGAGCGAACAACGAAGAAGGCCAAAGATTGCCTTTGGACCTAGTGGAGGAACTCCGAGACCTGGCCACCGTTAGGCAGGAGGAAGTGAAAAGGCGGATGGCCAAGTACTTTGACAAATATATCCGAGTAAAACATTTCCAGAAGGGGGACTTGGTACTAAAGAAGGTTGATACGGCCGGAAGGGGGGCCACGGTAGGTAAGCTCAATCCCAACTGGGAGGGCCCATATATTGTAAGTGAAGTGCTAAAGTCAGGAGGGTACCACCTCCGGGATGTGGAAGGGGTACCCCTCGGTCGGGCCAGAAGTGGGGATGACTTAAAGCGTTTTTATCCATAAAGTTCCTTTTCAATACCCGTTCTAATATATTATTTCTCATGTGCTGTTTCTTCGACTATGGGTCCCAGGTGACAAATTCTTTTATGCTGGATTGCCCCGGACGATCCCGCTGCCAGGCTCTCACTAGCCGGTGGGTCAGGTTGATCTCGCGGAGAGGCTTGTCACGACCCGCATTTTCTCAGGAATTAAGAATATCAGAGGAAGAGAAAATACGTGTCATGATGCCACGTCATGCAGGAGACAACTGCAGACGCTCAGGCGGTAACCTCTTACTTGATAGTTGAAAACATGATTTCACGATAATCATTATTTGAAATCATTTATTAGGGTTTAGAGTCAGAACTGTGTCTCTCAGTTCGTGGATCAACTAGTCCACAGAGAAAATTATATATGTAACTGCAGCGGAAAACACTTGATTTAGTTCATTTAAGGTCCTATATGCACGTGAAGGCAGGACATAAAGTAGATAATATGCACTTAACTAGGCGTAGTATAAGTATAGAAAATATCTTTAGGTGACTTTAAAACTAAGGGTTTTAGTTAAAAATGATGAGATGAAGATGAATGAAAAGGCATTTTATCACTATAATGCACCTAGTCATAAATCATTCCCAGAGAGTAAGGTATCAGATCTAAAAGCAGTGGCATAAACTGGTAAGTAAACTATGAAGTATCAAAGAGGCACAATGAGCGTCAATAAGCTGACACTAACCCATTGGCCCAAACTAGCATGTCTGAACACAAGGAAAAACAAACAACAACAACTACCACTACCTCGCAGCAGCGGGGTAAACAGCAGCTAAAAACTCCCGAAGACTTCGGGCTACTCCACTAACCGCTACGGCTCTGGACCTGAGGCATTCAATAAACAAGAACGCCTCAGCAAGGGAATTGCAAGTGGCAAGAAAAATAAGGAAAAGACAAGCAATAAAGGCGTACGGGGTACCAACCCAAGCCTGATTCACTGAAAAAGAAGCTCTGAAACAAGGAACTAAGCAAAGCACCAAGTGCAACCAAATATCATAAGTAGGAGCAAGTATAAATTAATTATCTTGTAAATTTTGCATACGTGAGACTGATCAGCTCAAATAAACGGGTGCGGTTTCTTACCTCCGCAACCCAAGCCCAAATCCAGGTGGGGGTACGTCTAGACCCAACCACCCAAACACGGCCTACAGGAACACAGGCAACGCCTGCTGATCACGTCCTTGAAATGGCCACCGTGCAAGCTAAAAGCATATATTCATTTTAATTAAATCATTAAGACACGGGACGAAGCCCGAGAAATAATCAACAGGGATACCCTAAGAGATAGGGTCAAAGCAAGGCACACACCGATCAAGATGAATCACAAGCGAAACCAACGATTTGCAAGATCACATCAGGTTTAGAATTTTGATAGGAGGTAAACATGATCAAAGACGCAATGCAGTTATTAGCAACATCACCGCATACTGCTAACATCACAAATACTAGGAAGAAATACCCTAAGGATAGGGTCACCATGAGATAACTGCTAATCAAACGATTCATAAGGGGAGACTCGGAGTCATTGAACCAAAAAGGCAAAAGGGGTTCAAGATCGAGGGATTCACGATCAAGGACACCCAAGAGACTTGGGCAAAACTCCTTGTACCCTTGTAAGAGGCACAAGGTTTCAAAAAGGAGGAGGAGTAATCAGAGGCATAAATCATGACGAATCATAAGAGTAAACTCAAACGTTAACAGACCACAACGAGTAAAAGAATTCAAGCAAAAGGGAGTCAAGATCAGGAGCACCGAAGGGATACTGGCAACATCCTTGTGCGCTTGAGAGGACACAAGATTTAAACATGAGAATCGCAACGAAATCACATGCGCTCCTGGCGGGGTTCCAAGGGGCCGCGCCCCTGGCGGGGTCTTAGGGGCAGAGCCCCTAACGGGGTCCAAGGGGCAGCGCCCCTGGCGGTGGTCTCGCTGACCGATCAGCGAGCGGGGTCAAGGGGCAGAGCCCTTGCGGGGTGCGGGGCAGAGCCCCGTCCAAAATTTTGAAATCCCACCACCGGAAATCATGCAAAAATCACCTCAAAATGAGGACTTCCCGAGAACTACAAAGGACTTCTCGGAAGATAGAAGGTTGAATTTTCGAGTAATAGGCAACCTCTCGAGACATGAAAGGGACCTCTCGAGATATGAAGGGAAATTCTCGAGACAAGAGAAATCTCTCGAGACATGAAAGGTATCTCTCGAGACAAGAAAGGGCCAGAGACAGCTATGTCTCGAGACATCCCTTATGTCTCGAGACATCCAAAGCTGCAGAGACAGGTATGTCTCGAGACATCAGCTATGTCTCGAGACATCCCCAAAGAAAGAGACAGTTATGTCTCGAGACATCAGCTATGTCTCGAGACATCCAAATCTGTCTCTCGAGCCACCGCAAGAACAAGGAAAAAAACTTGATATTTGGGTAAGATTGAGGAGGAGAAAATCAAGGGGAGGTTCTAGATCATAAGTTATTACACCAAACACACAAACTCTTGCTAAACAGCAAGACAAGAGCTCAAAACGAGCAAACCAACCGTCAAAAGAATCAAGAGATAAAGAGGAAGAAACCACTTGCCTTAACCTTGCAAAACTCGCCTAACTCCGCTCCGAAAGCCAAGGTAACTCCCGAGCACGAAGACCTGGAGCGCTAAGGACCGAAAGGAAGAGTTAGGTCATTTCCATAACTCCAAAACTTCCACGAAGAAGAACAAGCTTACCACTAAGACGAAGATCTCGCCGAGAGCTTTCCAAATCTTCAAACCAAACTCGATTCCGACCACTACAGCTCTAGAAATCACCGGTCGAAGGCTCCACGAAGCTCCGCTCTCGCCCTAACCTTCGGCGGCTGATTTGATCGAGGAAGAAGATGAATAGGGAAGGGAAGGATTGTAGGCTTATATATAAACCTAATTTATTATTTAAATAATTAATTAATCCTTCAAAATACTTAAAACTGCGAGGGCGACCAAAACACCTCGAATTTCTATGAAATTCGCACCCTAACTAAAACACGGCGCTACGAATCCAACGGCGAAGTCAGAATTCAATCCCGACAAGCCAAACTCCGGATAAAGCCTCCTGAAGCTAAAATCTTGATAATTACTCCAAACCTTCACTGTAACTCGAAACGACGCGAAATCTCGCACGCTCGATCTGAATCACGAGCTCCAACTAAGCTAAGGCTCGAAACACTATCAAAAGAGCTGACGTAACGCCCTTACGCCAAAATTACGTCACAGAGGGTACGTAAAATAATTAACGAAAATCAGGGGCGTTACAAGGCTGGCGAAGTTGACAGGTTCTTTTATGCTGGATTGCCCCGGACGATCCCGCTGCCGGGCTCTCACTAGCCGGTGGGTCAGGTTGATCTCGCGGAGAGGCTGGCGAGGTTGACAGGTTCTTGTATGCTGGATTGCCCCGGACGGTCCCGCTGCCGGGCTCTCACTAGCCGGTGGGTCAGGTTGATCTCGCGGAGAGGCTGGTGAGGTTGTCAGGTTCTTTTATGCTGGATTGCCCCGGACGATCCCGCTGCCGGGCTCTCACTAGCCAGTGGGTCAGGTTGATCTTGCGGAGTGGCTGGCGAGGTTGACAGGTTCTTTTATGCTGGATTGCCCCGGACGATCCCGCTGTCGGGCTCTCACTAGCTAGTGGGTCAGGTTGATCTCGCGGAGAGGCTGGCGAGGTTGACAGGTTCTTTTATGCTGGATTGCCCCGGACGGTCCCGCTGTCGGGCTCTCACTAGTCGGTGGGTCAGGTTGATCTCGCGGAGAGGCTGGCGAGGTTGACAGGTTCTTTTATGCTGGATTGCCCCGGACGATCCTACTGTCGGGCTCTCACTAGCCGGTGGGTCAGGTTGATCTCGCGGAGAGGCTGGCGAGGTTGACAGGTTCTTTTATGCTGGATTGCCCCGGACGATCCCGCTGCCGGACTCTCACTAGCTGGTGGGTCAGGTTGATCTCGCGGAGAGGCTGGCGAGGTTGACAGGTTCTTTTATGCTGGATTGCCCCGGACGGTCCCGCTGCCGGGCTCTCACTAGACGGTGGGTCAGGTTGATCTCGCGGAGAGGCTGGCGAGGTTGACAGGTTCTTTTATGCTGGATTGTCCCGGACGATCCTGCTCCCGGGCTCTCACTAGCCGGTGGGTCAAGTTGATCTCACGGAGAGGCTGGCGAGGTTGACAGGTTCTTTTATGCTGGATTGCCCCGGACGATCCTGTTGCCGGGCTCCCACTAGCTGGTGGGTCAGGTTGATCTCACGGAGAGGCTGGCGAGGTTGACAGGTTCTTTTATGCTGGATTGCCCCGGACGATCCCGCTGCCGGGCTCTCACTAGCCGGTGGGTCAGGTTGATCTCGCGGAGAGGCTGGCGAGGGAGGGGAGTTTGGTCCCTAAGAGAGTTCGAAAGCGAGGAAAACTTCTCATTTTGGCGAGAAGGGGGGTCCTCGACACAAGATAATGATGAAAAGGGGGTTTGGTTCCTAAGAAATATGGTCGGAAATTTAGGGCAACTTCTCGCTGGGCGAGAAACGGAATTCTCGGCATATATAAAATAAGCGAGACGCCAAGGAGCGAGTACTATACACAAACTAGCGAATAAAAATGAAATAAAAGAAAATACCAAGCAAGAAAGAACAGTGCACAAAATTTCCATTCCAATGTAAGAGTTTAGTTACATTAGGCGGCAATCTCGCCAGCCCCAAAAAATATACATTAAAAACAAAATGAAGATTGTCTCCTAAGCCTCGCTCGGAAACTCCTCGTCGTCGCTATACTTCACCGGCGGGAGCGGCTTGAAGAGCTCCAGAATGATGTCCTCGACCGTCACGCTCTCAGCCTCGGCAACCAACAGTCCAGCTCCTTTCATGGCCTGGAAGACGAAACGAGCCGCATTCGTCGACTCTACGCGAAGCGCCTCGTCGCGGTCTCGCCTCTCTTCCTTTAAACGGTGGGGAGAATGGGGGGACGACGGCGCGAGCAAGGTCGCGGTTGAGTGCCTTCAGCCCGGCGACCTCGCCCTCCAGGCTCAGGACCCGAGCATCCGAAAGCCTGGCCATCTCGGCATCCTGCGAACAAGAAATGCGTAAGACAAAACAAGTTGGGGAGAAAGGAGATGCTGTAGATGAATGACTCACCACCCAGGTCTCGACGACAGATAGCTCTTCCTTCAACTCGTCGACTTTCTCCTGGGAGGCCTTGTAGGCCTCGACAAGCTCTGCATACTCGCGCTCCAGCTGCAGGCATCTTCTCCCCGTCATGTGGGCGAGCTCCATAGCCCGTAACTGGGACCTCGCGCTTTCATAGGCGAGGCCTCTTGCGGTTTCTTCCTTATAAGCCGTGGCGTCCTCACGACCGTACATGATGAAGGAGAAGTTGAAGGCGTGGGAGGTTGCGACGTCCTTCTCCACCCAAGTGGGGAGTATGGAGGAGACGTCGATCCGGTTGAACTCTTCTCTCCAGCGCACTAGGCGCTCGCCGGTTTCATCCCGGGCTCGTTCGCCGAGGCCAAAGTGCAGGTGGTTCGATGGAAGTGGCGGTGCCGAGCTCCTGACGGTGACCTCGGTTGGCTCCTCGGCTTCCAGATCCTCGGGGAGTGCGGAAGTGCCGGCCTCACGACCCAAGAGCTCGACAGGGCGCTTCCCCTTCACGGAAGCGCGCGAGCTCTCGCCCTTCTTGGGTTTCTTTGGAGTTGGCTGGCGAGAGGGTTTGCTACTCGAGGCCTCCACCCTCTTCTTGGAAGTGGTAGCGGTCGCGGGGGTAACCTCTCGGCATGCTGCCGCCCCCATGGTAGCGAGAGCGAGGTCGGCGGAGGGTTTTATGTTGCTCGCATAAGGAGGGTGGAGGGGGATGTCTCGCTCACCTGACAAGAGTCGTTTTAGAAAGAATATCGAGAACTAAAGAGAAACCGAGTGGTGGGGCGAGATCCTTACCTTCCCCGGGGAGCACCAGTAGTAGCTTGTCAACATTGCGGCGGAGATGGCCCACCTCGAAGTTCTTCTTCTAAAAGAACTGATAGAGGTCGCCATCGTGGCCGCCGAGAACGGTAGGGCGGTAGACGCTGTCGTTGTACTGGATAGGCGAGGTGGGGATATTGCCGAAGTTCCCCTTTACAAGGAGAAACTTCTGGGCCCAGAAGTGGGCCTTGTTGATGGCCTCGACGACCTTACACCCCGATCCTACAAAGTAGACGGTGCCCTCTGTGTAGGCGCGGAATGAGAACAGTTTCCGGAAGACCGGAAGGCTAAACTCGATGCGCTCCTCGCGCAGGAAGCAGGAGAAACCCACGATCACCGCCATCGCGTTAGGGGTGAGTTGGGCGAGAACTACACCATAGTGCCTGAGCACCTGGAAAACCACAAACGATGAAAACTGTTGCGAGCGAGACTAATCCCGCGAGAAGAATGAAGAGGAAAAGGGAACGTACCTGGCGAATCTCGGGCCAGAGGGGAAGTCGCAGGTCCACCGCGAAATGTGAGATGGGGATGGCGATCTCGTCGGGCCGGAGGGTGTTAATCACCTCGTCTTCCCCCGGCCGGCGAGCAGTGAACTCGGGGGGGGGGGGGGGGGGGACGAAGTCGGCCAGGGAAGTGAGGTATTCGTCCTCGCTCATGTTGCAGCAAAAGAAGTCGTGTTCGCAGAAAGCCCATGCGCATTTTAGCCGACCTTCGGCCTCGCGGTCGTCCTTCCCGGTTTTCACCATCTGGAATACCTGCGGGAACTAGAATGGAGGAATGCGAGAACAGACTGGCGAGAGCTCTGCAACTGAGAGGAAGGAATATTCTGAGGGAGACGGTAGATAAGCGGCATTAATGAGAAGCTATTTACAGGAAAATGGAAATGGCGGGAAGAAGCCCAAGCGCCGGGGGTACGGTTAGTCAAAACGTCACATCAGGGTGACGCGTGAAAATGAGAATCATTCCACCAATGACCGACGAGCGAGATTAATCTGCAGGGTTAGTCCAAATAAACGATTCGCAAGCAGAAACAGTACTAGCAGGCGAGAACAAGATAATGGATAGGCATCAGTATGGAAGCCGCAAGCAATAGCAAATTTAATGATTGTCCACAGTTCTTGGTAAGCAAAAACTAATAGAGGCCACAGCCAGGCGAGATTGTTCGGAATAATAATACAGAAATAACGAAAATGTTTCGCGAAGAAAAAACTAAAGTTTGCGAGATCAGTAAGGCAGCCACTGCCATCGGCCGCCGCCTCGCGGTCCCATCCTCGGCGGCCTCCTGGGGTTATGGAATTCAGCGGCAGCACTGGCATCGCGATCAATCAGGTGGGCGAAATCTTTGATCCTCGCTATGAGTGTCTCCTCGGAGGTCGCGGACTCATCAGGATCGCGAGGCATCACAGCACGAAGTTTATCGCACTCATCCATCAGAGAATCATATTTCTCCTCGGCGGCCCGTCTGTCCACTCTCGCCTGGATGTTGAGGTCCTGCAGCATCTGGTTTTGCTTTTGGAATAACTCCGCGGTTCGCTGTTTTATCACCTCGGGTTCTCGCGAATCGCCCAGGAAGTCTTCCACCTGCTCAGGAAAGGGGGGCATTTCCTCATCACCGAACTCGGAGTCGGTGTGTTGGGTCTCGCAGTCCGCTAAAGAGGGTTGCACGCGAGGTTAGGAGGGACAAATATTAGGGCGAATATCGGAGATGCGAGAAGACTTACCCGGGGAGAGCGAAAAGAACCAGGCGGAGGATCGAAGGCGGAACCATAGTTAGGGATGTGAGTTTTCCCCTTTCCAGGAGGGTATTTCGCTGTACCTACGAGGGGACCTTTCGGCCGGTGCGAGCCGCCTGAGTCCTCATTGGCGAGAAGGCTAAAGTTCGGTACCAGGATGGTCGCGTCCAGGCACTTAGGGGAAGGAGTTCGCTGACCCTGTTGCCCCGGGCTCGCAGGGGGCGGAGCTGAAGAAGAAAAATAAAGAGGTAAAAACATCATCGGGTAACACGATTTAAGTAAAATTGGCGAGATCAAGTAATGTACCATCAGGATTCTCGCTAACGGTATTCGCATTTTCCCGAGGAGTAGTGGGGGGTTCGTTCGAGGGCCCGCCAGCATCCTTGTTGGTCTTAATGGCCTACAGAGGCGAAGCTTAGAAATAGTAATCGAGTATTCTCGCGTGCCGGGTAATCCTTACCTTGTCGACGGATTTGTCGAGAGGGGAAGACTCCAGGTCGACAGTATCGTCTCCCAGTCGGCGAGCGGCCTTCGCCTTCTTCGTTTTCGGCACAGGAGAGGGGGACGGGCGATTCATCCACGCCGGGGGCTTCATCATCATCGACACCTCGCAAGCCTTGGAAGCCTTCAGGCGAGCCTCCATTTCTTTGGAGAAAGGCATCAGAGGACAGCTACAGTGAGGGAAGAATAAGGGGGAGAAGAAAGTGAAGACATCCTTCAGCTCGAGTGGTATTTATAGCCTAACGGTGGGGCCCACAGAAAGATTCCCGACAAGACAGCTGTCGCCAAGCGAACACCCAGGGTTGGATGATTCTTTGCGAGCTTAGGACAACCTCGCAAAGAGCGGGGATTGTATACAACCCGGGGTGTTCGCCAAGATGATAGGAGGGCGAGATAGGAGGGCGAGATGAGTACTCGCCGAGTACCCGCGAGACGACCTATTCTCGGCAACATGGAGGTTTGCGAGGTCGGATCCCGACATGCGGCCTCCAAGAGAGGGACTCGCGGACCAGCGAGCGAGGCACGCGAGAGGACAGCGAGAGCTTTCGCGAGTACTGTCCTCGCAGGCCCTTTGTCCCTAGGCCATGAAGGAAATTATCCTTTTACCCTCGTGGCCTGCCAATAGCCCCTCAGAACAACGGAGATTGGCTATCAGCAGACCAAATTTGGGGTGCGTATAGTAAAATCGAGAGGTGGATTCCTGCTATTTGCAGGCCAGATCAGAAAGTCTATAAATAGGATCCAAAGGGCACCTTTGGAGAGGACGTCTTTTTTTTGGAGCTTCTCTCTCCTCAGGCCTTCCTTGAGCTCTCCAGGGTGCCCAGGTTTCAACTTTTGGCTTGGGAGGGGAAGCGCTCCAAAGATCTTCCGGGTATGTGGTGGGTCCTCCTTGCTGAGCCTTAGGATCAGTGTCCAACTCCGAGGCTCCGGTCTGTTCTCTCGCGAGATTAGTAAGGGTCAGTCGCTCCCCAACCCGTTGGGGGCCTCGAACTCCACCGAGACCATTTATTGGTTTCAACAGGCCATATCGATCACAGAAGAAGATAAGTATATTTGAACATATAGAAAAGCTCAAGTCCACATCACAGGAAATATATAAAACCATAAATGGTAAATGTCGACAGAGAGTAACTGAAATAAAAAGATAACAATAATAAAGGGATCATGCCCTGTACATCATATCCTCACTACAAGGTCACTCGCGGAAGCTAACTACCAATCACTCACTGATCCTGAATCTGGTGCTCCTATATTAGACTGACCCGCCTCCGTCTTCACCGACCTCTGGTGCTGCAACATCTCCTCGGTCCCCTAAAATGATATGGTCCACCGACCGTTAGTCAAAAGACTAAGCCAATCCCCCACCCCTCCCCCGATGACTCTTAGGCACCGTGCGGGAAGGATGAAGCGGAGGACAACAAGGGGTATAACAATAGCAGATGACATGGGTATAATGAATGTCTACACTACACATGTATATATATAATTGAAGCAGTAAAAGAGCATAGTAAGAGCAGGTAAAGAATAAGTAAAGTGCAGTAAGTAAAGACATGTATATAACAGAAAGTAACCATTGATTTATAGGAATGCCCACACAAACCTATAGACCAAGGGGTCGTTTAGCAAGACCTATCGTATAAGAAGTCCCATAACCGACTTATACGATAGGGGTAGGGGTTGAAATGCAATGTTTATGCTATGTCATGCAAGGTATGCTGTTAAATGTTATGTTCACACAAGTGCAACTCACACACTACGACTCTATGCGCATAGACCTTTAGTTCCCCCTTTTTGGAGCTAGCAAGACTCCCAGGATACTCCCGTAGTGGCAAATGGAAGCGGTGGGTTGGGCCTCGCCCACCTCTAGTTTGGTATTCACACTACCTAACCTAGACCTATCGTACGCCTCAACGCAAAACCGCGGAGCATCTGCGTACTCTTAATGGCTGGACCACCAGACTTTTATGGCTAAGTGCAAATTCCACACTTACCGAGTCAATGTATTGACGTCGGTGTGAACGACCGTCCAATATCGAAGACCCACCACCTTCATGCACATGCAAACATGTTCTACTATACCCCGAGCTATAAACTCACCCGCTAATCCTCCCGGCACAACAATCATCACTGAGCCACAAGCTCACCGGCGGACTAACTAGTCCGCTGCTTCAACTACTGAGCCTACCGCTCGTACAACCAAACCAACTAACCTCACAGAACCACGGGGTGTGGGTGTGTGCGTTATTAAGTTAATCTTGTACAACATATTACTCCTACAGTTTATGGTTAATCTTGGACTTCCCGAGGATTACCCTGTAAGGGGCTCGCTACGGTACTAGGAACTATAATGGGATGACACCCCAAAGTTCCCTTTCTCAAGACATTTAATATTGTGGGCATCTACCCATATGCCTAAGCCTCTTATGTTTTCACTTGTATTAACCCTAGGTGGTTTATGACACGCTAGGGGAAAGACGATATTTCGTTTATCCCGAGCATAACTTACCCTTAACTCACCAAGCACACTTTCACCATCTAATCCATTTTGGTGACCTTCAATCTCTTCAACCTGACCATGTACACCAACTACATGTCACTTCCACTTGGTAGGCCCTTAAATACCCAAGTTCCACATTTTTACTATACGCAGACCAAACTAACTATATGAAGCTTATAAGTAGAGGTACTCCAAATATTCATCCAACTGACACAAGATATTTATTGGAGGTCTATCATGATATTTCAAAACTAAATCCAGAGAATCATATTTTTCCTTAATTATTTGCATTTATTATCATTTCTCCAATATTTGCCAAGTATGAATATGAACATGAAGTGTAAGGTATTCTCAAGACATGATCCTCATAAAGTTAAGATAAATCTATCATGCCAAAATAACAGTAAATAATGAATATCACAATTTTACAGTAAGGAAATGTCCTATATTTTTAATATTTAACTTCAATTCAAACTTGCAGATTTATGAAGGAACCACCAAGAATACTTATGCCAAAATTATAGGAAAGTTACCAGACCTCTATTATGTCCAGAAAAGCTTAATGACAGAGTTTCACAATTTATGGGAATCATTTCCTCACTGAAATAATTAATCCAAATAATTCCTAATTTGCACATATTGTGAAGTAGCCTACTGATAAACATTTCCAAAAAATTCTATAAAAATTCACGAAGCTTTCTAGTGCTCTGAAATATCCTATCACTAAGTTGCACATTTTTCCAGAGAGTTTTGGACCCTTAATTATATTTCTTAAGAATGAGACAAAATAAGTGCCTTGTAAATGAAGTACTGGTTAAATTATCTAATAAATTTCACAAAAAATACCAGAGGTCTATAATATGATTACAAAGGCACTACCAAGGTTTCATCATCATCCAAGACCATTTGAGCATGTAAATGTCTCTTATAAGTAATTTCCCTAAAGGGTTTATGACCAAATTTAGGGGGAATAAATTCTCCTAAAATCCTCTCAAAATTCCCTAGGGCATATATACATCCCATGAACATATCTCCTAAATTTCATGGCCATTCTATAGCTTTTGACCACATGTCCTTCACAAAGCTCTATATGCCTCCAAGGGGTAAAACTAGGGTCCTAGGGAATATCCACCTCTACACCACCCCATCTTACTTATGAAGGTGTTTTTGGTGATCTTAAACCAGTGGCCAAGGTTTCACCTCATGGTGAGGAGATTTGACCACAATATCCCAAGATAAACACCATGCCCTAACTTTGACCCTATTTGACCTAACTTGTGTTGACAAATTACCCAACCAAATCAGTTCCAATTGGGCTGATTTTTACCAGGGTCATGTGATAAGCCTAATAAGTACCCACCAAAATTTCGAGGGCATTGGAGGTCATTTGACCCAATAGTTAATTAATATTTGATTTATGTAATTATTACAAAAACCTTAGAAAAAAGGTCTCCTAAAATTCCCATCTTTGGGTATGATGTGTGGATAGGTGTAAGTAGCCTATGTTTTAATTTTCAAGTCAATCCCATAACCCAATTAAAAGTTATTCAAGATATGGTGGCTGCCCTACACTAGGGACCAGTCCCACCAAAATGGACCTACATGGAGCTACAGAACTCCTTTTGGGGTGAAATAAATTTTAAAATAAATTAGACTCCAAGGACTACAACTTATATGTTGGGCACTTTTTCATTTGAGAGGTTCTAGTATTTTTAATAATTATAACAAAATACTGCAGGAATAATTAATTAAACTAAAATTCTGCTTTCGACGAAATATGATCTGCGTTCGATGAACGCCGTGCTTCAGTGCGCTTGATGAAAGTCGATCTTCGTTCTACAAACTAATCCAGTTCGACGAATTAATTCTGTTCGACGAACTCCGTGCTCAGTTCGTCGAACTCAACTATTAGATCGACGATCTCCAGGATGTATTCGACAAACGACATTCCGTTCGACGAACTCTGGTTTCCGTTTGACGAACTAAACTATTTTATTTATTTTCTGGGTGAATTAATTCCGTTCGACGAATGCCGGGTTCTGTTCGACGAACTCAACAATCAGTTCGACGAACACCAGAGTGTGTTCGATGAATGAATTCCGTTCGACGAACTCCGGGCTCCGTTCGACGAACTCGACTAATCGTTCGGTGAATTTCTCCTACTCGGATCGACGAATTAATTAAATAAGCATGTAACATAATCATTTACTCCGGATTCAAAATTAAATAACATTATAGCATATAACATATTCATAGCAAATTCGACGGCTCGCAGTCATCGTCCCCGTTGGATAGATGACGCACGACAGCCCGTCCTGGGCTCCTTTGCGGGATGATTTCCCGGCCACCTGAGTCACTTCCCGGCCAGCCAATGCCACCACCACCTCCGTTGAAGTGGTGGCCGGCGATAGGTGGTGGTTGGCCGGTCAGAGGTGGTCAGAATCAGAGTTTAGAGGAGGGGAAAGAGAGCTCGAAACAAGCCCTTTCAGAAGCGCGATCCAAGCCCAATTGGGCTCGGACCAAACCCCAAATTATGAAAAGATCTAGCACTAAGGGAGAGGAGGCAGAATCGGACCTGTGTGGAGGGGTGATTCCTTGCCGATTTCCTGTTGGCCATGGCCGACCTTGAAGCTTTGGCACCTTTGCAATCTCCTATCCAGATGGGCCGACTTCTTCAGTTAGGTGGGGGAAAATGTTCCCCTCATTCTAGTGATGGATATAAGAGGCTCAATTGGGGAGGGGAGGAGGTGTAACCTCCGATTGCCATGAAGGCCATTAATGGTGATTTTCGGTTTCTTATGGGAGGAAATGAATTGGTCATCAATGAGGCCAGAAAAAGGGCTGAAAACTTCTCTTCTCCTCAAGGGGAGATGAATGGTGACATAAATTGGGTTTAATTGGCCATGAATGCCATTCTCCTCCTCTTCCTCTCTCCGCCATTTTTGGGGGAAATGGAGCTTTCTCTCTCCTAGCTGAAATCCTTCAAATTGAATGACCAACTCAGCAGCATTCAATCCCCATTAGGTGGTGGACCACACCAATTGGGTCTAGCTCAAGTGTGCTGGGTTCAATTTGGGTAAAGTAGGTCATTTTGACCTAAATTTAGGCTAAGGTAGACTTTGGTCAAATTGACCACTTGGGTTGACCACAATGGGTGGGTTGTGACCCATTTGACTCCCTTGTGAGTTAGGAAGGCTTAGGTGGAGTCAATTTGGCAAGGTGAGGGTGAATTGCCCCTTAATATGACACTTTGACCAAATTAGGGCTAGGGTTGACTTAGGGTAAATTGGCCAATTTAGAGGTCCCATGATGGGGCTTTTTGGTCCATTAGGTTCCTAATAACCCTATAAGGCTAGGGGAAATGTCAATTTGGCATGGTTGAGGCCAATTGACCCTAATTAGGCTACTTTGACCAATTTAAGGTTAGGGTTGACTTTGCTCAATTTGGCCTCTTTGGTTGACCCCAATGGGTCCTTGATGCTCTAAGGGACCCTCCAAAGGGTTAGGTGTGCCATGGTGGGGTCAAAAGGTCAAGGTGAGGCCCTAAAGTCCAACCCTAAGCTTGGTAACTAAAAATTGCTTTTTGCAGACCAAGGTGCTCTTCTCCTTCAAGCCTAAGGCCAAGTGATCTCTTCAAGCTTCCTAGGGTTTTATCATGACCTAGTCATGACAAAACCACTCTAGGGGTCTAGTTGTTTGGGGGATGTTACAACACGCATCCATGGGGATGACGTCACACCAAACCTTCTCCGAATAAGCTTTGATGGCCAGGGGTACTAAGCAACGTTTTGCTACCGGAAGGGATGTTTTATTAACCCACGCGACCTTATAGGGGTGGGGATGCGGTTCAGCCACTAACGCCATCCGGGTAACCGCATTCTCAGAAATAACGTTCATACAACTACCGCTATCAATAATCAATTTACACCACTTCTCTCCGCTTTTAAAATTTAAAGAAAAGATGTTCGTCTGATTCCATTCATCAGACGCACGCAGGGTGGCGAAAATACAACGCATCACCATCATGTTGGTTTCATCATCTAGATCACTCGGCACTCCCTCAAAATCGGAGTCATCACCAACTTCATACTTGAGCTCGGTGGAATCATCAGCAGTGTCCAACATAGCTAAGGGCTTGGCTTTAGTGGGGCATTCACTCGCGTAGTGCCCTTGAACACCACAGCTAAAACAAGAAGCGTTCGATTTGCTAATCCAACCTATGGGCACACGATCGCCGGACGGGTTACGCATATTCCTAGCTGTAATTATGATGGAGTTCAAATCAGTGGATCGAAACTTCCCTTTATCTTTCATGGCTAACGGAGGAGGTCCTAAGATGGACTTACTCTTCTGAAATGAATGCGACTTAGACTTGTGGGCCAGGTGCTTCTCAATGTCTAACGCGGCGTTATACGTTGTGCTCAAATCAGTGTGACCATAGCGAAGGAGTTACCCTGAATTTTGGGATTAAGTCCCTTGCAGAACCGGGAGAGGGTAACTTCGGGCATCTCCTTAACGTCACATCTAACCATCATGTCTTTCAGGATCCCCATGTACTCCGTGACCGAGCGGTTTCCTTGTCGAAGGGAGGCTAACTCATCAAACATTTGTGTTTGATGATACGTCGGAACATACTGGTCAGTCAACAAGGCTTTCATGCCTACCCAACCAATGAGAGGCAAACCATCCCTCGCACCTAAATGCTGCTCCTCGTCAGTCAAATGTTGCCACTGAAAGTAACATTCTATCTCCGTAACCCAATCCAAGAAAACTTGGGGATCACCAAACCCATCATAAGATGGTGGTTTGATCCGGACGACCGTAGTGATATAAAATCAGTGCGGTGCTCGTGGGGCCTGTTCGGGGTTACCATTAGGATTAATGTTCCCTTCAGCACGTTGGTGGGATGCAAGGTTTGTGGGGTCAGGATCAGGAATACGATTAATGTTAACGTTTTCCCCTACGTGTTGGTGGGCAACATGATCCAGAGGTGCCCTTTGGGCTAGCCGAATCTCGTGCAACATCTCTCAAATGTTCGTCAACTGATCATTGAACTCCTGACGGAGTTCATCAATAGCCGTTGGACCGTGACCCGAGTCTCGATCGTCCGTCATTTGAGACGAGGATGTGGGATACTCCGTGCCAAGTTTCGTACGCATGCAACGTAGACCTAAACGTTTCTGACCAGAAAAATTCTATAAATGATGAGTTTTTTTCTTTATGCCTAATAACTAGGATAATTTTTTTATGATTTTCTAACAGGAAATAATATGTAGAATGTAAAATTTTTTTTTTGCTGAAAAATAACAGATTTAGGCCGCTAAACGCAGACCACAGTTTGAAAATTTTGAGATTTTGACAACGCTAACGTGTGACGGTTGTGAGTGCTGGCGAACTAAGAGATATGTAGAACGACGCCAATTAAGAAATCAACGCAAACCTCGCTTTGATACCAAATTGATGTAAACCTTTCGCTCACCGACGCCTCGTTATGGACAGATTTTCGAGGGACGCGCGACTCAAGAAAAATGATGCAAATGCAAGCCACACAGTGCAAGTGCACCAGACTAGGCAAAGAGAAACAATTGCCACACGAAGGTTCGCTAATCCTCTTTAGATTTCCCAAGGGCGATAAGCCAATGTTTGACCAAGCGAAATGGACCCACCCGATCCGATCAAGCTATGCGTTGTACCAAAAGAGACCCACAGAAAAATTGCGATTCGGTAATGGGTAGATCTCTCCCAACAAAAGTCGGGGCTCACCAAGCCCCTTCGAAAATTAAAAAAGAAAAGGATGAATGCTAATTTCAAGATGAAAGAAAACCACGATATTTTGGTGATTCGAAGATCACGCCACATATTCCACCACAAGTAAAATAATAAAACAAAACATGACAAGTCCCAATAATTAAAATAAAGCATGACAATTTTAATTAATAATTATAAGGATACTTATTAATAAAATTTTATTTTAAAAGCATGACAATATTAATTAATAATTATAATTAAATTATTATAACTATTAATTAATGTTCTTGCATCGCTGACGGAGGTTGTAGCGGCGATGACGTCCGTCATAAATATCGTCGCGGTGATGGCGACGTAAGTCTTTGGTTGGAGAGGCGCCGTCGTCCGCAAGCGCGCCGGTAGCATCCGTAAGCGCACCGGGACTATCATCTACTTGTTGAGGGCCATCGTCTCCATCATTGGCTTGTGTTGGTACCCCTTTTGTCTCGTTATTACCTTGTTTTCGCAGGACTTATATGTTTTTCTGCCGTTTGTGCTTTCCTTGCTGAGGCGTTCTTTGTTTTATTTGAATGCCTCAGGTTCATAGCCATAGCGGTTTGAGGTGTAGCTCAGAGACCTTGTGAGCTGTAGCTGCTGTCTTACCCCGCTGCTGCGAGGTAGTGGTAGTTTGTTTTCTTCTTGTGTTTAGACATGCTAATTTGTAGCTGCTGTCTTACATTGTAGCTTACTTGCTAATTATTGCCACTACTTTTCGATCTCGTGTGTCTTTCTCTTTGGGAATGCTTTATGCCTAGGTGCATTATATAGTTATAAAATAATTTTTCTTTCATCCTCATTGCATCTTTCATAGGTCAAACCCTTATATTTAAAGTTACGTAAATGTATCTTCATACCCAATCTAAATCTAGATATATGCATATCATTTCCTTTATGTCCAGACATCATATGCATATAGGACCTTAATTGAACTAAACCAAGTATTTTTTCGCTGCAAATACTTATATACTTTCTTCTGTGGACTAGTTGATCCACGAACTGAGAGACACAGTTCTTACCCCAAACCTAATATGTGTTTTCAAGTAATGAATCACCATGTAAACCTGTTTGTAATAAATAAGAGATAGGTTCCTGCCTGAGCGCCTGCAGTTGTCTCCTGCATGATGTGACATCATGACGCGTATTTTCTCTTACTCTGATATCCCTAATTGCTGAGAAAATGCGGGTTGTGATATTCGCCATCTCCAAAATTCTTCATAGGGAGTTTTGATTTGTGTTTTGTATTTTATTTGTAACATTTTCATTATAAACGTGGATTAAATTCGTCTAGTGTTGGCGACTAGGTCTAGGTAGGACTTAGGGAGGAATTCACCTCGTGTTGGCGACTAGGTCTAGGGAGTAGATCTAGGGGGTGCTCGAGGCCTTTCTGGGGATAGAAAGGCTAGAGCGGCTTGAGGCCGTATCTGGAGAGAGATCGGCTAAAGCCAACCGGTTCTTGGTGAGAAGAGTCGGTATAGAAAATAAAAAGAATATTTTTCTTTATCGTCTACGATTTATAGCATCATAGGAAATCAAATTTTGTAATCTTATTTTTCATGCTTAATAAAATCATGTCTTTCATTTATATTACTTGATCTCCTCTTTTTGTGTGGTTTTATCGTTTGTTTAATCTCTTATCATTTCAAGTATTTTAAAATATAACAAAAGTTCTAAAACCCTTATTCACCTCCCCCCTCTAAGAGCGCCTCAAGATCCAACAGGTGGTATTAGAGCCAGGTTATTCCAAATCAGCTTAACAACCGGGAATAATGGCATCTCTTGATCATGATCTCACTTCTACTAGTGGGGAAATTTTTAATATAAATGAAAAAGTATTATCACTACCTTTATTTATGGGCAAAAATTATAAAGGGTGGAAAATATTAATGAAAAATTTTCTTAAAGCCTTAGATGAAAAAGTTTGGAATATTACTATTGAAAAGCCACCTAGCGTACTAACTAGAAATGAAATTATTTAAATGCAAAATCTATAAATAGTCTATTTTGTATGTTAGATCAAAATATTTTCAAACTTATTTATAATTTACCTATCGCATATGAAATTTGAAATTTTCTTGAAAGAACTTATGACTCTCCTTCTGTAGGTATGGAACAAACGCAAGACTTGGAGAACATTCAAGCTTGCACAGATGTTCAAGAAAGCTCCTCTTGCAATGGATCAATGGAGTGCACATCAAGTGAAAGAAAAGAAGAAATCTTATCTTTGGAAGAGGAGTGCCAAAAAGATGCCAAAGGAACTATTAGTTCAAATCCTGCCTCTTCCGATAGCAATGTAAGGAAATCAAAGTCTTCTCTTTTTGTGACAAATTCCGTTTATACATTACATATTCTACAAATTGCTAAACGTAAAATGAATAAATTGAAAATTGCTAATAAGAAATTACGTTTAGAAAATAAAAGATTAATAGCTATGTCTAATGTAGAAACAAAAATTGATGTGCTTGATGACTCTAACTCTTGCTCGTTAATCAAAACTGCTTCACCTTGTATCAAATATAATGAATTAAAAGAATATTACAAGAAACTTGAAAAGGAGCTTATTTGTGTAAAAGAACAAAATGAACGATTATGGTTAGAAAATTCATCTTTTAAAAGTAATTGTGCTAAGTGCAAAGATAATAAAATTGAAATTAAAGAGATGGATGAAACATTTGAGGAACCAAGAAATAACTATCAAAATTATATTGATCCAATTGTTTTCACTCTTAAAAATAGCACAATAGCTTATAATAATGCTTGGCATAATCTTAAGATAAAACATGATGAATTAAAATAAAAAATAAGCTTTCTTATGAAAATTATGAATAATAATTCACAACACATAAATTCACAATATCAAGGAATATGTAAAAGCAAGTTGAATATGAATTCTCAAATTTTGAATTAGCCAAACAATGGAAATAATAAACTCCAAAAGATTGAAAATGAAATTCCAAAATACTCTCATCATTACCATTTACAACATCAATCTTCTCCCAACATAAAATTAAATGTTCACAAATTTCCTAGGAAAAATATTTTCAATTATAAACTTCAAAATATGAATATTCACAATGGAAATTTGTTGAATAAAAACAATATTAAACCTAAGTATGAGTGGATACCCAAAATAAAAGATGAAACATTAACTTCACTTGAAAGGGTTCATTCATACTCATCTCCCCAAAAATAATCTCGCTATATTTGGGTACCCAAAGGAACCACCACACTTGGACCCCTTTGGACATCTAAAACTCTTATTCATTAGGTATCATTAAATGCATGAAGTAGAATCATTTCAAAATGAAATATACAAATTTCTACTTCACGATATGCTTCAATGTCTTTTTATTTTACTTTTTTGCTTTCTTATTTTTTAAGCTATCATGATTATGGTCTTCTTATATATTAGTGGAAATATGATTTTATCTCTTAAAACTTAATGAGTTTATAAATCAAATTGATCAAAATTCAAAATCATTTTTATTTTGATGACCTATCTATCTCACTCAAATTCATTGCCAAAAATGTCTTATATTACCATTAAAAATCGAAAACTAAATTTATTATATTCAAGATCAATGAAATAATTGCAAAAAAATATGGATTTAAGAGGAATATTAGGGGGCTTGGCTAAATGTATAAAATATGTAAGTGTTTGCTTATGAATTTAATATCCTTTCATCATTTGATAACCCCAATCATATTAAAAACTGGAATTGAAAACTCAAAAAAATATAACATATGTACAACCCTCATATTTGCCGAGCTGATGTGGCCTGGTGCAGCTAGGGGGCGCAGTCGATCGACACATCGGAGGTCATCTAGACCAAAAAGAGAAAGCCCAGGGGGCAGACTTTCTTGGACGAGTGGACCTTGGGTCCACTAGCCCAAGGCCCCGGGCGAGTGGACCATTGGTCCACTTGCCTGAGTGGGGAGGGGGGGGGGGCAAGTGGACCATGAATCCACTCATCCAAGGGTGTGGGCTAGTGGACCTATGGTCCACTCACCCTAGGCAGCTGGGCGAGTGGACCAAGGGTTCACTCGCCTAGAGGGTTGAGTGGACCATGAGGTCCACTCGCCCAGTCAGGGTGGTGGACCTCGGTCCACTCATTCGACCCCCGGCAAGGGGGAGTGGACTTCTAGTCCTCCACTCCCCCCTCCTCTAGTTCTGGTCGTTCAGGTTCGTGGTTAAGCTGCGGATAGTAGAATTTTGGTTATCCACAGCCCAATTTTGGGAAGTCTATAAATAGACCCCCAAGGGCACCTTGGGAAGGGTTGGACTCTCCTCTCCCTCGCGTGTGTCTTGTGAGCAAGCACTACCCCCCTATCAGCTAAGGTGGACGGTGAGGTGGTCCTTCGTCACCTCTAAGGTGCCCATGCTCAGCATTGGCTTGGGAGGGGATGTTCTTTGTGAGCTTCCGGGTGTGTGGCGAGACCTCCATGCTGCAGCTTAAGGGGTTTGTTTTTGGACTCAAGTGTTCTTCAAGGGCAAGGTCTTTCGGTTCTTAGCATCTGGTCAAGGGTTCTGGCTCGGGTCAAGTAAGGGTTAGCTGCATCCCCCTTTCAAACGTCGAGACCAGTTCTCTGGTTTCAACATTCTGGTGTGGTGAGCTTGGAAGCAGCTAGTTCAAAAAGCTCTGAGCAAGTCTTATGGCTGGAAGCGATGAGCTGGGGGAATCACCCCCTACCAGTAAGTACGTGAAGAAAAGGGATTTTGAAGAGTTTAGGAAGTCGATCTTGGAGCTCTTGCAGGTCGCACTCCCCCCTCACGACGAGTGCTCGACACCACCTGCACATGTGCTCGCCTCACCATCTCTGATGGAGACAGAGCCAACACGTCGACAAGAGAAGGGGCTAGCATCAGAGGAAGGCTTGAACCTCCAAGCGCTGGTGCTCTTCAACAGCCCTCCTAGGACCGACTACCCTAGAGAGGAGGTAGGGAGAACACCTTCGACTCGCCAGGGGGGATGGGGGAGTCCATTCTGCAAGCGGATTACCTCAGCTCCAGTTCCAGATGGGTTCAGTGAACCCATCATGTATTACTACACAGGCAAGGATGACCCTCTCCAGCACCTCCACTGGTTTGAAGACATGGTCTCGATCAGGCAAATAATGGATGCCTCCAAGTGCAGGCTCTTCTCCATCACTTTCAAGGGAGAGGCAAAAGACTGGTTCCACCATCTCCCATCAGGTACCATCTACAACTTCAAGGACCTGCGTCAGAGTTTCTTGTTGAGGTTCTCCACCTCGAAGAAGGGGAAGAAGGGGCCGGAGTCCCTGTTCTTGATTCAATAAAAACATGGGGAGACGCTGGGAAGCTACATAGACTGGTTTCAGGAACAAGTCCTTCACCTCCAGGTTGACCAGAGAAGCAGGAGGGACTAGGAGAAAGAGAAGAAATAAGAAGACGAAGAAAGTAGAGGAGGTGTTAAAGTAGATGGCCGAGTTGCATGTGGCCAAGTAGGCGCAAGAAGGCGCATTGTACTATGTAACCTCCTCGTTATAATTAAGAAATATTTAGAGGTAGTATCTTAGGTAAGACCCTGACTAGGAAGTGTCGAGTGGTCATCCGCCTCTGGTTGAGCTAAGCTCCCGAGAAGTGTTGAAGTCCTCGACCTCCAGTTGGCTAGTTTCTAGGGAGTGTCGAGTGGTCATCCACATCCGATTGAGCTAAGCTCCTGAGAAGTGTTGAAGTCCTCGACCTCCAGTTGACTAGTTTCTAGGGAGTGTCAAGTGGTCATCCGCCTCCGGTTGAGCTAAGCTCCCGAGAAGTGTTGAAGTCCTCGAACTCCAGTTGGCTAGTTTCTAGGGAGTGTCGAGTGGTCATCCGCCTCCAGTTGAGCTAAGCTCTCGAGAAGTGTAGAACTCCTCGACCTCCAGTTGGCTAGTTTCTGGGAAGGTGTTGAGTTCCTTTGCCTCCAGGTGAGGTAAGCACCTAGGAAGTGGACGAGTACTCCGCTTCCAACTGGTAAGATCCCCGACTAGAGACCATTCACCAGGCTCAGTAATGCCGGCAGATGGGAGGCTAATCGGGTCGACTCGCTGAAGGTATAACCTCAAGAGGGGTAATTGGTTTTGGAAGGTGTTGAGTTCCTCTGCCTCCAAGTGAGGTAAGCACCTAGGACGTGGACGGGTACTCCAACTCCAACTGGTAAGATCCCCGACTATAGACCATTCACCAAGCTTAGTAATGCCGGCAGATGGGAGGCTCATCGGGTCGACTCGCTACATGGTAACTGGTTTTGGAAGGTGTTGAATTCCTCTGCCTCCAGGTGAGGTAAGCACCTAGGATGTGGACGGGTACTCCACCTCCAACTGGTAAGATCCCCGACTAGAGACCATTCACCGGGCTCAGTAATGCCGGTAGATGAGAGGTTCATTGGGTCGACTCGCTACGTGGTAACTGGTTTGGGAAGGTGTTGAGTTCCTCTGCCTCCAGGTAAGCTAAGCTCCTAGGACGTGGACTGGTTCTCCTCCCAAATTGGTTTGGGAAGGTGTTGTGTTCCTCTGACTCTGGGTAAGCTAGGCACCTAGGACATGGACAGGTACTCCACCCCCAACTGGTAAGAACCCCGACTAGAGACCATTCACCGGGCTCAGTAATACTGGCGGATGGGAGGCTCATCGGGTCGACTCACTGCGGGCAAGACTTCAGAAAGGGTAATTGGTTTGGTAAGATGGTTGAGTTCCTCCACCTCCAGGTGAGGTAAGCACCTAGGACGTGGACTGGTTCTCCACCCCCAGTTGGTTTGGTAAGATGGTTGAGTTCCTCCGCCTCTAGGTGAGGTAAGCACCTAGGACGTGGACTGGTTCTCCACCCACGGTTGGTTTGGGAAGATGTCGAGTTCCCTCCATCTCAGGTTGAGTTCAGCTCGATTAGAGATGTTGAGTTCCCTCCATCTCAGGTTGAGTTCGGCTCGACTAGAGATGTTGAGTTCCCTCCATCTCAGGTTGAGTTCAGCTCGACTAGAGATGTTGAGTTCCCTCCATCTCAGGTTGAGTTCGACTCGACTAGAGATGTGGAGTTCCCTACATCTCAAGTTGAGTTCGGCTTGACTAGAGATGTCGAGTTCCCTCCATCTAAGGTCAAGTTCAGCTCGACTAGAGATGTTGAGTTCCCTCCATCTCAGGTCGAGTTTGGCTCGACTAGAGATGTTGAGTTCCCTCCATCTCAGGTGGAGTTTGGCTTGACTAGAGATGTTGAGTTCCCTCCATCTCAGGTGGAGTTCGGCTCGACTAGAGATGTTGAGTTCCCTCTATCTCAGGTCGAGTTCGGCTCAACTAGAGATGTTGAGTTCCCACCATCTCAGGTCGAGTTTGGCTCGGCTAGAGATGTTGAGTTCCCTCCATCTCAGGTGGAGTTCGGCTGGACTAGAGATGTTGAGTTCCCTCCATCTCAGGTTGAGTTCGGCTCGACTAGAGATGTTGAGTTCCCTCCATCTCAGGTCGAGTTCGGCTCGACTATAGATGTTGAGTTCCCTCCATCTCAGGTCGAGTTCGGCTCGACTAGAGATGTTGAGTTCCCTCCATCTCAGGTCGAGTTCGGCTTGACTAGAGATGTTCAGTTCCCTCCATCTCAGGTCGAGTTCGGCTCGACTAGAGATGTTGAGTTCCCTCCATCTCAGGTCGAGTTTGACTCGACTAGAGATGTTGAGTTCTCTCCATCTCAGGTCGAGTTCGGCTTGACTAGAGATGTTGAGTTCCCTCCATCTCAGGTGGAGTTCGGCTCGACTAGAGATGTTGAGTTCCCTCCATCTCAGGTCGAGTTCGGCTCGACTAGAGATGTTGAGTTCCCTCCATCTCTGGTCGAGTTCGGCTCGATTAGAGATGTTGAGTTCCCTCCATCTCTGGTCGAGTTCGGCTCGATTAGAGATGTTGAGTTCCCTCCATCTCTGGTCGAGTTCGGCTCAACTAGAGATATTGAGTTCCCTCCATCTCAGGTCGAGTTCAGCTCGACTAGAGATGTTGAGTTCCCTCCATCTCAAGTGGAGTTTGGCTCGACTAGATATGTTGAGTTCCCTCCATCTCATGTCGAGTTCAGCTCGACTAGAGATGTTGAGTTCCCTCCATCTCAGGTCGAGTTCGGCTCGACTAGAGATGTTGAGTTCCCTCCATCTCAGGTTGAGTTCGGCTCGACTAGAGATGTTGAGTTCCCTCCACCTCAGGTTGAGTTCGGATCGACTAGAGGTGTTGAGTTTTCCTCCACCTCAGGTCAAGTTTAGCTCGACCTAAGGTGTTTAGCTTTCTCCACCTCCAGTTGAGCTCGGCTCACAGGAGAGTTGTTTAGTGGAGAAAGGTTTGCCTTCCACCTCAGGTCGAGTTTGGCTCGACTAGAGGTGTTGAGTTTTCCTCCACCTCAGGTAAAGTTTAGCTCGACCTAAGGTGTTGAGCTTTCTCCACCTTCAGTTGAGCTCGGCTCACCGAAGGGTTGTTGAGTGGAGAAAGGTTTGCCTTCCACCTCAGGTCGAGTTCGGCTCGATTAGAGGTGCTGAGTTTTCCTCCACCTCAGGTCAAGTTTAGCTCGACCTAAGGTGTTGAACTTTCTCCACCTTCAGTTGAGCTCGGCTCACCAGAGGGTTGTTGAGTGGAGAAAGGTTTGCCTTCCACCTCAGGTCTAGTTCATCTCGACTAGAGGTGTTGAGTTTTCCTCCACCTCAGGTCAAGTTTAGCTCGACCTAAGATGCTGAGCTTTCTCCACCTCCAGTTGAGCTCGGCTCACCGGAGGGTTGTTGAGTGGAGAAAGGTTTGCCTTCCACCTCAGGTCGAGTTCGGCTCTACTAGAGATGTTGAGTTTTCCTCCACCTCAGGTCAAGTTTAGCTCGACCTAAGATGTTGAGCTTTCTCCACTTCCAGTTGAGCTCGGCTCACAGGAGTGTTGTTGAGTGGAGAAAGGTTTGCCTTCCACCTCAGGTCAAGTTCGACTCAACTAGAGATGTTGAGTTTTCCTCCACCTCAGGTCAAGTTTAGCTCGACCTAAGGTAGTGAGCTTTCTCCACCTACAGTTGAGCTCGGCTCACAGGAGGGTTGTTGAGTGGAGAAAGGTTTGCCTTCCACCTCAGGTCAAGTTCAACTCGAATTGAGGTGTTGAGTTTTCCTCCACCTCAGATCATGTTTATCTCGACCTAAGGTAGTGAGCTTTCTCCACATCCAGTTGAGCTCGGCTCACAGGAGGGTTGTTGAGTGGAGAAAGGTTTGCCTTCCGCCTCAAGTTAAGTTCAGCTGGAAAGCTCGTCAAGAGTAGCCCTTGAGCGGGGCCCTCCATGATTTTCTTTAAATCCCCGCCTACTCATCAAATAGGTGGGTTGGACTTTCTTTTCGAGCTTGTGACAAGCTCAGAAAGAGCGGGGATTGTGTACAACACTCATATTTGCCGAGCTGACGTGGCCCGATGCAGCTAGGGGGCGCAGTCAATTGACCCATCGGAGGTCATCTAGACCAAAAAGAGAAAGCCCGGGGGCAGACTTCCTTGGACGAGTGGACCTTGGGTCCACTCGCCCAAGGCCCCGGGCGAGTGGACCATTGGTCCACTTGCCTGAGTGGTGGGGGGGGTGGCGAGTGGACCGTGGGTCCACTCGCCCAAGGGTGTGGGCGAGTGGACCTATGGTCCACTCACCCCAGGCAGCTGGGCGAGTGGAGCAAGGGTCCACTCGCCCAAAGGGTTGAGTGGACCATGAGGTCCACTCGCCCAGTCAGGGTGGTGGACCTCGGTCCACTCATTCGACCCCTAGTAAGGGGGGAGTGGACGTCTCATCCTCCACTCGCCCCTCCTCCAGTTCTGGTCGTTCAGGTTCATGGTTGAGCTGTGGATAGTAGAATTTTGGCTATCCGCAGCCCAATTTTGGGAAGTCTATAAATAGACCCCCATGGGCACCTTGGGAAGGGTTGAACTCTCCTCTCCCTCGCGTGTGTCTTGTGAGCAATCACTACGCCCCTTGTCCGCTAAGGTGGACGGTGAGGTGTTTGTTAGTGCCCTCCAAGGTGCCCATGCTCAACATTGTCTTGGAAGGGGAAGTTCTTTGTGAGCTTCTGGGTGTGTGGTGGGACCTCCACGCTATAGCTTAAGGGGTTTGTTTTTGGACTCAAGTGTTCTTCAAGGGCAAGGTTTTTCGGTTCTTAGCAACTTGTCAAGGGTTCTAGCTCGGGTCATGTAAGGGTTAGCTGCATCCCCCTTTCGAACGTCGAGACCAGTTCTCTGGTTTCAACAACATAAGCCTTTGGTACTTTTTCCCCAAAAATCAAAACAAATAATTTATGCGAGATCTCGACCTAAACTTCAAACGATCATAACTTTTGATTCACTTGTCAAAATTTCGCCCACAATAGCTTTTCGGGACGAGGTCGAGAAGCTCTATGTAATGGCACACCAGCTTTGCTCGTTTGAGTTCATTTTCACCCATAAAATTGCAAAAATTCAACTCCGTTTAGAAGTTATCTCAATTTATCTTTTTTTGACAATTTTTGAGTCTATAAATTTTAAATATTTAGTATGGGTAGCAACCAATAACACTTAAATATATTGAGAAAGAGAGGTTTGGGATGTCACCCCATCACATCTCCTAGTACCGGGCGAACCCCTCACTGGGTAGACCTCGGGAAGTCCAAGATCCACTCTAAATTGCTAAGTCCAACTAAAGCCTAACAAATATCAAATTTATTATAGACTCATGTGTATTCGTGCAATGACCGAATTTGTTTTATCATTATCTTGTGATTTTAGAAATTATGTTTAAAAGGAAAATCACAAAAGACATATTGAAAGAGCTCATTGTCATAACTCACAAGAATGAATGTTGAATTCACACTCGCCACCATGATCTTGTGATATCCCATGATAAAATTGTCTATAATCATATATCATAATTCATGATCTATCAAGAACTATCTTAAATCAACTACTTTTATCATACATAGGAATTATGATTTATATATTGGCTATTATAACTTCATATCATGGTATGAGTATTATGAAAGGAGGTTCACAATTTTTTTTATGTATCTTACTGTATCTAGACCTCAGAATCACCTTGACATCAATAAATAAAATCATCACTTAATTCTAGGTCTACAAATTGAATCTCTATCAATTTAAGAAACATGCATTATTCTTATGGCATAATATTAACTCATCATACTAACATTGTCACCTAATGAAGATTATTAGTTATCATGCTAATCTTATACATTGTTAGTTTTGATATTCTTTCCAAAATATAAAAATAGAAAATTTGGAACTTAAAATTCATGATAACTATGAGTTTTTATATTATCATTCTAAAATTTAAACATTAAATATAACTACAAAAGATCCTTTTTGCTTCTAACACATGATTTGTGATCATGATAATTATATAAATGAAATATGTTTTGTGTGTGCATGTATCTCACCTATATATAAACCCTAGAATCATCTTTATACTAATAAGAGCAAATCAGATAGAATTATCACTTTTATTCTAGGTCTAAAAATTGATATACAATTTTTTTGAATACATGCAACATTAACTCTATTAATCTTATGACATAACATTGCTTTCAAACTCATCATTCTAGCATTATCACTTACTATAAGTAGAAATCAATGAATATGCTAGTTATACCATGTGATGTTATATTAAAGAAAAATAGAACAATGAAATTTGAAAATCAAGAAAATTATATATATGTCTTGGTGAATATTCAAAAATTCAAAGAGAAAATTTACAAAAACTTTTCAAAATAACCAAATATAGTTTCTCACTATATTCATTATTCACCTCACAATCTTACTCTAAAATATTTTGAAAAAGGATGAATATGAATTGTTTTACATACTTCACCTACATAATTATGAATAATTAATTATGAGTACCTAAATTTCTATGAGATAAAAAATAATGATCATGCAAAATCAAAAGATCTTATTGCATTCAACATATAGTTTGTGATCATGATTTGTATATGAATCTATTATGTTTTGCATGTATCTCATTTATATGTAGACCATAGAATAAGCCTATATTCCTAAGGAAAAATCAATTAGAATCATCTATTTATCATTTGTCTAAAATTGAAATACTATTGTTGATTATATGCAACATTATATCAAACTCATCATTCTAGCGTTATCAACTAATAAATATTATCATTCATGCTAGCTATCAAATAATGCCATAATGAATTCATCTTAAAGTAGAACAATTAAAAGTTAAAATTCATAATAACTATGTTGCTTTAAAATATATTTAGAAATCAATCTCTCATACAAAGGCCATAGTTTACAAATTGTTTACATATGACAAAATGCTTAAGATGCCCATGATCATTCACCCACATTATGTGTCTCACAATAGCGAGGACGTAGGATTGTATGTATTAGATGACCTAACCTCTAAGTCATGTCTTGTCCTTAACCGGGGAGGGTTCCAGTGGGGCCTTGCGAGGCACTGGGGAGAAAGAGTGCTAGGTTGAGCGTTCTCTAGTGTGTGCATATGGGATTAACACCCTAACCTATGACATGTGTGCCCATCCGTCACTTAGTACGGGACTAGTGTGTATATATATAGTTTGGGTATTATAATCTTGGACATACCTATATCATATATTTTGCATGCACTCTTTATAATTACATTATTCATGCTTTCTTGTTTTGATCGAACGTGCTTATCTTATGTTTTGCATATTTTATCATTTTTTAGCCTTAATGAAAGCGTAAACCACAAATATTTGAAAACCAAATAAAAATATTAAAACCTTCTTTTAACAAATAAAACATGCTTAAATAGCCTTCTAATCATCTCCAAATTTTCTGAAATTTCTACACTAAGAAGGTCTATATACATACTACCTATTTCAAAGAAAATGATTCAAAAAATCTCAAAAATAGTGGCCTGTTTGGGCGTTAAGAAGTTAACGATAGGCGTTAGCTCTTTTAGCCAAATTGAAATTCTGATTTTTCTATAATATTTCTGGCATTTTTCTAATAAATTTTCTTAGTTTATTTTTTCTGATTTCAAATTATTTTGTTCTTAATTTGTTAATTTCATTCCAAAATACAAAAAAATTAAATAAATCAAAATGCTCAAAAATCTATTTTTGTCATTTGTTTTTCTTAAATATTTACAAAATTATGGTTTGACTATAAGACTTCACATGAGCAAACTTATTAGTCATTTTATTTCAAATGGTCAAAATTGTTTTAGGCATACACTTAAAGAATTTCTTCAATGTCTAATTTTAATGTCAAATTTCCTAAACATTGTTTTATCTTGTCATGCCTTGACCTTAATCTGATTATGTGCAATAAAATAGTCTATCAAAAATTGTGTAAGATTGCCTAGCATGCCTCTAAGTATGAGTAATGTTTTATGTTAATCAATGATTTTTACACTCACTATTTTGGTAATCTACATGTGCTCATAATCTTAATCTTGCATGATTGTGTAGCGTAATAATTTTAACATATTAAGTTGTATGTCTATATTACCTACACCATCTTTCAAACAATGAATTTCTTGCACACATAGAAGTGTTATTTCAATATTGTTCATGTTTGCAACAACAAGTGAATTCGGAGACCTTTGACCCAAATTGGAAAAAAAAATGTGAAATAAAATGCCAAAGATAACTCCACCAAGCACTACTCACCCTCCTGATAAGTCTTAATGAGCATTATGAGGTTGAGCACCTTGGAAAGAATTGTAAAGTGTCTTGTGCAAACACATTCCTTTTATCACTTATATTTGTACACCAGATCACTAAAAATAAAAAATAAAAAAATGCTTATGTGATCCCCCAAGCAATGCTCCCTGATAAATATAAATGAGCATTGTGTGGGCGAAGCACCTTGGTAGTTGTACTCCTTTTATGTGTGATGATTACTTGGGCTTCTTCTTTTTGTTTTATAAATAAAAGATAACCTTTATATTAAGAGTTTAGAATTGGCGGATATTTTCGAAGAGTCTCGCAAGTACTCCTACTTTGAGAAATTAACCGTTATCCTATCGAAGGATAGAAGTAGCGATCTTTTTCTTCTTTCGGAATATTGACAATTACGCTTCGGCTACAATGCCGAATTCTATTGAATTGAATAGTAGAGAAGGAGAGTTTTGCACTAAATGAGTTTGAAAAGCTGTGTTTGAATTTTTAGTCCAAATTAATCATTTGATAAAGGCAAGTATACCTTATCGCAAGTAATACAGGATATTTTTAGAAAATATCGGGATCGTATATTTCCGCGGGTCGTGTTGATTATGCTACTTCGAGGGACGAACTATTATTTTATCAGAATAATATTTTTAGTTGATTTAACTAGAGTTCTAAATGATAAAATGCGAAAGATGATTTAAGCGATTTACTAGAGTTCTAAGTGATGAGAAATATAGCGCGCGACGTCGAATTACCTTGAGACGAAAATAGATTTTTCGTAGAATTAAAAGTGATGACTTTTCAAAATATTAAGATGACTTGGCCGTGGAGGTTCCATAATTATGAACGCTCCTCTCTCGAGGGTACGCCCACCTGAGATTATGAATATTCGACCGAACTCTCGTTCTACAATCGAATGTTCTTAATACTCGCTTTATGTTGCGAACCCCGCTATTGGGTTTTTATTTCCAATTCGGAAGAGTTACCTCGTCCTCTCTCGAGGGTAGAGCGCACTTCTCTTTACCCGTGAGTGATCAGTCCGCACACACGAGCCTCTCGGCTAACTAGGTACGAAAACGGAAATGAAAACCACACATCGATTATGTGGCTCCACTCAACGTGATTCTCGGGTAAACCTTAAGCGTTAATTATTTTAGAAAGAGATGTTTTAATTTTTATAGAAAAACTATTTTTGTGTCCCAATGCTCTTCGACGTCGTGCGCTAAAGGAAATTAGCCACTCATCGGAATGGAGACGGCATTATCGGTTGAAAAATACATGTTTGATAATTAAAGCGGATATAAGCGGATAAAAAGGAAATAAAAAGACTTATATAAAAACAGTAATAATATCCGTCCCAACCACCTTAAACAAGTGCTAAAAAGTTCTTAGCCTCTTATTTAAGAAGGGGGTGGTATAGAAATGAAAAGACTTATAAAGGTGCAGAAATAATATCCGTCCCAACCGACTTAAATAAGTGCTAAAGTAAATTAGCCTCTTATTTGAGAAGGGGGTGGTATATAGAAATGAAAAGACTTATAAAGGTGCAGAAATAATATCCGTCCCAACCGACTTAAATAAGTGCTAAAGTAAATTAGCCTCTTATTTGAGAAGGGGGTGGTATATAGCAGTTATATAAAGACTGAAATAAAAACTAAGCTACAAAAAAGGAAAATACTATCTCATACACGCACACACTCTAAAAGAAACTGAAAAAGAAAGCGTTTAAAACGAAAGCGATAAAATAAGGCGAAAAAAAGAAAACGATAAAACTATTTTATGAAAGCTTGTAAATCTAAGCTATGAAAACAGTAAACCTAGATTATGAAAGCAATAAAACTAACTATAAAAGCAATAAAACTAAATTATGAAAGCAATAAAGCTAAACTCATACACGCACACACACTAACATTAATAAAAAGAAGATGATCCAAATGAGAAAAACATCATTTTATTTCTGAAATCAGCATTACAACTAGACTAGGAAGACGAAAAAAAACTACAAACGAACTTAAACTGAATTGCAGAAGAGAAGCTCACAATCACTCAAAAGAACTCACAATACAACAAAAACCACTCAAAATTTGGATGAAAATTACTTCAGCCGAGCCCCTCTATTTATAGGGAAAATTTGAGTTTTACACGCCCTAGGTCACGGGCGTGACTTGAATGTCACGGCCGTGACTTAGGGCGTGACATTTGCTCGGCTGTATTCGCCGCCTTCTGGAAGGTCTGGCCGTCAAACATGGCTGCACACGGGCGTGACTTGGTATGTCACGGGCGTGACTTGGTGAGTCACGGGCGTGACTATGGGTGGCTGATGTCGGCAGCATGGGTGCGGCTTCGAGATGTGATGCGCTGGCGGCTCACGGGCGTGACTCTGCTGGAACACGGGCGTGACTTGTAGAGTCACGGGCGTGACTTGATCAACTCTTCGAGATTTCACCTGAAAACGGCTGCCAGCTGGAAATTTGGCTTTTAAAATTACACGCCCTTGGTCACGGGCGTGACCTCGGGCGTGACTTGAGCGATTTGTCGGGATTTGATCTGAATTGAGCCGTCCCGTTGATATTTGATCTTTAAAATTACACGCCCTTGGTCACGGGCGTGTCTGAGGGCGTGACCTGTGAAAATTTTGCAAAAAATTGCAAAAACAAAAATAAAACTAAGTTAGAAACCAGAAATAATAAAGAAGCAATTTATTCATTAATTTACATAGAAAATTCACAATATTAATTAAAACTATACTAATACTTATACCAAAAATACATATTTTTTATTACTTATCAAATACCCCCATACTTAAGCTTTTGCTATTCCAGGGCAAAAGTAAGAGAGATCTATACGGGATTAACATAAGTTCTAATTTTTGGCTATCGTTTTATTTTAATCATAAGAGACTGAAAAATAAAAATTCGGAGTAATAAGAGTTAAGTCCTAAATTATGCAAATGATTTAAGTAGAAGAAATGTCCTGGCCAAAAGACTTCTTAATTAACCAAATAGCAAACAAAATTGCAATCATTAGTAAACGAGATTAGATCGAAATTATAATAACCTTTGTTTAAAGAAACATAAAGGAAAAATATAAGTTACTAATTATGCTCTCAAATGATTTTTTGAATTAAAACTAGAAACAATAATTTGGTTAAGGGAAAAGGGGGTAAAAAGCCTTGGCAAATAGAAGAGTACTTGGATTAGGGGTGATGAATTGTATCATCTCACCCCTCTTATAAAGTTTCCTTTGACTCCCATCGTTGGTGTACGAGGGACGAGGGAAAATTGACCTTTTTAATTAACCCAATGCCTGTGTTTACGGAATTTGCAATTCCCATTGACATAGGATTTCTTTTAACAAATATTGGGTGCCTATGTTTACGGAATTTTTGTATTCCCATTGACATAAGATCTTTTTTTTTTTTTTTTTTTCTTCTTTTTGTGTTTTTGCCATGCTAAATTGGTGTATACAAGGGGTTTTCAAGAGAAATTCTAGAATAATAAAAAAAAGTTTTGAGAGCAACCTTAGTAAGTTGAGTATTCCTAGATTCCTGAAGACATAAAGTAGGGATAATTGCAGTCTAAAGTTGTTTTGCTAACATAATACACATGTCTCTATTTTAGCTAGTAGAAGTAGTGCTTGATAACAAAGTCTCTATTTAAATTAAAAACACAAGATATTCTTTAAAACTTAACCCCGAACATTTAAATCTATCGATCTTAGATAAACAAACAAATAGTAAAACTAGCGATTATGAAAATCCACAAACATATACTCTCGAAACTAAATGCTTTAAGAATAAAAGTAAAGTAGGGTTTATTATTTTTGGAGTTTTTTCTTTTATTGTTTTTTTGTTTTTTTGTTTTTTTTTTATTTTTTTTTTTTTTGTTGTTTTTTTTTTCAACTACAAAAACTACAAAAAATACATATTTTTTTTTTTTTTTTTTTTTTTTTTTGAAAACGGGAAATACACCCCCATACGTAAAACCCAACATTGTCCCCAATGTTGTAATGTAAGTATGAAGAAGAGAAAATAACAATGCAATATATACAAAAGGAAAAAGGAAGCAAAAAGGCTTCCCTGAAGTAAAGCTGGCGGGGTCGGAAGAAACCCTACAACAATAGAGAAAAAACATAATAAAAATATTAGATAAATATGGGGTGCCTCCCACGAGCGCTTTGTTTACCGTCGCGTAGCTTGACGCATTTGGCGTGGTGAGATTATAAATTGAGGAGGGTTAAAGATTCTGTGTGTCCGTCCACCGGATCGCCCGCAAGATATAGTTTTAAACGGTGGCCGTTGACTTTAAAATCGCCTTTTTTGGGGTGAGAGATAAGAACGGTCCCATACGGCCAAACCTCTTTGACTGCAAAGGGGCCGGACCAGCGGGATTTGAGCTTACCCGGAAAAAGACGAAGACGTGAATTATAAAGAAGGACAAGATCGCCCGGCGCGAAAGTTTTTGGAAATTTAATTTTTCGATCGTGGTAGAACTTAGAACGCTCCTTATAAAATTTATTACTCTCATAAGCGTTCGCACGCCATTCATCGAGTTCATTGAGTTGGAATTTCCTATTCTCGGAGGCTAAGTTCGAATCGAGATTTAAAAATTTTAAGGCCCAAAAAGCGCGGTGTTCTAATTCTACCGGTAAATGGCACGCTTTGCCGTAGACTAATCGATAGGGCGTACAACCGATAGCGGTCTTGTATGCCGTACGATACGCCCATAACGCGTCGTCGAGTTTTGAGGACCAATCCTTCCTATTTAAAGAGACTGTTTTTTCCAGAATGCGTTTTATCTCGCGATTTACTACCTCTACTTGGCCGCTCGTTTGGGGGTGATAGGCGGTGGCGAGCTTATGCGTGACGCCGTATTTAGATAAAATTTTTGAAAACTGGGCATTGCAGAAGTGCGTGCCCCTATCACTTACTATTGCACGGGGCGTGCCAAAGCGAGAAAATAATTTTTTTTAGAAAATGGACGACGACTCGCGCATCATTGGTGGGCAGAGCTTGCGCTTCCGCCCACCTAGATACATAGTCGACCGCCACTAAGATATAGCGATTATTAAAAGAAGGAGGTAGGGGGCCTACAAAGTCTATGCCCCACAAATCGAAAATTTCGCATTCTAAATAAAAATTTTGGGGCATCTCGTCACGACGGGAGATGTTACCCGACCGCTGGCAGCTATCGCATATACTCACAAAAGTGTGAGCATCCTTAAAGAGAGTGGGCCAATAAAAGCCTGACTCTAACGCTTTCCGCGCGGTCCGGTTGGCTTGATAATGCCCTCCAGCCGGCCCCTCATGGCAGTGTCGCAATATTTGCGCACCCTCCTCGCTGGAAACACACCTTCGTATCACTTGGTCTGCGCAGACTCGAAAGAGAAAGGGGTCCTCCCAAAAGTAGTTTTTTAAGTCAGAGAAGAATTTCTTCTTCTGCTGAGTCGAAAAATCTTTTGGAAGGACCCGCGCGACTAAATAGTTCGCGTAATCTGTGAACCAAGGGGTAGAAGAAGTTTTGGTATTATTTATGATGAAAAGGCGCTCCTCAGGAAATCGATCGTCTATTTCGGGTTCGACGAGCGCTTCTGCGACGGGGTGTTCTAAACGTGAGAGGTGGTCGGCTGCTAAATTTTCAGCCCCCTTCTTATCCCGGATCTCTAAGTCAAATTCCTGTAAAAGGAGGATCCATCGAAGTAAGCGAGGCTTAGCATCAACTTTGGCCAAAAGATATTTCAAGGCGGAGTGATCAGTGAAAACGATTACATGTGAAAGGGTTACGTAGGGTCGGAATTTATCAAAAGCAAAGATGACGGCGAGAAGTTCCTTTTCCGTTGTGGTGTAGTTAGCCTGTGCGGCATTGAGTGTGCGAGAAGCGTAATATATTGGATGAAAATATTTATTTACGCGTTGGCCTAAGACAGCTCCTACTGCGATATCGCTCGCGTCGCACATAATCTCAAACGGAAGAGACCAATCTGGCGCCACCAGAATTGGAGAATTGATAAGTTGCTTTTTAATAAAATTAAACGCCTCTACGCAGGCCGTGTCAAAAATGAATGGGGAATCTTTTTCCAGGAGGTGAGTTAGCGGTTTGGTTATTTTTGAAAAATCTTGAATGAACCGCCGATAAAAACCTGCGTGGCCAAGAAAACTTCTAATTGATTTGACGTTCGAAGGAACAGGAAGTTGTTCAATTATAGCGACTTTGGCCTTATCGACCTCCATCCCCTTGGAAGAAATTTTATGGCCGAGGACTAAACCCTCTCGGACCATGAAGTTGCATTTCTCCCAGTTCAAGACTAAGTTTGTCTCCTCGCACCGTTGGAGGACTCTATCTAAATTTTTTAAACAATTTTTAAAAGAGTTTCCAAAGACGGAGAAGTCATCCATGAAGACTTCCATTATGTCTTCTACTAGCTCGCCAAATATTGCCAGCATACATCTTTGGAATGTAGCTGGCGCGTTACAGAGGCCAAACGGCATCCTCCGATATGCGAAGGTGCCGAAAGGGCAAGTAAAAGTCATTTTTTCTTGGTCCTCGGGTGAAATAGGGATTTGGAAAAATCCCGAGAGACCATCAAGGAAGCAATAAAAAGGGTGACCGGAGAGACGCTCTAAGATTTGATCAATAAACGGTAACGGAAAGTGGTCTTTTCTGGTGGCATCGTTTAGTTTTCTGTAGTCGATGCACACCCTCCAACCCGTAACAGTACGAGTTGGGATTAATTCGTTATTCGTGTTTGCCACGACCGTTATACCGCCCTTTTTCGGGACGACTTGTACGGGGCTTACCCACGTATTGTCGGAAATAGGATAGATAATCCCCGCATCAAGGAGTTTAATAATTTCAGTCTTAACGACTTCCCGCATGTTCGGGTTAAGTCGTCGTTGAGGCTGAATTGTTTTGCGGGGGTTTTCTTCGAGAAAAATTTTGTGGGAGCAGAATGAGGGGTTAATTCCCCTGATATCGGAAATTTGCCATGCAATTGCACGGCGATGTTTAGATAAAACTTCAACCAATTCGGATGTTTCTGAATCAGTTAAAGTAGAAGATATTATAACCGGAAGCTTTAAGTTCGCGGCTAGAAAAGCATATTTTAGATGGTCGGGGAGTTGCTTAAGCTCCAAGACCGGAGGTTCTTCGTAGGAAGTGGAGATTTTTAAATCTTTCGAGTCGAAAGGCTCGAAAGGCGAATCTGGCGGTAATTCTTCTAAAGGAGGTTGATTCGCCAGATCCGAATCGTCTATCATTAAGGATAGCAATTCTGAAAGAGAAGAACACTCGTCCACAAACGCGGATTCCAAATTGAAACAGGAATCATCATTCGATAGTGAGTTCCGCATGGAGGGGTTGATATGTAAAGTAACTTCGTCGTCTCCAACTCGAAGGAGGAGGCGACCGTTACTGACATCGATTAACGCACGGGAGGTTGCGAGAAAGGGGCGACCGAGGATGATGGGTACCTCGACGTCCTCCTCTATGTCCAGGATGACAAAGTCTACCGGGAATATAAACTTGTCAACCATGACCAGAACATCTTCCGCTACCCCGATTGGGTACTTTACCGAGCGATCCGCGAGTTGGATGCTCATTTTTGTCGGACTCGGGACGCCTAAATTGAGTTTTTTGAAAAGAGAAAAAGGCATCAAATTGATGCTGGCGCCTAAGTCTGCAAGAGCGTACTTTATTAACATATTGCCAAAGAGACACGGGATGGAGAACCGTCCCGGGTCGTTTAGTTTTGGCGGCAATTTGTTAAGGAGAACAGCCGAACATTCCGCATTAAGGGAAACACGCGAAACATCCTCGAGTCGCTTTTTATTAGAAAGCAACTCTTTAAGATATTTCGCATATTTCGGCATTTGGGAGAGTGCCTCGCAGAAGGGGACGTTTATTTGAATTTGTTTTAAAATACGCAAAAAGTTTTGATAATTTTCGTCCTCCTTCTCTTTATTAATTTTAGACGGGTAAGGAATTCGAGGACTCGAAACATTTGGCACAACCGGAGAAGCTGGAGCAATTAGAATCGAAGAAGAGGGTGGAGGGGTCGGAGGCGAAATGCATACCTTAGGCTCAACCCGCAATGGGGAGACGACCTCCTTGCCGCTTCGAAGGGTTATAGCGTTGGCATTTTCCCTTGGGTTTGGCTCTGTATTCCCTGGTAAAGCTCCGTATGGCCGCTCGGAGACCATCTTTGCAAGTTGTCCAACCTGGTTTTCCAAGCTTTTAATTGATCCGGTAAGATTCCGGATATTTGAATCGTTGGACGCGATGTATTTAGACAAAATATCTTCGAGCGGCGAAGGTTTTGGAGGAGGAGGCTGGAATCCCTGCGGAAATCCTTGCGGAAATCCCTGAGGATTCATATTTTGGGGCCTCTGAGCATTGTTAGGATTGCTCCAGGAGAAATTAGGGTGGCTCCTCCAACCTGGATTATAAGTATTACTATACGGGTTGTTATTAGGGTTGAAGGGGGGCCTAACCGGATTACCGAGGTAATCCACCGATTCTTCGATTACGTTATTATTATTATTATTATTATTCCAAGCGGGAGTGGAGGAGGAAACAGTCATCTCTGCCACCTGCTTACTTAGCCGCTCTACCTGTGAGGCTAAGAAAGTAGTGGCGTCCACTTCAAAAAGACCAGCCGGTTTAGTAGGACGCGACCTTGGCACGTTCCATTGGTACGCATTCATGGCCATTTCGTCGATCAGAGCTTGAGCGGTCTCTGGGGTTTTGTTGTTTAACGTTCCCCCGGAAGCCGCATCAATCATCTGCCGTGTAGAAAAATTTAAACCATTATAAAACGTTTGGACCTGTAGCCAAGTTGGTAGCGCGTGATGAGGACACCTACGCAAATATTCCTTAAAACGCTCCCAAGTCTCATAAAGAGACTCGGAATCGAATTGCACAAAGGATGTGATATCCGTGCGTAGTTTTGCGGTTTTTGACGGAGGAAAATACTTAGTTAAGAAAAATTCCGTCAATTGGGCCCACGTGGTTATGGACCCTCTCGGAAGAGAAGTCAACCATGATTTGGCCTTTGACCGTAGCGAAAATGGAAATAAGCGTAAACGAATGGCGTCATCAGTGACGCCATTAATTTTAAAGGTGTCGCATATTTCTAAAAAGTTTGAAAGGTGCTGATTTGGGTCCTCATCTGGCAAACCGTCGAACTGAATCGACTGTTGTACCATTTGAATTATGCTGGATTTTATTTCAAAATTATTATTATTAACTGACGGGCGAGTAATACTGGATCCTGTATCTTCCAAATTCGGCCGGGCATAATATGCCATGGTCCGGGCCGGGGCCGCATTTGGAATTGGATCGCCCATATTTACAGTATCTCTGATTGACTCTTCGGGGGTTTCGAGTAAGTTTTGATCACGAGATCGGATGCGCTCACGAAGAGTGCGCTCGATTTCGGGGTCAAAAGGAATAGTCGAATCGTCCGAGGAGTTTCCTCGGGTCATAAATTAAAAAACAATATTTTTGGATTTTCTGTTTTATTATTATTATATATATATATTTTTTTAATATAAGTTTTTATATTTATATAATTTTTTTTTATTAGTTTTGTAACCTCTTTTTTTTTTGTGCCCCTTTTTTTTTTAATATATAGATAAGGAATAAAATTAATAGCAGTTCCTACTTTCAAATAACAACACAAACGTCCCCGGCAACGGCGCCAAAAACTTGATGATTACTTGGGCTTCTTCTTTTTGTTTTATAAATAAAAGATAACCTTTATATTAAGAGTTTAGAATTGGCGGATATTTTCGAAGAGTCTCGCAAGTACTCCTACTTTGAGAAATTAACCGTTATCCTATCGAAGGATAGAAGTAGCGATCTTTTTCTTCTTTCGGAATATTGACAATTACGCTTCGGCTACAATGCCGAATTCTATTGAATTGAATAGTAGAGAAGGAGAGTTTTGCACTAAATGAGTTTGAAAAGCTGTGTTTGAATTTTTAGTCCAAATTAATCATTTGATAAAGGCAAGTATACCTTATCGCAAGTAATACAGGATATTTTTAGAAAATATCGGGATCGTATATTTCCGCGGGTCGTGTTGATTATGCTACTTCGAGGGACGAACTATTATTTTATCGGAATAATATTTTTAGTTGATTTAACTAGAGTTCTAAATGATAAAATGCGAAAGATGATTTAAGCGATTTACTAGAGTTCTAAGTGATGAGAAATATAGCGCGCGACGTCGAATTACCTTGAGACGAAAATAGATTTTTCGTAGAATTAAAAGTGATGACTTTTCAAAATATTAAGATGACTTGGCCGTGGAGGTTCCATAATTATGAACGCTCCTCTCTCGAGGGTACGCCCACCTGAGATTATGAATATTCGACCGAACTCTCGTTCTACAATCGAATGTTCTTAATACTCGCTTTATGTTGCGAACCCCGCTATTGGGTTTTTATTTCCAATTCGGAAGAGTTACCTCGTCCTCTCTCGAGGGTAGAGCGCACTTCTCTTTACCCGTGAGTGATCAGTCCGCACACACGAGCCTCTCGGCTAACTAGGTACGAAAACGGAAATGAAAACCACACATCGATTATGTGGCTCCACTCAACGTGATTCTCGGGTAAACCTTAAGCGTTAATTATTTTAGAAAGAGATGTTTTAATTTTTATAGAAAAACTATTTTTGTGTCCCAATGCTCTTCGACGTCGTGCGCTAAAGGAAATTAGCCACTCATCGGAATGGAGACGGCATTATCGGTTGAAAAATACATGTTTGATAATTAAAGCGGATATAAGCGGATAAAAAGGAAATAAAAAGACTTATATAAAAACAGTAATAATATCCGTCCCAACCACCTTAAACAAGTGCTAAAAAGTTCTTAGCCTCTTATTTAAGAAGGGGGTGGTATAGAAATGAAAAGACTTATAAAGGTGCAGAAATAATATCCGTCCCAACCGACTTAAATAAGTGCTAAAGTAAATTAGCCTCTTATTTGAGAAGGGGGTGGTATATAGAAATGAAAAGACTTATAAAGGTGCATAAATAATATCCGTCCCAACCGACTTAAATAAGTGCTAAAGTAAATTAGCCTCTTATTTGAGAAGGGGGTGGTATATAGCAGTTATATAAAGACTGAAATAAAAACTAAGCTACAAAAAAGGAAAATACTATCTCATACACGCACACACTCTAAAAGAAACTGAAAAAGAAAGCGTTTAAAACGAAAGCGATAAAATAAGGCGAAAAAAAGAAAACGATAAAACTATTTTATGAAAGCTTGTAAATCTAAGCTATGAAAACAGTAAACCTAGATTATGAAAGCAATAAAACTAACTATAAAAGCAATAAAACTAAATTATGAAAGCAATAAAGCTAAACTCATACACGCACACACACTAACATTAATAAAAAGAAGATGATCCAAATGAGAAAAACATCATTTTATTTCTGAAATCAGCATTACAACTAGACTAGGAAGACGAAAAAAAACTACAAACGAACTTAAACTGAATTGCAGAAGAGAAGCTCACAATCACTCAAAAGAACTCACAATACAACAAAAACCACTCAAAATTTGGATGAAAATTACTTCAGCCGAGCCCCTCTATTTATAGGGAAAATTTGAGTTTTACACGCCCTAGGTCACGGGCGTGACTTGAATGTCACGGCCGTGACTTAGGGCGTGACATTTGCTCGGCTGTATTCGCCGCCTTCTGGAAGGTCTGGCCGTCAAACATGGCTGCACACGGGCGTGACTTGGTATGTCACGGGCGTGACTTGGTGAGTCACGGGCGTGACTATGGGTGGCTGATGTCGGCAGCATGGGTGCGGCTTCGAGATGTGATGCGCTGGCGGCTCACGGGCGTGACTCTGCTGGAACACGGGCGTGACTTGTAGAGTCACGGGCGTGACTTGATCAACTCTTCGAGATTTCACCTGAAAACGGCTGCCAGCTGGAAATTTGGCTTTTAAAATTACACGCCCTTGGTCACGGGCGTGACCTCGGGCGTGACTTGAGCGATTTGTCGGGATTTGATCTGAATTGAGCCGTCCCGTTGATATTTGATCTTTAAAATTACACGCCCTTGGTCACGGGCGTGTCTGAGGGCGTGACCTGTGAAAATTTTGCAAAAAATTGCAAAAACAAAAATAAAACTAAGTTAGAAACCAGAAATAATAAAGAAGCAATTTATTCATTAATTTACATAGAAAATTCACAATATTAATTAAAACTATACTAATACTTATACCAAAAATACATATTTTTTATTACTTATCAATGTGCTTTGAAATTTTATTCTAGATTTGATGTGTGAAAGTAATTATAAGATCACAATCTTAATGTTGTTGTTACTATTTCATTACATATGTCATTTGTTTTGATTATTTTACTTATATACTTTTATCAAAACACCTTATGCACACATCATTGTTTTTCATAAAGCTTCTACTCATGAGAATTGGGTCCTAATGCAAAATTACACAATTATCTACAAACTTAGGTAAAAGCACTATATTGCAATGCATGATTGTTGGAACCCTAGTTTTGATTTGAGTCAGGATCCATCTTTATGGTCTAAATTTCTATCATAACACATCTTGTATAACTTAGATCAAATCCCATTAAGACAGAAGACTAAGAAAATAATATAAGGTAAACTGCGATCGACGAAATATCTCTGAAGCTGCGATCGACGAAAAGCTAGCAGCGCTCGACGAAATATCTCTGAAGCTGCGATCGACGAAAACTAGTAGTGCTCGATGAAATATCTCTAAAGCTGCGTTCGACGAAAACCTAACAGCGCTCGACGAAAGTTCATTCTACAGCTAATCAATGATCAGATCGACAAACGTCGAGCTCAGCCCGACGTACTTCAAGCTGAGATCGATGAAATATTATCAGCTTTATAAAATTTCATTTCTCAGCTCGACTAAAATTCTATATGTTGTCAGATTGGATAAAGCAATATTTTGAATAGTTTCTATCTATATATTGCTGCCCTTCTATTGTATGAATTGTCACTGCCTCACATTAATGATATAGCCGTTGCAGAACAATTAATGATATAGCCGTTGCAGAATGATTAATGATATAGCCGTTGCAGAATAACTTAAATTAAAGATGACAGTTTATCTTCTCGAGGAGTCCAGTTGATAAAAGAGACTTTCCTTTCCCGTCAAGAATAAGATGATAAGAGAGAAGCTCTTCAGATTACAATAAACAGAGAAAGCAAAAAGAAGATAGAGATAAAGAACAACATATTTTTTATCTATCTTGCTTGCTAACTCTTCTCTGCAGATTATCTTCATCCTAAGACACTTAATGAAGATCATTTGCTCAGGATCTCAACTGCAGAAGAAGAAGAAAGGAGTTACTACATTCTAGAGAAGAAGCTTCCTCACCTGATCATCAAACACTAATCAAATCAGGGGGAGCTCTTCAACATCATCAAGGATCCACTAGAGTCTTCTCTAAAAGAGAAGAACAATATATTTTGTTTTCTTTCAACTGTATAAAGGGTTATAACTCCCTTCAAAAGTTACACCCATTGGTGTCAGGGCACCTGAACAAAAACCTGTAGTTTGGTTAGAGCACCTGATCAAAAGCTCCTTGTTGTGTGGACACCTGATCAAAACCCCCTTGGTGGCAGGGCACCTAATCAAAAACCTGTAGTGGAATCCTACCAAGTGTGGTAGAAGAGTAGACGTACCCAGGTTTAGTGGGAAACTACTATAAAATCTTTGTGTCCTCTGTGTTGTGTTTATTTTCTGTATTGTGCTGTGTGCTTTGTTTTTATTTTGTTTTATAACTCACTCTGCAATACACATATAAGTATCACTTTTTTTAATTTCGCTATAAAATTAAGTGAAAAACTTTTTAATACTCTATTCACCCCCCCCTCTAGAGTAAATCTAAGATCTAACCTCCCTTATAATTGGTATCAGAGGGTTGTTGATTGTATACAGGCTAACACCTAAATCAAAAAGATCAATTAGATCTTAAATTTATATTAGAGTTTTTTATACTTTTTTATGGCACAAGAAGAATTTTCAAGCATTAGACCACCAATCTGTAATTTGAATAAATTTCCTTTATGGCAAGCTAGAATTAGATTATATATGAATTCAATAGATGAAGAAATTTATAATTCTATCCTGACAGGACCTCCAACTTCACCAACATCAACAGATGCTCAAAAGAAGCTGAAAAGTGTTGATGCCAAGGCTATGGATATATTAGCTCAAACAATGTCAAATGACATTTTTCAAATAGTTGCTTATTGCACTTCAGCAAGAGACATCTGGAACTCCCTCACAAGAATGGTAGCTGAATCTTCTTCCACCTCAAGTGATTCAGATACAGAATCATCATCTAGTTCAAGTGAAGAAGAAGAAGAACAAAAAGCTAAAGAATTCTGCATGATGGCCATAAATGGCTCAAACCACAACTCAGATACAGAATCTAAATCTGATGAAGATGAGGTAATTTCAAGTTTTGATTTTACTTCTGAATAATTCAAATCAGATTATAAATTGCTATGTACAGATTTAATAAAATTTGAGAAAGAAATCAAATCTCTCAGAAAAGAGTTAACAGAAATAAACAATTTAACTTCTGAAAATACTAAACTTAAAGAAGATTTGAAAACATCCGAAGAGCAAATTATCTCTTTGAAAAATAAGTCAATTAAGGCTGAAATGTTTGAACAATCTCTTAAAGGGAGAAGTACCAAACTAATGAATATCACAAGCACTATAAATGCCAGATTAAATGGCAGCAAACTTGGCTTAGGATTTTCATCTAATCTATCTCATATTCAAAAGAAAAATACTCTACTACATCTATAAAATTTGTCTCTGCTAAGGAAAAAGAAGTAGCAGAAGACTCTATAGAAATAGCTGAAATTTTTTGTGTTCAACAAAATTCATCGAACAGAGATCGACGAAATCAAATGACTCCGTCGAACGCAGATCGACGAAAGCCGAACACAGAAATCAAGCATAATTTTCTTGTGATCAGAGCTCAACGAATCAGAGTTCAATGAACTCTGAACACAAAGAGTAAATATAACTATTCCTTGATCAGAGATCAACGAAATCACTGCACTTTGTCAACCCGAGATTGACGAAATCAGAGTAGTTTATCAAACATACATTTTAATGATTGTCAAAGAAACTTTCAATTGGTAAAACACTTATCAGGTACAAAGGCCAATATAACTAACTATAAGGCAATGCTTGACCTATTGTAAATCTTTTAACTCCAATTGTAATCAAACAAAAAGTTATAAGATTCACTTGAATTTTCTATCTTAAAAACAAAGTCAGATAACTTCATGTTCCTACAGAATTTCTCAGGTCCATCAAGATTGAGTACTCTACTCTAGTTGCATTGATCAGAAGTGATCATGGCACTGAGTTTGAATCTCTTCTGATGAGAGAATTATGTAAGAAGGAAGGTATCAGATAATATTTCTTTAAAAAAAAAATCATTAGAATCCATTAACAGCTGTAGCAATTCAAATCTGATAAAAATTTTCTTTCTTAAAAAATTCCTTAGAATCCATTAACAGCTGTAGCAATTCATTATATTGATGGAATCCTATTGAAACAAAATTTAGGAATCAGAATTGCTTATATTCCCATTTACCCTTTTTTTAGGGGTCTTGATCCTGGGTTCTCTGAATCAAGACAGGGGGAGAAAATTAAAAGAAGAAGAAATTTAGTAATTTATGATTAAATGTTTTTCAAAAGAATAATTAATTTTACTATCTATTTATTCTGTACATCTCCTTAAAGCTTTATAATATCTACTGAAATGATTTCTGACTGTTACAAATACATTATGCTTTGAGTTATTCTATTTCTTTTGCTTAGTATACTAACCCCAATAGGGGGAGATTGTTGGATCACCAGTCTTGATTTGGATTAGGATCCCTGTATGTTTTAAATTTCAAATATGTATCCCAACTCAAATAGGGGAGATTGTTGGAACCCTAGTTTTGATTTGAGTCAGGATCCATCTTTATGGTCTAAATATCTATCATAACACATCTTGTATAAATTAGATCAAATCCCATTAAGACAGAAGACTGAGAAAATAATATAAGTTAAACTGCGATCGACGAAATATCTCTAAAGCTGCGATCGACGAAAAGCTAGCAGCGCTCGACGAAATATCTCTGAAGCTGCGATCGATGAAAAGCTAGCATCGCTCGACGAAATATCTCTGAAGCTGCGTTCGACGAAAACCTAGCAGCGCTCGACGAAAGTTCATTCTACAGTTAATAATTGATCAGACCGACAAACGTCGAGCTCAGCCCGACGTACTTCAAGCTAAGATCGACGAAATATTATCAGCTTTATAAAATCTCATTTCTCAGCTCGACTAAAATTCTATATGTTGTCAGATCTGATAAAGCAATAATTTGAATAGTTTCTATCTATATATTGCTGCCCTTCTTTTGTATGAATTGTCACTGCCTCACATTAATGATATAGCCGTTGCAGAATAATTAATGATATAGTCGTTGTAGAACGATTAATGATATAGCCGTTGCAGAACAACTTAAATTAAAGATGACAGTTTATCTTCTCGAGGAGTCCAATTGATAAAAGAGTCTTTCCTTTCCCGTCAAGAATAAGATGATAAGAGAGAAGCTCTCCAGATTACAATAAACAGAGAAAGCAAAAAGAAGATAGAGATAGAGAACAAAATATTTTTTTTATCAATCTTGCTTGCTAACTCTTCTCTGCAGATCATCTTCATCCTGAGACACTTAATCAAGATCATTTGCTCAGGATCTCAACTGCAGAAGAAGAAGAAAGGAGTTACTACATTCTAGAGAAGAAGCTTCCTCACCTGATCATCAAACACTAATCAAATTAGGGGGAGCTCTTCAACATCATCAAGGATCCACTAGAGTCTTCTCTGAAAGAGAAGAACAATATATTTTGTTTTCTTTCAACTGTATAAAGTGTTATAACTCCCTTCAAAAGTTACACCCATTGGTGGCAGGGCACCTGAACAAAAACTTGTAGTTTGGTTAGAGCACCTGATCAAAATCTCCTCGGTGTGTGGACACCTGATCAAAACCTTTCTACAATATTTTCTTTACTTGAAATACGAATTGGTTACATTGTAGTTATTATCCTTTTGAATATGTTAAATCATGCTTGCCTATTAGTTATGAAAATTTTCAAAGTTAAATGCTCAAATGTGAAGAGTCTAGACATATACTACTCTTAATGGTCAAACTATAACAAAAACACTACTCTTAATTATTTTGTTTTTGTTTTCCGCATTTCTATTGTGGTCATGTATTTCGTTTACCATGGTTTATCATGCTTACTTCTATGTTTTTTTCTTCACTTGTGCTTGTCAAACTATATTGCATCTCTCTCAACAAGTAATATACTTCTTTAAAATTAAATTGCAAAGCAAGTGGTAGAATTCTTTTGGTAAAATCATGGAATGTTGTTCTTTCACGCTTATCATATCTTTTTCCGCTGTGCTACTCTCTCCCTTAGCTCGATCACGACTTACCTTATACTTAAACAAAACTCTTAATCATCTCTTAGTTATGTCCCATCTTTTTGTATTCTTTACTCTAGTTTTATTTCACTCCACCCACTTTTGCTAATAACAAAAGGGGGAGAATAAAATGATAAATCGTAATGATTAAAGGAGTAGGATTCACTAGATTAAGGGGTAGCATGAATCTAGTCTATGGGAGCATACACCAATGGGGAGCACTTAAGTAGGGGGAGTACAACTTAAATAATCTATAATTCTTATTATTGTCTCTACATAGCTTAGTGTCATATATTCTTCTAAAAACACACCTATTTTATTTATGAATCTGATTTATCTATATTGGATTTGTTATTATCAAAAGGGGGAGATTGTTGGAACATGGTTTTCTGCATCCCTTTGATTTGAGAATAACAAATCCTACTTGGATTTGATCTTGTTTGCCATTGTGTTTTTAACATGCAGGTTTGAACAGATATGCCACTAGGTTGCTGCATTATTGGTCTGGAATTGCCCACAATCAGAAATTATGATTGTGGTCTAACGCCAGGCATTAAGATTCAACGTTGGGCATTGACAATCGACGTCATGGCTTGCCGATCGACAGGATGGCTTGCCCACTGAGAAAATGAAAGAGATTTAATGCCAGGCGTTAGCTGTTAATACTGAGCGTTAACTCTTGATGATTATGGCAAGGAGGGAAGAAACCATGATTGAAGGAGCACTTTAGGAATGATCTGACCTAACGCCAACATTAGCCTCAACGCTAGCATTAGGGTTTCCTAAAATAAAAGTTTCCTAATGTACAAAATCTTCTTCCCGTTTTGAATATCCGAGCCATCAAAACAATTCCAAATTGGGTCAACGCCAGGCGTTAGCCTTAACGACGATGTTAGCTTCCAGTCCTATAAATTGGTGGACTTCGTCTTCTCCAACTACGGATTGAAGAGAGCCTTATTTCAGCACTTCAGAAACTCTGAGAGGGCTGTATTTTCCAGACCATCATATCTCATACAAATTCGAGAGAAAAATTCAAGGAGGACCGGATCAACGCTTACTCAATGCGAAGAACGCACACTTCAACTTCGAGAATATTCAGCGAGCCTTTGCCATCTCCAGAATTCTTCATAGGGAGTTTTGATTTGTGTTTTGTATTTTATTTGTAACCTTTTCATTATAAACGTGGCTTAAATTCACCTCGTGTTGGCGACTAGGTCTGGGGTGGACTTAGGGAGGAATTTGCCTCGTGTTGGCGACTAGGTATAGGGAGTAGATCTAGGGGGTGCTCGAGGCCTTTCTGGGGATAGAAAGGATAGAGTGGCTTGAGGCCGTATCTGGGGAGAGATCGGCTAAAGCCAACCGGTTCTTGGTGAGAAGAGTTAGTATAGAAAACAAAAATAACATTTTACTTTATCGCCTACGATTTCTAGCGTCATAAGAAATCAAATTTGTAATCTTATTTTTCAAGCTTAATAAAATAATGTCTTTCATTTATATTACTTGATCTCCTTTTTTGTGTGGTTTTATGGTTAGTTTAATCTCTTATAATTTTAAGTATTTTAAAATATAACAAAAGTTCTAAACCCCTTATTCACCCCCTTCTAAGGGCGCCTCAAAATCCAACAGATAGTGTAATAGGAAAGCAACACATGTATATGTAAGCAACATGAAATACTAGCATGTATAAAGAGCACAACAATTAGCAGGGTAATAAGCAACAAACTACGAGAACTGAATTAAACTTAACTTATAAAGATGCTCATACAAGTTTATAAGTTAAGGATCTTTCACAATATTAAGTAACTCATCATATAAAGGTGCCCATACAAGTTTATATGATGAGGATCTTTATGTTGTGCAATACAATGCAATGCAATGAATGTATATATGATGACTCACCCATGATTTACTCAAGCACTCTGATTTGCTATGTCGACATAGACCTTTACTTCCCGCATTTCGAGGGTAGCTAACCACTCAGGCACCTCACATCGTGGACATTGGAACGGGCTTCTCCACTACTAGGTGGGTATGCACACAACCAGACCTAGGTCTTACGTATGCCTCAACACTAAGAACACAACAATGGAAACCTTGCGTACTCTTGCTCGCTAAACCAGCCGAGTCTTATGACAAGGAAGGGGTCTTTGGGAAGTAAGCACCAAAGGAACAAGTCCAACCGGTTCTAGATTCTATCCGCCAACTTCCATCAGTGTGACGACTAGCAAGCCCGTTGACTTGCCACAAGTAATCCTCCAATAAGGATCATTATGCAATCATGTGGAGACTATACACACCTAAGTAATTCCCATGCTCAACCCATGCTATCAAGCACCCAAAGACTCCTACCCAAGATCATAACACATTTACTATTTACAAGTTCAATCGATGATATCTAGCATACAAGTACCTACCAACTGGGTCCTTAAGATAACACCTTAGGATATAACTATATCCTATAATCCACACCAACCATCACCGCTTCTCATACCGAGTTGTCATAACTCTCGTGCAGTGGCAAGTATATATAAGCGAAATACTCACTTTGATCCTATAGGACTACTTGTGCATTTAATATCATGTTCACACCATACATCTGCCCAAAAGTGTAACCCATGCAAATCTTCGTGCTCGATTCACAACATGCTTTGAACGCAATTGAATTCATAAGCATTATTCGATCACGCTTTGTCAATACAATCATCTCGAACCTGTTCTCCTAAACGATCATCAATAGTAATCTCGACTAAGCGGTTATCACAAATCTAACTCTCTGATAGATTATTAAGTGATATAGATATGGATTTATGCATGTTTTCAAAATCCTTGTCTAAAAGAGCATCTTAATATTTCAATTCAGCATAATAAATTATAACAACACATTTAATTACGAACTCATTTAAAAGCCAAATTCTCTGAAACTTCTACCATAAGTCATAATTAATGCTTGAATCATTCCCACCAAATTTCGACCTCATTGTATTACACAATACTTATTTATGATACTTTACATTTATATGATATGACAGACAATTTCATGGCAAATATGTATCCAAAAATTCTGAAACTAAACAGGGGTGATCACAATATCATCAGGTACATCTTTACCAAATTTTGTAAGCATCCGATAAATAATTTGGGAGAAATCAGTAAAAGATTAAAACTCTGTACATATTCATTAATGTTTATTAAAACTGGATTTTTGGGAGCTACAGACCACCGAAAATAATGTGCCACCCATTCCGAAAAGGTATCGCCAAGGGATACAACTTTTGTGTTGAGCCCAAGGTCCAGATCTAAGCCTAACCTATCAAAAATTGGGTTTGAATCCAACCGAGTAAATCTGGACAGCAAGCTGTCCTGTACATAAACCGGATCATTTTCTGCACAGTCATTTTCGATTTCACTTTGCCGGAGCTACAGATCTCCCCTGAAAATGCACAACCACTCATTAGAAAGGTCTTTCCAAGGGTTACAACTTTCGTGTTGAGCGCAAGACCTGAATGTGGCCGGATCATACCTAAAAATAGGCTTGAAATCCGTCACCTGAAGAAAATAGATTTTTGCCTAAATATTATAAAATCTCCACGGATCTTAAGACAAATGAACAACATCTGTTTATCTTCTTCCTCCAGCATACACATAAATTATTTCGCCTTCTCTCCTCCAATATTCTCTCAATAGACCATCGTTCTTCATGAAATCAAGTCCTATAACTTTGTATTGAAGAGAGGAATTGATGGAGATATTTTCTCGGCGAACTATGCCCTAGAACGAAAGTTCTAGCGTGGTCTCTTCCTAGGAAACTCCATTAATCTCGTTGAAATTAAGCTCTCTTGAGCCCAATATCTCTCCTATTTCAGATCTAAAGATCTAGCACCAAGGGAGAAGGGGCTGAAGCCACCTGATTTGCGGCCATGGATCGAGTTGGTCTTCTTGGCGGCATGGTGGCGGTCGACCAAGCTTCAATCCTCCTTCCAAGCTTGATATCCTTCAGAAAAATGGTTGGTATCAGTGCTTGAGATGCGGGGAAGAGGAAGAAAAATGATCAGCTCTTGGATGAGGGAATGAAGTTCCAGGTTAAGGGAGGAGAGAGAAAATGGAGGCTGATTTGACTAGAATTAATGTGAATAATACTTCCCATGCTTTGGATTTGATAATCCATCCATGTGTCACTATCTTATTGACCTAAGCCACCTCCCGACCTTGAAATGAGCAAGGATAAGGTATGTGTTTAGTTAAAAGAGTCACATCACGTCACATCAGTTAAATGCTCGAGTTCAGGCCAAATATAAGGCACCCTTCTCGACTACAAGGTACCCCTTCTCGAATACAAGGTACCCCTTCTCGACTACAAGGTACCCCTTCTCGACTACAAGGTACTCTTCTCAACTACAAGGTACCCTTCTCAACTACAAGGTACCCTTCTCGATTACAAGGTGCACCTTCTCGACTACAATGTACCCTTCTCGACGACAAAGTACCCTCCTCGACTACAAGGTACCCTTATCAACTACAAGGTACCCTTCTCGACCACAAGGTACCCTTCTCGACTACAAGGTACCCTTCTTGACTACAAGGTACCCATCTCGACTACAAGGTACCCATCTCGACTACAAGGCACCCATATCATTTTGTGAGGCCACACGTCCTTTTGAAGGCTACTGTCGGCGGTACCACTACCGCCCGGCGTTAGCTCTCTTCTACACGTTTTCCCCTTATTTCTTATCTTTAGGGAGTGAGAGCGCTACACCCACCCTTGTTGACCGTGACTCAAACCTGACCGCCTCAGGGTCCTAGGGCTTCTACCAAGCCCCAGTCAACTCCCGGTGACACAAAACACTCATGAGGGGCCTAACGCAAACTGGGATGATACAAATCCAATAAAAAAAATAATTTCGTCCCCAAAATTTGAGTTTGGGGCTTTGGGTGTTGAAATATGAAGTATGATAAACTAGTTTAGGACACACCTTAGGGAAATAACCCTGTGTAACATTGTTGCATGAGGTCCATAAGTTCCCAAGTATATTCCTCCTTCCCACGTTTGAACCACAGGACCTTTACCAATGGAACACTCTTTGTCACAGCTTCCGGATCTCAGTATCTAATATCCATACGAGCTCCAGCTGAACAGATCTATCAGTTGCTACAGGGCCAGATGTAGTTACGACGTACTGATCAGAACGAAGTAATGCTCTTCATAGGGAGGATGCATGGAAAACGTCGTGCATGTTGGATCTTGAGGCGCCCTTAGAGGGAGGGGGGTGAATAAGGGTTTTAGAAAACTTTAAGTTTTTATAGAAAACTATTGATATTTTATTTGAATAAGAGTGAATAAAAAACAAAGAGTAGTAAATCAATTTTATTAACTAAAAAAAGACATGATTATCATTAATAAAATTTGGTTATAAACTCTGATTTCTATCACGCTAGAAATCCAAGGCAAAATATGAAATACTCTTTTTGTTTTCTATACCGACTCTTCTCACTAAAAATCGATTGGCTTTAGCCGATCTCTCCATAGATACGACCTCAAGCCGCTCTATCCCTTCTATCCCCAGAAAGGCCTCGAGCACCCCCTAGATCTACTCCCTAGACCAAGTCGCCAACACGAGGCAAATTCCTCCCTAAGTCCTACCCAGACCAAGTCGCTAACACGATGCGAATTCACGAACCGATTACAAAGATAAATACAAAAGACAAATATAAAAACTACCTATAAGGTAATCTGAAGGATACGACGAAGAATCGCTGAAGATCATTGAAGTCTAAGCGTGTGTTCTTCGTGTTGAGTTAGCGTGTTGATCCAAGCCTCCTTTGATTCCTCCTTTTGAAATTGAGTGGGAGATCCTTTGTTGTATAGAAATACGTCCCTCACAAATAATTTAGAGTGCTGGAATAGGGCTCCTTATCATCAGTAGTTGAAGAAGACGAAATCCACCTATTTATAGGACTGGAAGCTAACGTCGACGTTAAGGCTAACACCTGGCATTGACCCAGTATAGAAATGTTTTGATAGCTTAGATCTTCAAAATTGGAAGGAGATACTGTACTTTAGGAAACATTCATTTTAGTCAACCCTAACACTAGCGTTGAGGCTAACTCTGGCGTTAGGTCAGATTATTCCTAAAGTGCTCCTTCAATCATGACAGCTTCCCTCCTTGCCACATTTGTTTTGGTCGGAATGGGAGTCAACACCGGCTTTAAGTACTAACGCCTGACGTTAGACATCATTCCATTTTTTCAGCTTGTGGGCAGATCCAGACCAATAATATAGCATCCTAGTGTCATATCTGTTCAAGCCTGCATGCTAAAAACACAATGACAACCATGATCAAATAAAAGCAGGATTTGTTATTCTCAAATCAAAGGGATGCAGAAAACCATGTTCCAACAATCTCCCCCTTTTGATAATAACAAATCCAATATAGATAAATCAGATTCATATATAAGAGAGATGTGTTTTTAGAAGGATATATGATACTAAGCAATATAGAGACATTAATAATGCTTATATATTGATAAATTGTGCTTCCCCTACTTAAGTGCCTGATGCGCAAATCTCGCACACCGCTATAGGCGGTAGCTAGACTGCGGCATGAAACGGCAGTGTACCGGTCGTTGTCAAGTAATAATATGAGGAAGTAAATCCCCAAGTATCGAATCTCTCAAGGAACACAGTAAGGTGGAGTTAACGTTCGAGGAAGGACTTGAGATCGAAGTCCTTTGGTCGGATGAAATGCGGAGGGGGGTTGATTTGGTTGTAGAAAATAAAGAGAAAATACTACAACTACTCCTATGCAATGCCGCTATACAATGCTTCGCTTGGCGGGATGGAGACTAGGCAGGCCTTGAGCGCGCTGCTTCGAAAGGGCGGATGGACGAGTAGGCAAACAGAATTGAACTGTGCAGGCCCTGAGCGCGCTGCTTCGTTAGGCGAATGGATTACACGGCCGCTATGCTACGCTTCACTAGGCGGATGGGCGAGTAGGCATGTAGAGTGAGGGTCGCAAGCACCTCGTCGACAAGCACGCCACTAATAATTGCTAGTGCGGCACACAAACATGACAGTGGAATGGAAAATGGATGGGGGCGCACCTCATACACACATATGAACAAGATAATTTCAATAAAATGAAATAGGCATTACATAACATGGTTCATAGTGTACATCATCAAAGTATAGAGAAATCTAGCTTATACAACTACCAATACAAAGAGAGAGAGAGAGAGAGAGAGAGAGAGCAAGGAATCGATCCAATCTGAAGGCTCGTTGGGATTCACGGTTGGAATCGCTGGGTTGTCAATCCGCATCCAAGCTCGGTCCTCAACTACGTCCGGGGTAGAGAAGGCTGTCACTACCTTCCAATGGCTTGTCTTCTTCGTGTCACGATCTGGCCGCATGACCTAGCTTCCTTCTCCTTGGATATTGGTGGATGTAGGGCTAAATCCCTCTCCTTAGACCTCGAGGATGATGGAGGAGGCCAAAGGTGGCAGAGAACCTGCAGAAATGGCAGAAACGGCGGAGAGACTGCGCTGGAAATGATCGCCCGACCTAATTTCGCGGGCTGTATATTTATAGAAAACAGGCCGCACGATCAGTGGCGCACGACCAGTGGTCGTGCGCACTGGAAGTTGGTGATCGTGCGCACTGTTCCCAAAAACCTGCAAGACAAAACTGCAGAAAATAATAAAGCGCACGATCGAACGCACGACCGTGCGTAACAATGCACGACCAAATTCAGAAAGCAACTTTGGTCCGCAAATGAATGCGCACGATCAGTGGCGCAAGATCAGTGGTCGTGCGCAGTATAATCAGTGATCGTGCGCAGTGTTCCTGTATAGATTTATACCGGGAAAACTTGCATGACCCCTGTTCCAGCATAAACACAAATCAAAACCACTGAAAGTGGCACAAAACTCAGCATGAAAGATAATATGAATGAAGAACATGAAAATACATCACATCGGGCCTCGAAGTGCACTTCAAGTGAGAATTGTGAATAAATAAAATATAAGCATTAATACACAAAAAGTGAAGTGCAAGTGCGTGAAAACTAGCCCAGATGAGTCCATAAAAATGTATATAATTTGGACTCATCAGTGCCCCCATTAGTGTATGCTCCCATAGACTAGATGTATGCTCCCCCTTAATCTAGTGAATCCTACTCCTTTAATCATTATGATTTATTATTTTATTCTCCCCCTTTTGTTATTAGCAGAAGTGGGTGGAGTGAAACAAAATTAGAAGAGAGAAGACAAGCGTTGGGAGATAATTAAGAGATGATTAAGAGTTTTGTTTAGACATAAGGTAATTCGTGATCGAGCTATGGGAGAGAGTAGCACAACGGAGAATGGATATGATAAGCGTGAAGGAACACCATTCCATGTTTTTACCAAAGGAATTCTACCACTTGCTTTTCAAAGTAATTTGAAAAGGATACTACTTGATGAAAGAAATGCAATATAGTTTGACAAGCACAAGTGAAGAAAAAAAGAACTTTAGAAGTAAGCATGGTAAAAACAACATTGTAAAACTAGTAATGCGGAAAGATAAAACAAAATAACAAGTAGTAGTATTTTTGTTATAGTTTGACCATTCAAACAATATTGCTAGTCTCTTCACATTTGAGCTTTAACCTTGAAAATTTACATAACTAATAGGCAAGCATGATTGAACATATTCAAAAAGATAAGGACTGCAATGTAACTAATTCGTATTTCAATTAAAGAAAATATTGTAGAAATCATGCATTGCAATCTAGTGCTTTTACTTAAGTTTTTAGAGAATTATGTAATTTTGCATTAGGATCCAATTCTCATGAGTAGAGGATTTATGAAAAATAATGATGTGTACATAAGGTGTTTTGATAAAAGTATACAAGTGAAATAATCAAAACACATGACATATGTAATGAAATAGTAACAATAATATTAAGATTGTAATCCTATAATTACTTTCACACATCAATTTTAGAATAAAATTTCAAAGCACATTTCATGAGTACAACTACCAAGGTGCTTCGCCCACACAATGCTCATTAAGACTTATCAGGGAGCGAAGTATTGCTTAGAGGATCACATAAGCATTTTTATAAATTTTTAAGTTTCATGATTCGATGTACAAATAGAAGTGATGACAAAAAATGTGTTTGCACAAGACACTTTCCAAGGTGCTCAACCTCACAATGCTCATTAAGACTTATCAGGAGGGTGAGTAGTGCTTGGTGGAGTTATCTTTGGCATTTTATTTCATATTTTTGTAATTTTGGGCCAAAAGTTCTCCGAATTCACTTGTTTTTGCAAACACTAATAATATTGAAATAACACTTCTATGTGTGCAAGAAATCTAATGTTTGAGAGATGGTGTAGGTAGGTTAGACATACAACTTAATATGTTAAAACTATTACACTACACAATCATGCAAGACTAAGATTATGAGCATATGTAGATTACCAAAATAATTAGTGAATGAATCATTGATTAGCATAAAACATTACTCATACTTAGAGGAAGCTAGGCAATCATACACAAGTTTCTAAAGACTATTTCATTGCACATAATTAGATTAAGGTCAAGGCATGGAGATAAAACAATGTTTAGGAAATTTGAAATTAAAATTAGACATTGAATACAACCTTTAAGTGTATGCCTAATCAATTTTGACCATTTGAAACATAATAACTAAGATGTTTGCTCTTGTGAAGTCATATAGTCAAACCATAATTTTGTAAATATTTAAAACACAACAAATGACAAAAGCATATTTTTGAGCATTTTTAGTTATTTAACTATTTTTTGTTTTTTGGAGGAAAATTAACAAAATATTTACAAAAGAATTTTGAAGCAGAGAAAAAAATTAAAAAAATACCAGAAATAGTTTAGGAAAAACAGAATTTCAATTTGGCCAAAATAGCTAACGCCTGGCGTTAACTACTTAACGCCCAATCAGAACACTGTTTTTTTTGAGATTTTTGAGATTTTTTCTTTGGAATAGGGAGTATGTATATAGACCTTCTCAGTGTAGAAAATTCAGAGAATTTGGAGAGGATTAGAAGGCTATTAAGCATATTTTTGGTAGTTTTAAAATGGTTTTTATATTTTTTATTTGTTTTTGACTTTTCTGGTAATGAAAAAGTAATTAAGATGTAAACACAGATATATATAAGTATATGAATGAATAGGCAGAAAGAGTTTTAATTTTATAGAGAGAAAAAAGGGGCAAACACCAGGCATTATACCTAACAATAGCGTTGACACCACTTTATATAAAAGCCCTAAATCCGAGTTCTTTTCTTATTCTCTTCATTTCAAGCCATTTTCCTCCAGTTTTGCCGACAACCCCTTCTCAGATCTAGGTAAAATTCATGTTTTTCTTCTTATATTTCTTGGTTAACTCATTTCTCTACCCCTAATTAGTAATCCTTTGAAGTATTGAGGAGTAAGTTCTATGATGCAATATGAAGTTTTTATGATCACTCATGATGATTTGAGGAATGAGTTTGGATTTGTGGAGAGTGAGAATCGTCTTGATGTGGTGGAGAAGTATCGGGCCGAGCGTGACTGGACAAAGGTGAATACAGTTTTGCATGAGAAGGAGAGTAGAGAGTAGATTACTGATGTTTCTTCACTTATGGAGGAAGCATTCATAATTCAGGACATTTTACGTCACACCATAATGTTGAAGTCCGGAGACACTAAGAAGATCACTGCTCAACTTAGTATTGTTACTTATCATATTATACAAGAAGAAGGTTTTGACGTGGCAGATATTTTACTATCACAGATTTGGTGTACATTCAAGTTGAAGGATCCGAGAAGGTCTCGTCTTAACACTCTTCCCTTAGGTGGACTTATACAACGGGTGGTGATGGAGAAGTATGAATACATAATCAGAAGGAACTATATTAATAATCTTGTCCCAAAGCTTTATTTGACTTCAACCATTCGAGTTCCTCGGCCACGAGATATAACATCAACTTCTCGACCACCCCTTTGACAAGGGGTCTCGCTTCGTGAGATGAGTCGAGACCATCAGGAGTCGTTTGAGGAATTCAGGGAGAACATGACACGGAGTGTGTCATAAATGGAGAGGATAATGCGGTATATGGTCATGGCCTTGAAGTTGAAGCCGACACCAGTTGAAGAGAGGGAGTGGGATGTTCCCTTGGAGGATCTGCCACGCCACTCGACTCACCGTACTCAAAGTTCAAGGGATCGAGGAAGTTCTAGTACTGAAAGAACATACTCTATTAGTGAGAGTAGAGAGTTTTAGGGAGTTTCTTTTTTATGTAATAATAGTAATTTTATCATTTAGATAATTAAGTCTAACACCTGGCATTAACACTTGCGCCCAGCGTTAACAGTTATCATGATTTTTATCTTTTTCTTATTTTTATCTACTGTGTGTACTGTGTTTTGGCTTTGTTCAGGTTTTCATAATTATGATTTTACTGCTTTAATAGATTTCCATATAATCTTTGGTGGATATAATCATGTTACATCATCTTTATAAGGATAAAAGAAATTCATCACAGCTTATTTTAAAAACTGTATTAGCATATCAATTTTAGTATTCAAGTTATTTAATGAATGTCATTGATGAGATAAGAGGTATTGATAAGTATTGATATGACTTTTTGTTTTTATTTTTAAACATGAATTTATAAACTTCTTGAAAAGCAAGATAATGACAATTTCCCCTTTTTCGGTTATTGCAAGAGCCCGCATGAGTCTATAATTAATTTGATCTTTGCTAGGCTTTAGTCGGACTTAGCAGTTTAGAGTGGATCTTGGACTTCCCGAGGTCTACCTTATGAAGCGTTCGCACCGGTACTAGGAGATGTGATGGGGTGACATCCCAAATGTCCCTTTCTCAAGATATTTAAGTATTATTGGTTGCTACCCATACTAAATATTTAAAATTTATAGACTCAAAATTTTGAAAGAGAAAAAAGTGAAATTCATGATTTTATTAATTTAGATAAATATCTCATAACAAATTTAGAATTTGATTTATATGGATAATATAAGATATTTATAGCCAATGAATATAAGAAAGATAGATAGGTCATCAAAATAAAATATGACTTTTGATCAATTTGATTTATAAACGTATTAAGCTTTAAGGGATAAAATCATATTTCTAATAATATATAGGATGACCATGACATGATAGCTTAAAAAAATAAGAAAACAAAAAGACATTAAAACATATCATGAAGTAGAAGTTTGTATATTTCATTTTGAAAAGATTTTACTTCATGCATTTGTTGATACTTAATGAATAAGAGATTTAATTATCAAAAGGGAACCAAGAGTAACGGTTCCTTTGGGTACCCAAATATAGCGAGATGATTTTTGGGGAGATAAGTAGGAATGAACCCTTTCAAGTGGAGTTAATATTTCATTTTTAATTTTGGGTCTCCACTCAAACTTAGGTTTAGTATTATAATTATGCAACAAATTTCCATATTCATTAAGCTTAGGTTTAAAAAAATAATGACTTTTGAAACTATTTTTCATAGGAAATTTTTGCACATTTGAATTTAATTTGGGAGATTCATATTTTTTTAAATAATAGTAATTTGGATTTTGATTTACAAAAACTTTGTGGTTCTTACTCCTATTATTAGGCTTAGTCAAGATATTCATTTTCATATTCAACTTGTTTTTAGATATTGCTTGATATTGTGAATTTGTGTGTTGAGAATTCTCATTCATTATTTTCATAGGCAAGTTGATTTTTGATTTTAATTCATCATTTTTTATCATAAGATTATGTCTAGCTTTATTGTAAGCAATTGTGCTATTTTTAAGAGTGGAAACAATAAAAAAGTCAATATGAGTTTGATAGTTATTTCCAAATTCCTCAAATGTTTCATCCATCTCCTTGATTTCAATTTTATAACTTTGGCATTTAACACAATCACTTTTCAAAGTTGAATTTTCTAAAGACAATTTTTCATTATGTTCTTTTACAAAAAGAAGTTCCTTTTCAAGTTCCTTGAATTTTTCTTTTAAATCATTAAATTCTATACAAGGTGTAATATTTTCAATTAAAGAGTCATGGGTAAAACTAGATAAATTTGAATTTGATTCTACATTAATTTTTTGCTTTTATACCTTTATTTTCTAAGCGCAATTTGCAATTAGCATTTTTCAATTTTTTAATTTTGCTCTTTGTAATTTGTAGCAATTGTAAATTAGAAATAGAATAACAAACAATACATGATTTTGATTTCCTCACAGTGCTATTGAATGCGGTGAGATGTGAGCATACAGTTCCCTTGTTGTCTTCTAAGCCTTCCTCCTTTATAGATGAATTTTCATCTTCATTTTCTCTTGATAAATTGCTCTCTTTGTCTAAGTCAATTTCCATGATTTCCATGGTTTTGCTACGAGAGAGATATCCTTGAATAATGGTGGATGCTTGTATGGCCTTCTCCTCCCATATTTGTTCCATACCTGTGAGAGGAAGATCACACATTTCTTCAAGAAATTTCCATACTTTGTATGCACTAGAAAAATAATATATCATTTTGAAAATTTCTTGAGACAAGGCACACAAAATACTATTCAAAGCCTTTGCATTTAGGTGACGTTCTTTTTTATTTGTTTCATCCACTGGTCTTATAATTGCTATATTCCATGCTTTGATAAAGTTTTAATAAACTTTTCCATTAAAAATTTCCACCCTTTATAATTTCTCCCTTCGAATAAAGGTGGTGCAAGAGATTTTTCTTCAACATAAAAATTCTGCCCACTAGTAAAAGCTAGATCATGAGACACCATTCTTCCCAGTTGTTAAGCCGATTTGGAATAACCTACCTCTGATACCACTTGTTGGATCTTGAGGCGCCCTTAGAGGGGGGGGGGGGGTGAAAAAGGGTTTTTGAAAACTTTAAGTTTTTATTATAGAAAGCTATTGATATTTTATTTGAATAAGAGTGAATAAAAACACAGAGTAGTAAATCAATTTTATTAACTAGAAAAAGACATGATTATCATTAATAAAATTTGGTTGCAAAATCTGTTTTCTATCACGCTAGAAATCCAAGGCGAAATATGAAATACTCTTTTTGTTTTCTATACCAACCCTTCTCATTAAAAACCGGTTGGCTTTAGCCGATCTCCCCCTAGATACGGCCTCAAGCCGCTCTAGCCCTTCTATCCCCAGAAAGTCCTCGAGCACCCCCTAGATCCACTCCCTAGACCCAGTCGCCAACACAAGGCGAATTCCTCCCTAAGTCCTACCCAGACCTAGTCGCCAACACGAGGCAAATTCATGAACCAATTATAAAGACAAATACAAAAGACAAATATAAAAACTCTCTATGAGGTAATCTGAAAGAGACGATGAAGAATTTCTAAAGAACGTTGAAGTCCAAGCGTGCATTCATCGCATTGAGTTAGCGTGTTGATCCAAGCCTCCTTTGATTCCTCCTTTTGAAATTGAGTGGGAGATCCTTTATGGTCTGGAAATACGACCCTCAGAAATAATTCAGAGTGCTGGAATATAGCTCCTTGGCATTAATAGTTAAGGAAGATGAAATCCATCTATTTATAGGACTGGAAGCTAACACCAACATTAAGGCTAACGCCTGGCGTTGACCTAGTATAGAAATGTTTTGATGGCTCGGATCTTCAAAATAGGAAGGAGATACTGCACTTTAGGAAACATTCATTTTAGGCAACCTTAACGCTGGCGTTGAGGCTAACGCTGGCGTTAGGTCAGATTATTCCTAAAGTGCTCCTTCAATCACGATAACTTCCCTACTTGCCACATTTGTCTTGGTGGGAACGGGAGTCAACGTCGATATTAAGCACCGATGCTTGGCGTTAATCATCATTCCATTTTTTCAGCTTGTGGGCAGGTCCAGACCAATACTGTAGCATCCTAGTGTCATATCTGTTCAAGCCTGCATGCTAAAAACACAATGCCAACCATGATCAAATACAAACAGGATTTGTTATTCTCAAATCAAAGGGATGCGAAAAACCATGTTCCAACAGTGCAAATTCTCCAATTACGGTGGTAGCTCCAACCGATAAGTTAAGGGGACGATCCGCTCCAGGATAGTATAAGGCACCATATAACGAGGGCTAAGCTTCTTCCTTCCCTGGGCACGAGATACGCCATGCATTGGTCTGATCTTCAAGAAAACCTTATATCCTACGTGAAACTCTACCATCCGGTGTCTCGCATCATAGTACTTTGCCTGCCGGCTCTGTGCCTCGAGCATACGATCCCAAATCAGCCGAATCATCGCATCTTTATCATCAATGTATTCCGCCCCCAGTGCCTTCAGATCTTCATCCTTTATCCAAGATAGAGGCATATTGTACCTCCTTCTGTATAGTGCCTGATAAGGAGCCGCGTTGATGGTTTCTTGATGACTATTATTGTAGGAAAACTCCACGAAAGGTAGAAGTCTCTCCCACGGCTCTCCCCGATCCAAGACACATAGCCGCAACAGGTCCTTCATCGTCCTGATAGTCCTCTCTGACTGGCTGTCGGTCTGAGGATGGAAGGTTGTGCTGAAAGTTAACCGAGAGCCCAAATATGCCTGTACTACCCTCCACTCCTTGGAGGTAAAATGACCATCTCGATTTGAAACGATAGTTTTGGGCACCTGTGATATCGGACAAACTGCTCCAGAAAGAGGAACACCAAAACATCGACATGTGTATCTTTCCTGATCGGAATGAACCTGGAGACCTTCGTCAACCGATCTACAATCACCCATACAGAGTCACTCCCGGAGCGGGAGTGAGGTAGACCATGTATAAAATCCATGGAGATATCTTCAAACTTCCACTCAGGAATAGGCAATGAATGTAACAAACCACCGTCGCTCTTACACTCTGTCTTCACTTTCTGGCATACCTCGCAATGCATGATAAAATGAGTGACATCCCTCTTCATTCCTAGCCAAAACATTGTCTTTCGCAGATAAGTATACATCTTGATGATCCCGGGATGCACCGAGTACTTGGTGGAGTGAGCCTCTCTCAGTATATCTTCCCGGATTCCTCCTCCTGTGGATATATACTCTACCGTGAAAGTGAACGAGGTCCTCCCGCAGTGTGTACTCTCTATAGAACCAGTCTCCACTGCTCGAAATATAGGGTCCAGAGCAGCATCCTTCCATTGCTCGGCTCGGATGCGATAACATATATCACAAACAATGCTCATAGTGGCCAGGTACTCAGTGTATGCCTCTGGATCGGTGCTATATACAAGCATAATCTGCATCTCCTCGAGCATCTTAGGCAACTCCATGACCATCAATCGGGACTCCTAGCTAGATGTGGGTGCCCTTTGGCTTAACGCATCGTCCACCAAGTTTGCCTTCCCTGGGTGATAGTTTAGTGTATACTCATAATCGCACAAGAAATCAATCCACCTCCGCTGCCTCAGATTCAAATCCTTTTGTGTGTGTGTATATATTTGAGGTTCTTATGATCAGAAAATATCTCGCAGTGGATGACATATAGATAATGCCTCTAGATCTTCAAGGTGAAGAACACTGCTCCCAACTCCAGGTCATGCACCGTATAGTTTGCTTCGTGCTTCTTTAGCTGCCTAGAAGCATAAGAAATTACATGCTCGTGCTGCATCAGTACAATACCCATCCTCTGGTATGAAGCATTTGTATAAATCTAGAATCCTTCCTTCCCAGATGGAAGGGCAAGGATCGTGGCTGAGGTGAGGCGACCCTTCAGCTCCTGGAATGCGACCTCACACTTGGGTGACCATACAAAAGGAACATCCTTCTTGGTCAGAGTGGTGAGGGTAAGAGCGATCTTCGAGAATCCCTCGACAAACTTGCGTTAGTAACCAACAAGGCCTAAGAAACTTCGCATATCCATTGCCGACTTCAAAGGCTGTCATTCCCTTACTGCTCGTACCTTGGCAGGGTCCACTGCTAAACCTGCTCCACTGATGACATGGCTCAGGAAAGCAACTTCCCGGAGCCAGAACTGGCACTTACTAAACTTTGCAAACAAGTTGTGCTCCCACATCTTCCCCATAACAACTGTTAAATGATGTGCATGATCCTCCTCGATCCTTGAGTAGACCAGAATGTCATCAATAAATACTATCACGAAGACATCAAGGTATAGTTTGAATACTCTATTCATCAAGCTCATGAATGCGGCGGGGGCATTCGTGAGTTCGAATGGTATGACAGTAAATTCATATAGACCATATCTCGAACTAAAGCCGGTCTTCGGGATATCCTCCTCCTGGATCCGCAACTGATAATAACCCGAGCACAAATCAAGTTTCGAGAACCAGTGTGCTCCTTCAAGCTGATAAAAGAGCTCGTCAAATCTTGGGTAGTGGATAAGTGTTCCGGACCGTCAATCGATTGAGCTCTCCGTAATCTATACATAGCCGGAGTGAACCATCCTTCTTCTTCACAAATAGAACTGGGCTCCCATTGGTGATGAACTGGGGCAGACGAACCCCAAATTTACTAACTCTTGAAGCTGCATCTGAAACTCTGCAAGCTCCTATGGTGCCATCCTATATGGAGCCCTAGAGACGGGCCTAGCTCCCGATATCAGTTGGATCCGGAAATCCACCTCTCGATGTGGGGTTAGTGCGCCCAGCTTGTCCGGAAAGACATCAGAAAAGTCCCGAACCACCGGTACTTCAGCAATGCTGATCTATATCTCCTTAATCTCAAAGCAGGCCATATAAACCTTATCGCCCTGCTGGTGGGTTTTGACAGCCTGAATAGATGATAATAAAAGATGGGTGGTGGGTCTAATACCTTCGATCACTACTTCAGAATCTTCATGCCTCAATACAATTTTCTTCGTCGGGCAATCGATCTTAGCATGGTTCCAATGAAACCAATTCATGCCCAGGATCAGATCAAAATCTACCATCTTCAAAAGCATCGTTGGTGCTTCAAATAGCTTTCCTCCGATCTCTACATTCATGTGGTACTTGACGCACGATGCTATCTCCAACTCATCCGAAATTCGCACCTTCCTATGGATACCTTCGAAGTGCTGCACTTGGTCCAGATCATCTACGAATTCCTCTAAGATGAATGAGGGCGAGGAACCTGTATCGAACAAGGTGTATGCGGGTTTGCCGCAGACAAGTACTCTACCTGTGATGACCTCCTCAGGGTTCTGGGGCTCTGCGAGATCCAGTGCATACATCTGCTCCGACCGTCGGTCTCTACCATGAGGTCCTTGGACTCGACCCTGCTGTGCTGGAGGGGCTGCTGGAGGAACCATGGGGCAATTTGGAGCATTCCCTTGCAACTGAGGGCAAAAGTGCTGAATATGGCCCGACTGATGGAAATGGAAACAACCCTCCCTGAAAGGCTCTCTGGGTTGCTGATACGGCTGGGCCTGCTGATGTGGGGGAAATCTTAACTGTTGGGCCGACTGCTCCGTCCAGACGTCTTGACGAAAATGCCCACCACCTCATCTCTGATTTTCTCCTCTGCCTCCGGCACTCTGCCTCCGGCACTCTGCCTCCTCCTAAAACTGGGTCCCGCTTCCATCACACTCTCTGCGGGTCTCTTAGCACCAGCCTGGACCCCCAAGTGGTCCGCCTCTAATTTATTTGCCATATTTATGATTTGTGCAAGGCTCGAATCAACGATGAATAGAAGAGCCTGCCTAAGGGGGTCTCTCAAACCCCTGTAAAACCTCTTGGCGTACCCCCGATCATTCAAGGCATATGTGCCCGCGAATCTAGCAAGATGCAAAAACTCTCGCTGATATTCCAATACTGACCTAGATCCCTGCTTCAGCTGCAGGAACCTCTCCTCAAGATCATCACGCGCCGTGGGAGGAACAAAATGCTCCAGAAATGTGTCCGAGAACTCATCCCAGCAGATGTCAGTATAGGTGTGTCCCTCAAAAGTAGAGCCCATGAGGGACTTCCACCATCTCTTGGCATGTTATTCCAATGAAAAGACTGCCAAGGTAACTGCCATGATGACAGGGCATCGGATTCTGACCATCATCTCCTGCACTGTGTCAAGCTACTACTCCATACGAACTGTAGGCTCAGTCTAATGAAAGGTAAGCGGGGAAAGACCTCGAAAGGCACTCAACCAGTTTGACCCCTGATTTGGTTGCTGTACCGAAGCCTACTGGGATTTAAAAGCATCCAAAATTGTAGTCAAGGTTTGACCCTGCTCAGACTGTTGAAAGGGAGTAGCATCCGAAGGAAGGGGAACACTACTTACTGGCTCAGAATGCGCCAGAATCTATACATAAGGATACGAGTTTTGGATTAGGTTGGTAATTTATAGGAAATGGTAAACAACTTAATGTGAATCACACATGGGCACACCAATATTTCCGCTATTTCAGTTTGTCCTCAAATTGAATCAATGATAGGGGTGACCCAGTGGTTTAATGGACTTCTTTATCTCAGGATCGATTGCAAGCTGATACCATTTGTAAGACCCCCCTCCCGGAACACAAGACACGACTGAGGGGAGTCCTATGCCCAGAACATCTGCCTTGCGGAAGCGCCAGTGCACGGTCTAGCCTCTTCCACGAGATGCCTATCCTGCCGGCTATTCTCAAATATCACATGCCAACCCATCAATAATTTATACAGAAGACCACAATTCCACAAAAAGCATAAAGTCCACAATTTATATAAAATGAAAACAGGAAACCACGTGGTCTCCTGAAAATGTCAGAGTACAAAGGACTTGACATCTGGGATTCGCTGCCGCCCATGACAGTCGTCTCCAAGCGTTACCATATTTCTTTATACATGATGGTGACATTCAAGTTGATTGAGAAGGTGCGACATGGAGACAATTTGAGCTACCAAGTCCGCAAAGTTGGTTCAGGACATGTTTAGCTCGTTGTTCATGCCGATGCTGCAAAGGACGTGTTGGAGGCTAGTACCTCAGCTGGGACAAGTAGGCAACTCCCTGATGTGCCCCACTCCGCCTCTCCTACTGCTCAATGGTACGCCCCATGGCACAACATCGAGCAGCAATATCCTGAGTTTTACGATAAGTTCGTGCACATGGAGGATGCTATGGCCATGCAGTATGAACTTTCTTTGCGGATTGGTGCACGTTTGGGAGTTGGCCTCCTGCTGTCCCTGCCCGGGCTTCTACATTGCAATCTCGGCGGATGCGTACTCCTCCTCCTCCTCCTTCGCAGTCTCCTCCTCTATCTCCCCAATGATTGCTTAGTTACTTCTTCCAGCGCCTTGTTGTTTTTAGTAGTTTTGTTTCTTTTAAATATCTGGGGTGCTCTATTAGTTTGACTCTGTACTCGATTTTATTCTGCTGGGGCATCGTCCCTAGGGTGTGGTTGTGGACAATTTTTTTATGATATCTTTCATCATTGTCGTATCGTTTGTCTATGCCGCATATATCTTCTCATGATCAATATCAGTGCCGATAGTTTTGTTTATGTTTCTGCGGTTGTTGCAGATTTTGTTCTGCAGGTAGGGCGACTTTGATGGCGGATACATTGAGCTAATTTACAGTTTAACGCCAATCTTTCGGTATGCTCATTTCTGAGCATGGGGTAACTTCTCGTCCTACGTCTTGTTATGAATATAATATTGCATCATGTGATGTTTAGATTTTAGTCTGAGGGAGAGTAGTTTGTCGTTACCCACTTGCACGTGCACATAAGCACATCATACTAGAAGTTACAATCTGATTTTTTATTTTAATTCTCATAGCACACCACACACCCACTAGAGAGTGCACTTAATCGTAGGCGCATGATGAGTCTAGTTCATTTCTTTTGTAGGATTGGGAAAATTGTTGTGCTGGCTTAGGGTTTTAAGACGGAGTAAAATGTTGACTCTGATAGTGCTCTAGTCGAGTACTTGCGTCTTGCATAGAATTGTGTGTAGAATAAGTTTTTCTTCATGCTTATAGTTTGGTAATTTTGTCTATTTGCGTAATAATTGTTTATTCTACTCAAATGTGGTGAATCCGGTGTGAAACCGACGGTAGCTTAGGAATGTGTGTAGACGGTTGCTAGGTTTGTATTGCTCGAGTCGGGAGGAAGAATTTTCTTTCTCGGTGGATAAGAACTTGCCCTAAGCGACTTTCGAAGCATTGGCATAAGTTAGTTCAAAGCGTGAACATGATGTAGGCCTTCGTTTTGGCCAGGTTGAGCTTTGTTTACCGACCCTATCATAAACCTCGCTAGCCCCGTTGTGCCTACCCCGTTCTTTGATTCAGCTCCACTCATATTTCACCAAAGCCTACAAGCTAATCCTAGTCGCACACCCAATCCGAGCTCTAGTGTTTTATCATCTTCAATTGAGGGTGTTGATGCGGTGAAAATTTTGTGAAAGTGTTGTTTGTGCTTCCTCAGTTTATTCGCTAAATAAATTGCGAGAATAAAAGAAAAAAAGAAAAAAAAAGGAAAAGAAAAAATTTTTGTGGTCACGAAAAGAGTTTAATTGAAAATCTTTTAAGATTTGTTTTTGGGAGTAGGCGGTGCACACACCCATGTTTCCAAGTTCAAGTCTGGGGGTGTGGTGCACCCGTGTTTGTATTGTGATGCTTGGATAATTTCCTTAACGAGAGCTCTTTTGGGTTAGGTGCGGAAACCTTTATGTTTATCATTGTAAACCCTACCGAATCCCAAGCCCCGTATTTATCCTAAAGCCCTATTGACTCACGCAATGAATCGAACTATTGCCGTGGAGTGAGTTTGACGGGGTGAGCTTATGGTCACCGACATTGATGGATTTCAATGGAGGTGGTTCCGAGCACCGATCTTGAGCAAGACTAGCCTCATCGATCAGTTTACTTTCTTCTTACGCAAGATCGGACGATTCATCGAGATTCAACTTTTGAGTAGAAATAATATATAATTACGCTCTTATATTATTACAAAGTATTTGTATAATTAAAAATTTTGTCTATTGCATTTCTATACACGCGAGCATGCGACTTTCATGGTACTCTGCATTTACAATTGTTAAGCCAACAAATCCTTTTCCCGTCCACATAAGGGATGATTTTCTCGGGACGATCAAATGGTTAAGTCTTGGGGTGTGATGAGTCCAATATTTATACGATTTTATGGACTCATCCGGACTAGTTTTCACTCTTGCGCACATCCTTTTCGAGCTATAATTGCTTGTATCGCTCTTATAATCACTTCCGCGCTATGTGCACTATTTAGGCCCGTCTTGGCTTGCTTTTATGATTCTTGTTGTTGGGGGTAAGCACATGGTGCTCCCTAACCTTTTATTCTTTATTTATATTGAGTTGGATGGGTATTCCCAGTTGTGTTGATGTTTATGCAGGCGGATGGATCATCCTATTTTTACCCAGAATTCATGTCTGCATGAATTGCACGGTCGTGCGTTTCCTTGACGCACGGACGGCTACGGTCGTGCGCCCTCATATGGGGTGGAAAACAATGTTCTATGTTTGATCTTGCGTTTTTACACGGGTAGTTGCCCGTGCACGAAGGAAATGCATGATCGCCCGTTAAGCCTATTTTTTAGGCCTTCTGGACTTGGTCGTGCATTTTTACGCACAGGTGGCTTCGACCATGCGTGAGTAAATCACACGGGCACTGCCGCTTCTTCCTCAAGTCGTATCTTTTTCGTTAATAACGCAAGGTCTACGCACTGTCGTGCGTTCGACCGTGCGTGACTTAATTTCTGATATCTTAATATATAAGCCAGGAAATCTGCTGGTTTTGAAGAAGCCGGGAAAAACACTGAGAGCCCGCCATTTCTGCTCCAGTCCGCCCATTTCGCCTTTCCACCACTGTTCGACCTAGGAGAAGCTCCGACAACCATTTTCTTGCAAATCTTCCGCCAAAGCTTCCTCCTCGGCCTCCTCCTTCATCCACAAGCTCAAGAATTCCATCGACGGAAAGTCTCCGATGCATTCAAGGTGTGTCCAACAAGAGTTAGCTTGAGCTAAACCACGAAGAAGATGGGTAAAGTAGAGGAAGGTGACATCTCCTCTGGTCCCTGGACAGCAAATGAAGACCGAGCACAGACGAGGCTTGACAAACCTACGATTCCGACCCAGAACCTTCAGCAAAGTCTTCGAGCTTCGGTTACCTCTTTACCCTTGTGTATGGTTTAAGGTTCTTTCCATTGTATGCGTGTAACATTTGGATGACGATTCATAAACTTTTTGTTTAAGCTAATATAAGTTCATGCTTATGAAATATGTTGTGGTTTATGTGAGTTGAGGAGTGCCCCATTCCACCATCCACTCCACTGCTCCGTTTTGCACTGCACTAGCAAGAGAGAAGACAAGCGCTGGGACATAATTAAGAGATGATTAAGAGTTTTGTTTAGACATTAGGTAATTCTTGATCGAGCTAACGGAGAGAGTAGCACAACGGCGAATGGATATGATAAGCGTGAAGGAACACCATTCCATGTTTTTACCAAAGGAATTCTACCACTTGCTTTTCAAAGTAATTTGAAAAGGATACTACTTGATGAAGGAAATGCAATATAGTTTGACAAGCATAAGTGAAGAAAAAAAGAACTTTAGAAGTAAGCATGATAAAGCATGGTAAAAACAACATTGTAAAATTAGTAATGCGGAAAGATAGAACAAAATAACCAGTAGTAGTATTTTTGTTATAGTTTGACCATTCCAACAATATTGCTAGTCTCTTCACATTTGAGCTTTAACCTTGAAAATTTACATAACTAATAGGCAAGCATGATTGAACATATTCAAAAAGATAAGGACTGCAATGTAACTAATTCGTATTTTAATTAAAGAAAACATTGTAGAAATCATGCATTGCAATCTAGTGCTTTTACTTAAGTTTTTAGAGAATTATGTAATTTTGCATTAGGATCCAATTCTCATGAGTAGAGGATTTATGAAAAATAATGATGTGTGCATAAGGTGTTTTGATAAAAGTATACAAGTGAAATAATCAAAACACATGACATATGTAATGAAATAGTAACAATAATATTAAGATTGTAATCCTATAATTACTTTCACACATCAATTTTAAAATAAAATTTCAAAGCACATTTCATGAGTACAACTACCAAGGTGCTTCGCACACACAATGCTCATTAAGACTTATCAGTGAGCGAAGTATTGCTTAGAGGATCACATAAGCATTTTTATAAATTTTTAAGTTTCATGATCCGATGTACAAATAGAAGTGATGACAAAAAATGTGTTTGCACAAGACACTTTACAATTCTTTCCTAGGTGCTCAACCTCACAATGCTCATTAAGACTTATCAGGAGGGTGAGTAGTGCTTGGTGGAGTTATCTTTGGCATTTTATTTCATATTTTTGTAATTTTGGGCCAAAAGTTCTCCGAATTCACTTGTTTTTGCAAACACTAATAATATTGAAATAACACTTCTATGTGTGCAAGAAATCTAATGTTTGAGAGATGGTGTAGGTAGGTTAGACATACAACTTAATATGTTAAAACTATTACACTACACAATCATGCAAGACTAAGATTATGAGCATATGTTGATTACCAAAATAATTAGTGAATGAATCATTGATTAGCATAAAACATTACTCATACTTAGAGGAAGCTAAGCAATCATACACAAGTTTCTAAAGACTATTTCATTGCACATAATCAGATTAAGGTCAAGGCATGGAGATAAAACAATGTTTAGGAAATTTGAAATTAAAATTAGACATTGAAGATAACCTTTAAGTGTATGCCTAATCAATTTTGACCATTTGAAACATAATAACTAAGATGTTTGCTCTTGTGAAGTCATATAGTTAAACCATAATTTTGTAAATATTTAAAACGCAACAAATGACAAAAGCATATTTTTGAGCATTTTGAGTTATTTAACTATTTTTTGTTTTTTGGAGGAAAATTAACAAAATAATTACAAAAGAATTTTGAAGCAGAGAAAAAATATTAAAAAAATACCAGAAATAGTTTAGGAAAAACAGAATTTCAATTTGGCCAAAATAGCTAACGCCTGGCGTTAACTACTCAACGCCCAATCAAAGCACTGTTTTTTTGAGATTTTTGAGATTTTTTTCTTTGGAATAGGGAGTATGTATATAGACCTTCTCAATGTAGAAAATTCAGAGAATTTGGAGAGGATTAGAAGGCTATTAAGCATATTTTTGGTAGTTTTAAAATGTTTTTTATATTTAATATTTGTTTTTGACTTTTCTGGTAATGAAAAAGTAATTAAGATGTAAACACAGATATATATATGAGTATATGAATGAATAGGCAGAAAGAGTTGTAATTTTATAGAGAGAAAAAGGGGCAAACACCAGGCATTATACCATACACTAGCGTTGACACCACTTTATATAAAATCCCTAAATCTGAGTTCTTTTCTTATTCTCTTCATTTCAAGCCATTTTCCTCCAGTTTTGCCGACAGCCCCTTCTCAGATCTAGGTAAAATTCATGTTTTTCTTCTTATATTTCTTGGTTAACTCATTTCTCTACCCCTAATTAGTAATCCCTTGAAGTATTAAGTGTTTTTATTATGGTGTATGGTAGATCTAGTATTTTGAGATTTAGGGTTTTTAGTTTTGAGTTGTAGAGTTGGGTTTTTGAGATTCTTCACAAAGATGAGTTTTTGCATTAATTTTTTTTAGATATTTTGAGTTCTATTAGTGATTTTCCCTTTATTCTTTACTTTTTATGAAATTTTTTGAGTTCTATGAGTGAGCGAAGGTCAACATTGTATACTGGAAGTGATAGGAAATTTGACAGCATGCGCCTGACATTAACATTAACGTTGGGCTTTGACTAAATAAACTTTAGTTTTGATTTTCTGTTGTGTCTAAATGTTCAGATTATGGCTGCATCTAGTTCACATGGGGTTCGAGCTAGAAAGTCTTCTTCTTCCCGAGCACCACATGCGCCTTATCAATCTTATACGAGGATAGAGAAAGCATCAGTTGGTGTAAGGATGATATTGCAGATAGACGTCCCCCAACATGCACATATTCCAAATCTCTTAGCTGCACCAGGGGTTTTATTAGTGATTTCAGATGATTGTTTCTCTACATATTTTGTTCGGGAGTTTTATTACAATTTATTTGATCCATCCGAGATAGAGCTCAATGGAGGAGTAAGTTCTATGATGCAAAATGAAGTTTTTATGATCACTCATAATGATTTGAGGAATGAGTTTGGATTTGTGGAGAGTGAGAATCGTCTTGATGTGGTGGAGAAGTATCGGGTCGAGCGTGACTGGACAAAGGTGAATACAGTTTTGCATGAGAAGGAGAGTAGAGAGTAGATTACCGATGTTTCTTCACTTATGGAGGAAGCATTCATAATTCAGGACATTTTACGTCACACCATAATGTTGAAGTCCGGAGACACTAAGAAGATCATTGCTCAGCTTAGTATTGCTACTTATCATATTATACAAGAAGAAGGTTTTGACGTGGCAGATATTTTACTATCACAGATTTGGTGTACATTCAAGTTGAAGGATCCGAGAAGGTCTCGTCTTAACACTCTTCCCTTAGGTGGACTTATACAACGGGTGGTGATGGAGAAGTATGAATACATAATTAGAAGGAACTATATTAACAATCTTGTCCCAAAGCTTTATTTGACTTCAACCATTCGAGTTCCTCGGCCACGATATATAACATCAACTTCTCGACCACCCCTTTGACAAGGGGTCTCGCTTCGTGAGATGAGTCGAGACCATCAGGAGTCGTTTGAAGAATTCAGGGAGAACATGACACGCCGTATGTCATAAATGGAGAGGATAATGCGGTATATGGTCATGGCCTTGAAGTTGAAGCCGACACCAATAGAAGAGAGGGAGTGGGATGTTCCCATGGAGGATCTGCCACGCCACTCGACTCACCGTACTCAAAGGTCAAGGGATCGAGGAAGTTCTAGTACTGAAAGAACATACTCTATTAGTGAGAGTAGAGAGTTTTAGGGAGTTTCTTTTTTATGTAATAATAGTAATATTATCATTTAGATAATTAAGTCTAACACCTGACATTAACACTTGCGCCCATCGTTAACAGTTATTATGATTTTTAGCTTTTTCTTATTTTTATCTACTGTGTGTACTGTGTTTTGGGTTTGTTCAGGTTTTCATAATTATGATTTTACTGCTTTAATAGATTTCCATATAATCTTTGGTGGATATAATCATGTTACATCATCTTTATAAGGATAAAAGAAATTCATCACAGCTTATTTTAAAAACTGTATTAGCTTATCAATTTTAGTATTCAAGTTTTTTAATGAATGTCATTGATGAGATAAGATGTATTGATAAGTATTGATATGACTTTTTGTTTTTATTTTTAAACATGATTATGTAAACTTCTTGAAAAGCAAGATAATGACAATTTCCCCTTTTTCGGTTATTGCAAGAGCACGCATGAGTCTATAATTAATTTGATCTTTGCTAGGCTTTAGTCGGACTTAGCAGTTTAGAGTGGATCTTGGACTTCCTGAGGTCTACCTTATGAAGCGTTCGCACCGGTACTAGGAGATGTGATGGGGTGACATCCCAAATGTCCCTTTCTCAAGATATTTAAGTATTATTGGTTGCTACCCATACTAAATATTTAAAATTTATAGACTCAAAATTTTGAAAGAGAAAAAAGTGAAATTCATGATTTTATTAATTTAGATAAATATCTCATAACAAATTTAGAATTTGATTTATATGGATAATATAAGATATTTATAGCCAATAAATATAAGAAAGATAGATAGGTCATCAAAATAAAATATGACTTTTGATCAATTTGATTTATAAACGTATTAAGCTTTAAGGGATAAAATCATATTTCTAATATTATATAGGATGACCATGACATGATAGCTTAAAAAAATAAGAAAACAAAAAGACATTAAAACATATCATGAAGTAGAAGTTTGTATATTTCATTTTGAAAAGATTTTACTTCATGCATTTGTTGATACTTAATGAATAAGAGATTTAGGTATCCAAAGGGAACCAAGAGTAACGGTTCCTTTGGGTACCCAAATATAGCGAGATGATTTTTGGGGAGATAAGTAGGAATGAACCCTTTCAAGTGGAGTTAATATTTCATTTTTAATTTTGGGTCTCCACTCATACTTAGCTTTAGTATTATAATTATGCAACAAATTTCCATATTCATTAAGCTTAGGTTTAAAAAAATAATGACTTTTGAAACTATTTTTCATTGGAAATTTTTGCACATTTGAATTTAATTTGGGAGATTCATAGTTTTTAAATAATAGTAATTTGGATTTTGATTTACAAAAACTTTGTGATTCTTACTCCTATTATTAGGCTTAGTCAAGATATTCATATTCATATTCAACTTGTTTTTAGATATTGCTTGATATTGTGAATTTGTGTGTTGAGAATTCTCATTCATTATTTTCATAAGCAAGTTGATTTTTGATTTTAATTCATCATTTTTATCATAAGATTATGTTTAGCTTTATTGTAAGCAATTGTGCTATTTTTAAGAGTGGAAACAATAAAGTCAATATGAGTTTGATAGTTATTTCTAAATTCCTCAAATGTTTCATCCATCTCCTTGATTTCAATTTTATAACTTTGGCATTTAACACAATCACTTTTCAAAGTTGAATTTTCTAAAGACAATTTTTCATTATGTTCTTTTACAAAAAGAAGTTCCTTTTCAAGTTCCTTGAATTTTTCTTTTAAATCATTAAATTCTATACAAAGTGTAATATTTTCAATTAAAGAGTCATGGGTAAAACTAGATAAATTTGAATTTGATTCTACATTAATTTTTTGCTTTTATACCTTTATTTTCTAAGCGCAATTTGCAATTAGCATTTTTCAATTTCTTAATTTTGCGCTTTGTAATTTGTAGCAATTGTAAATTAGAAATAGAATAACAAACAATACATGATTTTGATTTCCTCACAGTGCTATTGAATGCGGTGAGATGTGAGCATACAGTTCCCTTGTTGTCTTCTAAGCCTTCCTCCTTTATAGATGAATTTTCATCTTCATTTTCTCTTGATAAATTGCTCTCTTTGTCTAAGTCAATTTCCATGATTTCCATGGCTTTGCTACGAGAGAGATCTCCTTGAATAATGGTGGATGCTTGCATGGCCTTCTCCTCCCATGTTTGTTCCATACCTGTGAGAGGAAGATCATACATTTCTTCAAGAAATTTCCATACTTTGTATGCACTAGAAAAACAATATCAATTTGAAAATTTCTTGAGACAAGGCACACAAAATACTATTCAAAGCCTTTGCATTTAGGTGACGTTCTTTTTTATTTGTTTCATCCACTGGTCTTATTATTGCTATATTCCATGCTTCGATAAAGTTTTAATAAACTTTTCCATTAAAAATTTCCACCCTTTATAATTTCTCCCTTCGAATAAAGGTGGTGCAAGAGATTTTTCCTCAACATAAAAATTCCGCCCACTAGTAAAAGCTAGATCATGAGACACCATTCTTCCCGGTTGTTAAGACGATTAGGAATAACTTACCTCTGATACCACTTGTTGGATCTTGAGGCGCCCTTAGAGGGGGAGGGGGGGGGGGCAAAAAAGGGTTTTTGAAAACTTTAAGCTTTTTTTATAGAAAACTATTGATATTTTATTTGAATAAGAGTGAATAAATACACAGAGTAGTAAATCAATTTTATTAACTAGAAAAAGACATGATTATCATTAATAAAATTTGGTTGCAAAATTTGTTTTCTATGACGCTAGAAATCCAAGGCAAAATATGAAATACTCTTTTTATTTTCTATACCAACTCTTCTCACTAAGAATCGGTTGGCTTTAGCCGATCTCTCCCTAGATACGGCCTCAAGCCGCTCTAGCCCTTCTATCCCCAGAAAGGCCTCGAGCACCCCCTAGATCTACTCCCTAGACCCAGTCGCCAACACGAGGCGAATTCCTCCCTAAGTCCTACCCAGACCTAGTCGCCAACACGAGGCAAATTCATGAACCAATTATAAAGACAAATACAAAAGACAAATATAAAAACTCTCTATGAGGTAATCTAAAGGAGACGATGAAGAATTGCTAAAGAACGTTGAAGTCCAAGCGTGCATTCATCGCATTGAGTTAGCGTGTTGATCCAAGCCTCATTTGATTCCTCCTTTTGAAATTGAGTGGGAGATCCTTTATGGTCTGGAAATACGACCCTCAGAAATAATTCAGAGTGCTGGAATATAGCTCTTTGGCATTAGTAGTTAAGGAAGATGAAATCCACCTATTTATAGGACTGGAGGCTAACACCAACGTTAAGGCTAACGCCTGGCGTTGACCTAGTATAGAAATGTTTTGATGGCTCAGATCTTCAAAATAGGAAGGAGATACTGCACTTTAGGAAACATTCATTTTAGGCAACCTTAACGCTGGCGTTGAGGCTAACGCTGGCGTTAGGTCAGATTATTCCTAAAGTGCTCCTTCAATCATGACAATTTCCCTCCTTGCCACATTTGTCTTGGTGGGAACGGGAGTCAACACCGATGTTAAGTACTGATGCTTGGCCAATCATTCCATTTTTGCAGCTTGTGGGCAGGTCTAGACCAATACTGTAGCATCCTATTGTCATATCTGTTCAAGCCTGCATGCTAAAAACAAAATGCCAACCATGATCAAATACAAATAGGATTTGTTATTCTCAAATCAAAGGGATGCGGAAAACCATGTTCCAACAGTGCAAATTCTCCAATTACGGTGGTAGCTCCAACCGATAAGCTAAGGGGCCGATCCGCTCCAGGATAGTATAAGGCACCATATAACGAGGGCTAAGCTTCTTCCTTCCCTGGACACGAGATACGCCATGCATTGGTCTGATCTTCAAGAAAACCTTATATCCTACCTGAAACTCTACCATCCGGCATCTCGCATCATAGTACTTTACCTGTCGGCTCTATGCCTCGAGCATACGATCCCAAATCAGCCGAATCATCGCATCTTTATCATCAATGTATTCCCCCCAGTGCCTTCAGATCTTCATCCTGGATCCAAGATAGAGGCATCTTGCACCTCGTTCTGTATAGTGCCTCATTAGGAGCCATGTTGATGCTTTCTTGATGACTATTATTGTAGGAAAACTCCACGAAAGGTAGAAGTCTCTCCCACGACTCTCCCCGATCCAAGACACATAGCCGCAACAGGTCCTCCATCGTCCTGATATTCCTCTCTGACTGGCTGTCGGTCTGAGGATGGAAGGTTGTGCTGAAAGTTAACCGAGAGCCCAAATATGCCTGTACTACCCTCCACTCCTTGGAGGTAAAATGACCATCTCGATTTGAAACGATAGTTTTGGGCACCCTATGATATCAGACAAACTGCTCCACAAAGAGGAACACCAAAACATCGACATGTGTATCTTTCCTGATTGGAATGAACCTGGACACCTTCGTCAACCGATCTACAATCACCCATACAGAGTCACTCCCGGAGCGGGAGTGAGGTAGACCATGTACAAAATCCATGGAGATATCTTCAAACTTCCACTCAGGAATAGGCAATGAATGTAATAAACCACCGCCGCTCTTACACTCTGTCTTCACTTTCTGGCATACCTCGCAATGCATGATAAAATGAGTGACATCCCTCTTCATTCCCAGCCAAAACATCGTCTTTCGCAGATCAGTATACATCTTGATGATCCCGGGATGCACCGAGTACTTGGTGGAGTGAGCCTCTCTCAGTATATCTTCCCGGATTCCTCCTCCTGTGGATATATAAACTCTACCATGAAAGTGAACGAGGTCAGTGTGTACTCTCTGTAGAACCAGTCTCCACTGCTCGAAATATAGGGTCCAGAGCAGCATCCTTCCTTTGCTCGGCTCGGATGCGATAACATATATCACAAACAATGCTCATAGTGGCCAGGTACTCAGCATACGCCTCTGGACCGGTGCTATATACAAGCATAATCTGCATCTCCTCCAGCATCTTAGGCAACTCGATGACCATCAATCGGGACTCCTAGCTGGATGTGGGTGCCCTTTGGCTTAACGCATCGTCCACCAAGTTTGCCTTCCCTGGGTGATAGTTTAGTGTATACTCATAATCGCACAAGAAATCAATCCACCTCCGCTGCCTCAGATTCAGATCCTTTTGTGTGTGTATATATTTGAGGTTCTTATGATCAGAAAATATCTCGCAGTGGATGACATATAGATAATGCCTCTAGATCTTCAAGGCGAAGACCACTGCTCCCAACTCCAGGTCATGCACCGTATAGTTTGCTTCGTGCTTCTTTAGCTGCCTAGAAGCATAAGAAATTACATGCTCGTGCTGCATCAGTACAACACCCATCCTCTGGTATGAGGCATCTGTATAAATCTAGAATTCTTCCTTCCCAGATGGAAGGGAAAGGATCGTGGCTGAGGTGAGGCGATCCTTCAGCTCCTGGAATGCGACCTCGCACTTAGGTGACCATACAAAAGGAACATCCTTCTTGGTCAGAGTGGTGAGGGTAAGAGCGATCTTCGAGAATCCCTCGACAAACTTGCGTTAGTAACCAACAAGGCCTAAGAAACTACGCATATCCATTGCCGACTTCAAAGGCTGTCATTCCCTTACTGCTCGTACCTTGGCAGGGTCCACTGCTAAACCTGCTCCACTGATGACATGGCTCAGGAAAGCAACTTCTCGGAGCCAGAACTGGCACTTACTAAACTTTGCAAACAAGTTGTGCTCCCACATCTTCCCCATAACAAGTGTTAAATGATGTGCATGATCCTCCTCGATCCTTGAGTAGACCAAAATGTCATCAATAAATATTATCACGAAGACATCCAAGTATAGTTTGAATACTCTATTCATCAAGCTCATGAATGCGGCAGGGGCATTCGTGAGTTCGAATGGTATGACAGTAAATTCATATAGACCATACCTCGAACTAAAGCCGGTCTTCAGGATATCCTCCTCCTGGATCCGCAACTGATAATAACCCGAGCACAAATCAAGTTTCGAGAACCAGTGTGCTCCTTCAAGCTGATAAAAGAGCTCATCAAATCTTGGGTAGTGGATAAGTGTTCCGGACCGTCAATCGATTGAGCTCTCCGTAATCTATACATAGCCGGAGTGAACCATCCTTCTTCTTCACAAATAGAACTGGGCTCCCATTGGTGATGAACTGGGGCGGACGAACCCCAAATTTACTAACTCTTGAAGCTGCATCTGAAACTCTGCAAGCTCCTATGGTGCCATCCTATATGGAGCCCTAGAGACGGGCCTAACTCCCGATATCAGTTGGATCTGGAAATCCAACTCTCGATGCAGGGGTAGTGCGGCCAGCTTGTCCGGAAAGACATCAGAAAATTCCCGAACCACCGGTACTTCAGCAATGCTGATCTATATCTCCTTAATCTCAAAGTAGGCCATATAAACCTTATCGCCCTGCTGGTGGGCTTTGACAGCCTGAATAGATGATAATAAAAGTTGGGTGGTGGGTCTAATACCTTCGATCACTACTTCAGAATCTTCATGCTTCAATACAATTTTCTTCGTCGGGCAGGCGATCTTAGCATGGTTCCAATGCAACCAATTCATGCCCAGGATCCGATCAAAATCTATCATTTTCAAAAGCATCGTTGGTGCTTCGAATAGCTTTCCTCCGATCTCTACATTCATGTTGTACTTGACGCACGATGCTATCTCCAACTCATCCGAATGTCGCATCTTCCTATGGATGCCTTCGAAGTGTTGCACTTGGTCCAGATCATCTACGAATTCCTCTAAAACGAACGAGGGCGAGGCACCTGTATCGAACAAGGTGTATGCGGGTTTGCCGCAGACAAGTACTCTACCTGTGTTGACTTCCTCAGGGTTCTGGGGCTCTGCGAGATCCAGTGCATATATCTGCTTCGGCCGTCGGTCTCTACCATGAGGTCCTTGGCCTCGGCCCTGCTGTGCTGGAGGGGCTGCTGGAGAAACCATGGGGCGATTTGGAGCATTCCCTTGCAACTGAGGGCAAAAGTGCTGAATGTGGCCCGACTGATGGAAATGGAAACAACCCTCCCTGAAAGGCCCTCTGGGTTGCTGATACGGCTGGGCCTGCTGATGTGGGGGTAATGTTAACTGTTGGGCCGACTGCTTGATGAGTCCTGATCATATACACATTTATGGACTCATCCGGGCCATTATTTAGTCAATTCACCGCACTATAGCCTTGTTATAGCTTATATTTGATAATCCATGCTAGGTGCACTTCTAGGCCCACTTTGGTGTGATTTTATGCTTATTGTCTTTAGTAATTTTCATGCGCTGTTAAGTGCCTTTTTTAGTGGCTAGATTTGTGGTTGTGCCTGGAATAGGAGTCGTGCGAGTGTTCCCGGTGCAATTCTGCATAGGAACACTGCGCACGATCGCCGGTTCTATTGCGCACGACCACTGGTCGTGCGCTACTGATCGTGTGCACTTAACACCTTTTTCATGAGTTCTGTTTGGTGCAGTGCGCACGACCATCAATGCCAGTGCGCACGACCACCGGTCACTGCTCGTGCGCACTTACCATTTAATTTCTGAGTTCTGTTTGCTGTTGTGCGCACGACCATCAACTCCAGTGCGCACGACCACCGGTCGTGCGCCACTGGTCGTGCGAACATTTTATTTTATAATTTCGTATCTTGCAGGTTCCACCCAGGCCGTGCGCACGATCGCAGAATTCCAGTGCGCACGACCACTGGTCGTGCGACAATGACCGTGCACAGTATTTATTCCAGCGCCTATTTAAACGCCTGTTGCGATTTTTAGGGCATTATCAGCCGCCGGGAGCGGAGTTCCTGTTCCGTACGCCGCCGACCTCCACCGTGGGACGCCTCCACTTCATCTTCTACGCAAGGGGAAGCCTCCTCCACCCATTCCAAGACTTCCTCCATTGTCCGTGAGTGTTCTCCATCGTCCGCAAGCCTCCAAGCAACCATTCTCTCATTCCGCCCGGTGAGAAGAAGAAGGAACCTGAAGTCGAAGACGACGGAGCTACGTAGGGAGATCATGACAGCTCTCTACGCCAGAAGCATAGTCCGCCTGAGTCCGGAGGTAGCCCGACAACCTACCATTCCGGCCGTGAATGGCCGCTAGTCTTCACCATCAGTTATTTCTTTCCTCTTTCCCCCATTGTACTCGTTGAACCGTGTAAACTCGAATATTATGATGATGTTTATTGAAATGAATGTTTCCTTGTTGTTCTTCATGGTTTGTTTGTGATCCACTCCGTTCTCACTCACTCACTCGCACACGCACGCAAGGTGTTTGTTCTGTGTTAGCAAGAGCTAACGACGGTTGTGAAGAGGTGTTTACGACCCTCACCCTTTCGCGCTAGAACACACTCCACTCCGCCTCACGAAGCACGGCATCGCGGCCGTTGCATCCATCTCACCTTGCGAAGCGGTGTTTTCGACCCGCATCTCTTTTTGTTGTTGTTAAGATTAGGAAACCCAACCAAGAACCCCCCTTTTTCATGTGTGTTTTGCTGTGTAACAAGAGTCACGCTACGCGTTTCGTTCACCCAACCTGCATTCCTCAAGAGACCGACATTCAGGGAGTCCACTCTCCACATTTATTACTTGACAGCGACCGGTGCACTTGCCGACACGCATCACTACTCCGTCTAGCCGTTCTGACGAAAATGCCCACCACCTCATCTCTGATTTTCTCCTCTGCCTGCGGCACTCTGCCTCCTCCTAAAACTGGGTCCCGCTTCCATCACACTCTCTGCGGGTCTCTTAGCACCAGCCTGGACCCCCAAGTGGTCCGCCTCTAATTTTTTTGCCATATTTATGATTTGTGCAAGGCTCGAATCAACGATGAATAGAAGAGCCTGCCTTAGGGGTCTCGCAAACCCCTGTAAAACCTCTTGGCGTACCCCTGATCATTCAAGGCATATGTGCCCGCGAATCTAGCAAGATGCGAGAACTCTCGCTGATATTCCAATACTGACCTAGATCCCTCCTTCAGCTGCAGGAACCTCTCCTCAAGATCATCACGTGCCGTGGGAGGAACAAAATGCTCCAGAAATGTGTCCGAGAACTCATCCCAGCAGATGTCAGTATAGGTGCGTCCCTCAAAAGTAGAGCCCATGAGGGACTTCCACCATCTCTTGGCATGTGATTCCAATGAAAAGACTGCCAAGGTAACTGCCATGATGACAGGGCATTGGATTCTGACCATCATCTTCTGCACTGTGTCAAGCTACTCCTTCGTACGAACTGCAGGCTCAGTCCAATGAAAGATAGGCGGGGAAAGACCTCGAAAGGCACTCAACCAGTTTGACCCCTGATTTGGTTGCTGTACCGAAGCCTACTGGGATCTAAAAGCATCCAAAATTGTAGTTAAGAGCTCAGACTGTTGAAAGGGAGTAGCATCCGAAGGAAGGGGAACACTACTTACTGGCTCAGAATGCGCGATGTTTATTGAAATGAATGTTTCCTTGTTGTTCTTCATGGTTTGTTTGTGATCCACTCCGTTCTCACTCACTCACTCGCACACGCACGCAAGGTGTTTGTTCCGTGTTAGCAAGAGCTAACGACGGTTGTGAAGAGGTGTTTACGACCCTCACCCTTTCGCGCTAGAACACACTCCATTCCGCCTCACGAAGCACGGCATCGCGGCCGTTGCATCCATCTCACCTTGCGAAGCGGTGTTTTCGACCCGCATCTCTTTTTGTTGTTGTTAAGATTAGGAAACCCAACCAAGAACCCCCCTTTTTCATGTGTGTTTTGCTTGTGTAACAAGAGTCACGCTATGCGTTTCGTTCACCCAACCTGCATTCCTCAAGAGACCGACATTCGGGGAGTCCACTCTCCACATTTATTACTTGACAGCGACCGGTGCACTTGCCGACACGCATCAAGTTTTTGGCGCCGTTGCCGGGGAATGCAGGCGTGTTTCGTCTTGTGTTGTGACTTTCGTTATACGAGCAGTTGTTTTTGATTTTCTTTGTTTTTCTTTTTGTTTGTGACAGTGCATGCAGAGACAAGCCGCAGGGGAGCTAGTACCCTTCGATCCTGAGATTGAACGGACTTCTCGCGCACGAAGGCGCGCGGCTGCCGTACAAGCGGCAATGGGTGATCAGGTAGACCCAAATGATGGTGACGCAAGAGCGCCCGGCGTGGGGCAACATCTGCCTGGAGATGAGCAGGAGGCGGCGAGGCCTCGACCTCGCACGATGAGAGATTACACCACTCCAACTGCTGGGAGCGTGTATCCGGGGTTTGGGCCCAATATTATGAATAATCAGTTTGAGATCAAGCCAGCGATCTTAAACATCATCCGGAACAACGCTCAGTTCTCGGGGTTGGCCAGCGAAGATCCGCATCTGCATCTGGCGGAGTTTTCTGATATTTGCGGAACCTTCCGCTACGTGGGGATTGCTGACGACACGGTCAAGCTTAGACTGTTTCCCTTTTCACTCCGCGATAAAGCAAAGGTGTGGCTCCACTCCATTCCGCCTGGGACTGCTGCAACTTGGGAAGCCCTCGCATCCAAGTTCCTTGCTAAATTCCATCCTGTGGATAAGATTGTAAGCTTGCGGCGGGAGATCGCCACATTTCGCCAACTTGACCAAGAGACCCTTGCTGAAGCTTGGGAGCGCCTCAACGATCTCCTTCGCCGTTGCCCTGGCCACGAGCTCCAACCATGGAATGTCGTTAAATTGTTCTACTTCGCGATCGAGCCCAACTACAGGGCAATGATCGATGCTGCGGTGGGTGGCACCTTGATGAACCACACCCCTGAGGAAGCCCTTCGAATTCTGCGCGACACTGCCTCCCACAGTACATTCTGGACTGCAGGGAGAAATGCTCCAAGAAGCGGCCGAGGTCTTTTCATGGTCGACTCTCTCCCCTCTCCATCCGCGACTGCTGCTGTCATTACCTGCGAGAGATGTGGAGGCGGAGGCCACCACGCGTATGAGTGTTCGGGGAACAACGTGGCAGGTGACTTCGCACACTTGAACTTGAACGAATCTGTTAATTATGTAGGAAATCAGCCTAGGGGGGCGCCTTTCAATAATGCTTATAATCCGGGAGCGAGAAGTCACCCGAACTTCTCGTGGAATCCAAACACACCTGGCCAACGATGGGCACCGGGGCAGCATCAAAACGATGCTTACGCCTCCGGGAGCCAACCGAGGCCACCACACCCGGATTATAACCAAGGTCCCCCAATCCAAAAAAGAGTAATTTGGAGGAAATGATGGAGAAGTTCATGCAAGCGGCCAACTCAAATATGGTGAATCAAACTGCATCCATGCGTAACTTGGAAATGCAGTTGGGCCAATTGGCCCAAGTGCTAACCGAGCGGTCGCAGGGGACCCTTCCCAGCAACACTGAAAAGAACCCAATAGATCAAGGGAAGAGTCTAGGCGATGTGGTTGAGACTGATCCAAGTGAGTTGGTAATTTCTTGTTCCATCAATAAGGTTGAAACAAAAGCTTTATGCGATTCCGGTTCCTCCCGCAACATCATTGCACTGCAAGATGTTGCGAGATTACAACTTGAGATGAACACGGAGGAAAGGAAATCGCTTGTTCTCGCTAACGGCACTATTATCCAATCTGATGGGGAAGTGAGAAATGTGGAAGTAATAGTTGAGGGGACGACTGTGGTCGCGGACTTTCAGGTGTTGGGCCCCCAGGAAAATCAATCCATTCCTATCTTGGGCGTGCCGTTCTTGAAAGAGAGCGACGCCACCCTTGACTTCGCTACGGGGTGTGTTCTCCTACCTAACAAGGCGCTGCAGCCCACTCGCCTCGAAGCTACAACTGACACATCCACTCCTCCGCCTCTCGTTATTTCTGATGAATTTCTAAGCTGTGCAGGAAAGATACATGATCAAGAAACAAGTGAAGGAGGAAAGGAGGAGCTCCAATCAGATGAGGAAGAAGAGGTTGACTTCCGGAAAGAGTTCGACTCCGAGAAGGAGGAAGACTGCAGTTCGGGAAACGTTGACTTGGATCTAGTTAGGGATGCTGATTATTTATCTTCTTGTGGTGAATCTTGTAATAAACTATCTAAGCGCTCCATCTCCTGGGCCGATCCGGTGGTCACCGCGATACCGGAGGTGACGCCACCCCCCGCTAAAGTGGAGAAATATGAAAACTCTCAACGGTGGCAGTCTCCGACTGTCGCCAAACTTAAAAAGGAAAAACTTCTGCGCGATGCTCGTGCTGCCGCTCTCCGTGGCAAGATGGCGGAGGTTAGGGGAGCATTGGGTAACACCAGTGCTGGCCCTAAATCCTTCACCTCTCGCCTACGTGCTACGGGAGACGCGTATCATAAGAGCGCTTTTAGTTGATTTGTGTTTCTTCTGATGTGGTGAACTGCTTCTGAATATTTCTCTTTCAATTCCTGCACTCTTTAAACACTGCTAATACAGGTATTTGGTCCAGCTTAAGGACGTTAAATGAAAGCGCTACTGGGAGACAGCCCAGATATCCTGATTTTGTAGTTTTTTTTTATCTAACTTCTTTTAGTTTAGCTTTTGCATATTTGTTGTTTTGAGTTTTGTGCTTGCAGGTTTTGTGTTTGATGGTGCGGATGCTGCGGACAATTCTTGATCATAAACGCCGATCGTCTGGTGTGCTCAATTCTGAGCATTAGGTAACACTTCCTCCCCTCTTTTAGCTTCAAATTTTTAGATATATTGTTTAGCTTAAGTCTGGGGGAGCGTATGTTGTCACCCACTGTGCACGAGTTGCACTGCATACTAGAAGGTTGTTTCTTATTTATTCCAGTCATTATCATTGTTTTCATGCTTCACACACCACTACACCCACTTGAGTGCGTGCTTATCTTTTTGTCGTTGTTCCGTTTAAACTATTTTGGTCGGAATGTGAAATAGATTGTTAACGTAGGAATTATTATTTGGAGTGCGATGTTGACTCATGCAGTGTTCTAGTCACTTCGCATGCTATGGTAGAAGTTGAGTAGAACTAGATTTTCTTTATGCATCTAATTTATGTTTAGTATTTCTGCGTAAATTTAGATTTAATATACTCAAGTGGTGAATTTGTATGGAATTGACGATAACCCGGTGTTGTGTGTGTGCGATTACTAGTCGTGTGTTGCTCGAGTCGGGAGGAAGGTTTACCTTTCTCGTGGGCTAAGAACTTGCCCCAAGCGACTCTCGAAGCATGGGCGAGAGCGACTCGTCGAGTTAAACATGATGTAGGCCACCCTTTGGCTAGTTTGAGCTTTGTTATTCCATGTCCATTTCGTTCACCGTTGCAAGCCAAATTTGTGCCTACCAATCCTTTGTTCAGCTCCTCTTCATCAACCAAAACCTGAAGCCTATCCTACCCCCGCAACCAAATTGTTTTAAACTACGCTCATATTTCTCAACTTGTGTGGTGTGTGGAATCTTTGTGGTTTGAAGAGAAAATAAAGTCTATCTGCTGATTTTGAACCAACCGGAGGATACATAAAAGAAGTAAAATCTGTTAAAAGAAAAAAGAGAGTATTTTGAAAAAAAATCCTTCCGAGCTAAAAAAAGACAATCTGTTGGTATTTGTGAAGTAGGCCGTGTGCACACCTGGTTTTCATGATGAGTCTGGGGGTGTGTCACACAAGCATTGTTTGTTGGTCTTGAGTGGTGCAGCGTTCTTTAGCTCACTTGGGTTGCGTAGCCATCGTGTTTAACTTTGAATATCATACCGTAACCTAAGCCCCGTCTTATTCCTAAAAGCCCTACTGATTTGACTTGCGAGAGTGCTAGCGCCGTGGAGAGAGTGTGACCGGGCAAGCGTATGGTTCACGACGTTGATGGATTTCAGCGGAGTTATTCCTAAGCCCCGATCTTTTGCAACACCCGCCTCAGTATCTTGTCACTTTCACACCGGGCATGATCGTCAAATTCTTCATAATTCTCCAGCTGAGTATAACTAAATCTTTACTTACACTTTAATACTCATGTAAATTAGTTAGCACATTTAGAATCTCCTTCTGCTAGAATCTCTACTCGCATGCGTATGTTACTTCGCACCGTACTCCCTTGTGTAATTCTCTATGTTAATTATCGTTTTCATACTCTGCCGGATTCGTTTGCTCGAGACGCGCAAACAATTTAGTCTGGGGGTGTGATGAGTCCTGATCATATACACATTTATGGACTCATCCGGGCCGTTATTTAGTCAATTCACCGCACTATAGCCTTGTTATAGCTTATATTTGATAATCCATGCTAGGTGCACTTCTAGGCCCACTTTGGTGTGATTTTATGCTTATTGTCTTTAGTAATTTTCATGCGCTGTTAAGTGCCACTTTCAGTGGCTAGATTTGTGGTTGTGCCTGGAATAGGAGTCGTGCGAGTGTTCCCGGTGCAATTCTGCACAGGAACACTGCGCACAATCGCCGGTTCTATTGCGCACGACCACTGGTCGTGTGCTACTGATCGTGTGCACTTAACATCTTTTTCATGAGTTCTGTTTGGTGCAGTGCGCACGACCATCAATGCCAGTGCGCACGACCACCGGTCACTGCTCGTGCGCACTTACCATTTAATTTCCGAGTTCTGTTTGCTGTTGTGCGCACGACCATCAACTCCAGTGCGCACGACCACCGGTCGTGCGCCACTGGTCGTGCGAACATTTTATTTTATAATTTCGTATCTTGCAGGTTCCACCCAGGCCGTGCGCACGATCGCAGAATTCCAGTGCGCACGACCACTGGTCGTGCGACAATGACCGTGCGCAGTATTTATTCCAGCGCCTATTTAAACGCCTGTTGCGATTTTTAGGGCATTATCAGCCGCCGGGAGCGGAGTTCCTGTTCCGTACGCCGCCGACCTCCACCGTGGGACGCCTCCACTTCATCTTCTACGCAAGGGGAAGCCTCCTCCACCCATTCCAAGACTTCCTCCATTGTCCGTGAGTGTTCTCCATCGTCCGCAAGCCTCCAAGCAACCATTCTCTCATTCCGCCCGGTGAGAAGAAGAAGGAACCTGAAGTCGAAGACGACGGAGCTACGTAGGGAGATCATGACAGCTCTCTACGCCGGAAGCATAGTCCGCCCGAGTCCGGAGGTAGCCCGACAACCTACCATTCCGGCCGTGAACGGCCGCTAGTCTTCACCATCGGTTATTTCTTTCCTCTTTCCCCCATTGTACTCGTTGAATCGTGTAAACTCGAATATTATGATGATGTTTATTGAAATGAATGTTTCCTTGTTGTTCTTCATGGTTTGATTGTGATCCACTCCGTTCTCACTCACTCACTCTCATACGCACGCAAGGTGTTTGTTCTGTGTTAGCAAGAGCTAACGACGGTTGTGAAGAGGTGTTTACGACCCTCACCCTTTCGCGCTAGAACACACTCCATTCCGCCTCACGAAGCACGGCATCGCGGCCGTTGCATCCATCTCACCTTGCGAAGCGGTGTTTTCGACCCGCATCTCTTTTTGTTGTTGTTAAGATTAGGAAACCCAACCAAGAACCCCCCTTTTTCATGTGTGTTTTGCTTGTGTAACAAGAGTCACGCTACGCGTTTCGTTCACCCAACCTGCATTCCTCAAGAGACCGACATTCGGGGAGTCCACTCTCCACATTTATTACTTGACAGCGACCGGTGCACTTGCCGACACGCATCACTACTCCGTCTAGACGTTCTGACGAAAATGCCCACCACCTCATCTCTGATTTTCTCCTCTGCCTGCGGCACTCTGCCTCCTCCTAAAACTGGGTCCCGCTTCCATCACACTCTCTGCGGGTCTCTTAGCACCAGCCTGGACCCCCAAGTGGTCCGCCTCTAATTTTTTTGCCATATTTATGATTTGTGCAAGGCTCGAATCAACGATGAATAGAAGAGCCTGCCTTAGGGGTCTCGCAAACCCCTGTAAAACCTCTTGGCGTACCCCTGATCATTCAAGGCATATGTGCCCGCGAATCTAGCAAGATGCGAGAACTCTCGCTGATATTCCAATACTGACCTAGATCCCTCCTTCAGCTGCAGGAACCTCTCCTCAAGATCATCACGTGCCGTGGGAGGAACAAAATGCTCCAGAAATGTGTCCGAGAACTCATCCCAGCAGATGTCAGTATAGGTGCGTCCCTCAAAAGTAGAGCCCATGAGGGACTTCCACCATCTCTTGGCATGTGATTCCAATGAAAAGACTGCCAAGGTAACTGCCATGATGACAGGGCATTGGATTCTGACCATCATCTTCTGCACTGTGTCAAGCTACTCCTCCGTACGAACTGCAGGCTCAGTCCAATGAAAGATAGGCGGGGAAAGACCTCGAAAGGCACTCAACCAGTTTGACCCCTGATTTGGTTGCTGTACCGAAGCCTACTGGGATCTAAAAGCATCCAAAATTGTAGTCAAGAGCTCAGACTGTTGAAAGGGAGTAGCATCCGAAGGAAGGGGAACACTACTTACTGGCTCAGAATGCGCGATAATCTATACATAAGGATACAAGTTTTGGATTAGGTTGGTAGTTTATAGGAAATGGTAAACAACTTAATGTGAATCACACATGCGCACACCAATATTTCCGCTATTTCAGTTTGTCCTCATATTGAATCAACGATAGGGGTGACCCAGTGGTTTAATGGACTTCTTTATCTCAGGATCGATTGCAAGCTGATACCATTTGTAAGACCCCCCTACGGGAACACAAGACACGACTAAGTGGAGTCCTATGCCCAGAACATCTGCCTTGCAGAAGCGTCAGTACACGGTCTAGCCTCTTCCACGAGACGCCTATCCTGCCAGCTATTCTCAAATATCACATGCCAACCCATCAATAATTTATACAGAAGACCACAATTCCACAAAAAGCATAAAGTCCACAATATATATAAAATGAAAACAGGAAACCACGTGGTCTCCTGAAAATGTCAGAGTACAAAGGACTTGACATCTGGGATTCGCTGCCGCCCATGACAGTCGTCTCCAAGTGTTACCATATTTCTTTATACATGATGGTGACATTCAAGTTGATTGAGAAGGTGCGACATGGAGACAATTGGATCAACCAAGTCCGCAAAGTTGGGTCAGGACGTGTTGAGTGCGCTGTTCATGCCGATGCTGCAAAGGATATGTTGGAGGCTAGTACCTCAGCTGGGACAAGTAGGCAGCTCCCTGATCTGCCCCACTCCGCCTCTCCTACTGCTCAATGGTACGCCCCATGGCACAGCATCGAGCAGCAATATCCTTAGTTTTACGATAAGTTCGTGCGCATGGAGGATGCTATGGCCATGCAGTATGAACTTTCTTTGCGGATTGGTGCATGTTTGGGAGTTGGCCTCCTGCTGTCCCTGCCCAGGCTTTTACATCGCAATCTCGGCGGATGCGTACTCCTCCTCCTCCTCCTTCGCAGTCTCCTCCTCTATCTCCCCAATGATTGCTCAGTTACTTCTTCCAGCTCCTCTTGTTGTTTTTAGTAGTTTTGTTTCTTTTAAATATCTGGGGTGCTCTATTAGTTTGACTCTGTACTCGATTTTATTCTGCTGGGGCATCGTCCCTAGGTTGTGGTTGTGGACAATTTTTTTATGATATCTTTCATCATTGTCGTATCGTTTGTCTATGCCGCATATATCTTCTCATGATAAATATCAGTGCCGATAGTTTTGTTTATGTTTCTGCGGTTGTTGCAGATTTTGTTCTGCAGGTAGGGCGACTTCGATGGCGGATACATGGAGCTAATTTACAGTTTAAAGCCAATCTTTCGGTATGCTCATTTCTGAGCATGGGGTAACTTCTCCTCCTACATCTTGTTATGAATATAATATTGCATTATGTGATGTTTAGATTTAAGTCTGGGGGAGAGTAGTTTGTCGTTACCCACTTGCACGTGCACATAAGCACATCATAGTAGAAGTTACAATCTGATTTTTTATTTTCATTCTCATAGCACACCACACACCCACTAGAGAGCACACTTAATCGTAGGCGCATGACGAGTCTAGTTAGTTTCTTTTGTAGGATTGGGAAAATTGTTGTGCTGGCTTAGGGTTTTAAGACGGAGTAAAATGTTGACTCCCATAGTGCTCTAGTCGAGTACTCGCGTCTTGCATAGAATTGTGTGTAGAATACGTTTTTCTTTATGCTTATAGTTTTGTAATTTTGTCTATTTGCGTGATAATTGTTTATTCTACTCAAATGTGGTGAATCCGGTGTGAAACCGACGATAGCGTAGGAATGTGTGTAGACGGTTGCTAGGTTTGTATTGCTCGAGTCGGGAGGAAGAATTTTCTTTCTTGGTGGATAAGAACTTGCCCTAAGCGACTTTCGAAGCATTGACATAAGTTAGTTCAAAGCGTGAACATGATGTAGGCCTTCATTTTGGCCAGGTTGAGCTTTGTTTACCGACCCTATCATAAACCTCGCTAGCCTCGTTTTGCCTACCCCGTTCTTTGATTCAGCTCCACTCATATTTCACCAAAGCCTACAAGCTAATCTTAGTCGCACATCCAATCCAAGCTCTAGTGTTTTATCATCTTCAATTGAGGGTGTTGATGCGGTGAAAATTTTGTGAAAGTGTTGTTTGTGCTTCCTCAGTTTATTTGCTAAATAAATTGCGAGAATAAAAGAAAAAAGAAAAAAAAAGGAAAAGAAAAATTTTTTGTGGTCACGAAAAGAGTTTAATTGAAAATCTTTTAAGATTTGTTTTTGGGAGTAGGCGGTGCACACACCCATGTTTTCAAGTTCAAGTCCGGGGGTGTGGTGCACCCGTGTTTGTATTGTGATGCTTGGATAATTTCCTTAACGAGAGCTCTTTTGGGTTAGATGCGGAAACCTTTATGTTTATCATTGTAAACCCTACCGAATCCCAAGCCCCGTATTTATCCTAAAGCCCTATTGACTCACGCAATGAATCAAACTATTGTCGTGGAGTGAGTGTGACGGGGTGAGCTTATGTTCACCGACATTGATGGATTTCAATGGAGGTGGTTCCGAGCACCGATCTTGAGCAAGACTAGCCTCATATATCAGTTTACTTTCTTCTTATGCAAGATCGGGCGATTCATCGAGATTCAACTTTTGAGTAGAAATAATATATAATTACGCTCTTAGATTATTACAAAGTATTTGTATAATTAAATATTTTGTCTATTGCATTTCTATACACGCGAGCATGCGACTTTCATGGTACTCTGCATTTACAATTATTAAGCCAACTAATCCTTTTCCCGTCCACATAAGGGATGATTTTCTCGGGACGAGCAAATGGTTAAGTCTTGGGGTGTGATGAGTCCAATATTTATATGATTTTATGGACTCATCCGGGCTAGTTTTCACTGTTGCGCACATCCTTTTCGAGCTATAATTGCTTGTATCGCTCTTATAATCACTTCCGCGCTATGTGCACTATTTAGGCCCGTCTTGGCTTGCTCTTATGATTCTTGTTGTTGGGGGTAAGCACATGGTGCTCCCTAACCTTTTATTCTTTATTTATATTGAGTTGGATGGGTATTCCCAGTTGTGTTGATGTTTATGCAGGCAGATGGATCATCCTATTTTACCCAGAATTCATGTCTGCATGAATTGCACGGTCATGCGTTTCCTTGACGCACGGGCGGCTACGGTCGTGCGCCCTCATATGGGGTGGAAAATAATGTTCTATGTTTGATCGTGCATTTTTACACACGGGTAGTTGCCCGTGCACGAAGGAAATGCATGATCGTCTGTTAAGCCTGATTTTTAGGCCTTCTGGACTTGGTCGTGCATTTTTACGCACAGGTGGCTTCGACCGTGCGTGAGTAAATTGCACGGGCATTGCCGCTTCTTCCTCAAGTCGTTTCTTTTTCGTTAATAACGCAAGGTCTACGCACTGTCGTGCATTCGACCGTGCGTGACTTAATTTCTGATATCTTAATATATAAGCCAGGAAATCTGCTGGTTTTGAAGAAGCCGGGAAAATCACTGAGAACCCGCAATTTCTGCTCCAGTCCGCCCATTTCGCCTCTCCACCACTGTTCGACCTAGGAGAAGCTCCGACAACCATTTTCTTGCAAATATTCTGCCAAAGCTTCCTCCTCGGCCTCCTCCTTCATCCACAAGCTCAAGAATTCCATCGACAGAAAGTCTCCGCTGCATTCAAGGTGTGTCCAACAAGAGTTAGTTTGAGATAAACCACGAAGAAGACGGGTAAAGTAGAGGAAGGTGACAACTCCTCTGGTCCCCGAACAGCAATTGAAGACCGAGCACGGACGAGGCTTGACAAACCTACGATTCCGACCGAGAACCTTCAGCAAAGTCTTCGAGCTTCGGTTACCTCTTTCCCATTGTGTATGGTTTAAGGTTCTTTCCATTGTATGTGTGTAACATTTGGATGATGATTCATAAACTTTTTGTTTAAGCTAATATAAGTTCATGCTTATGAAATATGTTGTGGTTTATGTGAGTTGAGGAGTGCCCCATTCCACCATCCACTCCACTGCTCCGTTTTGCACCGCACTAGCAATTGCTAGTTGCATGTTCCATGACGAGGTGGACTCTCACTCCGCCAGTTACGAATCGTCCATCCGCTAGCCTTCTCGTCCACTCGCTTACCGAAGCACAACATTGCGGCCTGCATTCCATCCCGCCAAGCGAAGCGGTGCTCTAGGCCTGCATTTTCTTTTATTGTTGTTAATTTAGGAAACCCATGATCAAACCCCCCTTTTTATTATTTGCATAGCAATCTTTATAATCTATTTCCCTGATGAGAAATCATACACCCCAACTTGCAATCCTCTGAGAATGATATTCGGGGAGTCTCTCCCAAGTTTTATTACTTGTACGACCGGTGCACTTGCCGTAAGCGTGTCAATTATACTCATTTATTTTAGATTGCCATCTTTTAAAGGACTATCCTTTGGAAAAATTTCTAGTCGTTGGAGCTTTCCTCTTCTGAAGCAAGGCCCTTGCCAATCCAGTACCCTATATAAAGGGATATGAAAAATGTTCAAGACACTACATATACATATATTTAAAAAGAAGGCACACGCGTAAATACTGAACAAGATTGTTTGTGCAAGTATTAGCAGAGATCAAGCTATAGAATTCTGTCAAGTCTATAGTCACTACAAATTAGAAAAGATTTCTTCCAATGCTCAATAAGATCTATTCTTTTACTGAAGAACCACAACCAAGTCGGGTCAGAGATGGACCTTACTGCCCAAGACGGTCACCCTACGCCTTCCAAGTGGCAATTGAACCACTCTCCAAGTAGACTGATCGCCTTGTTAGGCTATGGAACACATCACATCAGTTCAATTATGCGGAAGCAAATCTGAAACCAATATATATATATTTCCTCTTAAAGCACCTTGTTCAAGACACTACATATACATACATTTAAAAAGAGGGCCTGGATACCAGTTCAACTATGTTCAAGACTTGGGGAGTAGCTTGAGTTATAATGAGTACTATTTATGGGCAAATTCTTCCAAGGGCAAAATTGTCCTAATGGCCTGCGGATAGCTTCCTTCGCCTTAACCAAATTACTATATGCAGACACAAATGGTCTGCGAACAGCTCCTCATGCCTTTTTGTAAATACTAAGCGCAACCCCCATTGGTCTGCAGATAGTGAGGGAGGACTGATGAGTCGGGTTGGCCCGAACTCTCCTTGCTCCCTCCTTGAGCGAGTGCGGCTAAAGCAACTAGGTCATATCGAACTCGCCGAGGGCGATTTCTCATGAGGCGAGCTCGCCCGAGGCCAAGTCAAACTCTCCTCGTCCTGGGCAAGAAGGAGTTTTGTCGCCGGGATGGGTTGTTCACATCGTCTAGAAAAACCACACTCATATCGTCGAGAATAGAAATCATGTCATCGAGACGAGGTCATGTCGTCAGGACAAGGCTATGCCGTTGAGAAGGGAATGGGTGGCGTACTCGCCTCACCCTACCCTAGGCGAGTGATGAGTACTTTTTGTACTCATCTTTTAGTATTATTTTAATATAGTTTTAAATTGAATTTATATAAATTACATGTATTTTCTTATTTAATCTGTTCCTTTTTAATTTCATCAACTAATTTAAGCTTATTTTATGTTTTGCAGGTTTTCTGGGCACTTTGAGTACAAATGTCAAGTACACGCCCAAGGTCACGGCGTCACCAAGGGCGTGTCAGCCTAAGATGTGTTCCAGACCTGCTGCCGCCACTTCGGGCCCATTCCGTGAAGATTCGCTAAGTACACGCCCCAGGTCACGGGCGTGACAAAGGGCGTGACATCCAAGTCACGGCCGGGACCACGCCACCAGCATCCATATCGAGCCGCCACATCATCCAAGTCACGGCCGGGACCACGCCACCAGCATCCATATCGAGCGTGACAAAGGGCGTGACCGAGGGCGTGACCTCCAGTCACGGGCGTGACTCGCCCCGAACTTCCGCCAGAGTTTCCCGCCAGCAGCACTATTTCAAGATTACACGCCCCAGGTCACAACGGGCGCGACCTAGGGCGTGACGCGTCCGAAATGCCTGCATTGAAGCCAGAACGCGCCCTCTCCGCACCAGCATCGATCACGCTCCTTACACGCCCTTGGTCACGGGCGTGACCAAGGGCGTGTAACATCAAATTTCTGCCTATTTAAAGGGAGCTTCTCCAGATCTTCAAGGACGAATTATTAGGATTAGAATTTCATTTTCTTGTACTATTTTCATGTTTCTAGTAGTTCTTATGCTCCTCCTTTATTTCTTATGATGGTAGCTATTTCAATTCAAAGCTTGTAGTTTCTCTTGTAATCTCAATTTTATGTATTCTTCTTTTTACAATTGACACTAATAAAATCGTAATTTTTAGTCTCTAATTTCCCCGCTCTTTTCGCTATGTTTTCTTCCTCCTCTTCTTATGATTTCTCCGTGATCATGAGCAACTAATCACTTTTGTGCTCGGCTTAGATGATCCAAGGATGATGCAATCTCTTTTTGTGCTTTAGAATTCTGTTCTTAGTGTTAAAACGCTTACGATTTACCGTGGCCAACTCGTTCTAGTAACGGTTTTCGTCTTTTGACGGCCGAGAGGCCCTTAAGACGGATCGGTCATTGGTAAAGAGAGTCGAACGTACCCCTCGAGAGAGGACATACGTAACTCTTCCGGACGGGATTAACATCGCAGTGAGGTCCTTCTCTTAAAGCAAGTCTTAAGCCACTTGATTATAGAACGAGAGTTCGGTCGTGTGCAACTTAAGCTTAGTTGAGCCAACCCTCGAGAGAGGAGCACTCATGCTTTTGGATCCTCCGCGGTCAAGGCCACTCTAACACGAGATCGATTTCTACTACACATTTCTTTTGCTTAGTCTAAGGTGATTCGAAAGCCGTGCGCTAGTTTTTATTAATTAGTAAAATTAAATAACATAAACCCAACCTTATTCTTCTATCGGTAAAATAATAAACATTCACTCGAAGTAGAAGTACTTAACATGACCCGAGTCTAATACGACCATGATCTTGCGAGATCCCATACTTCACTCGATACGGTACACTTGCCGTTATCGTTTGTAGTTATAATTTTGCACGTCAAGTATTTTTATAACTGCGACGCATTTTTATGCATCAAGTTTTTGGCGCCGTTGCCGGGGATATTTGTTGATATTTTGAAAAGAGTGAATTTTATTAATTTTATCATTTTTTTTATTTATTAAAATATATAAATTTTTTTTTTCTTATTTTTTATTTCAATTCCATTCATTTAAAATCCGTTTGTTTTTCAAAAAAAAAAATATGTTTTGGCTATCCGGCACGCTTGATAATGCTAATAATGTCTTAGAACTTTCTGCTTCTATTAACGCGCTTCAAGATAAAATCAATGATTTAGAAGCCGCGGTTAGGATAAATAATGTTATTAGGGAATATTCTTCGCAAAATTCTCAAAATTTTAATAAAGAAAATAGTTTTCATAACAATTATCAAAATAATTTTTACTATGAAAGTAATTTTTGTGAAAATAATTTTTCAAATTTCTACGAGAATAATTTTCCTAACGCTAATAATTCTAATTTCCAAAATTCTCAAAATTTTAATAATGAAAATAATTTTTATTCTAATTATGGAAATAATTTTTCTCAAAATAATTTCTATGATTCTTATGAAAATATTTTTCAAACTCTTATGAGAATTCTAGCTATAATTTAAATTCTCAAAATTTTTCTTATGAAAATATTTTTAATTTTAATAAAGGTAATTCTCATGAATCTTATGAAAATAATTTTCATGATTTTTATTCTAATAATTTTCATGAGGAAAATAATTATTATAAGAAAAATACTTTTTATAATCCAGATAACGCTGGTGATTCTTTTTCACTCACCGACTTAGATTATTCATGGTGGGCAGGCCACCCGGATAGTCTTCGCGGCAATGAAGAAAATTCATCTCCTAAAAATTTTGTTTCCCTAATTTCTCCTCCCTCCCAGATTTTAGAAAATTCGTTAAGTCAAGATTTTTCGCATTTTCATGATAATTCGCTAACGCCACCTATTTTTGAAAATGAAATAAATGAAAATGATGATTCTACGCGTTTTGACATAACGATTATTTTAGGGGAGAAAACCTTTATTTTAAACGAGCAATCGGATTTTAATCTTTTTCTTTCAAAAGTGACTCCTCGTGAAATTGTTTCTGACCCCTTTGCCTTTGATTCTTCAATTCCTAATGATTTTCATGTAGAGGATGAGCCGTCGCAACTAAACGTCATAGTGGACACATTTGCCGCTCATCTACAAAAATTCAAATCACCTCAGGTATGGATAGGTGATTCGAATTTACACTCTCAACCTAAAAGCAACAAGGAGAATCAAATAGCAAGTGGAGGAGTCGCCGGGCAACGGATCACATCCAAATTCCCGCAACGCATATTCAGGGAGTTGCCCGTGCACCTTAAATTCTATTTTCCTTTTAGCTAACACTAACCGTCTAGCTTAAAGACGGGAAAAACAAAGCGCTCTTGGGAGGCACCCCTTGCTCATCTTTAATTTCTTATATTCTTCTTTTACAAGTTTTTCTTTCAAGTATTCTTCATACTTAGTTTTAAACATTGGGGACAATGTTTAATTTTAAGTATGGGGGTGTAGCTTTGCATTCCCTGTATTTTTATTTGATAAAAAAAAATTATAAAAATTATAAAAATGTAATTTCTTAGAAAGGGCGCTTTGGGCTTGAATTCCCATCACAGCTCCTAGTACCTTGCGAACCCTTCACCGGGTAGCCCTTGGGAAGTCCAAGAAATAAAAAAAATAATAATAATAAATACGCCTAGCCTTGTTGTTTTTAATTTAGTTTGAGGTACGATTATAAGTATTCCTACATTTTTAATTTAGCTAAATATTTTATTTGATCAGAATTTGTTAAAACTAAATTTGAAGTAATTTAGTTTTAAGAAACATTTTATGTTTTTAATTCAATTAGAGAATTTATTTAACACTATTTCTCCGTTTAATTTTAAATAGCTTCATTTTATGGCAAATTGGCTAAACATATCTAGATTTCTATTATATTCTCTTTTAACTTTAAGAACTTAGGAAATTTCATTCCACTAAAAAAAATTTTGCTCTCAAAATAATTTAATTTATAAACTAGAAGTATTTCTTCCCCCTCACCCTTTGTTGGCAAAAAAAAAATGTAGAAAAAGATCATATGTCATGGAAATAAGAGGATAAAATTCATTATTTCCTAAAACATATGCACCCAAAATCATTTAAAAGATTATATGTCATGATGTAAGAGGATAAAATTCATTACATCTAAAACATATACATTTTGGGTTTTTGATTGAAGAGAATTGTTAAAAGATTATATGGCATGGAAAATAAGAGGATAAAATTCATTATTTTCCTAAACATATAAAATTTCGTATTCAAATGAGGTGAGAGGATAAAATTCATCACCTCTATTCAAGAACACTTCATTTGCCATTTCGTTCAAACCCATCCCTAGCCAATTTCATTGTTTCTAGTCCTAAACTAAATTATTAAGAGAGCAGTATTTTAGTAGGTGTCTTTTCCTTAAGCTTCTTTTATGTTAGAGTGTCTATAATTTCAATCTAATTTTGTTTGAAAATTTCTATAATTTTGATTGCTAAATAGTTATCTTGAGAAGTAGTTAGCTAAACAAATTTCTCTTTTTAAATTATCAACATAACTTATGACTTAATTCTTGAATTCCTAAAATTTGCCTTTGACTTATTCATGGTTTAATAAAATTTTAGTTAATTAGAAATAATATCGATGTCTTGTAATTCTTTCCTCACTCTTTTGCTCTGGAATAGCAAAATCTCAAGTATGGGGGTGTTTGATGAGTACTTTTTGTACTCATCTTTTAGTATTATTTTAATATAGTTTTAAATTGAATTTATATAAATTATATGTATTTTCTTATTTAATCTGTTCCTTTTTAATTTCTTCAACTAATTTAAGCTTATTTTATGTTTTGCAGGTTTTCTGGGCACTTTGAGTAAAAATGTCAAGTACACGCCCAAGGTCACGGCGTGACCAAGGGCGTGTCAGCCTAAGATGTGTTCCAGACCTGCTGCCGCCACTTCGGGCCCATTCCGTGAAGATTCGCCAAGTACACGCCCCAGGTCACGGGCGTGACAAAGGGCGTGACATCCAAGTCACGGCCGGGACCACGCCACCAGCATCCAGATCGAGCCGCCATGTCATTTAAAGTTACACGCCCTCGGTCACGGGCGTGACCGAGGGTGTGACCTCCAGTCACGGGCGTGACTCGCCCCGAACTTCTTCCCGCCAGAGTTTCCCGCCAGCAGCACTATTTCAAGATTACACGCCCCAGGTCACGGGCGTGACCTTGGGCGTGACGCGTCCGAAACGCCTGCATTGAAGCCAGAACGCGCCCTCTCCGCACCAGCATCGATCACGCTCCTTACACGCCCTTGGTCACGGGCGTGACCAAGGGCGTGTAACATCAAATTTCTGCCTATTTAAATGGAGCTTCTCCAGATCTTCAAGGACGAATTATTATGATTAGAATTTCATTTTCTTGTACTATTTTCATGTTTCTAGTAGTTCTTATGCTCCTCCTTTATTTCTTATGATGGTAGCTATTTCAATTCAAAGCTTGTAGTTTCTCTTGTAATCTCAATTTTATGCATTCTTCTTTTTACAATTGACACTAATAAAATCGTAATTTTTAGTCTCTAATTTCCCCGCTCTTTTCGCTATGTTTTCTTCCTCCTCTTCTTATGATTCCTCCGTGATCATGAGCAACTAATCACTTTTGTGCTCGGCTTAGATGATCCAAGGATGATGCAATATCTTTTTGTGTTTTAGAATTCTATTCTTAGTGTTAAAACGCTTACGATTTACCGTGGCCAACTCGTTCTAGTAACGATTTTCGTCTTTTGACGGCCGAGAGGCCCTTAAGACGGATCAGTCATTGGTAAAGAGAGTCGAACGTACCCCTCGAGAGAGGACATACGTAACTCTTCCGGACGGGATTAACATCGCAGTGAGGTCATTCTCTTAAAGCAAGTCTTAAGCCACTTGATTATAGAACGAGAGTTCGGTCGTGTGCAACTTAAGCTTAGTTGAGCCAACCCTCGAGAGAGGAGCACTCATGCTTTTGGAACCTCCGCGGTCAAGGCCACTCTAACACGAGATCGATTTCTACTACACGTTTCTTTTGCTTAGTCTAAGGTGATTCGAAAGCCGTGCGCTAGTTTTTATTAATTAGTAAAATTAAATTACATAAACCCAACCTTATTCTTCTATCGGTAAAATAATAAACATTCACTCGAAGTAGAAGTACTTAACATGACCCGAGTCTAATACGACCTTGATCTTGCGAGATCCTATACTTCACTCAATACGGTACACTTGCCGTTATCGTTTGTAGTTATAATTTTGCACGTCAAGTATTTTTATAACTGCGACGCATTTTTATGCATCAGCGAGTCAGATCGCTATTTGGTCTACTCGCCGAATACGGGTTGTACACAATCCCCGCTCTTTGCGAGCTCGTCAGAGGTAGGAAAGAAGAGGCCAACCCCTATTTGGCGAGACCACGCTCTTGCTGGGCCTTCCTTTATAATTAGAGTGGGGGTATGTCTTTGACCATTCACGCTGAGATGGATTTTAGAGGAGGTTCTTCTGTGTCCGCCAACCGAGTGCTTGCTGGCGATGAGCCTGAGGTGGTCACCATTCTTGACCTCATTGGCGATTTCCTGCCCCCTGCCTTCCTAGCTCCACGAGGAAGAAGAAGCACAAGAGAAAGAGGGCCGATCCTACTCCGCGCGAGAAGTCCTTTACAGATCCCAAGTCCACTGCAAGATGCGGGACTTCACCTAAGAGGTTAGCCACCTCGCCTATTAACGAAGAGCCCAACGCTGACTTGCCTCTTCGATAAGGTGAGGGCGAGATCGAGACTACGACCAGAGGGGTCGGGGATGCTGGACAGCCTCCAGATGTCATGGGTGCTCTGCCGCTCGCTCCTATTCGCCTCGCCGTGGTACCAGGTAAGGATATAACCTTCTCGCCTACCTAAAATGAGCCAAGCTTGACTCCTTGCTTTCTGTAGTGCCCTATAGATGTCAGGTGCGGCCGAACAACTTACCGAGGTATGGTCGAGAGGCCTAGCCACTACGTCTTCTTTGGTCCTAGGGCAAGTAGGTTCGACTCTGGCCCCCTCTCATAAATGTCTCAGCATTTGTCGACTCGCCCCACTTCTGGAGGAAAGTTTTTGGTGATGGGTCTCCTTCTTGGGGGGGATAGGCGTGATTCTACTCCTACCCGCCTCTACTGAAGGACTTCAGGCCGATCCACCTCGGATTCAGGATGGTGGTCTCGCTCCTACAAGTACTCACCCCGCTCATCCCACTAACATGTATCTCTCATTTTTTCTTACTGTCAGACTTCTCATCCAGATAGCCATGCATCCTCCTCCCGTCACTCGCCGCCCACAGACTCGCTCCTGGGATTTCCGCCGCCTGCGGCATCCACGCCCTTGAGGGAGCTACTCGCAGATCCTCCTGGCTTCAAAGAGGGGCCGTGGGCTTGCCTCATTGCCGTCCTCCAATCCCACGGGTCCTTCATGTTGGCTATGCTGCCCACCGAGGTGAATCAGCGATTGGTTGATCTCAGAGATTGCCTCACGGAAGTGGATGAATTTCAACTACAACAAAAGGGCGAGGAAGGCCTATACGCCTAGGTGGCTGATCTGGAAATGAGGCTATATGATATGGAGACTCTCCAACAAGCCACTGAGGATGATCTCCATAGGTTTGCGCAGGTGGAGGGTACTATGAGCGAGGCCTCCCTATTAGAGGAGCACATCTGGCAAGGCGAGGACCATATAAGACAGAGCGAGGAGATCTTGGAGAGGGCTCGCGAAGACCTGCGAGCGGCCCACGACATCACTTGGAGGACTCACCATCCCCACTACACACGTCGCCGAGGTCGCGGTCCGGTGCGCTGCAGTTAAATTCCCTATATCGTTCTCGCCTTTTAATTTTTTTGATGCCTGGTATGATGTTGTACTCACGACCCTTCGTGTCTTTTTAATGTGAAGGCAATATTTTTATACTTGTTTCTTTTGTACTCTTTCTATGCGCTTATGGAAATCCGATTTTTGTACTCGTGTTATGCGCTTCTTTTAATTATCTGGTCTTTTATTTTTGCTTGCGCATTGTTAGGCCGGTTACTCGCTTTAGCGTACTCGCAACACGACCAGTCTACTCGCGCACGATAGGATTTGGGGCCGAGGGATATAAATAGAGGTTCTCCGAGAGTGCGGGGGTGGGGGGGGGGGGGGGGGGGGGGGGGAGGGGTGGGGGGAGGGGGGGATGCGCTTTTACAGCCTTTCGAACACCCTCTCCCTCTCGAATCCTCGCCACAGACCCCCTTACTCATCGCTAGCCATGGTGAGAGAGCCTTCTGAGGGCGGGCGTGCCTTCTGCACCCATAATTTCAGAGCGCACAACTTCCCAGCTGGCAGAACCGAGTCGAGGAGCTGGGCGGCATTAAAATCAACTACTTACCGCCTGGCTCTACTGCGAGGTGGCTAGGCCCCTGCGAGTATCTCAACACGCTCTATAGTGGAAAGCTTGCCTTACCCCTGGCTCACTTCCATGTGGGGCTGAGATTGCCTATGTGGCCTGAGGTCCATCAGGTCCTTCGCTATTTCAGGATGATCCCCGCGGAGGTCAACCCGAATGCGATTATGGTCCTGGTCGCTTATGCCTGCTATCTGTGCGAGGAGAAGATCGAGTTCAGCCTCTGCTCCTTCCGCAAAGTCCTGACCCTGAAGGAAACCAATGATGACACCATGTTTTTCACCAACATGTGTGTCAAGGTCGCCAAGACGCTCAATAAGGTCCACCACTGGGCCGATAAGTTTGTTCTAGTGCGGGGAGACTTCAAAAACATTCCCTTCGCAAGCATCCCAGGTAGTTCTCTAAGCAGCAGTTATCCACCTCCCTGATAGTTTGTATGAGATTTCTCCAATACAGAAGACAAAAGCAGAGTTCAAGCCACCTCGCCTGAAGGTGGATGCGCTGGAGCTCTACCTTTTACTAAAGGACAAGGTCATGGACGTCCTCTTCCTGTGGCGAGGCGTGGAACAACTCGCCTTTGTGAATCCGGGAGCGGGTAAGTCTTGGGTAGTACTCGCCACGCTGGTTTCGCCTTTCTACTCTTGCTGGGAATGGACTTGAACTGTCTTCTCTTCTTTTGCATGTAAGCACACCGTCCCTACTCGCCCCTTGCGATGCCTCATGATAGTGGTCGAGCAAGCCCCCCTCAAGGATGTTCTCAGTGTGGCTGTGATTGTGGTGGACAGTGAGACGCCCCCGGTCATTGATAAGGGCAAGGGTCAAGTCAACCCCAAAGTCGCCTCAACAAGCGAGACGAGGCGTTAAAAGTAAAATATGGGGATTTCCCTCCCTCGCCTTCCAGAGAGCTCGCCTCTAGACCCCTCGTCCCATGCAAACTTTGGGTTGGGGATGATGAGTGAAGACTTCAAAGGCAACCCCCTACTGATATGGGATTCGACGATGAACATGGTCTCTGTGAGCTCACTCCTCCCCTCCTGGGAGGACTTCGAGGAGGTCAGCGACCGTGTGTACAACCTCCTCTATGGGTTGTATAGGCACGAGGATGCTGAGGTTCTTGCGGAGGCTCCTATCCGCGAGCTGGCCAATCTCAGTAGCTGCTCCGCCCTTCACACTGCTGAGGTGGTTCACCAGACCACGGGGCGAGGGCTTTAGGCAAATAGGTGACTCCGTGACATGGTCCTAGCCTACGAGGAGCAGGGGGAGAGGCTAACTCAAGTGTAAAGGGAGCTGGCTGCGCTCAAGGCTAAGGATGCTCCTCCTCCTGAGATATGGGCTCTTACTCGCCTCCATTTTGCTCCCCTGCCAACTTGGTTAGCTTTTCTATTTAAGGAAACCATGGTCGCGTTGGTGACACGAGTGTCCGAGCTGGAGGAGCAGCTGGCCGCGGTACAATGCGAAGCCAGTTATCTAGGGACTCACCTCGCTGAGGCAGAGTCGGAGATAGCGGAGTTCTGCCACCCAACCGGAGGGAGTCATCAACAATCCCCCACTCCTTCACTTAACCCAAGCCTAAGTCGCCGAGATGGGCATCCAGCTTACCATCAAGATAGCAGTATTCATGCTAGAGCACCTTCAGAGATAGTTCATTCTCACCGCGAAGTGGGCCCAAATCGACCTCATGGTCTTTCTTCCAGAGCTATACCGCGAGTTGACGAGCTCTGTTCCGGTGAGAATCCTGAGCGACGACTCTTCCAGCGAGTCAGAGGAAGATGACCAAGGCGAATAGATTATTTTCATGTTCTTAACTTGTAATAATCTCTTTTTTCCCTTTCCTGTTTATGAACTTACTCGCCATTTTCATTTTATTGAATAGGTGTCCTCCCCTTGGTCTATTCTGCGATTGTGCTATCTCATGTACTGTAATAGTCTATTATTTTCCTTTTCTCTGATGTACTCGCCCATACTGCATGCTCACTCGCAGTAATGTCTCGCATAAGAGCATTCTTTCCGTTGATCTAGTGCCCGCACATCCCTATACTCGCTGAGAGTGCAAGGCTATTAGAGGGAGCCTTGGTGCGCTAGGTGATCACATATTTCTGTTAGGATTTATTGTGAGGTGGTTGACGAGTGGTTTCGATGATCGCAGGTCTTAGAGATATCGAGAGTACTCGCCTTGCCTCCCTTCACCCCATCATGAAACTATGTTGGTGTTAGCACTTTATAGAATTTGGAGCTCACTCAAGGGGGCAAGTAGCCGGCCTATAGGGGAGGAGACCGGTGCAATGACCTTGTCTATGACAACACTCTGCTCAAGGGAATGGAACTCACTCGAGGGGCATGTAACCAGCCTGGATGGGAGGATCCCAGTGCAATGTCCTGGTCTATGAAAACACTCTGCTTGAGGACGTAGAACTCACTCAAGGGGGAAGTAGCCATCCAACAGGGGAGGAGCCCAGTGCAACGGCCTAGTCTAAGACAACACTTTGCTCGAGGACATAAACTCACTTGAGGGGGCAAGTAGCCATCCTGCAGAGGAGGACCCCAGTGCAACATCCTGGTCTATGACAACACTCTGCAAGAGGACATTGAGCTCACTCGAGGGGGCAACTAGCCAGCCTTCAGGGGAGGAGCCTAGTGCAACAGCCTGGTCTACAAAAACACTCTGTTCTAGGACATAGAACTCACTCAAGGGGGCAAGTAGCCAGCCTGCATGGGAGGAGCCATGTGCAACGGCCTGGTTTACGACAACACTGTACTCGAGGACATAGAACACACTTGAGTGGGTAAGTAGCCTTCCTGCAGAGGAGGTGCCCAGTACAATGGACTGGTCTACAATAACACTCTGCTCGAGAACATATAACTCACTCGAGGGGGCAAGTAGCCAGCCTGCAGAGGAGAACCCAGTGCAATGACCTAGTCTATGACAACACACTGCTCGAGGACATGAAACTCACTCGAGGGGGCAAGTAGCCAGCCTACAGGGGAGGAGCCCAGTGCAATGACCTTGTATATGGAAATACTCTGTTCTAGGACATTCAGAGGTCTTGTCTCTTGGTACCTGTCATCCAGATAGTGAAGTGATACACAATTGCAACAGGAGGTGTTATCAATTTATTTTAACATGAAAGATGAACAAGACATTACATTGCTATTAGGAGTAAAAACGTTTCATGTCATCTCCAATCCAAGTGTTTCCTAGGAGATCTCCCTTGACATTATGCAGGCGATACCCTCCTGTTTTTAACACCTCAAATACTATGAAGGGGCCCTCTCAATTAGGGTGGAGTTTACCTATCGCCGCGGATCGTCCTGCAACGTCCAACTTTTTAAGAACTGGGTCTCCCTTGTCAAATTGTTTGATTCGAACGTTCTTGTCGAAGTGTCTCACCATTCTCCGCTTGATCTCCTCCTGGCGGATTATGGCCTGTTCACGAAGTTCTTCTACAAAGTCTAGCGAAAGTCACTATGCTTACTTGTTCTCGAGCCTCCATCCTTCGTCTCCATCTTCTGCTACCACCACCTAGTACTTCTGACCTCGAATTTCACTGGAATGAGGGCCTCCAAGCTGTGAGATAGATTGAAGGGTGTTGGAAATTGTATCCACAATTACCTTGATTTGACGAAGTCCCCTTGCACTAAGATGAATTGAGTTTGTATTTGATTTAGTATTTTAGTTATGTGTTTGCAGATTATTAATTGCTAAGTACAAACCAATGTCTGGTTTCAATGAGTCATAAAACACATGCCCATGCAATATAATTCCTCATTGTGTAGACCAAGGTGTTGATTCATATGCAATCTCTCTATAGGGGTGTACTTCATATTCACACTCTAAGAAGAAGTAAAAAAGGAGCTGCTTGCTGGAATCAGGACAGACAAATTTTTTTCAGTCTAGAAGAATTCGTCGATTGGTTTAGAAGGTTTCATCGATTCGTCGAGTAGTCTCGTAAGCACTCGACGAATTAACAAATAGCGGCTTTCAGTTTGACTTCGTTGAGTAGGTTTTGTCGATTCGTCGAGTAGTCTCATAAGCTCACGATGAATTGACTTAAGCAAGTTTTCGTTTTGAATTTTTGCCAAGAAGATTTTGTCGAGTGGTTTAGAAGGTTTCGTCGATTCATCGAGTAATCTCGTAAGCACCCGATGAATTGACAAAAAGCTGCTTTCGGTTTGATTTCACTGAGTAGGTTTCGTCGATTCATCGAGTAGTCTCGTAATCTCATGATAAATTGACTTAAGCAGGTTTTCGTTTTGAATTTTAAGATGACAAACATTTTAGGGCGCCATGTACAATACACATGGAGGATTGTCCTGAAATCATGTTCTAGCCGTTTGAATAGGGTTTGCTATAAATAACCAAGTATTGTTTCCGAAAACAAGAATCTAGAAATCGAAGAGAAACCGCATAAACGTTGATCGCCATTTCCGTCTGTAGGCTTTTCGCAAAAAGGAAGATCACGCCACCGACATCTAAGTTCACGATTTCCTCTCGAAGAAAGTTTAGACAGGATCTTCAATCTCAGAATCTTCAAAGTTCCTTTCAAGATCCAATTGAAACTCAAGTTTTCAGATCCAGCTTTTTCAAGATCAAGTCTTTTTTTCCCTTCTTTATTCAAGCACAAATTTCTCTATCTCAAGCAAGGAAGAAGAAGACAAATTTTCTCAGATCTGAAGTTTAAATCTCTTTTAGATTTCAAGAAAGTTATTTTTATAACCATACATATTGTAGGAAGTTATTACTTCCAAGTTTGTAGGAAGTTTTACTTCCGAGTGTAGGAGTTGAGGCTCAGAGTTTGTAGGGGACGTGGTCTCCGAGTTTGTAGGAGTTGTATGCTCCGAGTTGTAAGATTTGTTTAAATCTGAGATTAGTGAAGTAGCCTAGTCTAGCTGGGAGTGCTAGATAGGTGAAGCGGGAAAGTGGACGTACCCATTACGAGGAACCACTATAAATCCTTATGTTTGTGTGTGTGCTCTTTATTTTTGTGTGCTTTTATTTCAAGTTTTTAATTCCGCATAAAAGCCATAGAATTCACCTATTCACCCCCTCTAGGTGATTTAAATAACAACTAGATACTTTCAATTGGTATCATAGCTAGGTTGTTCGTTAAGAGGTTAACACCTTGAACAAGATCTCTATCTAGTTATTTAGAGACATCATGTCTGGAATGGACAGAACCAAGGATTCTTCCATGAAGTTGCCGGTGTGCACCAAAGAAAACTTTCCGATGTGGAAGGAAAGGGTCAGATTCTACATGGAAGCCGCCGATCTAAGAATATTTCAGATTGTTGAAGAAGGTCCTCATGTTTCTATGACAACATCTACCGTAAATCCAAACGTGCAAGTTCCTAAGAAGAAGCTAGATATAACAAAGGATGAGATTGGTATTGTCGCCTTGGACAAGAAGGCAAAGAACATTATTGCAAGTGCAGTGGATGATTCGATGCTGCAAAATTTATTCCACTATAAGTTTGCCAAAGAGATGTGGGATTCTCTAGTAGTTCTGATGGAAGTTACTGAAGAAGTAAGAGATAATCGTAGATCTCTACTGAATCAAGAATACGAAGCCTCCAAGAAAGATCCAAGGGACATCATATCTGATACTTATGAGAAGTTCTTCAAGATTGTCAACGGTCTAAGAAATTATGACCTTGAATTTACTGTTGGAGTATTGAATGACAAGTTCTTGAGATCCCTGACGAAAGAATGTGATACCAAGGCAATAGCTATAAGGGAGTTTGGTAAGTTGGCTACGATGGAGCCACTGATTCTCTTTGGGAAACTTCTTTCCCATGAGCTAAAGCTAAGCATCAGAAAAGCTGAGGAAGAGGGAAGTAAGAATTCAGGAAGAGAGAAGTCTGTAGCTCTGAGAGCCGAATGGTAAAGGAGAGGTAAAGCTGTGCCATCTTTGAGGAGACAGTCCTCGGATGTGCATGATGACTCAGAGGCTTGCTCATACCGCTTGGAAATGTCAGATGGAGAGTTCTCCTCACTCTCCAAGCAATTCAAGAGAATACTGAGCAAGAGATGACAAATGAAAAATCAGTCTTACTCTTCTGACTTCAGAAAATCAAAACGTGATGATGATCATCATAGGAAAGACTAAAACAACAACAAAAGGTACGAATCTAAATAGAACAAACATAATTCGTCTGACGTTGTTTGCTACTACTGTAATAAGCCAAGACATTTAAGTATGGAATGTCCATACAAAAAGAAGGAAGTGAAGAAATCCTTCAAAGGAAAAAAAGAAAGTAGAAAAGATCTTTATCTCTAAGAAGTCGAAGACTCTTAGTGACAATGACTCAGACGAGTCAAGCTCAAATGATGAAGCCTATTTTGGGCTTATGGCTCATTTAGATTCGGATAACTGCGACACCCCTTATGAGGGGAAGGCAAATTCTCACACTCCTTTATCTGAGTCTGAGACTGCATCCAACGCGGATGAAGGCTAGTCTTTAGAGGAAGATGCAGATCTTCTAGTTCAATATAGAGCACTATTGAAGGGATTTGACAAATGTTGCAAGGTAGTCAAATCTCAGGCAAAAGAAATTGAGCCTCTCAAGGCAGTGGAATCAAATCTGAGGGAAGAAATTGAACAATTAATTCCCTTTAGAGATGAAGTCCAACTCTTGGAAGATGAACTTAAAAGCTCCACTGAACTGCTAAAGCTGAAAGAGAAATCTATAAATGAGTTGGAAGGAAAGTTAGTGGTTGAAAGGAAGCTAGTAGAAAGCTTCTCGAAGCCAAAGACTATCCTTCCAATTATTGATGGTTTCTCAGCTCCTGCGAAGGGTAGCGGTATCGTTCATCAGACCGAGAATAGTAAGGTTGCTAAGAGAAGAGCCGTTAAGGGTAAGGGCAAGGTTGATCAAAGTCAACCTTCCTTCAAGAAGGTGGTTTTTCCGACAAACACCTATGACTTTGAAACCTCTTATGGTCACTTTATGAGACCAACTCACGTTGAGCCTAATAAAAGTAACCAAGGATGGAGCCGTCCCCGAAACATCAGAATGACTACTCTCAAAGCTCCTTATGAATAAATAATCCTCAAGGATTATGGTTTATTCGTGCATAGACCGTCTGCTGAGAAAGCACCGAAAGTCAAAACTGTTGTTACGAAGCCACTTGAGAAGAAGCCATGTGTATGCTACAATCATGAGGCTTCCACCTCCAAGTTTGTAGCTCCTGCTCGACTCCCCGTTCAAAGAGTTTAGCAGGAGAAGAAAAGAAGATACAACAGATTCGACTATTGGTGTTGGGGAAAAGTTGGTCACTTCACCATAGATTATTGGTTCAATCCCTTGAATTTCAAGACTCCACGAGTTAATAATGTAATAATGATCGCTCGCAATATTAACATTCCAAGTGGTAGTCGTCTAACCAGGAACTTATGACCTAAATCCGTTTGGGTTCCTAAGGGTAATTAATCTGTGATTGCAGGTATGTCCAAAGGCCAACCAAAACTCTTATCGGGCATTTGGACAGAGGATGTTTGTGGTACATGAACGAAACCCAAAGTTTATAATGAAATTGTTTAAAAGCTCAGGAAATCATTCCAAGCACTGCAATTATAAGGGGGGGGGGGGGGGGAGAGAAGATTGAGGGGGAGATGAAACAAGTTTTCAAAGTCTACTTTCAAATAAGGACTCCGATGCAGTTGCTGAGGGGGAGAACCCTTTTGAACTGCCATGTTGTCACTTCCCTATTTGAAGCAGTCAGAAAGGGGGAGAGAAGGTTGAAAAACAAGAATGTTGAAAAGCCAAAAGGTTGAAAAGCAAAAGGTTGAAAAGCAAAAAGGTTGAAAAGCAAAGTCTTTAACTCTCTATGTCACTTTATGTATTTGATATTAAAATTATTCTTTGTGCAATTCAACTTAGTACATAGGGTTCTGACTTACTCAAATAGGGGGGATTGTTGGGAATTGTATCCACAATTACCTTGATTTGAAGAAGTCCCCTTGCGATGCATAATTGAATGAAGAATTTAAAGGACATATTTATATAAATGCTCACATCTTTTGACAATCTATCGGATGGTTAGATTTGTGATAACCTCTCAATATGGGTGATAGCTTCAAGGGTGTTGAAACACGCTGTGAATTGAGCACGTGAATTGAATATTGATGATAAGTTGGGCTTACTTATTTAGTAAGATATGAATATGTCTTTATACGCACAAGTAGTCCTGAAGGGTCTCATAGAGTAATTTCCATGTTATTCACACACCACTACACAAGAGTTAGAACAACTCGGTATGGGTAGCATTGAAGGCTTGATGCTGGTTATAAGATATGGTCATATCTTGTGGTGCAATGTTAAGGAACCGGTGGTTGGGGGACTTGGATTCTAATTAGCATCGACATTGATTGTATGAGGAGAAATGTAATAAGGCTCCTTTCGTGAGTCCTTGGGTGCTTGATAGCACGGGTTGTGCATGGGAATTACATGAATGTGCATGGTTTACACATGGTGGTGTAATGATCCTGGTTGGAGGATTACATGTGGTGGGTCTACGGGCTTGCTAGACATGACACCGACAGAAGATGGCAGTTAGACTCTAGACCTGTTGGGTTGGACTCTTGGTGCTCACTTCCCAAAGACCCCTTCCGTGTTATGAAGACTCAGCATGATGCGAGCAGTACACAGGGTCTCCGCTGTGTGTTCTTAGATTCGAGGTATACGTTGGCCTAGGTCTGGTAGTGTTCATACCCGCCTAGTAGTGGATAAGCCCGTTCTACAGCCACCGTCTGGCCACGATGGGGGGGGCGTTTGAGAGGTTAACGACTCTCGAAAAGTGGGAAGTACATGTCTATGTCGACATAGCAAATATGCATGGGTGAGTCATCATATCATAATAATTGCATTGCATTCATCCTTTCATGATCATAGCATTACACCGCATTGGATCCTCATCATATAAACATGTATGGGAACCTTTATATGATGGGTTACTTTATGTTTGGATCCTTAACTTATAAGCTTGTATGGGCATCATTATAAGTTAAGTTCAATTCAGTTATCTATATACTCAACTTTCTTATACTCTGTCGCTGACCATACTACTTGTTAGATGTACTTTAAATACTTTTGATATACTGCCGTGATTACACCTTTCATTGCCACCTGCTTTTGCTACTACTGTTTATATTGCAGCTTCTCTTCATTCCCTTCTGCCCGATGCCTTGGAGTCCCCGGGGGAGGTGATGTGAAGCCACTTAGTCATTATGACTAATGGTTGCTGCACCCCGCTTTTTCAGAGCGCACCTAAGAGCAGCAACGCACGGCGCTGGAGACAGATAGCCAGGTCAGGACGATAGGGCTGGAGACTACGATACCATCATTACCGTCAGTGACATATGTGAGCGATAGTTTTGAGTTGTAGCTCTTGGGGCATTTATTTTGATACTCTAATACTTGAAGGAGCTCTCGGAGCTACCCGTCTTTTGTATAATTGAGACACTTTTACTTATATGTGAATTTATGGCTTCTGTCTTTCATACTATTGAGGGGTTGGCTTGATAATATTGGTTTGGCCAACAGGATAGGCGTCACTACTAGAAAATTGACTTTTAGCCACGCTCGTATTGCCCACGGCCATTTTCCGTGGAAAACAGTCCAATTATCATGGCTAAAAGTCTAAAATCGTGGCTAAAAGTCATAGAAAAAGGGTATTTGCCACAAAAAGAGCATGACAAATACTTTTTTGCCATGCTCGTATTGTCCACGCCCATTTGCCATGGAAGTCCGTGGCTAAAAGTCTTTTGCCACGATTTTGGACTTTTTGCCACGACAATTTACCCTGGCTAAAAGTCAATTTTCTTGTAGTGCGTCTTGTGGAATAGGCTAGCTCGTGTGTTGGCACATCCTCATGGCGACTGTCCTGGGCATAAGGCTCTCCTCGTCCGTGTTTTGTGTTCTGGGAGGGGGGTCTTACATGAAAATTCTAAATCATGAATTGCATAATTCCTTTCATGAATCTTCAGTTGTCTTGACCAATACGCAATTACCTTTCCTTCTTGCATCAAAACACACCCAAGCCCGACGTGCGATGCGTCCATATAAATAACATAATCCACTCCCTCGGTAGGTAAAGCCAAGACAGGAGCGGTGCACAACCTCCTTTTCAATTCCTGGAAGGCTTCTTCGTACTTATCGCCCCATACAAACGCTGCATTCTTCTGCATAAGAATAGTCAGTGGCGCAAACAACATAGAAAAGCCTTCCACAAATCTCCTATAATATCCTGCCAAACCTAAGAAGCTCCTTATATTCTTAGGCATAGTAGGTCTTTTCCAATCCATGACTGTAGTTATCATTTCTGGGTCCACAAAAATTCCTTCTTTACCCACAATATTACCCAAGAAGTATAATTGAGAGAGCCAAAACTCATACTTACTCAGCTTTGCATACAACTTATGCTCTCTCAGAGTAGATTGAACCAAACACAAGTGCTGAGCAGAGGGTGCATTTGTCAACCCAAAAGACATTTCTAAGAACTCAAAATGTCTGTGCTGAGAACAGAAAGCAGTTCGTGGAACATATGACTCACGGTTCCACGGATGATGGTAGACCGAACAAAGATCAATCTTTGAAAACACTGAACTACCACGTAACTGATCAAACAAATCATCGATTCGCGGCAATAGATATCTATTCTTGATGGTTACCTTATTCAACTCTCTATAGTCTATGCACAACCTCATAGAACCATCTTTCTTCTTCACAAACAGAACTGGAGCACCCCACGACGAAGAACATGGCCTAATAAATCCACACTGCAACAATTAATCTAGCTGGGTACGCAACTCTTCCAGCTCACGCGGGGCCATACGCTATGGTGCCTTGGCCATAGGATGAGTTCCTAGCTCAAGGTCAATAACAAACTCCACATCTCTCTCATGTGGAAGACCAGGGAGACTAACTGGGAAAACATCAAGGAACTCTCGCACCACTAGAATATCCTCGACACACGGCAAACTACTAACAATTTCTAACATAGAAACAAGGTAAGCAAAACAACCAAATCTAAAAGTTTACGAGCATATATCGCAGAAATAATCGGGGAATCCTGTCGCGGAAAGCCATATACACTCATGGGTTGACCGTGGTCCATCGTGAAGTCCAAAACTCTTTACATTGCATTGGATAACAACATCATATCTGGACAACCAGTCCATGCCCAAAATCACATCGAAATATTCAAGGTCTAGCGCCTTTAGATCAGCAAAAGCTAAAAAATCACCTAAGAGGATAGAACATCTCTGGATACCATGGCTCGTCACTACGGAGTCGCCAGAGGGAAACTTAACACGAAACGGATCATCAATTTTATTGAGGGTCAAACGATGATGCTCTACAAAAGTCTTAGCCACGAACGAGTGGGTAGCACCAGAATCGAAAAGGACGTGCGCCCAACGGTTCTTTACCTTAAATTATCCTATAAAATCAAATATGTAACTAGCCGAACAGAAATCGAAAACTATAGTTGAAGGCTAAGAGTTAAATTAGGGCCTAACCTAAAATCAACTGGGCGGAAGTCTGCACTTCTTCCCTGGTCACTAAATTTAACTTGCCCCTTCCTTTATCCAGTTGCTGCGGTGGCGGCAATGCCTGAAGTGGCACTGGCAACAAAGGAGTCTGGGATTGTGGGCATTTAGGCTTAATATGCCCCTTCTGGACACACTAGAAATAGATCTTGTCCTTTGACTAACAATGGGCAACATCATGCCCCTTCCGCTTACAAGAAGTACATGTTAGATCTCCTTTTGGAGCACTCTAAATTGTCAGCACTTGCTGCTGCTTCTTAGCCCCCAATATCTTGGAACATTTTTCGTAGGGATGGACACGACAACCACAGAAACTACACACTTTGCTACCTCTCGTCTTCGGAGCAGGGCCAGATACTTTGGGGCTTCCACCATCTTCGAACTTTCTCTTTACCTTCCTCATCATTTCACCTCTGCTCTTAGCATTGTCAATAGCCTCTACATTCAAAGCAGCTTCTACCACTTCAACATAGCTTTCTGCCCTGTACGCACTAGTCGACTGCTGAACGTCACTACAAAGTCCTCCCAAAAACCGCTTCACCCTCCTTGCCTCAGAAGCTACTAAATCTTGAGCAAATCTGCTCAACTTACTAAATTCAATCTCATACTCACTAACTATGAGTTGTCTCTACTTCAGGTGCAGGGAATTGTTTATCTGACGGTATCACTCGAGCGACGACAAGAACTTCTTCAGTAACATCTTCTTGAATGACTCCCATGAACATCCGTCTGCGAGGCTCTCTCTTTCCCTGATCCAGCAGCTCTTAGCAAGTCCCTTCAGATGGTAAGCGGCGACCATCACCTTCTGGCCCGAAGAAATCCCTAAATACAAAAACATTTCTTCGATGGAAATTAGCCAATCATCCAAAGCCATGAAATCGGCTCTTCCATCATATGTAGGGGGTCCTAATCGCTGAAAATGCAATATGAAATTCATATCCGGTGGCAGCAGAACTGTAGGCACCAAAGGAGCAGGAGGAATAGGTACAGTCTGACGCACTGCAGGGTCCTGCACCTCAGGCTGCTGCCCAGAGGCGGCAGTCACAACGTCTAAATTTGCGATTGCATTGCAACCAACTACCTTGATAGAGCCTCATTACTCTGTCGCAGAACCTCAATCACGGCTTCACTTTGCGCACTCGAATACTCACCCTCAGATTGGGGAGTCGACATTGTCGCAACACGCTTCGGTGCCATTTGTTGGATCTGTAGGCGCCCTTAGAGTGGGGGGGGGGTGAATAAGGGTTTTAAAAACTTTAATCTTTAATAGAAAACTTTTGATATTTTGGTCGAAGTAAGTTAAATCAAAAGTAAAGAGATAATCAAATTAGAAATGAAATCAATTTTATTAAACAAGAAAAGACATGATTATCATTTATAAAATTGATTACAAAATCTGATTTCAATGAAGCTAGAAAACCAAGCGAATAATATGAAAACCCTTTTTGTTTTCTATACTGACTCGTATCCCCACGAACCGGTTGGATTTAGCCAATCTCTCCTAAGATACGGCCTCAAGCCGCTCTAGCCAATCTATCACTAAAAAGGCCTCGAGCACCCCCTAGATCTATTCCCTAGACCCAGTCGCCAACACGAGGCTAATTCCTCCCTAAGTCCTACCTCGACCTTGTCGCCAACACGAGGTGAATTCACGAACCGATTACAAAGATGAGATAAAGGAAAAATATAAAATACAAATACAAAACTCCCTATGACGTAATCTGAAGGAGACGCCAAAGAATCGCTGAAGATCGTTGAAGTCCAAGCGTGCGTTCTTTCTTGCTGAAGATCGACTGAACCTTTCACTTAGAAGGAGGCTTGAATATGATCTGTCTGTTTGGATTTGCTGATTCTTTCTTGCTCATGTATAGATCCTGAGCTCCCAGAATGGTTTGAAAGTTGACTTGAGGAACTATTGCTTATGGGTGCTTGTCTAAGTAAACTTCAGCATTGAACACATTCTTTGATTTGTACTTTTCAAATTCTTTCCTTCTGATTTCTGACATGGTTGAATATTTGGAGTAATCCTTGCCTTCAACTTTTGCCTTATTAATCTGAGTTGTTGCTACAGATTCTCTGAATCTGGCCATATGAGATATCCTCTCCTCTTCTGGATTGGGAGAAGGAGGCCTATACTCAACATCACTATCTTGAACTGAAGAATTTCCTTAAGGATTTTTATCTCTGTGAGAGGAGCCATCAGAAACATGATACTTATATCCTGAAGGAATTGATCTGGAGGAACCTGAAGGAGGTCTTGATGACCTTGAGCTATGAGAACCACTAGAACTAGCTGGTCTCTTGGGTTGCTGAGAGTATCTTTGGGAGGAGGAAAAGAACTTTGCTGAGCCAGCTGCACCTGCTGCTGGAGGAGGAGGATGGTTATGCTTGACAGGCTTGTCAGAGTAGTAACCAGTCTTCTTCATCTTCTTCCTTCTGTTGGCTTCATTCCTTAAAATTCTCATCCAGGCAGGAGAATCCCTGGTGCGTGTGATGTTATGCAAAATGTAGTATGGAATATCATTGTTGGAATTTGGAGGCTTTGGATCAGCCTTTGACATATGCTTAGCTTTTCTTTTCTTGGATGATTTATCATCAGAGTCATCATCATCACTATCATCATCATCACTATCATCTGATGATTGAGGATTATCATAGAGATCATCAATAAGTTTCAGGGCTTTAGAAATATCTTTCTCACTAATTGGAACTGGAGCTGGACTTTCTGCAGTAACTGGGACTATAACTGGTACTTCAAACCTTTTGAGAAATTCTTTTAATGTAACTTTATTTACAGGAGCAGTGTAAGGAACAATTGCTTTTGAACAACCTTGAAACTTTGGCAAATTTGTGAAAACTGTATTGAACTGAGAAGGCAAATAAATAATATCTATGGATGGATGAATAGAAATATTATTTATTTCTTCTATAACAGGAATAACTGTATCTATCATCTCTGAATCTGCCTGAACTGAAATTTCTTCAAACATAACTGCACCTGCACTGAAAGCTGTGAGAACTGGAGCTTCTTCATCAGACTTCTCCCCCTGCCTAGTTTCAGGAAAACCTGAAGCTAGACCCCTTGAAGAAGGGACATAATAGGAGGATGAAGGGAAGGAAGCTATTTGAGCAGATAGATCAGCTATGGCTTAAAGAACTGGAGCAAGTTTTGCATCTAGGAGATCATTTAGCCTTGGAGCAATGTGTTGATATATTTGATCAGCAATAGATTTAAAATCAATATATACAAGATCTTGATTGGGGTGAGAAGATGATGGGATGGAGTATGGGAAAGAAATGTTGGTAGCACGTGCTATGGGTGAATGAATATGGCAATGAGGGTGGATGGGTGAGTGAGGTGGAGAGATAGCTTGAGTGATAGATGACTGATGGTCAATGTGGATGGGGGACTGAGGTGGGGAGATATTTTGAGGGATAGGAGACTGGGGAAGGGTAGGTGATTGAGAATCAATGTTGATGGGAGAATGAATGTCATTGAAAGATGAAGGCTCTTCAGATGGATGAGTCTGAAGAATAGAAGAAGATGGCAATGAGGAGGAAGGGATAATGGGAGATTTGGGAGGAGGGATGACTTCAGAGGAGACAAGGGGTGGAGATGGGAGAGGAGGAGAAGAAAAAACAGGAGGAACTTCTGGAAGGGTTGAGGGAGTGACCTGCACAGTCCTTGTGCCTTTTGAAGCTGGCCTGGGGGAAACAACCCTTGGATTCTTCTTAGGAATTACTCTTCCCCATTTTCCAAACAAGGTTGATGTTAGCCTCTTACTTGCATTGATAAAGACCTTAGGAGAGACCAGAAGGTCTGGATGCTTCTCTTGAAGAAATATTCCCAATATTCTTCCATAACCAACACTTACCTTGCTGATTTGGAATCCTTCTTTCTGAAATCTTTTCTAGCCATTTTATAAAATCTCTTGGCTAGTAAGCTCATAAACTCTAGTTCTCCTGGAGCTTTTTCTTCTTCTTCAGTAGCTTGGAAAGCTATACTTTTCTCCTTCTTGGATGCTGGAGATGAAGTAGACTGTTCAGCTTCTCTAGACTTGATAAGCTGCTCATAGGATTTGAGTTTTCCTAACAAGCTCTCAGTGGAGATCTCATTAAGGCTTCTGGCTTCCTTGATTGGCCAGATCCTAGAGTCCCATGTGCTGGGGAAGCACATTACGATCTTATCATTCACTTCAGTGATAGAGATCACTTTGTCCAAAGTTTTCAGCTCATTGATTATGAGGCTGAGCCTATTGTACATATCAACCACTGTCTCAGTTTCTCCCTTTTTGAAATTCTCATATTGAGAGATAAGGTAAGATCTTCTATCCTTTCTTTCATCTGCTGATCCTTCAACCATATTGTTGAGTGAGATCCAGATTTCTCTTGCTGAAGTGCATTCCACAACTCTTTGGAAAATGTCATCTGACATTGTTTGTGCCAAAATATTCATTGTCTTGGCATCTGCACTTCTCTGCTTCTTTTGAGCATCTGTCCACTCAGGTGGTGGAACAACATTGTTTGTTGTTGGTGCTTCAGCACTTGTTGTTGCTGTAGGAGTAGGAGGTCCTGTCAAAATAACATTAAAGATATCCTCATCAATAGAATTCATGTACAATCTGATCCTTGCCTTCCATAGTGCAAACTTATTTAGATTGCACATATGAGGTCTTGTGCTTGAATATTCTTTGTTCTGTGCCATGAATTATTTTAGCAAAAGAAAATTCTAAAATAAATTTAAGATCTAATTGATCTTTTGATTCAGGTGTTAGCCTGTATACAATCAACAGCCCTCTGATACTAATTGAAAGTGAGGTTAGATCTTAAAGTTACTTCAGGGGGGGGGGGGTGAATAGAGTATTAAAAAGTTTTTCACTTATTTTATAGAGGAATTAAAATAGTGATACTTATATGTGTATTGAGTGAGTTATAAAACAAATAAAAAACAAATCACAGCACACAGCACACAGAAAATCATAACACAGAGGACACAAGGATTTTATAGTAGTTCCCCAATCAAACTGGGTACATCTACTCTTCTACCACCCTTGGTAGGATTCCACTAGGTTTTTGATCAGGTGCCCTATCACCAATGGATTTTTGATCAGGTGTCCAAACACCAATGAGCTTTTGATCAGGTGCTCTAACCAAACCACAGGTTTTTGTTTAGGTGCCCTGCCACTAAGGGGTTAACTTTTGAAGGGAGTTATAACCCTGTACAAGAGGGGATAAAGAGGGTTTAGATGTTCTTCTCTGTCAATAATCTGAGAGAAGACTCTAGTGGAATGTGATGATGTAAAGCTCCCCCTGTCTGATTGAAATTCTTGACAGCTTGAGGATGGAGCTTTCACTTGAAACAGATTTCTTCCTTGATAGCTGATGAATCTGAGAGACAAAATGTTTCTCAGATTGTTTGTTGCTCTTTTGAAGATCTGAACTTGCAGCCAAAAAACTGAGAGAAGGTGTTGATGTTCTCAGAGAATGAGATGTGTTGCTGCTTGAGGAAGATGAAGATTGTAAAGCTTTTTCTGTATATTTTCTTTCTTCTTCCTCTCGACTGTATTCCTCTACTTCTCCTTTCTTTTTCCTGTACAGTTATTCTGTGATATGTTCTGTAATAATGTCGTCGTACTGTATATCTTCTTCTTCCTTATTCTTTTTGATAATATATCTCTGATTGATTTGAAATTCAAATCCCTTGATTTATGGAATAAAATATTCTGAATGAGATATTCTCGGAACTGCAAAACCTGACACACTTTATTTCTTTTCCTTTTCCATGAAAGCTTCCTTTTCCAACAAATATCAATGGCCTCTTTCCAAAATAAGAGAATAAATAATAGAAAATATAATATCCTTACATATCTGGAAGAATAGAGCCGTTGCTGATAAAGGATCTGAGTTCAGAGAATGAAATGAAAATAATCCTTCTGAAATTCTGAACTGAATAGAAATTCGTCGATCTGAATAAATTTCGTCAAACACAATCTGGAGTTCATCGATCTCAAGCTGGAGGTCGTCGAACTGAAAGATTAACTGCTAAATCTGCATGGAAGAACTAAGTTCGTCGAACTGAGAAGAACTTTCGTCGATCTGAACCAATTCGTCGAACCCGTAGGAATGATCAAAGTTAGAAGAATTCAACAAAATACCTGTCAACAGAGGGAAAGAAAAACAACTAAAAGGCTGCAAGGTCCTGCCTTGCTCTGATCACCTGCTACTGCTCAAACCCTGAGGCATTCAAAGGAAAAGAATACCCCAGCACAAAGTAAATTCAACAAAAGTGAAAAAATTTTGGAGGACTTAGTAAGCTCAAATAGGGTTACCAACCCAACAGAAAGGAGATAGCTGCGAAACAACAACAAATAAGTAAAGAAATAAGTAGTATCCCAATAGGGAAAAACTTGCATAAAATGCAGTCAAAACTATATAATATCATCCAAATTGGACGAAGAATGACGAATTGGCTCAAGAAGTGAATCATTAACCCAGCCAAAAGATGGTACCGAGGCGGTGGCTATCCTTCCAACACAAACCATCAGACCAAAACATCCAGGGAACAAAAGCATTATGGCGGTGCTTTTTCCCACACAACCAATAGTCTACATGTCCAAGGAAGAAAAACAGGAACTATGGTGGTGGCCACTGTTGGAACATGGTCTTCCGCATCTCCTAGGTTTGAGAATAACAAATCCTATGTGTATTTGATCTTGTGTGTTTAAGTGTGCAGGAAAACAAAGTCCATTTGACTCAAGGATTACATAAGAAGGTTGCCCCCAAATTTGAGCCATCAAATCCAAAACTCCTACTAGCGCCGGCGGTACCGCTAGCGCTAAGGAACCGCTGAGACGGAAACCAAACCGCTGAGACGAAACAGCTAAGACAAAACCGCTGAGACGCTGAGAAGAAACCGCTGGGAAGGGAAACCGCTGAGATGCAAGCTGGCGTTAACATATATAGAAGGAGATAACGCCTGGCAGTATCCGATAGCGCAGGCGGTAGCGCGGAGCACAGAAGGCAAGAGAGAATTGTTTCATCGGATTTAAGATTCTGCCGTGCAGAATATGTCCTAAAATGGGATAGCGCCGGCGGTAGCTGATAGCGCGGCGGTAGCACAAAGCAATAGAGTAAGGCGGCCGACTTGCTTAAAATGAAGGATTCTCACGCGGAGAATATTTCCTAAACAGGGATAGCGCCGGCGGTAGCGATAGCGCAGATGCTAGCTCCAAGGCTATAAAAAGGACCCCATGGATCCGTCTTCTTCATCATATTGAGATCCAAAATTCTAGAGCTTCGTGCCACAGCTTAGAGAGGAAGGTTCAGAGAGATACTCCCACAAATCCATGAAGGCTTAAGGAGATCCGTGGAGAAGATTTCAACACGCGTCATCATCATGACGAAAGACCGCATCGACTATGATCATACTCTGCGTGTCTTCACCTACTTCTCCAAGAGATCCACATAGGGAGTTTTTATATTATTGTCTTTTTATTTCATATCTTATCTTATAATCGTTTAGTGAACTCGCCCCGTGTTAGCGACTAGGTCTGGGTAGGACTTAGGGCAGAAATTTGCCTCGTGTTGGCGACTAGGTCTCGGGTGTAGGTCTAAGGGGTGCTCGAGGCCATATCCGGGGAAGGGTTGGCTAGAGCGGCTTGAGGCCATATCCGGTGAAGGATCGGCTAAAGACAACCAGTTCGTGGGGGATACGAGTCGGTATAGAAAACAAAAAGAGTCTTTCATATTTCGCTTTGATTTCTAGCGTCATTGAAATCAAAATTTTGTAATCAATTTTATTAATAATAATCATGTCTCTCTTTGTGTAATAAAATTGATTTGTTCTTCATTTCTCTAAATTGTTTATTATCCTCTCCTTTATTATAAAACAATTTAGATCGTTATTTATAATCACTATTTTGATCTCTAATCATAAGCAAGTATTTCAAAATATAATATAAGTTCTTAAAACCCTTATTCACCCGCCCTCTAAGGACGCTTACCGATCCAACAAGTGGTATCAGAGCGGTTTTATTCCAATCGGCTTAACAACCAGGAATAATGGCGTCTCATGATCTCGCTTCTACTAGTGGGGTAAATTTTTATGAAGAAGAAAAATCTCTTAAACCACCTTTATTCGAAGGGAGAAATTATAAAGGGTGGAAATTTTTAATGGAAAAGTTTATTAAAAATTTAGATATCAATGCATGAGATATAGCAATAGTTAGACCAGCGGATGAATCAAATAAACATGAACGTCATCTAAATGCAAAAAGCTTTAAATAGTATTTTATGTGCTTTATCTTACGAAATTTCAAAATTAATATATTGTTTTTCTAGTGCATACAAAGTATGGAAATTTCTTGAAGAAATGTATGATTCTCCATCTACAGGTATGGAACAAATGCAAGAAGTGGAGAACATACAAGATTGCACATCAAATGGAAAAGAAGAAATCCCATCTTTGGAAGAGGAATGCCAAATAGATGACGACAACAAAGAAAATTCGTGCTCAAATCTCACAGCATCCAAAAGCACTGTAAGGAAATCAAATCATCTTATTGTTTGCAATTCTATTTCTACTTTACAATTGCTACAAATTACAAAGCGCAAAATTAAGAAATTAAAAAATGTGAATTGCAAATTGCGCTTAGAAAATAAAAATTTAAAAGCAAGAGTTAAAGTAGAATCAAAATCTGATTTATCTAGCTTTACTCATGTCACTTCAATTGAAAATAAAAAACCATGTTTTGATTGTAATAATATTAAGGAAAAATTCAAGGAACTTGAAAAAGAAATTATTTGTATAAAAGAACATAATGAAAAATTATCTTTAGAAAATTCATCTTTAAAAGATGATTGTGCTATATGCAAAAGTTATAAAATTGAAATTGAAGAAATGGATGAAACATTTGAGGAATACAGAAATGAATATCAAAACCATATTGATTCAATTGTTTCAACTCTTAAAAATAGCACAATTGCGTATAATAAAGCTAGACATAATTTGAAACTTAAGAACAATGAATTAGAAACTAAAATTAATTTGCTTAAGGAAATCATAAAGAAAAATTCTCAATATCAAGCAAACTCCAAAAGCAAGTTGAATATGATTTCTCAAAATTTGAATAAACCAAACAATGGAAATAAAAAACTTCAAAAGATTGAAAATGAAATTCCAAAATACTATCATCATTATCACTTACAACATCAATCTTCTCCCAACATAAAATTAAATGTTCACAACTTTCTGATGAGTCCTGATCATATATACATTTATGGACTCATCCGGGCCGTTATTTTGTCAATATCACGCACTTTAGCCTTATTATAGTCTATATTTGATAACCCATGTTAGGTGCACATTCAGGCCCACTTTGGTGTGTTTTCGTGTGTATTATCTTTAGTAGTAGTCATATGTTGTTAAGTGCCACTTTCAGTGGCTAGATCTGTGTTTGTGCTGGAATAGGAGGCGTACAAGTGTTTCCGGTGCAATTCTGCACAGGAACACTGCGCACGATCACTTGTTCTAGTGCGCACGACCACCGGTCGTGCGCCACTAATCGTGCGCACTTAACCCTTTTTCGTGAGTTCTGTCTGGTGCAGTGCGCACGACCATCAACTCCAGTGCGCACGACCATCGGTCGTGCGCCATTGCTCGTGCGCATTGACCATTAAATTTCTGAGTTCTGTTTGCTGTAGTGCGCACGACCATCAACTCCAGTGCGCACGACCACCGGTCGTGCGCCACTGGTCGTGCGAACATTGTATTTTATAATTTCGTCTCTTGCAGGTTCTGTCCAGGCAGTGCGCACGATCGCAGAATTCCAGTGCGCACGACCACTGGTCGTGCGACAATGATCGTGCGCAGTATTCAATCCAGCGCCTATTTAAACGCCTGTTGCGATTTTAGGGCGGATCGATCATTCCGGGAGCGAGGTTCCTGTTCCGTACGCCGCCGACCACCGCCCTGGAACGCCCCTACTTCATCTTCCACGCAAGGGGAAGCCTCCTCCATCCATTCCAAGCCTTCCTCCATCGTCCGTGAGTGTTCTCCATCGTCCGCAAGCCTCCAAGCAACCATTTTCGCTTTCCGCCCGGTGAGAAGAAGAAGAGACCTTGAGTCGAAGACGACGGAGCACGTAGGGAGATTGTGACAGCTCTCTACGCCGGAAGCATTGTCCGTCCGAGTCCGGAGGTAGCCCGACAACCTACCATTCCGGCCGTGAACGGCCGCTAATCTTCACCGCCGGTTATTTCTTTCTTCTTTCCCTTCATTGCACTCTTTGAACCATGTACTAGATGAATATTGTGATATTTACTTTGATGAAAATGAATATTTCTTTGTTTTTCTCCATGGTTTGCTCATGATTCATTCCGTTCTCACTCACTCACTCGCACACGCACGCAAGGTGTTTGCTCCGTGTTAGCAAGAGCTAACGACGGTTGTGAAGAGGTGTTTGCGACCCTCACCCTTTCGCACTTGAGTTCACTTCATCCGCCTCACGAAGCACGGCATCGTAGCCGTTGCATCCACCTCACTTTGCGAAGCGGTGTTCTCGACCCGCATCTCTGTTGTTGTTGTTAAAATTAGGAAAACCAACCAAAAACCCCTCTTTGTGTTTGTGAAACGCTTGTGTAACAATAATCACTGCGCGATTCGTTCACCCATCCTGCATTCCTCAAGAGACCGACATCCGGGGAATTTATTCTCCACAATTATTACTTGACAGCGACCGGTGCACTTGCCGACGCGCATCAAGTTTTGGCGCCGTTGCCGGGGAATGCAGACGTGTATCGTCTTGTGTAGTGATTTTTGTTATACGAGTTGTTGTCTTTGAACTTCCTTGTTTTCTTCTGTTTCTGACAGTGTATGCAGAGACAGACCGCCGGTGAACTCGCACCTTTTGACCCAGAAATCGAACGGACTGCTCGCGCGCGAAGGCGCGCTGCAGCCGTACAAGCGGCCATGGGTGATCAAGTAAACCCGAATGATGATGATGCGAGAGTGCCCAACGAGGGGCAACATCTGCCTGGTGACGAGCAGGAGGCGGCGAGGCCTCGACCCCGCACGATGAGAGACTACACCACCCCCACTGCTGGGAGTGTGTACCCGGGGTTTGGGCCCAACATCATGAATAATCAGTTTGAGATCAAGCCAGCGATCTTAAACATTATCCGCAACAATGCTCAGTTTTCAGGGCTGGCTAGCGAAGACCCGCATCTGCATCTGGCAGAATTTTCTGATATCTGCGGAACCTTCCGCTATGCCAGGATTGCTGATGACACAGTCAAGCTGAGACTGTTCCCCTTCTCTCTCCGGGACAAGGCAAAAGTGTGGCTTCACTCCATTCTGCCCGGGACTGCTGCAACTTGGGATGCCCTTGCATCCAAGTTCCTCGCTAAATTCCATCCTGTGGACAAGATCGTGAGCTTGCGGCGGGAGATCGCCACATTTCGTCAACTGGACCAAGAGACCCTTGCTGAAGCATGGGAGCGCCTTAACGAGCTCCTTCGCCGTTGTCCTGGCCATGAGCTCCAGCCATGGAATGTGGTCGAGTTATTCTACTTTGCAATCGAGCCCCACTACAGGGCAATGATTGATGCCGCAGCGGGTGGTACCCTGATGAACCACACTCCGGACGAAGCCCTTCGGATTTTGCGTGACACTGCCTCCCACAGTACGTTCTGGACTGCAGGGAGAAATGCCCCGAGAAGCGGCCGAGGTCTTTTCATGGTCGACTCACTCCCCACTCCGTCTGCGCCTGCTGCTATCATTACTTGTGAAGGATGTGGAGGCGGAGGCCATCATGCTTATGAATGTTCGGGGAACCACATGGCAGGTGATTTCGCACACTTGACCTTAAATGAATCTGTGAACTATGTAGGAAATCAACCCAAGGGGGCGCCTTACAATAACGCCTATAATCCGGGAGCGAGAAGTCATCCAAACTTCTCTTGGAATCCCAACACGCCCGGCCAACGATGGTCACCGGGGCAGCATCAAAATGATGCTTACGCCTCCGGGAGCCAACCGAGGCCGCCGCACCCGGATTATAACCAAGCACCCCCCACCCAAAAGAAAAGTAATTTAGAAGAGATGATGGAGAAATTCCTGCTTGCAGCTAATTCAAACATGGTAAATCAAACCGCATCTATGCGAAACTTGGAGACGCAATTGGGCCAATTGGCTCAAGCGCTAACCGATCGTTCGCAGGGAACCCTTCCCAGCAACACGGAAAAGAACCCTATTGATCAAGGGAAAAGTCTGGGAGATGCGGTAGATGCCAAACCGAGTGAGCTGGTAATCTCGTGCTCCATCAATAAGGTTGAAACCAAAGCTTTATGCGATTCCGGTTCCTCCCGCAACGTTATTGCACTGCAAGATGTTGCGAAGTTACAGCTGGAGATGAACACGGAGGAAAGGAAATCGCTGATTCTCGCTAATGGCACGATTATCCAATCTGAGGGGGAAGTAAAGAATGTGGAGGTAACGGTTGAGGGGACAACTGTAGTAGCTGATTTTCAGGTTCTGGGCCCGCGAGAAAACCAGTCCATTCCTATCTTGGGGGTGCCGTTCTTGAAAGAGAGCGGTGCTACCCTTGATTTTGCTACGGGGTGCATTTCCCTAACCAATGTGGTGCCGCAACCTACTTGCCCTGAAGCCACAACTGAAATATTCACTCCGCCCCCTCTCGTTATTTCTGATGAATTTCTAAGCGGTGCAGGAAAGATACATGTTCAAGAAACAGGTGAAGGAGGAATGGAAGAGTTCCAATCGGATGAGGAAGAAGAGGTCGACTTCCGGAAAGAGTTCGACTCCGAGATGGAGGAAGACGACAGTTCGGGAAACGTTGACTTGAATATAGTTAGGGATGATATTTATTTATCTCCGTGTGATGAATCATGTAATAAACTATGTAAGCGCTCCATCTCGTGGGCCGATCCGGTAGTCACCACGATGCCGGAAGTGACGCCACCTGATTCTAAGGCAGAAAAATCTGAGAACTCTCAGCGGTGGCAGTCTCCAACTGTCACCAAACTTAAAAAGGAAAAACTTCTGCGTGACGCTCGTGCTGCTGCTCTCCGTGGCAAGGTGGCGGAGGTTAGGGGAGCATTGGGTAATACCAGTGCTGGCCCTAAAGCCTTCACCTCCCGCCTACGTGCTACGGGAGAAGCGCACCATAAGAGCGCTTTTAGTTGATGTGTGTTTTATTTGCTGTGATGAACTATTTTTGAGTATTTCTTTTTAATTCCTGCACTCTTTTTAAACACTGTTAATACAGATATTTGGTCCAGCTTAAGGACGCTAAATGAAAGCGCTACTGGGAGACAACCCAGATTTCCGTTTTCGTATTTCTTTTTTTAGTTCAGCTTTTGTATTTGCTTTTGTTGCCTTGAGTTTGTGCTTGCAGGTTTCGTGTTCGATGGCGGATGCTGCGGACTATTCTTGATCGTAAACGCCAATCGTCTGGTATGCTCATTTCTGAGCATTGGGTAACACTTCCTCCCCTCTTTCAGCTTCAAATTTCTAGATATCGTGTTTAGCTTAAGTCTGGGGGAGCGGTTGTTATTATCCACTGTGCACGAGCTGCATTGCATACTAGAAGGTTGCTTTTTATTTTTCATTATCATTATCATTGTTGCATTCCTTACACACCACTTTACCCACTTGAGTGCGTGCTTTTCTTTTTGTTGTTCCGTTTAAAATTAGTTTGGTTGGAATGTGAAATAGTTTGTTAACATAGGAATTATTATTTGGAGCACGATGTCGACTCATGTAGTGTACTAGTCACGTCGCATGTTATGGTAGAATTTGAGTAGAACTAGATTTTCTTTATGCATCTAATTTATATTTAGTATTTCTGCGTAAATTTAGAGTTAGTATACTCGAATGCTGAATTTGTATGAAATTGACGATAACCCGGTATTGTGTGTGCACGATTGCTAGTCGTGTGTTGCTCGAGTCGGGAGGAAGGTTTATCTTTCTCGTGGGCTAAGAACTTGCCCCAAGCGACTCTCGAAGCATTGGTGAGAGCGACTCGTCGAGTTAAAAATGACGTAGGCCACCATTTGGCTAGTTTGAGCTTTGTTATTCCATGTCCATTTCATTCACCTTTGCGAGCCAAATTTGTGCCTACCAATCCTTTGTTCAGCTCCTCTTCCTCCACCAAAGCCTGAAGCCTATCCTACACCCGCAACCAAATTGTTTTTAACTGCGCTCATAAGTCTCAATGTGCGTGTCGTGTGGAATCATTTTGTTATGAAGGGAAAATATTGTCTATCCGCTGATTTTGAACCAACCGGAGGATACATAAAAGAAGAAAAATATGTAAAAGAGAAAAAAAAAGTAGTTTGAAAAAAAAATCCTCCCGAGCTAAAAACAGAAAATCTGTTGGAATTTGTGAAGTAGGCCGTGCGCACACCTGGTTTTCATGATAAGTCTGGGGGTGTGTCACACGAGCGTAGTTTGTGGTTTTGTGGGGTGCAGCGTTCCGATAGCTCACTTGGGTTGCGCAGCCATCGTGTTTAACTTTGAATATCATACCATAACCTAAGCCCCGTTTTAATCCTATAAGTCCTACTGATTTGATTTGTGAGTTTGCTAGCGCCGTGGTGAGAGTGTGACCGGGCAAGCGTATGGTTCACGACGTTGATGGATTTCAGCGGAGTTATTCCTAAGCCCCGATCTTGTGCAACACCCGCCTCAGTGTCTCGTCACTTTCATACCGGGCATGATCGCCAAATTCGTCATAATTCGCCAACTGAGTATAATTAAATCTCTACTTACGCTTTAATACTTACGTAAATTAGTTAGCATAGTTAGAATCTCTTTCTACTAGAATTTCTACTCGCATGCGTATGTTACTTCGCACCGTACTCCTTTGTGTAATTCTCTATGTTAATTATTCGTTTTCACATTCCACCGGATTCGTTTGCTCGGGACGCGCAAACAGTTAAGTCTGGTGGTGTGATGAGTCCTGATCATATATACATTTATGGACTCATCCGGGCCGTTATTTTGTCAATATCACGCACTTTAGCCTTATTATAGTCTATATTTGATAACCCATGTTAGGTGCACATTCAGGCCCACTTTGGTGTGTTTTCGTGTGTATTATCTTTAGTAGTAGTCATATGTTGTTAAGTGCCACTTTCAGTGGCTAGATCTGTGTTTGTGCTGGAATAGGAGGCGTACAAGTGTTTCCGGTGCAATTCTGCACAGGAACACTGCGCACGATCACTTGTTCTAGTGCGCACGACCACCGGTCATGCGCCACTAATCGTGCGCACTTAACCCTTTTTCGCGAGTTCTGTCTGGTGCAGTGCGCACGACCATCGACTCCAGTGCGCACGACCATCGGTCGTGCGCCATTGCTCGTGCGCATTGACCATTAAATTTCTGAGTTCTGTTTGCTGTAGTGCGCACGACCATCAACTCCAGTGCGCACGACCACCGGTCGTGCGCCACTGGTCGTGCGAACATTGTATTTTATAATTTCGTCTCTTGCAGGTTCTGTCCAGGCAGTGCGCACGATCGCAGAATTCCAGTGCGCACGACCACTGGTCGTGCGACAATGATCGTGCGCAGTATTCAATCCAGCGCCTATTTAAACGCCTGTTGCGATTTTAGGGCGGATCGATCATTCCGGGAGCGAGGTTCCTGTTCCGTACGCTGCCGACCACCGCCCTGGAACGCCCCTACTTCATCTTCCACGCAAGGGGAAGCCTTCTCCATCCATTCCAAGCCTTCCTCCATCGTCCGTGAGTGTTCTCCATCGTCCGCAAGCCTCCAAGCAACCATTTTCGCTTTCCGCCCGGTGAGAAGAAGAAGAGACCTTGAGTCGAAGACGACGGAGCACGTAGGGAGATTGTGACAGCTCTCTACGCCGGAAGCATTGTCCGTCCGAGTCCGGAGGTAGCCCGACAACCTACCATTCCGGCCGTGAACGGCCGCTAATCTTCACCGCCGGTTATTTCTTTCTTCTTTCCCTTCATTGCACTCTTTGAACCATGTACTAGATGAATATTGTGATATTTACTTTGATGAAAATGAATATTTCTTTGTTTTTCTCCATGGTTTGCTCATGATTCATTCCGTTCTCACTCACTCACTCGCACACGCACGCAAGGTGTTTGCTCCGTGTTAGCAAGAGCTAACGACGGTTGTGAAGAGGTGTTTGCGACCCTCACCCTTTCGCACTTGAGTTCACTTCATCCGCCTCACGAAGCACGGCATCGCAGCCGTTGCATCCACCTCACTTTGCGAAGCGGTGTTCTCGACCCGCATCTCTGTTGTTGTTGTTAAAATTAGGAAAACCAACCAAAAACCCCTCTTTGTGTTTGTGAAACGCTTGTGTAACAATAATCACTGCGCGATTCGTTCACCCATCCTGCATTCCTCAAGAGACCGACATCCGGGGAATTTATTCTCCACAATTATTGCTTGACAGCGACCGGTGCACTTGCCGACGCGCATCACTTTCCTATGAAAAATACTTTCAATAATCATCAATATAAAGATTATCACACTAGAAATTTCACATATAAGAATAACACTAAACCAAAGTTTGAATGGAGGCCCAAAATTAAAACTGAAACATTAACTTCACATGAAAGGACCCATTCATCAATATCTACCCACAAACCTACACATTATATTTGGGTACCCAAAGGAACCACCACACTTGGTCCCCTTTGGATACCTAAATCTCTTATTCAATAGGTATCAACAATTTCATGAAGTAGAATCCTTTCAAAATGAAATATACAAAGTTCTACTTCATGATATGCTTTCATGTCTTTTAATTTTTCTTGTTTTCTTATTTTTTTTCTAAGCTATCATGTAATGGTCATCTTATATGTTATTGGAAATATGATTTTATCTCTTAAAACTTAATGATTTTATAAATCAAATTAATCAAAATTCATAATCATTTTTTTTTATTTTGATGACCTATCTCTCTTTCTTATATTCATTGCCTATATATATCATATAGTATTCATATAAATTGAACTATAAATTTGCTATAAGATATGATTAGTGTACAACCCCAATATTCGCCTAGTGGGTGAGCAAAGACGGAGGAATAACCAACAAGTAAAAGTAATGCGGGAGGGATATACGTTAATAGGCAGAAAATAAGAGAAAGAACAAAATTGACATATGCGGTCGACGAATGGCGAACGGCGCTCCGCGAATGTCGAACGGCGATTGACGAATTACATTATAACAGTGGTCGATGAATGAAGCAATATATCAGCGATCGACGAACAGAGAGGTTCAGCGCTCGACGCTTGTACCCCAGCTCGGCGGTCGACGAAATCCTGAGATCGACGAACCCCGTCGTCCGTTCGACGAACGCGGTCCATTCGACGAATTTGCTTCCTGCAGGAGGGAACATGAGACCCGGTGTCGATGGACGTCGCCGACAAGAACGCGAGCGAGGTCTTCACAGGTCGCTCGTCCAAAAGGGGTTTTTAAATCCAACAAAAGAAGAAAGAATGTTAGGAGGCGAACCAGAGCTCGCAAAAGGCTACTCGCGGGAAGGGGCACGAGCTTCAGGATCAAGTCGCGAGAAGGCGAGCGAGCCAGGTATTCGCCGACTGCTCGCAAGAAGGTCGGCAAACCGGGCACTCGCCGACTATTCGCGAGAGGGCAAGCGAATCAGATTCTTTCCAAATCTTAGGGTTCGGCAGATTGCTGAAGTGCGCTCGATGAATGCCGAGCATTTGTCATGGTCGCCCAACCCAGTTCAGCGTTCGACGGACTTCATTCTCCGTTCGACGAAGCCCGTTCGAAGAAGCCCGTTCGACAAACTCGTTTTCCCGTTCGACGAATTCACCCATGGTGGGGTTACTCCTTTGCCCCTGATGGTCTGCAGGTAGCCTCTCCAAACAACGGAGTTTGGCTGTTAGCAGGCCCAATTGGGGTGCGTTTAGTAAAACCGAAAGGCGGAATTCCGCTATTGACAAACCATGAGTAAAAAACTATAAATAGACCTTAAAGGGCACCTTGGGAGGGGATTGCCTTCTCAGATCTCTGAGCTTCTTTTTCCCTTGGTTACTTTGGTTTAGCTCTCTAGCTCTCCAAGGTGCCCGAGTCTCAGCTTTGGCTTGGGAGGGGAAGCGCTCAATGATCTTCCGGGTTAGTGGAGGGACCTCCTCACTGTGACTAAGGTCTTAGTCCTTTTCCTACTCCGAGGGATCAGTAAGGGCTAGCTTCCCCTCATTTCGATGAGGGCCCCGAGCTCCACAAGAGGCTGAGAAATTGGTTTCAACATTTTGGTGCGGTGAGCGTGGAGCGTGGCTGGTCCAAGAATGTTCCAAGGAACAGATATGACAGGAGGCGAGGATCGAGGAGAGGAGTTCAGCGAGTCACCGCAGGTGGTGACACCGAGGATGTTCGCGGATTTCAGGAGGGAGGTGCTTGACATTTTGGACTCACGGTCGCGGCGCTGCGAAGTGAGTTCACGACCCCAGCACCTCAGGCGACCCCTCCCCCAGCAGCGGTTGGCGAGAATGCCCCGGGGGGAAGGGCCGGAAAGGAAGTCGCTGGAGGGTCAGTGCAAGACCTAGAGGGGCGAGTGCTGTTCGCCAGCCCGGCGAGCTCTGTGCCGGCGAGCTCGGTGCCGGCGAGCGCGGCGCAGGCAAGTGCGCGCCCGGAGGATGCAACTACTATGGGGGTGGTTCAGGCGAGCGTCGTTCCCGCGAGCGCGGTCCTCGCGAGCCCAAGTGTGGCGAGGGGGCTTGGGGGCGTATGGAGCGAGAAAGGGTCGCTGGAAGAGGAAGTCCTTTCTGCGAGCTGGTGCTTTCTGCGCCCATCCTGGTAGGATTCGGGGAGTGGGATAGGGTGTATTACAATGACAGGAATGATCCTGTCCAGCACCTCCAGTCTTTTGAGGACTCGGTCTCTATCAGGCTGATGTCAGATGCTTTCAAGTGTCGGTTATTCGTCGTCACCCTTAAAGAGAAGGCCAGGGACTGGTTCCATCAACTCCCTACAGGGTCGATCTACGCTTTCGAGGATCTGCGCCGAAGTTTCTTGTTGCGATTCTCAACTTCAAAGAAGAGGAAGAAGGACGCTGAGTCTCTCTTCAAAGTGAAGCAGGAGACAAATGAGTCGTTGGCTCGCTACGCAGACCGGCTCCAGGAGGAGGTGCTGCTCACTCAGGAGATGCCTGGGTTTGCACTCCAGCTCGCCTTCATGGTCGGGTTGAGGGAAAGTTTCTTCAAGATGGCTCTGAAGAGGAAAGCCCCCGTCTCCTACGAGGAGCTGATGGAGAGGGTGGCGGAGGAAATTGAGAGTGAGGAGGCCAACCCGAAACTCACCAAGAGGCTAGCAAAGCTCAGTGAGCCAGAGGTCAGAAAACAGGAGGTGAGGAGAAGGGAGGAGCCCAGGGCCCCAGAGGGAGAGTGGAGGCAACAGGGCGGAGAAATGCAAGGCCAGGGAAGGGGTTACGCCCCGGGGAGGGGTAACTTCTGTTGGGGAAATGATTTATCTTAACCCCTAAAAATGAGTAGAATATAAATTCTAAGAATGAAAAATTAGTCTAAGTAAATATGCGTCGAATAGTATTCGACGCAACGTCAAAGTGTAGTCGACGTTGCTTTCAGAATGAGTCGAAGTAACTCCAAACAGAATTCAACGTAACCTATGTCGACGTAACTCTGATTTCTAGTCGACGTATCTAGTGAAGTCGACGCACCTTCCATATTCTCCTCTCGACATCCAGTCAGTCTGAAATCGACGCTTCCGTCAAATAGTAATCGACGTACGTCGATTTCTATGTCAAATTCAAAAACACGCCAGATCTCTTTCCTTCTATCTGTAGATCTGAAATTTATGGAATGATATTATTCTTTTCTAGCCGTTTTGAATCAGTCTTTCCTTCTAAATGATTCTTAGCTAAATTGATTAAGTTTATTATGGATATTATTTGAAATCAGAATGATCTCTTTCCTTCTATAGAAATATTGATTATGGAATCTTTTCTCTCTTACTATTTCTCTGTCTGCTAATTGATTATTCTCCTATAGTATTCTTTGAATAAACAGAGCTATAAATAAGAGGGAAGTCGGCAGAGAAGCAAATGAGAAGTGATCCACTCCATCCATTTGAAAAAGAGGAAAAGCTCCCAAGTGAAAAGTGAGAAAATCTGAGAGAAGTAAAACTGTGCTGTAGCAAACAACAAGCCCTCTTCTTCTCCTTCTTCTGAAGCCATACTGCTGCAATTTCTGAAAGCTCTCATTGATAAAGAAAAAGGCCTACAATCTCCTTCTCACTATATAAGAGAGAGTTCATTCACTATTTCTTGTGCTTCTAATCTTCTTGCTAGGAAGAAGATTCTTTCTTGTTTCAATTACTTCTTCTACTTCTTCTTCTTACTCTTATTTCATTTTCAAATTGTGTAAAAGAGTTTTTAGAATCTCTCTTCAAAAAATTCAGTTGTACTGGTTCTAAGAGCCTCCTTATCAAAAGACTCAGGCTGGTTCTAAGAGTCTCCTTATCAAAAGACTCAGTGCAAGATAGTGAATTCCTACCAAGGGGGTAGAAGAGTGGGCTACCCAAAGTTTGGGGAACCACTATATTTCTTTGTGTTGTGCTGTGATTTTCTTTTTGCTATTTTGCTTAATTCTTGTTGGTGTGTGGGAAGCTTAACTCTGTGATTATTACACACACATATATATATATATATTTGTTAACTTTGCACAAAGTACTTTTAAATCTCTATTCACCCCCCCTCTAGAGAATTATAATGTGGTTAACTGTGCACTTTCAATTGGTATCAGAGCGAGGTTGATCTAAAAGGGTAACTCCTTGATCAAAAAGATAATTCCTCATACATATATATATTTCTAAAAACTATTTGTTTACATGGCACAAATCAAAGATTATGCTTCCACCAGACCACCAATTTGCAACCTTGAAAAGTTTGCACTTTGGAAAACAAGAATTAAAATTTATCTAAACTCTATTGATGGAGAATTATTTGATGTTATTATGACAGGTCCTCCCAAGACATTCAAGAAGGACTCAAGTGGAAAGGTCACACAAACACTTGCTCCAAAGGCTGAATGGACAGATGAAGAAAAGAAAGCTCATGCATGTGATGCCAAGGCTATGAATATCTTAGTCTCAACCCTCTCAGATGAATCCTTCCAAAAGATTGCTGAATGTGAGTCAGCTAAGGAAATATGGGAAGCTTTCACTAAAATGGTAGAAGGGAGTGCTGATGAGAGAAAAGATAGAAAGGCATTACTCATCTCTCAATATGAAAACTTCCAGAAGAAAGATAGTGAAAGCGTTGCTGACATGTTTGCCAGATTCAGCCTCATAACAAATGAGTTAAGAACACTTGAGAAGGACATATCTCTCACTGAGATAAATGACAAATTGCTAACTTGCTTCCCTAGCTCTTGGGACTCAAGAATTTGGCCAATTAGAGAATCCAGAAGCCAAAATGATATCTCAACAGATGTTCTGTTGGGTAAATTAAGATCCTATGAACAGTTGTTGAGAACAAGAGCTGAGAAAGAAGTGAAAGAAAAGACTCCTTCACTCTCAAAGGAAAAAAGTATTGTCTTAAAGGCCACTGCAGATGAACCCTCTACAAGTGATGAGGAGCTGATCAGTCTACTGGCCAGAAGGTTCAAAAAGTGGATCAAAACAGAAGGGTCCAGAAGGAGAGACTCAAAAACCAGGTATAACAAAACCCCTACTAAAGAGATTATATGTTACTCTTGCAGGAAACCTGGACACATTGCACCTGAATGTCCTAAAGAACTCATCTATAAGAAAGATCTGAAAAGAACAGATCTAAAGAAAAAGAAGAAAGAGAAAGGATTCATTGCTCAATCATGGAGTGATTCAGAATCTAAAGGAAGTACCTCATCTGAAGATGATCAAGAAGAGGCTAAGCAAGAGGAAACCTGTTTGATGGCCACTGAGAAGCATGATGATAAATCTCTGGTAAATATATCTGATGATATAGATTTTTCTTCTACTGATTTCAAAACTAATTTCAAAGAATTTTGTTTAGATCAAATCAAATCTGAGAAAGAAATAAAAAGGCTAAGAAATGAATTAAACAATCTCAAACAAATGGATACACAATATAAAAACTATGAGCTCAGTCAAGAACTCTCTAGATCAGAGGAGCAACTAGATAATATAAATACTGAAAATCAAACACTGAAAAATGAGCTAGCAAAGGCAAAAGCCTTTGAAGATTCTCTAAATGGCAGAAGTCAAAAACTCAAGAAAATCTATGAAAATCTCACTGATAGATTTAGACAACTAGAGTTTAATACTGACTTAGAACCCAGACCTCAGTCACCCAGCAAACTTGTCTGGAGACATCCTATCCACTTCACTAGGAAGAATAATCTCATAGGAGAAGAATCATCAGAAAATCCAGAAACAACTACTGTTTTCAATAAAAATAATTTCACTATGTATGAAGGAATCCTAGGTAAATATCCTCTGAAAAGAAACAAATTTGTGTCGAATCAGTATCGACGTGCGCCGAACTCAAATAATACGTCGACTCCCAATCAACGCAACCTCTCCTATGCTTCGACTAAAAGAGAACACATAATGAAGGAAGCGTCGACTTTGACTCGACGCAACCTTAAACATACGTCGAATTCATATCGACGCAACCAATTTAACAGAAATATCTCCTTTTCCAAAAAGTCTTCTCAATCCGTTTCTTTTTATTATGAATACTATTTCTGCAATATTACTAAAGACTGTTGGTATGATAAGCCAACACTCCTAAAGAAGAAAGGGTACTCTGAAAAACCAACTTACTCTTTCATTGAACCTTTTTCTGTTGGGAGGAAGGGACCCCAGCTTAGCAGGGTCCAAACTAATGTTTAACATCTTATGTGCAAATGTATCACACATTCAGGCTGGTGCGGTACTTGGATAGTGGATGCTCCATGCACATGACATGGTACAACAATCTATTAACCAACTTTGAAGATAGACTTGGACCATCAGTGACCTTTGGAGACTCTAGCTGTGGGCAAACCAGGGGCTTTGGAGATTTCAAAGAAGGGAAAGTTACCTTCAAGAATGTGGCAGTAGTCAAAGGACTGAAGCACAATCTGATAAGTATAAGTCAAATATGTGATAATGGTAAGTATGAGGTAAAATTCACCACACTATTTTGCCATATTATTGATGTCAAGAGTGGTGCCATAGTACTCAATGGAATTAGAAAATGGAAAGTATATATAGTAGACTTTAGCTCCACACCCACAAAAGTTTGTTTGTTCAATAATATTATTGATAAAAATGAATTATGGCATAGGAGACTGGGTCATCTAAACTACAAAACCATTAGTTAACTAGCAAAGAATAACCTAGTCAGAGGCCTACCAAAGGGGAGGTACTCTAAGGATTCTCCATGTAGACCTTGCCAACTAGGAAAATAGACCAAATCATCCTTCAAACCAATTGGTAAGGATGACTCCACCAGTATTCTCTACCTACTGCACATGGATCTCTTTGGTCCCATATCCACTCAGAGCTTAGGTGGAAAGTCTTATACCCTAGTCATTGTGGATGACTATTCTAGATTTAGCTGTGTATTCTTTCTAAGGGCTAAGTCTGAAACCCACAAGATTCTCTCTAGATTAATAAGACAGATTCAATCTGAATTCAATACTCATATTTCCATAATCAGAAGTGATCATGGGACTGAATTTGAAAATCAGTTAATCTGTAGTTTCTGTGAGGATGTAGGTATCAAACAAAGCTTCTCAGCACATAGAACTCCTCAACAAAATGGAGTTGCTGAAAGAAAGAATAGAACCTTAATTGAATCAGGAAGGATCTTGCTTGCATAATCAGGATTACCAAAAACCTTCTGGGCTGAAGCAGTCAACACTGCAAACTATGTTCTAAATAGAAGCCTCATACATAAAACTAAGTCAAAAACTCCATATGAGCTCCTGAAGGGAAAAACACCCATTGTTGAATACTTTAAATTTTTTGGATGTGCTTGCTTTATCCTAAATAATGGGAAAGATCATCTTGCCAAGTTTGACAAGAAGTCTGATGATGGAATATTTTTGCGGTACTCATCATTTAGTAAAGCTTATAGGTGCTATAACAGGAGAACTCTCAGAATTGAAAAATCCATGCACATTATATTTGATGAAACTATCATGATGTTTAAGGGGGAGGAAACTTCCACCAGTCCCTTTCCACAGGAAAATAGCAGCATAGAGACTCAACTTGAACGTCTGACTCTAAAGAACACAGACAATGAGAAAGAAAACCAGATACAGGAACCAAGTGAGGAGTCTGAACAAGAACATGAAGAAGGTTCAGAAAGGAGCAATCAAAACCAACTCCCACAAGAGAACATGGTTCAGGAGGAACAGTTGGACAATGATCCCATTGTTAATGAGGAAGAAGAGCATCTGACAAATCCAAGCAGGACAGGGATCAATATGAAAAATCATCCACAATCCCAAGTAATTGGAGACCCCAATACTGGAGTAAGAACAAGACACCAAGTCTCCAATGGGATGATGCTCCAATGCTTCTTATCACAAGTTGAACCAAAGAAGTTAGAGGAAGCAAATTGTGATCCTCACTGGATTATAGCCATGCAAGAAGAACTAAGCCAATTTGAGAGAAACAAAGTGTGGAACTTAGTTGAGAGACCAAGAAACTACCCAGTTATTGGTACAAAGTGGGTATACAGAAACAAACTAGATTCCACTGGAGTAATTGTCAGGAACAAGGCAAGACTTGTATCACAAGGATACAAACAAGAAGAAGGAATAGACTACAATCAAACCTTTGCTCCAGTAGCCAGATTGGAAGCAATCAGACTCTTTCTTGCCTATGCATCTTTCATGAAGATGAAAGTCTACCAGATGGATGTCAAGAGTGCTTTTCTGAATGGTGACCTTCAAGAAGAGGTATATGTAGAGCAACCACCAAGTTTTATCAATCCCTCCTCTCCTAACTTTGTTTATAAACTTAACAAAGCTCTTTATGGTCTTAAGCAAGCACCTAGAGCTTGGTATGAAACTCTCTCCAACTTCCTGATAGAAAATTCTTTTGAAAGAGGTAAAGTAAATAAAACACTTTTTACTAGAACCCACAAGAATAAACTCCTGCTTGTTCAAATCTATGTAGATGACATCATCTTTGGCTCAACCCATCCCAAACTCTATAAAAGATTTGCTAATCTAATGCAATCTAAATTTGAAATGAGTAATATAGGAGAACTCTCTTATTTCTTAGGGCTACAAGTTAAACAAAGCAGTGAGGGGATCTTTATCTCACAATCTAAATACACTAAAGAGTTAATCAAAAAGTTTGGTATGGAATCAGCATCTACCATGAAAACACCTATGGAAACTAATGCCATCATAGAAAAGGATGATAAGGGAAAATCAGTAGATTAAAAGACCTATAGGGCAATCATAGGTTCCCTTCTCTATCTAACAGCTAGCAGACCTGACATTATGTTTGCCACCTGCATATGTGCTAGATTTCAGGTTGATCCAAAAGAATCCCATCTCTCCTCTGTAAAAAGAATTCTTAGATAACTAAAGGGAACACCTGAACTAGGTTTATGGTACTCAGCAGAAACCAACTATGAATTAACAGGTTTCTCAGATGCAGACTCTGCTGGTTGTAGGGTTGATAGAAAAAGCACATCTGGTACTTGCCAATTCCTAGGTGACAGATTAATATCATGGTTCAGTAAGAAACAAACCTCAGTCTCAACCTCAACAGCTGAAGCTGAATATATAGCTGCTGGGAGCTGTTGTTCACAAATCCTATCGATGCAAAATCAGCTTCTTGACTATAAACTGGAAGTCAATAACTCTAAAATCTATTGTGATAGTTCTAGTGCTATATCCATAGCATCCAACCCAGTCCTTCATAGTAGAACCAAACATATAGAAATCATACATCACTTTCTTAGAGACAATGTGGAAAAAGGCAAGATAACCTTAGAATATATCCCTACTGATAGCCAAAGAGCAGACATTTTCACCAAACCCTTAGATGAAACTAAGCATACTTACTTCATCAACACCTTAGGAATGCTTGATGGAAGCTTGTAAACATCATTGTTGGGCAAATCTAAAAGAAGTCAGAATTACTAAGAGAGCACTTGAAGATACGTCGATTACCTATCGATGCACCGTCGAAAAGAACTCAACGCTAGCATTGATTTCTTAACAGACAAAGATACGTCGATCCCTTCTCGACGTACCGTCGACTTGATATCGACGCAAATCTACGAACACATCGATAGGCCACTAGGCTGACAAAAATTTGACGGAGCGTCGACTCCATATCGATGCATGCGTTGACCTCATGATAAAACTAGAAACAAATCTTTACTTCCTCTTTTGACGATTGGATTACCTAATATACCTCGATTTCTGTTTCCTTTTTCGACGTCTCACCTTGTTTAAATAATACCTCATATTTCATAAACTCCTACTCTCCCAAACCGCCAAAAACTTCATCTTCTACCTTTCTACCTGCAACAATGGCGCCAACTCCTGTTCAATCTGCCATCATCCAAGCAATAAACGATGCTCTGGAACAACTCGTGAATGAATTTTAGACACGACTAAACAACTTCTCAAACGAGTGTGCCGCCATGCTAACTACCTGTGAAGCCAAATTGGCCAACCTCTCCGCTTATCTTCCTGAGCTTCATGTTCTTCTTCACAAACAACATCTGTCGCCAAAAAGGTTTACATCCTTTATGCAGGATATAAACCAGGGGGAGAGTTGCTCTAGAAACCCCTTTATCCAGGTTCTATATTCTCTTAAAGCACAGGGCTAACTCTTCTGCAATCTCTAAATAGTATCTCTAAGTATTAAACCAACTTCATCTTTTTTAACCATAGGCTCAAATCTTCTCAAAGCACTCTGATTACACTTTCAACACACACTTTGGTGAATCCTCATCCTACCATACAGAAGGAGACCATGCTGTGGATTCAGCATTCAGAGTAGATGCCCCATATGTTCAGGGGGAGACTGCTGTAATACAAAATACAGAAGTCCAGGGGGAGGAAGAAGTAGCCACTTCTGATGACCTGAAAGGGCAAGTCTGGATTGATGTACCCCTATGTGTGGAAGAATATCAGCATCACTCTCCTGGCTTCTCTGCTAGCTATATCAAACTCAAGACACCCCTACTTGAGGATATTCCTCCAGAAGAGATTGAAGGAGAGAAACAGTCCTCAGCACAGTCTACTCTACCAGAGGACATTCTGCCTCCTGTTACAGAACAAATTCCCTCTCCTACAAAAGTTCCTTCTCCACCTTCTCCTTCTAAAGAGAAAACTACATCTCCACCTCTGCCTCTTCCACCACTTCAACCTCCTTCTCTACCTCCTCTACTACCTTTACCTCCACAAATGCTACCTAGGGAAAGACCAAGAGGACAAATAAAAAGAAGAAGAGAAGCCATCCCTCATTGGCAAAAATTCTCCAAAGAAGAAAGGAAAGACTATGCAAAGGAAAAGAAATACAGAAAGGCTGTTGAGGAGATAAAAAGGTTTGAATGAATGCCTAATATCACTCCTAACAGTCCTGTAAAGGAGTACTATGATCCTGACATGGAAAAGAGGCATGAAGAAATGAGAGAAAGAGAGTTGTATGAATTTGAAGCAGCAATGAAAGAGACAGAGGATAAGAGGAATATCTGGATGGAAAAGATCAAGAAGGGGATGACCAAAGAATAAATTCTTGCTGAATCTTCCATCAAACTTCCAAAGAAATTGTTTGATGTTGAAGCATATCAGAAGAAAAATCCTCAGGCAGGGATTATCCTAGACAAAGGACAAAAGCACAAAAGGGGTGTAGGGTGTTCAGAAGATATCTACATTCCCTATAAAAAGCCTAAAAATCCAGAAGGATTAGACAAATGGCATAGTTCACCCTAGAAAGGGAAAGGAAAAGTGTCTGAGATCCATGAGAAACAAGAATCAGAGAAGAAGAGAAAATATAGGCCCAAGGTTGACAACAAGGGACCATCTGAGCCCAAATCTACACAAAAGAAACCTCATAGTATTACAATTGAAATGATTGATGAAAAGGCAGCAATTATCATTAGCAAGGGCTATTCCATAAATGACACCCTTCCTGATGCTGAAAAGATCCTGGCAAAGCTGCACACAATTATCAGAAATGTTCAGAAGCATCCTGATAAAGCCAGGCCCTACATTTTTGAAGCTATTGAAAATTTATCTAAGAAACTTTACTCTACCTTTGTCAACTTCATATATAACAAGAAGTTCTTAGTTTAAATCTTGTGAAAGATACTTACATGTTACATGATTTCCTTCTCTACTTTCTTCTGATTACTTAACATATTTCTTTTCTATATAAATGCCTTGCTGTGTTGATTAAAAGCTGGTACAATTTCTCCCTGAATAGGGTCAAGACAAATAGGGGGAGATTGTTGGAGAAATGATTTATCTTAACCCCTAAAAATGAGTAGAATATAAATTCTAAGAATGAAAAATTAGTCTAAGTAAATATGCGTCGAATAGTATTCGACGCAACGTCAAAGTGTAGTCGACGTTCCTTTCAGAATGAGTCGAAGTAACTCCAAACAGAATTCAACGTAACCTATGTCGACGTAACTCTGATTTCTAGTCGACGTATCTAGTGAAGTCGACGCACCTTAGTCGACGCACCTTCCATATTCTCCTCTCGACGTCCAGTCAGTATGAAATCCACGCTTCCGTCAAATAGTAATCGACGTACGTCGATTTCTATGTCAAATTCAAAAACACGCCAGATCTCTTTCCTTCTATCTGTAGATCTGAAATTTATGGAATGATATTATTCTTTTCTAGCCGTTTTGAATCAGTCTTTCCTTCTAAATGATTCTTGGCTAAATTGATTAAGTTTATTATGGATATTATTTGAAGTCAGAATGATCTCTTTCCTTCTACATAAATATTGATTATGGAATCTTTTCTCTCTTACTATTTCTCTGTCTGCTAATTGATTATTCTCCTATAGTATTCTTTGAATAAACAGAGCTATAAATAAGAGGGAAGTCGACAGAGAAGCAAATGAGAAGTGATCCACTCCATCCATTTGAAAAAGAGGAAAAGCTCCCAAGTGAAAAGTGAGAAAATCTGAGAGAAGTAAAACTGTGCTGCAGCAAACAACAAGCCCTCTTCTTCTCCTTCTTCTGAAGCCATACTGCTGCAATTTCTGAAAGCTCTCATTGATAAAGAAAAAGGCCTACAATCTCCTTCTCACTATATAAGAGAGATTTCATTCATTATTTCTTGTGCTTCTAATCTTCTTGCTAGGAAGAAGATTCTTTCTTGTTTTAATTACTTCTTCTACTTCTTCTTCTTACTCTTATTTCATTTTCAAATTGTGTAAAAGAGTATTTAGAATCTCTCTTCAAAAAATTCAGTTGTACTGGTTCTAAGAGTCTCCTTTTCAAAAGACTCAGGCTGGTTCTAAGAGTCTCCTTATCAAAAGACTCAGTGCAAGATAGTGAATTCCTACCAAGGGGGTAGAAGAGTGGACCACCCAAAGTTTGGGGAACCACTATATTTCTTTGTGTTGTGCTGTGATTTTCTTTTTGCTATTTTGGTTAATTCTTGTTGGTGTGTGGGAAGCTTAACTCTGTGATTATTACACATATATATATATATATTTGTTAACTTTGCACAAAGTACTTTTAAATCTCTATTCACCCCCCTCTAGAAAATTCTAATGTGGTTAACTGTGCAATTTCAACTTCTATGGGGGTCAAGGAAGACCCCATCAGTTGGGATGGAGGCAGGGTCCGACGCCGATGCCTGATGAGTCCCGATTATATACACATATATGGACTCATCTGGGCCATTTATCTAGTCATTCCACTGCACTTTAGCTTTGTTTTAGCTTATATTTGTTATCACTTGCTATGTGCACGTCTTGGCCCATTTTGGTGTAATTTTGTATCTTTCTTTGTTATTAGTTTTCTTGCGCTGTTAAGTCTCACTTTCAGTGGCTAGATTAGTGGTATACGCTGGAATAGGAGTCGTGCAGGTGTTCCCGATACAATTCTGTACAGGAACACTGCGCACGATCACCGGTTCTATTGCGCACGACCACTGGTCGTGCGCCACTGATCGTGTGCACTTAATCCTTTTTCATGAGTTCTGTTTGGTGCAGTGCGCACAACCATCTACGATAGTGCGCACGACCACCGGTCGTGCGCCACTGTTCGTGCGCACTTAGCATCAATTTCATGAGTTCTGATTCAACCAGTGCGCACGACCACCTACGATAGTGCGCACGACCACCGGTCGTGCGCCACCGGTCGTGCGAACATGTTATTTCATAATTTCTGTCTTTGCAGGTTCCGTCCAGGCAGAGCGCACGATCACCGAATTCTAGTGCGCACGACCACTGGTCGTGCGCCAATGACCGTGCGCACTATTTATTCCAGCGCCTATAAATCGACCTGCTCGCGATTTAGGTCGGATCGGCCGCCGTTTTCACGCCCAGCTCCGCCGTTCCGCGCCAGTTTCGCCCCTCCATCGTCGCCCACCATCTAGAGGTGCTCCGGGCTTGTTCTTCACGCCAATCTTGAGCCGGAGTTTCCTCTCGGCCTCCTCCTTCATCCAAGAGCTCCAAAGGTAGACCTAGCCGCCATTGCCATCAAGCAAGAGGAAGTTTGCAACCTCTACCAGATCGTGACACGAAGAAGATGGGTCCATTGGAGAGTCTTGACAGCTCTCTCTACCCCGGACGTAGTTGCGGACCGAGCTTGGACGCGGATTGACAACCCGGCGATTCCAACCGTGAATCTACAACGAGACTTCGGATTCGGTCGATTTCTTGCCTTGTTCTCCTCTTATTGATTGTTGTAATAGTTAGATCTTTTGTATTTTGATGAAGAACACTATAGACCTTGCTATTTAAAGTTATTTCATGTCTATGTGAAATACCCTTTTTTGTTTATTTGTGTGCTTGAGGTGCGCCCCATTCCATCCTCCATCCTGCCGTCACGTCCGGTGCCGCACTAGCAATTGCTAGTGGCGTGCTTGTCAAAGAGGTGCTTGCGACCCTCATTCCGTTAGCCTACTCGCCCATCCGCCTACCGAAGCGTGGCATCGCGGCCCGTATTTCATCCCGCCTAACGAAGCAGTGCGCTCAAGGCCTGCATAGTTCGATCCGTTTGCCTACTCGTCCATCCGCCCTTACGAAGTAGCGCGTTCAAGGCCTACGTAGTCATCCATCCCGCCAAGCGAAGCATTGCATAGCGGCATTGCATAGGAGTAGTTGATAGCTTTTATTTTATTTTCCAAAAGCCAACCCAACTCCCCCGCATTCCATCCGATTTAAGGACTTCAATCTCAAGTCCTTCCTCGAAACCTAACTCCACCTTACTGTGTTCCTCAAGAGATCGACACTCGGGGATTTTACCCATTATTATTACTTGCGCGACCGGTGCACTTGCCGAATCATCGCATCAAGTTTTTGGCGCCGTTGCCGTGGAACACAGTCGTGTGAGTTTTCTTGAGAGGGAGAGCCGAGAGATAGTAGTTCTTCCAGTGTGTATAGCCGCTTTATTATTTTTGTTTGCCTTTTAATTATCTTTTGTTTGTTTTTATTTTTTCTCCCCTATTTTAAAGTTTTAGGCAAGTTTTATTCAAGGAGTTTTTCTAGTTGTGTAGATTTCCTTGCAAAGAATTTCAGTTTCTTTTTATCTGCTTTGAATTTTGAAAATGTCATCATGGGGTATTTCGCCTAGCTTTAATGATAAGATGGTTTATTATATAGACCAAATGAATGAGTTGAATGCTAGGCAGTGTAGGAACATTGTTTGCTTGTTGTGTCGAGGAGAGGGTCATGAATTGAAGGACTGTCCTAGTCTTTTCAAGCCTGACCGCCACTCCTCCACTCCGGACAACATTGTCCCTATCGCTCATTCTTTACCCATGGAGGCAATTGTGCCCTTTACCCCTGAGCTTGTCTCGTGCACGGACTCCTCACTTCCTGTTTATGGCCTCACTCCCAGTGATGATGATCACTCATCTGTTGGCCAACAAGGAGAGGAATGGGAGCTCCTAGATGCACCTGAGTATGATGAGGAAAGTATTCTTTCCATCGGGGAGGCTTTAGCAGATCTTTTTGCGGAGGAACCGAATCTTTTTGTCCCTCCAGTTTCTTTGCAAGATTTTTCTACACATATTCTTTATGATCCTATCGAAGTAAAGGAGCTGGGTGATGCTTCTGACTCGGAGGGTGCTCCAAAGTGGGATGAGGATGTCATTTTCCCTGAGGGGGAGAATGAATACTTTGAACACGATGATGCACCTCGGTGGGATGAGGAGGATACTCTCTCTGATGAGGAGGTTTGCACTTCTTCATGGGACGAGGAGGTCCAAATCACCACTGAGGCTCCTGAGTTCTCAAGTTCCCCTTGCTATGATATTTACGATGATGATAGTGATCTATCCTTGGATCCTGCTGGGAGTGAGACCGGGATCACTCCCCCGATTGATGTTTATTTATGTTCTTCGTCTTCTTTATTTCTTGATCCCCTTTCTTCATCCGAGCCTGTGCAGGTTGAGTCTTCACAGGTATCCCAGGAGGACTTGGAGCTTTTTGCTCAAGTCAATGATGAGAGTATCCTCTCATGTGAGGAGGTTTATTCCCCCTCCATTGAGGAAGCTCCACTCATTGCCTTTTCCTCCTGCCGCCTCCCTGTTGATGATACCTTGCTAGGCAAGGATGTGTTTTGTGAGATGAGTGAGGACCAGGCCTCCTCCTTTTCTTACATTCTCTACCCTCTACCTGTGAGGAGGAGGTATCTGTATTTAGGTAGAGGGGTGACTGTTCTATCACCGTATCGGTACCCGCAACCGACATGGATATTAGGCCAGTTACCTGTCCACTTCTCCTTCCATAGGCCCATTAGCTAGAACTCTTAAAGTTTAAATAAGTCTTGCTGGGATGACAATAACCCCAGTAGTTATCTTCTTTTCTGCATTTTTATTTCATCTAATCATGTTTAGTTAGTAGTATTTTCTTTTCAGTTTTCTTTTGTCTTTTGTTTTTGCGGAGCTGACCCCTGCAGGTATCTTCTCTGGATGGCAGATGCTGCAGCTTAGTCTTGGTTTAAACGCCAATCTTCTGGTATGCTCACTTGCTGAGCATTGGGTACTATCTTCCCCTAGCCTTTTCTGATTTTCATGTCATATATAATGCGGATTGCTTAGTTTAAGTCTGGGGGAGAGTAGTTTTGTTTACCCGCTCACGTGCACTATTGCACTGCATGCTAGAAGATTCCATTTAAAATGTTTTGTTTATTTTCATTGCACACCACATCACCCACTTGAGCGCGGACTCATCTGTTTGCTTGCTCTGTTGTGAATTTAATTCTTCTGCTTATTTGGGAAAGTCTAGGTGATGGCTTAGGACTATGTAGCAGAGTAAAATGTTGACTCTAGTAGTGCTCCTAGTCGAGTGCTCGGTTGCATAGAAATTTGTGTAGAGTAGACTTCTATTTATACTTATGGTTTTATATTTTTCTTATTAGTGTAAATGTTGTTTACTCTACTCAAATGGTGAATTCGGTGGAATCAAACGGTAGCATAGTGATGTGTGTAAACGATCGCTAGATTCGTATTGCTTGAGTCGGGAGAAAGGAGAATCTTTCTCGGTGGCTAGAACTTGCCCCAAGCGATTCTTGAAGCATGGGTATACGGTTAGTCAATTGCGTGAATGTGATATAGGCCATCATTTTGGCCCGGTTGAGCCTTTGTGCCTATCCCTACCGCTATATCCTCGCTAGCCCAGTTGTGCCTACCCGCTCTTTGATTCAGCCCCACTTTTATTTCACCAAAGCCCAAAAGCCAATCCTAGTCGCACACCCAAATCTGAGCTTTAGCTGTTTATTATTTTCATGAGTTGGGTTGTTGATGTGGTAATATGTTTGTGAAGATGTGGATGTGTCCTTTTGTTTATTTGCTGAAAATGATAAGAAAAGAAAAAAAATGAGAAAAAGAAAAGAAGTTAAAAAGAAAGGAAAGAGAAGGAGTGTTTAATTGAAAAAATCTGTTTGAGATTTATGTTTGGGAGTAGGCGGTGCACGCACCCATGTTGTTAAGTCCAAGTCTGGGGGTGTTGTGTACCCGCGTGTTTGTGTGGTGAATGAGGATAGTTTCCTGCATTAGCTCATTTGGGTTTAGTGCTTGAGCAGTCGTTTTTATCTTTGTTTAACCTCACCTAAACCCAAGCCCCATTTAAAACCTAAAGTCCTATTGATTCACACATTTGAGTCAAACCAGTGCCGTGGAGAGAATGTGACCGGGCAAGCTTATGGTCACCGACACTGATGGATTTCAGTGGAGTTTTTCCCGCATCCCGATCTTGAGCAATGCTCGTCTCAGCGCTTAGTTTACTTTCTCCGTATGCATGACCGAATGATTCACCGTTGTTCACCATTTTGAGTAGTGTAATATGCTTTTACTCTTTTAGAAATTTATAAACTGTTTTTATAATCAGAAATCTTTTCTACTATTTTTCTTATGCACGTGAGCATGCGACTTCGCATGGTACTCTGTAGTATAATCATTAAGCCATCTACTGTTCTTTCCTAGTTCGCTTAGAATTTGTTTGCTCGGGACGCGCAAACAGTTAAGTCTAGGGGTGTGATGAGTCCCGATTATATACACATATATGGACTCATCTGGGCCGTTTATCTAGTCATTCCACTGCACTTTAGCTTTGTTTTAGCTTATATTTGTTATCACTTGCTATGTGCACGTCTTGGCCCATTTTGGTGTAATTTCGTATCTTTCTTTGTTATTAGTTTTCTTGCGCTGTTAAGTCTCACTTTCAGTGGCTAGATTAGTGGTATACGCTGGAATAGGAGTCGTGCAGGTGTTCCCGGTACAATTCTGTACAGGAACACTGCGCACGATCACCGGTTCTATTGCGCACGACCACTGGTCGTGCGCCACTGATCGTGTGCACTTAATCCTTTTTCATGAGTTCTGTTTGGTGCAGTGCGCACGACCATCTACGATAGTGCGCACGACCACCGTTCGTGCGCCACTGTTCGTGCGCACTTAGCATCAATTTCATGAGTTCTGTTTCAACCAGTGCGCACGACCACCTACGATAGTGCGCACGACCACCGGTCGTGCGCCACCGGTCGTGCGAACATGTTATTTCATAATTTCTGTCTTTGCAGGTTCCGTCCAGGCAGAGCGCACGATCACAGAATTCTAGTGCGCATGACCACTGGTCGTGCGCCAATGACCGTGCGCACTATTTATTCCAGCGCCTATAAATCGACCTGCTCGCAATTTAGGTCAGATCGACCGCCGTTTTCTCGCCCAGCTCCGCCGTTTCGCCCCCTTTCGCTGGTTCTCCGCCCCCCTAGGCCTCCTCCATCATCCAAGAGCTTCAAGGAGGAGATTCCACTCATCTTCATCACCAAGCAAGGAGTTCCTCGCATCAGACGTGGCCGGATTGTAAATCGATGCAGAAGACGGGTCCATTGGGAGGTGTGACAGCCCTCCTCTACCCCGGACGCAGTTGGGACCGAGCTAGGACGTGGATTGACAACCCGACGATTCCTACCGTGAATCTACAACGAGACTCCGGATTCGGTCGTATCTCTTGCCTTTTTGTTCTACTTGTGTGGTTGTAGTTGTTTGTAATCTCTATATTTAGATGATGAATGCTATGAACTATGTGTATTATTGTTTATTTCATGTTTATGGAATTATTTAGTTCATATGTGTTAATGAGGAGCGCCGCTATCCATTTTCCACTCCACCACCGTGTCCGATGCCGCACTAGCAATTGCTAGTGGCGTGCTTGTCGAAGAGGTGCTTGCGACCCTCAATCCGTTGGCCTACTCATCCATCCGCCTACCGAAGCGTGGCATCGCGGCCCGTATTCCATCCCGCCTAACGAAGCAGTGCGCTCAAGGCCTGCACAGTTCGATTCCGCTTGCCTACTCGTCCATCCGCCCTTTCGACGCAGCGCGCTCAAGGCCTGCCTAGTCTCCATCCCGCCAAGCGAAGCATTGCATAGCGGCATTGCATAGGAGTAGTTGATAGCTTTTATTTTATTTTCCAAAAGCCAACCCAACTCCCCCGCATTCCATCCGACGTTAAGGACTTCAATCTCAAGTCCTACCTCGAACGTTAACTCCACCTTACTGTGTTCCTCAAGAGACCGACACTCGGGGATTCTATTCCCAAAATTATTACTTGACAGCGACCGGTGCACTTGCCGACACGCATCAACGACCACTGACGCTAGTGCGCACGACCGCTGGTCGTGCGCCATTGGTCGTGCGAACATGTATTTTATAAATTTATTTCACTGCAGGCTCGTCCCAGGCAGCGCGCACGATCGCAAAATTCCAGTGCGCACGACCAGTGGTCGTGCGCCAATGACCGTGCACGGTATTCATTCCAGCGCCTATATATACGCCTGTTCCGTTTTTAGGGCGAGAATCCAGCCGCGTGAGCGCGATTTGCCGTCCGTACGCCGGCGATTTCCCTTCCAGGACACCTCCACTTCATCTCCTACGCAAGGGGAAGTCTTCTCCAACCATTCCGACCATTCCTCCATCGTCCGGGAGCATTCTCCACCACCCGCAAGCCCTCAAGCCGCTGTTTTTCAGTTCTAGTCCGGTGAGAAGAAGAAGAATCCTGAGGTAGAAGACGACGGGACTACGTAGAGAGATCGTGACAGTTTCTCTACACCGGAAGCATAGTCCGCCCGAGTCCGGAGGTGGCTTGACAACCTACCATTCCGGCCGTGAACGGCCGCTAGTCTTCATCCTTTGGTTATTTCTTTCCTCTTGCTTTCATTGTAATCTTTGAATCGTTGAGATGTTGAACAGTATTATGCTTGGTTTGATTGCAATGAATGTTTCTCCCTCTTTCTTCATTGTTTGTTTGTGAATCATTTCGCCTCCACTCACTCACTCACGCACTTAAGGTGTTCGATCCGCGTTAGCAAGAGCTAACGGCGTTTGTGAAGAGGTGTTTGCGACCCTCATTTCTTCTCGCACTAGAACACGCTCCATCCGCCTCACGAAGCACGGCATCACGGCCGTTGCATCCATCTCGCCTGGCGAAGTGGTGTTTTCGACCCGCATTTCTTTTACTGTTGTTAAGAGTAGGAAAACCCAACCAAAACCCTTTTTTGTGTGTTTGTTTACGCTCGTGTAACACTAGTCACACAACCTGATTCGTACACCCAACCTGCATTCCTCAAGAGGCCGACACTCGGGGATTTATTCCCAACTTTATTACTTGAACGATCGGTGCACTTGCCGAATTAATCGCATCACTCGCGATTTGTATATTCGCACTTTCTTTGTTATGCTATTCTCGCAATGAGCCCTTCTGCTCTTGCTAAAGGTGTCTTGCGATGAGTTCTCTTCGCTATTCCGTTTGCTCATGTTGCCCTTTGCAAAGAATTTGCTTATTGATGAGTCCCAATTATATACACATATTTAGACTCATCTGGGCCATTTCTCTAGTCATTCCACTGCACTTTAGCCTTGTTTTAGCTCATATTTGTCATTCTATGCTAGGTGCACTTCTTGGCCTATTTTGGTGTGTTTTATGTTTATTCTCTTTTGATGGCCTTATCGTATTGTTGAGTGCCACTTTCAGTGGCCTGATTAGCATTTCTGTAGGAACAGGAGTCGTGCAGGTGTTCCCGGTACAATTCTGTACAGTAACACTGCGCACGATCACTGGTTCTATTGCGCACGACCACTAGTCGTGCACCACTGATCATGCGCACTTAACCCCCATTTTTTTAGTTCTGTCTCGACCAATGCGCACGACCACTTACGATAATGCGCACGACCGCTGGTCGTGCGCCACTGGTCGTGCGAACATTTTATTTTATAATTTTCTTACATTGCAGGCTCCGCCCAGGCATGCGCACGATCACAGGATTCTAGTGCGCACGACCACTGGTCGTGCGCCACCGATCGTGCGCACTGTTTATTCCAGCGCCTATTTAAAGACCTGCTCGCGAATTAGGTCGGAGAGTTGATTCCAGTCCGCCGTTTTCTCGCTCCAGAGCCTCGATTTTGCCCCTCCATCGCCGCCCACCATCTGGAGTTGCTCCGGGCTTGTTCTTCACGCCAATCTTGAGCCGGAGCTTCCTCTCGGCCTCCTCCTTCATCCTAGCGCTTCAAAGGAAGATCTAGCCGCCATCGCCATCAAGCAAGACGAAGTTTGCAACCTCTACTGGATCGTGACACGAAGAAGACGGGCTCATTGGAGAGTAGTGACAGCTCTCTCTACCCCGGACGTAGTTGCGGACCGAGCTTGGACGCGGATTGACAACCCGGCGATTCCAACCGTGAATCTCCAACGAGCCTTCAGATTCGGTCGATTTCTTGCCTTGTTCTTCTCTTATTGATGTGTTTGTAGCTAGATCTCTCATGTATTGATGATGAACACTATGAATCGTGCTTGTAATCTTAATTTCATGTCTATGTGAAGTTATATTTTGTTCATATGTGTACGAGGTGCGCCACCATCCATCCTCCATCCTACCGTCACGTTCGTTGCCGCACTAGCAATTGCTAGTGGCGTGCTTGTCTAAGAGGTGCTTGCGACCCTCATTCCGTTAGCCTACTCGTCCATCCGCCTACCGATGCGTGGCATCGCGGCTCGTGTAATCCATCCCGCCTAACGAAGCAGCGCGCTCAAGGCCTGCATAGTTCGATTCCGCTAGCCTACTGGTCCATCCGCCCAACGAAGTAGTGCGCTCAAGGCCTACGTAGTCTTCCATCCCGCCGAGCGAAGCTTTGCATAGCGGCATTGCATAGGAGTAGTTGTAATATTTTATTTTATTATTCACAAACCAAATCCCTTTCGTCCGCACTCCACCTATTGCTGGACTTCGATCTCAAGTCCTTCCTCGAACGTTAACTCCACCTTACTTTGTTCCTTGAGAGATTCGATACTCGGGGATTACTCCTCGTTTTATATTACTTGAACGATCGGTACACTACCGTTTCGTGCAGTCTTACTTCCGCCTATAGTGGTGTGCTAAGATTTGCGCCATCACTTATACTAACCTCACAGGTAGTTCTCGCCCACGATTTTGAAGTGATGTTTTTGCTAACCGCACTCAGCGGCGCTTGGGCTTCTTCCCGCCCTTTCACTTCTGCTATAAATAGGCCGTCATAACTGTGCCAACCACCACATTTACCATCAGCCTTCTTCTTCTACTACTATGGAGCTCTCGCCTTTCTCCCTCTTTCTCGCACTATTCTCTTCCTCGCAGGTCCTCAAGATGGTCGGTGATCAAAGCGAGGCTGAGGGCAGATTGAAATGTGCATGGGCCTTCACCGACCACTCCTTCTTCCAGGCGAACTTGTCGGAGGAGGAATATCTCATTGTCGTCGCCAACTTCATCCCGCCGGAGTTTACCGCTCGCCAACTTACCAAGGATGACGCAATAAATGTCCCCCTGCCTGATGAACTCGCGATCCCCATAGATCATTTCGCGGTGGGTCTGAGGCTACCTCTGTGGCCAGAAGTTCACCAGGTCACTAGTAATCTCGCCCTTCTTTCCTTAGATGAGAATGGATTCTTCCTCGTTTAACTGACGGTCTTGCCATCTTGCTTTCCAGGTGTTAAGACACTACGGCGTGATACCGGGTCAACTGACCCCCAACGCGATGGCGGTCATCGTCGCCTTCACCTGCTATATGCGCGAGGAGCGCATCGAGTTCAACCTTCCAGTTTTCCGGAAGCTGTTCGCTTTCCGTACGTATAAAGATGGGACCGCCTACTTTGTGGGCTCGGGTCCCAAAGTCGACGAGACCGTAAACAAAGCTCACTACTGGGCTCAGAAGTTCCTATTCGTCAAGGGGAACTTTTGCAACATCCCTTTCTCGCCTGTTCAGTACAGCGAGACCACTTACCGTCCTCTTACTCTCGGCGGCCACGATGCCGCCTTATACCAGTTCTTCTGCAGGAAGAACTTCGAGGTTGTGTATCTTCTCCGCAACCTCGACTCGCTACCCCCAGTGCTCGCCGGTGAAGGTAATGATCTCGCCCGCTAACTTCCATGGTTTCAACGTTTTCCGTGCTAGATGCCTAACCCTCACTTTTTCAGGTGAGCGAGATCTACCACTCAACCCCCCTACGCAAGAAACCAGAAGTCTTCCTCCACCCATGCTCTCGCAACCATGGGAGCGGAGGCCTGCCGTGATACCACCACCCAGGTTGAGCTCTCTTCTTGCAAGAAATCGGAGGCCTCCAGCAGCCGGGGCCTAGCCTCAAAGTCTCTGACCAAGATGAGAAGCAAGAAGAGCCAGGGCTCGCTCGCCCCCTCTAAGGGAAAGGTGCACTTCGAAGCCGCCCCTGGCGAGATCGACCTAACCATCCTCTCCGAGGAGAGGGGGGTCGATGAGGAGAGCGAGGAGGCCGCGAAGATCTCTGACCCGCCCATTCCAGTTAACCACTGGAACTTTGGGCTCGACCAAAGACGCAGAGATGAGACCGGCGAGCTCCCGGTGTATTGGAAACCGGAGGTTAACAAAGCTGAAGTCTCTACCATCCTTCCTTCCTGGGTGGAGAAGCCAACCGTCAACGGCCATACCTATGACTTCTCCTTCGCCCTTTACGGGCTCGAGGATGCCATGTCCTACAAGGACGAGACCTCAAAGACCCTCGCCTATGAGAGCGCGAGGTCCCAGCTGCGCTCCAGTGAGCTCGCCCATATGACAGGAAGGTGATGCCTGCATCTAGAGCAACAGAATGTGGAGCTCATGAGGGCTTATCAGGTGCTCCTAGCCGAGAATGCGCAGCTGAAGGAGAAGCTGCTCGCCGCAGCGAGCGGTGTGGTGAGTTACCTAGACCTCGCCACTTCTCTCTTTCAACTCTTTCACTTTCTAAACTTGTCTTTTTACTTGTAGGATGCCGCGGCTGCCAAAAAAGCTTACGCTCGCATTCAAGGCCTAGAGGGCGAGGTGGCCGGGTTGAAAGATCTTAATCGCGAGCTGTCCCGTGCCGCCGTTCCCTCTTGCCACCACCGCCTGAAGGAAGAGCGGCGAGCGCGAGACGAGGAAATCCACGAGGAGTCCACCGAGTCAGCTCGCTACATCTTCCAGACGATGAAGACGGCCGGCCTCCTATCCGCCGACTCGTGCGACATTACTCTGGAAGACATCGTCCCGGAGCTCTTCATTCCTCTCCCGCCAGTGGAGAGCGGTGATGACGAGGAGAGGTCTGCGAGCGATTCCTGAAAGTCATCATTATTTCTGTTTTTGTTTAACTTTTGGCTGGCGAGATCGCCGCAAATTGTAATTGAACTGCGAAATGTAAATACAGTTTTTGCCTTGTTCATTGTGCTCGTCTTTTCTGTCTTGTTATTTTCATACGCTTATATCACGTTGCTGCGTATTTTTATCGTTCCCGCCAAGCCGATCCTCATGTACTTCGACACTTCGGGCGTAGACTCTGCTTTCAATTGGTCTCGCTTTTTCTCATGCCTTGGGACTAGGTGTTTTAGGGCTACCCTCTCCTTAGGGCCTCGCACGGTATGCTCCCTCCCGGCGAGGACTCCTCTCTCACTTTTGGGGTTCTTGTAGGGCTTTTCGCGGATCTTGCTCGCAATACCTCCCCTAGGCGATCGCCATGCGAGGACCTCGCTGGCCCCTTTATTGTGGTGCGAGATCCTTTCTGCGAGACAAGCGAGAAGGCACCGGTTAGTTCAGAGGACTTGTCAACCTGAGGCTTTCCAACCTGTCTTTATGAGAAACTCATCACCCTGCCAGCCTCTCCAGAGATCAACCTGAAACCCCCCGTCTAGTGAGCCCGGGAGCGGAATCGATCTGGGGCATTCCAGCGCCAATACTTGTAACCTTGCCAGCCTCTCCAGAGATCAACCTGTACCCCCCGTCTAGTGAGAGCCCGGGAGCGGAATCGATCTGGGGCATTTTAGCACCAATACTTGTCACCTTGCCAGCCTCTCCAGAGATCAACCTGTACCCCCGTCTAATGAGAGCCCGGGAGCGGAATCGATCTGGGGCATTCCAGCACCAATACTTGTCACCTTGCCAGCCTCTCCAAAGATCAACCTGTACCCCCCGTCTAGTGAGAGCCCGGGAGCGGAATCGATCTGGGGCATTCCAGCACCAATACTTATCACCTTGCCAGCCTCTCCATAGATCAACCTGTACCCCCCGTCTAGTGAGAGACCAGGAGCGGAATCGATCTGGGGCATTCAAGCACCAATACTTATCACCTTGTCAGCCTCTCCAGAGATCAACCTGTACCCCCCGTCTAGTGAGAGCCCAGGAGCAAAATCGATCTGGGGCATTCCAGCACCAATACTTATCACCTTGCCAGCCTCTCCAGAGATCAACCTGTACCCCCCGTCTAGTGAGAGCCCGGGAGCGGAATCGATCTAGGGCATTCCAGCACCAATACTTATCACCTTGCCAGCCTCTCCATAGATTAACCTGTACCCCCCGTCTAGTGAGAGACCGGGAGCGGAATCGATCTGGGGCATTCCAGCACCAATACTTATCACCTTGTCAGCCTCTCCAGAGATCAACCTGTACCCCCCGTCTAGTGAGAGCCCAGGAGCAGAATCGATCTGGGGCATTCCAGCACCAATACTTATCACCTTGCCAGCCTCTCCAGAGATCAACCTGTACCCCCCGTCTAGTGAGAGCCCGGGAGCGAAATCGATCTGTGGCATTCCAGCACCAATACTTGTCACCTTGCCAGCCTCTCCAGAGATTAACCTGTACCCCCCGTCTAGTAAGAGCCCGGGAGAGGAATCGATCTGGGGCATTCCAGAACCAATATTTATCACCTTGCCGGCCTCTCCAGAGATCAACCTGTACCCCCCGTCTAGTGAGAGCACGGGAGCGAAATCGATCTGGGGCATTCCAGCACCAATACTTGTCACCTTGCCAGCCTCTCCAGAGATCAACCTGTACCCCCCGTCTAGTGAGAGCCCGAGAGCGGAATCGATCTGGGGCATTCCATCACAAATACTTGTCACCTTGCCAGCCTCTCCAGAGATCAACATGTACCCCCCCCCCCCATCTATCCGGGGCGGGGCTAGGGATGTCGAGGCCACGCTACGACAATAGATTGTATGGAGGCTCTCCTTCCGGGTTGCCTCAATCCCCACCCCCCCATGGATCACCCCGATCCCCCCTCGGGACCCCAAATCGGCCCGGTCCTCGCACCTCTCCTCCTCTTCCTCCCGAGGCTCGACCTCCTCAATCCTCACCGGTTGGTGCTATCGCGGCGCGGGCACTCGGGCCCTTTTTGTCTCCAGGAACTCCGGGCAGGTGGCCGTCGCGTGACCTTCCTCATCATGGAAGTCACAGTACGGCAGCATCACCTCTCCCGTCTCAGCCTCCGCCATCCTATTCCTTCTTCTCCTTCCTGCTCCTGCTTCTTCTCTCGCCTCTTCTCTCCATCCTCTTCCTCCCCTTCCCCGCCTGATTGCCATGGCTTGCTGGGGTGGAGGAAGCATCGGCCTCGGACCCTGTCTCCATCCCAACTGATGGTGTCTTCATTGACCCCAATTGAAGTTACCCCTCCCTGGGCGTAACCCCTTCCCTGGCCTTGCATTCCTCCGCCATGATGCCTCCACTCCCCCTCCGGGGCCCTAGGCTCTTCCCTTCTCCTCACCTCTTGCTGCCTGACCTCCGGCTCACTAAGCTTTGCTAGCCTCTTGGTGAGTTCCGGGTTGGCCTCCTCACTCTCGATTTCCTCTGCCACCCTCTCCATCAGCTCCTCGTAGGAGATGAGGGCTTTCCTCTTCAAAGCCATCTTGAAGAAACTTTCCCTCAGCCCGAACGTGAAGGCGAGCTAGAGTGCAAACCCAAGCATCTCCTAGGTGAGAAGCACCTCCTCCTGGAACCGGTCCGCGTAGCGAGCCAACGACTCCTTCGGCTCCTGATTCACTTTGAAGAGAGACTCGGCGTCCTTCTTCCTCTTCTTTGAAGTTGAGAATCGCAACAGGAAACTTTGGTGCAAATCTTCAAAGGCGTAGATCGATCCTGTAGGGAGTTGATGGAACCAGTCCCTGGCCTTTTCTTTAAGGGTGACGACGAAGAGTCGACACTTGAAAGCATCTGACATCGGCCTGATAGAGACCGAGTCCTCAAAAGACTGGAGGTGTTGGACAGGGTCATCCCTGCCGTTGTAGTACACCCTGTCCTACTCCCCGAACCCTGCTGGTATAGGTGCAGAAAGTACTAACTCGCAGAAGGGACTTCCCCCTCCTGCCATCCTTTCTCGCTCTACACGCCCCCAAGCTCTCTCACCAGACTCGGGCTCACGAGGACTGCGCTTGCGAGAACGGTGCTCGCCTGAACCACTCCCATAGTCGCTGCATCCTCCGGGCGCGCGCTCTCCTGCGCCGCGCTCGCCGAGACAGAGCTCGCCAGCACAGAGCTCGCCGGGCTGACGAATAGCACTCGCCCCTCCAGGTCGCGAACTCACTTCGCAGCGCCGCAATAGTGAGTCCGAAGCTATCGAGCACCTCCCTCCTTAAATCTGCGAACATCCTCTGCATCACCACCTGCGGTGACTCGCGGAACTCCTCGCCTTGATCCTCGCCTCCTGCCATATCTGCTCCTTGGAACTTTCTTGGACCAGCCACGCTCCATGCTCACCGCACCAAAATGTTGAAACTGATTTCTCGGCCTCTTGTGAAGATCGGGGCCCTCACCGAAATGAGGGGCAGCTAGCCCTTACTGATCCCTCAGAGAAGGTAAACTGAAGACTAGGAAAATGACTAAGACCTTAGTCACAGCGAGGAGGTCCCTCCACTAACCCGGAAGATCGTTGAGCGCTTCCCCTCCCAAGCCAAAGCTGAGACTCGGGCACCTTGGAGAGCTCTGGAAATGCTATCCAAGGAGAGCCTGAGGAGAGAGAAGCTGAAGTGAAGTCCTCTCCAAAGGTGCCCTTTAGGTCTTATTTATAGGTTTTCTGATTTAGTCTGCAAATAGCAGGATTCCGCCTTTTGATTTTACTATCCGCACCCCGAATGGGTCTGCTAACAGCCAAACTCCGCTGTTTGGAGAGGCTAAAGACAGACCACCAAGGATAAAAGTGTAATTTGGCCCAATCAACCTATGGGCAAGGAACTGCGAGAACATTACTGCCGAAGCTCTCGCGGGCCTTCTCGCGAGTCCTGCTCGCGATGCCTCTCCCAGGCGATCGCCCTGCGAGGACCTCGCTGGCCCATTCTGGAGGTATCTGCCGAGGTCCCGTCTCGCGAGCCTTCCGATAGACTGCCTCTTGACTTCGTCGAGCTCAACACACATTTCGTCGAACGCAGGGCGTTTCGCCGATCACAAACAAGCTCGACGAATGCAGAACGTTGAACTTTTCACTGACCTCTGAGGCGGGAGGTTCGTCGACCGCTAAGATGCTGAGATTGAAGCAAGCCGTTCGTCGAACGCGGTAAACAATTCGTCGAACATAGAATTGAGCTCGCCGGACGCTGAGGCCCGGTCTCGCGAGCCTTCCTGCGAGACCGCCTCTTGACTTTGTCGCGCACTGAGCACATTTTGCTGAACACCACTTTACCGAACATAGGTCTTCTTCTGCCAACGGCTTGTGAGGTATTGGTTTGCCAACCCTAGCTTGGCCCAGTCTTTTGAAGAAATCTGCCGAGGTTTGGATCTCGCAACTCCTCTTGCGAAACCATCCCTTTAGCTTTAATGAGCATAGAACACTTCAATGACTTCTTATGATTTTGCCGAACAAGGGTGAGCTCGACGACCGCAGGTGAGCTCGACGAACATGGGAGAGTTCGTCGAACCCGGGACTCCTTTCGTCGAGCTCAGAAAGCTTCCTCAAACTGCCCACGAGCGTTTATGTCGCCGACCATTCTCGCTCGCCTATTAGCGAGCCTTCCGAGAGAGACTTCTCCAAGGCCCCTCTCACGAGGTCTTTGGCCTATGGCCTTCCTCTCTTATTACTCCCTTTGTCCTGTTGCCTTCTTAAACCGCGCCTCCTCGCCTGGCGAGTATCGGGGTTGTACACCCCTTCACCCTTCTAACAATGAGTTAGACATGGCCAACACTTCCAATTCAGCTTCAAGAGCTTACAACTTAGATTCCTCAGAATCTCTCAGGTTTTCTCCAAACCTTACCTCAGGCATAACAACCCTACAAACTTAGAGTTCTCCAACTCCTCCAACTCAAAAATCTTCTGATTTCCTACCTCAGATCTTCACAAAGATCCTATACTCAAGCTGGGAGTACAGCTCTACAATCAGGCTAATCAGCCCTACAGCTCAGGCACAAAGGCCTTACAGGTAAATATAGTGTGAGAGATACAACAGAAGACTATATAAAGTTAACCTTCAGATCTTGTCTTCTGTTGTCTTAAAGCAGGACTGTGAAGCAGCAGCTACAAGTCTTGTTTCTCCTTTATCTTCTCCTTCAGCAAAGTTGAAGATCTACTTGTTCTTCTTGAATGATTCAGGAAGAACTAACTTATCTCCCAGCATAGTTATGCTTTAGCTTAAGAGAATGCCCTTTTAGTAGGCTTGAAGAAGATCGGCTTTGCAGCACACAATGTAGTTCTTCCAATGGAATAGTACACTTATTTTTGACCTAACATCTTCTTTTATACTTCCTCCTTACTTACAATGAGTATTAGAAGCCCCTAACATAGAATGGACATATGACAAAATTGAATCTTGCTTTTCTGCCACTTGCACCAAAAACAGATCGCGCCAATTCTTTATTCATATTTGAATCTGTCTCAGCGGTTGGGCTGAGACAGCCTTCAGACTCAGCCGCAACAACTATCTCCATCTCAGTGGTTCAGCTGAGACAGACAGTCATCTCAGCGGCTTTCCTCTATCTGCAGCTCAGCAGATCTAGACTCCTTCTCAGCGGCACCCGGCCTTGTTTCAGTGGTTCAACTAAGACTGAGAGGTCATCTCAGCGGTTTTGGCATTTAGACCTCTGAACATATTCCACTTCTTGGAATAACCTAACCCTGCTTTAGCATGATACAAAATAGGGTTTATCAAATACAATATGTACTTAGCATTGAGTGTGATGCCTCTTCAAATTAAGGGAACACTGATGGCAATATTCCCAACAATCTCCCCCTAATTGAAGAAGGCAGAACATCCTCAATTCTAAGGTACATAACAAGAGAAAACTTATCGTTAGAGATGGAACGTTCACCTAGAGGGGGGGGGGGGGTGTTAGGTGATCTTAGTACTTTTTGATCTATTAGTGTGAGTTATCGATATTCAAGCAATGCACAAGGTTAACACACAAATAAGTCAAACCAGACGACTCGAGATCTATAGAGGTTCCTCAAGACATGGTGTCTTGAGTAGTCCTCTTTCCCTCTGCGCCTACCCAGCAGTGTGCTAGGCTCGGCAAACTCCACCAAAAACTCCAGGCGCTCAAGCCTTACACCACGGACCCGCAAGTCCAACAGCCTAGGCCCGCAAGCCCCTACTGCCCCCAAGCCCGCAAGCTCGACACTCAGGCCCGCAAGCCCTACGCAACACAGACCCGCAAGTCCTGTGCCTACAGCCTAGGACCGCAAGCCCCTACTGCGCCCGAGCCCTCAAGCTCGACAAATCGCACCCGCAAGTGCACTGCCCTGGCCCTCAAGCCTCACAGCTCTCCAGCCCTCAAGCTAGATGGTGTCAGACCCGCAAGTCCACTGCCCTGGCCCTCAAGCCTCACAGCTCTCTAGCTCTCAAGCTAGACGGGTTGGCCCGTAAGCCTTACAAGAGATTACAGTAAACAAAACTGCTTCTTCTGTCGGATGAAGATCGACACCTTTAGCCTGTTGAAGATCGACTCCTTGAGATTGAAGAAGATTGTTATGAATCAGATCTTGAGCGCACGGTTCTTCTTCAAATCTTTTCTTAGCCAGATGAGGATTGGCTTCTTAGCAGTCGATGAAGATGACTGCTCCTTCCTTTACTCTTTCTTTCTTGCGGCGCTTGTGTTTTTCTATTTACTATGCGTAAGTTCTTTCTTGATGATTAACTTTTTAGGGCAGCCTCATATATCCTTTTATAAGACTACGATGCCCCCCCAACGGTCTTTTAAGAAGTTTCTTTATGTGTCAGACCTCCATTCCCTTTTAGCACGCGCTGATATCTTTTTCTTTTTGGAGTACGCGCTAATGCCTCGATTCATTAAGTGCACGCACTGATTTAGACAATCAGGTGGCGACATTAACTGCTGATAGTACGTCTGCATGATTTGAATCTGTCTCGACGATATTTCCAATGTTATGACGACATGGATAATATCTCGACAACACCCCTTTGTCGATGCCATGAACTCTGGTAGACCTTCATGTCTTCTTTCTTCTGCCTCTGATGCTGGCATCACAACAATACGAGACATCCTGGCGATTATTCACATGCGACGATATGCCGTTTCTGACTGTGTCGTTGAGATCCTCTTTCTTGCAATATGTCGTCGTAATCATGTTGTTTACTCGACGACAATCCTTCCTTCGATATCTTTGGTTCATCTCTACTTTCGACGATCTCTCCACGTCTCAGCGTTCGACGATCAGCATTCTTCGTTCGACGATCTCGCCATGTCTCAACGTTCGACGATCGACATTCTTCATTCGACGATCTTGCCATGTCTCAGCGTTCGACGATATCGCCTCTTCTTGACAGTATGCCCACTTTGTTGATGTCGACGATACTTCATCTTCTCAGCGATTGCTTTGCTCATCATTACAACGATAAGCATTCTTTGTCGACAACATCACTTGTCCTTCTCGACGATATTGCTTTAATTTCCCGAGATAATAATCTAGAGAGATAATCAAATACAAAGTGAAGTATTGTTGACATGATGACTTCTTCAAATCAAGAATCATGTGGGCAAGATTCCCAACAATCTCCCCCTATTTGAAGAAGTCAGAATCTCAATTCAAGACTACAAGCACTTCAATAACTATATTAAACTTTAAATAGAGCATATAAATGTGTAACTTTCTACTTAGCTTCCTGAGTACATCAGACATGATGTAGCTCCCCCTTGATGTGATCCCTCTTCTTTTGTGGCTCCCCCTATCTTTAGGGTCTCCTTGAGCACCATTTCTCCCCCTTTCTGACTTCTTGCCTTCTGCTGCTCTATCCAAGGAATAACATATGCTCTCCCTTGCTTAGGCATAATTCTTCAAAATCCTGTGAGATTTTCTTTGTGATGGTGACTAACCCATTAGAGATATTGCCGTAGCCCCTGGTCACTCCCTTTTCTGAACCTCCAAAGATGACAGTCGGTCCATTCTCCACAGGGACGAATTCTTTCAGATACTTTCTGACTCCAGTCATGTGCCTGGAGCAGCCACTGTCCAAATACCAAATTGGAGATTGGTTGGCATTTGGACCTACCTTTCCTGGAGAGTTGTCATCCTGGTTGCCTTCATTAATAGCCATCAGTCCAATAAGTGCCTCATCCTCAGTCCCAGAGGAACTTGAGTCAGAGTCACTCAACGTTTTGGTCTTCTTTGCCACGAACCCCTTTTCAGAGGTTCTCTTGCTCCTGGAGCTTCTTCTCTCTTCATGGTTCCTTGACTCCTTTTTCTTGGAGGGGCAGTCGGCAGCCATATGACCTGTTTTGCTGCAGGAATGGCAGACAGTATTATGTAAATCATGTTTACTGGAGTTGGATCTATACCTGTCTTCCCTGGGAGCCCTAGATCTGTCAATGTTGCCCAGTTGACCCATCTCTCTGATGACACATATCTTGATATCCCATTCCTTTGTGAGGGATCTGAGAAACATGTCATTTAGATCTGAATTTGTGAACTCTCTTTCGTAGTTTCTCAGGCCATTCACGATCTTGAAAAATCTCTCATAGCAGTTGGAGATTGTTTCATTCTTGCCCTGTTTGAAGGCTTCATATTCCTGGTTGAGGAGAGATTTCCTGTCATCCCTTACCTCTTCAGTACCCTCCATATATATAATCAAGGAGTCCCACATCTCCTTGGTCGTTTTGCAGTGAATTAGATTTTGGAGAGTTGAGTCATCTATAGCACTAACAATGACGTTTTGTGCCCTCTTGTCTAGACCTGCCAAGGTCAGCTCATCCTTGGTCATGTCTTCATATTTCTTTATCACTTGCCTGGTTGGATCAATAGTGGAGGCAGTAGTAGGGATGAAGGGGCCTTGTTTGATCGTCAGGTAGATTTTTGGGTCAGCTGCTTCCATAAAGAGCCTTACCCTTTCCTTCCAAATGGGAAATTCTCCTTTGTGCAGATAGGAAGCTTCATTGCTCTCATCTCACGATTCTGATCCCCACCGGCCATGGTGAATCATTCCTGATCTAGATCGGACTGTTAACTCCCCTTTTGATCAACCTAGCTCTGATACCACTTGTTAGAGATGGAACGTTCACCTAGAGGGGGGGGGGGGGGGGTGTTAGGTGATCTTGGTACTTTTTGATCTATTAGTGTGAGTTATCGACATTCAAGCAATGCACAAGGTTAACACACAAATAAGTCAAACCAGACGACACGAGATCTATAGAGGTTCCTCAAGACGGGGTGTCTTGAGTAGTCCTCTTTCCCTCTACGCCTACCCAGCAGTGTGTTAGGCTCGGCAAACTCCGCCAAAAACTCCAGGCCCTCAAGCCTTACACCACGGACCCGCAAGTCCAATAGCCTAGGACCGCAAGCCCCTACTGCCCCCGAGCCCGCAAGCTCGACACTCAGGCCCGCAGGCCCTACGCAACATAGACAAGCAAGTCCTGTGCCTACAGCCTAGGCCCGCAAGCCCCTACTGTACCCGAGCCCTCAAGTTCGACAAATCGCACCCGCAAGTGCACTGCCCTGGCCCTCAAGCCTCACAGCTCTCCAGCCCTCAAGCTAGATGGTGTCGGACCCGCAAGTCCACTGCCCTGGCCCTCAAGCCTCACAACTCTCAAGCTAGACGGTTTGGCCCACAAGCCTTACAAGAGATTACAGTAAATAAAACTGCTTCTTCTGCCGGATGAAGATCGGCACCTTTAGCCTGTTGAAGATCGGCTCCTTGAGATTGAAGAAGATTGTTATGAATCAGATCTTGAGCGCACGGTTCTTCTTCAAATCTTTTCTTAGCCAGATGAGGATTGGCTTCTTAGCAGTCGATGACGATGACTGCTCCTTCCTTTACTCTTTCTTTCTTGCGGTGCTTGTGTTTTTCGATTTACTATATGCGCAAGTTCTTTCTTGATGATTAACTTTTTAGGGCAGCCTCATATATCCTTTTATAAGACTGCGATGCCCCCCAACGGTCTTCTAAGAAGTTTCTTTATGTGTCAGACCTCCATTCCCTTTTAGCACGCGCAAATATCTTTTTCTTTTTGGAGTACGCGCTAATGCCTCGATTCATTAAGTGCACGCGCTGATTTGGAGAATCAGGCGGTGGCATTAACTGCTGATAGTACGTCTGCACGATTTGAATCTGTCTCGACGATATTTCCATTGTTATGACGACATGGATAATATCTCGACGACAGCCCTTTGTCGATGCCATGAACTCTGGTAGACCTTCATATCTTCTTTCTTCTGCCTCTGATGCTTGCATCACAACAATACGAGACATCCTGACGATTCTTCACATGCGACGATATGCCGTTTCTGACAGTGTCGTTGAGATCCTCTTTCTTGCAATATGTCATCGTAATCATGTTGTTTACTCGACGACAATCCTTCCTTCGATATCTTTGATTCTTCTCTGCGTTCGACGATCTCTCCACGTCTCAGCATTCGACGATCAGCATTCTTCGTTCGACGATCTCGCCATGTCTCAGCGTTAGATGATCGACATTCTTTGTTCTACGATCTTGCCATGTCTCAGCGTTCGACGATATCGCCTCTTCTTGACAGTATGCCCACTTTGTTGATGTCAATGATACTTCATCTTCTCAGCGATTGCTTTGCTCATCATTACAATGATAAGCATTCTTTGTCGACGACATCACTTGTCCTTCTCGACGATATTGCTTTAATTTCCTGAGATACTAAGCTAGAGAGATAATCAAATACAAAGTGAAGTATTCTTGACATGACGACTTCTTCAAATCAAGAATCATGTGGGCAAGATTTCCAACACTTATCATGTAATGAGATATGTAGCATTCATGATACCACATCAAATAAAAGTTGACATAACTAAGGCATTACGGATCATGTCATTACAGATTACATTTATGACAATCATAATAACAACATGGTTTATCAAAATAGTAGCATTATTAATTCATCATGTTCAAATATCACAGAATCTTTATAGCAATGATACTGACTAATACTAGGCTTTGACTAAGATTAGCCTTTAACATAAACCAATAGATATATCCAAAATTTCATTTTTCATTTCTATCAAAATGTTGATACATTATTTAAATTACATTTTGATTTTTAACAAAAAGTTAAATACATTGGTTTATGTTTTTCTCTTCTTAGAGGATGATGAGCATTCAGCATTATCAGCAACAATTTCTTTCCCTTTTGTTGAGGCCTTCTTATCTTCAACAGCAGTTGTAGCAGTGTCCTTTTCAACATTTGCTGCTACCATTTCAGCCAACTTCTTCTTGTTCTCTTGCCTTTTGAAGTATATGAATGGCTTTGGAATGTACCTAGAAGGCATCCTCCTTGGGTTGTCCTTCCTCACCAGATTTACCTTGATTATCTTTTCCTTTTTTGTGTTTCTTTCCAAGTGCTTTATCCATTCTTCACATGGATAAATTCTATAAATGTCTTTGCAGACCTGTCCATGGCTTAGCCATGCATTCAGGATTATGCTTTTGGAGTCGTCACTCCAATATTCAAGATCTGGGTCTTTACTTTGTTCATCCCTTTGCCTAGCCATGAATTCTTCAGCTAGCATCATTTGTTCTCTCTCTCTTCTCTTTGCTAATCTGACATTCTGAGCATGTTGCTCTTGGTTAGAAAAGTCCCAATCTTCTGCCCTCTGCCTGTCCAGGAGGGGAAAGTTTATGGCTAGCCTTGTTCCTTGCAGAACTTTGAGTGCTAGCTCAGTGTTGGTAATAACAATGGTATTCTCCCCCTTTCTGGCTTCTTTAAATATTCTTTGATTAATGTCTTGTTTAGCTATTGTGATTGTGCCAGAGAGGGTTTGGAAGACATTTTCAATGTTAGCTTTTAGCTCATCATTCAACTTTACTGCCTCAACATCCATTTGGGTAGCAATTGACCATACATATTCCTCAATATGTTTTGTTGTATTCTGAAGCACCCCATCTGCTTTGCTGACATAGTCTTTGACATATCTCATATCGGATTCTGCCATTTTAGTGACATTGTTGATGTATTTGAATATTTTAGATTGAGAATTTATAGTCTTTTCAGCCCTGACAAACCACTTGGTCATTTGTTGATTCAGATAGACAGTTTCATCCTTGATGGGCTTTAGTTCAGCCATAAATTCAGTCTTGACATTTGAGATGGATTTATCTACATACTCCTTCACTGTAGAAGCTGACCTATCAACATAATCTTTCATGGATGACAGATGAGTATCCATCATTATTTGAATATCACTAACGATATTCTCATTTGACTGTGAGGGGATGGATTATGAAGCTTGATGATCACTCACTACAGGTTCAATGGGCTTCTGAGGGAGACTTGGAGGAGGGATAAATTCTACCTGTGGATTAATGACTGGAGTATTTGTCCTTTTGTCTTGATCATCCATGGCTATGTCATCAATATGGTCAGGAGGGACTCCATCATTGTCTTCATCATCTCCAACATTAATAACATCATTATCAATATCATTATCATCAAATTTTCCTTGCTCCTCCCCCTCAGATGGGGTATCAGCTTGTCTATGAGCTGGTGAATCCCAAAGAGCTGGTAGATTATCAGGATTAAGTTTGATTCTTCTATCAAGATTTAAGAGGATGGTATCAATCTTACTTTGCATATGCTCAGGAAAATGCACCTTGTCCTCATCAATCATTACAAAGACTTTATCAGCATTATTAGCAACATCCAATGCAAATGGCTCTTGTTGTTGCTCCCCCTAAGATAGGGAATCCAACTGGCCTAAAGAATATGATGTTTAGATTATTGTGGATTCATTAGATATTAACTAATTTACTTGTTCAAGATTAGATACTATTATCAGTAATTTGAGTTTGAAGAATTAATTACCAATGGTGGTCATTTTCTCCAAGTCATTGTTGTTCGCAGTATCAGTAGGCATATTTTGTGCATCTGCATCACCTTTATTAGATGTAGCATCCTCATTCTCATCAGAATGTTCTGACGCAGAACTTGAGACAATCATTCTGGACTTCTTGGGTTCTTTTGACATTTTCATTTTCTTATCCTTTGCCACTGAGGGCTGGCTCATGGGGAGCACCCTGGTGAACCTATCCAAAGTTTTTATATCCATCCTTTTGAGGTAGTGGATATTTAACCCTTTTGGGCTCTCAATCTTCTCTGGATAGGTGTTCAGAAGGTATAGGGACAGAATTCTTCCCAAGATGGGGGCTTGCAGGCACTCTTTCAGTCTTTGCAAGATCACATTTCCCCAGGATGTCTTCTTCTTCAAGATAATCATTGTCATCAGTTCAAACATGAACTGGGAGATGGTGTCATGGGAGCCTGGTTTACAAAGAATGGCCTTCCCAACTATGTCAGAGAGGAGCTTGCCTCTCTGATTGAAGAATTTTCTCTTCAGTGAGGCTTTTTGGGCATCACCATAGTTACACCATGCTAGAGCTTTCTTCTTGTCCTTATCTGAGATATCTTCTTCCTCATCAAGACTGCATGCAGTTAAATGCAGGCCTTTTTCTATTCTTTTGGAGGAGACTTTAATCTTTTCATCTCCAACCTTTGACTTTAAGGTGGACTTGGATGGGGAGATCCTTACATTGCTGTACCATTCCAGAACTTTAGTTCTGAGAATGACAGTGGGTTCAGACAAAAGGTATTCCAGACCTTGAGCTTCTAGTAGTTGAACCACCTCCTTTATTTCTTCTGGAGCATGAGCAAATTCATTTCTTACTACCTCAAACCCTTCCAGAAGATCCTTAGAACTCTTTGCCGCCATTATTTCTGAGAAAATGAGACGCTGAGATGAAAGGGAAGATGATTCGTCTCGGCGGCTGGGGAGTAAGTGTTGTGTAATTATCTTTAATCACATTAGTCTATTGATATTGGTTTGGGTTATGTTTTGATTAGCCCTAATGATTAAAGTTGATTGGACTTATTAGTTTAACTGATTTTAGATCATTTAAGGTTAAATTTTGACGAATAGCAATTTAGGCAACCTGTCTAAACAAAACCACTGGGATGGTGATCTAAACCGCTGGGACAGAGAACTGTCAACCGCTGGGACATGTTAGCTGTCTCAGCGGTTTAGTTGGAATTTTCCTTGCTGTCTCATCGGCTCAGCTAAAATAAGTTTTCTGTTTTAACTGATCTTACAGACTAATAGTTAGCTATTTTGATTGGATTGGTTGATGTCCTAATCATGTCACTAAGTGTGTTGGTGTGACAACATATTGTACTAGAGCATAACATTCAACCTTTTATAAAGGGCTGATAACAAGACAATTTAATGATTATTCAATATTTAACATACCAAGATCAATCTTAAAAGCATTAAATTTGCCCTCATCCAATGGCTTTGTAAAGATATCAGCAACTTGATTGGCAGTGGTGACAAATTCAAGGTAGATATCTTTACATTCAACATATTCTCTAATAAAATGATATCTTATCTCTATGTGCTTAGTCCTGCTATGAGATACAAGATTCTTAGCAATAGAGATAACACTGGATGAGTCACAATATAAGGGACATTGACCTACCTTGAGGTTGTAATGTAAGACACCCTATTCTGAGTGCAAAGAAAGTAGAAGTGTATTGAAGCTAAGGAGCTAGCACCAGGCGCTAGTGCTAGCGCCGGCGGTAACGCACTTTCTGAGAAATATGTTATTCTCGAGAAATGATTGTAGCACTCCAGATTTTCCCAGCGGATAGATAACACTGAGAGCTAGCGCCAGGCGTTAGCCTAAGTCTTAAAATCGATACGTCAAGACGTCGAGACCGTTCGTCGAATGCAGCATTTTTGGGCTGTTCGTCGAACGCCGTTCGACGAACTTCAGGTCGTTCGTCGAACGCAGGCTGCAGCGTGTTCGTCGAACATCGTTCGACGAACTTCAGGTCGTTCGTTGACCACAGGCTGCAGAGTGTTTGTCGACCGCCGTTCGATGAACTCTAGGCCGTTCGTCGAACGCCGATCGTCGAACGCCGTCGGGCTTTAAGCGGCAGTGGATAAACTCAGCCACCGCCTTAGGGGCTAACGCCGGCGTTAGCTAAGAAAATATAAAAGGGAGCCATTCCCTTCTCATTTTCTGATTTTAAGCCCGTTCCAAAGGCAGAAACTTGGGATCCTAAAGGAAGGAGGTCGGTTTTGGCTAGCCGTGAGTTATGTTGAGGGCAAATCCATGAAGGAGATTGCTTGAGTGCTTGTGCCATCGTTAGAGGAAGCTATTTTTAAGAGAGTCAAACCGAGTTCCTCTCTAATCTATGGCACCAAAATGAGCGCCGAGGGTAACGATTCTCCTCCTTCATCTCTGGACACGTTTGTCCTTTCATTTGAATAGTAGTAGGCATATTTCCATTAATTAGTGGATAGATTTCTGCCGACGGGTCGATGTTATCCCCGTAAAAATTGCATATAGAGTCCGGAATGATAGTACGGACGTAGGCATACTGTGTGAAGCCCATCTGGAGTGGTTGGTCTGGATTGGTGATGTTGATATGCAATATTGCATTCCAGAGAAGACTCCGTGTATGTTTTCGGGTTCTGTGTGCTGTGTTGTGCTGCAGGGAGTCCTGGAGGTTACCCTTAGGAAATACCTGAAAAGGGCTAACAGAAATGTGTTCTGTTGGCTAACGCCTGGCGCTAGTGTTAACGCCGGCGCTAGTGCCAGTGATCCATGAGATTGCTTATGGCAGTTGAAAATGGCCCATGAGGCTGAAGAGATGACCCTGTGTGGTTAACAGTGACGGGCACAAGAGGAAGCCAAACCCGTGTCAGGCTTAGTTGAATCCTGATGTTTATGAGCGCGGGCAAAAGCTGAACCGAACCCGGGGTAGGCATAGTTGAATCCTGCCATCTAGCTCATAATGTACATCCAAGTTGAAAAAGGACTGGTGGATGTCATGTCGTGAGTGCACAAGGCGTGTGACTTGATGTCATCGTGTGATGAATGCTTCTATGCGGTGCTTAGACGCACCTGTGATATATGTACTGCTATTGCTTGCCTGCAGGAGCACCGCCACCCCGAGCATGGGGTGGGGTCGTTATAAATCTGGGTCAGCTAAAGCTGACCGGTTAATTGTTTCCCACCACTTGGTGGATTTGTTTGTACAGGTCCTGGCGAGACTAGCAGGAAATAGCGGGCTGAAGCCCCTGCTGTTGTGCTGTACTTGCCCTCGAAGGCAAAAGCTTTTGTTTACTGTTTTTCATGTGTGGCTGGCCTACGTGTCGATGTTTGGAAGCCAGCTTTATTGTGTAAACATACTGATAAAGAACTTGTAATTTCTTTCAGTCCTAGTAGCTAATGTGGACAATGTATACACTGGTTTTATTTGAAATAAAATGCTTCCGTTGTGTGACTCTTTGTGCTGAGATGGTTAAGTTATTAACTGTTTAATGCTAATTCAGTAACGCACTCTTTTGGTCGTTTAATATGGCGTGGGGTCCCGGCCGGACCTACTGCTATATTCTATGTAACAGGGAGGGTGTTACAAATTGGTATCAGCTCCGGGTCTCGCTCCCTTTCCGTCTGAATTCATGGTCGAATTCTTTTAAGGGGTGGTGAGCACGTGTGTGCGTCGCCGGTAACTCATGTAAATAACCAGTAATTGTCCGCTTTAGGAATGAATTACATGTATGTATGTAGCATTGGGATGGAACTTCTGTGTTCCTTTATTGATCCATGCTATCTCTTAGTCGCTAATTGTGTTTTCTGCACATGTATAGGCGGCTGGGAGTGGAGCGGGGCCGTCTCGACCTCCGCATTCCTCTATGAGCAGTGCACCAGCAGAGGTGCCGACTCCTCCTTCTGCTGAGACAGTAAGGATGATAGCGGAAGCAGTGTTTGCTATGTTCACTGCACAACCTGGAGGGCATGTCCCTAGACAGCCTCCTACTCCTGTATTGGCTCCAGTGCCGGTTGTGGCAGCTGAACCTGTGGTTGAAAGGCCAGTGCCGGTGAGGGCACGAAGAGCTCCAGACCAACAACTGCAGTACTTTCTGAGTTTCCATCCTCCTACGTTCACGGGGGAAGGAACCCCGGCGCAAGCTGAGGATTGGCTATCAAAGGTGCGCAAGACCTTGAAGGCCACTGATACGGAGGAAGGCCAGAAGGTTACTTTGGCAACCTTCCTTCTTGATGGGGAGGCGCAGTTGTGGTGGGATGAGATAGAGATGCATCACCTAGGAGGAAGGCAGCTAGTGGACATCTCATTTGACGAGTTTTCGAGATTGTTCTTGGCGCGGTATCTCCCACCTGCTCAACAAATCGAGATGGAGAACCAGTTCAACCGTATGACTCAAGGTGATCGTATGGTAGATGATTAACTGCATGAGTTTACTCGGTTGGGGCGATACGTAGGAGCGACCTTTGCCGATGAAGCTCGGAAGACCAATCGGTTCTATGAAGGTCTGCGAGAAAAGTTGAGGTTCTTTCTATCGGGGGCAATGACACAGGGGTTTATGACTATAACACCCCAAATTCTAGTTATGCATTACTCAAGAAATCAACTAGTCAGGATTGATTTCTCGAGAAATCAATTGGGCGGGTAAGGTACTTCTCGAGAGATCCTTGAGCAGGATTTGTACTTCCCGAGAGTTTAATAGTAATAACACTTCTCGAGAAATCAGGATTGATTTCTCGAGAAATCAATAGGAGAAGTTAAGCTTCTTGGGAAAACTTAAGCGCAGGCAGGACCAGTTCTCGCAAAATTAGAATTTGCCTTTTCGTGGCCGTTCGTCGAACGCAGTTTTACTGCCATTTGTCGAACGCTGGCCGATTCTTCATTTTGCGGAGTTTCAGTCCCGTGACTTCTTAATCTTGGCCGTCTGCTCCAGGGCTTTAAATCCAAAGGCTGAGATTTATTTCTGCCTTTATTTAGGGTTGGTGCAGAGGTGTATATATACCCTCTTTTACGCCTAAACCTTATTCTCGATTATCTTTGCGGAAGACGGAAGCCGAGTGGAAATCAGCGACAACAAGGAAGAAGAAGGAGTGCCTTCTGCCATTGAAGGAGCTTCGGAGCTCCGATTCACGAGCCGTTTTCAGATCTGGAAAGTGTAGGCCATTCCGAAACTTTTTATCCGATTGAAATCTCAGATCCATGAGGAAGAAGAAAGCTCCAAGGGTAATGATTCTTTCTCCCGGTCGTTGGACGTGTTTTTGTCCTCTCATTCCTTTTTCTATGTTTGCATGAGGAATCCCTTTCACCAAATGGGTGAAGTGTAGGATTTCCTCTAGTTCTTCGGAACTCCGGGTCGATTGTGTCCGTCCCCGGCATATTGCATTTAGAAATCCGGTAGTCGTGCGGATTTAGGCATTTTGTGTGAAGCCTATTCGTGGCCGTGAGCCCGGATCGGTGATGCTTGGATTGCGACGTTGCATTTAGGTTAAGCCTAGAATGCGTGCCGGAGAATGCCTCCGTGGGAACTTCTATTATGTTGCGGGATTTGAGTTTTAGGTGCCTTTTGAGAGCCTAATGAAAGCCCCTTGCTTGGGTGGTTGAATGCAAACCTTCACCACTAAATTTGAAGAGGAGTGGTCTTGGATCTCCTCCTTAGTTGTTATTTGCGAAGTCTACGTCCGTGTGAAAGGATTTGATGCGTAGCTTAATTATGTGGGCGCTTGATGTGCCAAACCCTTACGGGCCGAGGTGAAGCCGTACCCGCGTCGTGCGATAGATCGCGACGATTAGAGCACGGGCAAAGCTGAACCAAACCCGTTTCCATGCCGATCGGTGAGAGGTCCAAACTTCATGAAAGCCGTGTGATCATGGGAGAGGTCGTGGAAGGTGTCTTACCTAGACCGACCAAAAGCTCTTTTTCCCCACCTAAGGCTATGTACTTAGGGTGGAGTGGTTGTGATGAATTGATGTTATGTTAGCCTCATGCGGTTGCTTAGGCAATTGTGGGGAACCTTCGGGTGAACCCAACCAACATCATGTGCATGCCTAGGTTCCCTTTTCTTTGATGCTCAACCTAGAAGATTGATTGTGCTTGAAACCTCACCCTGTGTAGTTTGCACTTTCCTTATATTATTACATGTTGCTAGTACGGCTTGATTGCAGGGAAGAAGCTCTGCCACCCCGAGAAAGGGGTTGGGTGGTTATAACTTGGTTAGCTGTGCTGACCGTTGCTTTATTTGCCACCTCTTGGTGGAATGTTCTTATGCAGGAGCAGGTGAGCCTAGCGGGAAATAGCGGGCGGTGTCCCTTTGCTGAGTTGGCCCTCGAAGGCCAGCCTCTTTTCTACTTTTCATGTTTTGCCGGCCTGCGCGCCGATGTATGCTTGAGTTTAGTACATTTGATAAATGTAAGGCCTTAAGGCCGTAACTCTACTTTATTGTTTCATTCCTGTGATAGTGGGCTACTCTAAAAGAAATGTTAAATCTTTATGCTTCCGCTTATGTTTAGCATACTCTGGTGTAGTTCTTTTCTGTATATCTCCTTTAACGCCTAGCTAGTGTGGTTAGTATAGCGTGGGGTCCCGGCCGGACCTACTGTTATATTATTTGTACTGGCAGGGTGTTACAATGACCCTGGTTAATATGGCTCGTTCCTTAGAAAATGATATGAAGCGGTCCCAGAGCAAGAAGGAGCTAGCAGTAGTAAAGCCAGAGTTCAAAGTACCGAGCTCTGCGAAGTTTGGGAGAGGCAAGTGGAGGAATAAAGCGCGACCTTCTGTGTCAGCTCAATCTATGGCTTCGGCTATGACGACCGGACGAGGCCCACTCATATGTTATAACTGTGGTAAGCAGGGTCATATAGCCCGAGACTGTCGTGGAGGCAAGAAGGCGGCTGCGGCTTACGCGTCAGAGAAAGGGAAGGCGGCAGAGTCAACCACATCCCATGCTGCTCCAGCCCAACCTAGAGTGTACAATCTTGGCCAGCAGGAGGCCATAAAAAAAGCGATGTGGTGACAGGTATGTGCTAGTATATAACTTTTGTTGCATTTTGTACTTCATACCTTGTGCATTGCTTGTAACCGTTTGTGTGTTAGGCTTTGTCCTAATATTTAACTCTCCGGTGAGAGCGTTGTTTGATACGGGAGCTTCACATTCCATTCTATCGGAGGCCTTCATACAACAACTTGGAGTACCTTCGTCCTTTAGAATGGAACGATTTGATGTGTTGCTACCCAATGGTTGCTCGATGAGTGCGGATCGAGGCTGTGTTGTAAAGGTACGAATAGGAAGTCATGATTTCGATTTGGAAGCACTGATACTGCCACTTTCGGAGTTCGATATGATCTTTAGTATGGACTGGCTGTCAGCACAGCAAGCCTACATTGATTGCACTTCTAATGAGGTCACACTGGGGCGGAATACCGAACGTGCGACTACGTTTGCCGGTTTGCGTGGATCGAGCAAGACGTTGATGTCTGCTGTCCAAGTAGTCAAGGCTGTTCCGTAAGGCACAGACTTGTGTGTTGTGCTAGTGGAGGTTGCAAAGCCTCAGCCCCGTCTGAGTGACGTTCCTGTTATTTCAGAGTATCCTGTGTGTTTCCTAAAGATCTTCCTGGGGCGCCGCCTCAGCGAGAGATAGACTTCACCATAGAGCTGGTGCCAGGTGCCAAGCCTGTGTCACGCTCTCCGTACCGTATTGCACCAAAGGAGATGGCAGAGTTAAAAGTTCAATTACAGGAGCTCCTGGAGCAAGGCTATATACGCCCAAGTACATCGCCTTGGGGTGCTCCGGTCCTCTTTGTGAAGAAGAAGGACGGAAGCCTTCGTCTCTGTATCGACTACCGTGAATTGAACAAGCTGACCGAGAAGAACAATTATCCGATTCCTCAAATCGATGACTTATTTGATCAGCTAGTGGGTTCATCGGTGTATTCAAAGTTGGATCTTAAGTCTGGCTACTATCAGTTGCGGATTCGGGAATGCGACATCCCCAAGACGGCATTTAGTACCCGCTATGGGCACTATGAGTTTACTGTTATGCCGTTTGGATTGATGAATGCGCCGTCAGTATTTATGGATCTGATGAATAGTACCTTTCGAGAGTACCTGGATCGATTTGTCATCGTCTTCATCGACGATATCTTGGTATATTCTCAGTCTGAAGAAGAACACGTGATTCATTTGCGCGCAGTTTTGGAGACCCTGCGACGGAGTCAGTTGTATGCCAAATTCTCCAAGTGCGAGTTTTGGCTAGCTTCAGTAGCATTCCTTGGTCATGTGGTTAGTGGTGAGGGTATCGCAGTGGGTCCAGCAAAGATAGTTGTTATCCAGGAGTGGCCCATTTTGATGACAGTAGCGGAAGTCAGGAGTTTCCTTGGACTTGCCGGCTACTATCGGCGCTTCGTGGAAAACTTTTCACGGATTGCTCTTCCTCTCACAACCTTGACAAGGAAGGATCAGAAGTTCGTTTGGTCACCAGCGTGTGCACGAGCTTTTGAAGAATTAAAGAGTCGTCTGACCACGGCACCGATCTTGTGTTTGCCATGTGGTGCAGAAGGCTATGAAATTTACAGCGATGCGTCATGGAGCGGCTTAGGCTGCGTACTTCTACAACATGGTCAATTGATAGCTTATGGCTCTCGCCAGTTAAAAGTGCATGAGCGGAATTACCCGGTCCACGACTTGGAGTTGGCGGCTGTGATCTTCGCTCTGAAATTGTGGCGACATTACTTGTATGGCGTGAAGGTTGATATCTTTACGGACCATAAGAGCCTAAAATATCTGCTAAATCAGAAAGAGCTCAATATGCGACAACGAAGGTGGATGGAGTTCCTGGGGGACTACACTTTCAAAATACACTATACTTACGGGAAAGGAAATGTCATTGCAGATGCTTTGAGCCGGAGGGCTTCTGCACAGGCCAACTGGATTCAGATTATGATCCACGTCTGATCAGTGACTTGGAAGCCTTGGAGATCTCCTGTGTGGAAAAGAGTTCTAGTGCAAGTGCGTGCTTGAACTGGACGGAGGTGCAATACGACCTCGCAGACAGAATACGACAGGCCCTAGAGCTTGATTCGAGCATGCAGCGCTATTTGGCGGAGTCTGAAGTTGGAACTGTTGCAGAATTTGTGTTAGACGACGGTCTGATGTGGAAAGAAGGTCGGTTGTGCGTCCCAAATGTGGGTAAATTGCGGGAAGAATTGATGTACGAAGCGCACTTTACAAAGTACTCAATTCACCCGGGGAGCACAAAGATGTACCAAGACATGAAAACGCTGTTTTGGTGGCCAGGTCTGAAGAAAGACATCGCCTTGTACGTGGCAAAATGCAAAACTTGCGCACTTGTGAAGGCAGAATGTCAGAAACCTGGTGGGTTCCTGAAGTCGTTGCCAGTACCAAAATGGAAATTTGACGATATTTCTATGGATTTCGTGCACGGTTTGCCGAAATCTCAGAGTGGGAATGATGCCGTATGGGTGATCGTGGATCTCTTGACGGAGGTAGCCCACTTTATTCCAAACCGGAGGGACGATTCAGTTGAAAGGTTGGCAAAGCTATATGTTGATAGCATTGTACGATTGCACGGTGTACCCCGTAGCATCGTCAGTGACCGAGATGGACGCTTTACTTCGAAAGATTGGAGGCTAATCCACCAGTTGTTGGGTACAAAGTTGAAGTTTAGTACTGACTTCCACCCTCAAACGTATGGATAGACTGAACGGACGAACAGAACACTGCAGGACATGCTCCGTATGTGCGTCCTGGATTTCGGCAAGAAGTGGGAAGATCATCTTTTTATGATCGAGTTCGCTTATAATAACAACTATCAGGCAAGTATAAAGATGGCGCCCTTCGAGGCCCTCTATGGTAGAGCTTGCCGCACTCCCTTAGCTTGGGCGGAGACAGGTGAGACGAAGCTGTTTAAGCGGAAGGAAGTTGAAGATGCAAATTCAGCTATTCAAACAATTCAGGAGAGATTGTTGATTGCACAAGATAGGCAGGCGAAATACTACAATGCCAAGCAAAGAAATGTCGAGTTCGCCGTGGGCGACTGGGTTTACCTACAGATCAAACCTTTCAAGGGTGTGTCCCGGATTCGGCGCTTGAAAAAGCTGAGTCCGAGGTACCTCGGACCTTTTGAGATTCTGGAGCGTGTTGGCGAAGCTGCCTATCGGCTCGCTCTTTCGACAGAGTTGAGCGGCTTACATGATGTGTTTCACATATCTGTGCTGAGGAAAGCAGTGCCAAAGCCTAACCAAGTGCTTGAGACGAATCAAGTGCCAATCGTTGAGGGGCTAAAGGCGAAAGTTAAGCCTATATGCATTGAAGACACTGATGTTAAGCAGCTGCGGAATAAACTGATCAAGATGGTCAAGGTCCGCTGGAATAATTGCGGTCGTGAGGAGCTTTCATCGGAGCATGAGAAAACCATGCGTGACGAGTTCCCCAAATTGTTCCGATAAGGTACAAGCTATGTTTTTGTATCTTGTTGTTATTTGCACTGTTAAAATTTCGGGATGAAATTCTTTTAAGAGGGGAAGAATTGTAAAACCCCATATTCTGAGGGAAAAGAAAGTAGAAGTGTACTGAAGCTAAGGAGCTAGCGCCAGGCACTAGTGCTAGCACCGACGCTAACACATTTTCCAAGAAATATGTTATTCTTGAGAAATGTTTGTAGCACTCCAGATTTTCCCAGCGGATAGATAACACTGAGAGCTAGCACCAGGCGTTAGCCTAAGTCTTAGCGTCGAGACCGTTCATCGAACGCAACATTTTTGGGCTGTTCGTCGAACACCGTTCGATGAACTTCAGGTCGTTCGTCGAACGCAGGCTGCAGCGTGTTCGTCGAACGCCGTTCGTCGACCGCAGGCTGCAGAGTGTTCGTTGACCGCCGTTCGACGGACTCCAGGCCATTCGTCGAACGCCGATCGTCGAAAGCCGTCGGGATTAAAGCGGCTGTGGATAAACTCAGCCGCCGCCTTAGGGGATAACGCCCGGCGTTAGGTGCTAACGCCGGTGTTAGCTAAGAAAATATAAAAGACAGCCAACTTCTGTTTCCCTTCTCATTTTCTGATTCTAATCCCATTCCAAAGGCAGAAACTTGGGATCCTGAAGGAAGGAGGTCGGTTTTTGCTAGCCGTGAGTTGTGTTGGGGGCAAATCCATGAAGGATATTGCTTGAGTGCTTGTGCCATCATTGGAGGAAGCTATTTTTAAGAGAGTCAAGTCGAGTTCCTCTCAAATCTATGGCACCGAAACGAGCGCCGAGGGTAACGATTCTCCTCCTTCATCTCTGGACACGTTTGTCCTTTGATTTGCATAGTAGTAGGCAGATTTCCACTAATGAGTGGATAGATTTCTGCCGACGGGTCGATGTTATCCCCGTAGAAATTGCATAATGAGTCCGTAATAATAGTACGGACGTAGGCATACTGTGTGAAGCCCATCTGGACAGGTTGGTCTGGATTGGTGATGTTGATATGCAATATTGCATTCCGGAGAAGACTCCGTGTATGTTTTCGGGTTTTGTGTGCTGTGTTGTGCTGCAGGGAGTCCTGGAGGTTACCCTCAGGAAATCCCCGAAAAGGGCTAACAAAAATGTGTTCTGTTGGCTAACGCCCGGCGCTAGCGTTAACGCCGGCGCTAGTGCCAGTGATCCGTGAGATTGCTTATGGCACTTGAAAATGGCCCCTGAGGCTGAAGAGATGACCCTGTGTGGTTAACAGTGACGGGCACAAGGGGAAGCCAAACCCGTGTCAGGCTTAGTTGAATCCTGATGTTTATGAGCGCGGGCAAAAGCTGAACCGAACCTGGGGTAGGCATAGTTGAATCCTTCCATCTAGCTCATAATGTACATCCAAGTTGAAAAAGGACTTGTGGATGTCGTGCCGTGAGTGCACAAGGCGCGTGACTTGACGTCATCGTGTGATGAATGCTTCTATGCGGTGTTTAGATGCACCTGTGATATATGTACTGCTATTGCTTGCCTGCAAGAGCACCACCGCCCCGAGCATGGGGTGGGGTCGTTATAAATCTGGGTCAGCTAAAGCTGACCGGTTACTTGTTTCCCACCGCTTGGTGGATTTGTTTGTACAGGTCCTGGCGAGACTAGCAGGAAATAGAGGGATGAAGCCCCTGCTGCTGTGCTGTACTTGCCCTCAAAGGCCAAAGCTTTTGTTTACTGTTTTTCATGTGTGGCCGGCCTGCGTGCCGATGTTTGGAAGCCACCTTTATTGTGTAAACAAACTGATAAAGAACTTGTAATTTCTTTCAGTCCTAGTAGCTAATGTGGACAATGTATACACTGGTTTTATTTGAAATAAAATGCTTCCGTTGTGTGACTCTTTGTGCTGAGATGGTTAAGTTATTAACTGTTTAATGCTAATTCAGTAACGCGCTCTTTTGTTCATTTAATATGGCGTGGGGTCCCGGCCGAACCTACTGCTATATTCTTTGTAATAGGGAGGGTGTTACATGTAATTCTCTAGCTGATGTTGTATCCACAAGAGTTGTACACAACCACTACCTGCATCTATATATTCTGACTCAGAAGTGGAAATAACCACACTGGTTTGCTTCTTACTGCTCCATGATATCAACCTCCTTCCTAGGAATTGACAAGTTCCACTTGTACTTTTCCTGACTTCTTTGCATCCTGTAAAATCTGCATCTGAAAAGCTAGTCAATTCCAAATCATTGTTCTTAGGGTACCAAAGGCCAAGATGTTGACTGCCTTTATGATATCTCAAAATCCTCTTTGCAGCGGAGTAATGAGATTCTTAAGGCATGCTTGGTACCTAGCACAAACACATGTAGCATACATAATATCTGGTCTACTAGTAGTTAGATACAACAAGGATCCAATAATGCACATGTACATGGATTCATCAAAGGCCTTGCCCTTCTTATCCGTGTCCAGGGAAATGTTGGACCGCATGGGAGTTTTCATGGTGGAAGTTGATTCCATCCCAAAATTCTTGATAAGCTCCCTAGTGTACTTAGTCTAAGAGATGAATATCCTCTCATCAGATTGTTTCACTTGGAGGCCTAAAAAGTACTTGAGCTCTCGCATACTGCTCATCTCAAACTCCCCCTGCATAAGGTTGGCAAACCTTTTGCAGAGGTTGTCATCTGTAGACCCAAAGATTATGTCATCAATATAAATTTGGACTAGAAGACACTTGCCCTTTGTTTCCCTAAGAAACAATGTTCTATCTATCTTTCCCCTCAAGAACTTGTTCTTTAAGAGAAAGGTAGACAAGGTCTCATACCAAGCCCTAGGGGCTTGCTTTAGACCATATAGAGCTTTCCTAAGTAAATAAACATGAGAAGTAAGGGTAGGATGCACAAAACCTGATGGTTGTTCAACATATACCTCTTCCTTCAGGTTACCATTGAGGATGGCTTACTTGACATCCATCTGGTATACTTTGAACCCCTTGTAGGCAGCATATGCAAGAAATAGCCTAATTGGTTCTAACCTTGCAACTGGGGAAAATGTTTGATTAAAGTCTATACCCTCTTCTTGTATATAGCCCTTAACTACTAATCTTGCCTTGTTCTTGATGATGATTCCATTTTCATCCAACTTATTTATGTATATCCATTTGGTGCCAATGATGTTGTGTCCTCGAGGTTTTGGCACCAACATCCATACTTTGCATCTCTTGAATTGAAGAAGCTCTTCTTGCATGGCTTGAATCCAGAAGGTATCTTGATTGGCCTCTTCAATCTTCTTGGGCTCCAACTGTGACAGGAAGCACAGGAATAGAGCTTCATTGTGAGCCCTACTTCTTGTGATCACACCTTGATTCTCAGCTCCAATTATCTGTTCTCTTGGATGATCTATCAAGTGTCTTATTGTTGTAGGCATCCTGGCAGCAATTTGCAAGTCTTCTTCTGCAACAGTAGGATCTTCAGCAGCCTGCACTTCTTCATCTTCAGGAATAGCACATCTATATAAGCTTTGCTACTGCTGGGAATGTCTTGGATAGACATCTCTTCTAATTTTTGTTCATTTCCTGTCAAAACAGAAGAACTAGACCAACCCTGATAAAGAAGACTGGTCTCATCAAACGCTACATGCATAGACTCTTCTACAACATGAGTTTTCTTGTTGTATACTCTATAAGCTCTACTATGTGAGCTATAGCCTACAAAAACCCCCCACATTGCATTTTTCTGCAAACTTTGTCAAATGATATTTTCCATTGTTTTAAAATGTAGCATTTGCAACCAAAGATTCTAAAGTATGATATTGTTGGTTGTTTGCCTTTTAGAATCTCATATGTGGTAATTCCAATGACCTTATTGATGGAAGCTCTCTTGAGAACATAACAAGCAGTATTGACTGCCTCAGCCCAAAAATATTCTTGAAGTGAGGAGTCACTAAGCAATGTTCTCCCAACTTCTATCTAGGTCCCATTCCTCCTCTTGGCCACACCATTTTGTTGTGGAGTCCTAGGGGAGGAGAACTCTTGGGTGATACCAAATTATTGACAAAACCTTGTCATAGCTTCAGATTGAAATTATGTGCCATGGTCAGTCCTAGTCTTGACCACAGTACATTGTAGATCATTCTGAATGGCCTTGACATGATTTATAAAGACATTTAAGGTATCAGGTTTCTTCTTTAGGAAGAATACCCATGTATACTTTGAGTGATCATCAACAATCACCAAGGTATACAACTTCCCACCTAGGCTCTGAATTGGCAAAGGACCAAACAAGTCCATGTGCAATAGATATAGACATCTTTTGAAAGTGGCCCTAGTTTGCTTACCCATTTCGCAAGCACGACAGGGACCACTTTTAATACATTTTAGATTTGGAATATTCCTAACAAGGTTTTTATAAAATAGTCTATACATTGTCTTGTAGGTAATATGGGCAAGTCTCATGTGCCATTGAACACAAAGAGACTCACTTTCATTAGCTACAAGACACACAGGAGATAGGGAATTATAACAAATAAAATCTAAACAATATACATTCCCACTCCTAGTGCCTGAGAGAATGGTCTCTAAGTCATTTGACTTTATGATCAAGCACTTGTCATTGTGGAATTCAATGACATAGCCTAGGTCACATAGTTGACTTATGCTTATAAGGTTGTGTTGCAACCCTTCAACATAAACTACCCTTGTGATTGAGACTATGCCATTGGAGATTGTACCTTATCCTTTGGTGACTCCCTTTTCAGATCCACCAAATGTAACTTTAGGTCCATTCTTCATAGCTGTGTAGTCCTGTAGAAGACTTATGGTACCTGTCATGTGCCTTGAGCACCCACTGTCCAAGTACCATATTTGCCCAAGGCTGGTAGTTGAACTAACCTGCAAGAGGGAATTTAATTACCCTTAGGAGCCCAATTAATTTTGGGTCCTAGGTTCTTGTTAGCATGAAAAGATGATGTTACACCTGCGACAACCTTTGTAGGATGGCTCTTCTTTGCACTTGGAACATTGGGATTGTGCCAACAATCTATGGCAAAGTGTCTCCCACCTTACCATAGTACCAACATTCATGAATGTTGTATCTCCTCTTCTGAACATTTCTTTAGGTGGAATGAGCATTTACATGCTTGTGTTCAGGAGGGGAGTCAACATCATTCTTCTTGTTCCTTTCAGCAATGATCTGGATGAAGGTTAATCTGTGGACAGTCTTGGTAGCCTTTGTCTTAATGACATCAGCTTGCCTTGGCTTGGAAGCTAGGCAAGATTTGATGGCATCAGACACTGAGTTGTCAGGCCTGTCTACAGGTTTGACATCAGTCATGTTCTTTGCTGGAATGAACTTGGAAGAGCTTGCTTCCTTACTCTTGAATGATGGAGCTGAAGTACCAAAAACAAATGGTCCAGGTTGGGCCATTTGAATTTCTTCATGGGGAGCCTTCATAGCACTCATCCCCATGCCCTTTCTTCTACTATGGGATGGATTGTTTTCCTTCCTATAGGTGCTCCCATTCTTCCAGTGACCATATATGTTATCATGGTTATACCTGTTAGAAGGAAGTAACACCTTTTGAAAGGTGGTATAAGGCTTAGCCTTAGCCTTGCCCTTTTCTCCACTCCCTTCTCCAACTTCCATTTTATTGAACCCTAGTCCTCTTCTATTTGTTTGAGAAGAAAAGGTGTCAATAATTGGAAGCACTGATTTGGCTTGGAGAATTGAGCCACTAGGCTCTTTTCTTTGAGAAGTTTCCCCTCAAGGTCCTTGATGACCTTGTTCTTTTGAGATATGGTGCTCAACTGAACAACTGTTATCCCCTTGAGTTCGCTTATTTTTTTACACATTTGATCCACCAGGGTAGGTGACTCAGTGCACTCTTTCTCAGCCAACTTAAGGGAAGAAATTTCTTGAGTTTACCTCTTGGCCAGCTTCTTGCTCTTTGCTTCCATATACCAAAGTTTTCTTTGTTGCATATGGGCAACTTCATAGAGCCCATCTTCTTCTGCAATCCAGTGGAAGCCATTAGATTCAGATATGACTACTCCTTTGTTGGATCTGGTCAAACAGTTATGTCCTTTTTGACCAACCTCCCTCTGATACCACTTGATAGTTTATAAGTAGTAGTCTAGATCACCTAGGGGGTGAATATGTCACTTTCTTTTCTTGCTTCTTAAACCTAGCTGTTTTTAGTGAGTATACAGATTATAAGCAATCACACAGAAAGCACACAAACATATATTGAGGTTCCTCAAGACAGGGTGTCTTGAGTAGTCCTCTTTCCCCCTTCACCCTTCTAACAATGAGTTAGATAGGGTCAACACTTCCAATTCAGCTTCAAGAGCTTACAACTCAGATTCCTCAGAATCTCTCAGGTTTTATCCAAACCATACCTCAGGCTCCACAACTCTACAAACTCAGAGTTCTCCAACTCCTTCAACTCAGAAATCTCCTGATTTCCTACCTCAGACCTATCAAGAAGTCCTACCTCAGATCTTCACAAAGATCCTACACTCAAGCTGGGAGTGCAGCTCTACACTCAAGCTAATCAGCCCTACAACTCAGGAACAAAGGCCTTACAGATAAATATAGTGTGAGATATACAGCAGAAGACTATATAAAGTTAACCTTCAGATCTTGTCTTCTATTGTCTTGAAGCAGGACTGTGAAGCAGCAGCTACAGGTCTTGTTTCTCCTTGATCTTCTCCTTCAACAAAGTTGAAGATCTACTTGTTCTTCATGAATGACTCAGGAAGAACTAACCTATCTCCCAGCAGAGTTGAGCTTTAGCTTGACAGAATGCCCTTTCAGGAGGCTTGATGAAGATCGGCCTTGCAGCACACAATGTAGATCTTCCAAAGGAACAGTACCCTTATTTTTGACCCAACATCTTCTTTTATACTTCCTCCTTACTTACAACGGCTATTAGAAGCCCCTGACACAGCATGAACATCTGACAAAAGTGTATCTTGCTTTTCTGTCACTTGCGCCATAAACAGATCGCTCCACTTCTGTATTCATCTTTGAATCTGTCTCAGCGGTTGGGCTGAGATAGCCTTCAGACTCAGCGACAACAACTGTCTCCGTCTCAGCGGTTCAGCTGAGATATACAGTCGTTTCAGCGGCTTTCCTCTATCTGCAGCTCAGCATATCTTGACACCTTCTCATCGGCACCCAGCCTTGTCTCAACAATACAGCTGAGTCTGAGAGGTCATCTCAGGGTTTTGGCATTTAGACCTCGGAACATATTCCATTTCTTGGAATAACCTAATCCTGCTTTAGCATGATACAAAATAGGGTTTATCAAATACAATATGTACTTAGCATTGAGTGTGATGTTTCTTCAAATTAAGCGAACATTGAGGGAAATATTCCCAACAAACACTGAGTCCCCAACTGCGAATTCTAAATCGGCCCTTTTCCAGTTGGCGTACTTCTCATAATGCTCCTGAGCTACTCGAAACTTCTTACGGATTTGCATTATAGCAATGCTCATTTCTTCCAAGGCCTCTAGACCCAAAACCGGCTTCTCACCCACTTCATCCCAAATAGGGTAGTCCGACATCGTCTCCCATATAGAGCTTCGTAAGGAGCCATCTACAAGATCTCCTGATAACTGTTATTGTACTCAAATTCCATAAGCCATAGGCGTTCATCCCAAGCTCCACCATGCTCCAAAATATAGCACCTGATCATATCCTCTACAATCTGATTTACCCTTTCTGTCTGTCCATTCGTTTGCGGATTATATGCGGTAGAATACTGAAGATTGGTGCCCAAAGCCCCCTGGAAACTCTGCCAAAAGCGGGATGTATACCTGGAATCTCGATCAGACACAAGGCTCGCGGGCACACCATGAAATCTAATAACTTCTTGCATGTACATTGATGCAATCTTCTCCATAGAATAACCAGTCATGTACGACACAAAGTGAGCACACTTGGTCAATCTATCCACAATCACCGACAACGCAGCATGACCACGAGGAGGTCTTGGTAAACAAGTAATGAAATCCGTAGAGATACTTTCCCATTTCCACATCGGAATATCCAACGAAGTTAACTTGCCACCGGGTCTCTTATGATCTGCCTTGACGCGCTGACAGGTATAACACTTCGACACAAACCTCGCAATTTCATTCTTCATGCTTGACCACCAAATGATTTGCTTCAAATCGTGGATCTTCGTAGAACCAGGATGATATGCAAGACTTGAATCATGAGCTTCCTCGCAAATCTTCGCTCGAATCTCTTCCACAGCGAGGATATAAAACCTGCCACGGTACTTCAAGGTACCCTCTTCACCGATCGAGAAATCTGGCAACTCACCTTTCTCGGCTCTACCACGGAGGTGCTGCAAATCTGGGTCATCCTTCTGATGCAACCTCGTAAGGGTAATCCAGGAAGGTTCTTCAACTTCTATACTAGACGGTCAATCCTTGGACTTCACAGCAATGCTAATCAAATAAAACTCCTCCCCTAGCGACTGCACAGAGAGGATGAAAACAAAAGAAGACTTTCTACTTATGGCATCCGCCACTACATTCGCCTTACCTGGGTGATATACGATATACACATTATAGACTGCAACATACTCCATCCACCGACGCTGGCGCAAATTCAACTCCTTCTGCGAAAACACATATATCAAACTCTTATGATCTGAGTATATCCTGCACGACACCCTGTACAACATATGCCTCTAATGCTTTAAGGAAAAAATCACCGCAGCGAACTCCAAATCATGCGTAGGGTAGTTCCCTTCATGAACCTTTAGCTGCCTCGACCCGTACACAATCACTTTCCCATCCTTCATAAGAACACATCCAAGACCAACCTGTGAAGCATCAACATAGACTTGAAATTATACCCCCTCAACAGGAAGACCCAAAACTGGGGCAGAACATAATCTTCTCTTTAGCTCTTGAAAATCCTCCTCACACTTTTCGCTCCAAATAAAAGCTGCTCCTTTCTGCGTCAACAGAAACACCAGAGTACGAGAACATCTCCTCCATCTCTAGGATCCAATCATCAAGTGCCATAAAGTCTGCCCTCCCATCGTAGGTTGGGGGGTCCTAGCCTCTAGAAGTGCGAAATCTAGTTTATCTCTGGCGGCAACGCTACAGGGGGAATAAGGGGTGCATGACGGATGGGCTCCGGCTGATTTATCACCGGTTGCTGCCGCTGAGTGGCAGTCAACAATACTTGCATCTGCTGCTACATCGCGACCAATTGTTGAACCAATGTCTCATTGCTAAGATGCAACTCCTCCAACATAGCCTCGTTATGCGCATCTGATGACTCTCCCTCAGATGGGGGAACATGTCTTACGGTCTGACGCTTTGGGGACATAAATAAGGAAGACAAGAACAAACAACCTATCAAAACTGGACTCAACCCTCTAGGAAGAGAAGACATACCAAATGACATACAAATGCTTGCTCTTGCTACTACCTTGCTCTTGGAAGAGTTTTATATATGATATTTTACTATACTCAGGATGATAAATCATCACCCCTGAATCCCTCGTGCACCTCTCCGTATGCATGAAGGTTTAACATCTTTCTTTAAAAACCATGATTGTACATGTGCCATCACGTAGATCTCCAACTTGGCATGTGTGCTTATGCAATGTTATGTAATGCATGCAGTGCTATGCAGTCTAAGAAATGGCTTAATGCATGCTATGAGTGGTGTACACTGATGAGTCCTGATCATATACACTTTTTTGGACTCATCTGGGCCGTTTTTCAGTCATTTCACCGCACTTTAGCCTTGTTATAGTTTATATTTGTTATTCCTTGCTAGGTGCACTTCTAGGCCCATTTTGGTGTGATTTCATGCTTTTCTTCATTAGTAGTTTTCATGCTCCGTTAGGTGCCACTTTCAGTGGCTAGATTCGTGGTTGTGCTGGAATAGGAGTCGTGCAGGTGTTCCCGGTGCAATTCTGCACCGGAACACTGCGCACGATCACCGGTTCTATTGCGCACGACCACTGATCGTGCGCCACTGATCGTGTGCACTTAACCCTTTTTTCATGAGTTCTGTTTGGTGCAGTGCGCACGAGCATCTACGATAGTGCGCACGACCACCGGTCGTGCGCCACTGTTCGTGCGCACTTATCATTAATTTTATGAGTTCTGTCTCGACCAGTGCGCACGACCACCGACGATAGTGCGCACGACCACCGGTCGTGCGCCACTGGTCGTGCGAACATTATAGTTTATAAATTTCGCATCTTGCAGGTTCCACCCAGGCAGTGCGCACGATCGTAGAATTCCAGTGCGCACGACCACCGGTCGTGCGCCACTAGTCGTGCGAACATTATAGTTTATAAATTTCGCATCTTGCAGGTTCCACCCAGGCAGTGCGCACGATCGCAGAATTCCAGTGCGCACGACCACTGGTCGTGCGCCAATGACCGTGCGCACTATTTAAATCAGCGCCTATATAAATGCCTGTTCCGATTTTAGGTCATCAACCAGCCGCCGGGAGCGGATCGCCTGTTCCGTACGCCACCGACCACCATCTTGGGACGCCTCCACTTCATCTCCTACGCAAGGGGAAGTCTCCTCGATCCATTCCAAGCCTTCCTCCATTATCCGGGAGCGTTTTCCATCATCCGCAAGCCTCCAAGCAGCTATTTTCCCACTCCGACCCGGTGAGAAGAAGAGGAAATCTGAAGTCGAAGACGACGGAGCTACGTAGGGAGATCGTGACAGCTCTCTGCGCCGGAAGCATAGTCCGCCCGAGTCCGGAGGTAGCCCGACAACCTACCATTCCGGCCGTGAACGGCCGCTAGTCTTCACCCATCGGTTATCTCTTTCTTCTTTCCTTCATTGTACTCGTTGAATCGTGTAAACCGGAATATTGTGATGTTTGGTTTGTTTGAAATGAATGTTTCTTTACTTTCCTTCATGGCTTGCTTGTGAATCACCCCGTTTCTACTCTCTCACTCACGCACGCACGCAAGGTGTTTGATCCGCGTTGGCAAGAGCTAACGGCGGTTGTGAAGAGGTGTTTGCGACCCTCACCCTCTCGCACTAGAGCACACTCCATCCGCCTCATGAAGCACGGCATCGCGGCCATTGCATCCATCTTGCCTAGCGAAGCGGTGCCTTCGACCCGCATTTCTTTTATTGTTGTTAGGATTAGGACAAATGAACCAAAAACCCCCTTTTTATGTGTGTTGCGCTTATGTAACAAGAGTCACACAACGCGATTCGTTCACCTAATCTGCATTCCTCAAGAGAACGACACTCGGGGATTCCACTCTCCACATTTATTACTTGACAGCGACCGGTGCACTTGCCGACACGCATCAAGTTTTTGGCGCCGTTGCCGGGGAATGCAGACGTGATGAATTCGTCTGCATGAAGAATTGTTGCACGAGGATTTTCTTTTTCTTTTCTTTTACTTCTTTTGTTCACCTCTGGTATCTCTGTTTCTTTTCTTACGCGCATCTGATTACTTTCGTCTTTTCCCACCGTACGCTAATCGGTTGGGTTGCAAGTATTCGCAGCATGACCTCCATTCAGGAATGCATCTATCAAGGAAGCTTAAATGATTTAAGGGACCAAGCAGAAAGGAACAATCATGACTTCCGGATCTCCTCCGACGTCATTGAGTACATGGCTGGGAACTGCAAGTTCAGCGGGGACGAGCATGAAGACGCGGTGCAACACATGCAGGACTTTTTAGAAATCTATTACACATGTGTTTTCAGTGGAGTTGAAAACGACCTGCAAAAGATTCTGGCATTTTCATTCTCCTTGCATAAAAAAGCCAAAAGTTGGTATTGGGATATCCGGAGAAGAGAGGTGATCACATGGAAACAACTCGAAGGGAGATTTTTGCAAGAGTTTCAACATCGTACCCAAGCCTTGGACAAGTACAAGGAACTCGTAACCTTTGGACAGGGGAAGGAGGAGACGTTAGTTGATGCTTGGGAGCGTTTTCAATCCCTGCATAGGGGATGCTACCGTGAAGATCTTTCAGAAGTTTTTTTAATTCAGATTTTTTATTTCGGCGTGCTGGACAAATTCCGTCTATTATTTGATATGGCAGCTGGAGGGGCCCTGTTTAATAAACCGGGGAAGGACGCGTGGGAAGTGGTCGTGAATATTGTTCACACCAGTCAGCACTGGAGTCATGTCATTCGCCCCCCAAGTACTGCTGCAGTTAATGCCGTGACATTCAAAGGAGCAGCGGATTTATTGCCGTCAGAGCAACCGGAACAGTTAGCAACTTTGGTGGTCGGGGTATTGAATAAATTGAATGACCAATCAGCCGCAATCCAACAGCTTCGCTCTGCTATAGGGACTCTGTCCGATGTTGTTTCTGGGCTTGCAAGTCAGGATCCTGAGTCAGTGAACACCATGCGATTGAGAAGTGGGAGAAGTGTTGACAACCCTCCTCGATAGGGACCACTTGCATGTTCCACTGACAAGCATAATGAAGACACGGCTGAGAAGCTGACTCCGATTCATATTGAGCCGCATCCCGTGAGCGAGGCACAGACCTCGAAAAATGCTGTTCACCCCCCATTCCCCCACAGGTTGCGAAACGAGAAATTCGAGAGGCAATTCCTCAGATTCTTGGAAATAATGAAAGGAGTGCAAGTGAGCATACCACTGATTGAAGCTATTTCTCAAATGTCGGGATACTCCAAGTTCTTGAAAGATGTGATTTCGAAGCGGAAGCAGATGGAGGGTCTCAAAACTATCGACCTCACCGAGGAGTGCTCCGCCATCATTTCCAATTTGCCCACAAAGTGCAAAGATCCGGGCAGCTTTACGATTCCGTGCAGGATCGGCCATCACCGTTTCAGCCAGGCACTCTGTGATTTGGGGGCATCAATCAACTTGATTCCGCTCTCTATCTTTCGTGAACTTGGTGCTGGGATCTTGAAGCCAACGCAGGTAATGCTACAGCTAGCTGATTGGTCGATCAAGAAGCCATCAGGAATCGTCGAGGACCTCACAATAGTTGTAAACGGTTTCGCTTTTCCAGCCGATTTTATCATTCTTGACATGAAGGTTGATACAAGAGTACCCATTATCTTGGGGCGGCCCTTTCTCGCCACTGCTCATGCTATTATTAATGTGGAACAGGGGGAGCTCACACTCAGACTGGGGGAGGATGCTATATCTTTCAACGTCCACAACCCGTCGCAACTCTTTGAAATTACGGAGTGCGAACCGACAGAGGCGCTTGAAGAATTCGATGGTCAGATCGATGTGGATTTGGATGACAGCGAGGTGTGTTGGCAGCGCGAAGACATGGGAGTTGGTCGGTTGGAAACTTCGACTTGCCCGCATGTTTGGGGGTGGTATGCCAAAGAAATCTTATGATGGACCCCAAACTTTTTCATGAGCTGCACAAACTGCTTATTGCAAAAATGACTACCGCCATCGCTGATGATAGTTCTCGGTGTCCCAAACCTGGAGAAGATATTCTTGTGGATAAAGTGTAGCACTGTGTTGGCATCATTCGTGGCAACCGCCTCAGCTTCCACCCATTTTGAAACATAATCAACTGCCACAATGATATAATGCTTACCATGCGACATTGGGAAAGGACCCATGAAATCTATCCCCCAGACATCAAATGGTTCGCAGACCAACATGTTATTGAGGGGCATCTCATCACGCCGGGAGATATTTCCGTTCCTTTGGCATTCGTCGCACTTGGTGACATAGGCATGGGCATCCCGGAAGAGGGTCGGCCAAAACAATCCGCATTGCAGGATTTTTCGTGCTGTTCGAACGGCCCCGAAGTGCCCGCCAGCTTCTCTGTCATGGCAGTACTGCAATATAGACTGAAACTCGGCTTCCGGAATGCAACGCCTGATAATCCCGTCGCTGCATGTGTGAAATAAGAGCGGATCTTCCCAAAAATAGTATTTTGAGTCAGAGGTGAGCTTCCGTCTTTGCTGAGGGGACAGATTCGGGGAGAAGGTTTTACAAGCCAAGTAGTTAGCGAATAATCGAGAAATCAATACATTCAAATAGGAAGGAGTGGGCTAAAAAGGTCGACGACGCATTATGGGCTTACCAGACTGCGTTCAAAACACCCATTGGCATGACGCCGTTTCAATTAGTCTATGGCAAGGCATGCCACCTCCCTGTGGAGCTGGAGCATAAAGCATTATTGATGCTGCAAAACAATGCTTGCAAACGATAACGGCAAGTGTACCGTTTCGAATGTAGTATAGGTTATTGAAACAAGGTCGTATTAGACTCGGGGCGGTTGAGTACTCTTACTTCAAGAAAATCTCTATTATTTTATCAAATAGAACTTGGGAGCGATTTTGCAAATGGAAAATAAAAAATAAGATTAAATTAAATGACGAGTAAAAAGGTCAGCACTCGATCTTTGAATCACCTTGGAGATAAAATAAGAACGAAGAATAAAAGCGCATTCTCTTAATAAAATAGCCTTGACCGTGGAGATTCCCGAATTATGAACGCACCTCTCTCGAGGATGCGCTCACCTGAGTTTAGGTTGATCAATCGAACTCTCGTTCTAGAATCGAAACCCCTAAACTCGCCTTATCGAAGTGAATCCCGCTATTGGCTTTTACTCCAATCCGGAAGGGTAACGTCGTCCTCTCTCGAGGATTGCATTCTACTCTTTTTATCCTTGAATGATCGATTCGCCTTACGAGCTTGTTCGGCTAACTAAAGAACGAAAACAAGAACGAGAATTATAAACTAGAAAGTATAATCTCATTTCATTAAAATCAAGGATAAATCTTAAGCGTTTTTAGAAAAGAGAAAGAGCAATTCTAATTTACTTCAAAACCAATATTATTCCTTGTATCATCTCGATCGAGTACCAATAGAGATTTTAGGTACTCATGGAGATTGGGGAATCAAAATAAATAAAAGAGCGTATCATAAAAGAGAGAGGGAATGAGAGAAGAAAAGATCTAATTTATTAAATTACAAAAGAGAGTACAAGCTATGAAATTGAGAATTACGACTATTGAAATGAAAATACAATTTGCAAGAAGAAGGATTACAAGACTACTAAGACATGAAAAATAAACATGAAACGAAGTATCTAATCCTAAAAAAACTCTTTTTTTTAACATCTGGAAAAGCTGGCTTTATATAGCTGAAAAAATGAGGTTACACGCCCTTGGTCACGCCCGTGACCAAGGGCGTGTAAGGGGTGTGATCGATGCTGGTGCGGAGAGGGCGCATTCTGGCTTCAATGCAGGTGTTTCGGATGCGTCACGCCCTAGGTCACGCCCGTGACCTGGGGCGTGTAATCTTGAAATAGTGCTGCTGGCGGGAAACTTTGGCGGGAAGAAGCGCGGGGCGAGTCACGCCCGTGACTGTAGGTCACGCCCTCAGTCACGCCCGTGACCGAGGGCGTGTAACTTTAAATGATGAGGCGGCTCGATCTGGATGCTGGTGGCGTGGTCCCGACCGTGACTTGGATGTCACGCCCTTGGTCACGGGCGTGACCTGGGGCGTGTACTTGGCGAATTTTCACGGAATGGGCCCGAAGTAGCGGCAGCAGGCCTGGAACACATCTTAGGCTGACACGCCCTTGGTCACGCCCGTGACCTTGGGCGTGTACTTGATATTTTTGCTCAAAGTGACCAGAAAACCTGCAAAACATAAACTAAACTTATATTAGTGACAGAATTAAAAAGGAATGATTATTATAAGATAAAATAAATAATTGATATAAATTCATATTAAAATTACATCAAAATTATGCTAAAAGATGAGTACAAATAGTACTCATCAAACACCCCCATACTTGAGCTTTTGCTATTCCAGAGCAAAAGAATGAGGGAAGAGTTACAAGACATCGGTATTATTTCTAATTAACTAAAATTTTATTAAACCAAGAATAAGTCAAAAGCAAATTTTAGGAATTCAAGAATTAAGTCATAAGTTATGTTGATAATTTAAAAAGAGGAATTTGTTTAGCTAACTACTTCTCAAGATAACTATTTGGCAATCGAAATTATAGAAATTTTCAAACAAAATTAGATTAAAATTATAGACACTCTAACATAAAAGAAACTTAAGGAAAAGACACCTACCAAAATATTGCTCTCTTAATAATTTAGTTTAAGACTAGAAACAATGAAATTGGCTAGGAGTGTGTTTAAGCGGAATGGCAAAATGAAGACAAAGGATATGAAGAGGTTTTTGATTGGGGTGATGAATTTTATCCTCTCAGCCCCTTTTTTTCATTTTTTTTAAGTATATGTAATACCAGAGAATGATAGACTATTATCCTATCATTTCCACGACATATACACATTTTTCTCTCTTCATTTTTTGGAATTTTGGGTTGCATATGTTTACCAGAGAATAAAGAACTAACATCTCCTTATTCCCATGACATATGATCTAACAAAAGGGGAAAAGAAAAAAATACATATGTTTACCAAGGGTAAAGAAAAACTTCTAGTTTATAAATTAAACTATTTTGAGAGCAAATTTTTAGTGGAATAAAATTTCCTAAGATCTTAAAGTTAAAAGCGAATATAATGAAAAAAATCTAGAGATGTTTAGCCAATTTACCACAAAGTGAAGCTATTTAAAATTAAACGGAGAAGTAGTGTTAAATTAACTCTCTAATCAAATTAAAAACATAAAATGTTTCTTAAAACCAAATTACTTCAAATTTAAATTTAACAAATTTTGATAAAATAAAATATTAGCTAAATTAAAAATGTAGGAATACTTATAATCGTACCTCAAACTAAATTTCTAGAATATTAAAAACAACAAGGCTAGGCGTTATTTATTATTACTATTTTTTTTTTCAAATAAAAAACAATGAAAGCGAAGCTACACCCCCATACTTAAAATTAAACATTGTCCCAATGTTAAAAACTAAGTATGAAGAAAATTTTGAAAAATAAACTTTTTTTTTTAAAAAGGAAAATACATAAAATTAAAGATAAGCAAGGGGTGCCTCCCAAGAGCGCTTTCTTTTTCCCGTCTTTAAGCTAGACGGTTAGTGTTAGGAAAAAGGAAATTTAAAAGAGAGGTGGACAGGCAACTCCCTTGATTTGCGCTGAGGCAAATGTGCCGGCGTCAGTCGGCCAGCCTCTCCTCCGCTTAACATGTGATTCTTCGTTTGTCTTTGATCTTGAATTTGCAAATCCAAATCACCTATACATACCTGAGGTGATTTGGATTCATAAAGATGAGCGGCATATGGATCATCAATTAATTGGGGTAGCAATGGCTCATCTTCTACCTGAAAAATATTAGTATCTAAAGAATCACAAATAAACGATTCAGATAATTTTTTGCAAGGAGGAGGCGCTCGCGAAAATATAAAATTAAGCTCTGGTTGTTCCTTTTCTAAAATAAAATTTTCATTAGAGAAATCTAGTGTATTACCAAGCGGGATAAAATTTTCGGACAAAAAATTTTCATGAATTTCTGGTTGAATTAAAATAGAAGAGATTTGCGAAAATTCATGAAAGAGAACAGAAGATCCGGGTGACGTAAGGGAAGAAACTTGTTCTTCTTCTAGTTCATCCGGGGTGCCCAAAACATTAAGAATTTCTTGGTAAGAGAATTTTTCTTCATAATTGGGACAAGAAATTATGGGAGTACATGAGCAATCATGTTCCTCCATAACTAAATTTTCCAAAGACGAGGAAAAAACACTAGAAGAAAGAAAATTCTCATCTACATTCTGGGGTGGAGTATCAAATTGAAAAAACGGACATTCCCCAAAATTAGAGTACGAGAATTGCGTCGCAAAAGAAGAACAAGAATTCGGATATAAAGATTTATTTTCGTCGCCCCGAAGACTATCCGGGTGACCGTGCCACCAAGAATAATCTACTTCGGGGCTAGAAGATAAATTATTAGAGGCCGAAAAATTATTCTCGTGAAAAAAATTATTTTCCTCTAAATTTTGGGGGGAAGTATCTATTTGGATCTGCGGAAATTCCCCCAAATTAGAGAACGAAGACTGCGGTGTATAAGAAGAAAAACAAAAATTCGGATCTAAAGATTTATCTTCGTTGCTCCGGGAACTATCCGGGTGAGTTTGCCACGAGGAATAATCAACTTCGGAGCTAGAAGAACAATTATTAAATGCCGAAAAATTATTCTCATTAAAATTAGAAAATTTATTTTCATCAAAGTTTGAAAAATTATTTTCATTAAAAGATGAAAAATTATGATCGTAATTATTATCAAAATTATTTGCATAATATTGAGGAAAATTATTTTCATAATAATTATTTTGATAATAAGAATGTAAATAGCATTCCTCACTTTGATGAGGCGCACCACAATAATGACAACTAAATTGGCGTTCTCGCGCGGCTTGTAAGAGATAAAGTTGGTTTCGAAGCTCGGCAACCTTAACGGCCAATTCAGATTCTTTCATATTAAAATAAATAAAAAGGAAACAACCTTTACCTAAAATGAATGGAATTTTATAAATATTTTTATTATAATAATTTTTTTTTTTTTCAAAAAGCGGGTTAAATTAGTCCCGGACTTCCCAAGATCTACCCGGTGAAGGGTTTGCAAGGTACTAGAGGCTATGATGGGAATTCAAGCCCAAAGCGTCCTTTCTGAGAATTTAGATTGCGCTTTTTAAGATATTTTTTTTTTATATAAAAATAAAATTAAAGAGAAGGGGGAGAAGAAAGAAAACGATAAAATTAATAAATATTTCTTTTTTCGGAGTATCAACCGTGTCCCCGGCAACGGCGCCAAAAACTTGATGCGGCAAAACTATGCTTGCAAACGATAACGGCAAGTGTACCGTTTCGAATGTAGTATAGGTTATTGAAACAAGGTCGTATTAGACTCGGGGCGGTTGAGTACTCTTACTTCAAGAAAATCTCTATTATTTTATCAAATAGAACTTGGGAGCGATTTTGCAAACGGAAAATAAAAAATAAGATTAAATTAAATGACGAGTAAAAAGGTCAGCACTCGATCTTTGAATCACCTTGGAGATAAAATAAGAACGAAGAATAAAAGCGCATTCTCTTAATAAAATAGCCTTGACCGTGGAGATTCCCGAATTATGAACGCACCTCTCTCGAGGATGCGCTCACCTGAGTTTAGGTTGATCAATCAAACTCTCGTTCTAGAATCGAAACCCCTAAACTCGCCTTATCGAAGTGAATCCCGCTATTGGCGTTTACTCCAATCCGGAAGGGTAACGTCGTCCTCTCTCGATGATTGCATTCTACTCTTTTTATCCTTGAATGATCGATTCGCCTTACGAGCTTGTTCGGCTAACTAAAGAACGAAAATAAGAACGAGAATTATAAACTAGAAAGTATAATCTCATTTCATTAAAATCAAGGATAAATCTTAAGCGTTTTTAGAAAAGAGAAAGAGCAATTCTAATTTACTTCAAAACCAATATTATTCCTTGTATCATCTCGATCGAGTACCAATAGAGATTTTAGGTACTCATGGAGATTGGGGAATCAAAATAAATAAAAGAGCGTATCATAAAAGAGAGAGGGAATGAGAGAAGAAAAGATCTAATTTATTAAATTACAAAAGAGAGTACAAGCTATGAAATTGAGAATTACGACTATTGAAATGAAAATACAATTTGCAAGAAGAAGGATTACAAGACTACTAAGACATGAAAAATAAACATGAAACGAAGTATCTAATCCTAAAAAAACTCTTTTTTTTAACATCTGGAAAAGCTGGCTTTATATAGCTGAAAAAATAAGGTTACACGCCCTTGGTCACGCCCGTGACCAAGGGCGTGTAAGGGGTGTGATCGATGCTGGTGCGGAGAGGGCGCGTTCTGGCTTCAATGCAGGCGTTTCGGACGCATCACGCCCTAGGTCATGCCCGTGACCTGGGGCGTGTAATCTTGAAATAGTGCTGCTGGCGGGAAACTTTGGCGGGAAGAAGCGCGGGGCGAGTCACGCCCGTGACTGTAGGTCACGCCCTCAGTCACGCCCGTGACCGAGGGCGTGTAACTTTAAATGACGAGGCGGCTCGATCTGGATGCTGGTGGCGTGGTCCCGACCGTGACTTGGATGTCACGCCCTTGGTCACGGGCGTGACCTGGGGCGTGTACTTGGCGAATTTTCACGGAATGGGCCCGAAGTAGCGGCAGCAGGCCTGGAACACATCTTAGGCTGACACGCCCTTGGTCACGCCCGTGACCTTGGGCGTGTACTTGATATTTTTGCTCAAAGTGACCAGAAAACCTGCAAAACATAAACTAAACTTATATTAGTGACAGAATTAAAAAGGAATGATTATTATAAGATAAAATAAATAATTGATATAAATTCATATTAAAATTACATCAAAATTATGCTAAAAGATGAGTACAAATAGTACTCATCAATTATGGGCAACCAAACTGTTGAACATGGACATTGGAGCCGCGGACGAGGTGCGTCGTTCCCAACTCAACGAGTTAGAGGAGCTCCGTCATTTCGCTTATGAAAACGCTCGCATCTACAAGGAGAAAACAAAGAAATGGCACGATCGGCACATCATTCCTAAGGAGTTCAAAATTGGGGACCAAGTGCTGCTCTACAACTCCCGTCTCCGCCTCTTCCCAGGGAAGTTAAAATCGAGGTGGAGTGGTCCTTTCTCAGTGACCGATGTCTCCCCCTTTGGTGCCATAGAAATATCTGGAGATAAGGGGGACAAATTTAAGGTCAATGGGCATCGGCTGAAGTTATATGATGGTGCCACTATAAACAAGGAGTGTCAGTTGTTGACATTGGGAGACGGACACCATTCAAGCGCCGGCAGCTGATTTTTCCTTCTTTTCTCTTATTTTTGTGAAACTCTTTTTTTTTCTGCTTTTGAGAACTTCTCTTTTAATTCCTGCATTTTTTAAAGAATGTTAATACAGGTATTTGGTCCAGCTTAAGGACGTTAAATAAAAGCGCTACTGGGAGACAACCCAGATTTCCTGATTTTGTAGTTTCTATCTAACTTCTTTTAGTTCAGCTTTAGCATATGTTTTTGTTGTTTCGAGTTTTGTGCTTGCAGGTTTTGTGTTCGTTGGTGCGGATGCTGCGGACTGTTCTTGATCGTAATCGTCTGGTATGCTCAATTCTGAGCATTGGGTAACACTTCCTCCCCTCTTTTTTTTTCTTCAATTTCTGGATGTATTATTTAGACTAAGTCTGGGGGAGCGAATGTTGTCATCCACTGTGCACGAGTTGCACTGCATATTAGAAGTTTGTTTCTTATTTATCCTAGTCATTATCATTGTTTGCATGCTTCACACATCATTTCACCCACTTGAGTGCGCGCTTATCTTTTTGTGGTTGTTCCGGTTAAACTATTTTGGTTGGAATGTGAAATAGGTTGTTAACGTAGGAATTATTATTTGGAGTGCGATGTTGACTCATGTAGTGTTCTAGTCACTTCGCATGTTATGGTAGAATTTGAGTAGAACTAGATTGTCTCCATGCATCTAATTTATGTTTAGTATTTCTGCGTAGATTTAGATTTGTTATACTCAAGTGGTGAATTTGAATGAAATTGACGATAACCCGGCGTTGTGTGCGTACGAGTGCTAGTCATGTGTTGCTCGAGTCGGGAGGAAGGTTTACCTTTCTCGTGGGCTAAGAACTTGCCCCAAGCGACTCTTGAAGCATGGGTGAGAGCGACTCGTCGAGTTAAACATGATGTAGGCCATCCTTTGGCTAGTTTGAGCTTTGTTATTCCATGTCCTTTTCGCTCACCTTTGCAAGCCAAATTTGTGCCTACCATTCCTTTGTTCAGCTCCTCTTCATCCACCAAAGCCCGAAGCTTATCCTACAACCGCAACCAAATAGTTGTTACCTACACTTATTATCTAGATTTGGTGTAATGTTGGGAATCGTTGTGATGTGAAGGGGAAATAAAGTCTATTTGCTGATTTTGAACCAACCGGAGGATACATAATAGAAGCAAAGTATGTTAAAAGAAAAAAAATCTAGCAAAAAAAGAGAGTATATTGAAAAGAAATCCTTCCGAGATAAATAGAAAATCTGTTGGTATTTGTGAAGTAGACTGTGTGCACACCTGGTTTTCATGATAAGTCTGGGGGAGTGTCACACGAGCATAGTTTGTTGGTCTTGTGTGGTGCAGCGTTCCGTTAGCTCACTTGGGTTGCGTAGCCATCATGTTTAAATTTGAATACCATACCGTAACCTAAGCCCCAACTTAATCCTATAAGTCCTATTGATTTGACTTGTGAGTTTGCTAGCGCCGTGGAGAGAGTGTGACCGGGCGAGCGTATGGTTCACGACGTTGATGGATTTCAGCGGAGTTTTTCCTAAGCCCCGATCTTTTGCAACACCCGCCTCAGTGTCTCGTCACTTTCATACCGGGCATGATCGTTCAAATTCTTCATAATTCACCAACCGAGTATAACTAAATCTTTACTTACGCTTTAATACTTATGTAAATTAGTTAGCTTAGTTAGAATCTCCTTCTACTAGAATCTCTACTCGCATGCATATGTTACTTCGCACCGTACTCCTTTGTGTAATTCTCTATGTTAACTCTCGTTTTCACACTCCGCCGGATTCGTTTGCTCGGGACGCGCAAACAGTTAAGTCTGGGGGTGTGATGAGTCCTGATCATATACACTTTTTTGGACTCATCTGGGCTGTTTTTCAGTCATTTCACCAAACTTTAGCCTTGTTATAGTTTATATTTGTTATTCCTTGCTAGGTGCACTTCTAGGCCCATTTTGGTGTGATTTCATGCTTTTCTTCATTAGTAGTTTTCATGCTCCGTTAGGTGCCACTTTCAGTGGCTAGATTCGTGGTTGTGCTGGAATAGGAGTCGTGCAGGTGTTCCCGGTGCAATTCTGCACAGGAACACTATGCACGATCACCGGTTCTATTGCGCACGACCACTGGTCGTGCGCCACTGATCGTGTGCACTTAACCCTTTTTTCATGAGTTCTGTTTGGTGCAGTGCGCACGAGCATCTACGATAGTGCGCACGACCACCGGTCGTGCGCCACTGTTCGTGCGCACTTATCATTAATTTTATGAGTTCTGTCTCGACCAGTGCGCACGACCACCGACGATAGTGCGCACGACCACCGGTCGTGCGCCACTGGTCGTGCGAACATTATAGTTTATAAATTTCGCATCTTGCAGGTTCCACCCAGGCAGTGCGCACGATCGCAGAATTCCAGTGCGCACGACCACTGGTCGTGCGCCAATGACCGTGCGCACTATTTAAATCAGCGCCTATATAAATGCCTGTTCTGATTTTAGGTCATCATCCAGCCGCCGGGAGCGGATCGCCTGTTCCGTACGCCGCCGACCACCATCTTGGGACGCCTCCACTTCATCTCCTACGCAAGGGGAAGTCTCCTCGATCCATTCCAAGCCTTCCTCCATTGTCCGGGAGCGTTTTCCATCATCCGCAAGCCTCCAAGCAGCTATTTTCCCACTCCGACCCGGTGAGAAGAAGAGGAAATCTGAAGTCGAAGACGACGGAGCTACGTAGGGAGATCGTGACAGCTCTCTGCGCCGGAAGCATAGTCCGCCCGAGTCCGGAGGTAGCCCGACAACCTACCATTCCGGCCGTGAACGGCCGCTAGTCTTCACCCATCGGTTATCTCTTTCTTCTTTCCTTCATTGTACTCGTTGAATCGTGTAAACCGGAATATTGTGATGTTTGGTTTGTTTGAAATGAATGTTTCTTTACTTTCCTTCATCGCTTGCTTGTGAATCACCCCGTTTCTACTCTCTCACTCACGCACGCACGCAAGGTGTTTGATCCGCGTTGGCAAGAGTTAATGGCGGTTGTGAAGAGGTGTTTGCGACCCTCACCCTCTCGCACTAGAGCACACTCCATCCGCCTCACGAAGCACGGCATCGCGGCCGTTGCATCCATCTCGCCTAGCGAAGCGGTGCCTTCGACCCGCATTTCTTTTATTGTTGTTAGGATTAGGACAAATCAACCAAAAACCCCCTTTTAATGTGTGTTGCGCTTGTGTAACGAGAGTCACACAACGCGATTCGTTCACCTAATCTGCATTCCTCAAGAGACCGACACTCGGGGATTCCACTCTCCACATTTATTACTTGACAGCGACCGGTGCACTTGCCGACACGCATCATACACATGTGATCTTATGCATCCCATACTACATATTACTGCTTGTAACGAAAAAGAAAATTTAATGGGCACGCATGCGACCAACGTTATGCATCCCATACTACATAATAGTCGCATGTTGTCACCTATGAGGATACATATATAGACACATATTATGCATCCCATACTACATAATATGCCCCGTATACTTCTTTCATGCTTATGAGTGTCGTGTCCATGCTTCAGCCGAGATTTATCGATGAACCATCGGTAGGTGTATGCAATGAATAATGTTTCTCACCAGGTGGTTAGGCGGGCCAACCAGACTATCCCAGCAACCCGGCCAACCTCCCTCTGATACCAACTGCCACAACCCACATTTTCCCCGATATACTTTACGTATTATCAAAGTAGGGGAGAATACGCGTCATGATGCCATGTCATGCAGGGGACAACTGCAGACACTCAGACAAACACTCTTTACGAACAATCGTACAAAATATAGGTATCTTTATGTCAAAAGATAATTTGAGCTGCTTTTAGGTTGGGACCGTGTCCTTCAGTCCTGTGGAATACTTAGTCCACAAATAAAAAAATATACGTACACGGCGGGAATATAGGTTCATTTACTATGTAAAAGCTTGAAAACCAAGTCTGTCTTCAAGAATAGCATATGCCAAGATTTATTATATATATAAGAAAATCCTTAGCATGATTTCACAATAGATGTTACATAATAAGAAAAAATTTTATGATATGCACTCTTTACAAAAAGTATCTCATCTAAATTAACAAGATACACATTTCCCAAAGAGCAACTGCTATCTACCTCAAGGGAAGTACAAAATAGTAGCATCCCGCAAGTCCACTGAATACAAAAAAAGAAACCTTACGGTCTTCAACCACTGAAGTGAGCCCATAAGGTGACAATAAGGAAGGCAAAATATCTAGGACTGCTCCTCACCAAGAAGATCCTCTACCGGGGTAATAATAAGAATGCCTCGGCCCAAAAGGGAGTAAGAAACAGTAATAATAAGAACAACATTAAATAATGAGAGTAATATGCAGTATGGAGCAAGGCACAAAAGTAGCAATGCCACGAACAAAGTTCATACATGAATTGAAAAGTAACCAAACCCTACCAAATTGCTTGCATGATAAGTTGAAAAGAAGGACTGTGGTGGGGGCCTTATACATCCACCCACACTCCAGCCTATAAGCCCACTATGGTGGGGGCCTAACATACCACCCACACTCCAGTATAAAAGAAGCCACTGTGGTGGGGGCTTGAAATTCCACCCACACTCCAGTATAAAAGATGTCAATGTGGTGGGGGCCTGAAATACCACCCACACTCCAGTATATAAGAAAAAAATATCATTTCAATTTATACTTATAAGCAACTTACTTGGTTTGGCATTTCTTTTTCTATGGTGGCAAACCGAGCCAATTCAAATGAATCACAAGGTAATTCTTACCTTGGAATAACCAAAGAAGCACTTCCAAACAGCTGGAAAAGTCAGTACAATAACTGAAAGAATGTACAACATTATAAGAAGAGTCAAGAGGAATCAAAGGGAATATTTCCCAATATATGACCAAAAAGACTCAAAACAATGAGTAACTACCTCATTAGTTGGCTTAATAAACCAATCAAAAGATGACAAGATAAACAGTCAGAATAACCCTTAAGACAAAATCACGACATAAACTAATCATTAACATAGCAGCGTTCGACAAGGGTCGTCACAAAAATTTAGGGTTTACAAAACACCCCCAAAGGAAACAACTCCTTAACATCCCAGCCCACCTAACGGAGTTTATTGGGGCGACACGGGAAAGAACAAGAAGGATTGCAACTAAAAACACAACTACCAAAAGAAAATCGGCAAGGGCTACCATCGATCGACGGGATGGCCTGCCGATCGACGGGAAGGCCTGCCGATCGATAATCGACGGGTGGTCCCGCCGATCGATGGGAGATTTCGTTGATCGACGGGAACCTTCGTCGATTTTGACTTAGGCGCTCTAGTTCCGCTGATTTAAAATCTAAACCCACTACCAAGCCCTCCATGAAGTGACACAGCTGCTCCTAAACCCTTCTAACAGGTAAGGAATTAAAAGCTAAATGAATTGAAACTTTATGAGTGATAATTATAATAATTATAATAATCATAAATAGAATAATAATAACAAAAATAATAAACATGACCCAGCCTGGTAAAAAATAGGGAAGAAGAACTTTTCTTGCCTTAACCAAAATCCAAAGCCGCAAAACCTCCTTCTCCGAGGAAGAACTCGATGAGAGCTCTCCGACTCCCCACATCGGCGAGAGCTCCGACCACCTCCACCACCGGAGATAACCTCCGATGAAACCCTAGTCTCCGACCTCCTCTTTCTCTCGACTGGATCTCGCAAAAAAAATAAGAAAATAAAGATAGGTGTACGGCACGCCTAAGAAGAAAAGACAAATCCAAATTAAAGGACACAGGAAATGGAATCCTCCTTGATCCCACTAACTCCTCCTATAAAAATATGAGCAGATTTCATAAAATTTAAATATATATATATACTTTTACAAGAATATATTTATATATACTTTTACAAGCATCGCGCCGGAGGCGGGCAAAGCCCGCCGTCGTCGGCCGGGTACTGTCGCACTTGGCCGTATGGGCGGAGTCCCGTGTCGGGCACTAGTATATTTATAAGAATATATATATATATTGTATAGAATTTGATAAGGAAACTCTTATAAGATAATTCACATGCTAATTAAATATTTCATAACAGGATAAATAAGGATTTTTATCAAACGCGGCCTCGCGAACACCCGAGATGGACTACGATGACACACCTACGACGGTAACACCCACGCTACAATGGACTTAATCATTCGATCAAAAATAATAATTAATATTTTCATTTCAAATAATCTATTCAAAATTTTGGGGCGTTACACGGATCGAGTCATCTTTGGCAACATTCTGGTTCCAAATTTGGCAATCCCTCCTACCGCGCTGCGGTAAGGGTAGCACGCCGCATTAGCGTTATCTCTTTCCTAGCCATCAAATCTCCTTCCTTTTTTGCTCCTCAATCAGCATCATGATTGTGGGACTTCCATAAGTTACCGTCGGGCGATAGTCCTAATGCATCGCGGTAAGAGTTGTTATATTCACTCCTGACGACATTCCTTTTTCGATGAATGTTTCCTTCTCGACGACGTTTCTAAATATGAAGAAGCTACCGCCAGCGGTAGCATTAGCGCACCGCGGTAACTAACAGAGCACTGTATCTATAGAGGATCGTCGTCTTTCTTATTTGTACTCATATGGGCTTGAGAGCTAAAGTTCCTGCATACTATAAACACATGACATGTATGATCAAATATAATGAGATTTGTTTTTCTCAAACTAAGAGATGTGGAAAGCATGTTCCAATAGTCTTGTCCTTAACTGGGGAGGGTTCTAGTGGGGCCTTGAGAGGTACTAGGGGAAATAATGCTAGGTTAAGCAATCTCTTTGGTTTGCATATGTGACTAACACCACAACCTACGACATGTGTGTAGCTCCTCAAGCCCATCCGACACGTATTACAGGGCTAGGGTGTAGACATATAGTTAGGGTATTTTTAATCTTAGGCATATTTATATTTTATCCATTGCATGAACATTATTATACATTTTATAATCATTTAATTCATGCATCTTTAGTTTCCAAAAACTCATATTTTGTGTTTTGCATAATTACATCTTTTTGATCCTTCATGATTTTGAAAAACATGATATTTGAAAAATAACATTTCACACCTTAGGCCAAAAATATTAAATCCGCAACTTTTTCAATATTTTTCAAAACTCTTGGCGGTAGTTGGTGTCCCTTATCTTCAAAAATAGTAATCAATAAAAATTATCGAAAACTATGATTTATATGCAGAAGAACAAATCTTTTTCTGCTAGCACCGCATGATAGTACCTAATGCCGACGGTAGAATTAAAATTCAAATCTCCCTTATTTTTGTATTTTTCTCTGGAATAAAAGATCATTAAACTGATGATGGCTGTACAACCCCGATATTCGCCAGGAAGAAATCAGCAGCTCGCGCTCGAGGAGGCGAGCCAAGAGGGGCAAACCCTGAACTCCGACGAGGCAGGCCAAGGAAGAGCAAGAGACTGCGCAGGCGAGCGAGCCCGGAACCTTGGGGTACAGTTAGCCATTTTGGGGTGCGGATAGCCATCCTGGGGTTCGCCGACCCAGAGGCTCGCGAGCTCCACTCGCGAGGGAGGTCGGCTTGGCCGGGTCGCTATTGGCGAGCCCAACCATTCGAGGAAGGAGTTCGCTAGGCGAGCCCGCCTAGAGGGAGAGCAAATAGTCATCCGGGGACTCGCCGAGGTAGTGCGGGCGAGCGAGCCATGTAATGTGCTGATAATACCTCTGGGGTTTGCCGACCCAGAGGCTCGCAAGCTCCACTCGCGAGGGAGGTCGCGAAGCGGGCTGGCTCGCCCCGTAAAAGTCTAGGAATGGATTTTTACCAAGAGGCCCCCGGTGGTCTGCGTTTAGCCTCTCCAAACAGCGGAGTTTGGCTGTTAGCAGACCAATCCGGTGTGCGGATAGTGAGAATGGACAGCGGGATTTGGTTATTGACAGACCACAAAACTAAAATCTATAAATAGACCTCAAAGGGCACCTTGGAGGAGGGCGGTTCAGGATCTTTGAGCTTTTCTCTCCCTAAGTCGCTTTGGTTTGGGTTCTCTAGCTCTCCAAGGTGCCCGAGTCTTAGCTTTGGCTTGGGAGGGGAAGCGCTCAACGATCTTCCGGGTTAGTGGAGAGAACTCCTCGCTGAGACTCGGGTCTTTTTTCTTTGCTCAAATCGTCGGCCTTATCTCTCCCTCGGGACCGGTAAGGGCTAGCTGCCCCTCATTTCGGTGAGGGCCCCGAGCTCCACAAGAGACCGAGAAATCGGTTTCAACATTTTGGTGCGGTGAGCGTGGAGCGCGGCTGGTTCAAGAAAGTCCCAGAGAAGAGTTATGGCTGGAGATGAAGAGCAGGGCGAGGAGTTCGGCGAGACCCCTCAGGAGGCAATGGCTAGGATGTTCGCGGATTTCAGGAAGGAGGTGCTCGACACCTTGGGGTTCACGGTCACGGCTCTGCGAAGTGAGTTTGCGACCCCGGCACCTCAGACGACCACTCCCCCAACAACAGTCGGCGAGAGGGCACCAGGAGGAAGGGCTGGAAAAGAAGTTGCAGTTGAACCAGGACATGACAGGGAAGGGCGAGTGCTGTTCGCCAGTCCGGCGAGCCCGGTGTTAGCGAGCTCCGCGCCGGCGAGTTCGGTGCCGACAAGCTCTGCCCCAGCGAGCGCGGCGCAGGCGAGCGCACGCCAGGAAGATGCGGCGACAGTCGGGGTGGTTCAGGCGAGCGTCGCCCTCGCGAGTGCGATCCCAAGCTTGACGAGCGAGCTAGGTCCGCGAGCCGAGCGCGAGAAGATGGCAGGAGGGGGAAGTCCCTTCTGCGAGTTGGTGTTGTCTGCACCCGTTCCAGCGGGGTTTGGGGAATGGGATAGAGTGTACTACAATGGCAGAGATGACCCAGTTCAGCATCTGCAATCTTTCGAGGACTCGGTCTCCATCAGGCCGATGTCCGATGCCTTCAAGTGTCGGCTCTTCGCCGTCACTCTCAAGGAGAAGGCCAGGGACTGGTTTCATTCACTTCCGGCAGGCTCTATCTACGCGTTCGAGGACCTGCGCCGAAGTTTTTTGTTGAGATTTTCAACTTCAAAAAGGAGGAAGAAGGACGCTGATTCCCTCTTCGCGGTGAAGCAGGAGTCCAGGGAGACGTTGGCTCAGTATGCGGATCGGTTCCAGGAGGAAGTGCAGCTCACTCAGGAGGTGCCTGGCTTTGCACTTCAACTCGCCTTCACGGTCGGGTTGAAGGAAAGCTTTTTCAAGATGGCGTTGAAGAGGAAGGCCCCCGTCTCCTATGAGGAGCTGATGGAGAGGGTGGCAGAGGAAGTAGCAAGCGAAGAAGCCAACCCAGAGCTCACCAAGAGGCTAGCAAAGCTCAGTGAGCCAGAGATGAGGCAGTAAGAGGTCAGAAGAAGGGAAGAGCCCCGGGCCCCGGAGGGGGGATGGAGGCCGCAAGGTGGAGGAATGCAGGGGCAGGGAAGGGGTTACGGCCCAGGAAGGGGTAACCGTTTCGAAGGTCAATGGAGACCCCCCCAGTTGGGGTGGAGGCAGGGCCCGATGCAGTTACCTCCCCCACCTCAACAGGCCATGGCAATTGGCCGGGGAAGAGGCAGGGGAAGGGGAGGAGAAGCGGAGACGGCGGCCGCTAGGAGAAGAAGGAACAGGATAGCAGAGACCGGGGCAAGGGAAGTGGCGGTGCCATATTGCATCTTCCACGATGTGGAAGGCCACTCAACGGACACCTGTCCGGAGTTCCTGGAGGTGAAGAGGGGCAGAGCGCCCGCGCCACCACAGCAGCAGCCATTAAGGATCGTGGAGGTGGAACCTCGGGAGGAGGAGGAGGAAAGGTGTGAGGATAGAGCAGATCTGGGGAATAGGGGAGGGATCAGAGTGATCCATGGGGGGGTAGGGGTGGAGGCAACCCGCAAGGCTAGTCTCCATACCATCTACCGCCGGAGCGTAGCGTCAACATCCACCGCTCCACCCCCGGCCGAAAAAATTATTTTCACTCAGAAGGACATGCCGAGCTACGAGGACCCGTTCTGCGACGCGCTGGTCATCCAGACGGCGATCGAGAACTTCACCGTCTCCCGAATCCTAGTAGACAATGGGAGTTCGGTCAATGTCATCTTCAAGAAGGCATTCGACAAGATGGAGGTGGAACCCAGAAGGGTGTTGGCCTCGGATGGCCCTCTGTTCGGATTTTCGGGGGAGAGGAAGGAAGTAGAAGGAGGGGTGGGGCTCCATGTGACCCTGGGTGGGCAGTCTCGGAACTGTCGCTTTGTCATAGTGGACGCCCCGAGCAGTTACAGCGCTATCTTCGGACGGCCCCTCATCAGCGCGTTCCGCTGCGTCCCTTCCACTTTTCATCAGTGCCTCAAGTTCAACGACGGAGGGGTCCAGGTGCGGATCAGGGGGGATCCCAAGGTGGCAAGACAGTGCTACGTGACGGCTGTCAACACCATCTCCTGGATGGGAGAAGCTGAGGAGTGGGATAAGGTGATGGAGGAGGCGGCCGAAGTCGGAGGTTTGGAGGTAGCCGAAGAGAAGGAGGGAGATGAAGTTCATACCCAGGAAGGGGTAGCTGAGGTACCCCGGGCGGGGAGAAAGGAAGAAGAGGAGAAGGCCCAGGAGGGAAGGGCGGAAGAGCTTATGGTGGTAGAGGAGAAAGTCGAGGAAGAGACCCAGGCTCCCGCTTGTGCCGAAGAGGAAAGGGCTTGGGGAGAACAGTCCCGGTTGGAGGCTATGGACGAGGTCGTAGAGCTCAGCCCAGGAGATCAAGCGGAGATTCTGGCTTGCGTACAAAAGAACGTGGACGTCTTCGCTTGGAGCGTCGTGGAAATGCCCGAGATCGACGCGGATGTGGCGTGCCATCGCCTCAACCTCGACCCCGGTGCCCGCCCCATCCGTCAGAAGAGGAGGGCCGTCGCGTACAAGCTGGAGGGACCCATCCGCGAAGAGGTGGGCAAACTCCTGCAGGCCGGGTTTGTATCGGAGATCCAGTATCCAGGCTGGGTCTCCAACGTCGTTATGGTAAAGAAGGGAGGAGGTAAGTGGCGTATGTGTATCGACTTTTCACTTCTTAATAAATCATGCCCGAAAGATTGCTACCCCCTGCCCAGAATCGACGCGCTGGTTGACTCAGCCGTCGGTTTTTCTGTAATGTCTTTCTTAGATGCTTTTTCAGGTTACCATCAAATCCGCATGCATCCCCCGGACATCAAGGATGTTTCCTTCATCACAGGGGATGGATGTTATTGCTATAAGATGATGCCCTTCGGGCTCAAGAACGCAGGGGCTACGTACCAAAGGATGATGGATAGGGTCTTCCGCGAGCAGAAAGGAAGAAATTTAGAAGTCTATGTCGACGACCTCATGGTTAAGAGCCGAGACCTCGAGACTCACCTCCGCGACCTCGAAGAGACATTTGGGACCCTGCGGCGGTACAAGATGAAGCTCAACCCCCTGAAATGTGTCTTCGGGGCGAGCCGAGGGAAGTTCCTGGGCCATTTGCTCACCCCCGCAGGAGTGGAACCCAACCCCGACAAAGTTAAAGCGGCGATGGAGCTGGGGTCGCCAAGAAATCCGAAAGAGGTTCAGAGCCTCACAGGGAAATTGGCGGGGCTCAGCAGATTCCTCTCCAAGGCGGGGGAAAAGTGTGCACCTTTCTTCAAAGTACTGCGGGGCAACAAGAAGTTTGAATGGACCCCGGAGTGCGAGAAGGCCTTCCAGGCTCTGAAAGAACAGCTCACTCAAACCCCTCTGCTCCAGGGACTGAAGCCAGGGGAGGACCTGTCCCTATACCTAGGGGTAGGATCCGAAGCAGTAAGTTCCGTGCTGATCCGGGAGGAGGCGAAGAAACAGTTCCCAATCTACTACGTCAGCCGAGTGCTGAAGAAGGCGGAACTCCGGTACCCGATCCTAGAAAAGTTAGCCTTCGCATTGGTGGTGTCGGCCCGGAGGCTCCGACCTTACTTTCAAGCCCACTCAATCAAAGTAGTGACGGACCATCCGCTCCGCAAAATCATGGAAGGGGTGGAGCACTCAGGAAGGTTGGCGAAGTGGTCCGTGGAGTTAAGCGAATTCAACATCACGTTCGCACCCAGGACATCCATCCGGGCTCAAGCGGTGGCAGACTTCATGGCCGACTACGCGGCCGAAGTGGGGGAGCACGAGCCACCTCCCCCAGAAGCATGGAAGATGTTGGTGGATGGAGCGTCGGGAAAATGCTCCTATGGAGGGGGAATAGTCCTGGTGAGTCCTCAGGGGACTCGGATTGAGCAAGCCTTAAACATCCAATTCCCAATCACCAACAACCAGGCCGAGTACGAAGCAGTGATAGCGGGCCTTCGGCTAGCCCGAGAACTAGGTGTGCAGGACGTGGAGGTCTCCACGGACTCCATGGTGGTAGCATGCCAGATCAAAGGAGAGTTTGAAGCAAAGGACCCAACCCTCCTACTATACCTAGAAAAAGTCAAAGGAGTCATCGGGCAGTTCCACACCTTCTCAATCAAGCACGTGCCGAGGGAGGAGAGCACCCAGGCGGACCTCCTAGCCAAGTTCGGTCCCCGAGCGGGGGGGGACGACTTCAGAACTCTTCCGGCCCTCCATCGAGGAAGGAGAATTGATGGAGGTAGATCAACAAGCCTCATGGATGGATCCGTTCATCACCTTCTTATCCTCTGGGCAGTTCCCTGGAGATGATGTGGATAAAAGACGCTTCAGGTATAAGTCCGCCTATTACTCTTTGCATGCAGGGGGGCTATATAGAAAGACTCTCTCGGGACTCCTGGCCCGTTGTGTCTCCGAGGAGGAGGTCCCGAGAGTGCTGGAAGAAATCCACTCCGGAGAGTGCGGCAGTCACTCCGGGAGTTGGACCCTGGAAGGGAGGGTGTTGAGACAAGGCTATTTCTGTCCCACTCTCAGCAAGGACGCGGCAGAGTTCACAAGAAAGTGTAAGAAGTGCCAACTCTACGCTCCGCTCCAACTCCTCCCCGCTCAAAGGCTCCGTACCATCATGGCCCCCTGGCCCTTCGCCATATGGGGGTTGGACCTGGTCGGCCCCTTTCCCCAAGCCAGCGGCCAGAGGAAGTTCCTGCTGGTCATGATCGACTACTTCTCCAAGTGGGTAGAGGTGAAAGCACTTGCTAAGGTAACCTCTCAGGTTGTGAGGAATTTTGTGTGGGGAGAAATTATTTGCAGGCATGGACTCCCTCTAGCTATAGTGACGTACAATGGGCCACAGTTTGCGAGTGAAGAGGTTGTCGGCTTTTGCACTCAGCTCGGCATCGACCTCAGGTTCGCTTCAGTCCACCATCCGAGGAGCAATGGGCAAGTGGAAGCGGCGAACAAGATAATCGTCAACCTGCTAAAAAAGAAAGTGGAGAACCTACGAGGAAGTTGGGTGGAACAACTACCCTCCGTTCTCTGGGCCATGCGTACTACTCCGAATACCGCCACCGGGGAGACTCCATTCAAGCTCTCTCACGGGTCCGAGGCCGTTCTCCCCATAGAGTTTGAGGTGAAGACCCCCCGGGTGATCGCCGCAAGCGAGGGGGATGAAGAGTGGTTAGAAGGTAACAATGCAGAGCAGAAGCTGGCCTTGGACTTGGTGGAAGAACTCCGAGACTTGGCTACCATCAGACAGGAAGAGGTCAAACGGCGGATGGCTCGATATTTTGACAAACACATCCGGATCAAGCACTTCCAGAAAGGGGACCTAGTCCTAAAGAAGGTTGATGCGGCTGGCAGAGGGGCCGCGGTGGGTAAGCTTAACCCCAACTGGGAGGGCCCATATATCGTAAGCGAGGTGCTCAAGTCGGGGGGGGTATCACCTCCAGGATGTGGAAGGGGTACCTCTCGACCGAGCTCGGAGTGGGGATGATTTGAAACGATTCTACCCTTGAAAGTTTTATTATGTTGTTTAAATCACTGTCTTACTTTCATTTGTTATGCTTCTAACTGCTGCGGTGCCGAGGTTGGACACATTGGTGCTGGAATGCCCCAGATCGATTCCGCTCCCGGGCTCTCACCTAGACGGGGGGTTCTGGTTGATCTCTGGAGAGGATGGCAAGGTTGGACACATTGGTGCTGGAATGCCCCAGATCGATTCCGCTCCTGGGCTCTCACCTAGACGGGGGGATCTGGTTGATCTCTGGAGAGGCTGGCAAGGTTGGACACATTGGTGCTGGAATGCCCCAGATCGATTCCGCTCCCGGGCTCTCACCTAGACGGGGGGTTCTGGTTGATCTCTGGAGAGGCTGGCAAGGTTGGAAGCATTGGTGCTGGAATGCCCCAGATCGATTCCGCTCCCGGGCTCTCACTAGACGGGGGGTTTAGGTTGATCTCTGGAGAGGCTGGCAGGGTTGGATAAGCATTGGTGCTGGAATGCCCCAGATCGATTCCGCTCCCGGGCTCTCACTAGGCGGGGGGTTCAGGTTGATCTCTGGAGAGGCTGGCAAGGTGATAAGCATTGGTGCTGGAATGCCCCAGATCGATTCCGCTCCCGGGCTCTCACTAGACGGGGGGTTCAGGTTGATCTCTGGAGAGGCTGGCAAGGTGATAAGCATTGGTGCTGGAATGCCCCAGATCGATTCCGCTCCCGGGCTCTCACTAGACGGAGGGTTCAGGTTGATCTCTGGAGAGGCTGGCAAGGTGATAAGTATTGATGCTGGAATGCCCCAGATCGATTCCGCTCCCGGGCTCTCACTAGACGGGGGGTTCAGGTTGATCTCTGGAGAGGCTGGCAAGGTGATAAGCATTGGTGCTGGAATGCCCCAGATCGATTCCGCTCCCGGGCTCTCACTAGACGGGGGGTTCAGGTTGATCTCTAGAGAGGCTGGCAAGGTGATAAGTATTGATGCTGGAATGCCCCAGATCGATTCCGCTCCCGGGCTCTCACTAGACGGGGGGTTCAGGTTGATCTCTGGAGAGGCTGGCAAGGTGATAAGTATTGGTGCTGGAATGCCCCAGATCGATTCCGCTCTCGGGCTCTCACTAGACGGGGGGTTCAGGTTGATCTCTGGAGAGGCTGGCAAGGTGATAAGTATTGGTGTTGGAATGCCACGGATCGATTCCGCTCCCGGGCTCTCACTAGACGGGTGGTTCAGGACGGTCTCTGGAGAAAATGATAGGGTGATAAGTCTTATGCTGGCAAACTCCTTCTCGCTCGTCGGGCGTGCTCGCTCGGCTAAGAGAGGTCGCGTGCGACAATACGCAAGTGACAAGGACCAATCTCATACGATCCCAAATATCCAGTCCTCGGCAGAAAGGTTGCCTGCACTGAGTAAGAAGCTAGCTCTCGCCAAGAGGAAAAATACCCTACGAAACCTAAAGAAAATACGCGTAGCTAAAGGCGCAACGAGCCCAAGGCAGACGGCGAGAGACCCGAGCAGCCGGAGCGTCCCGCGCGCACCTATCCAATAACGAGCGGCGCGAGAATGACCTCCGCGAAAACGAATCACGAGATGAGCAAGGGCGAGATGGTCGAAAAATGAAAATAACAACGAGAAAAGGAGAGCACAGTGAAAACAAAATCTGCATTCTATGTTTAATAATTCAGTTACAATCTTTGGCGATCTCGCCGATCAAAAATTATAACACGTTACAACACAAAAGGGGGAAGGGCGGCGAGCTTCAGGAATCGCCCGCAGATCCTTCTTCATCATCGCTGTCCTTCACCGGCGGGAGAGGGAGGAAGAGCTCTGGAACAATATCTTCCAGAGTCATGTCAGCCGCATTATCCGCCAAAAGGCCGATCGCCTTCGCCACCGAAAAAATGTAGCGAGCCGACTCTATCGACCCCACACGAATTTCTTCGTCTCGCGCCCGCCGGTCTTCTTTTAAACGGCGAGGCGAAGGGGGAACCACGGCGCGAGTGAGGTCGCTATTTAGGGCCTTCAGCCCGGCCACCTCGCTCTCCAAGTCCTTGATGCGAGCGTTGGCCCTCCCGGCGACCTCGACATCCTGCGAGCAAGTCAGGATAGAGAGATGAAGGGGTTGAGGGAAAATACGAAGTTGGAAGTCTAGATTACTCACCACCCTTGCCTCCATGGCGAGCAGCTTCTCTTTCAGCTGCGTGCTCTCGGCGAGAACTCCCTGGTAGGCCCTCGCGAGCTCCACATTCTGAAGCTCCAGCTGTAAGCAACGCCTCCCAGTCATATGGGCGAGCTCGGCAGAACGCAGCTGGGAGCTCGCGCTCTCATAAGCAAGGGTCCTTGCGGTCTCATCCTTGTAAGACCCTGCATCTTCGCGGCCATAAAGCGCGAACGAAAAGTCAAAGGCGTGACCACTGACAGTCTCCTTCTCCACCCAGGAGGGGAGGATAGAAGAGATGTCCACCCTGTTTGTCTCTGGCTTCCAGGTGACAAGGGGCTCGCCAGTCTCGTCCCGACGCCTCTGGCCGAGCCCGAAGTTATAATGGTTCACCGGGATGGGGAGGGCCGAGGCCCTGACCGCCTCCTGGCCATGATCTTCGTCCTCGCCCGCCGAAAGGCCGGTAAGGTCAAACTGGTCGAAGGCAGCCTCGCGAGTTTCCTTACCTTTCGACGAAGCGAGTGAGGCCGCACTTTTCTTGCTTTTCTTTTTTGGCGGAGACTTCGGGACGGCACCATGACTGCCGGAGGCCCCCGATCTCTTGCGGGAGGAAGGCTCGGCCGGGGTGACGTCTCCTCGGCAGGCTTCCGCCCCCATGGTAGCGAGAGCCATTGTGGCATCGGTCTTCCGGTTGCTCGCGTAAGGTGGATGGAGGGGGAGATCTCACTCGCCTAAAAACAGAATCATAGGGATGAGTACGATAGGCTTGCGAATTGAGACGAATAGGTTAGACAGAGATCTTTACCTTCTCCGGCGAGGACCGGAAGCAGCGAGTCTAGGTTGCGGCGGAGGTAAACGACCTCGAAGTTCTTCTTACAGAAGAACTGATGGAGGAGGGCGTCATGGCCGCCGAGGGCGGTGGGCCGATAGGTGGTCTCGCTATGTTGAATCAGCGAGAAGGGAATGTTGCCGAAGTTCCCCTTGATGACGACAAACTTTTGGGCCCAAAAGTGGGCCTTGTTGACGGTCTCAACCACTTTCGGGCCTGTGCCCACGAAATAAGCTGTCCCATCTTTGTAGGCGCGGAAGGAGAACAGCTTCCGGAAGACAGGAAGGCTGAACTCTATCCGCTCCTCGTGGAGGTAGCAGGCGAAGGCGATGACCACCGCCATGGCATTGGGTGTGAGCTGGCCGGGAACCACGCCATAATGCTTAAGCACCTAACAGGTAGCGAGAACAAGATCAATCCACGCGGCGAGCGAGGCTCGAGTGGCAAAATAAACAACAAACAAGAACGATTGTTACCTGGCGAACTTCTGGCCACAAAGGAAGGCGCAGACCGACCGCGAAGTGGGCGATAGGGATGGCCAACTCGTCGACCAACGGGTCATTGATCACGTCGTCCTCGCTAGGGCGGCGTGCCTCGAACGGGGGGAGAACGAAATCAGCGATCGCGCTAAAGTATTCTTCGTCGGTCAGATTGCAAGAGAAGAAGCTGTGTTCGGCAAAGGCCTTTGCGACCCTCCGCCGACCCTCTGACTCCGCGTCGCCGCCCATCTGGAAGATCTGCGAGAAGGGGAAGAATGCGAGAACGAGAAAGAGCGAGAGCTCTGCAGCAGAAGGTGAAGAAGATCGAGAATAAATGCGGTGGTTGGCTCAATAAAGACCGCCTATTTATAGCCAAAACAAAAAGGCGGGAAGAAGTCCAAGCGTCAGCGAGCACGAGTATCAACAAAAACATCACGTCATGTCCGCGGGCGAGAAAAAAACCTGCGAGGTTAGTACGAACGACACTTTCGAGAGATAAATTTGGCGAGAACAGAGGGTCCGCCCAAGCACAATATAATGTGAAAACGAAAGACTCGCTAGCACCAAGCGAGAAACAATAAAAAGCTAGTAATAATTGTCATAAGAAATAAAGCCAACATATAAGTGGCAAAGATGCGAGTTGCGAGCCATGGCGAGATTGTCTAAAACAGCAATACCCCTTAATGATAATAAGAGCACAACAAAGCAGTTAGCGAGAATCGTGGGGGAGCCATTTCCACCGGCCACCACCCCGCGACCTTGACCTCGGCGGTGCCCTAGAATTATAATATTCCTCCGCCAGGCGACCCTCCCGATCCGTGAGGTAGGCGTAGTCCCTCATCCTCGCTATGTGTACCTCCGGCGTCGTGGCGACCTCATCCTGATCGCGGTGTCTCGCTTGCCGGAGCCTCACACACTCCTCCATCAGGACCGCGTGCCTATCCTCCGCGGCTTCCCTATCCCGCCTCGCTTGCATATTGAGGTCCATCAGCATTCGCCCATGCTTCCTCAAGAGTTCCGCGGCTCGCTGTTTCATCATCTCGGGATCTCGCGGATCACCTAAAAATTCCTCCACCTGATCAGGAAGGGGGGACATCTCGTCGTCGCCTAGTTCAGAATCGGTGTGCGGATTCTCGGCATTATCTGCAAGATCTCACGTCAGATAATGAGCACGAGGTCACGCAGGATGTCGGCGAGGCCATAACGCTTACCGAGAGGGGGGCGAGAACCCGAAGGACGGCCCTGGAACACGTTTCCATAATGGGGGTAAAGAGACTTGCCCAGGCCGGTAGGATAAGCCGTGCTATTGGTCGGGAGAATCTTCGGAGGGGCGGAGCCACCGGTCTCCTCGCTCGTCAGGAGCTGGAACCCGGGCTTGTCAGCGATCCTACCTGGAGGGGGCGGAGATGGAGGCCGCGACGACGGGCGGATCGGGGATTTCAGGGGCGAGACTGTAAGAAAAGGGTAACGGAGATCATATAGGGTTGACATAAGTATTACGGCGTGCGAGATCCAGATCGTACCGGTGGTGTCTTTCCCAGCGAGGTTCGTGTCCACCTGCTGGCTTTTCCGAGACCCCTCAGCACGTTCCTCAACGATCTCGCTCGGCAAAGTATCCTGTGAGGGGAAAAGAATGAAGAGCAACTTATCGGCGTGAATTTGAATAACTCATACCTTCTCGGGGCGGCGATCGTCCGGAGAGGAGTCCAGCACCACAGAGTCGTCCCCAGAGAGGCGAACCGCTTTCGCCTTCTTGACTTTTGGCGACTGGGCGGGGGGCGGCCGGCTCATCCAGGCGGGTACCTTGGTCGTGGAAGGTAGCCCACCGGCTCTCAACGCCCTCAGGCGAGTCTCTGCTTCTTCGGAAATCGGCATCTCCCGGCAGCTAAGACAAGAAAGGAAGGAAAAGAAGCGACGCGCACCGGTGGGGGTTCAGGACGGTATTTATAACCTGCATGGTGGGTCCCACCAAAGATTCCTGACAGGTCATCTGGGGGCGGTCGAATATCCGTGGTTGGACGATTCTTCGCGAGGACATTAGTCTTCGCGAAGAGCGGGGATTATGTACAACCCCGATATTCGCCAGGAAGAAATCAGCAGCTCGCGCTCGAGGAGGCGAGCCAAGAGGGGCGAACCCTGAACTCCGGCAAGGCAGGCCAAGGAAGAGCAAGAGACTGCGCAGGCGAGCGAGCCCGGAACCTTGGGGTACAGTTAGCCATTTTGGGGTGCGGATAGCCATCCTGGGGTTCGCCGACCCAGAGGCTCGCGAGCTCCACTCGCGAGGGAGGTCGGCTTGGCCGGGTCGCTATTGGCGAGCCCAACCATTTGAGGAAGGAGTTCGCTAGGCGAGCCCGCCTAGAGGGAGAGTAGATAGTCATCCAGGGACTCGCCGAGGTAGTGCAGGCGAGCGAGCCATGTAATGTGCCGATAATACCTCTGGGGTTTGCCGACCTAGAGGCTCGCAAGCTCCACTCGCGAGGGAGGTCGCGAAGCGGGCTGGCTCGCCCCGTAAAAGTCTAGGAATGGATTTTTACCAAGAGGCCCCCGGTGGTCTGCGTTTAGCCTCTCCAAACAGCGGAGTTTGGCTGTTAGCAGACCAATCCGGTGTGCGGATAGTGAGAATGGACAGCGGGATTTGGTTATTGACAGACCACAAAACTAAAATCTATAAATAGACCTCAAAGGGCACCTTGGAGGAGGGCGGTTCAGGATCTTTGAGCTTTTCTCTCCCTAGGTCGCTTTGGTTTGGGTTCTCTAGCTCTCCAAGGTGCCCGAGTCTTAGCTTTGGCTTGGGAGGGGAAGCGCTCAACGATCTTCCGGGTTAGTGGAGGGACCTCCTCGCTGAGACTAGGGTCTTTTTCTTTGCTCAAATCGTCGGCCTTATCTCTCCCTCGGGACCGGTAAGGGCTAGCTGCCCCTCATTTCGGTGAGGGCCCCGAGCTCCACAAGAGACCGAGAAATCGGTTTCAACAATGGCGCATCCCCTCCGACACTCCTTGATGATGATGACCCGGCTGCCGAAGCGCTGCGCCACAAAGATCTACGGTGCCATGACGATGCTGATGGAAGACCGCGTTATAATCTCCGCCTGCGGCGTGCCAAAACCGCCATGAAGAATTAGACTCTTATTCATGCACTTTTATTTTATATTAGTAAATATAAAATTATTTCATGATACATGATAATTTTATATTTATTAAAGTGATTGTTATTTTAATTTTGAACTATTAATTTCAGTTTGGTGTGTATTTAACCATACGGATGGATGAGATTTCATCTCCATCATGGATGGTTATGATGTTGTGTAAACTCCTATTTAAAGGGGTCTTTATGTTGGAATGAGAACCATTGAAGATTGAAAACCTAATTTCCCCCTCTTGGAAATTTCGGCCAAGGTAGAGCCTTCTCCTTGCCGCCCCCTCTCTCTTGGTGTGACTCCAAGGCCGTCTCCCTCCATCCTCTTCGGTGCGACTCCGGCGAGACTTCCGCGGTGCGACTCCAAGGAAGAAAGGGTGCTTCTCCGTTCGGTGCGATGCCGGTGGAATCGTGGAGAGAGAGATTCTCCCACCTTATCTTGTGTGTTCATCTTCTTGGTTGGGTAACCCCTTCCCTTGCTGGTGATTCTTTCTACGCTTTAGTTTGTGGAGCTTTTTGTCGAATCGTTTTATCCGTGGCTTTAATTTTCTCGCTTGCAAAAATCTAAAATCTAAGTGTTGTTATTGAACCTCTTGTTGTTCGGATCCGGTAGATCCGGTGCGGGAGCGAAACTTGGCCTAGCCTTGATTTGCTCTCCAAGATTGGCGCACTTGGCGCTAATAAGGGAGTTAATCTCAACTAACGTTTTATCGCCACTTGAATGTTCACCACCGCTCCAAGAAAATTGCCGCTGCGTTTTGAAATGAATCGATTGATGGAATAGATGCTTGTCTAGGTGCGGTGAGTTGTGTGCTTGTTGGAGAGGTAGGTCTTAAGGACGTTGTAATGAGTCCGGCTTACGGTGAGTTGTGTGCTTGTTGGAGAGGTAGGTCCTAAGGACGTTGTATCGAGTCCCGCATATTTTTTTTATCTTTCGGATTTGGAGAGCCAACCGACCCCTTTTCGTTCGCTTTTGGTCGGATCCCTCCATGTTATTTTATTCTCTGTGATGAATGTTTGTTCCGTTAGCGTAACGTCCACGTCGTCACGGTATCCCTACATCAATTTGGTATCAAAGCAGGTCGTTTCAACTCCCACATTGCAAACATCCTCGCTGCGATCCTTGTTGGTCGTTCTAATCAATAGGAAAATCTGAAAATTTTCGGATTCGTCTGCGTCTAGTAAAATCTCAGAAATTTAAAACTTGTCAGAAAAATCTGAAATTTTTTCTGTAGCTTCCTGCACGTATTTCCAGCAACATTAAAACTGAAACTTTTTCGATTCGTCCTCATTAGGTCGGCCTAAAATTAGAAGCGTTGTAATTCTGTCTAGGTGGTGTGCGAATAGCGGTCTGAAATCTGAAATTTTGGTCAAAATTCAAAAAAAAAAAAATTTGAACGATTTCCGTATTACGCACATCAGGAATCTATAAAAATATCCTATGTTCAATCTAGCTACAGCCCTAGGAAAAATCATCTTCCCAAAGTTGTTCCTGAACCTGAATGCACACTCGGTTAGGAACGGAGTACACGACACTGTCTACGTCTAGAATGGCTGCGAATCAGGACAATGATCACAACACCGAGGCCATCGCAGGTCTACGTACTGAACTGACTGAGATTAGGACGATGTTAGAACAAATCTTACGAAATCAAGGAGGGCCGCCACCACCACCCGGTGATGTTGGGGGGCACAACCGGCAACAACCGGTCACTGATTCGGATTCTGATGGGGACCATCCCCGTGTGCCCCCTCGATAATGCCGCCCCGAGCGTGGTTTTGATATCACTAGAGCCATCAAGATTGATTCCCCCACCTACGATGGCATGGGAGTCCCCCAGGTCTTCCTTAGCTGGGTAGTTGATATGGAATGTTACTACCAGTGGCACAATCTCACGGATCTCCAAAAGGTCCAAGTTGCCCGCATGAAGTTGACAGATCGTGCGAAAACCTTTTGGCTGAATTAGGAAAGGAGGTTGGGAGCCGGACAGGAAGTCCCACCTATCGGATGGGTGGTGATGAAAAATTTGCTCACCGACCAATACGTTCCCGCTTACCACCGAACACAAATGTTCGATGAACTAGCCACCCTGCGGCAAGGTTCAAAGTCAGTGGCTGAGTATATGGGAGAGTTGAAAGACCGTATGGTGCGTTGCGAGCTTAGGGAACCCCCAGAGGTCACATTATCCAGGTTTCGTAAGGGGCTTCAACCCGATATCCAGCGGAAGCTCTTGCGCTACGGGCACACAGATCTGAACACGACTTTCAATGCCGCCCTAGACATTGAAAAACACTTGGCCGCCAAGGCTCACTCCCGTTATTCCCACATGAGGAATAAGACCACCGTGGGAGCGTCTTCTTCCACCTATCCGGACAGGGGAAAATCTAGAACCACCGAGTCTAAATCCATCGTGATCACCGCTAGGAACACTAGGAACCCCACGAGTGAGCGTGTTCCCATTGGAAAAGTTAGCAAGGCCAATACCATGTGATATTCTTGCGGTTTTCAAGGCCACTACGCCTTTGAATGCCCAATTAAGACTAAGGCCGTTGCCCTCTTAGACATGGCCGCCGATTCTACTGATTATGTGTATGAGGCTGCTGAGGAGAGCGACCCCGAAGGGGTCCCAAGCGATTTGGAAGACGATCCCCCCTCATGGTGATGCGTTGTATTCTGACTACTCCACATCCACTAGATGACTGGAGGAGGAAGAGTATCTTTTCTCTGATCTTTAAGAGTGGTGATGAGCTGTGCAAGCTCATTATAGATAGCGGTAGCTGTGTGAATGTTATCTCTGAGAATGCCATTAAGCGTATGAATCTGACCACAGAACCACACCCCACACCCTACCAGGTAGCTTGGATTAGCAAGGTTACCGTCCCGGTTAGCAAGCGTTGCCTGGTCCCTCTTACCTTTAAATCTTACACGGATGAGGTCTGGTGTGACGTCCTTCCCAAGGACGTGTGCCACGTGTTATTAGGCCGCCCTTGGATTTATGACCGTGACAACACACATTTTGGTCGAGCCAATACTTATGAATTCAAATTCAACGGTAAGACCATCACATTGAGACCGACCGTTCCGAAGGAGCCGGTAGCTTTGTCTAAGGACTCTACTGTCCCGGCCGAGAGGAAGGCTTTGAGCCTAGTTGGTAGGAGAGAGTTTGTGAGAGATCCTTTTCTTGAGGGAGTTATATACGCTTTAGTTCTTATGAGTGCGAAGGGTGAATCAGAAGCGTTGGATGAGTTGCCTAGGGAGTTACGAGCACTTTTGGATGAATATAAGGACGTGTACCCAGACGAGTTGCCTTCTGTGTTACCTCCATTGAGGAACATACAACATGCGATAGATCTCATTCCGGGTTCATCCCTGCAGAACCAACCCCACTATAGGCTTCATCCCGTGGCCCACAAAGAGCTGCAGACTCAGATCGAGGATTTGATGAAAAAAGGATTCATCAGGAGTAGCATGAGTCCTTGTGCGGTGCCAGCCCTTCTTGCCCCCAAGAAGGATGGTACGTGGCGGATGTGTGTTGATAGCCGCGCTATCAACAAAATCACCATCAAGTACTAATTTCCTATACCACGCTTAGATGACCTTCTCGATGTCTTGTCTGGCGCCACGATATTTTCTAAGTTAGATTTACGAAGCGGCTATCACCAGATAAGGATCCGCGAGGGAGATGAGTGGAAGACGGCATTTAAGTCTAAGGACGGGTTATACGAGTAGCTTGTGATGCCCTTCGGGCTATCCAATGCCCCCAGCACATTCTCCCAGATGATGACGCATGTCTTTCAGCCATTCATGGGGAAATTTGTAGTTGTCAACTTCGATGACATCTTGGTTTACAGCACTACCACCACCGAGCACATATCCCACATGAGAGTGGTTCTATCCACCCTACGGAAGGAAACTTTATTTCTGAATCTCAAGAAATGCACTTTCCATGTCACGGAGGTGGAGTTTTTAGGCTACATCGTTGGAACGGAGGGCATTAGAGTCGACCCTAGCAAGGTTAAGGTGATTAAGGACTGGCCTGTGCCGACCACGATATGTGAGGTTAGGAGCTTCCATGGGTTGGCAACTTTCTACCGCCGTTTCATCAAAGACTTTAGCAGCATCATGGCCCCCATTAGTGACTGCATGAAAAGGGGTGAATTTACTTGGACGAAGTCCGCCACCTTCGCTTTCCAACGCATCAAAGAGCTTATGACTGAGGCAGCCGTCTTACGTCTACCTGACTTCTCGAAAGTCTTTGAGCTTACTTGTGATGCTTCGGGCGTGGGGATAGGAGGTGTCTTGAGTCAGGAAGGGTACCCTGTGAGTTTCTTCAGTGAAAAGTTGGCGGGCGCTAAATTGAATTATTCCAACTATGATAGGGAATTTTATGCGGTCATTAGATGCTTGCACCACTGGCGACATTATCTCCTCTCTAAGGAGTTCGTGATCCTCTCCGATCACGAAGCATTACGATTTATCAATGGACAACATAAAATCAGCCCGCGTCACGCCAAGTGGGTATCCTTCCTACAGGGCTACATGTTTAATCTCAAACACCTTAAGGGAGCGGACAATCGGGTCGCGGACGCTCTTAGTCGCCTAGCCCTTTTAGTCACCACTATGGAGGTTAACGTTGTCGGGTTCGAGCGAATCAAAGATTAGTAAGCTACATGCCCGGATTTTCAGGATTCTTACCTTTCTGCCCAGGATAGTTCCCCCACCACTATTACTGCGTTCGTTATCAAGGATGGTTACCTCTTTAGGCATGGGAAATTATGTATTCCGCAGTCATCTTTACGCCTCCATATCATCTGGGAACTGCATAGTGGCAGGTTGAGTGGCCACTTCGGTAGGGATAAGACTATCACCCTGGTTGAGGAAAAGTTTTATTGGCCAAATCTGAAGGCAATGGTAGGACGGGTAGTGAGTAGTTGCCATACTTGCCAAGTTTCCAAGGGCACCAAAACCAACGTCGGGTTATATACTCCATTGCCTATACCTTCCGTACCGTGGGAGGATGTGAGCATGGATTTTGTCTTAGGCCTACCCAGCACTTTTCGTCGTCACGATTCTATCTTCGTAGTTGTGGATAGGTTCTCCAAAATGACATACTTTATACCATGTACTAGAACCGACGACGCATCTCATATCGCAAAGCTATATTTTAAGGAAGTTGTTAGTCACCGAGGAGTGGCGAAGACAATTGTCTCGGATAGGGATGTTAAGTATACGAGCTACTTCTGGAAGACACTTTGGATCCTAATGGGTACCAAACTATTGTTTTCCTCCGCCTATCATCCTCAAACCGATGGGCAAACTGAGGTGGTTAACCGGAGCCTAGGGAACCTTCTTAGATGTCTCGTGAGTGATCATAAAGGCACATGGGATCTTCTTCTTCCCCACACTCAGTTAGCCTACAACAATTCCAAAAATTGGTCCACCGGTTTGTCGCCAAATGAGATTGTCCACGGGTACAAGGCCCCTGTGCCTCTTGACTTGGTTCCCTTACGCCCAACTTACAAGGCAAGTCAATTTGCACAATCATTCGCCCAACATATTCACGACCTTCATGCACGTATACGAGCTACCTTGACCAATCAGTATGATTCTTATCAGGCACATGCCAATATACATCGGAGAGTGTCACACTTCAAGGGTCTTAGTACGATTAGTTCCCGAACGTTTGCCATCTGGCACCGTTAAAAAGTTAGCATCTAAGCGCGCCGGCCCTTTTCGGATCATCAAGAAAATAGGTGACAACGCTTTTGTTTTGGATTTGCCTGCCGAATGGGGAGTCTCCCCTATTTTTAACGTCTCGGATTTAACGATGTTCGTATCGCCTCCACATGAGTTGAGTTCCTTGACGTCTTCTCCTTCCACCAAATCTTCTAATGGGTTGGGGAGTGGTAGTACGGATGACCTCTCTCTATCGGTTCCCATAGGTTTTTCACCGGATGGTAAGTCGCATACTTTTATTCCTACTGCTGATATGTTTCACAGGTTTCCGAAGACTATTCTCACTCCGGACATGATACTGTCTGCGGAGCCACTTACTACCTCGGAGGGTGATACTTACCGCTTCCTCATCCATTGGCGTGATCGCCCTCCTTCAGACGATTCTTGGGTCCTCGCGACAGAGCTTCAACGAATGGATGCTGATCTTCTCCGCCGCTACATTTCGGACCACGCATCGGAGATGCTTGATTTTGAGTGGGGGAGGATTGATGGCGTGTCCCCTCCGACACTCCTTGATGATGATGACCCGACTGCTGAAGCGCTGCGCCACAAATATCTACGATGCCATGACGATGCTGATGGAAGACCGCGTTATAATCTCCGCCCGCGGCGTGCCAAAACCGCCATGAAGAATTAGACTCTTATTCATGCACTTTTATTTTATATTAATAAATATAAAATTATTTCATGATACATGATAATTTTATATTTATTAAAGTGATTGTTATTTTAATTTTGAACTATTAATTTCAGTTTGGTGTGTATTTAACCATACAGATGGATGAGATTTCATCTCCATCATGGATGGTTATGATGTTGTGTAAACTCCTATTTAAAGGGGTCTTTATGTTGGAATGAGAACCATTGAAGATTGAAAACCTAATTTCCCCCTCTTGGAAATTTCGGCCAAGGTAGAGCCTTCTCCTTGCCGCCCCCTCTCTCTTGGTGTGACTCCAAGGCCGCCTCCCTCTATCCTCTTCGGTGCGACTCCGGTGAGACTTCCGCGGTGCGACTCCAAGGAAGAAAGGGTGCTTCTCCGTTCGGTGCGACGCCTGTGGAATCGTGGAGAGAGAGATTCTCCCACCTTATCTTGTGTGTTCATCTTCTTGGTTGGGTAACCCCTTCCCTTGCTAATGATTCTTTCTACGCTTTAGTTTGTGGAGGTTTTTGTTGAATCGTTTTTTCCGTGGCTTTAATTTTCTCGCTTGCAAAAATCTGAAATCTAAGTGTTGTTATTGAACCTCTTGTTGTTCGGATCGGGTAGATCCGGTGCGGGAGCGAAACTTGGCCTAGCCTTGATTTGCTCTCCAAGATTGGCGCACTTGGCGCTAACAAGGGAGTTAATCTCAACTAACGTTTTATCGCCGCTTGAATGTTCACCACCGCTCCAAGAAAATTGACGCTGCGTTTTGAAATGAATCGATTGATGGAATAGATGCTTGTGTAGGTGCGGTGAGTTGTGTGCTTATTGGAGAGGTAGGTCTTAAGGACGTTGTATCGAGTCCGGCTTACGGTGAGTTGTGTGCTTGTTGGAGAGGTAGGTCCTAAGGACGTTGTATCGAGTCCCGCATATTTTTTTTATCTTTTGGATTTGGAGAGCCAACCGACCCCTTTTCGTTCGCTTTTTGTCGGATCCCTCCATGTTATTTTATTCTCTGTGATGAATGTTTGTTCCGTTAGCGTAACGTCCACGTCGTCACGGTATCCCTACATCAACTTATAACTTTGTTAAAGAATTATGTGTTTTTCAAAACATTTATATTAATTCTTTATTTTCAAAATATTCAAATTCAAATATAAAATTACAAATCAATTTCAAAATCACAAAAATATTTTTTCTTGCTATCTTTGTTTTGTATTTGTATGAAAAACTACTTAATTTTCATAGGCAATGTCAAGGATGATTAGATTTATCTTTTAAAGATTAAATACAATGTTTAATTTAATTTTCAAGTTTCTTAAAATATTGTTTTGTTTTGTCATGCCTTAAAAAATATCTTGTTATGCGCAATAAAATTGATTATCGAAAACATGTGTAGGAATGTTTTGTGTTATTTTACTTTGGGTCACCTAGATCACACCTAGATGGGGGGGGGGGGGGTGAATACTGTGATGGGTGCTTTTTAATCCTTCTTAAAGTTTAATCAAGATGATAAGAAATAATCAATCACACAAGGATTTATTGAGAAACTTATTATCTCCACACCACCTATCTAGCAATGTGCTAGACTCGGTAAACTTCTCCGATTTCAGTCTTCTTCTCCAAGACTTACACTCAGGCCACCAAGGCCCTACTCCAATCTCTCCAACAAGAGATCTACATTCAAATCTTTTTCAATATCCTACATTCAAATTCCCAAAGGAATCCTACAGCTCAGGCTCAAAGAGCCCTACAACTCTGGCTTACACAGAAAGCCCTACAACTCAGATCTCAAAAGATCCTACAATAATCTATTTATAATTTTACTTTTTGCAATATAACTTAGACTCAAAAGATGATTAAAGAATAAACTTGAGTCTTCTATAAAAGCACAACAGATTGGCTTCTTCATTCTTGATCAGATCTCAGAAATAATCTTGTCGAAGGATTTGATCTTGAGCAAAATAAATTTTCTTGCAGAATAAAACTTCTTAATCAGTAAGATAATCTTTAGGGAGAAATTCAATTGTTGAGTAATACTTGAGCAATGAGATGAATCAGATCATAATTTTATAGGCTCTGATATTCTTGCAAGAATACTGGAGAACAAACAGCAGCAACACCTTTGGATTCTTCCTTGAGAACTTTTGTTGCTCCCTCCAATGGATTTATGCTCTCATCCTTTATCGCAGATGATTCGCAAAAGCTTTAGATAGAATGCAATCTTAATTATTGTCTGAGGTGTGAGCCCTTAAGGCCTATTTATAGAAACATCCGCCAACAGCTAGGAATAAGGAAAGATTTATTTAATTATGACCTTCTAGAAGAAATCCCCTGATTGGCGCATCAGATGGTGGATTTCAAACTGAAATTTAGGCTAAGGCATAATTATTGGCTTTATTCCTGCGTCTTGCATATATAGAAATATTCTAGACGATTTTCTCTTCTAGACGATATAAGCCATCTCGATGATATAAGTATTTTATACGATATAAGTATTCTAGACGATATAAGCCGTATAGATGATACACCTCTTATAGATGATACATCTTTTCTAGACGGCATTGGACTTATCCAATATTAAAATATAGATCATATCTGGTTTATGTAGCTATGGTCTAGCCGACATAGAATTTTTTCATCGAGATCATCTAGCTTTCTTTCATATGTGTAGCCAAATAAGTTTGAAGAAGCCAACTTAGATCCATTCTGGGTCATGGCTATAAAAGAGGAATTGAACTAATTCCAAATATTTAAAGTCTCGAATTCGGTTCTCAGACCCCAAGATCACAACATTATTGGAACTAAGTGGGTGTTCAAAAACAAATGGATAAATAAGGAGTGATTATCAAGAATAATATAAGGTTGGTTGCAAATGACTATAGACAAGAAGAAGGCATAGACTTTGAACAAACCTTTGCACTAGTAGCAAGATTAGAGGCCATCAGGTTGTTTCTATCATATGCAGCTCACAAAGGCTTTAAGGTATATCAAGTTGATGTGAAGTCTTCCTTTCCCAATGGAGACTTGAATGAGGAACAATATGTAGAACAACCCCCAGGTTTTGTAAACTTCACTTATCCCAATCATGTTTTCTATCTTAAAAATGTTATATATGGTCTTAAGCAAGCACCTAGAGCTTAGTATGAGACTCTATCTACTTTTCTCATTGAAAACTAGTTTTCAAGGGGAAAGATAGATAAGATATTATTCCTAAGGGAAATTAAAGGCAAGACCTTGCTGGTCCATATATATATTGATGACATAATCTTTGGATCTACAGATGATCACCTTTGTAAAGGGTTTGCCAACCTTATGCATGGGAAGTTTGAAATGAGAAGCATGGGAGAGCTGAAATACTTTTTGGGTCTCCAAGTGAAGCAATCTGAGGATGGGATATTCATTGCTCTAACCATGTTCACAAAAGAGATCATAAAGAAGTTTGGAATGGAGAATGCAACCTCAACGAGTACTCCAATGGGATCCAATGTATCTTTGGACAAGGATGAATAAGGGAAACCATTTGATGAGACCATGTACATATGCTTCATTGGATCTCTGCTCTACCTAAATGCTAGTAGACCAGACATTATGTTTGCTATATGTGTTTGTGCCAGATATCAAGTGAACCCGAAGGACTCTCACTACACCTTTGCTAAGAGGATTTTGAGATACCTCAAGGGTATACCTAATCTTGGCTTATGGTACTCTAGGACTAATGATTTTGAACTATACGCTTTTCAGATGCAATTTGTAGGATGCAAGGAAGATAGGAAAAGCACTTCAGGTATATGTCAATTCCGTGGAAGAAGACTAATCACTTGGAGTATTCAAAAGCAAACAAGTGTTACAATCTCAACTACTGAGTTAGAATACATCTCTGATGGGAGCTGTTGTGCTCAATTTATTTGGATTCAGCATCAATTAGAGGATTACAACCTTCAAATAAGGAAGACCTCATTATATTGTAATTCCTCAAATGCCATCTCAATCGCTAAGAATGTTGTGGCACACAAAAGGACCAAGCCTATAAAGATCAGGTATCACTTCATTAGGGAGCATGTGGAGAAAGAAGACATTTGCTTGGAGTATGTACCAATAGACAAGCAAGTGGATGACATCTTCACTAAGCCCCTTGATGAAGCAAAATTCAATCAATTCAAAATTGAGCTTGATATGTGAAAGTCTAGGGTGTAGTCTAATTACCTATAGGGGGGTGAATGGGTGTTTTAAATTGTTTTAGTCTATAAGAGTTTAAGACTAAATTAGCTTGAAAGAACACAACCAGAAATCACACCACAGAAAGTACACCAGGATTTATAGTGGTTCCCCAGTGTGGGTACTCCACTGTCCCCCTTCACCTATCTAGCAGTATGCTAAACTCGTCCAACTCCTCCAAAATCTCAGATCTCTTCCACATATCCTACACCCTAAGCACAACAGGCTCTATAGCTTAGGCAATACCGTCCCTACAACTCAGAACCACTTAGGATCCTACCTCAAGTTCCCAGAACCCTACAACTCAGGCACAATAGACCCTATAACTCAGATCCTCAGCATATCCAACCTCAGATGCAAGCACTCCTATAACTCACATACCCATCAGGGATCCTACCTCAGATTTCCTAAGAAATCCTACAACTTGGGTTATCATAGACCCTACACTCAGGATGTCAACATAGACTTACAACTTAGATCTCAAAGAGATACTATAGAAGATGTTTTAGAAGAAGCTTTTATAGACTTTGACTCTGAAAGATCGAGCTTTGAATAGCTTGAGTCTTCTAGGCCTTTCTGAATAGAAAGCCTTCTGTAACAGCAACACAAGATCATCAATAAAATGAACCTTCAGATCTGGATCTGTGATGAGCTTTCTTGAATGCCAAGGTCTGGGTACATCCACTTTCCCTCTACACCTCTCTAACAGGGTGTTATACAAGGAAAACTCCTCCAACTCAGCTCAATGAGCTTACAGCACAGATCCCTCGTGATCTCTCAGGTTTTCTCCAAACCCTACCTCAGGACAGCAACCCTACCTCAAAGTTCTCCAACATCTACAGCTCGGTGACTCTCCTATTCACCTACCTCAGGCCTATCAAGAAGCCCTACTACAGGCTGAGAGTTCAGCCCTACACTCAGGCACACAGACTTACACTGAGGCACACAACCCTACACTCAGGCTTTCAACCCTACAATCTCTGCTTACAACCCTACACACTCAGAACAAATATGTTCTTACAAAAATGAATGATTCTACTATTACAACATAAGAGTATTAGAATACACCTTCAGAATAATTCTCCTATTGTAGAGAACATCAGATTTGTGCCTTCGAGCAAGACTGGATAATAACAACACTTTTCCTTGCTCCACCTGGTCTTCTTCCTTAGTAGAGGGAAGAAGATCAACTTGCTCTTCTGAGATGAATCAGCAAGAGCTTTCTACCTCTTTTGTATTGATTAGCTTGTAGCTTGAGAGAGATATCTTCACTGATATAAGATGATGATCTTTAGTAAGTTCAGCAATGTGCTTCCATCAAAATCAATCTTCTCTATTGTGCTCAGTTGCCTTCTATTTTCCCTAGCTGATCCTTTTAAACCTCCAGCAATCTTCAACGGCTATTTGGAGTGCCTAGTCACAGCATGGACAAGAATGGAAAGGCTTATCTTGCTTTCAAGGATCTCCTACAAAGTAGATCCCGTCAGAGTAAAGTTCAGGTTTGAGTTTGTCTCAGCGGATGGGCTGAGACTGGCTTCTGTCTCAGCGGCTGTAACATTCTGCCTCTCGACGAATCTGCTGAGATGGGTAGTTTTCTCAGCGGTTTACTAGCTAAGACAGTTTTTCGTCTTAGTGGTTATTTTGCTTAGTCTCAGCGGTTCAGCTGAGACCAGTCTGTCATCTCTGCTAATCTTCATAGTAATACACTCAATGTTATTCCAATCTTTGGAATGACTTAAGCCTACACTTAACATGAAATAAACATGGCTTATCAAATACATTATGCACTTAGCATTGTATGTGATGCATCTTCAAATCTAAGGAACATTGAAGTGCAATATTCTCAACAATCTCCCCCTATTTGAAGAAGGCAAAACACCTAACAATGCTATGATACATTAACACAATAAATTATAACATTGATATATTGAGAGAGCATAAAAAGCTGTCAATAGTTCATAGCAATTTCAATGTTAACTATTATAGGCATCACACATCATGAATTGAGCATAAAAAATTGCCTAACACATAAAGATTTTAAGATTTCAGATGGAAGATCATTTGTATTGATAATAAAATGTTTACATATGATATTATCCTTTTCTTTCAGTACAACATTTTATCTTATAAAATTTTATCATCTATTCAGGTTTTTGTTCTCTTAGAAGCATTGGAGCTCTCAGCTTGGTGTTCAGTCCCCTTCTTTACATCAGCGACAACCATCTCAACAGCCTTCCTCTTGTTCTCTTGCTTCTTGAAGTATAAGAAAGGTTTTGGTAAGTACTTATAGGGCATCCTTTTGGGATTATCCCTTTTCACCAAATTTTCATTGAAGATTATTTCCCTCAGGGATTTCCTTTCCAATTGCTTTATCCATTCTTCTGCTGAGTAGATGATGTCAACGTTCTTGCATGGCTGACCATGATTTAACCAAGCATTGATGATTATCTTCTTTGAATCATCACTCCAATACTCAAAATCAAGATCTCTGGCTTGATCAACTCTAGTCTTTGCCATGAATTCTTCTGTCAGCAAGACTCCTACCCTTTTCCTTCTGGCTGCAAGCTGTGCATCGGGTGCAACCCTTTCTTGAGCCTGGAAGTCAAAATCTTCTTGCCTTGAGGTATCCAGGAAAGGGATATTAAGTGCAATTATGGTCTCTTTAAGAACCCTAAGTGCCTGTTCAACATTGTTCTTCTCCCCCATTCTGGCTTCTTCAATTACCTTTCTTCAAGCTCTTGAGAGTTGGAGACCATTGAGATAGACAGAGTTTGAAAGGCATTTTCCAAGTCTGATTTGATCTCTTCCTTCATGTTCTTAGCTTCTCCTATCATTGTCGTTACTGTTGACCACACATATTCCTCAATATGATTAGAGGCCTTTTCAATCACCTCACCAGTCTTGCTAACATAGTTCTTGACATATGTCATATATTGCTCTAAGAGTTTAAGACTTATGTCCATGGACCTTAGAATGGTGCTTTGTGCAACCACAGATCTCTCTTCCAGTTCAAACCACTTGGTCATCTGTTTATTAAAGTGAGTTGTGTCTTCCTTGATGACCTGGATCTCAGTCATCACAACCGCTTTCATATTTGAAACAGATGTATCTATGTATTCCTTGATTGAAGACATGTGCTCATCAATCAGTGTCTTGATTGAACTGAGAAGATGTTCCTTTTGAAACTGTGGAGCTTGAGGGCTAGTCAACAATTGTTGGTTGCTTGAAAGTTGTCGGCAGAGCTGCAGGTAGGATTTCCTATTGATTTCCTAGACCAACACACTCAACTAGAGTGGTTGTCTCAGCTGCTGGGGTGGATGGAATTATCTCATCTTGAGCAAGCTGTAGGTAGGCTCCCCCTCAACTTGATCACTGATCTATTTAGTTGAGACTTCATTATCATCATTGTTGTCAGCATCATCAACATCATCATCAGCCTTCTGTCCTTCATCTTCAGTTGATATCTATTGCTCCCCCTCAGATGGAGCATCACTCTTTTCTTGATTTGGTGAATCCAAGAAGTCTGAGGAATTATGAGGAATTAGACTAATCCTTCTTTCAAGGTTGAAAATAATCTGATCAATTTTACCTTGTAGAGATGAATCCAACTGCTCCCCATCATCTCTTTTTGAGGTAGCAGGAACATCATGTGCAGTATCATTAACTAGAAGATCTGTCTTGTCTTGGACTTGATCTTCTCCATAAAGACCCTTTTTTATCTTGTCTGCTTTCTGATTCTAGATCAGCTTGGGCAGAAAAATCTTCTCATCTATGTTTAGATTAAGATTCTGACCTTACTATCCTTGCTTTCCTAGGTCCTTTGATTAACCTTTTCTTCTTTTCTTTTTCCTGAGTTGGTTGGCTCATGGGAAGCACCCTTGTGAACATATCCAATGTCTTAATGTCCATTCTTTTCAACAAGTGAATCTTTGTGCCTTTTGAACTATCAAATAGTGCAGTGTAGGTATTCAGAAGGTAGAGAGAGATTATTCTTCCCAGATTTGGTGCTAGAAGACATTCCTTTATTCTCTGAAAGATAACACTAGCCCAGGAAGTCCTTTCTGTTGAACAATCCTTACTATTAATTCAAACATATGCTGGGAAATGGTGTCATGTGACCATGGCTTGCACAAAATTGCTTTCCCAACAATGTCTGTCAGTAGCTTTCCTCTTTGGTTGAAGTTTTTCCTTTTCAGTGAGATTGTCCTAGCATCACTGTAATCAGACCATTTCAGTACCTTCTCTTTGTCTTGTTCACAGATTTTTTCTTCACCCATGTTGGTTAAGGGCAACTTCAATGCTTTCTCCAATTTCCTTGGGGTTATCTTAATCTTATCACTTCCAATCTGAGACTTTAGGGAAGACTTGGAAGAAGATAACTTTACATTACTGTAGAATTCCAGAACTTTAGTTTTGAGAATAGGAGAAGGTTCAGACATCACGCATTCCATGACTTGGGCATCAAGTAGATGAATCACCTCCTTAATCTCCTCTGGGCATGTTGAAATTCATTTCTCATTAGTTGATACCTTCCAACAGATCCTTAGCATTCTTTGGCGCCATTATTTCAGAAAGTCGAGTCACTGAGACGGGGGGAAAAGAGAGTTCCCAAATGATTGATGTTGATTGGACTTATTGATTTTAATTGATTTAATTAACCTAGCTCGTCTTAGTGGATCTGCTAAGACGGAAAGACATACCGTTGGGACCAGATAATAAACCACTGGGACAGGGTATTATCATCCGCTGAGACCATCTCAGCTGTCTCAGCGGTTCAGCTGAAACTTTCTCAGCTGTTTCAGCTGACCACTACCTAGCAGTGAACTAGTTAAGTGTGATTAATTTTAGACCTATCATGCCATTATGTGTTTAAGTAGTCACTATTATTCAACAAGATTGAGGTGTTAAGTAATGCATATGAAGAATTTGAATGGAATCTAAATTGATATTCAACATTTCTAACTCAATTTTAAAACCATTAAATTTAGCCTCATCCAATGGATTTGTAAAGATATCAGCAACTTGATTGTCAGTAGGGACATATTCAAGGCAGATATTTTCACTCTCTACATGTTCCCTAATAAAATGATATCTAATTTCTATATGCTTAGTCCTGCTATGAGAGATAGGATTCTTAGCAATAAATTGCACTGGATGATTCAAAATACAAAGGAGAATGACTTACCTTAAGGTTGTATCCTCTAGTTGGTGTTGAATCCACATTAGTTGTGCTCAGCAGCTCCCAGCAGCTATATATTCAGACTCAGTAGTTGATACAGTGACACTTGTCTGCTTCTTACTGCTCCATGAAATCAATCTCCTACCTAGGAATTGACAAGTTTCAATTGTACTCTTCATATGCTCTTTGCAATCTGCAAAGTCAGCATCTGAAAAGCCTATCAGTTCAAAATCATTGTTTCTAGGGTACCAAAGGCGAAGATTTTGGCTGTCCTTATGATATCTCAAAATCCTCTTTGCAGCTGAGTAATGAGATTCCTTATGGCATGCTTGATATCTAGCACAAACACATGTAGCATACATAATATCTGGTCTACTAGCAGCCAGATATAATAGGAACCCAATGATACATATCTACATGGATTCATCAAAGAGTTTTCCCTTCTCATCCATATCCAGGGAAATGTTGGACCCCATGGGAGTTTTCATAGTGGAGGCTGGCTCTATCCCAAACTTCTTAATAAGCTCCCTAGTGTACTTAGTCTGAGAGATAAATATCCCTTCATCAGACTGTTTCACATGGAGGCCTAAAAAGTACTTGAGCTCTCCTATACTGTTCATCTCAAACTCCCCCTGCATAAGGTTGGCAAACCTTTTGCAAAGATTGTCATCAGTAGACCCAAAAATTATGTTATCTACATAAATTTGGACTAGGTGGAATTTGCTCTTTGTTTCCCTAAGAAACAATGTCCTATCTATCTTTCCCCTCATGCTTTAGACCATATAAGGCTTTCTTAAGTAAATAAACCTGGGAAGTTAGAGTTGGATGAACAAAACTTGAGGGCTTTTCAACATATACCACTTCCTTCAGATTTCGATTCAGGAGTGCAGACTTTATATCCATTTGGTTGACCGTGAACCACTTGTGGGCAGCATAGGCAAGGAATAACCTTATGGCCTTTAACCTTGCAACAAGGGAAAAGGTTTGGTCAATGTCTATACCTTCTTCTTGTATACACCCTTTGGCTACCAATGTTGTTTTGTTATTGATGATGACACCATGCTCATCTAGCTAATCCTGTAGATCCACTTGGTGCCAATGATGTTGTGTCTCCCTGGTTCTGGCACCAACTTCCATACCTTGCTCCTCTGGAATTAATGTAATTCCTCTTGCATGGCATGGATCCAGAAGGTGTCTTGGTTGGCTTCCTCAAACTTCTTTAGCTCAAATTGAGATAAGAAGCTCAGGAATAAGGCTTCATTGTGAGCCTTGCTCCTGGTGATCACACATTGGTGTTCACCTACAATAATTAGATCTCTTGGATGATCCCTTAGATGTCTGGTGGTTGCATGAAATCTATCAGCTCCTGACTAGTCTTCTTCTGTAGTAGCTTATTCATCATCAATCTGAACATCTTCAACTTAAATTATTTCAATCTCTAAAGTAATCATGCTAGAGCTGAGTCTGTCTTGTATGGACAGCTCCAGAAGTTGTTGATTATTTCCTGCAAGATTATGAGTGCTAGACCAGCCCTTATAAAGCAGGCTAGTCTCATCAAAAACTACATGCATTTATTCTTCAAGTACATGAGTCTTCTTGTTGAATACTCTATATGCTCTACTATGTGAGCTATATCCAATAAGAACACCAACATTGCATTTTTCAGCAAACTTTGTAAGTTGAGTTTTGCCATTATTTAAAATGTAACATTTGCAACCAAAGATTCTAAAATATGAAATGGTTGGTTGTTTGCCTTTCAGAACTTCGTAGGGGGTTTTCCCATGGGCCTTATTGATTGATGCTCTATTCAGAACATAGCAAGCTGTATTGACTACCTCAGCCCAAAAATATTCTGGGAGAGAGGAGTCACTAAGCATGGTTCTGCCAGCCTCAATCAAGGCCCTATTCATTCTCTCAGCCACTCCATTTTTTGGTGGAGTTCGGGGAGAGGAGAACTCCTGGGTGATACCAAATTCTTGATAAAACTTTGTCATGGAACCAGATTGAAACTCTGTACCATGGTCAGTTCTAGTTTTGACCACAATACATTGTAATTCATTTTGAATTGCCTGACATGGTTTATAAAGACATCTAAAGTATCTGATTTCTTCTTAAGGAAGAATACTCATGTATACTTTGAGTGATCATCAACAATCACAAGAGTATAAAATTTCCCACCTAGGCTCTGAATTGACAAAGGACCAAACACGTCCATATGCAATAGAAATAAACAACTTTCAGTGTCTTTAGAGCCAATGCTTTTAAAGGTGGCCCTTGCTTGCTTACCCATTTGGCATCCATGACAGGGACCATTTTTAACACATTTTAAATTGGGACTCTATCTTACAAGATTTTTAGAAAATAATTTATGCATTGTTTTATAATTAATGTGAGCAAGTCTCTTGTTCCATTTAACACAAAGAGACTCACTCTCATTAGTTACAAGACAAACAAGAGTTGAAGAACTATTGCAAATAAAGTCTAAGCAATAAACATTCCCACTCCTTGTACCTGAGAGAATGACCTTTTAGTCATTAGACTTTTTGATCAAAACTTATCATTGTGGAATTCAATGACATAGCCCAAGTCACATAGTTGACTTATGCTTACAAGGTTGTGTTGTAACCCTTCAACATAAGCTACCCTTGTTATTGAGACTATGTCATTGGTAATCATACCATAGCCTGTTATGACACCTTTGTTAGATCCTCCAAAGATCACCTTTGGACCATTCTTTATTGGAGTGTATTCTTTGAGTAAGGTCCTTGTTCCAGCCATGTTTCTGGAACAACCACTGTCCAAGTACCATATCTGATTTAGATGTATACTTGAACTAGCCTGCAAGATAGATTTTACTTAGCCTTAGGTGCCCAATTAATCTTGTGCCCTAGGTCCTTGTAAGCATAGTAAGAAACACTTCTACCTACTGCAGCTTTTGCAGGAAAGCTCTTCTTTGCATTAGGCACATTAGGGTTGTGCCAACAATCAATGGTAAAGTTTCTCACTTTACCACAACACCAACATTCAAGGATGTTGTACCTTCTTTTTTGAACATTTATTGAGGTGGAAGGGGCATCAAAATGCTTATGTTCAGTGAAGAACGTAGCAACATTCTTCCTATCTCTTTCAGCTAAGGGCTGACTGGATGCTCTATTATAATCAGTCCTTCTTGATTTAATCTATTTGACAGCAACAGATGTCAACTTGGTAGCTGACATGGAGTTGATGGCATCTGATATGATCAAGTGAGGGTTGATTATAGTATTGCTACCATCCTGCCTTTTTGCTGGAAAGGATTGGGAAGAAGTTACTTCCTTACCCTTGAATGTGGGGGCTAGAGCACCAAACACAAATGGTCCATAGTGGGCCATTTGGATTTCGTCATGGGGAGATTTCAAAGCACTCATCCCCATGCCCTTTCTCCCACCAGAGTTAGGAGCATTCCTCTTACTATAGGAGCACCCATTATTCCAATGACAATATATACTATCATGGTCATACCTGTTGGAAGGAAGAAAAAACTTTTGAAAGGTGGTTTGAGGCTTGGCTTTAGCCGTGCTCATTCCTCCATTCCCAGCACATGCTGACCCTCCATTGAAACTCAATCCACTCTTGTTTGTTTGGGAGGTGAAAGTGTCCATGATGGGCATAACTAATTTAGGCTTGGAGAATTGAGTCATTAAGCTTTTCTCCTTGACAAGCTTATCTTCAAGATCCTTGATGATCTTGTTTTTCTGGCTTATAGTGCTCAGTTGGACAATTGCAATTCCCTTCAGCTGGCTAATTTCTCTACTCATCTGAGCTAGCTAGGTAGCAGACTCAGAGCATTCAGGTTTTACCTGTAGAAGGGAAGCAATCTCCATAACTTGCCTCTTAGCTAGCTTCCTGCTCTTCTTCAGAGCTTCCAAGAGGGCACCATACTTGTCAATCAACTGATTGACAGCATCCTTAGAGCCTGAACCATTATCATCATTAGATGAAGATGTTTCAGATTCTTGACGTCTCAAAATCAGTAGAAGAGGTGGTATGAATTTATACCTTCTTAGGATCAGAGTCATCCTGACTTTCTTCTCCTTCAGAAATGGCCATCAAGCCACACCATCTACTGACATCTTCATCCTCCTCATTGTCACTATCTGAATATGACAGAGGGGCCCTGATGTCTATCCTTGCATCTGTGTAATCTTCATTCTCAGCAACAGTAAATAATCCTATGAAGGCTTCTTCATCTTGATTAGAGTCTGAAGATGATGAGTCCGATTAACTCCATCTCATTCCTTTCTTATCCATAAATGACTTCTCACCATTCCTTCTCTTGTGGTGAGGATGTTTCTTCTCACCTTTCTCCTTTCTCTTGACTGGACAGTCAACTATGACATGTCCAGGCTTGCTGCAGCAATATCAAATAATATTATTTGAAATATGTTTACTGGGCTTAGATTCATACATTTTGCCCTTGGAGTGGTTCTTCCCAGCCTTGTTATACTCCTTCTTGGAATGTGAAGAGGAGGAAGGTCTGTTCTTCCACTGTTTCCTCTTCATCAGCTTCTTGAAATGCCTTGAGAAGGCAGCAAACTCCCCACCAGACAGGGTGTTGTCAGATGTGCTGGACTCAGAACTTTCTGAGTCATCTTGCCTTCTAGGAGGAGAGGGAACTTTCTCCTTGTTCTTCTTGGATCCCTAAGCTTTGAGAGCCATGGATCTCTCCTTGTCTTGATTCCTGTTGGTCGTCTCCTCCTTCCGTGTAGATAACTACATCTCATATGAGAGCAACTTTCCAAATAGAGTATGGGGAGGAGTGTCAGTAAGCTTGGATCCTTCCCTGATTGCACAGATCTTTGTGTCCCAGTCTATAGTTAAAGATATTAGGAATTTTTCATTCAGCTCATAATTGCTGAAGACTCTCGCATAAGTCTTCAGCTCATTGACTACCCTGAAGAACCTTTCATAGCAAAGAGAAATGCTTTCCAGGTTGTGCTGCCTGAAGGCTTCATACTCCTGGTTGAGGAGGGATTTCCTATTATCCCTCACTTCAGTAGTACCTTCCATGCACACTATAAGTGTATCCCACATTTCCTTGACTGTCTCATAGTGCACCAAGTTTTGGAAGGTGGAATCATCAATTGCACTTACTTTGATATTCTGAGCTCTGTAATCCATAGTAACAAGGGAAATTTCATCCTTTGTCATTTCAGCATAGATCTTGGCCACTTGTAGAGTTGGATCTATGGTGGAGGCCTTTCCGAAGACAAAAGGACCATCCTTCATAGTGATGTAAAACCTAGGGTCTGAGGCTTTCATAAATAACCTAACCCTTTTCTTCCATATTCCAATCGACTCCTTCCTGCATTTGGGCAGCTTCATGGAGCTTATTTGCTTACGAACTCCAGGGTTAGCCATTGGATGCAGTATTAGGCTACTCCTTGTAGGATCTGGTAAGACTGTTAAGTCCTTTTGACCAACCTACCTCTGATACCACTTGATAGTTTACTTTAGTAGCAGTCTAACTCACTTAGAGGAGGGGGGGGGGGGGGGGGGGTGAATAGGTTTCTTGTTCTCTTCTTTTATTAATTAGTTATTTAGATGATTGTACTTAAGTAGAAGCAAACACAGAAAGCACACAATGATTTATAGTGGTTCCCAAAGATCTGGGTACATCCACTTTCCATCTACACCTCTCTAACAGAGTGTTAGACAAGGCAAACTCCACCAACTCAGCTCAATGAGCTTACAACACAGATCCCTTAGGATCTCTCAGGCATTCTCCAAAACCCTACCTCAGGCCAGCAACCCTACCTCAGAGTTCTCCAACTCCTACAGCTCAGTGACTCTCCTAGTCACCTACCCCAGGCCTATCAAGAAGCCTTACCTCATGCTGGGAGTATAGCCCAACACTCAGGCACACAACCCTACACTCAGGCACATAGTCCTACACTCAGGCTATCAACCCTAAAATCTTAGGCTCACAGCCCTACACACTCAGAACAAATATGTTCTTACAAAAATGAATGATTTCACTATTACAACAGAAGAGTATAAGAATTCACCTTCAGATCAATTCTCATGTTGTAGAGCATAGCAGATTTGGGCCTTGGAGCAAGACTGGATAATAACGGCACTTGTCCTTGCTCTGCCTGGCCTTCTTCCTTAGTAGAGGGAAGAAGATCAACTTGCACTTCTGAGATGAATCAACAAGAGCTTTCTACCTCTCTTATATTGATTAGCTTGCAGCTTGAGAGAGATATCTTCACTGATAGAAGATGATGAGTTTTAGTAAGTTCAGCAATGTGCTTGCCGTCAAAATCAATCTTCTTTATTATGCTGAGTTGCCTTCTATTTACCCTAGTTGATCCTTTTATACCTCCAGCAATCTTCAACGCTATTTGGAGTGCCTAGTCACAGCATGGACAAGAATGGAAAGGATTATCTTGCTTTCTAGGATCTCTTGCAAAAGTAGATCCCGTCAGAGTAAAGTTTAGGTTTTAGTCTGTCTCAGTGGATGGGCTGAGATTGGATTTTGTCTCAGCGGCTGTAACATTCTGCGTCTCGACGAATCCACTGAGATGGGTAGTCTTCTCACCGGTTTACTTGCTGAGACAATTTTTCTTCACAATGGCTATACTTCTTAGTCTCAGCGGTTCTGCTGAGACCAGTTTGTCATCTCAACTGATCTTCATAGTATTACACTCAATGTTATTCCCATGTTTGGAATGACTTAAGCCTGCACTTAACATGAAATAAACATGGCTTCTCATATACATTATGCACTTAGCCTTGTATATGATGCATCTTCAAATCCAAGGAACATTGAAGGGAAATATTCTCAACAAACATCGAGCGATACTTGTTGTCACGATGATATATGACTTAGCCAGCCTTTCTTAAGTTTTCACAATGATATCATTGTGTGTGCCTTATTGACATGATGATATTTGCCTTAGTTGTTTCTTCTTGTTATCCGAATGATTTTGTCGTGTATACCTTGTTGACATAATAATATCGTCATGTTCTTCTTATTGTCACATCGATTCTTGACTGACTTCATCTGTTGTCTTCTGAGAGTGATCACAGTGATATCGTCGTGTGCGTGTTATATACACGACGATATGTAAATTAAGCATTTTGCCTAATCTCCGACCATTATATATATAATATATTATGTCACTACCTGCTCATGTCACATCAAATGGGTATCAAATACAAATTGTATTTATCATTGACTTAGGGACTTCTCCAAATCTGGAACATTATGGGCAGTGTTCCCAACTATCTCGCCATATTTGAAGAAGTCATAACCAGTCAATGATAAAGCATATTAACGAAAATCAACAGATAATAAGAACATTTCAGTTCAGATAATAAGAGCATTAGCATATGATAGATAATATGAAATAGTCATTTCAGTTCACAGCATACGAAACATCATCATATTATAAATTTATAGATGTTGAAAAGTTTTGAAATCTCTAGCATTTCTACATTTGCCCAAAAATAAGAAAGCTAACTATGCTTCTGGTTCCTTTATAACTATTTCACTTATTTCTCTCTTGGCAGCAACCACCTTTTTCTTTTCAGATTACCTAGTGAAATAGACATTGGGCTTAGGATGATATCTGAGTGTCTCTTGTGCATCTGTTGGGATCCTTCCTGCCAGCTTGTCTCTTCCGTGGCTTCTTATTATATCTTCTAGATTTTCAGACTTTGTCCATTCTTGGGTGCTATACAATTTGCCATTTTCAGTTTTATTTGTTTTGATATACTCCCGTGCAATTAAGATTATCTCCCTTGATTTAGGGCTCCATTGCTCATAATCTTGTTTCTTATCCATTTCTTCTATATATCTCTTCTTTCTTAACTTTGTTTCATCTTCATCAGCAATCTCCTTTCCTTTCCTTTGTTCAACAGCAGCAGCAGGTGCATCAACAGATGTATCAACAAGCTCATCATAGAAGATATGAGGGAGATTCATTGCTTCCCTTATTGTATTATAGGTCCATACAACATGCTCACCACTAGCCTTTATCATATATCTCTCCCCCTTTATGACTTCTTCTAATATGTCTCTTTGCAGATTTACCTGAAGATTAAGAATTTTGTCCTTTAGCATGCGGAGTCCATCTTCCATACGATTCTTTGTTTCTAGCAGATGACTATCCAGCTCCTGGTTGCAGAGATCCAATCTTTCTTGGATGATCTTTTTATGCTCAACCATTTGCCTGACAGTAGCTGTGAAGGCTTTCTCCAGATTTTTAGATGTTGCACATTGATTTTCAATGATATCAGGTAGACCCTTGTGAGTGAGTTCTAACTGTTTGACAGTGTGATCTACTGCTGGAGCAGCTTTCTTAAAGAAATTTATGGTGTTCTCTTGCAGATACTTCATCTTTATTCTTATACCAGCAGTCTCACTGGATAGTTCTCTTCTTAAATCATTGACAGCAGTGTCAACATAGGCTTCAAGATTAATTCTTGGTTCATCCAAGAGCATCATTATCTTGACCAGCAGTGAGGAATCTTCTAGCATTTATCCTTTGGAAGAGCTAGGATTTTCAGGTTCTCCCTCAAATTTCTTCTTCATTACTTCAGATAGAAAGTCTTCCATTCCTTTTGCTTCTTCAAACAGGGGAGAAGGAGATCTTCTGATAGAAGAGTGTCACACTTCATCCTTAGAAATAGTGAATGCTTCAACAACTAACAACTCTCTGCATGTGTTGACAATAATCTCTTCTTGGTTCATTTCCTTCTCAGGATCAACTGGATCATTTTGGACTGCTAACCCAAGATGGACAGCATCCTCAACCTTAGTAATCTTGTTGATTACTTCTTCTACATGAGCATGGAGCTCAGTGTCATGCTCCCTCTCACCTGCATCATTACCTTGACTAGTACCTTCAGTGGCCCTGGACTCAGTGCTCTTTGCTGAAGTTTGGATTTTGACATCCCTCTGCTCCACCTCCTCCTCAGAGCTTGATAGATTGGGATTGTGCACTGGCTCACTTTCTATGGAAGAGCTTCCTACTTTACTCTCCACAATCTTTACTGCTTTCTTCCTTTTGGGAGACTTTGTGAGAACTTTCTCCCATCTTTCAAGTACCTTTATATCCATCCTTCTTATATGATGCATTTTTTACTCCTAGTTTCTTATTGAAGTGGTCAGGATATGATAAGAGTAGGTAAAGGGAAAGGATTCTACCAAGATTTGGTACATAAATGCTCTCTTGAATTTTTTGCAACACGATCTGTTCCTAGTTTTTCTTCTTGATTTGGATTATCCTAGCCATAAGATCAAATATCTACTTGGATAGCCTATCATGGGAGCCTAACTTGCATATTAGGGCTTTCCCAACTATATATGCCAACAACATACCTTGTTGTTTGAAGTTCTTCCTTTCCAAGGTCATGTAGGTCTTCTTTGATTGCCCACACAACTTTAGAGCATCATTTAATTCCTACTTGGTCACTTCTTCATCCTCTTCTTCACTAGAAAATGAGGGCATCTTTAAAACTGTAGGGATACGACGCAACCAACTGCACCAAAAGAACGGCCTGTTGGTCAAGGCGCCTACCACTCCTTTATAGAGTCGGCTATCCTCAGGCGGATCCACGGGGCAGTCAGTTAGACCCACGGGGGACACACCCTTCCTCTTCGAATAGCACCGCAGCGTCGGGGGCAATTCTAGCACCCCAACAATCCCCCCCCCAAAATGACACGGGGTTTCGAACCCGCGACCCCCTCTAATACCAATTGAAAGTGAGGTTTAGATCTTAGATTCACTCTAGAGGGCGGTGAATAGAGTATTAAAAGTTTTTAACTTATTTTTATAGCGGAATTAAAATAATGATATTTATATGTGTAACAGAGTGAGTATAAAAACAAAATAAAGATCACAGCACAGTACAGAAAATAACACAATCACAGAAGACACAAGGATCTATAGTAGTTCCCCAATCAAACTGGGTACATCTACTCTTCTACCACCCTTGGTAGGAATCCACTATGTTTTTGATCAGGTGCCCTATCACCAATGGGATTTTTGATCAGTTGCCCAAACACCACTGAGCTTTTGATCAGGTGCTCAAACCAAATCACATTTTTTTGATCAGGTGCCCTGCCACCAAAGATTTAACTTTTGAAGGGAGTTAGAACCCTGTAAAAGATGGGATAAATAATAAAATGAAAAGAGTTATGAAGTTCTTCTCTGTCAACAAGCTGAGAGAAGACTAGTGGATTGTTGATGTAAAGCTCCCCCTGTCTAATAGAAATTCTTGACAGTTGAAGGACGGAGCTTTCTGTTGAATGAAGTATATCTTCCTTGATAGTAGATGAATCTGAGAGACAAAGTTTCTCAGATTGTTGTTGCTCTTTGAAGATTTAGAACTAACAGCTGAAAACTGAGAGAAGATTTGTGTTGTTCTCAGAGAATGAAAGTGCTGCTGTTGAGGATGAAGATCACTATAATTCTTTTTGACTTTCAGAAATTCTCTCTCGACTGATTCTCTATTCTTTCTTTCACTATCTTCTTACTGTTCTTTCTTTTCCTTAGACAATATATCACTGATTTGAAATTCAAATCTTCTGGATAAGGAATATAATATTCTGAAAAGATATTTCTTGGAACTACAATCTGATTCAGCAATAAACTTTAATTCTTTTCCTTTTCCATAAATGTATCCTTTTCCAATATGTCAAACGGCTATATTCTCGAAAGATTAGAATGGAAAGGAATAATAAAAGGAAAGATCAAATCTTGACTTATCTCATAAATGAATAAGTCCAAATCATAGAATAGATCCATTGCTGATTAGTCGATCTGAGTTCAGAGAAGATTGATAACTGATCCTTCAGAAATTGTTAAGCTGGAGAAGAAATTCATCGAGCAGAAAACTGAGTTCGTCGAACTGAAAGCTGAGTTCGTCGAACTGAATTAATTCGTCGAACACAATCTGGAGTTCGTCAAACTGAATCTAGAGTTCATCGAACTGAGATGAAATCTGGAGAACTGGCTGGAAGACTGAATTCGTCGAGCTGAAAAGCAAGTTCGTCGAACTGAAGCATGACGTTCGTCGAACGCAGAATGGATTTCGTCGAACGCAGAATGAAGTTTGTCGAACACAGAAACTTGGAATTTTTCCTAAGTTCTAGCTACTTAGACACACTTAGACCTTGACCCTTAGACTATACAATGGGGTCAACTTGAGTCCTAGTCACACAGATAGTGATCCTAACCCAAATCAGTAATAGGGTTGTTCCAATAATCTCCCCCAATTTGGGTTAGGATACTATTTGACAAATAATAAATAAAACAAACAACAAAACACAGAGCATATATATCTGATAGAATTTAAATCATTTTAGCAGATAAAATATATAGAACACTGAGTATAGGAAGGTTTACACTTTCAAATTCTTGTCTTCTGAAATCAGACATTGTAGTGAACTGAGAGAAATCCTTGCCTTCTACTTTGGCTTGGTTGATTTGAGCTGTTGCAATAACCGGAACTGAATCTGTCATATGAGAATCAATAGTTAGAGCTGCTTCTATATCACAAACTGGAGCTGCTGTATCAAAAACTATATTTGCTATATCAAACACCATAACTGAATCTAGATCTGGAACTTCTTCATCAAGCATCTCCCCCTGCCTAGTTTTAGGGAGACCTGAATCTAGGCCCCTAGAAGAAGGGACAGGTGTAGAGGATGTAGGGAAGGATGCAATTTTAGAAGAAAGGTTGCCATTGTACCTGCAAAAGAAAAAAAAACTAGTTGTTCTTGACCCAGACTACCTTGGGTCCTTTTGTTTTACCACAAAAATCTGAAATGTAAGAAATCTCAGGCTTATCCTTATAGCCTTGTGGATGATATCTCCTTGGAGGAATAATCCACTCAGTAAAAGGATTTTTAGTATGTTGAGAATAAGAATTCTTCTGATATGCAGCATATTTTTCATTCGACAAACTTGGCTGAGTTCGTCGATCGCCGTTCGACGAATTTAAGTGAGTTCGTCGAGCGCCATTCGAATAAAAACTATATTGAAAGTCTGTGTTCTGCTTTCGTCACTCTCTGTTTGAGGAATTCGTGTGATTTCGTCGAGCGCCGTTCGACGAATTGTTTTGAATTCCTTTATTCTTAACATCCTTGCTTGAGGTATTCTTACCTACATTTATAGCCTTTTTGTTCTTGGCAGAGATGAATTTAACTGGTGTAGATAAAATGTTTTTCTTAAGGAGATGTGGCTCACTTAATGATGCACCCATGCCTAGTTTGCCATTGAGTCTGGCATTCACCGTGCTTGTGATGTCCATTAATTTGATGCTTCTCCCATTAAGGGATTCTTCAAACAACTTAGCCTCAGATAATTTGTTCTCAATGAGAACAATATGTTCTTTGGAGGCAGCCAATTCTTTCTTAAGATTGGCATTATCTTCAGCCAGTTGATTCATTTCAACCAACTTATTTCTGAGGGAAATTATTTCCTTCTCAGATTTAATTAAATCTAAACAAAGAGTTTTAAAATCTTTTTTAAAGTCATTTGAATTAAAATCAAAGGTAGAGATTACCTGATCAGCATCAGTTTCAGACTCTGATTCATCTGAATTGTTTCTTGAGGCATTGATAGCCATCATGCAGAAATTTCTTTCATCTTCATCATCTTCATCATCACTAGAGCTGGATGATGATGTATGTTCTGAATCATTGCATGAGTCATAAACAGCCATCAAGCATTGATCCTTCTCATTTGAGTTATCTTCATCTTCAGAAGAGCTGGATGAAGATTCTGACTCAGTGTCACTCCATGATTTAGCTACAAAGCCTTTTCCCTTGTGTTTGTGCTTGTGGGAGGATGGCTTGCTGGAGTGCCTCTTTTATTCTTTCTCTTTTCTCTTGTCTTTCTTTTGATTCTCTGGACACTCAGGTAGAATGTGTCCAGGTTTCCTGCAGCCAAAACAAATAATTTCTTTAGAATTTGTTTTGTCATACCTTGGTTTTTCTCTGGATCTGAATTCCTTCCTTCTGATGTCCTTTCTAGCCATCTTGTAGAATCTTTTGGCTAGAAGACTCATAAACTCCATTTCTTCTGGAGCTTTATCTTCCTCTTCTGTAGCTTGGAAAGTAATGCTTCTTTCCTTCTTGGATGCTAAAGAGGAGGTAGACTGTTCAGCTTCTCTAGACTTGATAAGCTGCTCATAGGATTTTATCTTGCCTAACAAGGTCTCAGTAGAGATCTCATTAAGGCTTCTGGCTTCCTTGATTGGCCTGATCCTTGAGTCCCATGTGCTGGGGAAGCACATTAGGATCTTATTATTGACATCAGTGATTGAGATCACTTTTTCCAGAGACTTCAGCTCATTGATTATGAGACCAAGTCTATTGTATATGTCTGCTACTGTCTCAGTTTCTCCCATTTTGAAGTTCTCATATTGAGAGATGAGATGAGATCTTCTGTCTTTTCTCTCATCTGTAGAACCTTCAACCATGCTGTTGAGGGAGATCCAGATGTCCCTGACTGAGGTGCATTCCACAACCTTTTGGAAAATATCATCAGACATTTTTTGTGCCAATATGTTCATTGCTTTGGCATCTGCATTTCTTTGCTTCTTTTGAGCTTCTGTCCACTCAGGAGGTGGAACAACAATATTGTTGGTTGCTGCTTCAGTACTTGTTGTTGTTGTAGGAGTAGGAGGTCTTGTCAAAATAGCATTAAAAATATCCTCATCAATATAATTCATATATAATCTGATCCTTGCCTTCCATAATGCAAACTTATTAAGATTGCACATAGAAGGTCTTGTGCTTGAGTATTCTTTGTTCTGTGCCATGAGTTTTTTTTTGCAAAGGAAAACTCTAGAAGAAATTTAAGATCTAATTGATCTTTTGATTCAGGTGTTATCCTGTAAACAATCAACCAACCTCTAATACCACTTGTAAGGATACGGTGCAACCAACTGCACCAAAAGACCGGCCTTTTGGTCAAGGCGCCTACCGCTCCTTTATAGAGTTGGCTATCCTTGGGCGGATCCATGGGGCAGTCAGTTAGACCCACGGGGGACACACCCTTCCGCTTCGAATATCACCGCAGCGCCGGGGGCAATTCTGGCACCCCAACAAAAACCTTGTACAGTCTCTTGGTTGTTACCTTTACTTTTATTCCATTTATCTTACACTTTACTGATTTCCCATTTGAGCCAACTTTGGCATTTGAGTAGAATTCAAGGACTTCTCTTTTCATAATTACAGTAGGTTCAGATAGCATGAACTGCAAGTCAACGGAGTCGAGCAGTCTTATAGTGGCTTGAATTTCTTCTAGAGCCTTCTGAAATCCATCCCTTACTAGTTCACTCACTTCATACAAGTACCCTTCTTTCTTTGGAGTCATTTCTCAGATGCTTGAAGGAGAGCTGAGCGTATCGACTTGTCTACTTCCACTAGACTGAGAGCACTCGACGGATTTTAGGGCCAATATAGCATATGCTTTAATTTCAAGACACTTGACTCCTATTTATAATTTCCAGTGTAGGAAGCGAAGAGCCGCATATTAGAGATTTGATTAATTCGGATTTAATGGTTGTGATTGATTCATTTCAAATTTCTGAATTTACTGACAAATAATTAGGTATCATCGTGTCATCATGATGAAATCGTATATTAGAGATTTGATTAATTCAGATTTAATGGTTGTGATTGATACCATTTGTCATCACGCCGATATCATTTTGTAGACAAAACAATATTGTCTTGGATTGCTCTTATGCATAATCAGCGTGAGCACATCTTGTGTGTCAGCTGCAACATCATTCTCAGCAGTTTGTATGCTTTCCTAAGGATGCAAAGTCAATTTTGTGACACTATATTATACATTAATGCTTGTGATTAATACTTTTTATTTAAACCACATTAACTATTATTTGCTGACTATCATTCATAGTGTTTAATCACAAATAAATTAATTATTAATAATATGTTAGCATAGGTTAAGCATGTATCAGAATAAATAAATGAGTACATCAACATGTACTTTATAAACTTTAGCAAGATTTTATAAATAAGCCAAATGATTTTAAATAGATTTACAACAACATTTGCTTTTAGCTATCACAAGTTCTGGTACTGTTCTAGTAGTCCCTTTTATTTCTTGTATCTTTCTCCTTGCTCTATAGCTTCCGCTCTTGTCTTTCAAAATATGTAAATGGCTTTGGGATGTACTTATTAGGAATAGGAGGTGCATTCTCTAGCAGTGCTCCTTCCTATTGGTGTCTTGTATAGAGCCTTCTCCTGATTTCTATCTTCTTGTGCTTATCCCATTCACTTGAGGGATAGTGTCTGGAGATGTCTTTGCCAATGTCTCCAAAATCTCTCCATGTATTGAAAATAATGTATCTTGACTTTGGACTTAAGCTTTTAAGGTTTGGATCATAGGCCCACTCTTCCTCCTTTTTTCCTTTTAAGAGATATTCCATCATCTAACAGTTTGGGATTCCTTTTATAACTTGATTCACAAGATGTCTTGGAGGCATTTGAGGCTCTGCTGATTATGCAGGATTGTACATTATGGGAAGGAGTCTCAGGGAGTGATGAAGTTGATTCACAATCCAGATTGCTTGATTATCTCCAATCTTCTCTTTCTTCCTGACTTCCTCAATAAAATTTTGTAGAATTTCTTTTGTAATTTTCTCCATCTTGATGTTGAGAGTTTCATGGGTAAGTTCATTTGAATTGATACATCTAGTTATAATCACCTTCTGACTCTCAGCTATCTTTATCGTGATCCATCTGATTGCACTTACCAGATTCTCTTCCCCCAGTTGATTTTGTTGAAGAGAAGTGTCTATTCTTTCTCCTAGAAACTGGAGAGCATTCATGTTTTTTGTCTATAGTTGTTCCTGCTCTGGTGAACCAGCTAGTTATCTGAGTATTGATGCGATCAATATCAACTTTTAATTCATTCATCTGTGTAGACATATCATCTCTGATTTCCTTGACAGCTTTGTCCACATATGCTTGATATTGTTGTATTTCCTCAGTGAGCAGATTTTTTATTTGATTAATTATGGAGCTTGGTGCTAGCTCATGAGATGTTTGTGTGGATGATCCTGTATGATCTTGCTCTTTCTCATTTACTTTTCCTTGCAGAACTTCATCCATACCAACTATGACCTCATCATCAAGAAGATCATTAAGGGAATCCTGTCTTTGATGGGTATCTTCAGTTTCTTTTGCAACTTATTTATCTGAAATTAAGATGAATTCTGTGTACAGATTCTCTTGCTCAATACTTCCCTTTTCAAGGACAGTATTCTCAACATCCATTCTGCAACTTCGTAGATCTTCTTGGACAGCAGCCTTACTGTAAGTTGCTTCCTCAACCTCTAGAGCAGGGAGTTCATTGTGAGACCCCCCCCCCCTCAACAATATCCACATTCTAGATAGGTATCATAGTCTCTTGGGCTGAGAGCTCAACATGAGTCTCCCCCTCAACTGGAGCACTTCTCTGCCTAGCCATAGAGTCTTCAGGCACTGTCACACCAGCAACCAATGTCTCTACCTGTGGTTCTGAATTTGGTGTGATGTCACTACTTGTAGATGGGTTGTCCTGACTGTCACTGATCTTCTTCCCTTTCCTTGTAGTTTTAGGGATAACTTTCTCCCATCTCCCCAGAGTTTTTAAGTCTATTTTCTTCATATGATGGATGGGTGATCCCATCTTTTCATTCAATTGAAGAGTGTTAAGGAGATATAGGGATATGATTCTTCCAAAGTATGGTTCTTGGAGACTTCCCTAGATCTTTTCGACTAGTAACTAAGCCCAGTAAATTTTTGTACAGAGAATTACTCTGGTTATTAACTCAAACATATCCTTGGATATTCTGTCATGAGATTCAGGTTTGCATACCAGTGCTTTGCCAACAATATCTGCAAAAAGTTTCCCTTTTACATTGAAGTCGGCCTTCTTCAAGGTGTCATGAGATTGTCATATGTGGTTGCACCACTTCTTTGATGTCAAAAGAACTTCCTCAGAGATCTCATCCTGTATTTTGTCCCCTAAAAGTCTAGGCAGATGGAGTGCCTTGGATAACCCTTTTGTCATTACTCTAAATAGGGTATTTCCAACCCTAATTTTGATGGCATTTTGATGAGTCCCATTTATATACACATTTATGGGCTCATCTGGGCTAATTTTCTAGTCTATGCACTACACTTTAGGCATGTTTTCATTCATATTCGTTATTCCATGCTAAGTGCACTCTTAGGCCCCTTTTGGCGTGCATTTGCGCTCCTTGTCATTGGGGGTAAGCACATGGTGCTCCCCAATCCTTTTTCTGTGTTTGATTGGTGCTGGAGGTGTATTCCCAGCTGGATTATTATGCTTGCAGGTGGTTGGATCATCTCCTTTTGCCCAGAATTCATGAATGTGTATATCACACGGTCGTGCGTTTTCTTGACGCACGGAAGGATGCGGTCATGCGCTTTCATCTAGGGAGAAAACCAGTGATCTAAATTTGATCGTGCATTTTACACACGGGCGGATTCGCCCGTACGTGATGGAATCGCACGATCACCCTGTTTATCCTTGTTTTAAGCCAATCTGAATTTACCCGTGTGTTTTTAGGCACGGGCGGATTCGCCCGTGGGTGAGTAAAATGCACGGGCGCTGCTGCTTCTTCCTCAAGCCATTTTAATCGTTAAATAACGCACGGGCAACACACGGTCGTGCGTTCGCCCATGCGTGACTAAATTTCTGTCTGTTTAGTATTTAAAGCAGGAAATCTGCTTCATTCGGGAGGACGATCCCCCTCGCGGGAAAAGCCAAAGAAGCCCGCCATTTTCGCCTTTTCCACCCTAGGAGACCACATCTAGTGATCTCATCCACCATACTTCCATCCAGGATCTTTTGCAAGCTTCCTCCACCTCGAGTTCAAGCATTCTTCATCTTAGAGACCATGGAAGTGCTGTAGATCGCTGGAGAAGTGACAGCCTCCTTTGAGTCCGCACACCATCTGAGGGCCGAGCCCGGAGAGAGCCCGATAACCTCTTATTCTCGCCGAGAACCCAGGATACGATGACATATTTTGTTGGGTCCTTTCTAAAACTTGAGCTTGTTCTTATTTTAGTGTTATTGTAATGAACTCTTGCTAGATCAATGTTATAGATCCTTTGTTTGATGTTCATGTGCAATGATGCTATGGTTGTGAGAATCGTTTTACTTTTCGTTGTGATATTCTGAGTTGCTTGCGAGTAAAGCCATCTAGCAATTGCTAGTGGTGATGTTGGCGAAGAGGTGAATACGACCCTCACAAAACCCCGCACTGTGGCCATTTCACCCACATACCGAAGCGCGGCATCGCGGCCGCTGCACTTACCCCCACTCTGCGAAGCAGTGCTTTCGACCCACATTTCCTTTATTTCTGCAATAGCTTAGCTCACCAATCATAAAGCCCTTTGTTCTTACTTTCTTCGCTCGCGTAACAATTGACTCACAACGCAATTCATTCACAATATCCTGCATTCCTCAAGAGATCGACATTCGGGGAAACTATTTCCATAATTATTACTTGACAGCGACCGGTGCACTTGCCGAACACGCATCACGTTTTTGGCGCCGTTGCCGGGGAATGCAGGCGTGATGAGATTTTAGTTGTGAATCAATTATTTTCGATTGAGTCTTTAATTCTTTTTAATTTATTCTTTATCATGATATTTTCTTCTTCTGTATCATGTGGGCGCATTTGAATATCCGATGTCGTTGGTGTGGGGATACATCCCACGCTAGTGATAGGTGTCCCAAAGAGTATGGTGTTGTTCAGAAAACGTACGGAGCCCATAAATCTTTTGGCTCCTCTACTGCGCCTCTGTTGTCGCACTTTTACGTGGCTACCGCACCTTTGGTGCCGGCAAAGTCGGTAAAGCAGTGTTTATTTTGCAAAAGTAGAGAGCATGCCTTGAAGGACTGTGCGGATTATCTTCGCCAATTGGCGGATGACGATGAGCCGAATATCCGGATCATCCCATCCTCAAATTCTGCGAACACAGCTCCTTCCTCTGTTTATGTGTCCCTTCCACATTCACTTCTTGAAGTCTCTGGATCGACACATGCATCAGTGTTCATCATGACTCTATTTCTGACGCAACCCCCCATACCTCTTCGGTTCATGTACCACTTTGTGTGGATTTGTTCCCTTGTGTGGAGAGTGAGCCCGAACTCTTAAGAAGCACGTCTTCTCCCACTACACATGAAACAACATCTATTTCTGATGTTATCATTGAGGTCAATTTGCAGGATGTTGCAGACCTGCGCAGTGTCCTGCCCACTCTTATGAAGGAGGTCAGTCTCGATTGTGCTGAAGCAACCGTTTCGGTCCAGTGCGAGGAAGTCCAAGTTATAGAGGAGGCCATTGCGTGCGCTGTCGAGTCTAGTGAAATATTTGATGATATCATCAGTTTGTCATTACCGCACCCTATGGGGGATGAAGCCGGGATTATCCCCTCAGATGAGATTTCGTTTAGTTTTTCTTCCAATTTATTTCCTGACCCCTTTTCTTTATGTACAAGGATGCAGGATGCCCCTCTTTCGGTTGATCAGACCTTATGCATGGAGGAGCCTAAAGCCTAGCGGGATGAGGAAGGTACAGTGAAGGAACATCGTGTTTCCTCATCATCGTTGGTGCTTCCCCTTGAGGATTGGTTACAAGGGACAAGCAGTTTTTCTTTGAAGACATAATACTGGAGGAGAAGAAGAGAGCGAAAAAGGAGGAGATTTGGGGTTGGAGGCTGAGCATCCTACTTAATTTCCACCCCTACTACCAGGTCCCTGGACCTTTTTCTTTCATCAGTTGTTACTACTTCAAATCAGCTTATAGCTGATTTGTTTTGAGCCTGTAATAATAATTAGGATTTATTGTCTTTTGCGTATTCCTAGACTTTATAAACTGCTTTAACACAGGTATTTGGTCCACCTTTAAGGACGTTAAACAAAAGGGCTCTTGGGAGACAACCCATTGGGGACCACCCGGTTCCGTTTGCTTATTTAATTTTTATTATGTTTTGTTTGTTTGTTTGTTTTTATGCTAACAATGCAGGTGTGAACTCGCTTGGAGGAAGAGGAAGGAGAACCTTAATGATGGATTTGACCGCACTTCTGGCATTCTCATTCATGAGCATAGGTCCACTCTACCCCCCTTTTATCTTTATTCATGAATTCTCTATTTTATTTGGTTTTGATCAAGTCTGGGGGAGAGATCGGTTATGCACGTGCACGCACTTTGCATAGCATGTTAGAATGTGCTGAGTTAGGATTTTTAATTTTGTTGCACACATTTGCACCTAGTTCACGTGTACTTGATCACATGCACTTATTGGGTCTTGCTGCGAGGTTCCCCGCTCGTAAGAATTGGATTGTTAGTGTAGGAGTGAGTGGTAGAGAAAAATGTCGACTCGAGTAGTGCTCTAGTCGAGTGCTCCCGTTACGCCTAGAAATTAAATTAGAGTAGAATAAAATTCAATGTTATAATTTAATTATTTTTATTATAGTAGCTGCAATTTATTTTACTCTAGCGGTGAATCTGATGAATCCAACGGTAGCATAGGGTCGAGTGTAGCTGGATTAGTAGTAGCTTATTACTAGCGTCGGAAGGAAGGATAACCTTTCTCGGTGGCTAGAACTTGCACTAGGCGACTCTTGAAACGATTGCGTTGAATAGCTCGTTATAAAGCGTGATATAGGTCGTCTCTTGATCCGTTTGATTTTGAAATCCTAACCAATGTAATCACCTTTGCAAGCCCACTTGAGCCGACCTATCCTTCTTTCTTAGCTCCACTTAAATTTCACCAAGGCCATACAGCCAAACCTATATTCGCACCAACATATGTGTTTGAATGAAATTTATATTTCTATCACATTTGGTGTTATTCTTGATGTGTATGGTAGCTTTGAGATTGCTAAAAGAGAAGTTTATAAAGTGCTTGTAAAAGATTTATTTGTCGAGATGAGAAAAAGAAAAAAAAATTGGTACAAAAAGAACTTTCAACTACATTCTCTCGACAAAACAATGTATGATCGGCTTAGCACACAACTAGTGTCCAGTTGTAGTCTGGGGGTCTTGTGTAGTACTTTAATTTGTTGTTTTGGTGATTTTACACTCTTGAGTGTTCAGGCTATGTTGCGTGCGATGCCCATCGTTCTTCTACTTATCTCTCCTAAACTCAACCTAAGCCAAATCCTAACCTGTTAGTCCTATTGATTTTAGATATGAGTCATCTCATGTAGTAGAGAGAGTGTGAACGTGCAAGCCTATGGACACTGACTTTGATGGATTTCTTAGGAGATTGTCCCGAGCTTTGATTCGAGTAATACTCTTTCATAGTCATGCTATTTTCCTTTGTGCGCGACCGAAAGATTCACCGGGATTCACCATCAGAGTAAACTAGATTTCGAATTACTATTCTAGAAATAGGTAAAAATAATCTTGAGTTAAATTCTATTCTAACGTATTTCTACGCACGTGAGCTTGCGACTTCGCATGGGTCTCTACCGCTCAAACTCACTTTAACACCCAATTGTTCCGACGGGAGAGCTGAGTAGTTTGCCCGAGGCGTGCAAATGGTTAAGTCTGGGGGTGTGATGAGTCCCATTTATATACACATCTATGGGCTCATCTGGGCCGATTCTCTAGTCAATGCACTACACTTTAGGCATGTTTTCATTCATATTCGTTATTCCATGCTAAGTGCACTCTTAGACCCATTTTAGTGTGCATTTGCGCTCCTTGTCATTGGGGATAAGCACATGGTGCTCCCCAATCCTTTTTCTGTGTTTGATTGGTGCTGGAGGTGTATTCCCAGCTGGGTTGCTGTTCTTGCAGGTGGTTAGATCATCTCCTTTTTGCCCAGAATTCATGAATGTGTATATCGCACGGTCGTGCATTTTCTTGATGCACGGACGGCTGCGGTCGTGCGCTTTCATCTGGGGAGAAAACCGGTGATCTGAATTTGATCATGTGTTTTACGCATGGGCGGATTCGCCCGTGCGCGAAGGAATCACACGATCACCCTGTTTAGCCTTGTTTTTAGCCAATCTGAATTTACCCGTGCATTTTTACACACGGGCGGATTCGCCCGTGCGTGAGTAAAACGCACGGGCGCTGCTGCTTCTTCCTCAAGCCATTTTAATCGTTAAATAACGCACGGGCAACACACGGTCGTGCGTTCGCCCGTGCGTGACTAAATTTCTGCCTGTTTAGTATTTAAAGCAGGAAATCTGCTTCATTCGGGAGGACGATCCCCCTCGCGGAAAAAGCCAGAGAAGCCCGCCATTTTCGCCGTTTCCACCCTAGGAGACCACATCTAGTGATCTCATCCACCATACTTCCATCCGGGATCGTTTGCAAGCTTCCTCCACCACGAGTTCAAGTATTCTTCATCTTAGAGACCATGGAAGTGTTGTAGATCGCTGGAGAATTGACAGCCTCCTTTGACTCCGCACACCATCTGAGGGACGAGCCCGGAGAGAGCCCGACAACCTCTCATTCCGGCCGAGAACCTAGGATACAGTGACATCTTCTGTTGGGTCCTTTCTAAACCTTGAATTTGTGCTTCTTTTAGTGTTATTGTAATGAACTCTTGCTAGATCAATGTTATTAATCCTTTGTTTGATGTTCATGTGCAATGATGCTATGGTTGTGAGAATCGTTTTACTTTTCGGTGTATTATTCTGAGTTGCTTGCGAGTGAAGCCATCTAGCAATTGCTAGTGGAGATGTTGGCGAAGAGGTGAATACGACCCTCACAAAATCTTGCACTGTGGCCAATTCACCCACATACCGAAGCGCGGCATCGCGGCCGCTGCACTCACCCCCACTCTGCAAAGCGGTGCTTTCGACCCGCATTTCCTTTATTTCTGCAATTGCTTAGGTCACCAATCACAACGCCCTTTATTCTTACTTTCTTCGCTCGCGTAACAATTGACTCACAACGCAATTCATTCACCATATCCTGCATTCCTCAAGAGATCGACATTCGGGGAAACTATTCCCATAATTATTACTTGACAGTGACTGGTGCACTTGCCAAACACGCATCACATTTCCAGAAGTACTCTTCTTGGGCTCAGTATATAACACCAGAAGCTCTCTATGCATGATGGCAGTTGGCTCTGAGAGCACCTATTCTAGCCCCCACTGCATCAATTTTCCCGATAACTGACTTTATCTCCTCATCGGGGTTGATGAACCTGCCGCGTACCAGCTCACATCTAGTAATGCAGGTATCGCCATTCTTCACAGGTGTCATTTCTATAGAATCGTTGAGTTTGTAGAGCTTCGGCATCACGACAACTCGAGAACTTGTTGTGATGGCTTAGAGCAAATGTAAGTTATACTCTATTTCTAAACATGTGACCTATTTATATATTTCTTACATTAGAATGTGAAGAGGTGCGTACTTGAGCAGGTAGACTTAGGGTATTGATCTTAGATCAATGGATGTGATTGCAAGATCCAATATACTTGCTGAAATTAATGTTTTTCTTTAACAGAATACTTCTTAATCCAAACTTATACCTGGATCATCTAATGTCCAACAACCACATTTGCCTTTCGGCGGCCATTGGACAACCTACAAGACAAAGATTAGGTTCGTGTTAGCCTTAACTACAGGATGCTTAATAACAAAACTACTAGCGAGCTTCTCATACCTTGCTCTAGGCATTATTGGGTTGAACCAACAGTCTATTGCAAGGTGCCCAACCTTGCCACAACACCAGCATTCAAATTTATTATACCTCCTTTTCTGAGTCACCTTCTGAATGGAGTGTAGGTGACCAGAAGAGCAGGCTGCTTTACACCAAGCATTTCTTAAGCTAATCATGTGGCTGTGCATTGACTCGGAAGTTAATTGCACAGTCACGGACTTCACTTTAGGAACAAGCTTTTAAGGTAAATCTTTTCCTTCTCTTTGTCTAATGGTGCTTGAGGAGAGACATCCTTTTGGAAGATAGTTCTAGCTTTCGAAGTCTCTCCAACTTCCTTATTATAGCCTAGTCTCCCCTATATTAAGAGGAGAAGCTATCTATAATAGGGAGAACGGTTTTGGGATTAGAGAAGCTAGCCACAAGTCTTCTTTCTAAAAGAAGCTTGTCATCCAAAGACTTAATTGCCCTATCCCGAGCTTCAAACTTTTTCTAAAGTAGGATAAGCTCATTGGACAATCTAGTCACCTCCTTGGTCTTCCAATCTATTTGAGATTTGAATGGCCTAAGGATCCTTATCTCCTCAGCTTGAGACTTGGCCACTTTTTGCTCTTCTTGAGAGCAGCCAAGAGAATACCATATTGCTCCAATAGATCAGTATGGTCCTCATTATTGCATGATGAGCAGTCTTCTGCTTCACCATCAACATTGCTCTCATCAGATGATGAGCAAACATCTGATGCACTCTGGGCCTTTTTAATTGACTAAGATAATGAAAATGTGTGAGGAATGCATACATGAATAGGATGATAATCATCCTGATCTTCTTCATCAGATAGGGCTACAATCCCATAGAACTCCTCATCCTCAGATTCATTGTTTGAGAGAGTGAGGGGTGCTCTTATGCCTCTTCTAGCAGAATAGCGGTATTCATCTTCAGACTCACTGTCTAAGAGAGTGAGGGGTGCTCTTATTCCTTTTGTAAATGGCCCTCATTCTTCATAGTATGAGGAGGAGCAACTGCTTTCACTTAGAAATCTAAATTTCTTGGCATTAGATTTTCTTTCCTTCTTCATGGAGCTTAACTCTTTGTAGTTTTCTCCAGGATACATGGGGATAACTTGACACACCCAAGGGCAGATCTATTCAAGCTGTTAAGCTTTCTTTGAACAAGCTCCCTCTGATACCACTTGAAAGTCTAGGGTGTAGTCTAATTACCGAGGGGGGTGAATATGTGTTTTAAATTGTTTGTCTTTTAGAGTTCAAGACTAAATTAGCTTGAAAGAACACAACCAGAAATCACACCACAGAAAGTATACCAAGATTTAAAGTGTTTCCCCAGTGTGGGTACCCCACTGTCCCCCTACATCTATCTAGCAGTATGCTAGACTCGGCTAACTCCTCCAAAATCTCAGATCTCTTTCCCAGATCCTACACCTCGTGCAAAAACAGACCTTACACCTCAGGCACTACCGGTCCTACAACTCATATCCACTTAGGATCCCACCTCAGGTTCCCAGAACCCTACAACTCAGGCACAATAGGACCTACAACTCAGATCTTAAGCAGATCCTACCTCAGAGAGTCAAAAAATTACCTCAGATACTATATTTCAAGTTTTTGATAAGCGGAAAAAGGGAACTAGGTTGTAGGAACATTTCAACCATACCAAGCATGAGAAACTAGAAACAATGAAGGAACATGAAAATCTTGTATTAACTAGCTTCTAAGCATTACGAGGTATACATGGCGAGACATGATTTACCAGTACAACAAATAAGGAGAAAGAAACAAACTACAAGAAGCTGGCGGTTACAAAATGAACCCGCCAAACCGCCTGACTAACAAAGTTGTCCGCGCAAACCGACAAGTCGCCAACCCGCAACTCAGCACGCGGACTACCTGTTATTCTAATGCTCACACTGTTCTCCTAAACAAGGATGCCTGACCACAGTCACCTGGCCTCTTCTAACCGCGAACAAGCTGTTGAAGAACTGAATTGAAAATAGTCCAGCAAAGGAAAATCGCCTACCCTCCACGGACTGAACCTTATTGAAAACGGACACGAGCCAGAGAAAACTGCCTTGTCGCTAACCGCGACCTCCTGTTGCTACCCGCCGCTGACAGCTACCAACTTATCCGCTGCGGTCTCCTCTGATCAAATCAGAACCACAAGCAAGCCGCACAACCTGCAAACACAGCAAAGGCAAAACTCAAACCGCGCGCACAGAGAAGTTCTATCCGCACAACTATTCGCGAGCTCTCATTTACAGTTTTTGTCTTTTTTCTTTGAACCGGGGGGGGGGGGGGTCATATTTACAGTAGAGGTGAGGAGTGCGGTCACCACCTACAACGATAGGATTACCGCCCATATCAACAACAACGGGTAGCACACAACCCGCGCGGCTTGTTGAGATAACCTTGCCGAACAGTTCGCCGACTCTCTGACAAGCTGCGCAGATAACTCGCAGAACCCCAGCAACACCAACAACAACATGTCAGCCCGCGAGTAAAGATTTGGTAATAGCTCCAACATCCAATGATAACCGTGGATACTATCCGCCCGATTACTACTAGAGAGCTGACCCCAGATAGCCGAAAGATCAAGGCCACCTGCAACTGGCTATCCGCCAGTCCACCGCGGGAAGACAACCTGCGCGGTCTTCATACAAGACTGCCCATTCTCCACGGTTTACCAGACCACTCGGTCTGATGCCCAGACTGCCTGACCTTCGCAGTTTACCAGACCGCCCAGTCTGATGCCCAGACCGCCCGACCTCCACTTACACTTCAAATTTTACCACTCCCCGTTGAAGTGGGAAGTGGAAGTCATCCCAAGCAATCCTCGTAACTGAGTAAATGGTCCCTTCGCAAACGGATTTGTGAAGATGTCAGCGACATTGTCCTCACTCCGCACATGCTCAACCATCAGAGACCCCTCCAGCACCTTCTCCCGAATGAAATGATGCTCGATCTCAATGTGCTTGGTCTGTGCTTTACAAACTGGATTATTAAGCAGTTTGAGAGCACTCTCGTTGTCACCACGTAACAGAGTAGGACCTCACACCTCCTTATGGACGTCCTCCACCAATATCCTAAGACAGATAGCTTCCTGAGCTGCCAAAGTTGAAGCCTTGTACTCCACTTTAGTGGTAGAGACATACACTGAATCCTGCTTCTTGCTGCACCATGAAATAGCCGCCGATCCGTATAAGAAAACATAACCATACATCGACTTCCGATCGTTTGAGTCTCCCCCATAATCGGCATCCATACAAACAAAAATCTGTGCCTCTCCCATAAAGGAGACCCATGTTCGGGGTCGACTTCATGTACTTTAAAATACTCTTTGCCGCCACTAGATGAGGTTTCCGTGGTTCCGCCATATACCGACTTACCAGCCAACTGCATAGTAAATATCCAGCCTAGTAATTGTTAAGTATATCGGACTCCCAAAAAGAGATTGGAACACCAACGGATTAGGAAGAATCCTCCCCTCATCCCGCCGAAGTTTAAGACCAACCTCCAATGGAGTAGAGCTGCTCTTCCCTCCTTCCATGCCGAATTGCTTCACAATTCGTTCCACATAGCCTTTTTGGGAAACAAGCACGCCCCTCTCTTTCCTCTCCACCTCAAGTCCAAGGAAATGGTGAAGCTCCCCCAGATCCTTCATCTCGAATTTGATAGCTAATTCAGCCCAAAGCTTAGTTACCTCAGCCTCCGAGTTCCCCGTGATGATCATGTCATCAACATACAACAACACCCAGACTTGCATCTCCCCGATCTTCATTACGAACAGACTCGAGTCTGAATCTGAAGCAAAATATCCGTAAAACTGGAGGTATTTTGCGATCTTCACATACCACGCCTGAGGCGCTTGCTTCAGCCCATAAAGAGCCTTCTTGAGCTTGCAGACATGTACTAGGTGAACTTCCGATACATATCCAGGTGGCTAAACCATGAAGATATCCTTGTCAATCTCGCCGTACAAGAAAGCATTCTTTACGTCGAGTTGCCAAATCTTCCACCCTTGGCTAGCTGCCAATGCAATCACCACTTGTACCGAAGTCATCTTGGCTATCAGACTTTACGTCTCTTCATAGTCTTCTCCATACTGTTGAGAGAACCCTCGAGCTACAAGGTGAGCCTTGTACCTCTCGATACTCCCATCAGCTTTCTTCTTCAGCTTGTAGACCCACTTGCCTGTCAAAGGAGTAATACCATCAACCTTGGGTACAAGATCCCAAGTCTCATTCTTCTTGAGGGCAGCCATCTTCTCATTCATGGCATCTTCCCACTCCTTGACTCCAGTGGCATTTTCAAAGCATGACGGCTCTTATTCATCCAAGGGGACAACAATGAAACATGAGACAAAGCTCACAAGATTTCCCCATGTATACCGAGCTGGTGGAATAATAGTCCTCTTTGACCTCCTCAGAGCTTTACTCTGAACCACCTCTTTAGCTACTTGTTCTGAACTAGCTTTCCTTTCAGTCATACTTGGAGCATCGCTCCCCCTGCTTCCAGAACCTGAAGCACCTGACCCAGAGCTAGAAGCAACTGGAGCACCTAGAGAAACATGCAACTCCACTAGAACCACCTTAGTAGCTTCTTCAAGTCCACCATCTAACCTTCTTTCTTGTATCTCAACAGAAGATCTACCCTAGTATGATGTCAACTCATCAAATACCACATCCCTTGAGACCACAACTCTCCATGTCTCTGGATCTATGCATGTCCAACCCTTCTTCCGGTCATCATAACCGACGAAGACTAGCTTCCTTGCTTTCGCATCTAGCTTCATTCTAAGGGCATCAGGAACATGCACATAGTAGGTAGATCCGAACACACAAAGGTGTTCCACCATAGGCTTTATCTTGAACATCAACTCATGTGGGGTCTTCATGTTGATTGGACTAAGAGGCATCCAATTGATGACATTAGTTGCACAAAGTCATTCCCTCTACCCAGAAGGTCTTTGGGATACTCTTGGCATGAAGCCAATATTTGTAGGTCTCCGCCAGATGAGGGATCTTCCGCTCTGCAACTCCATTCTGTTGTGGATGTGAGCACAAGAGCGATCTCTCCAGATGCCATGCTTCATGCAGATGTTAAAGAACGCATTTGTGGTGAACTCCCCTCCATTGTCGGTTCTGAACTTCTTGATACGCAGGTTAAGCCGACCTTCCTCTAGCTCCTTGAACTTCACAAACTTTTTGAATGTTCAGACTTCTCCTTTATGAAGTATACCCAAGTATACCTAGTGAAGTCATCAATCAAGACCAGCTTATACCTGCTGCCTCCAAGACTTGCAGTTGCGGTAGGTCCAAACAGATCACCATGAATACACTCCAATGGTGCTTTGCATCTGCTTTGTGATTTGTCGAGTGGAAGGCGATGAGCCTTACCATATTGACAACCTGCACAAACATGACCTTCGCCGAAAGTTGACAGACTAGGAAAGCCTCTCATAAGGCCTCTTCCTGCCATATCCTTCAGCTTGTCCATCCCAACATGCCCAAGTATTTCATGCCAGATAGCAGCGCTATCATTAGTCCTCATCTTATAAACATAGCAACTTGTAGATAACACAAACAAGTCTTTCACCCATCTTCCAACATGAGTGACTTCAGCCTCCACTGCTAACACGTTTCAAAGAAAATTCACTTTTGTTGGACCAAACAGAACATAATAGCCAACTTCAACAGCATTGGTCACCGAGAAGAGGTTTTTCTTCATCCTCGGAACATGATAGACACTCCTCAACGTGAGTGGACCTCTATCTCTGTTTAATGAAACTACACCCTCATTTTCAACTGCATGTATAGTATCATCAGCAGTAATGATAACATCATTACCTGTGTATGCCTGCAAAGAAGAGAACTTGGACTCATCCCCGGTGAGGTGATGACCACACCCAGAATCCACTATCTAATCATGTTGATAGTTGATAGAATCCATAGCCTGAACACAAGTGCCTGCCATAAAATCTCCATCACCCCAACTACCATTTGCATTAGAACCAGCATCCTCCTTTCCTGCAGCATGCCCCGGTTGAAGATTGACTCTGCAGTCCTTCTTGAAGTGACCAGGCCTTTTTTCACCTGAAGCATCTAGGTCCTTCCTTCTTCTTCCCATCACGCTTAGGAGTATAGATCCTCTCCTGCTCATATGAAGTAGATGGACCATCATCTCCAGATGACTTCTTCTTCTTGTCCCAATGCTTCTTCTTTCCTAAGTATAGAACCTCACTTTCTCCCCCAGACATAGACATCCCCGCCATCTGCATAGCCAAACTCTCTTGTGAAGCAGGTAAATTTTCCAGCTCCAGCAATGATGGCTGATTGGCCCAGCCTTGAATAGAATTAACAAAGGCCACATACTCCCTCCGCAAGCCAAGGATTATGTGCCTCTTCAGCTTAGCTTCTGAAATAGGCTCATCCAGGTCCAAAGCCGAAATCTCTGCACAGAGGTTCTTCATCTTTAGGAAGAACTTTGATATGGACAAGTAATCTTGAGTGACCTTAGCCAACTCATTCTTTAAGGACTGTAGCCGAGCTACATTCTTCTTATTGAACAAGCAATCCAAGGCTGTCTAAATCTCAGCAGCTGATCGACATCCAATGATGTGATCAAACAACTCCGAGGAGATAGACCGTTTGAGAGTAAACTCTGCCTTAACATTAGTTCTCCTCCAAGCTCTCACCAGATAAGCATTCTCACCAGCAGCAACCACTTCTTGAGTTTCTTCTCCACCAACAACCTCCCAGTGGTCCTCGCCCAAAAGATAACTCTCCATGCAAGACTTCCACTTCATAAAGTTAGTCCGCGTCAGGAACTCAATATTAAGACCTCTTATTATACCTCCTTCCATTGATATCCACTGATAAATTGTGCTTCCCAAAATCCAAGCCAGATAACTGCGGCTGAATCACTGCATAAACCTCTGTCCCTATGATACCATGTTGAAAAATTACCTCAGTTACTATATTTCAAGTTTTTGATAAGCGAAAAACAGGAACTAGGTCGCGGGAACACTTCAACCATACCAAGCACGAGAAACCAGAAATAATGAAGGAACAAGAAAAATCTTGTATTAACTATCTTTTGTACGTTGCAAGGTATACATGGTGAGACATGATTTACCAGTACACCAAATAAGGAGAAAGAAACTAACTACAAGAAGTTGGCGATTAATAAATGAACCCGTCAAATCGCCCGGCTAACAAAGCTGTCCGCGCAAACCTCCAAGTCAGCAACTGTTGGGTATGGTAGCCACAATCACCTTGATTTGATGAAGTGTATCTTGAACTAAGATGAATTGATATTGTATTTGATATAGTCTCTTAGTTGTGTGTTTGCATGACTCTAATTGCAAAGTACAAACCAATGTCAAGTTTCAGTGAGTCATAAACACAGGCCTATGCAATGTAATCCCTCATTGTAAGGACCAAGGTGTTGTCTCAGGTGAAATCTCTCTATTGGGATGTACTTCACATTCAAGCACTAAGGAAAAGTTAGGAGTCAATGGTTGCTGGAATCAGGGTTGGAAAAAAATTAGTCCAAGTGTTTTTCGTCGAGTGATTTCAATGAGTCCATGTAAATTCGTCGAATCATCTCGTGAAAGACCTAGTCATTCGCTGAAATTACTCGAATAGAATCAGAAATTTCGGCCAAGTACTTTCGTCGAATAATACTTACTTTCATCGAGAATATTTCTTCAATCGACGAACTCAGTGAATTCCTTTATGAGTTTTTCGTCGAGTAATACTCAGCACTCTCGACGAATAAGTGTCTTTCGACAAATATTGACAGAGCGCATTTTTGTCTTCTGTCTGTCGATTTAAGGGTTTTGTCCACGTGGTTCCTTCTCCTAAAGTATTGCTTAGAGCCATTGGAGAGAAGTCTATAAATACTTAAGAGATGTTTTTCCCTAAACCTTAATCGTAAAAATCGAAATCAAGACATCGAGATTTCTGTCGGCATTCTTCTCGTTCACACAAAAGACGATCTTCTGCCGTCGACAAGCTTTGTGCTCGATTCTTCAGCAAGTCTCTATTCAACAAGATCCATGTGCTTCAACTCTCTTCTAGATCTTATTGGATAGATAAGTGTTCAGATCAAAGCTTTCAATAGAAAGAGTTTTCTTCTCATTCATTCAAGTTCAGGATTTCATCTTTCAAGGAGGAAGAAGACATATTATCTCTGATCTGAAGAAGCGGAATCTCATGGAGATTCTTAGAGATTGGATTTTAAATCCATGGTTTTTGTAATATCTTTTACATATCCTTGTAGGAAATTTCATCTTCCGAGTTCTTGTAGATCTTAGTTTAGAGGTTCGAGTTTGTAGGAGAGTTTGTTCTCTGAGTTTGTAGGGGACGTGGTCTCCGAGCTTGTAGGAGTTGTGAACTCCGAGTTGTAAGATTACGTTTAATCTGAGATTGGTGAAGTGGCCAAATCTAGCCTCGGAGTGCTAGATAGGCGAGGCGGGAAAGAGGACTACCCACATTGGGGAACCTCTATAAAATCCTTATGTTGTGCTGTGTTTGTGCTTCTATGTGCTTTTGTTCATATAATTTTTAATTCCGCTTAAAGCCATAGAATCCACCTATTCACTCCCTATAGGTGATTTAGGTAGTAACTAGATGCTTTCAATTGGTATCAGAGGTAGGTTGTTCTTTAAAGGTTAACACCTTGAACAAGATCTTTAAATCTAGTTGCAAGAGACAATATGTTAGGAATGGAAAGAACAAAGGATTCCTCTATGAAGCTGCCCGTCTGCACCAAGGAGAACTTTCCAATGTGGAAGGAAAGAGTGAGATTCTATATGGAAGCTGTAGATCCATGAATCTTTCAGATCATTGAGGAAGGTCCCCATGTTCCGATGAAACCATCCTCAATAAATTCAAATATTCAAGTTGCCAAGAAGATGCTAGAGCTCACTAAAGATGAGATTGCTCTCGTCGCCTTGGATAAGAAAGCAAAGAACATCATTGCCGGAGCAGTGGATGACTCAATGCTACAAAACCTTATACACAACAAGTCTGCCAAGGAGATATGGGATTCTCTAGTAATCCTAATGGAAGGTACAGAAGAAGTCAGGGATGATCGATGATCGTTGCAAAACCAAGAATATGAAGCATTCAAGCAAGATCCAAGAGACTCCATTTCTGACACCTATGAAAAATTCTTTAAGATCGTAAACGGTCTAAGAAATTATGACCGATAATTCACTGTTTGTGAACTAAATGATAAGTTCTTGAGATCCTTGACGAAAGAATGGGATACCAAGGGCACAGATACTATTCAGAAAGCTCTTATCACAAGAGCTTAAGTTAAGAATAAGAAGAGCTGAGAAAGAAGGGAGCAGGACTTCAGCAAGAGAGAAGTATGTTGCTCTCAAGGCCGAAAGCCTGAGAAAAAGCAATGCAATGTCACCTATAAGGAGACCACCATCAGACGAAGATGAAGGATCTGAAGCTTTCCCCTCAAGCTCAGACATGTCTGATGGTGAATTTTCTCTTCTCTCCAAGCAATTCAAAAGGTTGCTTAATAAGAGAAGACAAATAATAAACTAGTCTTCTTCCTCCGATCACAGAAGATCAAGGCGTGATGATGATCATCACAAGAAAAGCTACAACAACGACAGGTATCATTCTAAACTGAATAAACAAAATTCCTCTGACATTATTTGTTATTGTTGCAATAATCCAGGGCATGTAATTGCGGAGTGCCCATATAAGAAGAAAGAAGGATCAAAGAAAGAATAAAAGTATCCTTCAAGGTTAAGAAGAAAACTGAGAAGATCTTCATCGCAAAGAAGTCAAAGACTCTTAGCGACAGCGACTCAGATGAGTAAAGCTCAGATGAAGAGGCCTACTTTGTCCTAATGGCCCAGACTGATGAGGAAAACTACAACACCAAAAATGAGGGGAAGGTAAATTCTCATACTCCTCTTTCTGAATCTGAAACGGATTCCATAGCTGATGAAGGATACTCCTCAGAGGAAGATTCTGCTATACTATTTCAGTACAAAGCTTTATTGAAAGGATTTGACAAGTGCCGAAAGGTAGTCAAATATCAGACAAAGGAGATTGAGTCTCTCAAGACCGTGGAATCAGTGAGAGATGAAATTGAAAAATTACTTCCCTTCAGAGATGAAGTCTAGATCTTGAAGGATGCACTCCAAAGCACTGCTGAACTACTAAAGAAAAAGGAGAAATCCATAACTGGGATGGAGGAAAAACTAGTGGTAGAGAGAAAGTTAGTGTAAAGCTTCTCAAAGCCAAAGACTATCCTATAACGATCCAGGCCCGCCAACATAGGACCCAGCTGGACCGCCAGCACTGTCCTAGTCCAGGCCCGCCAACACGGGACCCAGCTGGCACCGAAAGGGTTCAGCCTAACCAGATGGTCTGCAGACCATGCACCCCAACCCCTCTCTGTCCCACCACAGGGCACAGTGGGTTGTTGGAGACCGCAACCCCCCTTTGATGAGAATTGAGCTGGTTAAGCGGTAGCGTGTGGACTTCCCAGGAGGTCACCCATCCCATAATTGCTCAAGCCCAAACACGCTTAACTATGGAGTACTTTCAATTCTCATCACCAATTGAGCTGCAGCTCAATTGGTGATGAGAAGTGAATGTACTCCATAGTTAAGTATGCTCGGGCTGGAGCAATTCTGGGATGGGTGACCTCCTGGGAAGTCCATGCACAGTCGCTTAACTGGCTCAATTCTCATCAAAGGTGGACTGCGGTCTCCAACAACCCACCGTGCCCTATGGTAGGACAGAGAGGGGTTGCGGTGCATGGTCTGCAGACCATCTGGTTAGGCTGAACCCTTCCGGTGCCAGCTGGGTCCCGTGTAGGCGGGCCTGGGCTGGGAGGGTGCTGGCGGTCCAGCTGGGTCTCGTGTTGGCGGGCCTAGATCGTTACAATCCTCCCTCTCATTGATAGTTTTTTTTTCTCCTGCGAAGGGTAGTGTTATCAGTCATCAGACCAAGAAAAGTGAGGCGGCGAAGAAAAGTGCCGTTAAGGGAAAGGATAAGGCTAATAAGAGTCAACCTTCTTTCAAGAAGGTAGTGTTTCCCACTAACACATATGACTTTGAAACAATGTATGGACACTTTACGAGACCAACTCGTGTTGAGCAAGTAAGGGTTACCAGGGATGGAGCCGTCCTCGAGACTTCGTAACGACTATTTTCAAAGCACCTCATGAAGAGATAGTCCTCACGAATTATGGTTCATTCGTGCATGGACCCTCCGCTAAGAGAGCACAAAATGTCAAGACTGTTGTGACAAAACCTCATCAGAAGGAGCCCTGTGGTTGCTGCAATCATGAGGCTTCTACCTCTAAGTTGGTAACCCCTGCTAGACCCCCCATTCAAAAAGTCAAGCAGGAGTGTAAAAGAAGGTACAACGGGTTTGACTGTTGGTGTTGTTGCAAAGCTGGTCACTTCGCCTTAGATTGCTGGTTTAATCTAAAGAATGCTGGAATTCCACTAGTTAACAATGCAAGGCCAACCATTCTCAAGGTTAACAATCCAAGTGGAAGTCGGCTAACAAGAAGCTAAGGACCCAATTCCTTTTGGGTTCCTAAGGGCAATTGATTGTTAATTACAGGTATGTCCAAAGGCCAAAATCACGCCTATATGGTATTTGGATAGTGGATGTTCGTGACACATGACCGGAACAAGAAGCCATCTACAAAAGTTCACCCCAATCAAGGATGGTCCAAAGGTTATCTTTGGTGCATCCGATCGGGGAATCACAAAAGGCTATGGTATGAATAACAACAATATAGTCTCTTTCACAGATGTAGCTTATGTTAAGGGATTACAACATAATCTTATTAGTATAATACAACTTTGTGACAAAGGCTATATGGTTGAGTTCTACAAGGACAAGTGCCTGATAAAGTCGTCTGATACGTCAGAAACTATTTTAACAGGCACTCAGAGTAGAAATATCTTTTGCTTAAATTTTCTTTGTTTAGACTCATCTACACCAGTTTGTTTTTTTGGCAAAATATAGTGCATCTCTTTGTGATCAATGACACATGAGATTAGCACATATTAATTTCAAAACTATCAATATGTTATTTTCTCATAACTTAGTGTGTAACACTCCCGATGATAAGTGATTTAAAGAGAGACCTTTTCATGCATGCCAAATAGGCAAGCAGACGCGGGCTAACTTTAAGAGCATAATTGGCAAAGATTCCACCAGATGCTTATATCTGCTACGTATGGATCTATTTGGTCCTATGCCAGTTAGAAGTTTAGGAGGTAAAGCTTATAATTTGGTTATTTTTGATGACTACTCACGTTTTGCTTGGGTATTCTTTCTAAAACACAAGTCACATACTTTTGATTCCTTCACTAACTTTGTCAGGAAAATACAGAATGAATTAAACTGCTCCGTAGTCAAAATCAGAAGTGACCACGAAACATAATTCAAATCTGGGGCTATGACAGAGTTTTGTGAAAGCTTAGGTATCTTTCATGAGTTTTCATCTTCGCGTACTCCAAAACAAAATGGAGTTGTCGAGAGAAAGAATAGAACACTCATAGAGCCAAGCAGGATAATGTTGAATGATTCTTCTCTTCTGGAATACTTCTGAGCAGAAGTCGTCAACACTGTTTGACACGTGCAAAATAGAGCTTTAATCAACAAGAATCATCATAAGACACCTTATGAACTTCTAAAGTACAGGAAACCAACTATATCTTATTTTAGAATTTTTGGCAGTAAATGCTTCGTTCTTAACAACGAAAAGTATTACAAAACTAAGTTTAGTGAAAAATGTTTTGAAGGTATTTTCGTAGGATAGAGTAGCCATAGTAAGGTATATAGGATTTTCAACAAAAAAACACTGGTCATAGAAGAATCATTTAATGTTGTTTTTGATGAGATGAGTATGCTTCACATCAACTCTTCTAGTGTTTTTGTTGAAGATGCAGATGCCAGGATGAAACTAAAAAAACTAAACTTGGAGGATGTTATCAAGAATGATGCTCCAAGGACAGTCTCTGTCAGTGATCCAATCACTCCTGAAGAAGAAGAACTTCAAGAAGTTGAAGATGTACCTCAAGTAGAAGTACCTGGTATCAATGAAGATGTAAGAAATCTGGTGATTAGACACCAAAGGGTTCATCCGGTTGATCAAATCATCGGAGAAACCAGTGTTGGAGTAAGGACACGAAGGTGTATAGCTAATCAAGTTTTGCATTTGAGTTTTCTTTCGCAGGTTGAACCGAAGAAATTTGATGAGGCAAAAGAGGATGCTTTGTGGATCATTGCAATGCAAGAGGAGCTCAATCAGTTCAAATGCTGCAAAGTTTGGAAACTGGTGCCAAGACCCAAAGGTCAGAACGTTATTGAAACAAAATGGGTTTACAGAAACAAGCTGGACGAAGACGGGATAATCATCAAGAACAAAGCCAGACTTGTTGCCCAAGGTTACCGACAAGAAGAAGGGATCGACTTCGATCAAAACTATGCTCCAGTATCAAGGCTCAAAGTGATCAGGTTATTGTTGAAACATGGTCTTCCGCATCTCCTAGGTTTGAGAATAACAAATCCTATGTGTATTTGATCTTGTGTGTTTAAGTGTGCAGGAAAAAAAGTCCATATGACTCAAGGATGACATAAGAAGGTTTCCCCCAAAATTGGGCCAATAATTCCTATATGCCCACTAGCGCCGGCGGTAGCACCTAGCGCCTGGCGCTAGAGATGATTAGCACAATCCCGGGAGTACATTTAGAAGGCGATAGCGCCAGGCGGTATCGGATAGCGCAGGCGGTAGCGCAAAGCACAGAAGGCAAGAATAAAATGTTTCCTCAGATTGAAGATTCTCTCGCGCAGAATATGTCCTAATATGGGATAGCGCCGGCGGTAGCGCTAGCTCTGAGGCTATAAATAGGACCCCTCTTCTCTCGTTTCACACAGCTATTAGAGAGAGAGGTTGATGTTGAAATTATTGAGGTGAAGTGGAAGGTGGCCGGCGGTCTGTTTATTGATTACCGCAGAGACCGCGCGGTCTCTATGTTGGTGCTCTGCCGGCCTGGCTCTAGCGGTCTGCTGTGTTGGACGGTTTGTTCCTGCTTGTTCCAGTCTCTTTCGGCCTGCTCAGCTTAGTTGGTCTATCTTCTCTGTAGAAGACCGAGCGGTCTGTTCTTGGGTAACCACCGTGACCGGGCGGCTTATGCCGGTCGGTCTGGCGACTTGTTTGAAGTCGGCCAGATGTTCTTGGCTTGTTATTAGCGATCTAAGGAAGGAGTGGTTTGTGTCCGCGCGGCTTGTGCGCAGTCTGCTGCTGACTTGCGGTCTTGGATAGGATGTTGTCCAAGTGGTGTGATCGCGTGGTCTGCTCTATGAGACCGCTGGCGATCTGGTGGGTGGAGACTGTATCTCTTGCGGCAGTGATGTCATCCGTCTTCTCGCCTATAAATAGGGGTGCATGGCCCGTCATTCATAATGAGAACTGTTTGCTGTCAGCAGGTTGCGGTCTCCTTCCTTGGTAATTTCTCAACAGTTTGAATAAATAGTTTGACAGCGACTTGTCTGCAAACTGGTTTATGTTGTTCTTGTGCTGTTCGCAGCGAGCTCGACGATCAGGCGACCTTCACCGGTTAGGCGATCTGAGTTGCAGTCCGGCGACAGCTTCTGTTCTTTGTTCAATTCAATAAGCTCCAGTTCGTGCGGTCTGAGGTGGCGGTCTTTCAGTACAGGTCATCTTGCCCGTTTTCTGTTCGTGCGGTCTCAGGTCAAGCCGGGCGGTCTCTGGAGTTTAGCGGTCTGTGCGGTCTCTGCTTGTCAAGCCGCCAGATTTGTTTTTTGGTGTGTTTTGTTCATCTCTCCTTCGTGATTCTTATGAATCATGTCTCGCCATGTATACCTCGCACTGTAATCAAGATTTGTGATTCAATAAAGACTATTGTGTTGCTGTGTGGCATTGTGGTTGTGTGGCTATCAGTTGATGCAACTCCTGCTTACTCCTAAATGATTCAAATCAAAAAAATTAACATGGTATCAGAGCTAGGTTCTTGGAGTGGATAAGCAGTGATCAACTTGTGTTGCCATCGTCTTTGTGAAGAAGACACCACATAGTTTACCATGGAAGCTGGATACGCAAGAGGGCTTGGTATTGAACTTCTCACATCGATTAACTTCAAGAAGTGGAAGTCGTGTATGGAGAGTTACTTGGCGAGGATCTATGGGAGATAGTTGGAGGAGAAGACACACAAGAAGTTTTTCTAGCAGGAGATAATATGGCAGAGGTGAGACTTTGGAGGTGGACTAATGCAAAGGCAGAGTTCACACTCAAGAGGGCTATTTCACCAGAGCTATTCGATCACATCATTGGATGTAAATCTGCTGCTGAGATTTGGATGTCTTTGGACGGGCTGTTCAATAAGAGAAATGTATATCGGATACAGTTTCTTGAAAATGAGTTGGCGAAGGCCTCTCAAGGTGATCTTTCTATCTCCACCTTCTTTCTCAAGATGAAGAACCTCACAGCAGAGATTTCTGCATTGGACCCTGATGAGGCCATCTCAGAGGCAAAACAGAAGATGCATATCATCCGCGGGTTGCAGAAGGAGTATCTTGCCTTTGTGACATCAGTTCAGGGTTGGGCAAATCAGCCATCTCTGTTGGAGCTGGAAAACTTACTTGCCTCGCAGGAAAGTTTGGCAAGACAGATGGCGGGGACTTCTATCACTGGGGGAGATAGTGATGTGTTGTTCTCTGGGAAGAAGAAGAAGAAGTGGGAGAAGAAGAAGTCAGGTCATGATGGACCCTCTACTTCAGGTCAGCAGGATAAGGGTTATGCTTCTAAGTCTGATGGGAAGAAGAAGGGAGAGGGACCAAGGTGCTTCAGGTGTAATAAGACCGGCCACTTCAAGAAGGATTGCCGAGTTAATCGTCAGCCGGGACATGCAGCGGAGAAGGAGAAGCCAAAGTCCGATGAAGCTGGATGAGGAGGAGCCTTTGCGGCCAATATGACGGCCATGCCCGTTAAGGCCTTGGCTGCCATCAACTTCGAAGAGGATTGGATCGTGGATTCAGTGTGTGGGCATCACCTCACCGGGGATGAATTAAAGTTCTCTTCTTTGGCGCCTTACTCAGGTAACGATGCTATCATTACGGCTGATAAATCTTTTCATGCAGTAGAACAAGAAGGTATTGTTTCTCTGAGCAGTGATAAGGGTCCACTCACATTAAGGAGTGTTTATCATGTGCCGGGTATGAAGAAGAATCTCTTCTTTGTGACCACTGCGGTCGATGCCGGTTATCACATTCTGTTTGGCCCAACCGAAGTGAAGTTTCATAAAACTCAACCGGAGATAAAGGGAGATGTTATTCATGTTGGAAAGCGGGTAAAGGACTTGATCGTTTTATCGACAAGTACCTATGTTGAAAAGATGAAGACCAATGATAGCGCGACTATCTGGCATGAAAGGTTTGTGAAATTTTCCAAGATCTTGCAGTGAGCAGGAATAGAATAACTCAAAGTTCAAGCCAACAACCAGAAGCACATGAAAAACAACTTCAATCATTATTGATGCTAGCAGAAAACTTTATTACAAGGCGAGGTATACATGGAGAGACATGATTTCGCCAGTACACAAATAAAAAGGAGAGAAAATACAATTGAAAGATAACCAGCGGTCTGCCTTCCTGAGATCGCCTGACCGTCCGACCTGACAGCTCGCTCGACTAGAAGACGAGACCGCCCGAACTGCCTGCCAGAGACTTAAACAACACCAACTGAGAACCCGCGATCTGCCACTGATCCTCCCGAACTCCAGCAACCCGCACTGCAAGCCGCGAGACCGCCCGAACACCTTCAGAAAAGGAGATGACTGCTGCTGCCCGCACAATCCGCAGAAGCTGCACAAAAGAAGTTCAATCAGCAAGACCGACCGGTAACAGATATGAGACCGCAAGAACTAGCTGCGAGTTCTGCTTACACTTGGTGCGATGATTTTGCTGCTACAGTGGATCGAATTTATAGGCGTGAGACCTGATCCAATCACCACCCTATGAGATAGATTCACCGCCCCTTGATCGCGCGACCAGACCGGTCAACCCGCGCGATCAGCAAAAGATCCTTCTGCTTAGTGAGCTTGCCGACCCCACGAAGAAGCCGCGCGATTATGACAACTCGCCCGGTCATGATGCTCACCACCTGGGTTCGCCACCCGACCTCCTCCAGAGACCGCGAACACACCAACCCGACTAGTACAACAGTCCGCCAAATCGACCAAACACCTGTGACCGCATATACAAGCAGATCGCCGAAGGACTAGCCATGCGAACACACCACCGGAGACCGCGCAAGTAATAAGGCCTTTGTTCACGCGCACCACAAAGAAACCGGACAGCCACCAGACCGGGCTGCCCCCACCACGCGATCATAAGCACCAGATTGCGAGGAGACACCAGCTCGCCACGCGGTCACACGACCAGACCGCGCGGCCTCACCTCGGCACCCTTGTATAAAAGAACAGCGGTCACACCGAATAGCATGCGGCTAGACTAGAGAGGTCAGACCGCTAGAGGAGACTGCAAGACCGTGCGGTCAGACCAGACTGCGCGGTCTCCCCCCAGACCGCCAACTCCACAACTTCCACTTCAACATTTTCAACAAGGTTGGGGCATGTAGTTATGGACAAATTGAAGGCTATGGCGGTAAGGGGCCTTGTCAAGGGCTTGCCTAGCTTGTCCTCCTATGGAGACGGTCATGTTTGTGCGGGATGTCAGTTTGGTAAGTCTCATCGGCTTCCATTTGAGAAATCGCAAACAAGATGCAAAGCGCCGTTGGAGTGCATCCACGGTGATTTGATGGGACAGACTGCCACCCCAAGGCTTGGAGGCAACAAATATATGTTGGTGTTGATTAACGATTATACCAGATATGTCTGGGTGTATTTTCTGAAAGAGAAGTCGGAAGCTTTTGCGAAGTTTGTGGAGTTCAAGGAGCTGGTGGAAGGTCGGTTAGGCCCGCGGGTGAAAAAATTGAGAACTGACAATGGTTGGGAGTTCAACTCTGGTGAGTTCTCAAGTTTTTGCAGGAAATACAGCATCCAGAGAGATCTCACTTGTGCCCATACTCCACAGCAAAACGACATTGCAGAGCGGAAGATCCGTCATCTGACGGAAACCTGCAAATGCTGGCTTCATGCCAAGAGTATCCCAAAGTCTTTTTGGGCGGAGGGAATGTCTTGTGCGGCATACGTCATCAACAGGATGCCTCTAAGTCCTATCAACATGAAGACCCCTCACGAACTGATGTTCAAGGAGAAGCCAAGTGGCACACCTTCGGGTGTTTGGGTCAACCTGTTATGTGCATATCCCTGATGCTCTTCGGACAAAGCTAGATGCGAAAGTAAGGAAGCTAGTCTTCGTTGGATATGATGAGCGGAAGAAGGGGTGAAGATGCATGGATCCTGAGACACAGAGATCAGTGGTATCTCAGGATGTGGTGTTTGATGAGGTGACTTCCTACAAGGGGAGTTCAGGAGTTGAATTATCGAAGAGCAGGGTTGATGAAAAAGGGAAGGCTGCGGAAAATCTTCAAGTGGAGTTTCCTGTTTCACCAGGAGCTCCGGCTGTGTCAAGCTCAGAGATGGAGGCTTCAGGTTCTGGAAGCAGGGGGAGCGATGCTCCAAGTTCACCTGGAAGAGGAGCTAGCACAGAAGCAGCAGCTGAGGAGGTGGTTAGTCAGGAGCAACCTTTTAGGAGGTCGAAGAGGACTATCAAGACACCTGATCGATACACAGGAGGAAACATGGTGAGCTTTGTATCATGTTTCTTTGCTGGTCCCTTGGATGAGAGGGAGCCGTCGAGCTTTGAGAAGGCCAAAGGCGTGAAGCAGTAGGACATTGCTATGCAGGAGGAGATGGATGCTCTCAAGAAGAATGAGACTTGGTCTCTAGTGCCCAGGCCCAAGGGCATTACCCCAGTGACATGGAAGTGGGTCTATAAGCTCAAGAAGAAAGCTGACGCCACGATCGAGCGATACAAGGCTCGCGGGTTCTTACAGCAGTACGGAGAAGATTATGATGAGACGTTCAGTCCAGTGGCAAAGATGACTTCAGTTCGATTTGTTATTGCTATGGCGGCATCCAGTGGATGGGAGATTTGGCAGCTCGATGTGAAGAATGCTTTCTTATACAGAGAGATTGACAAGGATATCTTCATGATCCAACCGCCGGGCTAAATCTCGGAGGAGTGTCCGGACTACGTCTGCAAATTGAAGAAAGCCCTGTATGGGTTGAAGCAAGCGCCCCGGGCGTGGTATGGAATGATCGCGGAGTATCTTCTATTCTGCGGGTTTTTTGCTTCAGACTCTGATTATAGCTTGTTCGTCAAGAAAGAGGGGGTGCTTCAGGTTATTGTTCTGCAGTATGTGGATGACATGATTGTCACCGGGAATTCGAAGGAAGCAGTAGCAAGGCTGAGAGCCGAGCTTGCTATCATATTTGAGATGAAGGATCTGGGTGAGCTCCACCATTAACTTGGACTCAAGGTGCAAAGGCGGGAGAGCGAAGTGCTCATTTCTCAGGCTGGATATGCAGAGCGGATCGTTTAACGATTTGGCATGGAGGAAGGGAAGAGCAGCTCTATACCTCTAGAACAACATCATAAACTTCGGAAGGATGAGGGGAGGGTTCTATCTGAACTGTTGGTATTCCGAGCTCTGGTTGGGAGCTTGATCTACTTGACGATCACAATGCCTGATATTGCTTATGCAGTTGGCAAGGTGAGTCGGTACATGGCGGAACCACGGAAACCTCATCTTCTGGAGGCTAAAGGAATTTTGAAGTATGCGAAGTCGACCTCTGATATGGGTCTCCTATATAGGAGAGGGTCAGGCTTGGAGTTGCTTGGATACATGGATGCTGATTATGGGGGATACGTGGATGATCGGAGATCAACGTCTGGTTTTGTCTTTATGAAGGGCCCCACAGCTATTTCTTGGCGCAGCAAAAAGCTTGACTCGGTGTCCGTATCTACCACAGAAGCGGAATACAAGGCTTCGTCCTTGGCAGCTCAGGAAGCCGTTAGGCTCAGGAGGTTGGTGGAGGACATTCATAAGGAGGTTCGAGGTCCCACTATGCTACGCGGGGACAATGAGAGTGCTCTCAAGCTGGTTAATAATCCAGTATGTCACGCGAGGACCAAGCACATTGAGATTGAGCACCATTTCATTCATGAGAAGGTGTTGGGAGGATCTCTTATGGTCGAGCATGTTCGGAGTGTGGACAATGTTGCAGACATCTTCACAAAGCCGCTGGCAAATGGACCGTTTACTCGGTTGCGGAGTTTACTTGGGCTAGTTTCCACGTCCCACTTCAAGGGGGAGTGTTGAAATTATTGAGGTGAAGTGGAAGGTGGCCAATGGTCTGTTTATTGATGACCGCAGAGACCGCGCGGTCTCTATGTTGGTGCTCTACTGGTCTGGCTCTAGCGGTCTGCTGTGTTGGCCGGTTTGTTCCTATTTGTTTTGGTCTCTTACGGTCTGCTCTGCTTAGTTGGTTTATCTTCTCTGTAGAAGACCGGGCGGTCTGTTCTTGGGTAACCGCCATGACTGGGCGGCTTATGCAGGTCGGTCTGGCGACTTGGTTGATGTCGGCCAGATGTTCTTGGCTTGTTCTTAGCGATCTAAGGAAGGAGTGGTTTGTGTCCGCGCGGCTTGTGCGTGGTCTACTGCTGACTTGCGGTCTTGAAGAGGATGTTGTCCAAGTGGTGTAGTCGTGCGGTCTGCTCTATGAGACCGCTGGCGATCTGGTGGGTGGTGACTGTATCTCTTGCGGGGGTGATGACATTCGTCTTCTCGCCTATAAATAGGGGTGCATGGCCCATCATTCATAACGAGAACTGTTTGTGGTCAGCAGGTTGCGGTCTCCTTCTTTGGTGATTTCTCAACGGTTTGAATAAACAGTTCGGCAGTGGCTTATCTGCGAACTGGTTTATGTTGTTCTTGTGCTGTTCGCAGCGAGCTCGGCGACCAGGCGACCTTCAGCGGTTAGGCGATCTGAGTTGCAGTCTGGCGACAGCTTCTGTTATCTGTTCAATTCAATAAGCTCCAGTTCATGTGGTCTGAGGTGGCGGTCTAGCAGTACAGGTCATCTTGCCTGTTTTCTGTTCGTGCGGTCTCAGGTCAAGCCAGCGGTCTCTGGAGTTCAGCGGTCTGTGCGGTCTCTGCTTGTCAAGCCGCCAGATTTGTTTTTTGGTGTGTTTTGTTCTTCTCTCCTTCGTGATTCTTATGAATCATGTCTCGCCATGTATACCTCGCACTGTAATCAAGTTTTGTGATTCAATAAAGACTATTGTGTTGCTGTGTGGCATTGTGGTTGTGTGGCTATAACTCAGTTGATGCAACTCCTGCTTTCTCCTAAATGATTCAAATCAAAAATTTTAACAGTTGAGTGCTAGAATTCCATAGCCTGATTTGGCCGAATGTTGATCTCCCACCAAAGCTTTATGAATATTTGAAGGAGGACTTCTTCACGCCGAATCCAAACGACGTCCGCTTCAACAATGCTTATCCTACATTGGATCATCATCTCCAACTTCAGAAGTTCTTCAATAGGGAGTTTTTATTATTATCATTTCATATTTCTTGTAAACCGTTAGAGAATTCGCCTCGTGTTGGCGACTACGTCTGGGTAGGACTTAGGGCAGAAATTTGCCTCGTGTTGGCGACTAGATCTAGTTAGGTCTAGGGGGTGCTCAAGGCCATATCCGAGGTTTGATTAGCTAGAGCGGCTTAAGGCTGAATCCGGGGAAGGATAGGCTAGGGACACCGGTTTGCGGGGATGCGAGTCGGGATAGAAAACAAGAAGAGTTTATTATTATTCGCCACCGATTTCTAGCGTTATAGAAATCAACTTTTGTAAAACCTTATTTCATATTAATAAAGCATGTCTCTACTTTATTTCAAGTGTTTTGTTTGATTTCTCACCTTCTTAATCACACATAACTTCAAAGATAATTAAAATATAATATAAGTTTTAAGAACCCTTATTCACCACCCTCTAAGGACGCCTACCGATCCAACAAGTGGTATCAGAGGGGTTTTATTCCAATCGGCTTAACAACCAGGAATAATGACGTCTCATGATCTCGCTTCTATTAGTGGGGTAAATTTCTATGAAGCAGAAAAATCTCTTAAACCACCTTTATTCGAAGGGAGAAATTATAAAGGATGGAAATTTTTAATGGAAAAGTTTATTAAAAATTTAGATGTCAATGCATGGGACATAGCAATAGTTAGACCAGCGGAAGAATCAAATAAACAGGAACGTCATCTAAATGCATGAGCTTTAAATAGTATTTTCTGTGCTTATCTCAAGAAATTTATAAATTAATATATTGTTTTTCTAGTGCACACAAAATATGGAAATTTCTTGAAGAAATGTATGATTCTCCATCTACAGGTATGGAACAAATACAAGAAGTGGAGAACATACAAGATTGCACAAATGGTCAAGAAAGCACCTCTCATGATGGACCAATGGAGTGCACATCAAATGGAAAAGAAGAAATCCCATCTTTGGAAGAGGAATGCCAAATAGATGAAGACAACAAAGAAAATCCGTGCTCAAATCTCACAGCATCCAAAAGCACTGTAAGGAAATCAAATCCTCTTATTGTTTACAATTCTATTTCTACTTTACAATTGCTACAAATTACAAAGCGCAAAATTAAGAAATAAAAAAATGCGAATTGCAAATTGCGCTTAAAAATAAAGATTTAAAAGCAAAAGTTAAAGTAGAATCAAAATCTGATTTATCTAGCTTTACCCATGTCACTTCAATTGAAAATACAAAACCTTGTTTAGAATTTAATAATTTAAAAGAAAAATAGAAGGGACTTGAAAAGGAACTTCTTATTGTAAAAGAACACAATGAAAAATTGTCTTTAGAAAATTCAATCTTGAAAAGTTATTGTGCTACATGCCAAAATTATAAAATTGAAATAAAAAAGATGGACGAAACATTTGAGGAATTTAGAAATGACTATCAAAATCATATTGACTATATTGTTTCCACTCTTAAAAATAGCACAATAGCTTATAATAAAGATAGGCATAATTTAAAGATTAAGAATGATGAATTAAAATCAAAAATCAACGTGCTTATGAAAATTATAAATAAAAATTCACAATATCAAGAAATATCTAAAAACATGTTGAATATGAATATGAACATGAATATTTTAACTAAACTAAATAATGGAAAAAAGAAACACAACGGATTTGTAAATCAAAGTCAAAATCACAATTATTTACAAAATCATGTTTCTCCAAACTTAAAAGCAACATTATGCAAATTTCCTCATCATTACAATCATAATCTTCAATATAAAGATTATCACAATAAAAATTTGATGCATAAGAAACCAAGGTTTGAATGGAGGCCCAAGATTAAAACTGAAACTTTAACTTCACTTGAATGGACCTATTAATCAATATCTACTCACAAACCTAAACATTATATTTGGGTACCCAAAGGAACCATCCCACTTGGTCCCCTTTGGATACCTAAATCTCTTATTCATTAGGTATCACCAAATGCATGAAGTAGAATATTTTCAAAAATGAAATATACAAGCTTTCTACTTCATGATATGCTTTATTGTTTTTTTATTTTTCTTTTTGTTTTCTTATCTCTTTTTGCTATCATGGTATGGTCATCATATAGACACAAGACTTTATCACTTAAAGATTTATAAATCAAATTATCAAATTGTAAAGTCATGCACTTTATTTTTAAAAGACCAATCTATTCTTCCTAAACTCATTATATATCTATATACCATATATCAACAACATAAATTGAATTCAAAATTTTCTATGTGATATGATTTCAAACATATACTACTTCATAGGATTTTAAATTTTCTGAAACATCTCCACTTCATATGACTTCAAATTTATAAATAAAACGTAAAACAAAACCTTCAAAAACTACCAAAGAAGGACCAGATAAAAACAACCAAACATCCAAAAACAACAAAATTAAACATTAGAGATAGTGCTAGCGCAAGCTGGTAGCGCCGACGCTAGCAGACAGTATCCAAGAACACCCTTCTTTACCTCTGATATATCCTCCACCCGTGCCATCCGTTCTCCCATATCATCTCGAATTCGATCATATGAACCATCCCCTGTATCTCGGGCTGACGTTGCTCGCTGAAGTGGTGGTCGAGTAGATGTTGATGGCTCACCTGGGAGGGATGTAGCTCGTAATTGTGAGGTATTGTAGATAGGAGGAAGCAATCTATCAAGTAAAAACCTATCTCAATAGAAGGGTACATCATTTGGATGACCCATTGTATGATGCCGCCAATGGGGTAGGTTGTTATATCTCTGGCGGGAAGGATGCCGCAACTTGTATGAGTAACGAATCAAGGAGAGTAACAAGTCAGCCACGTCAAATTTTTCCTCCTCCAAAATGAAATAGGAGACATAGCTAAGTTGTGGTATGACCTTCGCTGTATCACCTAACTTTAGCATAATTGTGTGGCGTAATACATCTTGAACTACTAGGGCATCTACTGTGAGTGTCGACAAAGAGGTGATCAGACTCTTGCATGCCCTATTATGTAGCAGCAAGTTCACGTTAGTCCAATCCCTATCTACCCTAAACTTCTCAACAATCTCAAACCGATCTGGATGTTCTGTCAATCCAAACACGGCCCTCATGTTTTCATGGGTGATAGTCACCACCTGTCCTTGCATCTGAGACCGCACTCCTCCATCCAGATCAGTCTGCGATGGGTCTTCCAAATGCATATAGAACTCTCATCCTAACTCTGAAGAAAACCCCTCCGGAAGAAACACATTCAACACTTTGGAGGTTGCAAACAACTGCATGATATGGTGCTGTCGAGGAATGTCAAACTCCACAAAATTTGGGACACCTACTACTGCAGCCTCCATGTCCAGCTCTGCACTTTTCTTCCCTTTTGATCCAGGAGCCATCTGCCACATTATAAGTGAAATTAAAATCAAGCAAAAATCACTAGCGCCAGATCTAGCACTAGCGCCTGCAATAGCGCTGGCACTAGTCCTCCGATCTAAAAATTTTCGATCTCTCTACTATAAAATATTTCCAAATCCAAAATTACTAGATCCAAGAAACCCACATAATCTAAGCTAAAATCAAAACTAAAAATCTTCATAATAATTATAAAAATAGTGAAGATCCTCTTTTTGATCAAACCTTATTCTAGATCTATCATCAAAATAAATTTTCTTTAAAGAGTTCATAAATCTTCATCACAAACATCAAAATCAACTATTTAGAACAAGAATCATAAAATAAGGACGATTTGTTCTAGTGACTCTTCAAAAATATAAGAATCAAGCATTGTAGATCTAGTTTCTAAAACCACTTAATAACTTCAAATATCTTCATCTCTAACATCAAAATCAAAGTTTAAAACAAAAATCATAAGAAAAGATGAAGTTTTACCTTAGATCTATGCATGGGCTGGGTTATCTTCTAGAGTTTTTCGGGAGAGCTTGAGAGGCAATGGCCAAAATGACAAAGAGAAAAGGGAATTAAATAAAGCAGCGCTACCGCCAACGCTATCGTTAGCTCGAGCAGTATCGCTTGGTTCTGGTTTTATGTATTTTTAAAATTGTCTAAAATACCTAAAATTATTCTCTATTATATGTACTATATTGTTCTACAGTTTTGTTTTGAATTGATTTTTGAAAAATAAAAAAAAAATTTACAAAAGCCAAAATTACAAAAATATTTCTTTGTTCATTTGTTTAAATTCTATTTCTAAATGCAAAAATCAAATACAAAAATATAAAACACAAAAACTAACAAAAAAAAAACTGTATGGAATTTCTTGTGATAATCAAGCATGTTTTTAAACTATCATTAGAACTTCTACAATGTTCCAATTTATCTTGATAAACTACTTTGAACATGGTTCTTTTCATGCTTTGATATATCAATTCATATGTGCATCAATTATATTGAAAAAGTAGTGTAGAACCTTGCTTAGCATGCCTCACAAGTATCTTACCTACACTACATTTATTTGCACTATTAAATATAAAGAAAAGTGGTTGTACTTTCAAAATTCAATTGGTTTGCAAAGCAAGTGTAATCGGAGAACTTTGTACAAAAAAATCATAAAATAAAGTGACAAAGATAACTCCACCAAGCACTACTTGAACCTCCTGATAAGTCTTAATAAGCGTTGTGAGGTTGAGTACCTTGGAAAGATTAGTAAAGTGTCTTGTGCAAACCTTCATTTTTTTTAAAAACACTTATTCGTATGTACACCGTATCAAAAAAATGACATTGAAAAATAAAGTATGTGATCCTCCAAGCACTACTTTGCACCCTGGTAAGTCTTAATGAGCATTGTGTGTGCAAAGCACCTTGGTAGTTATACATTTTTTGTGTGCATAAAAAGTGTGTGGAAGTAATCTTATTTGTGTTTTATTGTGCACCTTACTCTACATTTGTCTTGTATTTTTGATTAAATCATTTGTTCACTCTCTTCAAAATACACTTATGTGCACATCATTATCTTCCATAACACTTCTTCTCATGAGTATTGGATCCGAATGCTAAAATTCAATTCTCTCTTTATATATGAAATGCACTAAATAACCTAGCATGCTCTCATTTGTCTAAAATTCTATTCTCTCTTTATATATGAAATGCACTAGATAACCTAGCATGCTCTCTACAATGTTTGGTATGTTTTGAATTTATGAATTGGAATAACATTGTAGTAGTCTTTTTTTACATCTCTTTCATGCTTGGTATGTTTTGAATTTATGCTTGATTTACAAAAACATCTTTTTTCATTAGTCCTTCACTCATATTTCTTTTTATGAATTACCATATCGTACAAAAAGATGTTTGTTGTATTTTTATATAAGTCTTCCGCAACATTACATTTACCTTGTGTTCTTTTCATGCTTATCTCAAGTCTTTCCAACTCAAAATTGTTTTCCAAATTGTAGACTTACATGGTAACTATTATATTATTTAAAGCTAAAAACTCTGATTTCTTTCTATGAAAATTATTCTAAAACTCCTTATCATTTTCTCTCAAAGCTCGATCATGCCTTTAACTTATAAAAACTTTTCTGTGTTTTGCTTCCTACCCACTTTTGCAAATAACAAAAGGGGGAGAACTAACATGATTAATATAATCCGCTAACAAAATAAAAACCAACATGATTAATTAAGATGATAACTTATATATTAAGGGAGCATTCACTTAGGGGGAGCATGTATTTAGGGGAAACAATTCTAAATACTAAAATCAATATTTATCCTAAGTCATCACTCTCACACACACAAAAGTAGTTTATCATGCCTATATATATTAATGCTCTGATTTATCATTAATGGATTTGTTATTATCAAAAGCGGGAGTTTGTTGGAACATTGTCTTCCGCATCTCCTAGGTTTGAGAATAACAAATCCTATGTGAATTTGATCTTGTGTGTTTAAGTGTGCAGGAAATAATGTCCATGTGACTTAAGGATGAATAAGAAGGTTGCCCCGAAAATTTGGGCAATAATTCCAACATGCCCACTAGCGTCGGTGGTAGCACCTAGCGCCCGACGCTAGCGATGATTAGCACAATCCCAGGAGTACATTTAGAAGGCGATAGAGCCAGGCGGTATCGGATGGTGCAGTCGGTAGCGCGGATCGCAGAAGGCAAGAATAAAATGTTTCCTCGGATTGAAGATTCTCCGGCGCAGAATATGTCCTAATATGGGATAGCGCCGACAGTAGCACTAGCGCAGGCGCTAGCACTGAGGCAATAAATAAGAACCTCTTCTCTTGTTTCACATGGCTATTAGAGAGAGAGGTTGAGTGCTAGAATTCCAGAGCCTAATTTGGCCGAATGTTGATCTCCCACCAAAGCTCTGCGAATTTATGAAGGAGGACTTCTTCACGCCGAATCCAAATGACGTCCACTTCAACAACGCTTATCCTACAGCGGATCATCTTCTCCAACTTCAGAAGTTCTTCAAGAGGGAGTTTTTATTATTATCATTTCATATTTCTTTTAAACCGTTAGAGAATTCACCTCGTGTTGGCGACTAGGTCTGGGTAGGACTTAGGGAAGAAAATGGCCTCATATTAGCGACTAGATCTAGGTTAGGTATAGGGGGTGATCAAGGCCATATCCGGGGTTGGATTGGCTAGAGCGGCTTGAGGCCGAATCCGGGGAAGGATAGGCTAGGGCCACCGGTTTGTTGGGATGCGAGTCGGGATAGAAAACAAAAAGAGTTTATTATTATTCGCCACCGATTTCTAGCGTTATAGAAATCAACTTTTGTAAAACCTTATTTCATATTAATAAAGCATGTCTCTACTTTATTTCAATTGTTTTGTTTGATTTCTCACCTTCTTAATCACGCATTATTTCAAAGATAATTAAAATATAATATAAGTTTTGAAAACCCTTTTTCACCCCCCTCTAAGGGCGCCTACCGATCCAATAATTGTTTCTAGTTTATGCGGCTCACAAAGGATTTCAGGTCTATCAAATGGATGTGAAGTCAGCCTTCCTCAATGGTAACTTAAGGGAAGAAGTATACGTAGAACAACCCCCAGGTTTTGTTGATTCAACCCTCCCTGACTATGTTTACTTTTTTCATAAAGCATTATATGATCTTAAACAAACACCCCGAGCTTGGTATGAGACGCTCTCTAGCTTTCTTCTTGAGAACAAATTCACAAGAGGAAAGATAGATAAGACATTATTTCTTAGGGAAGTAAAAGGCAAGATTTTGCTAGTGCAAATCTATGTCGATGACATTATCTTTGGATCTACAGATAATAACCTTTGCAAAAAGTTTTCTAACTTGATGCAAGGGATATTTGAAATGAGTAGTATGGGTGAGCTGAAGTATTTCTTAGGACTTCAGGTGAAACAATCTGAAGATGGAATCTTCATCTCTCAGACGAAGTTCACCAAAGAGTTAATTAAGAAATTCAGAATGGAGAAGGCAACCTCAATGAGGACTCCAATGGGTTCAAATATGAATCTGGACAAGGATGAGAAAGGGAAACCTTTTGATGAAACCAAATACAGAAGCATAATTGGATCCTTGGTCTACCTAACTGGAAGCAGACCAGACATAATGTTTTCAACAAGTGTTTGTGCTAGATTTCAGGTGAACTCTAAGGAATCTCACTATGCAGCTGCAAAGAGGATTTTGAGATATCTTAAAGTCACATCAAATCTTTTCCTATGGTACCCAAGAAGTAACGACTTCGAACTAACAGGATTTTCAGATGCTAATTTTAAAGGTTGCAGGGATGACAAGAAAAGCACTTTCGGGACATGCCAATTCCTTGAAAGAAGGCTAGTCTCGTGGAGTAGCAAGAAATAGAATTGTGTAGCTATCTCAACTGCTGAATCGGAGTATATCTCCGCAGGAAGTTGCTGTGCACAACTTCTGTGGATCAGGAATCAGCTTGAAGAGTACAACTTGAAGCTGAAGGAGATTTTGATGTTTTGTGACTCATCAATCGCCATAGCAATTGTAAATAATCCAGTGTCTCACAGCTGGACAAAACATATAGAGATACACTACCACTTCATCCAGGATCATGTGGAGAACAAGGACATCAACCTTAGTTATGTCCCGACGGATAAGCAAGTTGCGGATATTTTCACGAAGCCGCTTGATGAGACTAAGTTCAATTATTTCAAGTTAGAACTTGGTATGCTGAATAAGGAATATTGAAGAAAGGTCAAAGGAATCAAGCTCAAATCATAAAATCGGGTCTGTCAAAGAAATCAAGGGAAGTACATGAATTAATTCGATAAATTCATCGAGACTTCAAGAATTATTTCGACGAAAACTTATTTTCGTTGAGTCATATCGAAGAATTGAAGTATGTCTCGAATCATTTCGACGAATCATCAAGTCAATTTCGTCGAATGCATTTGCTCCAAATTTTAAATCAAATTTCTTTATTGGATCCGAAGAGTTATTTCATTTACCAGGTACGCGCCTCCACTCTCTTTTAAATATCAATATATATTTATATATATATATGTTTACGAGTTTCAAAAGTCACGCCACTCCCTCGCCGAAACCCTTAGTCTTTTGTCGATTCATCTTCCTTTTATCCGTCGACAACAATAATGTCTCACAGGTGCTCTGGTTTGCTTCAGGTAGGGGAGAGTTGGTCCGCACGGGATTCGCAAATGCCTCCAATGAGTTTTGAAGCATCGTTCTTTGTCTGGAAGAAGAAAGGTTGTCGTTCATTATAGAACATCCATGCCGAGTCCTTGAAATAGATGTTCTCGAATTTTTCAAAAATGCAAAGGTCAGACGCAGTGGGGAGGTGATCAAATCGAAGATTAAAGACAGAGTGATCAATCTGAAGCCATCGAGATTGACAAAACTTCTAAAATTTCCCGTCATCAAAGAATAGGACTGTCTTTTTGAGGATGATCATCAAAGAGCCTTACTGTTCTGTGGTATGCCAAGAGGAACAACTTCCATAAGGAGAAAGAACATGAATGGAGAAGGGAAGATCATTTCAGATATCTTGGGCAAGGTAATTTTACGCAAGGTAGGTTCACACGACTACCTATCTAATGATATGTTCAAGTTAGTAGCAGCTGTAATTTGCAGGAAAAGAGTGGATTGGGGTCTCGTCCTCTTTGAAAAGATCAAGGCAAATTTGATGGTCCCTAACTTTGTGAGAATCATAAGTCTCTATCTCAATCATTTGGATGGAGACCTGTTCGATATGAGGAATGGTTTCCCTATGCACCACCTCAAGAAAATAGACTCTTCCATCATGGACAGATGGGAAAGAGTGATTATTAGGCCAGGCTTGAAGAGACCGGTTGAGGATGAAGTAGAAGATAAAGAGGAAAGGCGGGAACCCTCTCCAAATAGGGTACCTTCTCCTCAAGCAATCCTACCCCTTCAGATAGTAGAATCTCCAGTGCCAAACCCAGCAGTTCCATCAGTTGAAGGGGAGATCTCCAAGTCCCCAGAAGTGTCAATTCAGCAAGAACCACCTCCAACCATATCAGCTCCGCGAAGCATGCAGAGTCTCTTTGATACTTGTGTTTTAAGGATTGAGAAGAGCCTTCATCTAATCCCTGGACACTATGCAGAGAAGATACTTGCATTTCCTGCCAAGGAACCAGAAAGGTTGGTTGTTGTTGATGATGATGATGAGGTTGATGTTCCAGTCTACCAGATCAATGATGATGATGTTGTTGATGACAATGATGTTGCTCAAGATCTAGAAGGTTTTCAAACCTTTTCTCTGCCAGAAACTTTAGCTTCTGAAAAGGAAGAAGTTGTCCAAGACAAGTTCACCCCTGCAGGTTCTGAGGGGGAGACTGAAAAAGAGAATAGGGAGAAGGCAGTTGAACAAGACGAGGAAATGCTTTCAGCTCTGGAAAGAGAGTATGTGCACTCTGCACCCCCTGCTCTAGATTCCCATGTTAGAGATGGTCTACTTGACCTAGGGGGAGATCCATCCAATGAATACATGTTCAATGCAGAGAACTTTTGCAGCCCCTCTTCTCAAAGTGTGCATGTTCCTGTGCCATCTACCTCCAATAGTGAGCTTCGCTAGACCATTGAAGCACTGCATAACTCAGATCACAAAGAGATCCTACAGAAGATGTTTTAGAAGAAGATTTTATAGACTTTGACTCTTAAAGATTGAGCTTTGAATAGCTTGAGTCTTCTTAGGCCTTTCTAAATAAAAAGCCTTCTTTAGCAGCAACATAAGATCTTCAATAAAATGAACCTTCAGATCTTGATCTGTGCTGAGCTTTCTTAAATGAAGAAGCCTTCTTTCTCTCAAGAATTAGAGTTTTCTAGTGGAAGCGTTTCTTCTTCTTCTTCTCCGCCTTTCGTTCTTCGGAAAAGCTTTTCATTTTACTATTCTATTGCCTTTTTGCCTTCAAGCCTATCGAAGAATACTAGGGCTCGATATTTTGCAAGTCTGATTTCTCTCAAGAATGAGAGCTGACCCTCTCTTCTGCTTTTATAGATCTGACCCATCAAACGGTCGAAAACTTAAAATATTGATGTCGCAGCACTTTACCAAAGTGGTTGAATTGACATCTGAATTTGTCATCTTTGTTATTTTGAACTTCCGCCTTCTGAGCTTGTCAAGACGATATCGTCATGTGAAGATGGTTCACACAATGATAATGGACTTAACAAGCTTTCTTGTGTCTTCACAATGACATCGTCATGTGATGCTTTTTGTCACGATGATATTTAATTTAGCTAGCACTTCTTGAGTCTTCACAATGATATCGTTGTATTATAATTATTGTCACAATGATATTTGACTTAGTCAGCCCTTCTTGAGTCTTCACACTGATGTCGTCGAGTGATACTTGTTGTCACGATGATATATGACTTAGCCAGCCTTTGTTGAGTCTTCACCACAAAATCGTCGTGTGTATCTTGTTGACATGATGATATATTCCTTAGTTGTTTCTTCTTATTCTCACAATGATATCATCGTGTGTACCTTGTTGACACAATGATATCATCGTGTTCTTCTTATTGTCATGTCGATTCTTGACAGACTTCTTCTGCTGTCTTCTTTGAGTGATCACAATGATATCGTCACGTGAGTGTTATATACAGGCCGATATTTAACTTAAGCATTTTTCCTAATCTCCAACCATTATATATACGACAAATTATGTCCTTGCCTCCTCATGTCACATCAAATGGGTATCAAATACAAATTGTACTTATCATTCACCTAGGGACTTCTCCTAATCTGGAACATTGTGGACAGTGTTTCCAACAGTATGCTTAATAGGAATTGATATATTTCTCATAGAATTATATTAATTATATTTTCTAATTTAGAAGATTTAATGTTGTACAGACCAGAGATTTGGTCAACACAAATAGTGTCTAACCATTTTCTGGAAGTGTGCAGAATTTCTGTTAAGTGTAGAAAAATGTCATCGAGAAGGTCTAGATGACACGGAAAATGTCGTCGAGAAGGTCAAGACGACACAGAAAAATATCATCGGGAAGCAATTTTTGGATATTGGAGCACCACAATTGGATCTTTATTAATAATATCTTCTCAAAATTATTGCCAAAATAGGTGCGCGCCTCTTTCTATTTTTTTTATATACTATAATTAGAATCATTGTAAACATTAGGGTTTAAATACAACATAAATCCTAGAGTCATCTGCGTGTCCCCTGAGCTTCCTTCATCCCGCCGACAAAGAATTCTTCTGCTCTCTACAACTTGATTGTAAATGGCTCCCAAGATCATCTCCTACACATGGATGAGTATTGACAATGAACTCGTGCGAGATGGATTCAATAACGTGTCAGATGAAATCAAGAATGTCATCTTTCTCCTCAGTGCATCAGGTTTTGACTATGTTCTGTCAGAACCTACATTTGTCTGGTTAAAAGAAGTTCATGCATTTATCCAAAATGAAAAGATAAGTTTAATAGGAATATATCAAGACTTCTATATGAGGAAATGATTTGAAAATAACTGCTAGAAGTATTAGCAGAATTATTCATCTACCCTCACTTCAAGAGGAAGAAAAAGATGATGAAACCAGTCAGGCAGATCATGAGTTAGCCCTAAAATGGTGTGGCTACTCAAATGAGGAATATTGATCATTATATAGGATGAAGATGAATTCACCAGGAAAATTGCTATCTGACATAGTGAGCAAGGCAATGCATTGTAAGCTTGGTTCACATGATAGAATTTCCAAAGAGATGGTCAAGGTCATGACAACCATCTTATTGACCAAGAAAACTAACTGGAGTCAGTTCATGTTTGAGAATTTCAAGACATGTTTGAGTGCCCCTAATTTTGGGAGGATTGTCTATCTATACCTGTTGAAGACCTTAGGTGATAAACTTGATGAGTCGCAAGGCACACCTCGGCATTATCTAAAGAAGATTGACACCAAATCAATAGAGAGGTGGGGATATCCTTTTTTCAAGTTTGGAAAGAGCCAAGGAAAAGCTCTAAGAAGAAGGAAAGGAAGAAAAAGAAAGTGGTAGCAAGCTCTAACAGCCCTCCTAGTCATATTGAGAGCGAGAAATTTGAGTATCATGTTCCTCTAATAGATGTGGAAGAAACAGCACCCATGGAGATGCCTGGGTGGCTGATTAGATTGAGAAAGCTGATGAAGCAGGGAAGGATGATAAAGTAGAGAAAGAAGATGAAATAGAAAAAGAAGTTGTAGTTGAGAAAAGTGATGCAGTACAGAAGATTGCTAAGGTTTAGGGGGAGTCTCCCTTGGAGAGCTCAGCCCAAGATACTGAGATAGTTGAGGGGGAGTCTTTCTTTGAAAACTCAGCCCAATATACTAAAGTCCTTGCTGATGAAGTAACTAAAGTACTTGATGATGTAGCAACTGAAGTGATTGAGGGGGAGTCTCAATAAGAAAGCTCAGCCCAGAATGCAGATGATATAGAAGTTGTAGTCCAACTGGTAGAGAAAATTATTGAAAGCATTCCTACAATTGTTTGTAAAGTGGCTGAACAAATAATTGAGCTAGAAGAAATAGTTTACACTAGACAAGCGATTATATTGTTCAAAGGAAAGTCAGTTGTGACAGAGCCAGAAGCTGAGAAGAAATCTGCTAAGGTTGACACTCCTGACAGCATGTTTGATGATTATGAATCTAAAATTGATCCAATCATTCCAACAAATGCTGGAGAGCCTAGATATCACATTCCTACAACCAGTGAAGCACTTCCTGGTTCATTTTTGGCTCAGATGACAACTTTGTTGGATGGTCAATCAAGGAAATTTGAATGTTGTGTGGACAAGGCTATCCATAGTTTTATAAAGGAATTATCTGAAGAAATAGCAAAAGTAAAAGCTGAGCTGCATCAATTGAATGCACAAACACTTATTATTTCCTAAGGTCTGCTCTTGTTGTGGATCATACAACCCATCAACTGGAAATTACTCATAAAGGGCTAGAAGATAAACTAGAAAATTAGTGTGTTACCTCAGAAAATCTTCAAAATGCTTTCCAGTCAACTGCTAATAACATGAAATAGCATATGATGAACATCCTTGAAAGTATTTACTTTTGTAGCCAACTGCTGGATGAACACCTCCTAGAAATAGAGAATCATATCACTAAAGGTGTGAACATGCTCAAAAGTATAATATCTGACTTCCATGGCAGAATTTTCCAACATGTATCTGAAGAAGTCAGAAAGGGGGAGGAAGTTTTCATAAAGCATGGTGTTGATCAGGCTATTTGGGTCTCAAATGCCACAAGACTTGCATTGAATCTACCTCAGCTAAATTATGATTCAGAGACTACATATCCTGAACCCTAAGTTGTGTAGTTTTCTGACAGTCCTCACATTACTGAATCATCTTATAAAAGGAAAGAAGTAACACCTACAGAAGAGATGTTGGCAAGGAAGAAGAGAAAAGAGGAAATTCAGAAACTTCCCAACTATGAAAAATGGAGCCCTAAATCCAAGTCAATCGTATTGTATACTTGGAATCAATTTAGTAGTCAAGGTATTAATATCTTAAAGTATTATAGCTCTATGGAATGGAACAAGCATGATGAACAAGAGAGCAGGAGGAGGAGGATAAAGTATCCTAATGGACCACCTCCTCCTCCCAAATAGATTCCTAAACCACTAGGCTATATGTTAAAAGACAAAGGAGGAAAGCTAGTGAAGACAGTGATTAGAGATCAAGAAAAGATAATGGAAAGTTGACACTCTTGGATTAATGACATTCTAGTTAAATCTCTAATGTAATCATTGTTCTGAATTTAGTATATAGTGGAATGTTTACCTTATGCCTTGTGCCAATTTTGTTTATAATAATTTATATGTGTCTATTGATATATGAGGTTCTGACATCTTCAAATAGGGGAAGGTTGTTGGGAATATTGACCATAAGATTCCTGATTTGAAGATGCCCTCGGGATAACAATAAACACATCATGTATTTGATGCTCTATTCTAGTTTTGATGTGACAGGTATAACAAAAGTGCATGGCTAATGTAGGGTTATGCTTATAGTCTATCCAATAGTGTTTTTCCTATGTAATCCCTCATGGTGCAAAATATATGTTGACTTATGATATAACACTATATTAGACTTGTCACTATCAAGGAAAATTCATTTGGAAAAGGTCAATAAATGAAGCTGCAAAGATAGCCAATAGGTTGGAATAAGCCTAAAATTAGCTAAGGCAAAAATCAGCTAGATGATCTAGACGACAAGGATTCTATGTCATCTAGACCACTACTACATCGGCTAGACGATCTAGACGACAAAATTCTATGTCGGCTAGACCATAGCAATATCATCCATATATGATCTATATCTTAATATTGGCTAAGTCCAATGTCATCTAGAAGAGTTGTATCGTCTAAAAGAGTTGAATCATCCAGATGTCTTATATCATCTAGAAGACTTATATCGTCTAGACGGATTTTGTTGTTGATGAGTCCCAGTTGTATACTCTTTTTCGGACTCATCTGGGCTTGTTTTCATGCATTTGCACGTCACTTGTTGTTCATTTTTGCTTATATTTCACTTGAACACATTTCCTCATTAAGTGCTTTGTTGTGGACCATTGTGGTGCGCGATTGCGTGCTATGTTTGTTGGGGGTAAGCACATGGTGCTCCCCGACCCCTTTTTTCTGTTTGTGGATTGAGCTGGAGGGGTATTCCTAGCTGAGTCATTGTTTATGCACGTGGATAGATCATCCAATTTTACCCATTTTTTATTATTACTGCATACATCGCACGATCATGCGTTTTCCTTGACGCATGGATGGTTGCGGTCGTGCACCTTCACCTGGGGTAGAAAATGATGTTCTGTTGTTGATCGTGCGTCTTTACGCAAGGGCAGTTGCCCGTGCACGAAGGAATCGCACGATTGACCTGTTTAGCCTTGTTTTTTTGCCATCTAGATTTGTCTGTGCGTTGTTACGCATGGGCACCTTCGGTTGTGCGTGAGTAAAACACACGGGCGTTCTGGGTTGTCCTCCCGTCCTCCCTTCTTAATTAATTTCACACGGTTCACGCACGGTCGTGCGTTCGACCGTGTGTGACCAAAAATTTTGATTATTTCTATAAAAGCTGCAGATTTCGCCCTAGTACGGAGATATACAGCTCCGCCTTTTTTCTGCCACAAAAGGAGTTCCAGCTCTGTTTTTCTTCCCTTCTTCCTCCACCTTTTTCCCAAGGCCACCTCACATCATCCAAGTGCTTCAAGGAAAGGAGGCTACATTCATCTTCATCGCTAAGCTAAGAGTTCTTCGCAACGGACGTGGCCGGATTGTTGTTTACTGGAGAAGATGGATCCATTGGGAGGAAGAGACAACCCTCCTCTACCCCGGACGATAGCTGGGACCGAGCTAGGACACGGGTTGACACCCCGACGATTCCTACTATGAATCTACAGCAAGCCTCCAGATTCGGTTGTATCTCTTGCATTTTTCTCTTCTTAGATTATTATTGTTAGTGTAATCCTCTGTATTTGATGATGTTTGTACTCTACACCTAATTTCATCTTCATTTCATTGCTTTGCAATGTTATTATTCATGTATGAGTGCTTGAGGTGCGCTTTTGTGGTAATTATGGTGTGAGTGTTTGGGTTAGCTACACTAGAAATTGCTAGGTGTGAGCTTTGTGATGAGGTGCTTGCGACCCTCATTCCTCCGGTGCGATTCACTCCATCGGCAAGCCTTCTCGTCCATCCGCCTTGCGAAGCAGTGTGCTGAAGGCCTGCCTAGTTTCCATCTCGCCAACCAAAGCATTGCATTGCGGCATTGCATAGGAATAGTTGTAGTTATTTTCTTTTATTTTCCATAAACCAAAACCCCCCTTTTCCACACTCCATTCGACCTAAAGGACTTCAATCTCAAGTCCTTCCTCAAAAGTAACTTCACCTCACTGTGTTCCTTGAGAGAACAATACTCAGGGATCATATTCCTAAATTTATTACTTGAACGATCGGTACACTGCTATTTCGTGTCGCAGTCTTGCTACCGCCTATAGCGGTGTGCGAGATTCGCGCATCAAGTTTTTGGCGTCGTTGTTGGGGAACACAGTCGTGTGAGTTTTCTGGAGAAGGAGGACCTGCGATAGAAGTTCTTCCATTTGTAAATTGCATCCTGTATTTTATTTCAGTTCTAGTTATTCCATTTTCTTGTTTATAATAGGTTGCCTTAGTAAATTATTGTTGGGTGTAGTATTTTGCACAATAGTGTTTTTCTTTTGAATCTAGTTATCTTCACACAATGTGGGCTTCATTTAATATTCATTGCCGTTTGTGTGGAGATATATCTCATGTTAGTGATTGATGTCCAAAGGGAGATAATTGCCCTAGCACTCAAGGCCCAGTATATGGAGCACCGACTTTGTCTGGTACTCCATATGGTGCGCGTAAGTCCTATGGCTATTCCTCAAAGCCTTTACCGGCATACTTCTTTGCGGCTTTAGCACCTGTGGTGCCAATGAAGCCAGCAAGGCAGTGCTTGTTTTGTCGGAGCAAAAATCATGCCTTGATGGACTATGCCGAGTATCTTCGCCAATTGGACGAGGATGATGAGCCGGATATCCGGATCGTCCCGAATCCTAACTCTGATAGCACACCTTCCACCTCTGATTACATTGATGTATCAACTTCAAGTTTTGAAGGGAATGATGCATACACACTCATCAGAGTTGTGGCTGATCTAGGCTCTGACATGGTTGAGCCCATCTCTCATGTGCATACATCACCTTGCATGAATTCGATTCTTTGTGAGGAATCAGTGCTTGACTTTTATCCAAGCATTATTCCTCCCCCTAGTGTGCATACTACTACATTTGTCTCTGACGACATTATTGAGGATGTTTTACAGGATAAGGCAGGTGATTTGTGTGTTGTGCCTATTCCTATGGTGGAGGATATTTTCCAAGGTGACGAGGATTCTACCTCAGCACCGGTGGAGGAAGTCCAAATCGTGGAGGAGGCCTCAGATGATCCTACTGAGCCCTGCAGCATTGTCGACGATGCCGACAGTATCCTTCTTCTTCAACCTATTGGGAGTGAGACTGGGACCACTCCCCCAATTTCTGATTATTTTAGTTTTTCTTCTCTTTTATTTCCTTACCACCTTTCTTTATCCGAGCCTATGCAGGTTGAGCCTCCACAGGTAATTTGGGAGGACTTGGAGCATTCTGCTTAAGTCAATGATGAGTGCATCCTCTTATGTGAGGAGGTTGATCCCTCCTCCATAGAGGAAGCCTCACTTATTACCTTCTCCTCCTGCCACCTCCCTGAAGACGACACCTTGCTGGGCAAGGATAGTTTTGGTGAGTTGAGTGAGGATTCCTCCTCCTCTTCTTACATTCTCTTCCCTCTACCTGCGAGGATCGGGTATTATTATTTAGGTAGAGGGGTAACTGTTTTATCACCATAGCGGTACCTGTTACCGACACGGATATTAGAACAGTTACCCGTGCACTTTTCTTTTCATAGACCCATTAGCTAGAACTGTTTCAAATTTGAATAAGTCGTGCTGGGAGGACAATAACCCCAGTAGTTATCTTATTTTTTTCATGCATTTTCATTATTTTTAGTTCTATTTAGTTAGTTGCATTTCATTTAGTTTTTCATTTTCTTTTGTTTTTGCGGAGCTCACCCCTGCAGGTATTCTTCTGGATGAATGCTGCAGTTAGGTCTAGATTTAAATGCCAATCTTCTGGTATGCTCATTTCTGAGCATTGGGTACTCTCTTCCCCTAGCTCTTTTCTGAATTTCATAGCTATATATTATGTGTCTTGTCTAGTTTAAGTCTGGGGGAGAGTAGTTCTGCGTGCCCACTCACGTGCACTATTGCATAGCATGCTAAAAGTACTTTTATTTTATTTTATTGAAAAATGTTGTTCATTCTCTTTGCGCACCACATCACCCACTTGAGCGCGTACTCATCTGTATGCGTGCTTTGAGTTGAACTTAATTCTTCTGCTTATTTGGGAAAGTCTAGGTGCTGGCTTAGGACTATGTAGCGGAGTAAAATGTTGACTCCAGTAGTGCTCCTAGTCAAGTGCTCGGTCGCCTAGAAATTTGTGTAGATTAGACTTCTTTTTATACTTATGGTTTTATAATTTTTCTATTAATGTAAATGTTGTTTACTCTACTCAAAAGGTGAATCCGGTGTGAATCAAACGGTAGCATAGGAATGTGTGTAAACGATCGCTAGACTCGTATTGATTGATTCGGAAGAAAGGAGAATCATTCTCGGTGGCTATAACTTGCCCCAAGCGATTCTTGAAGCATTGGCATAGGATAGTTCTCGTGCGTGAGAATGACGTAGGCCATTATTTTAGCCAGGTTGAACTTTTTATTTCATGCCTATCGTCTACCCTTACTAGCCCCTTTGTGTCTACCATTTCATTGATTCAGCTCCACATATATCTCACCAAAGCCTAAAAGCCTAACCTAGTTGCACACCCAAATCTGAGCTTTAGTTATAGTTTTATTTACATTTTTGGGGGGTGTTGATTGTTGTGTTTATTTTGTAAATTTGTGGATATGCTCATTTGAAAATTTTTGCTGAAAGAAAAAGACAAGAAAAAAATAAAAATTAAAAAAAAGAGAGAAAGAAAAATGAGTTTTATTGAAAATCGTTTACAAAAAATTATGTATTGGGAGTAGGCGGTGCACACACCTATGTTGCAAAAGTCCAAGTCTGGGGGTGTGGTGCACTTGTTTATTTATTGTCATGCGGGTAGCTCTACCTTATGCTCATGTTGGGTTAGGTGTGCTTAGCCTCCATGTTTATCTATGTTTACCTCACCGTAACCCAAGCCCCATCTCTAACCTAAAGTACTACTGACTCACGCCTTTAACCAATCTAGTGTCATGGAGAGAATGTGACAGGGCGAGCTTATGGTCACCGACACCGATGGATTTCGGTGGAGTTTGTCTAGCACCCCAATCTTGAGCAATGCACATATCAGCGCTTAGTTTACTTTCCCGTATGCATGACAGGATGATTCACCGTGGTTCACCATTTTGAGTAGTTGTAATATGCTTTTACTCTTTTAGAACTTTATAAACTATGTGTATAATTAGAAATCTTCTCTATTATTTTTCTATGCACATGAGCATGCGACTTCGCATGTTACTACATTTTGTAATTTTTAAGCTAGCTTTTCCATTTTCCCGCCAGCTTAGGATTTGTTTGCTCGGGATGCGCAAACAAGTAAGTCTGGGGGTGTGATGAGTCCCAGTTGTATACTCTTTTTCGGACTCATCTGGGATTGTTTTCATGCATTTGCACTTCACTTGTTGTTCATTATTGCTTATATTTCACTTGAACACTTTCCTCGTTAAGTGCTTTGTTGTGGCACATTGTGGTGCGCAATTGGGCGCTATGTTTGTTGGGGGTAAGCACATGGTGATCCCCGACCCCTTTTTTTGTTTGTGGATTGAGCTGGAGGGTATTCCCAGCTGAGTAGTTATTTATGCAAGTGGATAGATCATCCAATTTTACCCATTTTTTTATTATTACTGCATACATCGCACGGTCGTGCATTTTTCGTGACGCACGGACTGCTGCGGTTATGCGCTTTCACCTGGGGTAGAAAACGATGTTCTGTCGTTGATCGTGCGTCTTTACGCACGAGCAGTTTGTAACGCCCCTGATTTTCGTTAATTATTTTGCGTGCCCGCTGTGACGTAATTTTGGCATAAGGGCGTTACGTCAGCTCGTCTAGTAGTGGGTTGAGCCTTAGCTTAGTTAAAGTATGTCTTGTAGACCGAGCGTGCGAGATTTCGCATCATTTCGAGTTAATGTAAAGATTTTGGTGGATATCAAGATTTTAGCTTCGGGAGGCTTTAACCCGAGTTTGGCCCGTCGGAATTGAATTCTGACTTCGCCGTTGGATTCGTAGCACCGTGTTTCAGTTAAGGTGCGAATTTCGTAGAAATCTGAGGTGATCTAGTTTCCCTCGCGGTTTTAAGGGAATGGGGGAATTAATTAATTAATTAATTAATTAATTAGGTTTTTTTTTATATATATAAAGCCTAAAATCTTCTTCCCCTATTCATCTTCTTCCTCCCTCGATCAAATCAGCCGCCGAGCGAAAGGGCGAGTGCGGAGCTTCGAGGAGCGTTAGATCGGCGATTTCTAGGGCTGTAGTAGTCGGAATCGCGTTTGGAGAGTAGATTTGGAAAGCTCTCGGCGAGATCTTCGTTCTAGCGGTATGCTTTTCCCATTTTATGGAATTTTTGGAGTTAGGGTAGTGACCTAAACCCTTCTTTCGACCCGAAAAGTTTCAGGAATCTGTGCTCGTGTGTTTCCCTAGCCGATCCATAGCTTTCGGAGCGGAGATCTTTGAGTTTGCAAGGTTTAAGGCAAGTGGCTTCCTCCTCTTTCTCTTTCGTTTCTTGAAGTATTGTTTCGCTTGTGTCGATTTCATGTCGCACAGTTTAACTTAAGTCTTGGAGTGTTGGTTTGGTAGTAAGCATCCTTGATTGTTCCTCCTCGCTAAGCATCGGATAGTTTTTCCCTGGAGAAAACCGTGAACTGGATAAACTCCCATTTTCTTTCTTCTTGATAATTCCAGATTACTCGAGAAATCATACGCATCTCTCGAGAAATCATACTCATCTCTCGAGAAATTGCCTTTCTCTCGAGAAATCAAATTCCATCTCTCGAGAAATCCTACTCATCTCTCGAGAAATCCCTGCCTTCCTCTCGAGAAATCAAATTCCATCTCTCGAGAAATCCTACTCATCTCTCGAGAAATCCCTGCCTTCCTCTCGAGAAATCAAATTCCATCTCTCGAGAAATCCTTTTATCTCTCGAGAAGTTCCTTGTAGTTTTCGAGAAGTCCTAAATTTTGAAGTGTTTTTGTGTGGTTTCTGGTGGTGGGATTTCAAAATTTTTGGACGGGGCTGCCCCTTGGACCCCGTTAGGGGCTCTGCCCCTATGACCCCGCCAGGGGCGCGGCCCCTTGGAACCCCGCCCGGAACGCATGCGATTTCGTTGATTTTCTGTGTTTGAATCTCGTGTCCCCTCGGGTGTACTTGGATGATTGCCAGTGACCCTTCGGTGCTCCTGATCTCGAATCCCTCTCGTTTGAACTTCTTTTTACTCGTTGCGGTCTGTTAACATTTGAGTTACTCTTATGATTCATATTGATCGATGTGTACTTTGCCTTGACCCTATTTCTTAGGGCCTTCCAGTGATTATCCTTTCGAGCAGCGTCCCGTGTTTAATTAAAATTTAAGTAATAAGAACTACTGTCTTTAGCCTTACACAGTAGTTGTGTTTGGGGGACAGTGGGGGAAATGTTATAGCCTTGCACGGTAGTCGTGTTTGGGTGGTTGGGTCTAGTGGTACCCCCACCTAGTTTTGGGCTTTGGGTAGCGGAGGTAGTTAACCGCTCCCGTGTAATGTGAGCTGATCAGTCTCTTTAATTGATGAAACTAAATAAATGAACGTGTTGTTCCTCTTTTGGTATTTAGTGCACTTGATGCTTGTTGACTCTTTGTTTAGAGCTCTTTTTCGGTAAATTTGGCTTGGGTTGGTACCCCTTATGCCTTGCTTGTTTTTCTGCTAGTTTTCTGCCACTTGTAATTCCTTGCTGAGGCGTTTTTTGTTGTATTGAATGCCTCAGGTTCAGAGCCGTAACGGCTAGTGGTGTAGCCTGAAGTTCAGAGTTTTAGTAGCTATTCACCCCGCTGCTGCGAGGTAGTTGTTTTTAGTTACTTCTTGTGCTCAGACATACTAGTTGGTGCCAATGGGTTAGTGTCATGTTGTTGACGCCCATTGTGCCCCTTTTTATACTTTATAGTTTATTTGCCAGATTATGCCACTATCTTTAGATCTTGTGTATCTTACCCTCTGGGAATGATTTATGTTAGGTGCACTATAGTTATAAAATGGTTTTTCTTCATCCTCATTGCATTCTTTCTAACTGAAACCATTAACTTTAAAGTCGCCTAAAGGTATTTTCTACTCTTACAGTACGCCTAGTTATGTGCATATCATTTACTTCATGCTCCGTCGTTTGCATACATGTAGGACTTTAAGTAAACTAAATCAAGTACTTTCCGCTGCAATTATATATACTTTCTCGGTGGACTAGTTGATCCACGAACTGAGAGACACAGTTCTTATCTCAAAACCCCTAATAAATGATTTCAAATGATGACTTATCATATAATCATGTTTGTTTAGTTAAGTAATAGGTTCTCTCCTGAGCGTTTACAGTTGTCTCCTGTATGACGTGGCATCATGACGTGTATTTTCTCTTACTCTGATACTCATAAATTCGGAGAAAATGCGGGTTGTGACACAGTTTCCAGTGCGCAAAGGAACACGATCGACCTTTTTAGCCTTGTTTTTTGGCCATATGGATTTGTCCATGCATTGTTACGCACGGGCGGCTTCGGCCGTGTGTGAGTAAAATGCACTGGCGTTCTGGGTTGTCCTCTCGTCCTCCCTTCTTAATTGATTTCACACGGTTCACGCACGGTCGTGCGTTCGACCGTGCGTGACCAAAAATTCTGATTATTTCTATAAAAGCCGCATATTTCACCCTAGTACGGAGATATACAGCTCCGCCTTTTTCCGCCGCAAAGGGAGTTCCAGCTCCATTTTTCTTCCCTTCTTCCTCCACCTTTTGCCCAAGGCCACCACACAACATCCAAGCGCTTCAAGGAGAGTAGGCTACACCCATCTTCATCGCTAAGCTAAGAGTTCTTCGCATCGGACGTGGCCGGATTGTAGCTTACTGGAGAAGATGGGTCCATTAGGAGGAAGTGACAGCCCTCCTCTACCCCGGACGATAGCTGGGACCGAGCTACGACACGGGTTGACACCCCGACGATTCCTGCCGTGAATCTACAGCATGCCTCCAGATTCGGTTGTATCTCTTGCATTTTTCTCTTCTTAGATTATTGTTGTTAGTGTAATCCTCTGTATTTGATGATGTTTGTACTCTACACCTAATTTCATCTTCATTTCATTGTTTTGCAATGTTATTATTAGTGTATGAGTGCTTGAGGTGCGCTTTTGTGGTAATTATGGTGTGAGCGTTTGGGTTAGCTACACTAGCAATTGCTAGGTGCGAGCTTTGTGACGAGGTGCTTGCGACCCTCATTCCGCCGGTGCGATTCACTCCATCCGCAAGCCTTCTCGTCCATCCACCTTATGAAGCAGTGTGCTCAAGGCCTGCCTAGTTTCCATCTCGCCAAGCGAAACATTGCATAGCGGCATTGCATAGCGGCATTGCATAGGAATAGTTGTAGTTATTTTCTTTTATTTTCCATAAACCAAAACCCCCCTTTTCCACACTCCATGCGACCTAAAAGACTTCAATCTCAAGTCCTTCCTCAAACATAACTCCACCTCACTGTGTTCCTTGAGAGAACAATACTCGGGGATCATATTCCCAAATTTATTACTTGAACGATCGGTACACTGCCGTTTAATGCTGCAGTCTTGCTACCGACTATAGCGGTGTGCGAGATTCGCGCATCAGTCGTCTAGAAGACCAAATTGTCCAGAAGATTTCTATATATGCAAGGTGTGGAATAAAGATGGGAATTATGCCTTAGCTTTAATTTCAGTTTCAAATCCACCATCCGATGCACCAATCAAGGGATTTCTTCTATAAGGTCTTAATTAAATAAATATTTCTTTATTCCTAGCCATTTACGGATGTTTCAATAAATAGGCCTTGAGGGGTCACACTTCAGATAATAATTATGATTACATTCTATCTGGTTGATGTAGCTGTGGTCTAGCTGACATAGAATTTTTCCATCGAGATCATCTTCCTGATACTGTAGTGGTCTAGACGACATAGAATCCTTGTCATCTAGATCATCTATCTGAGTTTTGCCTTAGCCAATTTTAGGCTTATTCCAACATATTGGCTATCTTTGCATCTTCATTTTCAGACCTTTTCCAAATGACTTTTCCTTGAAAGTGACAAGCCTAAAGTGTTAGATCATAAGTCAACATATGTTTTGCACCATGAGGGAATACATAGGCAAAACACTGTTTCATAGACTATAAGCCTAACCCTACATTAGCCATGCACTTTTGTTTTTTTTATCTTAGCCTTGCATGATATTGTAGTGTAATAACATAATAAATTAAAATCCCTTTTTCACCCCCTCCCCCCCCCCCCCCCCCCCCCCCCCCCCCCCCGCCTCTAAGGGCGCTAGTAGATCCAACAAGTGGTATCAGTAAATTAAATTGCTTAAATAAATTACCTACACAGCATTGAATTGTTTCTTGCAATTCTTTGTCTTTCCATGCTCTTATTGATTAAACAAATATCGTTTAAAAATTAAAATGTTATGTTTGCAAAATAAGTGAATTTCGAGTCTTTAGTCACTAAAATAAAAATCGAATAAAAATTGACAAGGAAAAATCCACCAACCACTGCTCACCCTCCAGATAAGTCTTAATAAGCATTGTGAGGTTGAGCACCTTGGAGAGAATTGTATAGTATCTTGTGCAAACATATTATACACCACTTCTCTTAGTACACCGGATCACAAAAAATGAAATTGAAACTAAAAAGAATAAGCATTGTTTGTGCGAAGTACCTTGGTAGTTGTACGTTACTTTTATGTGCATTGAAATATTGTGGAAGTAAAATTATTAGTGTATTTTAATGTTGTGTTTATTCCATTATATATGTCATGTGTTTTGATTGATACATTTGTAGTCATTATCAAAACACTTTTGTACACATCGTTATCCCATATAAAACTTTTACTCATGAGAATTGGACCCTAAAGCACATCTACAATATTATCTACAAACTTTAGTAAATGCACTAGATAGCAAAGCATGACCGCTACAATGTATAGTTTTACTTGAAATTCAAATTAGTGTACATTGTAGTTGTTATCTCTTTTTGATATTTAAAAATCGTGCTTGTAATTTTTCAATGAAATAGCGTCGCTTGAACTTTAATTCAAAACAACTTATTAAGCATAAAACTCATTATCTTTAATATGTTATTATTTTCTAAAAAAATGTTATACTTTTAAGAGAGATTATTATATTTTTCCGTTGTGTTTACTATTTGAGCTCGATCATGACTATTTATTTTTCAAGAAGTAGTATCTTAAAATAAGAATGCTTACATTATAGTTTCTGCTGTGTTGTTACTACTATATTCAATCTTGCTTATATTTTCTCAACAAGTAGTATCTAACAAGCTTTACATTGCATCTTCTTTTTTACCTCTACATTGAACACATTAATTCGTAATGCATACACTCACCTCAACCCTCTTTTGATACTACCAAAGGGGATAATAAATTGCATAAATCTAATAATTTAGGGGGAATACATCAAAAAATTCATTGGAAACATCTATGTGGGGGGGGGGGGGGGGGGGGGGGTTAATCATATAGGACGTGCGTACATTACTCTTTGCTCGATCATGACTATCCTTCTAACAAGTAGACCCTAATTAATCTCATATCTATACACTCATCACTAGCCACTTTTGCTAATAACAAAAGGGGGAGAATAAATTGAAAAATCTAATGGAATAAATATCCAGGGGTAGTAACTCATATATAAGAACACTTATGTTGGGGGAGCATTTATATAAGAAAAGTTGTGTGTATTGCATTTGAATCTATCACGGTACATACCTATTAATCATGCATATCTTTTACCGTACTTATCTATAAACACAAATATAATCTTAAATTCACTAATTCTCATATAAATATATGTTATTATCAAAAGGGGAGTTTGTTGGAACATGCATTCATCATCTCTTGGTTTGAGAATAACAAATACCGTTATGTATTTGATCTAGTATTTTTGTGTGTTTATAGTGTGTCGGTTATACAGGTACCAACATACATTGAACGAGAATAAAAGACGGATGACGATGCTGTAACACGCTTGCCCGCGCCAAGAAATATAACAGTAGGTCTGACCGGGACCCCACGCCATATTAAATGTGCAAGCTAAAGAGTTATGAAGTAGTTAACAACCTATCACATCTCAGAGTTACAAACTAATGGAAGCATTTATATAAAAATTTTGAACCAGTAAATGGCATGTCCACAACACCAACCAAGAATGACTAGTATATATATACATCAAAATTGTTAGGCCTTAAGGCCATACATGTTGTTCACAAATGTGTTTATCTCCCTACATGGTTTACAGGCATCGGCACGCAGGCCAGAATTACATGAAAAGTAAACACTCAAAAGATCGGCCTTCAAGGGCCAGCACAGCAATGGGATTCACCCAACTATTTCTCGCTCGGCTCACTAGCACCTGCACAAGTACTGTCCACAAAGATGTGGGAAAACAAAACATCGGTCAGCTTTAGCTGACCAAATGGTATAATGACCCCACCCCATTCTCGGGGCAGTGGTACTCCTTCCGTGCAAGTCAGCACACTAGCAGCATATATCTCAACAAGAAAGTGCAGCTAACACAATCGATGTATGCACAATCATCACAAACGTTGGCACACATGGCCACACATTTTATGCTCTCACGACACACTTTCAGTGTACTCCCCCCCCCCTGAGTCCCACCTCCATCCATAGTTATACAAACTTAGATGGTAATTGAGCTACCTTATACAAATATTCACTCACTTTTTTGCTTACATTACTGGGTCTTATCGCCCAGAACCGTCTCCTTGCGGTGACACCTTCACTCGGGAAGGTCCCCACCACAAGACGCTGATCTTGCCGATTATTCATACATCCAGGCCAACCACACATCGCAGTATAATATAGAAAACAAGTCCACACGATCACATTATAAATAAGAGACATGTCAAAATGAGATACATAAATAGAAAGTGTACTGAAATAAGAGTGCCAAAATGAAAAGGGGCTTAATCCCCAGTACATTTACTCCTCACTATATTTCCTCACACTTAAACATCATATACACTAGCTAGGGAAAGGATGGAAGACTGCATTTAGAAGATGGTATCTCACCGATGCTCTCCCTGCAACTGCTGAAAGTCCAACTCTAGGCCTGGCCACTGTATCATGTTCCTCCCTCCGGTTGTGGGTCTGCTCCTCCTGGTGCTCTTGTTTATTATGCCACATCCGGCCATTAGTCTATAGGACTAAGAAGATTCCTCATCCCATCCACCCGTGACTCATAAGCACCGGGAGGGGAGGATGAAGAAGAAGGTAAAAAGGGGTAATAAAGATAAGAAGGAGGCAGTGGCCCTATCTAGCACAAGTATAGACAGAAAAGATTCTATTATAGCAATTCTACTATATAGTCTATACATAATAGAGCAATAGACAAGAATAAGCTCTAATAGTAGCAATAGAGCACAACGATCAAACAATAGCATTCACAGTAGTATAAGTAAGTAAAGCAATGCATATAAAAGAAGAAGCTACGAAAGTAACCCTATCTTATAAGAATACCCACACAAACTTATAAGATATGGGATCTGGCACTAAGGTAAACCCATCGTATAAAAGATCGAGCCCATAATAATTTATACGATGAGGTTTTGTTTATACAATGATTCTATGTTATGTTGTGCAATGCAATGATGCAACTCACCCACTCGACTCTGTACGTACAGACCTTTAAGTTCCCTCTGTTCGAGTATGCCAACTTAGATACCCTGTTGAGGCAAATAAGGGCAGTGGATCAAGCATGTCCACTTTTAGGGTTTTATCAACACCTCCCGGCCTAGACCTTATGTATGCCCCTAAGAACACATGGGTATCCGCGTACTATTTATTATTTAACCACCTCTTAATTTGAATTTCATCGAGCCTCCATCTCGTCGGACTATCCAGTCCTCCTTAGAAAACACCGAGCCTACTGCTCGCAGGACCAACAGGTCCTTGTACAAATCTAACCCATATTTGGGATGAGGATTATTTACCAAGTTCTCCTACCTATCTACTCATGCATATCATTTAGTTGTACTTAGAGATTTAAGGTGAACTATGGACTTCCCGAGGGCTACCCGGTGAAGGGCTCACAACGGTACTAAGAAGTATGATGGGGTGACATCCCAAACTTCCCTTTCTCAAGATATTTAATCTTATTGGTGACTACTCGTTCTTATTTACCCACTTCCTCTCTAGTTACACTAGCTTCAGAATATGGTTTACAGTTACCGGGAGGGAAGCGATGATGTATAATTGAACATTGGTATTTACCCCACTCTAAGTCGTTGACTACATATTCACGATAACACTAAATTTCTATCGAAAGGTTCCACAATTTGATATTAATCAGGACTTCTATATACTGGTGAATCTCCCCTCATGACCCTTAACATAGCGTATCAAAATTCTATATTGATAATTTACTAATCGCACCCCAACAATTACTTCTAGTATATGCCACTAATGGTTACTCCATTAATCAATCTATGCATATACAATGATCAAGGAGTTAATAGCTCTTTGTGTGATGATTAGATGGGGTCTAAATTAAATAATTTAGTTTTATTATTCACAGACCAAATTGTCCTCGAGGGTGATATCATGACTTAAAAGGGTGACTACATGATCTTCTAACTAATATATACCCAATCTAGTTCCAGAAGTTATAAGGATGTCAAAATTCAGATTTCCAATATTTCATATAATAAAATCATATATGGGCCTATTAAATAATTTCTTATAATTTCAGGAATTTGCTAGTTTTGAACATGATGTACCATTTGTCATAGGCCAATAAATCTAATAAAAATTCCAGAAGCTACTTATGGTTCAAGATGAAGTTCAGCAAAATTTCATAATTTTTCTCCCTAATATAATTCCAGAAAATCAACTAAATGTTCCAGGGTGCTAATTACAATTTGTGAAGGATCTACTAAAACTATTCATCATAAAGCTGTAAATACATTTCCAGGTGTTCAAATCAACCAAAGATGAATTCCAGCAAAATTTTTGCATTTTTCTAGTAACAATAATTCATCAATAAAGAATAAACCATAATTGTCACCTAAATCCACAATATGAAATAACTACTGTAAATCTTTAGAAAATAAATATAATAAAATTCTTTGAGCATTATCATGATCACATAAGCTCACTCACCAAGTCCTATAATTTTTTGTATAGCTCCATAATTCATCATTATTAATAAATCAATGCAAACACTAGATTTCACTTTGTGAAGTAAGCATGATAATTACTCAATAATTAAATCTAATAAAATTTTCAGAGGTCAATAATGAGCCCACAAGCTTAACTACTCAATTCCATAATTTTCTAGTTCCATTAAATCAACAATTTCAATTTGTAACATCCCCCAATAAACTAGAACCCCCAAGTTGGTTTTGTCATGACTAGGTCATGAAAAAATCATAGGAAGAGCTTAAGAGCATGTGAACTTAGGTAAGAAGGACAAAACCCAAGTGGTCTGCAAATAACAATTCTCAAATATCAAGCCTAGGGTTGGACTTTAGGGCCTCACCTTGATTCCTTGACCCCCACCATAACATACCTAACCCATTAGGGGTCCCCTTAGAGCACCAGGGAACCATTGGGGTCAACCAAAGAGGCCAAATTGACCAAAGTCAACCCTATCCCTAAATTAGTAAAAGTAACTTAATTAGGGCCAATTGGCCTCCACCATGCCAAATTGACCTTGCCCCTACCCTTATAAGGATACTAGGGACCCAATGGACCAAAAAGCCCCATCATGGGATCTCCAATTTGGCCAATTTTACCAAAGTCAAACCTAGCCCTATTTTGCTCAAAGTGGCCTATTAAGGGTCAATTGACCCTCACATTGTCAAATTGACCCTACCTAGACCTTCCTAACCCTTAAGGGAGTCCAATGAGTGACTAGCCACCAATTGGGGTCAACCCAAATGGTCAAATTGATCTATGTCAACTCTACCCTAAATTTAGGTTAAAATGACCTATTTTGACCTAATAAAGCCCAATCCACTTGGGCTAGACTCAACTAAGGTGGTCCACCACCTAATGGGGTTGAGTTCTACTGAATAGGCCATTCAATTTCAGGAAAATCAGCTAGGAGAGAGAAAACCCAAATTGAAAGAGAGAGGGAATGGATGGAGTTAATGGGGGAGGAAGAAGAAACCTTCCATCTTCTCCATTAATGGAACAATTCATCTCCTCTTGGGGAGAGGAGAAGTTTCCAGCCTTCTCCTGGCCACATTGATGCCCAATTCATTCCCCCCATATGAAACCAAAAATCACCATTAATTGTGTTAATGGCAATTGATGTCAGGGCTCCTCCCTTCCCCCAATTGAACTCTTTAACATCTTCAGAGGTCGGAAAGGAATGAAACCACCCTCTTCCCTGAAGAAATCGAGCTCTCCAAGTGCAAATCGACATGGCACCAAAAGCACCACCTCCGGCAATGGAAACTCGCCGGAATACGCGACCTCAGGCCACCACACAGGTCCGATCCGCTTCCTCTCCTCCAGTGCAAGATCTTCATCTGATTTGGGGCTTGATTCGATCCAAATCAGGCTTGAATCAAGCTCTCGAATGGGCTCATTTTGAGCCCTCTTTACCCTGCTAGAACACCTTGTTCCGGCCACCACCGGCCGGCCAACCACCGCTAATCGTCGGCCACCACCTCAACGGAGGTACTGGTGGCATTGGCCGGCCGGGGCAGAGCTCAGGTGGCCGGGAAAACGAGGTGCAAGAAAGCCCAGGATGGGACCATCCCAGCCGTTGGCTGGAGGAAGAATATGAGCAGGAGCCGCTCATCTTGCTTCAAAATTTGTGATGTAATCATTAAGATGAATGAAGTGATTATTTCGTTTGTGTCACACATTATGCAGTAAAGTGTTTTAATTATTAAAAATACTTAGGCCACTCTGATGAAAAAGTGGCCAACATCAAAGTTATAGCCCTTGATGTGAACTTTATTTTAAAATTTGTTTCAGCCCAATAGGGGCAATGTAGCTCCCTGTAGAGCCATTTTGGTGGGACTGCTCCCTAGGGTAGGGCAGACACCTTTTCTTGAATAACTATTGATAGGGAAATGCCATTGGCATGAAAATTGAAACCTAGTCTATTTGTACCAACCCCCTTAACATATCCAAAGATGGGAATTTTAGGAGAACATTTTTCTAAGGTTTTTGTAATAATTTAATAATTTATATGTTATTTAATTATAGGGTCTAATGACCTCCAATCCACTCAAAATTTTGGTGGGTGCTCTTTAGGGTTATTATATAACCTTGGTAAAAATTTCAGCCCAATTGGGACCGATTTGGTTCGGTAATTTGTTAACCCAAGTTTGGTAAAAGTAGGTCAAACTAGGTTAAAATTGCACATGATGGAATTAGGTGGTCAAATCTCATCCAAGTGGTGTGAAACTTTGGCTAATACAACCCCATGAGTGATTTGGGGTGGATATTCCCTAGGACCCTAGTTTTAACCTTAGGGTTGCACTTTAAGCCTTGTGAAGGACATATGGGCATATGTCCTAGGTTCATGGGGTGTAAATATTCCCTAGGAAATTTTAAGAGAATTTTAGGACCATTTATCCCCTCTGATTTAGGTTATAACCATTTTTGGGAACCTCCTTATAAGAGAAATGTACATGCTCAAATGATCTTGGATGTTCATGAAAGATTGGTGGTGCCCTCACAATCATGTAATAGATCTCTGTATATTTTGTGTAATTATTGAATTATTTAATTAGCACTTCATTCACAAGTCATCCATTTGGTCTTGAGAATATAATAAATAATTAAGGGCCAAATACCCTCTGGAAAATTATGAAACTTGGTGGTAGGACATTTTAGGGCTATATAGGTTCCTTCACAATTTTCCCTAGTATAGGTTTACTTGGAATATTTATTTATGTGAATAATTAGTCTTGATAAATTCTAAAATTTGGCCAGTAGACTTTTATGATTGGTATGAAGGTCTGGTAATTGTCCCATAATTTTTAGACAAGTATTTTTGGTGGTTCCTTCTTTAAATTCTAATTTGGGGTAATTATTCAATATTGTAATTAGAGGCCAACACTTTACTGCAAAATTTTGATATTATGTATTTACTGTTATTCCGACTTCATAGATTTTCCATAATTTTTTGGAGGCCATATCATAAGAGGATTTTATACTTCATGTTCAATTTCATACTGGGTCAATGTTGAGGAAAATTATAATAAATGCCAATCAAATAAGGAAAAATATGATCCTCTGGATTTAGGCTTAGAATATCATGATTGACACCCAGTAATAATCTTGAGTCAGTTGGATGATTATTTGGGGTACCTCCCCTTATGTAACTCATATAACTCAGTTGGTCTATGTATAGTAAAACTGTAAAACCTGAGTAATTTATGGATCATTATGTGGTAATGGAAGCTAGATGGTGTACCTAGTCTATTAGAGAGGATGTGAGGTCGCCATTAGGGATCTATATGTTGGGTGTACCTGATAAGCTAAGGGGTAGGGTCGTGTTCGGGATCGACGAAAGATCGTCTCTCCCCTTAGAAGGTCATAAAATTCATAGGGTAATCCAAGAGTAATGATAAGAAGAGTATACTTATGGGTAGTCACTAATAACATTAAGTGCCTTGGAAAGGGAGCTTTGTGGTGTCATCCCATTATAGTTCCTAGTACCGTAGCGAGCCCCTTATAGGGTAGTCCTAGGGAAGTCCATGGTTCACCCTAAAGTGTAGGAATAAATGGCTGTGTAAGATTAACTTAATAATGCACACACCCACACCCTGTGGTTACGGTAGGTTAGTTTGTTTGGTTTTACGAGCGATAGGATCGGTGGTTGTAGCAGTGGACTAGATAGTCCGGTGAGCTCATGACTCAGTAATGCATGTTGGTACGGACCGGTTGGTCCGACGAGCCATTGGCCCGGAAGGTTATAAGACGGGCAGGTTAGCCCTGGGAGCTTATGGCTCGGGATATAGTAGGACATACTGTATGTGCATAAGGTGGTGGGTCATTAGTATTGATGGTCGTCGCACCGACGTCGATACTTTTGGCTCAATAAGTGTGGTTAACACTTTACCAAAGAAAGTCTAGTGGACTAACCAGTAAGAGTACGCAGAAGCTCCGCTGTTGTGTTCTTAGCGTTGAGGCGTACGATAGGTCTAGCTTAGGTAGTGCAGATACCAACCTAGAGGTGGGTGAGGCCCAACCCACCTCTTCTGTTTGCCACTACAGAAGTATCGTGGGAGTTTTGCTAGCTCCAAAAGGGGGAATTAAAGGTATGTGCGCATAGAGTCGTAGTGTGTGAGTTGCACTTGTATTAACATAACATTAAACTGCATACCTTGCATGACATGGCATAAACATTGCATTTCAACCCTTACCCCTATTGTATAAATTGATTATGGGACTTTTTATATGATAGACCCTGCTAAATGACCCCTTGGTCTATAGGTTTGTGTGGGCATTCCTATAAATTAAGGTTTCATTTATTTACTACTGCTTACTTGCTACTATTTTACTCCCTACTGCTTACTCATTGTATTATATATTGCTTACCAATAGACCCCTTCCGTAGTTAGATTCACTGTCACCTGCTTTTGATTATACCCCTTGTTGTCCTCTGCTTCATCCTTCCCGCATGGTGCCTAGGAGTCACCAGGGGAGGGGTGGGGGATTGGCTTAGTCATTTGAGTAACGGTCGGTGGACCTTATCATTTTAGGGGACCGAGGAGATGTTGCAGCACCAGAGGCCGGTGCAGATGGTGGCGGGGCAGTCTACCATGGGATCACCGATGACAGGATCCGTGAGTGTCTTATTAGCTTTAGTAGATTATGCTTCCACGAGAGAAATTGTAGTGAGGAATTGATGTACAGGGCATGAGCCCTTTATTTCTACTGTTATCTATTATTCAGTTATTTCATATGGACATCTCTTTATGATGAGTTTATTTTCTATGTGATGTGGACTTGAACTTCTATAAGTTTGTTTAAGCTTTAATTCTTTTGTGATCGATATGGCCGACAGGATTGGCATTTTGTAGTGGCGACCTTCCCGAGCGAGGGTGTCACCGCAAAGCGGCGGTTCTGGGCATAAGACCCAGTTTTGTAGCAAAAAATTGGGGTCTTACAAACTGGTATCAGAGCAAACCTCGATCCGAAGAAAAGAATTCCACAAACTCTGGGCCACCCCGCGCGAGTTTAGTTTGAGGACAAACTAAGTTGCGGAAGCAATGGTGTGCCCATATGGGGAATCACATGAAAAGTCCACCTTTAACAGAATTTCTTAGGCAAACCCTCTTATGAGTTTTAACTTTCTTTTGTAGCCCGCAACGAACCTTACCCCACAGCATGGAGTGCCTCCGACTCCAAACATCGTCCCACCACCACCGGCTCCTACTCTGTTCCAGCAAACGGAGATGTGGCAGACACTGACTGCCATACTGGACGCATTCAGGGCACAACAGGCACCGGCTCCTCAGCCAAACCCCGGGGCCAACTGGATGAGTGCCTTCCGAGGTCTTTCCCCTCCATCATACCTTGGGATGGAGATAGTTGTGCGGACTGATGAGTGGGTGGACATCATGTACGAGATGCTGGCAGGGATACAGTGCCCGACGGACATGGAAGTACCACTAGTGGTTTCAAGCCTGGAATCTCATGCAAAGAGGTGGTGGAAGTAACTACTAGACACCACTTATGCTGGACTGGAGGCGGCTGACATCTCATGGGATGAGTTCAAGATGGCGCTACTGGAACACTACGTACCATAGTCAGCAAGGGATGAGTTGGAAGACAGGTTCTTGCAGTTGAGGCAGGGTAGCAGGACAGTGGTTGAGTATCACCAGGAGTTCACACACCTGGCCCGGTTTGCGGACTCCTATCAGCTGGATGATGCAGGATACGCAATGAGATTCTACAAGGGCCTCCGTGATGAGCTGAGGAAGGCCCTCCTCTTTGTCTCTGATGGAAGCATTGCCAAGATCTTGGAGATGTCCAAGAAACTGGAAGCCGACCAGCACCTTGTTAATGAGTCTGGTTTATACAGTGATTTCCGGACTCATCTGGGTTTGTTTTAGTGTCATTGCACTTCAATTGCTGTTCATATATGCTTATATTGATATCACGGCAAATCTGCGCCTTTTGTGCAATCCTTCCCCCTTTGTGGCATGTTTTTCTTATATATTACTGTATGTCTGTGTTATGGATCCGGTGGTGTGCACGGATCAGGGTCATATGTATTTTTCCTGCAGGTCCTGGGATCGCGTGAATGTTCGGGATGGTGCGAGGCAATTTTTGGCCTAGAAAGCCTCTGATCGTGCGCATTCCTTCGCGCACGATCAGACGCACGACCAGTGGTCGTGCGTTAATTCTCTTCCCAGACAGTGCGACGGCACATGATCAGAGGATTCCTTCGCGCACGACCAATGGTCGTGCGCCCCTGACCGTGCGTTAATTCCCATCTTTTTCTTTGCTACATGTTGACTGTGCACGATCACAGGCATTCCTTCGCGCGCGATCATTGGTCGTGCGCCACTGACCGTGCGCAGTGTTTATTCTGCTCCGTATTTAAACCGCTGCTCCGCGAAATTAGGTATTCGAGCACTATTTTGGGGCGCAATTTCTCCGCGCCAGTCCGCCGTTTCACCTCTCCAAGTTCCTCCCATCCATTCCCCCCTTTGGGAAGGCTTCATCCATTGATCCTAAGGTCCATCTAGGATCCCGAAAGCATTCTCCGCCATCTACAGCCAGCATTCCATGAGGAGGACATCTCCATTGGGCGAAGCAGAAGTGACCCAGCTCTGAGAAGAAGACGGGCAACGGTTGGAGGTAGTGACAGCCTCTAAGCCCCGGAAGCAACCAAGGACTGAGCTCGGAGGAGGCGTGATGACCCCCCATTCCGACCAAGATCCACGGCGAGGCTTCTCATCTCGTGGTTCCTTCTACCCCTTCTCCTTTTTGATATGTACACTTCATTGTTGTAATGAACTAAGTGAACCTCTATTTGTCTATGAATGGGAGTTTGTTTATGATCTTGTTCTTTACTTGATGCTGTGTTGTGATGCGCTCTGCCCCCGCTACACTTACACACACACTCGTTCTAGCACTCGATCTAGCAAAAGCTGGAAGCGATAGCGAAGAGGTGACTTCGACCCTCAACTCTCGCATTTGCACTCACCTCAACCATTTGCTCACCGGCCCTCCGCTAAGCGAAGCACGGCATCGCGGCCTGCACTAAATCCATCCACGAAGCGACGCGGTGATTGCGACCCGCATAGTTTGTTTAGTTTTCTCATTCATGTTCTATAAAACCAATCAAAATCCCCCTGTTTTTGTTTAACTTAGAAACCCTCATAATTAATCTCCTAACAAGCAAATCGTACTACCCAACTTGCGGTCCTTTGAGAACGATATTCGGGGAGCTACTCCCTACTTTTATTGCTTGACAACGACCGGTGCACTGCCGTCGTACCGCATTTCGTGCCCGCTAATTAGCGGTGTGGAAATAGTGCGTCAAGTTTTTGGCGCCGTTGCCGGGGACTGCAAGCGTGTATGATTTGTCTTTCTTGGGAAATTAGTTTAAGGTTATTTTTGTTTTTGATATTTCTTTTTTTGGTGTAGTGTGCGCATGCGTAGACAACATCCTGGTGAATTCGCAGCATTTGATCCTGAAATAGAGCGTACCCTACGGGCGCGTCTCCGTGCTGCCGCCACCATGGATGTCAATGGGGACCCGATCAATCCCGGGATGGGAGATGCACCAGGCGTTGGTCAGGCGGCCGACGAGAATGAAGTGGTTAGGCCGAGGCCGAGGACCATGAGAGATTACACCACGCCCACTGTGGGGAGTGTGTACCCCGGATTTGGCCCAGCTATTACTAACAACAATTTTGAGATAAATCCGGCCATTCTGAATATGATCCGCAATAATGCCCAATTCTCCGGGTTAACCAGTGAAGACCCCCATCTTCACCTAGCTGAATTTGCAGAGATTTGCGGTACATTTTGGTACGCAGGAATTGCTGATGAGACGGTGAAACTCAGGTTGTTTGCATTCTCCCTCCGCGACAAGGCGAAGGCTTGGCTTCACACAATACCACCCGGCGCAGCTACCACCTGGGACGCTCTGCAGATAAAGTTTTTGGCAAAATTCCACCCGGTAGACAAGGTTGTTAACTTGCGGAGAGAAATCGCAACCTTCCGACAACACGATCAGGAGACCCTTGCGGAAGCATGGGATAGGTTCACGGACCTCCTCCGGAAGTGCCCTCAGCATGAGCTACAACCTTGGAGCTTAGTGGAAAATTTCTATTTTGCAATCGAGCCCAATTATAGAGCCATGATTGATGATGCTGCAGGCGGGACCCTGATGAACCATACTCCCGAGGACGCACTGAGGATTCTCCGGGACACTGCCATTCATAGTTCGTTCTGGACTGCTGGAAGAAACGCTCCAAGGAATGCTCGTGGACTCTTTGAGGTGAGCACGTCGGGCGCATCTGCCGAGGTGGCGTCGGCGCCTTATGACAACGTCGTGCTACTTAAGAGGCCTGCCCTCCTCCTGCCCCAGTAATGGCCATTTCGTGTCAAGGATGTGGAAACCCCGGGCATCATGCGTATGAGTGCCCCTCAGGTGAGCAACTTACTGAATTAACTTTTGATGAAAGTGTAAATTATATGAATGATCAAAATCGGGGAGTACCATTTAACAACGCTTATAACCCGTCCGTGAGAAGTCACCCGAACTTCTCATGGAAACAAAACGTTCCTAGCCAACGATGGCAAGGAGGCTTTCATCAATTTGATGCGCAAGCCTCCGGTAGCCATCCGAGGCCACCACAACCGGGGTTTGCTCAAAATGCACCACCGCAGAGGAAGAGCGCACTGGAAGAAATGATGGAAAAGTTTGTTGATCTGGCTCAAACAAATATGGCCAATCAAAATGCTTCAATGCGAAACTTGGAGACACAGCTAGGCCAATTGGTGAAGTATCTAGTTGCCTACCTAAATCACCTAGAGGGGGGTGAATAGGTGATCTCTACGTCTTTTGCGGAATTAAAAATTAAACGTAAAGCACAGCACACAAAAGTAATCACAGCCATAGATAACACCAGGAATTTATAGTGGTTCCCCGTACTTGGGTACTCCACTGCCGGCCTCGCCAATCTAGCACCACAGCTAGACTTGACTACTCACTAAATCTCGGATCAAGAGCGATCCTACAGTCTCGGAGTCAAACTCCTACAAACTCAGAGAGAACCTCTCTTACAACTCGGAGAAAACTTCTCCTACAACTCGGAGAACAACCTCTCCTACAACTCGGAGATAACAACTCCTACAATAGATTGAAAAGGGTTTGAACAATACTAAACCAGATCTGAATAACAGAGGCGTTTTCTTCCTTCTTCTTGAATGGCTTTTGAGAACGATGAGGAAGAACAACGATCCTTCAAATCTATCTTTGGCAATCCGAAACAATCCAATAGAGATTGTAGAACCTGAGTATGGATCAATCGAATCCTTCTTGATAGAAATCGCCAACTTTAATGAGAAGAACGATCTCCAATCGTAGGCGACGGCGAGCGGCGCTTTTCACGTCCTTTTTGATCGGGAGAGAGATTAGGTCATGAACGATTAGGAAAAGGAACTTCTAAATAACCCAAGATCAACCCTATATATAGAGAGGATCAATTTAGGGTTAAATCGGTCTTAAACGTACTCAAAATAGCCGTTAGAAACGAGAAGGGGCGATCACGATCCGTCCAGAACAGAGAAAACGAAATTAGAAATTTACGGACAGATGTCTCGAGACATAAGGGATCTCTCGAGACATGACGGATCTCTCGAGACATGACGGATCTCTCGAGACATGAAATGGAGAAAGCAGGAAAGGGATGTCTCGAGAACTCGATGATCTCTCGAGACATTACAAAAATTTCAGACTTAAGATCTCTCGAGACAAACACGATCTCTCGAGACATGTCTGATCTCTCGAGACATATCCTTAGGAAAAATTTTTTTTTTCACAAAAATTTCTTTTCTTCTCTTGAACACATGCAGCAGCCGCACTCCAAAGTCTTCAATAGTCTTGAAAAAGAAGTGTACCCCAATAGTGAGATCACACATGAGTCATCACCATGTTTCATAAAATGAGGGATTACATTTTATGAAACTGTGTTTGCAGACCCATTGTGACCTGACATTGGCTTACACTTAGCCATGATAATCTGCAAGACAATACTAGAAAAGCATATCAAATACAAAAGCAATTCAATCTTAGTTTAAGGGTGACTTCTCACAAATCAAAGAAATTGTGAATGCAATTTCCAACAATCTCCCCCTATTTGTAGAAGTCTGAACCCTGTACTCTAAGTTGAATTACAGCAGTTAAAGAATAAATATGCTACACTACACAAAGATATAGAAATGAAAAAGTAAAGAACATCAAAACATCAAATATATATATATATATCTAAATTGAATTGTTCAGTAGACTTGATGTTCACTAATATCAGAATGAAAACAAAATATGTCTTGTCAGCATCATCATCATCATCCTTCAAGACCTCCTTTTCCTCTTTTCTTCTTGTCTGGAGAAAAAGGCATGAGGCTTGGGATGGTAAAACGGAGGCGTATCCGGAGCATCAACATTATTATAACCAAACGCTCTGAAATGAATCATTAGCTTCCTTTGAGCTGTCTCATGTTTTTCCCATTCTTGAGAGCTGTAGCATTCAGATCTGTTCATCTTACCTTCATGAACTAACTTGTAGGTTTCAAGAATAATGTCTTTTGAGACTGGGCTCCAGATTTCTGGATAACTTTTCTCAGCCTTAGCTTTGCACTGACCTGTAGAGCTAGAACTAGGAGCTGATCGACTGGCAGAAGAACCTTCACCAAATTTTCTTTTTCCTTTGGTCCCAGCCCTATCTGATTGTTCTTCAACAATGGGAGCCTTCCCAAGTAGTTCTTCTGGCCTTGGAGAAAACTGAGGAACAGGAATATCTGGATCAATTGCCAACTCAGGAAAAATCTGATTATGAAGCCACGTTGCTGTTTTGAATGAATAAGCATTAATATCAGCAACTTGCTTCAACATCCTGGAAGAGAACTGCTCAAACTGAGAATTCCATGAGCTTTGAAGAGCAGAAACGGAGCTTTCAATCAAATCTGTCATTTTAGCTACTATATTTTCCTCCCCCTTTCTGACTTCTACAGATAGGGTTTGGAGAGTATCATCTTTGAACTTTCCGACTTCATCAACAATTCTGAATGTATTGGCTTCAGCCTTGTCAGACACTGATTCTTGAAGCTTTGTCAGTATAACAGTCTGAGTCAACACTGTGCCTACACCTTCAGTTGCATGATCAATTTGCTTACTCCCTAGGCTCATCAAATCAGAGAGATTTTCATAATTGGATTTTATCTTAGCTAACTCTCTGCCTAGTTCACTTTCAACTGAGGCAATCTTCCTGTGAACAGTCGTCAAAGAATTTTCAAACTGTGCACTCTGCTTCTTGAGCAGTGCTTCAATCTTTCCTAGAAGAGAATCTTCTGCACAACCTAGCTCATCTGGAGCATTCTTGGTTGTGTCAAACTCTGACTCCCCCTCAACATGTACTAGGGGAGGTGACAATTCATGAACAGACATGACATCATCATCATCTATGTTAAAAACAAAATCAGCACCAGACCCTGCCTGTTGGCCACTGGGACTGTGCTCTTCAGATACTGGAAGGGATTCTGTTGGAGCTGATGAGGATTTACCTTTGGCTTTTGAACGGATTTGCAGCTTGGCACGACTTGAAGCTTTAGAGCGAGTCCGAGATGAAAGTGGCAATGATGGTACGAAGGGTGCTTGATCTTCAGAAGAAGGAGCTGGAGTTTCTGCTTCTCTTGCAACTGCAGATCTAAGAGTCTCCCCCTCAGAAGGAGCACCAGCCATTTCCGGCTTCTTGATCCGAATATCCCATCTCTGCAAGGAGCTGACATCGATCTTCTTAAGGTGATGGATAACTGTACCTTTGGACATGTTGAAAATAGCAGGGTTAAACTGATTTAGAAACAGTGAGATGATCCGGGCAAAGTTAGGAGTGTTTATGCAAGCTTTGATATTTGAGAATAAGATTGAGGCCCAATCTCTCTTCTTTCCAGTAACAATGCCAATCATCAACAGAAACATCTCTTCAGACACATGTCCTTGAGAGCCTGTCTTGCAGAAAAGTGCCTTTGAGATAATGTCCAGCAGGAGCTTCCCTACAGCATTCAACTTATTCCTCTTAACTGTAGAAAAATCTGAATCTAGACCACAGAACCTTGTTGTAGTCAACCAATCAGTGTCAACTAGCTCTTCTTCAGCTTCCACTTCAGACAACTGCAAATATTTAGCGAGAGTCTCTGGAGAGACTTTGATTTTTATACCCTTAACGAAGGAGATCAACATACTTCCTTCCTTGATTGGCTACACATTGATGAAGAATTCTTCAACCTCTTCAAACAAAATCCGGCAAGGATGCTCGAGAACGAAGGTGAGACCGGCGGCATCAAGCATACAAAACAGAGTATGGAACTCATCGGATAAACTTGCAAGACCTAACCGAATTACCTCGTTGCCGACTCCGATTTTCGGATGAGGAGAGGGAGCCATTGCAGCAAGATGGAGGGAGGAGAATGTTGAACGAAGAATCACCGAGAACCACCGCAGCACTGAGACCCGTCGCAGACGATCGTCGCTCGAGAGGGAGACGAAAGGTCGAGGAGGTATCGGGAGATGACTCGCGTGAACATCAAGTTTTCCGATTTCGTATATATATATATTTAATTTTGATTTTACGAGAAATAGAAAACTAGAAATAGGAAATAGCGCGTACCTGTCGGTTGGATTCCTTTTAAAAAAAAATGTCTCGAGACATCGGTTATGTCTCGAGAGATACACCGTGTCTCGAGATCTGCTTCTTGTCTCGAGACATGACTTGTCAAAAGAGAACTTCCTGTCGCCAAGGTTTTGATTGACTTGACCATTACTCCATGTTGAGCATTCCAAGTTCCGTCTTGAAGAAAGAGAACTTAGTCTCATCCAGTGGCTTCGTGAAGATGTCTGCAACTTGCTTATCCGTGGGGACATAACTCAGATTTATGTCACCCTTCTCCACATGCTCCCGGATAAAGTGATATCGTAGCTCGATGTGCTTTGTCCGACTGTGAGAGACTGGATTATTTGCGATAGCGATTGCACTGGAAGAGTCGCAAAACATAGGAATGTCTTTGAGCTTCATGTTGTAGTCTTGAAGTTGATTTCTTATGCAGAGAAGTTGTGCGCAACAACTGCCAGCAGAAATGTATTCCGACTCGGCGGTTGAAATTGCAACACAATTCTGCTTCTTGCTACTCCAGGAAATAAGTCTCCTTCCAAGGAATTGACACGTCCCAGAAGTGCTTTTCCTGTTGTCTTTGCTACCTGCAAAGTCTGCATCTGAAAAACCAATTAGTTCACTATCATTACTTCTTGGGTACCATAAGCCAAGATTTGGTGTGCCTTTAAGGTATCTCAAAATTCGCTTTGCAGCGGTATAGTGGGATTCCTTAGAGTTCACCTGATATCTAGCACAAACACATGTAGAGAACATTATATCAGGTCTACTGGCAGTAAGGTAGAGCAATGAGCCAATTATGCTTCTGTACTTGGTTTCATCAAAAGGTTTCCATTTCTCATCCTTGTCCAGAGACGTAGCTGAGCTCATTGGAGTCCTCATAGAGGTTGCACTCTCCATTCCAAATTTCTTAATCAACTCCTTAGTGAACTTTGTCTGAGAAATGAAGATTCCATCTTCAGACTGTTTCACTTGAAGTCCTAAGAAATATTTCAGCTCACCCATACTGCTCATTTCAAATTTCCCTTGCATAAGTTTAGAAAACTTTTTGCAGAGGTTATCATCTGTAGAGCCAAATATGATGTCATCGACATAGATTTGCACTAGTAAAATCTTGCCTTTTACTTCCCTAAGAAATAATGTCTTATCTATCTTTCCTCTTGTGAACTTGTTTTCAAGAAGAAAGTTAGACAGCGTCTCATACCAAGCTCGAGGAGCTTGTTTCAAACCATATAACGCTTTTTGTAATAAATAAACATGATTGGGATGATCAGGATTAACAAAACCTGGGGGTTGTTCAACGTATACTTCCTCTTTAATATCTCCGTTTAGGAACGCAGATTTGACATCCATTTGATATACGGTGAAACCCTTGAAAGCAGCATAAGCAAGGAAGAGTCTGATCGCTTCGAGCCTTGCTACTAGAGCGTACGTCTGATCGAAGTCGATGCCTTCCTCTTCTCTGTACCCTTTCGCTACAAGTCTGGCTTTGTTCTTTATGATTGTTCCTTCTTCATCTAGCTTGTTTCTAAACACCCACTTTGTTCCTATGACATTTTTGTCTTTGGGTTTTGGAACAAGTGTCCATACTTTACATCGTTTGAACTGATTTAATTCTTCTTCCATAGCAATTATCCAGGATGGATCTTCATTTGCCTCTTGGAATTTATTTGGTTCGACCTGCGAAAGAAAACTTAAATGCATATTTTTGTTAATGGTACCTCGTCTTGTTCTTATTCCTTCATGAGGATCTCCTATGATTTGATCAACTGGATGATCCCTCATGTGTCGTAGCCCGAGGTTTCTTGCATGATTTGGACCAATAGGAGTTTCTTCTACTGTTGGAGTATCTTCCTCCACTTGGAGTGGCTCTTCATCAGGATGATCTTCTTCATAGATTGTTATTGGGGGAATCTTGATGAAGTGTTGAGAATTTTCTTCAACTGGCTGATCCAAGCTTAAGTCCTGCAGCTTTGAACCTGTGTCTACAGAAGAAATGCTATAGGAGTTGCTTTGAAGCATGCTCGTCTCATCAAATACAACATTAATAGATTCTTCTACCACTAGGGTTTTCTTATTAAAAACTCTATATGCCCTACTATGGCTACTATATCCTACAAAAATACCTTCAAAGCTCTTCTCACTAAACTTAGTTTTGTAATGCTTTCCATTGTTTAGCACAAAGCATTTACTACCAAAGATTCGAAAATAAGAAATGGTCGGTTTCTTGCCTTTTAGAAGTTCATAAGGAGTCTTTTCATGGTTTTTGTTTATGAGTGCTCTGTTTTGCACATGGCATGCAGTATTGACAGCTTCAGCCCAGAAATATTCAGGTAGTGAAGAGTCACTCAACATGGTTCTGCAAGCCTCAATAAGTGTTCTATTCTTTCTCTCAGCTACTCCATTTTGTTGTGGAGTTCGAGGAGAGGAAAACTCATGAAAGATACCGAGGCTTTCACAGAATCCTGTCATGGCTCCAGATTCAAATTCTGTACCATGGTCACTTCTGATTTTGACCACCGAACAGTTAAATTCATTCTGGACTTGCCTGACAAAACTAGTGAAAGTGTCAAAGGTATCTGACTTATGTTTCAGAAAGAATACCCAGGCAAAACGAGAGAAATCATCTATAATAACCAATGTGTAAGATTTTCCTCCTAAACTTCTAATTTGCAAAGGACCAAACAAATCCATGTGAAGCAGGTATAAACACCTGGTTGAATCTTTGCCAATAATGCTCTTAAAGGTAGCTCTTGTTTGCTTGCCTTTTACACATGCATGACAAGGTCTATCTTTAATGCACTTAACATCTGGTGCATTGCGCACTAAGTTTTGAGAAAACAATTTATTAATAGTTTTGAGATTTATATGTGCTAATCTCTTGTGCCATTGGTCAACAAGAGATGCACTATCTTTTGCCAAAAGACATACTGGTGTAGAAGATGATATGCAAAGAAAATTTAAACAAAATATGTTTCTACAGCGAATGCCTGATAAAATCGTTTCATGATTTTCAGCAAACTTTATCAAACACTTATCTTTATGAAAATCAACAATGTATCATTTATCACAAAGTTGACTTATGCTTATCAGATTATGTTGTAATCCTTCCACATAAGCTACATCGGAAAAAGATACATTTCCATTAGAAATCATACCATAGCCTTTAGTTATTCCTCTGTCTGAACCGCCAAAAATAACTTTTGGACCGTTCGCAACTGGAATGTAGTTTTGCAAAAGGCTTCTTGTCCCGGTCATATGCCGAGAGCATCCACTGTCCAAGTACCAGATTGGATTTTTATTGGCCTTTGGACATACCTGCAAAAAATAAATCATTTCGCCTTAGGAGCCCAAACAGATTTGGGTCCTTGGTCCCGTGTCAGTTGAGCACCACGATAAATGTTAACATTGCGAGTGGTCTGCCTTGCAACGTTCACTTGTGGTCTCCTAGTATACGTTGTATTAAACCAACAATCAACGGCAAAGTGACCAATTTTACCGCAGCACCAACAGTCGAATCTGTTGTACCTTCTCTTTACACTCTCCTGCTTAACTTTTTGATCGTTAGCTCTTGCAGGAGCAGCCCTTTTAGATGAGGATGCCTCATGGGGGCAACACACACAAGGTGGTACTGTCCTCTTCGGCTTTGGTGCAACAGCATTCACTTTTGGTGCTTTCTTAGCGCTCAGACCATGAACAAATGGACCGTACCCTTTCCGATTAATCTCTTGATAGGGTGCTTGAAAAGCACTATCACCAAAATTTCGGGGAGGAGCCCATTCCTTATGATCATTCACAGGTGAAAAAGGAATTGGTCGTGTGAAATGACCATAGGAACTCTCCATATCATAAGCATTCGTAGGGAATATGACTTTCTTGAATGCTACAGGCTCTTGATGAGCTTTCCCTTTTTCTTTGGTAGTAGCTTTCTTAGCAACCAGACCATTCTTCTTAGCAATTGTATTTTTTGAAGAATTGCTAGTACTAGCTTCATGTCCTATACCGCTTCCTTTTGCCTTAGTGGTAAAAGTACCAATTATTGGCAGAACAGTTTTAGGTTGAGAGAATGCTTCAACCAACTTCTTCTCAGCCGCAAGCTGTTCCTCCAAGACTTTTATCGAATTATCTCTCAAGGCAAGAGTCTCTTCCGAGCTTTTGATCTTGTCTTTCAAGGCTTGGACTTCCTCTTTGAGAGAAGAAAGTTCTTCAACTTCTTTTCTCAAGTTAGATTCCACCTCCTTGAGAGCCATGATCTCCTTACCCTGAGTTTTGACAACCTTTCGGCACTTGTCAAAGCTTTGGAGCATTTTGGTATATTGAGACATGAGCTCAGATTCATCGTCTGAGAGGTTATCCTTTTGTTCACCCGAAGCATAATCAGAATCAGATAGGATAGTGTGATCATTTACCTTTCCGGTGTACGGGGGTGCTTCTTCATCATCAGACATGGCCATCAGACCGAAGTAAGCTTCTTCTTCATCACTCGACTCATCGGAGTCACTGTCGCTCAGAGTTTTGGCTTTCTTAGCGACGAAGCTTCTATCTGATTTCTTCTTTCCATGAGTGGATTTCTTGTCTTCTTTTCTTCCACCTTCTTTCTTCTTATAGGGACACTCAGCAATCATGTGCCCTGGCTTATTACAACAATAGCAAATAATGTCAGAAGAAATGTGTTTGTTCTGTTTGGATTTATACCTGTCATTATTGCTTGAGCCCTTCCTGTGATATTCGCCATCACGACGAGAATATTTATGATCCGAGGAAAATGGCTTGTTGTTCATGTGCCTCCGCTTGTTCAGCAGTTTCTTAAACTGACGGGAAATTAAAGAGAACTCCCCATCAGACAGTTCGGAACAGGAGGAGCTGGCTTCCGATTCTTCTTCAATATCAGATTCCTTTTCTCTGATCGGTATCACTGCTTTGCTCTTCTTTGAATTCTCTGCCTTCAAAGCTAAGGTTCTTTCTTTGCTTAAAGCTCGATTTACATCCTCTTCAGACTTTCGGATGTTCATTTGTAATTCATGAGACAACAGCTTCCCGAACAGATTTTGAGGTTCTAGACTTGGCAGTTTTCCAAACTCTCTTATGGCAACAATTTTGCTATCCCAGTATTTCGTTAGGGAACGCAAGAATTTGTCATTTAGTTCACCGTTTGTGAACTCCCTGTCGTAGTTCCTCAAACCATTGACTATCTTGAAGAATCTTTCGTATGCATCAGCAATGCACTCCTTCTTATTCTGCTTGAACGCCTCGTACTCTTGATTAAGTAGAGACCTTCTATCTTCTCTTACCTCGTCAGTACCTTCCATTAGAACAATTAAGGATGTCCACATCTCTTTGGCTGATTTGCAGTGGATTAAGTTTTGCAACATGGAATCGTCCACTGCACTTGCAATTATGTTTTTAGCCTTCTTGTCAAGAGCAACAAGAGCTATCTCATCCTTAGTCAAATCCATCATTTTCTTAGGTATCTGAACAGTAGGATTTGTTGACGAAGCAGTCATTGGCACATGGGGACCTTCTTCCACGACTTGGAAGATTCTGGGATCTGCAGCTTCCATATAAAAACGGACTCTTTCTTTCCACATAGGAAAGTTGGCCTTAGTGCAGATGGGCAATTTCAGAGAGGATTCCTTGACTCTGTCCATGGCTTGCTAGCAACTAGAAGGATGGATCCTGTTCAAGGTGTTAACCTAGCAACGAACAGCGACTCTCTGATACCAATTGAAGTATCTAGTTGCCTACCTAAATCACCTAGAGGGGGGTGAATAGGTGATCTCTACGTCTTTTGCGGAATTAAAAATTAAACGTAAAGCACAGCACACAAAAGTAATCACAGCCACAGATAACACCAGGAATTTATAGTGGTTCCCCGTACTTGGGTACTCCACTGCCGGCCTCGCCAATCTAGCACCACAGCTAGACTTGACTACTCACTAAATCTCGGATCAAGAGCGATCCTACAGTCTCGGAGTCAAACTCCTACAAACTCAGAGAGAACCTCTCTTACAACTCGGAGAAAACTTCTCCTACAACTCGGAGAACAACCTCTCCTACAACTCGGAGATAACAACTCCTACAATAGATTGAAAAGGGTTTGAACAATACTAAACCAGATCTGAATAACAGAGGCGTTTTCTTCCTTCTTCTTGAATGGCTTTTGAGAACGATGAGGAAGAACAACGATCCTTCAAATCTGTCTTTGGCAATCCGAAACGATCCAATAGAGATTGTAGAACCTGAGTATGGATCAATCGAATCCTTCTTGATAGAAATCGACAAATTCAATGAGAAGAACGATCTCCAATCGTAGGCGACGGCGAGCGGCGCTTTTCACGTCCTTTTTGATCGGGAGAGAGATTAGGTCATGAACGATTAGGAAAAGGAACTTCTAAATAACCCAAGATCAACCCTATATATAGAGAGGATCAATTTAGGGTTAAATCGGTCTTAAACGTACTCAAAATAGCCGTTAGAAACGAGAAGGGGCGATCACGATCCGTCCAGAACAGAGAAAACGAAATTAGAAATTTACGGACAGATGTCTCGAGACATAAGGGATCTCTCGAGACATGACAGATCTCTCGAGACATGACGGATCTCTCGAGACATGAAATGGAGAAAGCAGGAAAGGGATGTCTCGAGAACTCGATGATCTCTCGAGACATTACAAAAATTTCAGACTTAAGATCTCTCGAGATAAACACGATCTCTCGAGACATGTCTGATCTCTCGAGACATATCCTTAGGAAAATTTTTTTTTTTCACAAAAATTTCTTTTCTTCTCTTGAACACATGCAGCAGCCGCACTCCAAAGTCTTCAATAGTCTTGAAAAAGAAGTGTACCCCAATAGTGAGATCACACATGAGTCATCACCATGTTTCATAAAATGAGGGATTACATTTTATGAAACTGTGTTTGCAGACCCATTGTGACCTGACATTGGCTTACACTTAGCCATGATAATCTGCAAGACAATACTAGAAAAGCATATCAAATACAAAAGCAATTCAATCTTAGTTTAAGGGTGACTTCTCACAAATCAAAGAAATTGTGAATGCAATTTCCAACAATTGGCCCAGGTGCTCTCCGAGCGTACGCAAGGTGCTCTTCCAAGCAATACTGAAAAGAACCCGCGGGAGCAAGGTAAAAGCATTGCTGACGCGGATGGTGGTCAAGTGAGCCCTTGCGTTGTTGAATGTACTATCAATAATATTGAGGTTTCCGCGCTTTGCGACTCTGGGGCATCTCGCAACATTCTTGCTTTGCAAGATATTGAGAGATTGCACCTAACAATGAACTCTGAGGACCGGAAGTTGCTGGTGTTGGCTAATGGAGTGACTGTCGAAACTGAGGGTGAGATTCGTGAGGTCGTAGTAAACCTTAATGGGACGGCTGTAGTCACCGACTTTCAGATTCTAGGCCCCATGGAAAATGATTCAATGCCAATCCTGGGGGTTCCTTTTCTAAAGGAGAGTGGCGCAACCCTCCACATCGCCACGGGTTGCGTCACCCTACCTTCCAATGCGACAAACCTGTCAGGATCATCTTATCTTCCTAACCTCTCGGTGAGTAAAAGTAAGTGCAGGTCCAAAGAAGAAAAATTAGACTTTGACGTGAAGAATCCTAGAGAGGAGGAAAGTATCACTCTGATGGAAGAAAAAGCAAAGCAGCTCACAAATAAAGAGTTGAAGATAGAGAGGAAAAGCAGTAAGACCAAGGAGTGGGAAGACATGGGAGAAGGCGGAGCGATGAGCCTTACAAACAATGTTTTTATTCAAAACAAGAAATGTAAACAATCTAAACAGGTTCATTGGGCCGATCTACCCCCTTTTGAGGGTGCAGAAATGAAGCCCCCGGCTGATCCCAATCCGACAAACACTATCACCCCTTCCGCACATGGTGCTCGGTGGCGCTCTCCTTCAGTGGAAAAACTGAAGCGGGAAAGAATCCTGCACGCAGCGCGCTTTGCAGCCCTCCGACGCGAGAAGGAGGAGGTTAGGGGCAAGGGAGAGACATCTTCCTTGGGCCCTAAAGCTTTCACCTCCTGCCCATCTCGCATGAGTGGGGAGAACCACCACAAATCAGCATATAGCTGATGCGTGCCTGGATCTCCGGGCTGTGCTGTGTGCCATCTGTTATGTTTCTGTGCTTCTCTGTTTCAAGTTATTTGTTGCGTCGTACTGTCTCTTTAGTTTTTTTTATTATAAGTCTATTGCTATCAAACTCTAATACAGGTATTTGGTCCACCTTCAAGGACGTTAAACAAAAGGACTCTTGGGAGACAAACCATTGGGGACCATTTGGTTCCGTTCTTTCTTGTTATCTTTTTTTTGCTATATTTTTGTTGTGCTTGGGATCTCTTTAATCGCAGGTCCGCATCTATTGGAGCACGGTAGAATCACCGCATTCTGAACAAAATGCCATATCTTCTGGTATGCTCATTTCTGAGCATGGGGTAATCTCTCATCCTAGCCCTCTTAAGCTTATGCCGCTATCAAACATGCTTTTTGCTTAGTGTAAGTCTGGGGGAGTGAGAGTTATCATTACCACGTGCACATGCACAGTGCACAGCATACTAGGATTTACAATCTGTGTTATATTGTAGCATTGTTCATCTCATGGCACACCACGACACCCACGAGAGCGCACTTAACTGTAGGCGCGCGACGAATCTTACTCATCTCGGTTGTGTGAATGGGAAATCATGGTGCTGGGTTAGGATTGCGAGACGAAGTACTTTGTTGACTCGTGTAGTGCTCTAGTCATTTATTCATGTCTCGCATAGAAGTTGGTGTAGATTACACTTTTCTTTATGCTTTTAGTTTTACATTTTATTCTGTCAGCGTAATTCTAGTTTATTCTACTCAAAAGCGGTGAATCCGGTGCGAATCAATCGGTAGTGTAGGGATGTGTGTAGAGGGGTGCTAGGCTCGTATTGCTCGAGTCGGGAGGAAGAATCATCTTTCTCGGTGACTAAGAACTTGCCCCAAGCGACTCTCGAAGCATGGGTATGAGTTAGTTTAGTGCGTGAGCGTGACGTAGGCCATTATGTTGGCCAGTTTGAGCTTTGTATTCCGGTCCTAACATCTTATCCTTGCTAGCCCCTTGTGCCTACCCGATCCCGTTGATTCAGCTCCACCTTCAATTCACCAAAGCCAAAATGACTATCCTAATCGCACACCAAATTCTGAGCTCAAGCAATTTATGCATTTAAAAAATTGGGTGTTGATGCGGTGTATATTTGTGATTGTGGTGGAAATGCGTTATTGAAGATATAGCTGTTTTGTATCTAAATTGTGCAAAGTTATGAAATTTGAAAAATGAGAAAAGAAAAGAAAGTTAAAAAAAAAAGAGAAGAAAAAATGTATAAAGAGATATATTTGGGAATAAGTGGTGTACACATTTTTATTATTGCTGGGATAGTGTTTCTTTTGCAAGCTCATTTGGGTTATGTATGCTAAGCCCCCGCATTTATCATTATTTACCGCACCGTAGCCTAAGACTAAATCATAACCTAAAGTCCTATTGATTTGCGCATCGAATCGTATGAATGCCGTGGAGAGAGTGCGAACGGGTGAGCTTATGGTCATCGACACTGATGGATTTCAGTGGAGGTTGTTCCGAACTCCGGTGTTGAGTAATGTTCACCTCAGCAGCCTTTCTACTTTCTTCCTACGCATGACCGAGTGATTCCCTATGATTCAAATTTTGAGTAGAAATAATATATAGTTACGTTGTTAGAATTATGTAAACTATTTTGCATAACTAAAAATTCCTTTTACTAGATTTCTATGCACATGTGTATGAGACTTTGCATATTACTCCGTCCTTGCAATTTCTAACCCAGCTATGTCTTTTCTCGCTCCGCCGGATTTGTTTGCTCGGGTCGCGCAAATAGGTAAGTCTGCGGGTGTGATGAGTCTGGTTTATACAGTGATTTCCGGCCTCATCTGGGTTTGTTTTAGTGTCATTGCACTTCAATTGCTGTTCATATATGCTTATATTGATATCATGGCGTATCTGCGCCTTTTGTGCAATCCTTCCCCCTTTGTGGCATGTTTTTCTTATATATTACTGTATGCCTGTGTTATGGATCCGGTGGTGTGCACGGATCGGGGTCATATGTATTTTTCCTGCAGGTCCTGGGATCGCGTGAACGCTCGGGATGGTGCGAGGCAATTTTTGGCCTAGAAAGCCTCTGATCGTGCGCATTCCTTCACGCACGATCAAACGCACGACCAGTGGTCGTGCATTAATTCCCTTCCCAGACAGAGCGACGGCACACGATCAGAGGATTCCTTCGCGCACGACCACTGGTCGTGCGCCCCTGACCGTGCGTTAATTCCCATCTTTTTCTTTGCTACAGGTTGACTGCGCACGATCACAGGCATTCCTTCGCACACGATCATTGGTCGTGCGCCACTGACCGTGCGCAGTGTTTATTCTGCTCCGTATTTAAACCGCTGCTCTGCGAAATTAGGTATTTGAGCACTGTTTTGGGGCGCGATTTCTCCGCGCCAGTCCGCCGTTTAACCTCTCCAAGTTCCTCCCATCCATTCCCCCCTTTGGGAAGGCTTCATCCATTGATCCTAAGGTCCATCTAGGATCCCGGAAGCATTCTCCGCCATCTACATCCAGCATTCCACGAGGAGGACATCTCCATTGGGCGAAGCAGAAGTGACCCAGCTCTGAGAAGAAGACGGGTAACGGTTGGAGGTAGTAACAGCCTCTAAGCCCCGGAAGCAACCAAGGACTGTGCTCGGAGGAGGCGTGACGACCCCCCATTCCGACCAAGATCCATGGCGAGGCTTCTCATCTCGTGGTTCCTTCTACCCCTTCTCCTTTTTGATATGTACTCTTCATTGTTGTAATGAACTAAGTGAACCTCTATTTATCTATGAATGAGAGTTTGTTTATGATCTTGTTCTTTACTTGATGCTGTGTTGTGATGCGCTCCGCCCCCGCTCCACTTACACACACACTCGTTCTAGCACTCGCTCTAGCAAAAGCTGGAAGCGATAGCGAAGAGGTGCCTTCGACCCTCAACTCTCGCATTTGCACTCACCTCATACATTTGCTCACCGGCCCTCCGCTAAGCGAAGCACGACATCGCGGCCTGCACTATATCCATCCACCAAGCGCCGCGGTGATTGCGACCCACATAGTTTGTTTAGTTTTCTCATTCCTGTTCTATAAAACCAATCAAAATCCCCCTGTTTTTGTTTAACTTAGAAACCCTCATAATTAATCTCCTAACAAGCAAATCGTACTACCCAACTTGCGGTCCTTTGAGAACGATATTTGGTGAGCTACTCCCTACTTTTATTGCTTGACAACGACCGGCGCACTGCCGTCATACCGCATTTCGTGGCCGCTAATTAGCGGTGTGGAAATAGTGCGTCACTTATTCGAGGTAGGAAGAGGCTGATAGAGGATCAGGGAAGGAGTTGCGGGAGAGACCAGAAGAAGGGTCGTTACATTGGAGAGAGAAGAGTGGAGGACCGACCCCGCTAAGCGGAGAGGCAGGAGCAGAGGGAGCCGGTAATGTTGTCTCCTCAGCCCTTATAGATGCGGTAAATGCCGAGGATATGAGGAGGTGGTCCACCTCCCCCACCAGAGTGTTACCACTACCACCACACTGGCCACATCCGAAGGAACTTCCCCAAGAGGAATGCACCACCAGCACCACAGGCTGCCCCACCGGCTCAGCATTTCGGGGGCCGAGGAAGTGGTCGAGGCCGTGGATTTTAGGGCGGAGACCAGAGACAAAATACAGACCATATGTACGCTCTGGACCTAGCTCAGCCCCGAGACCCCGCAAGGGTCATTACAGGTACTTTAAATGTTTTCTTTTTATGTACATTAGCACTTAGTAAACATTAGTTTTACCTTGGCATTGAACCAAACAAACAAAAACCACCCAGGTATAGTACTCGTCTGCGGCAAGCCCACATACACTTTTTTTGATATGGTTGCCTCACACTCATTTGTCTCGGAAGAATTTGTGGATGATCTGGACCAAGTCCAGCACTTCGAGGGCATTCACAGGAGGGTGCGGTTCCCGGACGAATCGGAGATAGTAACAAACGCAAAGTGTAACATGAACGTAGAGATTGGAGGGAAGCTTTTTGAAGCACCGGCGACGCTCTTGAAGATGAAAGACTTCAACCTGATCCTGGGCATGAGCTGGCTGGACGGGAACCAGGCAAGGATTGACTGCCCGACAAGAAGGATTGTTCTGAAGCACGGGAACACGGAAGTAGTAGTCGAAGGTATCAAACCTCCCTCCCGTCTCTTATTATCATCTTTTCAGGCCGTTAAGGCCCACCTACAGGGAGGTGAGGTATACCAGGTGTTGTTCGAGGAGATCGAGGCAAGGGATTTTGTGGCTAGTATTCCAATAGTGCGGGATTTTGCCGACGTATTTCCGGAGAAGTTGCTGGGGCTAACACCGCACCGTGAGAAGGATTTTCAGATCCAATTTGTGTCGGGGGCTAAGCCGGTATCTAGAGCTCCTGATCGGATGGCCCGGAAGGAGATAACAGAGATTTGGAGCCAGCTGTAGGAGCTGGTGGAAGCTGGGTTCGTCAGACCGAGTTCCTCGCCTTGGGGAGCTCTGGTTTTATTCGTGAAGAAGAAGGAAGGGTCACTTATACTCTACATTGATTATAGAGCCCTTAACAGGCTGACGGTGCGGAACACCTACCCTTTGCCGAGGATAGACGAGCTATTTGACCAGCTAGAGGGAACCCACTGCTTCTAAAATCTGGATTTGAGGTCAGGATATTATCAACTGCAGATTCAGGAGTTGGATATCCCGAAGACGGCTTTCAGTAGCCGATACAGACTATATGAGTTCACTGTGATGCCGTTCGGGCTCACGAATGCACCATCAGCATTCATGAGTTTGATGAATCAGATGTTTGAGCCATATTTCGTCATCTTTGTCATTGTATTCATCGACGACATCATCATCTATTCGAGAACGGAGGAGGAACATGCACGTCATTTGGCACTAACATTGGAGAAGCTTCGGGAGCACCGCATGTATGCGAAGTTCAACAAGTGTCAGTTTTGGTTGAAGGAGGTGGCCTTCCTAGGTCATATTATCAGTGGAGCTGGTCTAGCAGTGGATTCAGCAAAGATCCAGGCAGTACGGGAATGGCCACCGCTGAAGACGGCCACCGACGTGCGAAGCTTCTTGGGACTTGTCAGTTATTACCGAAAGTTCGTATAGGGGTTTTTCTAGATAGCCCTCCCACTCACATCCCTAACAAAGAAGGATACTGCAATCGTTTGGACGTCGCAGTGCGATGCGGCCTTCCATGAACTAAAGGGTCGGATTACGATGGCCCCCATCTTTGCCCTTCCATCGGGAAAGGAAGGATTCCAGCTGTACACAGATGCGTCATACCAGGGGATGGGTGTCGTTCTGATGCAGAATGGGCACGTGATAACATACGCTTCCCTCCTGTTGAAGAAACATGAGAGGAATTACCCGATGCACGACTTGGTTATGGGAGCGGTTGTTTTCGCTCTAACGATTTGGCGGCACTACCTCTATGGTGTCCACTGTGACATATTTTCAGATCACAAGAATCTGAAGTACGTAGATACGCAGAAGGAGCTGAACATTCGACAGAGATGTTGGGTGGATTTCTTGTCCAACTACCAGTATACCATGCATTACCTGTAAGACTCCCCTCCCGGAACAAAAAAACACAGCTGAGGGGAGCCTTATGCCCAGGACAGCCGCCTTGCGGAGGTGCCAGCATACGAGCTAGCCTCCCCCACAAGACGCCTATCCTGCCGGCCGAACCAACTGAACAGTGCCAACCCATCAATAATGTAAAAGCAAGAAGCCATATTTAAATCCATATAAGCAAGTGTCACAAAAAACTAAGAGACAGCAAGCTCCTGTACCATTTCAGAGTGACAAAAGAAACGCCTCAAGGGCTACAAAGAGACGCCTCAAGGGCTACATCTCAAACTGTGCTCACATCTGTCACCGACGGTAGTGAGGGTATCGTGGCCTCCGGTCCTGTCGTCCTGACCTGGCTATTCTCCTCCAGCGTCGTGCGCTGCTGCTCCAGGGTGCGCTCCTATAAAGAGGGACATAGAAACCGTTAGTCAAAAAGACTAAGTGGCTTCACATCCGCTCCCCTGGCGACTCCCAGGCACCGGGTGGTAGGAAAGGAAGAAAAGCTGCAATATAAGCAATATGGCGGCAGTCACCTGATTTCCGGCCGACGATCGCGGTTGTCTCCTCCGCGGTATGGCGGCAGTTGGCCAAGCTCAAATCCTTCTCCAAGCTTTGCTCCTTCACAGCTCCTTGGATAAAACCCTTAAGGTGGAGGGAGGAAATGAAGAAGAAGAAGAAATGAGCCAGAGAAAATAATGGCTCGGCCCCTTTTTGGTGAAGAATGAGGCTAATTGCTTAAAGAAAAGAGATAGTGGGATTTGATTTGACAAGCATTTATGGCAACAACTTCCCATGCAATTAAGCCTTTACTGGAAGGCAGCGGAGAAAGGCCCAAACCCTGCACTCAATACTTTCGTCGAACGCTTCAACTTCGTCGACCGACGATCGACTGCCCCTTCGATGTTCGTCGAACGGCAAGAATTTCGTCGATCGCCGAATGGCTACTGCTTCGTCGACCGACGATCGACCGCCCCTTCGACGATTGTCGAACGGCAGCAATTTCGTCGATCGCCGAATGGCTACAGCTTCATCGACCGACGATCGACCGCCCCTTCGACGTTCGTCGAACGACGGCAATTTCGTAGATCGATGAACGGCTGCCCCTTCGACGTTCGTCCAACGGAAGAAGTAGAGACAAACAAACGGGATGTTACAAATCCAATAAACAAAAAAATTTAATTTCGTCCCCGAAATTTTGAGTTTGGGCTACGGTATCGAAACAAAGTATGACACACTAGTTTAGGTCATACCTGGGGAAAACAATCCCGGGTAACGCTGCTGCATAAGGTACATCAGCTCCCAAGTGTATTCCTCCCGTCCATGGTTGGACCACATAACTTTCACCAATGGAACACTCTTTCTCCGCAGCACTCTGGTCTCGGTGTCTACTATCCGCACAGGCTCCAGCCGGACAGACCTGTCGGTCTCCACAGGACCAGACGTAGTTACAACATGCTGATCAGGGCGAAGCAAGGCCCTCCGAAGGGAGGACACATGGAAAACGTCATGTAAATTCTCCAACTCTGACGGTAACATCAACTGATAAGCTAAGGGGCCAATACGCTCCAGGATGGTATAAGGCCCCAAATAACGAGGGCTGATCTTCTTCCTTCCCCAAACCTAAGACACACCATGCATCGGCCTGATCTTCAAGAACACCTTGTCTCCAACATGGAATTCCACTACCCTGTGCTTTTGTCATAATATTTTGCCTGCCGGCTCTGCGCTTCAAGCATGCGGTCTCGAATCAGTCTGACCATTTCATCTGTATCATTGATGAATTTCACCCCTAACACCTTCGGGTCCTCATCTTGGACCCATGACAAAGGTGTCCTGCACCTCCTCCCATATAATGTCGCATAAGGAGCCATGCCGATGCTCGCCTGATGGCTGTTATTATAAGAGAACTCTACCAAGGGCAAAAGTCTCTCCCACGGCTCACCTCGATCCAAAACACAAAGGCGCAACAAATCTTCTACGGTCCTGATCGTCCGCTCTGACTGGCCATCCATCTGAGGGTGGAAGGCCGTGCTAAAAGTCAAACGTGATCCCAAATAAGCTTGCACTGCTTTCCACTCCTTGGAGGCGAAGCGATCGTCACTGTCCGAAATGATAGTTTTGGGCACTCCATGATAGCGAACAAACTGCTCGACGAAGAGTCTCACCAACATGTCAACATGTGTATCCTTCCTCATCAGTATAAACCTCGCGACCTTCTTCAGACAATCCACAACCACCCATACAGAGTCATTCCCGGAGTGGGAATGAGGTAGCCTGTGAAAGAAATCCATGGATATATCTTCAAACTTCCACTCGGGAATGGACAACGGCTGCAATAACCCAGCCAGGCTTCTACACTCTGCCTTTACCTTCTGGCACGCCTCGCAGTGAGTGACAAAATAGGTGACATCCCTCCGCAAATCGGTATACATCTTGACAATCCCGGGATGCACCGAATATTTAGTGCAGTGAGCCTCCTTCATTATGTCTTCTCGAATCCCTCCTCCCGCGGGTATGTATAACCTGCCATGGAAATGAACAAGATCCTCCTGCATGGTGTACTCCCCCGCGGTTCCAGCCTCCACTGCTCGAAGTATAGATTCTAGGGCACGAGCATGCTCCGCTTGGATGCGATCTCGAATATTGAAATTGGAGGTTAGATCTTAAGTTACTCTAGAGGGGGGGGGGGGGGGGGGTGAATAGAGTATAAAAAACTTTTCCTTAGTTCTATAGTGTAATTAAAATAGTTATATATATATATGTGTAAGCAGAGTGAGATATATATAAACAGAAAAACTGAATAAATAAAAGCACACAGCACAGCACAAAGAAATAAACACACACAAAAGACACAAGAAATTGATAGTGGTTCCCCAATAAATATGGGTAGTCCACTCTTCTACCACCCTTTGGTAGGAGTCCACTAGGAGGGTTGATCAGGTGCCCTAACACCAAGGTGATTTTGATCAGGTGTCCACACACCACAGAGCTTTTGATCAGGTGCTCAAAACCAATTAGATTTTTTGATCAGGTGTCTTGCCACCAAGGAACTACACTTTTGAAGGGAGTATTAACCCTGTACAAGAGAGGTGAGAAAAGGGTTATAGTGTTCTTCTCTGTCAAGATGCTGAGAGAAGACTCTAGTGGACTTGTTGTAAAGCTCCCCCTGTCTGATTGAGGTATTTGACAGATGATGTAGAAGCTTTCTCTTGAAGACACAAATCTTCTGTAGCAGATTGATCTGGAAAAAAAGATTCTTCAGATTCCTTGCTGCTCTTTTAGAAGACTTGAACTTACAGCAGAATATCTGAGTGATGGATCTTGAAGATGTTGTTCTCAGAGAGAAGATGATTGCTGCTTGAGGAAGAAGAAGAAGACTGAGAATAGTAGACTAAATGTTCTTCTTCTCTTTTTCTTTCCTTGTTGTTATTTTTCTGTATTCTGCAAGAATGCTAATTTTAATTCTGTCGAGAGAGATAAGACAATAATGTCTGTCTTTGATATATTCTATTTTTGGAATAGAATAATCTGTCTTTAATTCTTTCTTGGAATAACAACAAAAACAAAACGACTTTTGTCAGGTCCTTTAATTCCTTAGTTGTGAAATACTCCTTTGCATTAATTGTCAATGGCTATCCTTGTCTTGGAACAAAGGAAATAAGGAATATATTTAAAGAATATAATATCCTTACTTGCCTGTCTTGAAAACGTCCAAATGTATTGAATATATCCGTTGGAGTCGTCGATCTGTGTTCAGAGTGTTGACAAATAACTGATATAAATAATCTGGACTTGTATTTGTCGAACTGAGCTTTAATACAGAATTTGTCGAGATCTGGCTGGAATTCGTCGAACGCTGCTCGCCTTTTGTCGAACGCTGCTCAGAGAATGTCGGGCGCTGGAACTGGCCATAATACTTCAGTCTGCTGAGAACAATTCATCGAACGATGCTAGACATTCGTCGAATGCCATTCGACATTTGTCGAACATTGAGAACTTAAATTTTCCTTAAGTTCTAGCCACTCTAACAGCCTAAAAACTTGACCCTTAAACTATACAATGGGGTCGACTTGATCCTTAGTTAAAACATAGTGATCCTGGCCCAAATCAGTAATAGGGTTGTTCCAACAATCTCCACCTATTTGGGTTAGGATACTATTTGACAATCAATCAAATAAATGCAAATAGAAAAATAAACATAATAGCATAAAAATATATCTGACAGAATGAAAATTCATTTCAGCAGATAGAATAGAAAATAGTGCTCTGAGTTCATAATCATTACAATCAAAATGTTAAACAAGAACAAAATAAATAAGTCTGAACCTTTTTCACTTCTTTGCTGATGAAGGTTTGAAGATGATTTTCCTGTTAGGATCTTCAGATTTCTTCTTGCTTATATAGAGATCCTGAGCTCCAATAATAGTCTGAGCTCTACCTTGAACAACAACTGCTTGTGGGTACTGCATCAGGAATTCTTCAGCATTGAAAAAGTTCTTTGATTTATACTTATCAAACTCCTTTCTTCTGTACTCTGACATGGTTGAGAACTGAGAGTAGTCTTTTCCTTCAGCTTTTGCCTTATTAATCTGAGCTGAGGCAATTGTCTCTTTGAACCTAGCCATCTGTGCTATTTCATCAACTTCTATATTCGCTGGGGACAAAGGCCTATCATCAGAATCAATAGCCTGCAATGAAGGTTTTTTAAAAGGAAAGTTTATTTTCCTGTGCAAGGATCCATCAGATATTGTATGCTTATATACTGTGGAAACATTCTTGGAAGGGGTTGAAGAAAATCCTGAAGACCAAGAACTCTGATAACCACTTGTGTTAGCTGGTTTACTTGATTGCTGAGTAGTGAACTTTTGAGAGGAAGAAGAAGGTCCTGCTGAGCCTGCTGATCCTGCTGGAGGAGGAGGTGGAGGTGGATTAAACCTAACTGGCTTATCAGAATAATAACCAGTTTTCTTGAATTTCTTTCTCCTCTTAATTTCAATTCTGTAGAACTTCATCCAGTGAGGGGTATCTTTGTTAAGAGTGATATTATGAAGAATGTAATAGGGAATATCACAATCTGGGTTAGGAGGCTTGGGGACAGCCAAAGACTTTGCCTTTCTTTTCTTTCTCTTCCTTGATAATGTATCATCAGAATCACTATCATTGTCTTCTTCATTAGAATTAGAAGAAGGAATTGGATCATCATATAAATCATTGACCAATTTAAGAGCTTTGATCTTCTGCTCTTCAGCTTCAAAAGCTTCATCTTCTGCTTTCCAAATTTCATCAAAATCTGGAATTGGTGATTCATCAAAGACAAAAGTTGGGACATCAAAACTATTGACAATTTCCTCTGAAATTTCAACTGATTCATTTGCATGACTTTAAATTGGAACTGAAACAGGAACTGGATCTACAATTTGAACTGCAAAACTACTGATAATCTCTTTCAGCAGAACTTTATCTATTGGAGCACTGTATGGAACAATTGCTCTAAAATAATCTTGATATTTTGGCAGATTAGAGGAAACAAAACTGAACTTAGACAGTAAAGAAATAATATCTAGGGAGGGATGAATATAGATATTATTTATCTCTTCTATGACTGGAACTTCAACCAAATTAAACATATCTAAATCAGAAATTTGAACTGTTTCTTCAATAAAAACTGTAGCCTCTGAAACTGGAGCTGTATCTTCAACAAAAACTGTGGCCTCTGAAACAGGGGCTTCTGGAGCTTCTTCATAAGGCATCTCCCCCTGCCTACCTTCAGGGGAACCTGAATCTAGGCCCCTAGAAGAAGGGACAGAAAAGGAGGAAGGAATGGAAGATATTGTAGAAGATAGTTCAGAAATTGCTGTAAGAATTGGAGCAATTTTTGCATCCAAGGAGGAGTCAAGATTAGAAAGAATGTGATTAACTGGAGCAAGTTTTGCATCCAGGATTTGATCTATCTTGGGAACAATGTAGTCAAGAATTTCATCTGCAACAGTTTGGAAATGTAGAAATAACATTTCAGGTGGATGAGATGAAGATGATTGAGAAGTGGATGGAATGGAAGTTGGAACAAAGATGTTTGCAACATTGGCATGTTGTTGAGGAGTGTCAGAATGAATAGGGAAAGAGTGATAGATGGGTGACTGATGGTCATCATGCATGGGAGATGGAGGTGGAGAAGTATGAGGAGGTAGAAGGGTAAATGAGGGTGGAATGTCATCAATGGGTGTGGGAGAATTTGGAGGTGGAGTTTGTACAGGGGAAATATTCTGAGGTGGAGTTGGGAGAGGAGGAGAAGAAACAAGAGGAGGAGGAGAAGAAGCTTCTGGAAGGGTTGAGGGAGTGACTGGATCAGTCCTTGTGCCTTCAGAAGTTTTCTTTTGTGCAACTGCTCCTGGGTTCTTCTTGGTAAACACCCTGTCCCATTTAGCAAAGAGAGCTGAGGTCAGCTTCTTGGTCGCATTTATAGTTACCTTGGGAGAGACCAGAAGGTCTTGGTGCCTTTCCTGCAATACAATTCCTATAATTCTTCCAAAACAGACATTTTCCTTTGAAATTTTCTTCTTAATCAATCCAAAAAGAATTGATCCCCAGTTCACTTTCTTCTTTTCCATTAAGGCCACCATCAACATAAATTGGTGCCTATTAATATAATCATGACCTGTTGTTTTCCCTAACAACACTTTTCCAACAATATCAGAAAGAAACTTATATTCCAAAGATAAGTTTTTCTTAAGCAGATGATTAGGGTTTCCAGTAGAATGACCCATTTTAATCAATGCTTCACCATTTTCAATAGAGCTTAGCTCTAACTCATCATCGCCATTCTCAAAACCAAAAACCTCAGATAGAATGGTAGGGGTAAAAGAGACCTGATGTCCTGAGATGGTTCCTATTAGACTTTCATCATCTGGCTTAGCCGTGTAACACCATTCCTTAATTTCTGCTGTATGCAGCTTTATCCTCGTGCTCATGAACTTCTTTAACTGTTGCTCTTCAAAAATTTGAAGAATATCCTTGAAGACTTTGTCAGATTGTGCGAAAGATTCCATGTTGATGTCAAACCCGGCATCGAACTTCATCGAGTAGAGCGCGGCTTGAGAAATCGCCATTTGTACCTGCAAGAGAGAAAGATCAAGTGCAGAGGGGAACTGGAGGGAAACGATTTCTGTAGGCGCGATCTATTAAGAAGTAAAAAATAAAGATTATATAGACCGGAGAAGGGGGCGCATTTGTGGAGCGGCGTTCGGCAAAAACCTATTAAAAGCAGAAGTCAAAAAGACTTTAGGTCTCCGTCAGACAGCGTTCGACAAAAATATCTTTTTCGTCGACCACCATTCGACAGGTGAAATTTTCTTTATCGATTCTGAAGTTAACAGGTTTTGTCGACCGTCGTTCGACAAATGATTCAAATTCGTCGTTCTCTGTTCGATGAATTGAGGGGATAAATAGAAATTTTAATTTTTAACAAATTGAGTCTCCATCTATCATTCCTATTTGATTTATAAAGAAGATATGCTTCTTTTCATCCAAGGGCTTGGTGAAAATGTCAGCTCTTTGTGAATCAGTAGAAATGAATTGTAGGCAAATTTTATTTGTATCCACATTATCCCTAAGGAAGTGGTGCCTAATTTCTATGTGTTTAGTCCTACTATGGAGAACTGGATTTTGTGCTATAGATATTGCACTAGTATTGTCACAAAATATAGTTGAATTATTTAAGTTGACACCATAGTCTAGAAGTTACTTTTGTATCCACAACATCTGTGAGCAGCAACTGCCAGCAGCCATATATTCAGCTTCAGCTGTTGATGTAGACACATATGTCTGCTTCTTACAAAACCAAGACACAAGCCTATCACCAAGAAACTGACAAGTTCCTGATGTGATTTTCCTGTCTACTCTGCATCCTGCATAATCTGAATCTGAGAATCGAGTTAATTCAAATTCAGATGTTGTTGGATACCAGAGACCTAGATTAGGGCAACCCTTTATATATCTCAAAATCCTTTTTAGTAAAATTAAGTGAGATTCTTTGGGGTTAACTTGAAACCTAGCACAAATACAGGTAGCAAACATTATGTCAGGCCTACTAGCTGTTAAATAAAGTAGTGAGCCAATAATTGCTCTATATACTTTTGAATCAACAAGTTTCCCTGATTCATCATTATCAACAACAACATTTGAGGGCATGGGTGTTTTCATGGTGGAAGAATCAGACATACCAAACCTTTTCACTAATTCCTTAGCATACTTAGATTGGGATATGATGATTCCATTTGGAGTTTGCTTCACTTGAATACCAAGGAAGTATGATAACTATCCCATACTACTCATTTCAAATTTAGATTGCATTAGATTAGAAAATCTTTTGCACAAATTTGAATCAGTAGAGCCAAAAATAATGTCATCTACATATATTTGAACTAGCAAAGTTTGATTTTTATGTGTTTTGAAAAATAGGGTTTCATCTACTATGCCTCTACAGAAATTGTTTTTTAAAAGAAAACTAGCTAAAGTCTCATACCATGCTATAGGAGCTTGTTTGAGACCATAAAGAGCTTTCTTAAGCTTAAATACAAAAGAGGGTTGAGTTCGAGAGATGAAACCTGGTGGTTGTTCCACATAGACTTCTTCTTTAATTTCTCCATTTAAGAATGCACTCTTCACATCCATTTGATATACTTTGAACTTTTTATATGCAGCAAATGCAAGAAAGATTCTGATTGCTTCAAGTCTTGCAACAGGAGCAAAGGTCTGATCATAATCAATCCCTTCTTCCTGTGAATAACCTTGGGCTACCAGTCTTGCTTTATTTCTCACAATGCTGCCTTGTTCATCTAGCTTGTTCCTGAAGACCCATTTAGTGCCAGTAACTGGATGGCCCTTTGGTCTTGGAACCAAATCCCAAACCATGTTCCTTTCAATCTGGTTGAGCTCCTCTTGCATTGCAAGAATCCAATTTGGATCTTGTTCTGCATCTGTTATAGTTTGAGGTTCAACTTGTGATAGGAAACAAGTATGCATCTCATTTTGGTGTAGTTGATGCCTTGTTTGAACACCTGCTGAAATATCTCCAATTACTTTTGATATTGGATGATCTCTAACTGTGATGTGGTCAACAGTTAGAGTTGGTTCAACAATGATATTTTCTTGAGGAATTTGATCAGCTGTCACTTGAATTGATTTGTCAGCAAGATCTTCTGGATGATCTTCTTCTTCACTATCTTCAAGTGTTTGAGTTGTTGGAAGTGAAGAATCTCTTTTCTCTAGATTTAGCTCACTTAGCTCTCCACATAGATCTGATACCTGCAAGGTATTTATGGTAGAGGTGGTATTCCTCTCCTCATTCAATAGGTTAATTTCAGCAAGAGAAACATGCATGGACTCCTCTATTTTAAGAGTAGATTTGTTGTAGACTCTATATGCCTTACTAGATAGAGAGTATCCAAGGAATATGCCTTCAGCTGCCTTAGCTTGAAACTTCCTCAAATATTTCTTATCATTGTTATGCACATAGCATTTACAACCAAAAATCTTAAAATAGCTAACCTTAGGCTTTTTTTTCTTGAGTAGTTCATAGGGAGTCTTACCCTTAAGCTTATGTATCAGGCTTCTATTCAACACATAATTTGCTGTGTTCACTGCCTCTGCCCAAAAGGAGAGTGGCAAATGAGCATCAGCAAGCAATGTAGTTGCTGATTCAATTAATGTTCTATTTTTCCTTTCAACTACCCCATTTTGTTGAGGGCTTCTAGGAGCGGAGAAACACTGCCTGATCCCTTCTTTTCCACAGAATTCTCTCATTAAAAGAGACTTAAACTCAGTGCCATGATCACTTCTGATCAATGCAACTACAGTAGAGTACTCAGTCTTGATGGACCTGAGAAAGTCTGTTAGAAATTTGAAAGTGTCAGACTTGTTCCTAAGAAAGAACACCCAAGTGAATCTTGAGAAGTCATCTACAATAACTAGAGAATAATGCTTCCCTCCTAAGCTCTGTATAGCATTAGGTCCAAAAAGATCTAAATGCAATTAGTACAGAATCCTAGGTGAATCACTCTTGGATAAAGATTTTTGAAACTACTTCTAGTTTGCTTACCTAACTGACAAGCCCTGTAAAGTCCTTCCTTCTTGTATGAACCAGAAGGCAGTCCTCTGACAAGATTGTCCTTAGAAAGCTTAGAGATAGTTCTAAGGTTAATATGTCCTAGCCTTTTATGCCATAGTTTATTTGTCTTACTTATTGAATTAAATAGACAGATGTCTGTATTGGCAGAGTCAAAATTGACTAGATAAATGTTTCCTTGTCTAATACCAGATAATACATTTTTATTTTTATTATTGGTAATAAGACATTGGGAAGGGTTAAATGTTACCTGATAACCTTCATCACATAATTGGCTTATGCTGATGAGGTTGTGCTTGAGACCTTTGACATATGATACCTCTTTGAATGTGACTGCTCCAACTTTGACTTGTCCATACCCTTTTGTCTGTCCACAGTTGGAGTCTCCAAAGACAACTTTGGGTCCAAGCTTTGCCTTATAATTGCTTAGATTGGCCTTGTTTCCTGTCATATGCTTTGAGCATCTACTATCCAAGTACCAATATTCTTTTATCCTTGGATAGCTGTGTACCTGCAAAGATAGGAAAATAAACTAGTTGTTTTTGACCCAGACTACCTTGGGTCCTTTTGTTTGTCCACAATATTCAGAAATAAAGGACATTTCAGGCTGATCCTTACATCCATGTGGATGATATCTCCTTGGAGGTATAATCCATTCAGTAAAAGGATTTTTAGTGTGTTTAGAATTAGAATTCCTGAAATTCTGTGTATAGTTTCTGTTCGACGAATTTGGGTAAATTCGTCGATCGCCGTTCGACGAATGTACATGATTTCATCGAGCGTCGTCCATGTAATAACTATACTGAAAATCTGTTTTCAGTTTTCGTCGATCTTCGTTCGACAAATTTGAATCTTTTCGTCGAGCTTCGTTTGACGAATTCTTCTGAATTCTCTTATTCTTAACAGACTTTCTTGAAACATCTTTATTTGCTTCTACAGCCTCTTTGCTTTTAGCAGATATGAATTTTATAGGTGTAGATAATATATTCTTCATAACTAGATGTGGCTCACTTGATGAGGCACCCAAGCCCAGTTTGCTATTAAGTCTAGCATTAACTGTGCTTGTTATGTCCATCAGTTTGATGCTTCTCCCATTTAGGGATTCTTCAAACTGCTTTGCTTCAGACAGCTTGCTCTCAATGATAACAATATGTTCCCTGTAAGCTGCCAAATCCTTTTAAGGTTTATATTTTCTTCACATATAATTTTTATGTCAGCTAGCTTTTTTCTGAGTGAGATTATTTCTTTCTCAGATTTTAGTAAGTCTAAGCAAAGAACTTTAAATTCACCCTTGAATTTAACTGAAGTAAAATCAAAATGAGATAATACCTGATCTGCATCATCTTCTGCTTCAGAGTCTGATTTTTCCTTATCAGAATTATGTCCTGAGTCATTGATAGCCATCATGCAGAATGTTCTTTCTTCTTCATCATCACTGGAGCTGGATGAGGAAGCATATTCTGACTCACTGCCTGAGTCATATATTGCCATCAGACATTTATCACTTTCATTTGATTTTTCTTCATCATCATCAGATGAACTGGATGATGGTTCAGATTCAGTTTCACTCCAGGATTCTGCAATGAACCCTCTTCCCTTTTTTTGTGCTTGTGTGAGGAAGATTTGCTGGAGCTTCTTTTCTCTTCTTTCTCCTTTTTCTTTTCTTTCTTTTGATTTTTTGGACATTCTGTCAGGTAGTGTCCAGTTTCCTGCAACCATAACAAATAACTTCTTTAGGAGTTGATTTGTCATACCTTTGCTTTTCTCTTGATCTAGACTCCTTCTTTCTGAAGTCCTTCTTAGCCATTTTATAGAATCTCTTGGCTATGAGACTCATAAACTCCTCATCTTGTGGAGTCTTTTCTTCTTCTGCATCAGCTGCTTTGAAAGTTATGCTCTTTTCTTTTTTTGTTACTGGAGATGTAGTGGATGATTCAGCTTCCCTGGACTTGATGAACTGCTCATAAGATTTGAGTTTGCCAAACAAAGCTTCATTGGTAATCTCATTTAGACTTCTGGCTTCCTTGATTGGCCAGATTCTAGAATCCCATGTGCTGGGGAAGCACATTAAGATCTTATCATTTACTTCAGTGATAGATATCACTTTGTCCAGAGATTTCAGCTCATTAATTATGAGACTGAGTTTGTTGTACATGTCAGCCACTGACTCTGTTTCTCCTTTCTTGAAGTTTTTATACAGAGAGATCAAGTGTGATCTTCTGTCTTTTCTTTCATCTGCAGAACCTGCAACCATATTATTTAGTGAAATCCAAATTGCTTTAGCTGAAGTACATTCAACCACTTTTTGAAATATGTCATCAGACATAGTTTGAGCCAGTATGTTCATGGCTTTAGCATCTGCACTTCTTTGCTTCTTTTGAGTTTCTATCCATTCAGGAGGTGGGACAGCATGATTGTCTGTTGTAGCTTCAGTGCTGGTTGATGCTGTAGGTGCTGGAGGCCCTGCCTGAATAACATTGAAAATTTCTTCATCAATGGAGTTCATATAAAGCCTAATCCTTGCTTTCCAAAGTGCAAACTTGCTAAGATTGCACATAGGAAGTCTTGTGCTTGAATACTCCATGTTCTGTGCCATGAGTTTTTAACAGAAAATAGATAAACAAAAACTCTAAATTAATTTAAGATCTAATTGATCTTTGTGATTCAGGTGTTAGCCTGTAAAGAATCAATTGTCTCTGGTACCAATTGAAAGTGGAGGTTAGATCTTAAGTTACTCTAGAGGGGGGGGGGGGGGGGGTGAATAGAGTATTAAAAACTTTTCCTTAGTTTTACAGTGTAATTAAAATAGTGTTATATATATGTGTAAGCAGAGTGAGATATATATAAACAGAAAAACTGAATAAATAAAGGCACACAGCACAGCACAAAGAAATAAACACACACAGAAGACACAAGGAATTTATAGTGGTTCCCCAATAAATCTGGGTAGTCCACTCTTCTACCACCCTTTGGTAGGAGTCCACTAGGAGGGTTGATCAGGTGCCCTAACACCAAGGTGATTTTGATCAGGTGTCCACACACTATAGAGCTTTTGAACAGGTGCTAAAAACCAACTAGATTTTTTGATCAGGTGTCTTGCCACCAAGGAACTACACTTTTGAAGGGAGTATTAACCCTGTACAAGAGAGGTGAGAAAAGGGTTATAGTGTTCTTCTCTGTCAAGATGCTGAGAGAAGACTCTAGTGGACTTGTTGTAAAGCTCCCCATGTCTGATTGAAGTATTTGACAGATGATGGAGAAGCTTTCTCTTGAAGACACAAATATTCTATAGCAGATTGATCTGGAAGAAAAGATTCTTCAGATTCCTTGCTTCTCTTTTAGAAGACTTGAACTTGCAGCAGAATATCTGAGAGATGGATCTTGAAGATGATGTTCTCAGAGAGAAGATGATTGCTGCTTGAGGAAGAAGAAGAAGACTGAGAATAGTAGACTAAATGTTCTTCTTCTCTTTTTCTATCCTTGTTGTTATTTTTCTGTATTCTACAAAAATGCTAATTTTAATTCTGTCGAGAGAGATAAAACAATAATGTCTGTCTTTGATATATTCTATTTTTGGAATAGAATAATCTGTCTTTAATTCTTTCTTGGAATAACAACAAAAACAAAACGACTTTTGTCAGGTCCTTTAATTCCTTAGCCGTGAAATACTCCTTTGCATTAATTGTCAACGGCTATCCTTGTCTTGGAACAAAGGAAATAAGGAATATATTTAAAGAATATAATATCCTTACTTGCCTGTCTTGAATACGTCCAAATGTATTGAATATATCCGTTGGAGTCGTCGATCTGTGTTCAGAGTGTTGACAAATAACTGATATAAATAATCTGGACTTGTATTTGTCGAACTGAGCTTTAATACAGAATTTGTCGAGCTCTGGCTGGAATTCGTCGAACGTTGCTCGCCATTTGTCGAACGATGCTCAGAGAATGTCGGGAGCTGGAACTGGCCATAATACTTCAGTCTGCTGAGAACAATTCGTCGAACGATGCTAGACATTCGTCGAACGCCATTCGAAATTTGTCGAACACTGGGAACTTAAATTTTCCTTAAGTTCTAGCCACTCTAACAGCCTAAAAACTTGACCCTTAAACTATACAATGGGGTCGACTTGATCCTTAGTTAAAACATAGTGATCCTAGCCCAAATCAGTAATAGAGTTGTACCAACAAATATCACAAACCATGCTCATCGCGGCCAGGTACTCGGCGAAAACCTCTGGATCATCTCTAGACACGAGTGTGATCTGCATCTCCTCGAGCATCCTTACCAACTCCATGGCCATCAGCCGTGACTCTGGACTGGATGTCCTCCTGCTCAGTGCATCGACCACCAAATTTACCTTCCCTGGGTGATAGTTTAGCGTGTAATCATAGTGGCACAAAAACTCAATCCACCGCCGTGCCTTAAATTTAGATCCTTCTAGGTGTGTATATACTTTAACTTTTTATGATCGGTGAATATCTCGCAGTGAACACCATATAAATAATGCCTCCAAATCTTCAAGGCAAAAATCACTGCACCCAGCTCCAGATCATGCACCGGATAATTCACTTCATGCTTCTTAAGCTGCCTTGAAGCATAAGCAATCACGTGCCCGTGTTGTATCAGTACAACACCCATCCCTTGAAAAGATGCATCTGTGTAAACCTGAAATCCTTCCTTCCCAGATGGAAGAGCAAGGATCGGGGCCGAGGTGAGGCGATCCTTCAGCTCCTGAAATGCAGCCTCGCACTGAGGTGACCACACGAATGGCACCTCCTTCTTGGTCAGCGCAGTGAGTGGAAGAGCGATCTTCGAGAACCCCTCGACAAACTTGCGGTAGTACCCGGCTAGTCCCAAAAAGCTGTGCACATCTACTGACTTCAAAGGTTGCCATTCCTTCACTGCACGAACCTTAGCAGGGTCCACGGCTAATCCTGCCCCACTGATGACATGACCCAAGAAGGCAACCTTCCGGAGCTAGAACTCGCACTTGCCGAACTTGGCGAACAACTGATGCTCCCTCAGCTTCGCTAACACCAACTCCAGATGCGTTCAATGGTCCAATATCGACATTGAATAAACCAGGATGTCGTCGATGAATACAATCACGAAGTCGTCCAGATAAGGCTCAAACACCATGTTCATCAGTCTCATGAATGTAGAGGGGGCATTAGTGAGCCCAAAAGGCATAACCGTAAACTCATATAACCCGTACCTTGAGCTGAAAGCAGTCTTCTGGATGTCCTCCTCCTGAATCCTCAACTGATAATAACCAGAGCGCAAGTCGAGCTTGGAGAACCATTGTGCTCCTTCCAACTGATCGAAGAGCTCGTCGATTCGCGACAGGGGATAAGTGTTCCGGACCGTCAGCCGGTTGAGCTCCCGATAATCTACACACAAGCAGAGCGTGTAACACCCTGCCAGTACGAATAGTATAATAGTAGGTCCGGCCGGGACCCCACGTCATACAAACCACACTAGCTAGTAGTTAAAAGGTGATAAACAGAAAGAACTACAACAGAGTATACTAAACACTAGCGGAAGCATAATGATTTAACATTTCATTTAGAATTGTCCACTATCATAGGAATGAAACCATAAAATAGAGTTACGGCCTTAAGGCCTTACATTCACCAATGTACAAAACTCAGAACATACTTCAGCACGCAGGCCGGCAATACATGAGAAAGCAGAAAAGGGAGGCTGGCCTTCAAGGGCCAACTCAGCAAAAGGTCCACCGCCCGCTATTTCCCACTAGGCTCACCTGCACCTGCATAAGAACATTCCACCAAGCGGTGGCAAACAAAGTAACGGTCAGCATAGCTGACCAAATTATAACAAACCCACCCCTTTCTCGGGGTGGCGGAGCTTCTACCCTGCAAGCAAGCCATACTAGCACAAGTACTAATATAAAGAAAGTGCAACTACACAAGGTGAGGTTTCAAGCATAATCAATCTTCTAGGTTGAGCATCAAAAAGGAGGGAACCTAGGTATGCACATGATGTTGCTTGGGTTCACCCAAAGGTTCCCCACAACCGCCTAAGCAACCGCATGAGGCTAACAACATCAATTCCACAAAACACTCCACCGTAAGGGCCATCGCCTTAGGTGGGAAAAAGAGCTTTTGGTCGGTCTAGGTAAATCACCTTCCACAACCTCTCCCATGATCACACGGCAACCATGAGGTAGGGACCTCTTACCGATCTGCATGGAAACGGGTTCGTTTTAGCTTTGCCCGTGCTCTAATCGTCGCGATCTAACGCACGACGCGGGTACGGCTTCACCTCGGCCCGTAAGGGTTTAGCACTTTCAAGTGCTACACAATTTATAAGCTACGCACCTAACCCCTTCGCAAGGATCTAGGCTTGACAAATACTCAATAAGGGAGGTACAATACGCTCCGCATCAATTTCGTGGTGAAGGTTTGCCTTCATCCAATCTCAAAGCATGGGGCTTTCGTTAGGATCTTCACAAGACGCCTACACTTAATTCCCGCAATACTAAGATGATTTCACGGAGTCATTCTCCGGCACGCATTCTAGGCCTAACCTAAATGCAACGTCGCAAATCAAGCATCACTGATTCGGGCTCACGGCCACGAATAGGCTTCACACACAATGCCTAAATCCGCACGACTACCGGATTTTCTACATGTAATATGCCGGGGACGGACACAATCTACCCGGAGTTCCGAAGAACTTGAGGAAATCCTACACTTCACCCATTTGGTGAAAGGGATTCCTCATGCAAGCATAGAGAAATGAAGGAGAGGACAAATGACAAGTCCAAATATCAGGAGGAAGAATCGTTACCCTAGGAGCGTTCTTCTTCGCCATGGATCCGAGATTCTAGACGGAGGTAAACGACCGCACCGGGCTGCACTCTCCAGATCTGGAAACGGCTCGCGAAACGGAGCTCCAGAGCTCTGTCAATGGCGGGATCTCTCCTTCTTCTTCCTTGCCTCCTTCTTCTTTCTCTAGGTTTGGAGAGAGAAAGGCTTAGAAATTATGAGGATTAACCTCCTCTCATCAGCCCTAAAGACCTCCAGCATCTAATCCTAGCCATTGGATCGGATTCCAAAAGATTTAGACGGACCGATCTCCTTCTCCGCTCAAATTCGCGGAGCAGAATAAACAGGGCGCACGATCACAGGCGCACGATCACTGGTCGTGCGCACTACCCGAGACAGAAATCGGATTCCTTACGAATTAACCCACGATCATTGGCGCACGATCACTGGTCGTGCGCGAAGAGGAGAAATGGTCGTGCGCAGAGAACTGCTAAGGAATTTTTTAGCCTATCCCGAGAGCAGCACTACCACTCCGCCTACCTCGCTGAACTACGATTTTTGGGGTGTTACAGAGCGAACCGCCCTTCTTCTTTACGAACAGAACCGGGGCTCCCCAGGGTGACGAACCAGGGCGAATGAACCCTGAGTCCACCAACTCTTACAATTGTACTCGGAACTCTACTAGATCCTTAGGTGCCATTCTGTACGGGGGCCGAGAAACAGGCTTAGCACTCGGTGCTAGCTTAATCTGGAAGTCTACCTCCCTAGGCGGGGGTAATCCGGGTAATTTTCAGGGAAAACATCAGGAAAATCCCGAACTACCGGTACATACTTCATATCAGCCCCCATCTCCTTCATCTCAAAACAGATCATAAACACCTCATCGCCTTGCTCGTGAGACTTTATAACCTGTACAGAGGACAACAAGTTCCGATATATGAATCTTATACCTTGAATTACCACCTCCGAGTCATCATGCCTCAGCGTGATCCGCTTTGCCACACAGTCGATCTTTGCATGATTCCAATGCAACCATGCCATGCCCAAGATTAGATCAAAGTCTGTCATCGGCAACACTGTTGCCGGTGTCTCAAATTGCTTCCCACCGATGGATATTACCATGCAGCACTTGGCGGTAGATAGTATCTCCGAGCCATCCGGAAGGCGCACCCTCCTGGGGACTCCCTCGAAACACTGCACCCCATCCAGTTCACTCACGAACTCTTCCGATACAAATGAATGAGTGGCACCCGCATCGAAAAGAGTAAGGGCGAGCTTACCGCAAATGAGCACGGTACCTGTGGTTTTAAATCATGCACACTTAAGCATAATAGTTATGAAAAGACGAAACTAAATGCATGATTACCTGTGATGACCTCATGCGGGTCTCGTTCCTGAGTTTGATCCAAAGAGTATACCTGCTCCGGAGCAGGCATGGGGTTCCTACCCTGCTGACCTTGGCCTCGACCTCTACCCCACTGTGTCCCCGGGGGAGCCATGGGGCGATTCGGAGCATTTCCTTGCAGATGCTGGCAGTAGGCGCGAATGTGACCGGGCTGGTGGCAATAATAGCAAACTCCGGCACCTCTTTACGGCTGAGGCGATTGATTCTAATGCGGTGGGGGAAATGGTAGCGGCCGTGCTGGCTGCTCTATCCTGAAGTTTGGGCGAAAACGCCCACCATCTCTCCTCCGGTCTCCGCCTTTGTCCCTGGTGTTCTGCCTCCTCCTGAAACTGGGCCCTGCGTCCATCATGCCCTCTGTGGGCCTCTTTCCCTTATCCTGGACCCCCAAATGGTCCGCCTACAACTTTTGCGGCGTCTCTATAATCAGTGCGAGGCTCGAATCGGCGACAAAGAGAAGAGCCTGCCTCATGGGATCTCGCAATACCTTATAGAACCGCTTCGTGTACCCGCGATCATCTAGATCATAAGAGTCTGCAAATCTAGCCAAGTGCTGAAATTCCCGTTGATACTCCACGACTGTCCTAGATCCCTGCTTCAGCTGCAGGAACCTCTCCTCGAGTTCATCTCGGGCTGTAGAGGAGATGAAATGCTCCAGGAACACGTCTGCAAACTCGTCCCAGCTTATGTCAAGATGGTTACGCCCTTCAAAGGTGGAGCCCATCAAGGACTTCCACCACCTCTTCGCATGTAGATCCAAGGCCGTGACCGCCAACGTGACTGTCATATTGCATGGGCATCGTATACCTGCTAGTAACTCGTGCACTGTGTCCAACCATTCCTCCATCTGAACTGCGGACTCCGTCCCATGATAGGTGGGAGGGGAGAGAGCACAGAAGGTGCTTAACCAATTTGAGTTCGGAGCCTGCGGCTACACCGGCATCTGTTGAGACCTGAAGGCATCCAGGATTGACGTCAGGGTCTGACCCAACTCTGATTGTTGAAAAGGAGTAGGTCCAGGAGGAACGGGAACGGCCGTCGCTGGTTCTGAACGTACCGGAATCTACATGCAAGGTAGATTTTTGGGTTAGGTTGGCTACTTGAAAGAAGATAATAGACCTTCTTAATGCGAATTACACATGGGCACACCACCACTTCCACTCATTCAGTTTGTCCTCAAACTGAAGAGGTGAGAGGGTGCACCATGCGAGAATGGACTTCTTTATCTCAGGATCATTGCAAGCTGATACCATTTGTAAGACCCCCCCTCCCGGAACACAAAACACGGCCGAGGGGAGCCTTATGCCCAGGACAGCCGCCTTGCGGAGGTGCCAGCACACGAGCTAGCCTCCCCCGCAAGACGCCTATCCTGCCGGCCAATCCAACTGAACAGCGCCAACCCTTTAATAATGTGAAAGCAAGAAGCCATATTTAAATCCACATAAGCAAGTGTCACTAAAACTACGAGACAGGAAGCTCCTATACTATATCATAGTGACAAAAGAAATGCCTCAAGGGCTACAAAGAGATGCCTCAAGGGCTACATCTCAAACTGTGCTCACATCTGTCACCGACGGTATTGAGGGTATCGTGGCCTCCGGTCCTGTCGTCCTGACCTGGCTATTCTCCTCCAGCGCTGTGCGCTGCTGCTTTAGGGTGCGCTCCTAAAAAGAGGAACGTAGCAACCGTTAGTCATAAAGACTAAGTGGCTTCACATCTGCTCCCCCGGTGACTCCAAGGCATCGGGTGGTAGGAAAGGAAGAAAAACTGCAATATAAGCAATAATATACAAAGTAGGTGTCAGGAATGGTTATTCATATATGTCAGTTGTATAAGTACCCAAGTACTTGCAATAACTCTAACTAACAGGTACACAAATAACAGTGGTTATATAAGCAAGTACTAGTAACAAGAAAGCATGAGCAGAGTATCTCAGAATTGAATTGAACTTAACTTATAAGGATGCCCATACAAGATTATAAGTTAAGGATCTGAACATGAAGGTAACTCATCATATAAAGGTGCCCATACAAGTTTATATGATGAGGATCCAATGCGGTGCAATGCAATGATTATGAAGGAGTAATGTGATGCAATGTTTATGATATGATGACTCACCCATGCTTATTTGCTATGTCGACATAGACCTTTAGTTCTCGCTTTTTGAGGGGTAGCTAACCGCTCAGGCATCTCCCGTCGTGGCCAGACGGAGACAGTGGAACGAGCTCCTCCACTACTAGGAGGGTATGAACACCACCAGTCCTAGGCCTCTGTACGCCTAGACGCTAAGAACACAAAGCGGAGACCCTGCGTACTGCTCCAACAAGCTGAGCCTTCAAGGACACAGAAGGGGACTTGGGTAGGTAAGCACCAAGAGTCCAACCCAACCGGTCTAGAGTCTAACTGCCGGCTTCTGTCGATGTCACGACTAGCAAGCCCGTAGACCCGCCACAAGTAATCCTCCCACTAGGATCCATACACCTCCAGGTGTAAGCCATGCAACCCATGTGCTTCCCATTCACAACCCGACTCCTATGAAATCCCCTGTGTTATCTCATAATCATTACCTTGAATATTTCCCCAATTTCAAGCCTTGTCTATATTTACCAATGTTATTTGCAACACAACAAATTTATAGGAAGAGATTAACAATATTACCGTAAATATAAATCCAACATTCACAATTCTGATCGGGGGTGGTCCCAATACCGTTAGGCGCATGTCCACCAAATTTTACGAACATCCGATAAGTAATTTGAGAGAAATCCAAACAACAATATAAATTTTACGGGCGTATCGCTGTTTACCGAAACTAGATTTTTGTGTGTTACGCTCCACCGCCAATAACGTGACACCCCATTTTGAAAAGCTCTTTCCGGGGACTACAACTTTTATGTTTAGCCCTCAGCCCAGATCCAGTCACATCATGGCTAGAAGTGGGTTTGAACCCTGCTGTGGGAACCTGGACAGAATCTGTCCAGCACATATCCTATAAATTGCCTAAACTCAGCATTTTCGATCTGACATATAGGGAGATACATGGTTCTCCAGAAAACATGCAACCACAATTCGGAAAGGTCTTTCCGAGGGCTACAACTTTTATGTTGAGCCCATGGCCTGGATCCAGCTGGAACATGCCTAAAATTAGGCTTGAACTCAGCTGCATGCCTAGAAACAGCCCATGTTTCGTCTGCAGATAATAATCTGCACAAATCTTAAAGTGCATCTAACAACTGCTGTTTGTTTTCTTCCTCCAGCTACCACATCAGGAGCAGAGCCCCAGTTGATGGCCATGGAGCTAGTACATATATTCGAGGACATGCAGATCTCCTTAGTATCTGAGGATGATCTGGAGCTTTATGAGGAGTACCTGGTGGCGATGAGTACCACATATGACATCCGAGACCGCATCAGGGATGGGCAGAGGCAGGATGCCGAGCTAGAGCCAATATTTAGAGCCTTGGAGGCAGGCGCAGCCGGATACTATTCATTGAGGGACGACCAGTTGAGTTTTAGAGGCCAAGTGTATGTGCCGGCAGGAGGCCGGATTCGGGAAGACATCAAGACAGAGGCTCACTGTAGTAGGTATTCGGTGCACCCGAGTATCACCAAGATGACGGCAGACTTGAAGAGGATCATGTATTGGCCGGGCATGAAGAGGGACATCACTTATTTTGTGACCCACTGCGAGTCTTTCCAGCTCGTGAAGGCGGAATGCAAGAACCCGGCCGGATTATTGCAGCCACTACCGGTGCCGGAGTGGAAGTTCGACGACATCGCGATGGATTTCAAACATGGTCTTCCCCGATCGCGTGCGGGGAATGACTCGATATGGGTAATCGTCGACAGATTGATGAAGGTGTCTCGATTCATTCCAGTCAGAAAGGAAACACCGGTTGGTGATTTGGTACAAAGGTTCGTGGATCAGTTTGTTCGGTACCATGGACAACACGGAGATGCGAGTCCTGTGGCGCAAGAAGGTTCCGTTGGTCAAAGTCCTGTGGAGGAATCATGGACAGGAGGAGCACACCTGGGAGCCACTATACTTAATGCATCAAAAGTATCCGGAGCCCTTTACGACAGGTATAACTTTATTTTTGGGATTTTACATTTAACCACTTACAGTAGGAACCCCACAGGCCTAACCTGAATTTCGGTGACGAAAATTTTATTTTTATGTATTGGGATTCTTAACATCCCCCAAACAACTAGACCCCCAAGTTGGTTTTGTCATGACTAGGTTATGACAAAACCATAGGAAGAGCTTAAGAGCATTTGAACTTAGGTAAGAAGGACAAAACCCAAGTGGTCTGCAAATAACAATTTTCAGATATCAAGCCTGGGTTTGGACTTTAGGGCCTAACCTTGATTCCTTGACCCCGCCATAACATCCCTAACCCATTATGGGTCCTCTTAGAGCACCAGGGACTCATTGGGGTCAACCAAAGAGGCCAAATTGACCAAAGTCAACCCTAACCCTAAATTGGTCAAAGTAGCTTAATTAGGGCCAATTGGCCTCCACCATGCCAAATTGACCTTCCCCTACCCTTATAAGTATACTAATGACCCAATGGACCAAAAATCCCCATCATGGGGGCTCCAATTTGGCCAATTTTACCAAAGTCAAACCTAGCCCTATTTTGGTCAAAGTGGCCTATTAAGGTCAATTGACCCTCACCCTGTCAAATTGACCCTACCTAGACCTTCCTAACCCTTAAGGGAGGCCAATTAGTAACTAATCACCCATTGGGGTCAACCCAAATGGTCAGATTGACCAAAGTCTAACTACTCTAAATTTAGGTCAAAATGACCTATTTTGACCTAATCAAGTCAAATCCACTTGGGCTAGACTCAATTAAGGTGGTCCACCACCTAATAGGGTTGAGTGCTACTGAATAGGCCATTCAATTTCAGGAAAATTGGCCAAGAGAGAGAACACCCAAATTGAAAGAGAGAGAGAATGGATGGAGTTAATGGGGAGGAAGAAGAAACCTCCCATCTTCTCCATTAATGGCACAATTCATCTCCTCTTGGGGAGAGGAGAAGTTTCCATCCTTCTCCCGGCCACATTGTTGCCCAATTCATTCCCCCCATATGAAACCGAAAATCACCATTAATGGTGTTAATGGCAATTGATGTCATGGCTCCTCCCTTCCCCCAATTGAACTCTTTAACATCTTCAGAGGTCGGAAAGGAATGAAACCCCCCTCTTCCCTGAAGAAATTGAGCTCTCCAAGTGCAAATTGACATGACACCAAAAGCACCACCTCCGGCAATGGCAACTCGTCGGAATACGCGACCTCGGGCCACCACACAGGTCCGATTCGCTTCCTCTCCTCCAGTGTTAGGTCTTTATCTGATTTGGGGCTTGATTCGAGCCAAATCGGGCTCGAATAAATCTCCCGAAAGGTCTCGTTTTGAGCCCACTTTACCCCACTAGAACACCTTGTTCCGGCCACCTCCGGCCGGCCAACCACCGCTAATCGCTGGCCACCACCTCAACGGAGGTGGTGGTGGCATTGGCCGGCCGGGGCGGCGCTCAGGTGGCTGGGAAAACGAGGTGCAAGGCATCCCAGGACGGGGCCATTCCCGTCGTTGGCTGGAGGAAGAAGATGAGCAGGAGCCACTCATCTTGTTTCAAGATTCGTGCTGGAATCATTAAGTTGAATGAAATGAATATTTCATTTGTGTCACACATTATGCAGTATATTGTTTTAATTATTAAAAATACTTAGGCCCATCTGATGAAAAAGTGGCCAACATAAAAGTTGTAGCCCTTGATGTGAACTATAATTTAAAATTTGTTTCAGCCCAATAGGGGCACTGTAGCACCCTGTAGAGCCATTTTGGTGGGACTGGTCCCTAGGGTTGGGCAGTCACCTTTTCTTGAATAACTATTGATAGGGAAATGCCATTGGCATGAAAATTAAAACCTAGGCTAATTGTACCAACCCCCTTAACATATCCAAAGATGTGAATTTAAGGAGAACATTTTGCTAAGGTTTTTGTAATAATTTAATATTTAATATGTTATTTAATTTTAGGGTCCAATGACCTCCAATCCACTCAAAATCTTGGTGGGTGCTCTTTAGGGTTATTCTATAACCCTGGTAAAAATTTCAGCCCAATTGAGACTGATTTGGTTGGGCAATTGGCTAACCCAAGTTTGGTCAAACTAGGTCAAACTAGGTTAAAAGTGCACATGATGGAATTAGGTGGTCAAATCTCATCCAAGTGGTATGAAACTTTGTCCACTAGTTTAGGACCACTTAATACACCCCCATGAGTGATGTGGGGTGGATATGACCTAGGACCCTAGTTTTAACCTTAGGGTTGCCATTTAAGCCTTGTGAAGGACATATGGGCATATGTCCTTGGATGGTCATGAAACTTGGTAGATAAGTTCATGGGGTGTAAATATTCCCTATGAAATTTTAAGAGAATTTTAGGACCACTTATCCCCTCCGATTTAGGTTATAACCATTTTTGGGAACCTCCTTATAAGAGAAATTTACATGCTCAAATGATCTTAGATATTGGTGAAAGTTTAGTGGTGCCCTCATAATCATGTAATAGATCTCTGGTAAATTTTTTGTAATTATTCAATTATTTTAATTAGCACTTCATTCACAAGTCATCCATTTGGTCTTGAGAATATAATAAATAATTAAGGGAAAAATACCCTCTGGAAAATTATGAAACTTGGTTATAGGACATTTTAGGGCTATATAGAGCTCTGTGAATTTTTGTATAATTTTTGAAATTATTCATCAGTAGGTTCCTTCACAATTTTCCCTAGTATGGGTTTACTTGGAATATTTATTTATGTGATTAATTAGTCTTGATAAATTCTGAAATTTGTCCAGTAGGCTTCTCTGATTATTATAAAGGTCTGATAATTTTCCCATAATTTTTAGACAAGTATTTTTGGTGGTTCCTTCTTTAAATTCTAATTTGGGGTAATTATTCACTATTGTAATTAGAGGTCAACTCCTTACTGCAAAATTTTGATATTATGTATTTACTGTTATTTTGACTTCATAGATTTTCCATATTTTTGTGGAGGCCATATCATAAAAGAATTTTATACTTCATGTTCAATTTCATACTGGGTCAATGTTGAGGAAAATTATAATAAATGCCAATCAAATAAGGAAAACTATGATCCTCTGGATTTAGGCTTAGAATTTCATGATAGACACCCAGTAATAATCTTGAGTCAGTTGGATAATTATTTGGGGTACCTCCCCCTATGTAACTCATATAACTCATTTGGTATGCGTATAGTAAAACTGTAAAACCTGAGTAATTTATGGATCATTAGGTGGTAATGGAAGGTAGATGGTGTATCTAGTCTATTAGAGATGATATGAGGTCACCATTAGGGATCTATATGTTTGGTGTACCCGATAAGCTAAGGGGTAGGGTCGTGTTCGGGACCGACGAAAGATCGCCTCTCTCCTTAGAAGGTCATAAAATACGTAGGGTAATCCAAGTGTAATGATAAGAAGAGTATACTTGTGGGTAGTCACTAATAACATTAAGTGCCTTGGAAAGGGAGCTTTGGGGTGTCATCCCATTATAGTTCCTAGTACCATTGCGAGCCCCTTACAGGGTAGTCCTCGGGAAGTCCATGGTTAACCCTAAAGTGTTGGAATAAATGGTGGTGTAAGATTAACTTAATAATCGCACACCCACACCCCGTGGTTACGGGAGGTTAGTTTGTTTGGTTTTACGAGCGGTAGGTTCGGTGGTTGTATTAGTGGACTAGCTAGTCCGGTGAGCTTGTGACTCAGCAATGCTTGTTGGTACAGACGGGTTGGTCCGGCGAGCCATTGGCCCGGAAGGCTATAAGACGGGCAGGTTTGCCCGGGGAGCTTATGGCTCGGGATATAGTTGGATATATTGTATGTGCATAAGGTGGTTGGTCATTAGTATTGACGGTCGTCGCACCGACGTTGATACTTTGGCTCGGTAAGTTTGGTTAACACTTTACGAAAGAAAAGTCTAGTAGATTAACCAGTAAGAGTACGCAGAAGCTTCGTTATTGTGTTCTTAGCGTTGAGGCGTACGATAGGTCTAGGTTAGATAGTGCAGATACCATTGATGACTGATATTTTAGTCATCGTTTTAGGCTAATATCTTATTAGATATTTAAATAAATTATTGCATTTTGTTCGTTGTTTTTATAAATTTTCATAAAAATAATATTTTATGTTCTAACTCATATATTTTTCTATTTTGTAAGGATTCTGCAGGCATGGGGGAATTTATGTGCGAAATCTCGCTGTCGCGTCCAAGACACGCAAGCTGTTATACATATCAATATATATTTATATATATATAAATGTTTATATATATATATATATATATACGTTTATAGTTATATATGTTATATATATACGTTTATAAATATATATGTTATATATATACGGGCCACTGGATATACGCGCAGCGTGGAGGAGATTTGATACGCGGTGTCGGGAGATCGACGAACTGCGTTCGACAAAAGTGCGGGAGATCGACGAACTGTCGCCTGGCAGCCTCCGATCGATGAACGGGCGAGAGATCGATGAACTGCATTCGACGAAAGTGCGGGAGAACGACGAACTGTCGCCTGGCAGCCTCCGATCGACGAACGGGCGAGAGATCGACGAACAGCGTTCGACGAATAGGCGGGAGATCGACGATTTGTCTCCTGGTGGCCTTTGATCCAATTGACGAATGGGTGAGAGATCGATGAACTACGTTCGACGAACAGTCTCCTGGTGGCCTCCGATCCGATCGACGAACGGGCGAGAGATCGATGAACTGCGTTCGACGAATGTTCAACAGCACCGCCATTACCTCCATGCAGTTACGCCACCGCCACCTTACAACACTCCGCCCAAGCTCCACCAGCGGCACGGCTACCTCTACTCCTATGCATGCCACGTCAGCAATCCATGTTCGCCACCTCCAATGTCCAGCAAGCAGCAGCACCTCCTCCACCCAAGCTCCACCAGCTGTCCGGCCTGCTCCAAGAAACGTCTCCATTAAATCAGCCATGGCCCCACCCCCTATTGATTACCTTTCTTCAAATGCTTAGGCTGGCTGTTATTGTTTTGCACCTATAAATAGGGCTCATTGGGTGGAGAGAAAGGGGATGTGATTATTTTAGTGAAGGATTGGAGAGAATTTTCGATTAGATAATTTAATTTTGGTCCCTCCGGAAAATTGTTATTTTTGTCTGTCATTTTAGTTGTTCAATCAACATTCTGTACTTCTCATTTCGAATTTCATCAACTTGTAACTTTGCCCTTTTTATTTACTAATTTTATTTCTTGTATTTCTTTTATCGTCTAGTAATAAAAATTGCAGGTTATATTTGAATTTAAAATATTGTCATTCCCTGGTTTACATTTCGTCTCTCACCACTCTCGTTCTTTTTCTAATATGTCATATTTTTATGTGAATGAGTCCTCCATCTCCATGAGTAACTAATTCCTATAGTGCTCGATCGCGACGATCCGAGGATGAGATAATTTTGCTATGATTTTTAGATTTGCTTTTCTATAATTGTTGAAAGCATACGATTTACCTTTGATCTAACAAATTATTATGAGGCTATATCATCAATATATAATCTTCATATCATTTTCGTTCTTTAGTTAGCCGAGAGGCTCATAAGTCGAATCGATCAGTCATTGTTAAAAGGAGTAGAACGCAACCCTCGAGAGAGGACGACGTAACTCTTCCGGATTGGAGTAAAATCCAATAGCGAGGTTCACTTCCTAACGCAAGTCTTAGGCGATGCGATTTGAGAACGAAAGTTCAGTCGATACACCTAAGCTTAGTTGAACCAAATCCTCGAAAGATGAGTGTTCATGTTGCGGGAACCATCACGGTCAAAGCCTCTTCAACAAGAGAATTGCATTGCTACTTTCATTTTGTAATTTTATAAATCCGAGGTGACTCAAAGATCGGGTACTAGTTTTAATCCATCGATTTAATTCCGTTAGCATTTCTATTAGTTTCTGCTATTTGCAAACAAACCAACCCAATTTTTTATTGATAAAATAATAGCGATTTTCAAAGTAGAATTACTCAACCACCCCGAGTCTAATACGACCTTGGTTTTATAAACCTATACTACTTTCGATACGGTACACTTACCGTTGTCCTTTGCGGATATTGTTTTGCGCATCAAGTTTTTGGCGCCGTTGCCGGGGAAACACGGTTGATATTTCGAAAAAAGAAATATCTATTAATTTAATCGTTCTCTTTCTTCTCCCCCTTCTCTTAAAAAAAAACTTAAAAAGCGTAATCTAAATTCTCGGAAAGGACGCATTGGGCTTGAATTCCCATCACAGCCTCTAGTACCTTGCGAGCCCTTCACCGGGTTGACCTTGGGAAGTCCGGAACTAACTAATCCCGCTTTTTAAAAAAAATTATATACATAAATATTTTTTTTAATATATTATAATTATTATCTTAAATTCCATTCATCTAAGTGAAGGTTGTTTTCTTTTTATTTTATTAAATGAAGTTATCTGAATTGGCCGTAAAGGTTGCTGAGCATCAAAACCAAGTTAATCTTTTGGAAACCGCACGAAAATGCCATATTAGTTGTTATTATTGTGGTGCGCCTCATCAAAGTGAGAAATGTTATTTACATTCATATTCTCAAAATAATTATTATGAAAATAATTTTTCTCAATATTATGTAAATAATTTTGATTATAGTTACAATCATAAAATTTCCTCTTTTAATGAAAATAATTTTTCAAACTTTGATGAAAATGTTTTTTCTAATTTCCATGAGAATAATTTTTCGGCGTTTAATAATTGTTCTTCTAGCTCCGAAGTAGATTATTCTTGGTGGCAAGCTCACCCGGATAGTTCTCGGAGCGGTGAAGAAAAATCTTTAGATCTAAATTTTTATTCTTCTTCTTATGCGCCGCAATTTTCTTTCTCTAATTTTGGGAAATTTTCACCGATTCAATTTAATACTTCCCCTAAAATTTTAGAGGAGAATTTTACTTCTTCTATTACTTTTTCTCAATCCTTTGATAATTTAGTTATGGAGGAACACGTGCTTTCATGTAATCTCATAGCTTCTTTAACCAAAGATGAAGAAAAAACTTCTTGCCAAGATTTTCTTCATGTTGTGGGCACCCCGGATGAACTAGAAGAAGAACAAGTTTATTCCCCTACTTCACCAGGATCTTCTTTTATTTGTCATGAATTGTCGCAAATCTCTTCTATTCAACCAAAAATTCATGAAAATTTAGTGTCCGAAAATTTTATTCCACTTGGTAATGCACTAGATTTTTCAAAAGAAAATTTTATTTTAGAAAAGGAACAACCAAAGCTTAATCGTATATTTTCGCAAGCAACTCCTCCTTGCGAAAAATAATCTGACACGTTTAATAGTGATTTTTTATATACTAATAATTTTCAGGATGAAGATGAGTCGTTGCTACCCCAATTAATTGATGATCCATATGTCGCTCATCTTTATATTTTCAAATCACCTCAGGTATGTATAGGTGATTTGGATTTGCATATTCAAGTCCAACTACAAATGGATGATCACACGTTAAGCGGAGGAATTGTCGGGCGACTGACGTCAGCACAATCACCTACGTATGAATTAAGGGAGTTACCTGTCCATTTCCAATTTAAATTTTATTTTAGCTAACCCCTAACCGTGTAGCGTAAAGACGGGAAAAAGAAAGCGCTCTTGGGAGGCACCCCTTGCTTATCTTTAATTTTATGTATTTTTTTTAATGTTTATTTTTCAAGTGTTCTTCATACTTAGTTTTAAACATTGGGGAAAATGTATAATTTTAAGTATGGGGGTGTAGCTTTGAGTTCACTGTATTTTTATTTGAAAAACAAAAAAAATTATTAATTTAATAAAAATCTAATTTTTGGAAAAGGCGCTTTGGGCTTGAACTCCCATCACAGCTCCTAGTACCTTGCGAACCCTTCACCGGGTAGCCCTTGGGAAATCCAAGAAATAATATTTATGAAAATAATAATAATAAATACGACTAGCCTTGTTGTTCTTAGTTTTCTAGAAATTTAGTTTGAGGTTTGATTATAAGTATTCTTACATTTTTAATTTAGCTAATTTTTTTGTTTTATCAGAATTTGTTAAATTTAAATTTGATGTAATATAGTTTTAAGAAACACTTAATGTTTTTAATTCAATTAGAGAATTTATTTAGCACTACTTCTCCGTTTAATTTTAAATAGCTTCACTTTGTGGTAAATTGGCTAAACATCTCTAGATTTCTATTATATTCTCTTTTAACTTTAAGATCTTAGGAAATTTCATCCCACTAAAAAGTTGCTCTCAAAATAGTTTAATTTATAAACTAGAAGTATTTCTTCCCCCTCACCCTTTGTTGGCAAATAAAAAAATGTGTAGAAAAAGATCATATGTCATGGGAATAAGAGGATAAAATTCATTATCCCCTAAACATATGCACCCAAAATCATTTAAAAGATTATATGTCATAATGTAAGAGGATAAAATTCATTACTTGTAAACATATACATTTTGGGTTTTTGATTGGAGAGAAATTTTAAAAGATTATATGACATGGAAAAATAAGTGGATAGAATTCATTATTTTCCTAAACATATACAATTTCGTATTCAAATAAGGTGAGAGGATAATATTCATCCCCTTTGTTTTAGTATCTCTTCATTTTGCCATTTCGTTTAAACCCATCCCTAGCCAATTTCATTGTTTCTAGTCCTAAACTAAATTATTAAGAGAGCAATATTTTGGTAGGTGTATTTCCCTTAAGTTTCTTTTATGTTAGAGTGTTTATAATTTCAATCTAATTTTGTTTGAAAATCTCTATGATTTCATTTGCTAAATAGTCATCTTGAGAAGTATATAGCTAAGCAAATTTCTCTTTTTAAATTATCACCATAACTTATGACTTAATTCTTGAATTCCTAGAATTTACTTTTAACTTACTCTTGGTTTAACGAAATTTTAGTTATTTAGAAATAATATCGATGTCTTGTAATTCTTTCCTCACTCTTTTGCTCTTGAATAGCAAAAGCTCAAGTATGGAGGTGTTTGATGACTGATATTTTAGTCATCATTTTAGGCCAATAACTTATTAGATATTTAAATAAATTATCGCATTTTGTTCGTTGTTTTTATAAATTTTCGTAAAAATAATATTTTATGTTCTAACTCATATATTTTCTATTTTGTAAGGATTCGGCAGGTCTGGGGAATTTATGTGCGAAATCTCGCTGTCGCATCCAAGACGCGCAAGCTGTCATACATATCTACATATATTTATATATATAAATGTTTATATATATACGTTTATAAATTTATATGTTATATATATATATACGTTTATAGATATATATGTTTTATATATATACGGGCCACTGGATATAAGTGCAGCGTGGAGGAGATTTTATACGCGCTGTCGGGAGATCGATGAACTGCGTTCGACGAAAGTGCGGGAGATCGACGAACTGTCGCCTAGCGGCCTTCGATCGACGAACGGGCGAGATATCGATGAACTGCGTTCGACAAAAGTGCGGGAGATCGACGAACTGTCGCCTGGCAGCCTCCGATCGACGAACGGGCGAGAGATCGACGAACTACATTCGACGAATAGATAGGAGATCTACGAACTGTCTCTTGGTGGCCTCAGATTCGATCGACGAATGGGCGAGAGATCAATGAACTGCGTTCGATGAATAGGATGGAGATCGACGAACTGTCTCCTGGTGGCCTCCGATCCGATCGACGAACGGGCGAGAGATCGACGAACTGCATTCGACGAATGTTCAACAGCACCACCGTTACCTCCATGCAGTTACGCCACCGCCACCTTACAACACTCCGCCCAAGCTCCACCAGCGGTCCGGCTACCTCTACTCCCATGCATGCCACATCAACAATCCATGTGCGCCTCCTCCAATATCCAACAAGCAGCAGAACCTCCTCCGCCCAAGCTCCACCAGGTGTCCGGCCTGCTCCAAAAAACGTCTCCATTAAATCAGCCATGGCCCCACCCCCTATTGATTACCTTTCTTCAAATGCTTGGGCCGGCTGTTATTGTTTTGCACCTATAAATAGGGCTCATTGGGCGGGGAGAGAATGGGGATGTGATTATTTTAGTGAGAGATTGGAGAGAATTTTTTATTAGATAATTTCATTTTGGTCGCTCCGGAAAATTGTTATTTTTGTCCGTCATTTTAGTTGTTCAATCAACATTCTGTACTTCTCATTTCGAATTTCATCAACTTGTAACTTTGCCCTTTTTATTTACTAATTTTATTTCTTGTATTTCTTTTATCGTCTAGTAATAAAAATTGCAGGTTATATTTGAATTTAAAATGTTGTCATTCCCTAGTTTACATTTTGTCTCTCACCACTCTCGTTCTTTTTCTATCATGTCATATTTTTATGTGAATGAGTCCTCCATATCCATGAGTAACTAATTTCTATAGTGCTCGATCGCGACGATCCGAGGATGAGATAATTTTGCTATGATTTTTAGATTTGCTTTTCTCTAATTGTTGAACGCTTACGATTTACCTTTGATCTAACAAATTATTATGAGGCTATATCATCAATATATAATGTTAATATTTTTTTCATTCTTTAGTTAGCCGAGAGGCTCATAAGTCGAATCAATCAGTCATTGGTAAAAGGAGTAGAACGCAACCCTCGAGAGAGGACGACGTAACTCTTCCGGATTGGAGTAAAATCCAATAGCAAGGTTCACTTCCTAAAGCTAGTCTTAGGTGATGCGATTTGAGAACGAAAGTTCGGTCGATACACCTAAGCTTAGTTGAACCAAATCCTCGAAAGAGGAGTGTTCATGCAGCAGGAACCTTCACGGTCAAAGCCTCTTCAACAAGTGAATTGCATTGCTACTTTTATTTCGTAATTTTAAAAATCTGAGGTGACTCAATGATCAGGTACTAGTTTTAAACCATCGATTTAATTCCGTTAGCATTTCTTTTAGTTTTTGCTATTTGCAAACAAACCAACCCAATTTTCTATTGATAAAATAATAGCAATTTTCAAAGTAGAATTACTCAACCACCCCGAGTCTAATACGACCTTGGTTTTATAAACATATACAACTTTCGATACGTTACACTTGTTGTTGTCATTTGCGGATATAGTTTGCTCATCAACCATCTTAGAGGTGGGCGAGGCCCAACCCACCGCTTCCGTTTGCCACTACGGAAGTATCCTGGGAGTTTTGCTAGCTCCAAAAAGGGGAACTACAGGTCTGTGCGCATAGAGTCGTAGTGTGTGAGTTGCACTTGTATGAACATAACATTAAACTGCATACCTTGCATGACATGGCATAAACATTGCATTTCAACCCTTACCCCTATCGTATAAATTGGTTATGGGACTTTTTAAGGGGGAGAAAAAGGACAAGAAGTAAAAGAAGAAGGTAACCGAGGAGGAGGAAGGAGATGAGAGAATAGAAACAATTCGGCAGATCAAAAAGGAGAAAACCACGCTATCCGACGGTGTGAAGAACATCTCCGCTTCCCAGGGAGCCCAGCTAGTTAATGATACGGAAGACTGCACGACCTCGGTCATTGCCTTACGGACTGGTATGTCTAAACCAGCCGTGAGACAGCTTGAATTCTTTCCTTTACCTGCTCCTCGACCTAGGTCTCCAAAAGAGCGATGTGAGATTGTCATTATTGAAACGGATGCCATCCTCGTTAGTAATGCTGAATTAAAAAGGAGAAGAACAGAAGAAGAGAGAATGCAAAAAAGGGAGTTGGAAAGAATGAACCTGGAGCGCTTTAGGGGTTCGGACCGCCTTTTGCTAACCACTGACAATGCAGTCTCAAAAGATGTTGAGAATGCTTTGCGTGAAAACGATCTTAATTTCTTTCCAAGTATTCTCTTTCCGCGAGCTCTTTCATTCTTGAGTTATTTGTAATTGAGCTAACAATTTTTAGCTTCTAATCGCAGATACTGGTGGGGTCGATATAAACCCTGAAGAAGGGGAAATACAACAACAACAACTGATGATTCCTCCTCAGCTCGTTGATGTCCTTAAGACTATATTTGAGGATGTCAAAAAATGCAAGCTCGGAAGCGGGCACATGACGACCAACTCCGGGCTCTGACCGCTGATTTTGAGGACAAGCTGCGTGCAAAAGAAAAGCTAGTCTGCGAAGAGGGCGATCTGAAGATTGCCGATCTCACCAGGGTGATTCAGGGGGCGGAGAAGGATGTGATGAGCCCCAATTATTTACACATTTTTGGACTCATCTGGGCTAGTTTTCCTGCATTTGTACTTCAGTTTTTGTCCATATTCGACTTGTTCATGCTTTTATTTGAAGTACATGTTTAGGCCCGTTGTTGTGTGCAATTGCGCATTTTATTGTTGGTGGTAAGCACGTTGTGCTCCCCATTGTATTTTTCTCATTTTGTTGGTGCTGGAAGTGTATTCCCACATTGTGCTTTGGCTGTGAATAAGGGAAGATCTTGTTGGAGCATGCGTCTCGCACTCCTCCGGTTTGATAATAACAAAGTCCCATTTTGTATTTGATTCTATTTTTATTAATGGTGTGCAGATAACAGGTATGTGATGTTCACATTGCTGCTGGAGCTAAAATTGCATGTGGGAAAAATCCACTGTCAGAAAATTCCGACAGCCACTGTCGCCCAGGCGACAGCAGAGAAGTTACAACTACTTCCCTCCATGGCAGATCGACGAAAGACAGTTTTGCGCTGTCGGAATTCCGACATCGATGTCGCCCAGGCGACAGCTCCACGATTCCACCAACTGCCCACGACTTCACCCACGACAGCGGCGGTTTTGCGCTGTCGGAAATCCGACATCGATGTCGCCCCAGCGACAGCTCCACGATTCCAGCAACTGCCCACACGACGGCTCGACAGCACGACCGAGGCAGTTTGGCGCTGTCGGAAATTTCCGACAGTGACTGTCGCCCAGGCGACAGTGAAAGTCTATAAAATGGTGCCTTTGGTTCGTGCATTCCAAGCTTTTGAGATTTCCAGTCCCTACCTGAGTGCATACGAACCAGAGAGCTCCAGAACCTCCTCAACTCCTAATTGTGAAAAGAAGGATTGAAGATTGAAGACGAGATCGGGCGCGCCACTCCATCAACGATGATCTCGAGGCTTCAACAATCCATTCAGAGATCTGAATTTCTAGGGAGTTGACTTTTTCATATTGTATTTCATTTACTCATATTTCATTTTGTATTGGGGAAGAAATCGTCGTCTTGCGTGCGGCGTCTAAGTTCTTGCGTGGCTTAGGGGAAAATCGCTTCCTTGTGCGGAGCGTCCAAGTCCTTGCGTGGCTTGGTGGGAAATCGTGGCCTTGTGTGCTACGTCTAGATCTTGGGAAGATCTAGAGGTTAGGCTTGGGCTTGGTCTTGGGTAAGACAAGCGATAGCCTTCCGATCCTTGGGAGAAGGATTGGTAAATCAAAAATATAGTATTTTCATTTTATCATTGTGCCTTGATCTTAAGCATTGTTAAGATCATTTTTATTTGTATGGAAATTTCATGATAAATAAAATTATGATCCTTTCACTAATCGCAAATTTGTTTGCTTAAATTTTTATCTTAAAAATTTGTGCTTAGTGTTATACAAAAATTGCTTTGTTTTAAAATTAATTTTTAAGAAACTTTTTATTAAAGTAAAATTGTCTTAAAATTATTAAGTAAAAATTACAAATTTAAACACACCCTTATTCACCCCCCCCCCCCCCCCTCTAAGGGCGTCATACGATCCAACAAGTGGTATCAGAGCTAGGTTCCTCCAAAACGGTTTTACCACCGGGAGTAATGGCGCACAACGATCACGCGTTCGTTGAGGGACAAGGAATTAGTAGGCCACCACTTTTCACGGGCACGGACTATAATTATTGGAAAACACGTATGCGTTGTTTTCTAATTGCTTTAGATATAGAAGTCTGGAATATGGTAGAAACTAGTTACACTTCTCCAACATTTGTTCTAGGAGATGTAACTATGGAAAAACCCAAAGACAAGTGGGATGATAATGATAAATTAAAATGCAAAAACAATGCAAAGGCCATGAATGCCTTATTTTGCGCACTAGATCGCACTGAGTTTAATAGAGTCTGTGCTTGTGATACTGCTTTTGATATTTGGAATCTTTTAGAAATTACTCATGAAGGTACTTCGCAGGTAAAGGATTCAAAGCTATTTCAATTGGAGTCAGAGTTCGAAAGATTCAAAATGGAGGTGGATGAAGAAATTGACACAATGTACACACGATTCACTAAAATCGTGAACGATTCAAAGGTGTTGGGTAAGGTTTTTTCAAATGGAGATTTAGTTAGAAAAATCTTAAGATCACTTCCCCCGAAGTTCAATCCAAAAGTGACTGCAATTTCTGAGTCACATGATCTTAAGACCTTACAATTGGAAAGTCTCATTGGGAATCTAAAAACCCATGAAGTTGAGTTGAAGATTCAAAGCCAAGAGTATAATTTGGAGCCCAAAAAAAAAAGCTTGGCGTTGAAATCTAAAAAGGAAATTGAGAGTGAGACTGAAGAAAGTGATGAAGATGAAGAAGGACTGTTTGTGAGAAATTTTAAGAAGTTTATGAGAAATCCGGAGAGGAGAAACTCATTTAAAAAGTTTTTCAAAAAGAAGGATTTTGCCTACCAAAAAGGCAAAGGAAAAATGGAGAATGAAGAGGAGCGTCCGCCACCGGAGTGCTACCATTGCAAGAAGATTGGTCATATCAGAAGTAAGTGCCCAAAATATCTGAAATAGCAAAAAGCAAAGAGGCACGATAAAAGTTACAAGAAGAAAGTGTTAAAGGCAGAGACTTGGGATGATTCTTCGTCTGGTGAAGAAAGTGATCCCTCAACACAGGAGGAAGAGGAGGCTAATCTATGTTTGATGGCAAAAGGGAACATTACATCTGATGACGACTGCAGTGTCCAAAGCGACACTGAGGTAACGCCTCCATCTTATGATGAGTTATATTCTGAATTTATGAAAACATGCAAAGTTTTGGATAAATGCTTAAAGGAAATTGATTTTTTAAAATCTGAAAATAAAGGCCTTTTAAAAGCAAATAAAAAACTATCAAATGAGTTGGAATCTATTGGGAAGGAGAAGGTATTTTGTCAAGAGTGTGATCATTCTTCGACAAGGATAAAAGAACTTGAAACTACTATTTCTAAGTCCGATCAAAAATTTGATCTACTTGTAAAAGAAAAAAGGGACCTAGAAAAAGTTGTTAAAACCTCTCATTCTCAATTAGAGAATTATAAGAAAACTTTTGCAAATAGGTGTGGCATGATAGTAAAAGAAAATTCAATTTTAAAATCCAAAGTAAATGAGTTGAACATGGCAATTGGGAAATTTGGTGTTGGGAAAAAATCTCTGGATATGCTTTTAGCCAACCAATGCCATGGTACAGCAAAATTTGGACTAGGATACATTTCTGGAAGCTCTGGAGGCTGTCGGAAATTTCCGACAGCTACTGTCGGAACCGGCGACAGCTCCAGGTTCAGAAATCTTATTTCTAAAAATACAAATTTTTCTAAGTCCACACATAAAGATGCTTCCACCAGCAAGAGTCCAGAGAAACCATTGAAAAATGGTTCCTCACCATTCATTGTGTGTACCAAATGTCATCGATTTGGTCACATCTCGGGCTCATGTTGGAAGAAAGGAAAAGCTACTATTAAACAAATCTGGGTACCTAAGGCGTCCACCTATACAATGGGATCGACCACTTGGGTAACCAGATCTTTACTCTCATCATCTTTTTAGGTATGCGTGCAGGCTAGGAACAAGAAAGACGTGTGGTATTTGGACTCTGGATGTTCAAAACACATGACGGGCGATAAATCAAAGTTCCTTAGCCTGGAGATGAAGAAAAGTGGAACAGTGACATTTGGAGATAATGGAAAGGGTAAAGTCAATGGCATTGGAGTAGTAGGTAACGAAGAATTTAAAATTTCAAATGTTTTATATGTTAAAGGTTTGAAACATAATTTAATTTCTATTAGTCAACTATGTGATAAAAATCTAAATGTTTTATTTGACTCTAGCTCAAACCTTTGCAAAATTATTGATTCTAAAACAAACGAAATCGTACTTACTGCACCAAGAATAAACAATGTCTATACGATCACTTTTCATGATTTATCTCATTCTACACTTAAATGTTTCATTTCAAAGAATGATGAACTTGAATTATGGCATAGGAGACTAGGACATTCTAGTGCTAAACGCATAGTAAAGCTTTCTAAAAATAAAATAATAAAAGGATTACCAAATTTGAATGGAAAGCTATCCTCATTATGTTCACCATGCCAAAAGGGAAAATTTACAAAATCATCTTTTAAAAGCAAAAATGTCATTTCTACCACTAGACCTTTGAATTTATTACATATGGACTTGTTTGGTCCAATTTCTACACAAAGTCTAGGAGGTAGAAAATATACGTTTGTTATTATTGATGATTATTCTAGATTTTGTTGGACTTTGTTTTTATATTCAAAATCTGATGCTTTTGATGAATTTGTAAAACTAATTTCACGTATTCAAAATGAAGTTGATCTAAAGGTAAAATGCATTAGATCAGATCATGGAGGAGAGTTCGATAATGAAAAATTTATTTCATATTGTAATGATTTTGGGATAAAACATGAATTTTCCGCTCCACGCACACCACAGCAAAATGGTGTAGTGGAGAGGAAAAATAGAACACTCCAAGAATTAGGACGTACTATGCTTTGTGAATTTAAATTGCCAAAATATTTTTGGGCCGAAGCAGTTAGTACGGCATGTTATATTATTAATCGTGTCATGATTCGTCCCACATTACAATTAACTCCTTATGAAATTTATTTTCAAAGAAAACCAAATGTATCTTACTTTAAAGTGTTTGGTTGTAAATGCTTTATTTTGAATACAAAAGATAACTTAGGCAAATTTGATGAAAAATGTGATGAAGGAATTTTCATTGGTTATTCTTCAACTAGCAAGGCCTATAGAGTTTATAATAAGAGAACAAAAATAGTTGAAGAATCTATTCATGTTAGGTTTGATGAGTTTGCTTCATGTGTAGAAAGGAAAATTACAGGAAAAGAAGATGAACTCCTTCCCACGGTGGAGAATGATGAAGAAGAACTTGGAGAAAATGAAGAAGAAAAAGGAGAAGAAAGAGAAGAAGAAAGAGGAGAAGAAGATAGAGAAGAAGAAGAAAGAGAAGGGTATGTACCTCCAACCGAGCTACAATTCTCAAAAGATCATCCGCAAGAACTTGTTATTGGAGAACCATTATGTGGGGTACGTACGCGTTCTAGTTTAAATGAAACCTTTTCAAATTTATGTTTTGTCTCAAATATCGAACCAAAAGATGTTGCCACCACTTTAAATGATGAATCTTGGTTTCTAGCTATGAATGAAGAACTTAATCAATTTGAAAGAAATAAAGTTTGGATTCTTGTTGATAGACCTAGTGATCATCCAGTGGTAGGAGTCAAATGGATTTTCAAAAACAAATTAGATAGTGACTCTAGGGTCACTAGAAACAAAGCTAGGCTTGTAGCGAAAGGATATAATCAAATTGAAGGGGTAGATTTTGATGAAACTTTTGCACCCGTAGCACGATTGGAAGCAGTTAGAATTTTTGTTGCATTTGCTAGCCATAAAAGATTTAAATTATTGCAAATGGATATTAAAATTGCATTTTTAAACGGGTTGATTAAAGAAGAAGTTTATGTTGAACAACCCCCAGGATTTATAAATGAAAAATTTCATAATCGCGTATATAGATTGCTAAAAGCTTTGTATGGTTTAAAACAAGCACCACGAGCATGGTATGATAGATTGACTATATATTTATTACAAAATGGTTTTAAAATGGGTGGTGTTGATTGTACACTCTTCATTAAACAAGTAAATGATGATTTAATTGTTTTACAAATTTATGTTGATGATATTATTTTTGGAGCCACTAATGAAGAGTTGTGTAACTATGTTGTAAAAATGATGGAAAGTGAATTTGAGATGAGTATGGTAGGGGAATTAAAATATTTCTTAGGATTTCAAATTGTTCAAAAACATGATGGAGTTTTTATTAACCAATCAAAATATATTCATGATGTCTTAAAACGATTTGGATTTGAAAATCTCAAACAAGCAAATACTCCTATGAGTGTATCTTTAAAATTAGGAAAAGATGAAACTGGAATATCAATAGATCAAACTTTATATAGAGGCATGATAGGTTCACTTTTATATTTGACTGCTTCTAGACCGGATATTATGTTTTCAGTTTGTTTATGTGCTAGATTTCAAGCCGATCCCAAAGAATCACATTTAAAAGCGGTAAAAAGAATTTTTAGATATTTAATTGGCACATCTAAACTTGGTTTGTGGTATCCTCATAGCGATGATTTTACACTTTTTGGTTATTCTGATTCTGATTACGCCGGTTGTTCACTAGATAGGAAAAGCACTAGTGGCACTTGTCACTTTTTAGGCCCTTCACTCATTTCATGGTCGAGTCGGAAACAGAATTCTGTTGCCCTCTCAACCACCGAAGCCGAATACATCGCACTGGGTAGTTGTTGTGCACAAGCCCTTTGGATGAAACAAACCTTAGAAGACTTTAATATTAAACAACAAACTATTGAATTATGGTGTGATAATAAAGTGCAATTGATTTAACACACAACCCGGTCCATCATTCAAGGTCTAAGCATATTGATGTGAGACATCATTTTATTAGAGATCATATTAAAAATAACCACATAAAAATTTCATTTATAGGCACGGATAATCAACTAGCGGATATATTCACTAAACCTTTACCGGATTCCCGTTTTTCTATGCTTAGGCTAGAATTGGGAATTCTAGACATTTCACAATGAATATATCACTTTTTAAAGCCTATAACAAAAAAAAAAAAAATTTATTATCACAAAACATAAAATACAAAAATGCCAAAATTATAAAAACCAAAACATCAAATTTTAAAAAAAAAAAACCCCTTAACAAAATTCATCATCATTCATATTACATCAATATTGTTCAAATAAAAACAGTAGAAACAACTTAAGGATCAAGTTCATTAAACAAAAACAGAAATTTAAAAGAAGTTCACTGTCGCCCAGGCGACAGTGGATGTCGGAATTTTCCGACATCTCCCAGCAGCAGCAGCAACACAAACCTACTCTGAATCTTCATAACCAGCCCCGCTGCTCTCTGGACAATCTTCTGGAGGTCCTCGTCTCACGGCTTTGCCACGACGAGTCTGCCTCACCGATTGGCGTGGCGGCTCCTCGTCCGGAACTTGCCATTCTGCCTCCTCCTCCGGCGTTGGCTTCAACTTCAGACCTTTGACGAGAAACTTCATAAATTTCTGCATTCGACTACGATCCTTTTTCACTTCCTTTTTGTGATCCTCTAACGAATCACGCAAATCATCAATGGATTCCCTTAGTGATCCTGCCCTAGAAATGCTCGGCTCTCTAATCTCAATTCCCGGTTGAGCTTTTCTCTGCGGCTTCTTCCCTTTCATTGAACCCGTAAAATAAATTTCCGGATAACAATCATCAAGATACGAATCTTGCACAATCCATCCATACTTCTTATAAAGTACACGCTGAATTACCAACCCCATTGGCAGCGTATGCACCTTCACCCATCTTGGATGTTTCAATCTGTACGTATACCTAATCTGGGAGAGTATGAAGTCTGCCATATCAAAAGGCTCATCCTCCATAATATAGTACGTAAAGAGGGTCAACTGCGCAGTAATGCTTCTTGTGTCTCCACTCTTCAACATCACCGAATTCCTTAATATATCTTGGACTAAGTAAGCATCCGGTGTAAGTGAGGTAACTTCAGTGGTAAGAGTTTTCTTCTGATTCCCATGTAAACTCATGTTTACTAGGGTCCAATCTCTATCCTTCCGATAATTCTCCACTATATCAGGCATATTCTCACTCATCACTAGTCCAAATTCCTCTCGTAGATCAACATGTGTTATTTCCACATGTTGAACTTGGATCCTTGATCTCACACCTCCATCCAATTCCGTAACATTTGGGTCTTCCAAATGGTTATAAAATTCACGAATTAAAAAGGATGAAAACCCCTCTGGTGAGATTATTGAGAGAATACCTGCCTTCGCAAGACGATCATAAATATGATCATGTTTTGGCAAATCAAATTCGATGTATTTGGACACCCCAACAATAGCCTTCTCCACTCCGGAATAAACTTGATATGAAGTATGTGCATCTTCCGAAGTACTCTTTCGAGCTTTGGAGCTGGAAGCCATTCTGCAATAAAATACAAAAATTTTGCTTAAAACAGATTTTTTATTGTGCACTGGAACACTGTCGCCCAGGCGACAGTGGCTGTCGGAAATTTCCGACAGCCCTCCAAGTGATTTTATCTCAGAATTTTTCCTAAAACTTCCAGATCTACTCATACTAAATGTTATTTCAACATCAAGTTTTAAAAAAAATTTTAATCTATTTTTTTAAATTATCAAATTCTACAAATCTTTCACTATTCAACATCTTCCATCTTCTTCTCTAACCTAGATCTACAAAATTTTTTTTGAATGCACAAATGAAAACCTTTATCACAAAATCAAGAGAAATTTCACAAAGCTAGACATTTAAGCAAAGATCCACCAAGATCCTATAGTTTTAAAACGAGATCTACATTTTATTCAAATCAAAAATTTCCAAACCTCCACCATTAATCAAAAATCAACATGAAAACTATTTTTTCCTTCTTCTCTACTATCAAAATTAAAAAGCCCTAAAAATTTGGAGTTAAAAACACAAAATCAAAAAAACCCATACCTTGGATCTAGGGTTGTCGCCGACTTCCGACAGCCTTCCTCTCGTTTTTCTCTCCAGGAAATGATGCACAATGTGTTTTGACTCGGTCCTCAGCCCTATTTATATTTTTCACTGTCGCCCAGGCGACAGTGGCTGTCGGAAATTTCCGACAGCTACAATTTTCACAAAACTCCAATTTTAGGCCTCTTTTATGATCTACAATAGTTATATGTCATTATTAATGCTTCATCTCATGACTTGATGACAAACCATGTGATATTTATTTTAAATAAAATGACTTACATGTTTATATGATTTCATTTTCAAGCTATCATCGTATTGACATTTCTACTTAGTTGTTTAGACCATTGGAAATTGTTTTCGCATGCCTCTAAGTATGAGAAATTGTTTATCTATCATAATGAGCTATCACGTTCACCTCTTTTGATCAATACGTCTGATTTTATTTAATATATACATGGATCATATTTGCTTTAACATAATCAAATAGCACTTCTTAAAAACAACTTTCACCCTTGATTTGTTAGCACAACAAAATATACACCATCTTTTGCGATTCAAGTGAATTCGGAGATCCTTGGTCAATAAAAAAAAATATTATCAATATATCAAAATTACGATATCACATCTGTGATCTCAAAAAAAATATTATAAAATAAAGACAAGGATACTCCACCAAGCACTACTTACCCTCCTGATAAGTCTTAATGAGCATTGTGAGGTTAAGCACCTTGGAAAGAATTGCAAAGTGTCTTGAGCAAAAGAAAATGGTTTTTCTATTCATCTTGTGCTATATCTTCAAAGTCGAAGTTGCCTTTATAAGCTTTTATTATGTTCAACATTTTAATGATCATGTAAATTAAATGACTTCATATGTTTGATCTAAGTATCACATGTACACATCATTATGTTATATAAACATTCCTCTCATGAGAATTGGACCGAAAATATTCCATATATCTATACACTATTGTGTCTTTCTATGATACTTTAAAATGATCTTACTCATGTTCAAGTTATTTTCTTTCATTACTTCATATGGCTATACCGTCCCTTCATGAGCTTGTTCATACTATGGCATATTCCTATTATTTCAAGGGCTTCTATCATTACCATCAAATTACTTCCGCTTACTCTATCTTTCTATATTCGATGTATCTTCCTTTTCGAACTACTCTCTTCTCTACTATTCACTTTTGCTAATACCAAAAGGGGGAGAATTAAGTATAAAAAGAAAAATCAACAATCAACAATCTATTCCACCTAAATAGACTGCACCTAAATATTCCACCTACACAATACATCATATATTTAGGGGGAGCTTTTATTTAGGGGGAGCATTCATTTAGGGGGAGCTTTTATTTAGGGGAGCTTTTATTTAGGGGGAGCATTCATTTAGGGGGAGCTTTCATTTAAAGGGAAATTATTTATTTTTTTAAGAAATATATATAATGTTAATTTCGAGCACACACCAAAGGTTAAAATCAACAATCTAAATAGACATGATTTATTTTTTATACGGATTTGTTATTATCAAAAGGGGGAGATTGTTGGAGCATGCGTCTCGCACTCCTCCGGTTTGATAATAACAAAGTCCCGTTTTGTATTTGATTCTATTTTCATTAATGGTGTGCAGATAACAGGTATGTGATGTTCACATTGCTGCTGGAGCTAAAATTGCATGTGGGAAAAATCCACTGTCGGAAAATTCCGACAGCCACTGTCGCCCAGGCGACAGCAGAGAAGTTACAACTACTTCCCTCCACGGCAGATCGACGAAAGACAGTTTTGCGCTGTCGGAATTCCGACATCGATGTCGCCCAGGCGACAGCTCCACGATTCCACCAACTGCCCACGACTTCACCCACGACAGCGGCAGTTTTGCGCTGTCGAAAATCCGACATCGATGTCGCCCCAGCGACAGCTCCACGATTCCAGCAACTGCCCACACGACGGCTCGACAGCACGACCGAGGCAGTTTGGCGCTGTCGGAAATTTCCGACAGTGACTGTCGCCCAGGCGACAGTGAAAGTCTATAAAATAGTGCCTTTGGTTCGTGCATTCCAAGCTTTTGAGATTTTCAGTCCCTACCTGAGTGCATACGAACCAGAGAGCTCCAGAACCTCCTCAACTCCTAATTGTGAAAAGAAGGATTGAAGATTGAAGACGAGATCGGGCGCGCCACTCCATCAACGATCATCTCGAGGCTTCAAAAATCCATTCAGAGATCTGAATTTCTAGGGAGTTGACTTTTTCATATTGTATTTCATTTACTCATATTTCATTTTGTATTGGGGAAGAAATCGTCGTCTTGCGTGCGGCGTCTAAGTTCTTGCGTGGCTTAGGGGAAAATCGCTTCCTTGTGCGGAGCGTCCAAGTCCTTGCGTGGCTTGGTGGGAAATCGTGGCCTTGTGTGCTACGTCTAGATCTTGGGAAGATCTAGAGGTTAGGCTTGGGCTTGGTCTTGGGTAAGACAAGCGATAGCCTTCCGATCTTTGGGAGAAGGATTGGTAAATCAAAAATATAGTATTTTCATTTTATCATTGTGCCTTGATCTTAAGCATTGTTAAGATCATTTTTATTTGTATGGAAATTTCATGATAAATAAAATTATGATCCTTTCACTAATCGCAAATTTGTTTGCTTAAATTTTTATCTTAAAAATTTGTGCTTAGTGTTATACAAAAATTGCTTTGTTTTAAAATTAATTTTTAAGAAACTTTTTATTAAAGTAAAATTGTCTTAAAATTATTAAGTAAAAATTACAAATTTAAACACACCCTTATTCACCCCCCCTCTAAGGGCGTCATACGATCCAACAGATCTCTATTTTGCCTGAATTCATGTATGCATGAATCGCACGGTCGTGCGTTTTCCTTGACGCACGGACGGCTTCGGTCGTGCGCTCATGATGGCCGGCAAAATGGCGATTTGACTTTGGTCGTGTGTTTTTACGCACGGGCAGATTCGCCCGTGCGTGAGTAAAATGCACGGGCGCGCACTTTCCTCCTTCTCCGGCAAGCCTGCTGTGCTTAAGTTTCGCACGGTTCACGCACGGTCGTGCGTTCGACCGCGTGTCACCAATTTTCTGATCTTTTTCTATAAAAGCTGCAACTTTCAACCTAAACGGGGAGAGACCGTACACGCCTTTGAGCTGTGCCATTTTCGCCACTTCCACTGAGGTTTCGTCCCTTTAGGCCTCCTCCATCATCAACAAGCTCAAAAGAGAGGGTTTCAACCCTACATCCACCAAGATCCAAGGAGAAGGAAGCTAGGTCGTTTCCGGATCGTGACACGAAGAAGACAGGCCATTGGAGGGTAGTGGCAGCCTTCTCTACCTCGGACGCAGTTGAGGACCGAGCTTGGACGCGGATGATGAGTCTCCATTATATACATGTTTTAGGACTCATTTAGGCTTATTATCATGCATAGGTACTGCATATTAGGTGGATTATCGCTCATATTAGATTAGTAGTTCATTTGCGTAGATAGTACCTTCCAAAGCCTTATTCTGTGTGTTATCTTGGATGCTCCCCTTTTATTCTTTTTGGTGCATATTTTATGTCGCTGGGGAGCTTTGTTTCTATGCCCCAGCGGGTATGTTTGAGTTTTCATGCAGGTTCATGGGTCGTGTGATGTTCGGAGTTTGTTTAGGAGCAGTTTATGCGTGAAATGCCACTGATTGTGCGTTTCCTTCACGCACGATCAGTTGATCGTGCGCATTCATCTGCTGCCCAAAAACAGCTTCGGAGTTTGGTCGTGCGTTTGCTACGCATGATCATGCGCACGGTCGTGCGATTTATTATTTTCCGTAGTTTTTCCTTGCAGGTTTCCGGCTACAACGCGCACGATCACTAGCGGCCCAGTGCGTACGACCCCTGGTCGTGCGCCACTGGTCATGCGCACTATTTATTCCAGCGCTTATTTATAGCCCGGCTCCACAATTTTAGGGCAGATACTAATACCGGGGCGCGATTAGCCCGCCGTTTTGGGCGATTTTCATCCCATCTTCATCTCCATTCCATTTTGATCATCTGGGAGACTCCTCCAGCGATCAAGAGTTGTTTCTCTACCATCGGGGAGCCCTTCCGGCCGTCAGCAAAGCTTTCCTAGTGAGCGTTCTTCAAGTTATTGCGGAGAAAGTGGAGATCACCGGAGAAAGTGATAGATCTCCGGCACCGGAAGCACCCCTCGACCGAGATCGGAAGCGGATTGACAACTCGCTATTCCGGCCGTGACCGACGGCTCTCCTTCTTGAGTGGTTTTCTCTTAACTTATCTTGTTATAACTAGTTGAATATTTGTGTAATGAACTTGAATGATTTGTTTGTCTATGAATGAATTATCTGGTGTTTACATAATCTCCTTTGTATTGCTCTGTGTTGCGTCCGCCTCCACTCCACTCCACTTCCACACACACGTTCTAGCTAGCTCACTCTAGCAAAATCTAGAGGTGAGAGTGAAGAGGTGCTTTCGACCCTCATCAAAGCCCCGCACTGTGGCCATTTCACCCACATACCGAAGCACGACATCGCAGCCGCTGCACTCACCCTCACTTTGCGAAGAGGTGTGTGCGACCCTCAATCGTCACAGTTACTTTCCGTCCACGCACCTTCCGAAGCACGGCATCGGGGCCGTTGCATACATCCCGCCCTGCGAAGCGGAGTTTTGACCCGCATCTCTTATTTCTGCAATAGTCTAGATCACCCATCACAAAGCCCTTGTTTTTTACTTTCTTTCACTCGTCATAACAATCGCCTCACTCCATTTTCTTATCACCACATCCTGCATTCCTTGAGAGATCGATACTTGGGGATAACTTCCCATTTTTCTTACTTGAGCGATCGGTGCACTGCCGTCGTATCGCATTTCGTGCCTGCTAATTAGCAGTGCCAAAATTGCGCATCAAGTTTTTGGCGCCGTTGCCGGGGAATGCAGGCGTGATGAGATGTTGTTTGTGAGTCGATTATTTTCGAGTGAGTCTTTTATTCTTTTTAATTTATTCCTTTTCATGCTATTTTTTTTCTATATCATGTGGGCGCATTTGAATATCCGATGTCGTTGGTGTGGGGACACATCCAAGCTAGTGATAGGTGTCCCAAGGAGTATGGTGTTGTTCAGAAACCGTACGGAGCCCATAAGTCTTTTGGCTACTCTACTGCACCTTCGTTATCACACCTTCACACGGCTGCCGCACCTTTTGTGCCAGCAAAGCCGGCAAAGCAGTGCCTATTTTGCAAAAGTAAAAGCACTCCTTGAAGGACTGTGCTGCTTATCTTCGCGAATTGGCGGATGACGATGAGCCGGATATCCGGATCGTCCCATCTTCAAATTCTGCGAGCACAGCTTCTTCCTCTGATTATGTGTCACTTCCACCTTCACCTTTTGAAGGCTTGGGAATAGACACGTACGTCAGTGTCCCTCATGACTCTGTTTCTGACGCGACACCCCATACTTCTTCGGTTCATGTACCACTTCGCGTGGATTTGTGCCCTTGCGTGGAGAGTGAGCCCGAACTCTTACGAAGCACGTCCTCTCCCGCCACGCACGAAATTACATCTGTTGCTGATGTTTTTATTGAGGTCACTTTGCGGGATGTTGCGGACCTGCGCATCTGGTGCCCACTCTCATGGAGGAGGACAGCCTTGATTGTGTTGAAGCAACTTCTTCGGTCCAGTGCGAGGAAGTCCAAGTTATAGAGGAGGCCATTGCGTGCGCTGTGGAGTCTAGCGAAATATTCGATGATATCATCAGTTTGTCATTGTCGCACCCCATGGGGGATGAAGCCGGGATTGTCCCCTCAGATGAGAATTCTTTTAGTTTTTCTTCCAATTTATTTCCTGACCCCCTTTCTTTATGTACAAGGATGCAGGATGCCCCTCCTCCGGTTGATCAGACCTTATGCATGGAGGAGCTGAAAGCCTGGCGGGATGAGGAAGATACAGTGAAGGAACATCTTGTTTCCTCATCTTCATTGGTGCTTCCCCTTGAGGATTGGTTACAAGGGGGCAAGCGGTTTTTCTTTGAAGATATAATACTGGAGGAGAAGAAGAGAGCGAAAAAGGAGGAGATTTGGGGTTGGAGGCTGAGCACCTTACTTATTTTCCACCCCTACTACCAGGTCCCCGGACCTTTTTCTTTCATCAGCTGTTACTACTTCAAATCAACTTATAGCTGATTTGTTTTGAGCTTGTAATAATACTTAGGATTTATTGACCTTTGCTCATTCCTAGACTTTATAAACTGCTTTAATACAGGTATTTGGTCCACCTTTAAGGACGTTAAACAAAAGGGCTTCTTGGGAGATAACCCATGGGAACCACCCGGTTCCGTTGGCTTGATTTAATCTCTATCATGTTTTGTTTGCTTTTGCTTTTGTTTTTAGCTATGCAGGTGTGAACCTGATTGGATGAAGAGGAGGAGATCATTGAAGAAGGATTATACCGCTCTTCTGGCATGCTCTTAGGAGCATAGGTACTCTTAACCCAGCTCTTAGTTTGCTTCAAAAGATTATATTTTCTTGTGTTTCAATGCAAGTCTGGGGGGAGCGAGCCTGTGCTTACGCCACACGCACATGCATGCTAGAATGTTGTGTTAGGAAATTTATATTTATTGTCTCATTGCATAACACACACCACATGCATTTTATTTTTACTCGTGCGCAATTATCGTGTAAGTGCTTGATGTATATGTTTAGAAGTTTGATTGTTAGTTTAGGATTGTGTGGCTGAACAGGATGTGACCCGTGCGGTGCTACTAGTAGAGCGCTCACGCAGCTTAAAAATTCACGTAGAATAGATTTAATTACAAAGTTATAGTTTTATTTACTTCATTTGTGTAATTACTTAATACTCTACTCAAACGGTGAATTTGGTGAATCTAGCGGTAGCCCTAGGTCGAGTGTAGAAGAGCTGTTAGCCTCGTGTTGTTCGAGTTGGAAGGAGAGGAGACCTCGCTCGGTGGTTAAGAACTTGCCCCAAGCTATTTTCAAAATGAGTGCGTTGTATGATCTTGTTGGGAGCATGACGTAGGCCATCATTTTGTCTGGTTGAGCTTTGATTTCCCAACCTAACATCATCCTTTGCTAGCCCCATTGAACCTTACCCTTCCTATTTGTTAAACTCCATTAATCGTTCACCAAGGCCCCATATCCTAACCTAAAACGTACTAGAGTCAAGATTTGAAACTTATACATATTGATGATGATGGTGCGAAGCGGAGAACAAATATGTGGTTGTGTGATGTGGTGTGTGCGTGCAGAAAAAAGATGATGAGATTGAAATTTTTTTTTTTGATTGATCCTAAATTATGTCTCTATGGATCTAAAAAAGGAGTAAAAGATCTCTAAAAAGAATCGAACCACAAGTGTGGTAGTCTCGCGCACACCATAGTGCTTAAATGAAGTCTGGGGGAGTGTGCTTCAAGGTGAAGATGTTAAGGTTGAGTTTTGTTCATTTTTCAGAGGTTGAGTGCGTTTAGCCTACGTTCTTCTACTTCATTATCGTACCTTAACCCAAGCCCAAGTCTAACCTAAAAGTCCTACTGATTCTTGATGAGATCGTCTCAGGCAGTGGAGAAGGTGTGAAAGGGCAAGCTTATGAGCATCGACCTTGATGGATTTCTTAGAGAGCTCTTTCTTGAGATCCAATTTGAACAACGCTCACCTCAGCAGCTCACGCTATTTTCCCTAGGGCGTGACGTTACGATTCACCAATAATTCACCTTAGAGTAGTGGTATTTTGTATTTTACACTTGTAGAAGTTCTTAAAATATACTCTTTGTTTTAAAATCTTTTCTACTTTATTTTCACGCTCGTTAGTCTTTACTTCCCATCGTGTTTCGCCTGCACAGTTGCTTCCTTAACGTTCATTTTTCTACCATAGGATCGAGTGTTTGCCCGAGACGTGCAAACGAGTAAGTCTGGGGGTGTGATGAGTCTCCATTATATACATGTTTTAGGACTCATTTAGGCTTATTATCATGCATAGGTAATGCATATTAGGTGGATTATCGCTCATATTAGATTAGTAGTTCATTTGCGTAGATAGTACCTTCCAAAGCCTTATTCTGTGTGTTATCTTGGATGCTCCCCTTTTATTCTTTTTGGTGCATATTTTATGTCGCTGGGGAGCTTTGTTTCTATGCCCCAGCGGGTATGTTTGAGTTTTCATGCAGGTTCATGGGTCGTGTGACGTTCGGAGTTTGTTTAGGAGCAGTTTATGCCTGAAATGCCACTGATCGTGCGTTTCCTTCACGCACGATCAGTTGATCGTGCGCCTCTGGTCGTGCGCGTTCATCTGCTGCCCAAAAATAGCTTCGGAGTTTGGTCGTGCGTTTGCTACGCACGATCGTGCGCACGGCCGTGCGATTTATTATTTTCTGTAGTTTTGCCTTGCAGGTTTCTGGCTACAGCGCGCACGACCACTAGCGGCCCAGTGCGCACGACCCCTAGTCGTGCGCCACTGGTCGTGCACACTATTTATTCCAGCGCTTATTTATAGCCCGGCTCCGCGATTTTAGGGCAGACAGCAATACCGGGGAGCGATTAGCCCGCCATTTTGGGCGATTTTCATCCCATCTTCATCTCCATTCCATTTCGATCATCCGGGAGACTCCTCCAGCGATCAAGAGTTGTTCTCTACCATCGGGGAGCCCTTCCGCCCATCAGCAAAGCTTTCCTAGTGAGCGTTCTTCAAGTTGTTGCAGAGAAAGTGCAGATCACCGGAGAAAGTGACAGATCTCCGGCACCGGAAGCACCCCTCGACCGAGATCGGAAGCGGATTGACAACTCGCTATTCCGGCCGTGACCGACGGCTCTCCTTCTTGAGTGGTTTTCTCTGAACTTATCTTGTTATAACTAGTTAAATATTTGTGTAATGAACTTGAATGATTTGTTTGTCTATGAATGAATTATCTGGTGTTTACATAATCTCCTTTTTATTGCTCTGTGTTGCGTCCGCCTCCACTCCACTCCACTTCCACACACACGTTCTAGCTAGCTCACTCTAGCAAAAGCTAGAGGTGAGAGTGAAGAGGTTCTTTCGACCCTCATCAAAGCCCCGCACTGTGGCCATTTCACCCACATACCGAAGCACGGCATCGCGGCCGCTGCACTCACCCCCACTTTGCGAAGAGGTGTGTGTGACCCTCAATCGTCACAGTTACTTTCCTTCCACGCGCCTTTCGAAGCACGACATCGCGGCCGTTGCATCCATCCCGCCTTGCGAAGCGGAGTTTTGACCCGCATCTCTTATTTCTGCAATAGTCTAGATCACCCATCACAAAGCCCTTGTTTTTTACTTTCTTTCACTCGTCATAACAATCGCCTCACTCCATTTTCTTATCACCACATCTTGCATTCCTTGAGAGATCGATACTTGGGGATAACTTCCCATTTTTTTACTTGAGCGACCGGTGCACTGCCGTCGTATCGCATTTCGTGCCTACTAATTAGCAGTGCCGAAATTGCGCATCAACGGATTGACAACCCAACGTTTCCAACCGGGAATCTTCAACAAGACTTCGGATTCGGTCGATACCTTGCTCTCTCTATCTTTATATTGGTAGTTGTAGTTTGTAGATCTCTTGTATTTTGATGATGAGCACTATAAACCTTGTTATTTAGAGAATTTCATGTCTATGTGAAATTACCTTTTGTTTATATGTGTGTATGAGGTGCGCCGCCATCCATTTTCCATTCCGCCGTCATGTTCGTGTGCCGCACTAGCAATTGCTAGCGGCGTGCTTGTCGACGAGGTGCTTGCGACCCTCATTCTGTTTGCCTACTCGTCCATCCGCCCTAGCGAAGTAGCGCGTTCAAGGCCTACGTAGTCTCCATCCTGCCTCGCGAAGCATTGCATAGCGGCATTGCATAGGAGTAGTTGTAGTATTTTCTCTTTATTTCCACCAACCAAAACCCCCGTTTCCGCAACCCATCCGACATAAAGGATTCAATCTCAAGTCCTTCCTCAATAGTAAACTCCACCTTACTGTGTTCCTTCGAGATCGATACTCGGAGATTTGCTCCTCGTTTTATATTACTTGAATGATTGGTACACTGTCGTTTCGTGCCGCAGTCTTGCTACCGCCTATAGCGGTGTGCTAGATTTGCGCATCAAATTTTTGGCGCCGTTGCCGAGGACCACAGACGTGTGAGTTTTCTGGAGAGGGAGAGCTGTGAGATAAAAGTTCTTTTCCATTTGTGTATTGCATTCTTTTGTTTTATTTCTTCTTATTCTGTTTTCCTGTTTTATATTAGGTTGTTTAGTAAATTTTTGTTGGGTGTATTATTTTGCACAATAGTGTTTTCTTTTTGAATCATTTTATCTCCACACAATGTGGGCTTCGGTTAATATTCGTTGCCATTTTTGTGGAGATATATCGCATGCTAGCGATAGATGTCCAAAGGGAGATAATGGCCCTAGAACTCAAGGCCCAGTATATGGAGCACCGACTTCGTCTGGTACTCCGTATGTTGCGCGGAAGTCCTATGGCTATTCTGTCGTGTCTTTATCGTCATACTTCTTTTCGGCTTCAGCACCTGCTGTGCCAAAGAAGCCCGTAAGGCAGTGCTTATTTTGTCAGAGCACGGATCATGCCTTGAAGGATTGTGCTGCCTATCTTCACCAATTGGATGAGGATGTCGAGCCGGATATCCGGATCGTCCCGACTCCTACTTCTGGCAGCACACCTTCAACATATGGTTATGTGTCTGTGTCACCTTCATATTTTGAAGGGGATGATGTGGACACAGTCACCAGATGTGTGGCTGATCTAGGCTCAGACATGGATGAGCCCATCTCCCTTGTACATATATCACCGTGCATAGATTCGATTCTTTGTGAGGAATCGGTGCTTGACTTTTATCCAAGCCCTATTCCTCCACCTATTGTGCATTCTACTACATTTATTTCTGATAACATTGTTGAAGGTGCATCGCAAGAAGAGGTGGGTGATCTCTGTGTTGTGCATATTCCTATGGAGGAGTACAACCTTCTAGGTGAAGAGGATTTTTCCTCAGCACCGGTGGAGGAAGTCCAAATCCTGGGGAAGATCACCATTGATCCCACCGAACCTTGCGTCGTTGTCAACAATGCCGACATTATTTTACTTTCCCATCCTAATGGGAGTGAGACCGGGACCACTCCCCTGATTTTTGATTATTTATGTCATTCTTCCCCTTTATTTTGGATCCTGCTTCCCTTTCCGAGCCTATGCAGGTTGAGCCTTCACAGGTTATGCAGGAGGTGGTGCAAATTTCACCATTCAATGATGCGCACAGCTTCTTGTGTGAGGAGGTTAGTACCCCCTCCACAGAGGACATGCCATGTATTGTATTCCCCTCCTGCTGCCTCCCTGAAGATGACACCTTGCTAGGCAAGGAAATTTATTTTGGTGAAAGTAAAGTGGAGGACTCTCCCTCCGCCTCTTTATTTCTCTCTCCTCTACCTGTATCTAGCAGGTATTATTATGTAGGTAGAGGAGTGGTGGTTCTATCACCGTATCGGTACCCGCTACCGACACAGGAATTAGAATTGTTGCCTGTCCACTTCTCTTTCCATGCTCCCATTAGCTAAGACCCTCGCCTTTCTGAATAAGTCGTGCTGGGATGACAATAACCCCAGTAGTTATCTTACTTTTTTTGTCTTTTATTTTTATCGCCTACTCTAACTAGTTAGTTAGATTTTACTTTAGTTTGCTTTTGCGAAGATCACCACTTGCAGGTATTTTTTATTTGTATTGGCGGTGGTTGTGATTCTTCGTAGAGCTTCACTCCAGGCTTCCGGCATGCTTACTTGATGAGCATTGGGTACTCTCTTCCCCTAACTTTGTTTTAGAATATCTTAATGCATAGTTTAAGTCTGGGGAGACCTGTTTGTGTACCCACTCACGTGCACATTTATTTAGCATGCTAGAAGTTTTTATCTAGATTATTTTGTTCATTTTGTCTGCACACAAAGCACCCACTTAAGCGCGTACTTAACCTTTAGTGCGTCACGAGTATATCTCATTCCTTTTTGTATATGGGAAAATGATTGTGCTAGTTTTTATATTATGTAGTGGAATAAAATGTTGTCTCCGGTGTTTCTTGTCAAATACTCATGTGAGTATAGGGATTCATGTAGATTAGATTTCTTTTTATGTCATTAGCTTTATGCATTTCTATTAGTATAAATATTGTTTACTCTACTCAAATGGTGAATCCGGTGTGAATCAAACGGTAGCATAGGGATGTGTGTAAATGATTGTTAGATGTGTATTGCTCGAACCGGGAGGAAAGATAATCTTTCTCGGTGGCTAAGAACTTGCCCCAAGCGATTCTCGAAGCATAGACATAGGATGGTTCTTGTGCGTGAGAATGACGTGGGCCATCATTTTGGCCCGGTTGAGCCTTTGTGCCATTCCTATCATCTTATCCTTGTTAGCCCAGTTGTGCCTACCCGTTTCTTGATTCAGCTCCACCTTTATCTCACCAAAGCCTAAAAGCCAATCCTAGTCGCACACCCAAAATTGAGCTTTAGTTGTTTGTTATTTTCATGATTGGGGTGTTGATGTGTTGTTATATTTTGTGAAAATGTGGATGCGATTCATTGTTCATTTGCTAAAAAAAAGAAAGGAAAAGAAAAAAAACAGATGATCTTAATTGAAAAATCTTTGTAAAATTATGAGTAGAAGTAGGCGGTGCATACACCCATGTTGCAAAAGTCTATGTCTGGGGGTGTGGTGCACTTGCATTCGATGTCGGTGTGCGAGGAGTTATGTTAAAGCTCATTTGGGTTTAGTGTTTGAGCCATCCTTTCTATCTTTGTTTACCTCACCTTAACACAAGCCCCATTTTAAAACCTAAAGTCCTACCGATTCAGGCTATGAACCAATCTAGTGTCGTGGAGAGAAAGTGAACGGGTGAGCTTATGGTCTCCGACACCGATGGATTTCGGTGGAGTTTGTCCAGAACCCCAACTTTGGCAATGCTTATCTCAGCATTTATTTTTCTTTCTCCATATGTGTGACCGGATGATTCACCGTGATTCCCATTTTGAGTAGAATTAACACTTATTTACTCTTTTAGAAATTTATAAACTATGTGTATAATTAGAAATCTTCTCTAGTATTCTTATACGCACATGGGCATGCGACTTCGCATGGTATTCCATTTTGTAATTTTAAGTTAGCTATTTCATGCTCCCTCTTGCTTAGGATTTGTTTGCTCGGGACGTGCAAACAGTTAAGTCTGGGGGTGTGATGAGTCCCAATTATATACACATTTTCGGAATCATCTGGGCTAGTTTTCCTGCATTTGTACTTCAGTTTTTGTCCATATTTGCCTTGTTCATGCTTTTATTTGAAGTACATGTTTAGGCCCGTTTTTGTGTGCAATTGCGCATTTTATTGTTGGGGGTAAGCACATTGTGCTCCCCATTGTATTTTTCTCATTTTGTTGGTGCTGGAAGTGTATTCCCACATTGTGCTTTGGCTGTGAATAGGGGTAGATCTCAATTTTGCCTGAATTCATGTCTGCATGAATCGCACGGTCGTGCATTTTCCTTGACGCACGGACGCTTGCGATCGTGCGCTCATGATGGCCGGCAAAATGGCGATCTGACTTTGGTCGTGCGTTTTTACGCACGGGCGGATTCGCCCGTTCGTGAGTAGAATGCACGGGCGCGTTCCTCCTTCTCTGGCAAGTCTGCTGTGCTTAAGTTTCGCACGGTTCACGCACGGTCGTGCGTTCAACCGCGCGTGATCAATTTTCTGATCTTTTTTAATAAAAGCTGCAGCTTTCAACCTAAACGGGGAGAGACCGTACACGTCGTAGAGCTGCGCCGTTTTCGCCACTTCCACTGAGGTTTTGTCCCTTTGGGCCTCCTCCATCATCCTCAAGCTCTAAGGAGAGGGATTCAACCATACATCCACCAAGATCCAAGGAGAAGGAAGCTAGGTCATTTCTGTATCGTGACACGAAGAAGATGGGCCATTGGAGGGTAGTGACAGCCTTCTCTACCCTGGACGCAGTTGAGGACTGAGCTTGGACGCGGATTGACAACCCAGCGATTCCGACCGTGAATCTTCAACAAGACTTCGGATTCGGTCGATCCTTGCTCTCTCTATCTTTGTATTGGTAGTTGTAGTTAGTAGATCTCTTGTATTTTGATGATGAGCACTATAAACCTTGTTATTTAGAGTATTTCATGTCTATGTGAAATTACCTTTTGTTTATATGTGTGTATGAGGTGCGCCGCCATCCAGTTTCCATTCCGCTGTCATGTTCGTGTGCCGCACTAGCAATTGTTAGTGGCATGCTTGGCGACGAGGTGCTTGCGACCCTCATTCCGTTTGGCTACTCGTCCATCCGCCCTAGCGAAGTAACGCGTTCAAGGCCTACGTAGTCTCCATCCCGCCTCGCGAAGCATTGCATAGCGGCATTGCATAGGAGTAGTTGTAGTATTTTCTCTTTATTTCCACCAACCAAAACCCCCATTTCGGCAACCCATCCAACATAAAGGACTTCAATCTCAAGTCCTTCCTCAATAGTAAACTCCACCTTACTGTGTTCCATCGAGATCGATACTCGAGGATTTGATTCTCGTTTTATATTACTTGAACGATCGGTACACTGCCGTTTCGTGCCGCAGTCTTGCTACCGCCTATAGTGGTATGCTGGATTTGTGCATCATGATTCAGAATATTACAAAGGAAACTCCGCCGCACTGGTCGCTACTCTCATGGCCGGTTCTGCTCCAATGATGATGAAGTCGGGGACTTCTGGCGGTCTCCCAGAAGGGAGATCGACCTCAGAGATCGTGGTCATTCCTATGGAGTAGGTGGACAAGGAGATGGTAAAGATCCATCGAGCTGCAATGTCGGGTAATCACAACCTTGCATCCATCCTGACCACTGTAAATGAAATGCAAGACATTGCGGCTTTTGTTGGGAGGAGACGTCCATCTAGAAGATAAAAATTTTAGCTGTTAATTTTTATGCGGTCTAAAAAGCATTAAATTTGGATGGTTTGGATATGTAATATATTTATTGTGATAATGACTTTCTTTTAATGTGATCTATGTATTTGCTGCGATGTTGTTCTCTTTTTCCTTTGTTTGTGTTGCTGCTTGGAATGATGGTGTGGTCTCTCTCTATTGAGACCGACCAAATGGCTTGCTATCTTTCTTTTCTTAAGCAGGTTCAGCGGTCTGCGTGGATTACTAGGCGGTCTCCTAAGAAATAATCTTTGCGAAATCATCCCTGAGCTTCTATAAATAGCTAGCCTTAGAGTCATTATTTCATACTTTTTCGAATGCGACCAAAGCACCGATCACAGCGATCTCATAAAATGGTGACCGTTTGTGCTTTAGCTGCTTAAATCTTCCTCACCGTCGATCATAAACCTAATCGTCTTTCTAAGGAAGAGTACTTGGGATTTCTTAAGAAACATATGATCCATATTTAAATTGTTGTGAGACCGCCAACGGAAGAAGATGGCTTAAATTTTGGAGAGGACAATAAGTTTATCATCCCATTCGATCACTTCGATTGGGGCTGATGCTACCTCTCCCCTGGGAGTTCTTGGAAGTGATGGAGAATTATGGCATGGTGCTCGCTCAGCTGCCGCGGAATTCCATCGGTCTCATGACTGTATTTATTAATTATTTGAGATTGGTGAGAGTTAGATTTACCATTGATCTGTTCCGCGCGACCTTCTCTATAAAGTTACTAAAAGAGGTGAGGAAGGAGGAATTCAAGGGGCTCCTTTATTTTTCTTGCAATTGGATTAAGGTCCTCAACCTTCTGAACAAGATCCCTTTTTGAATGGAAAGGTTCTTGGTGTTCGAGGGCTATCTTGGCGTCTCAAGTCTACGCCATCCTGCCGAGCTGATGGGGTCTTCAGCAATCCCAAAAACCTTCTGTAGGAGGAGATTAAAATTCGTGAATTCCTAGCGGACAAACGATAAAACCACATCCACTACCTGGCGATCTGGCAATAGGTCACGGATACCACTCTTGAAGAGAGTAAGCTACTTCTGGCAGTTTCCTACGGTCTCTTTACTTTTATTTTGCTGTTCAAACATTTTCCTTTTTCAGCGACCTTCGCGGTCCTAGAGATTGATCCAGTGGCACCAACTGAGGAGGTGCTTACTCAGATAGAAAAGAGGAAGAAGAGAGCCCTCGAAAGAGAGATCGCGGAGCCTGAGTCGGAGACTGCAAACACTTCCTTTCCTTTGACCCACTTTGGGAATAAGTTGAAGGACACCAAGGGCAAGCCCCACCTGAAGTGGGGTGCCAAAGGAAAGAGCGTGAAGGTGTCTACCGACCTCCCTTTATGGGGTGGGAAGTTGACACATCATGCTTTCGCGATCACCTCTGCTCTATAGGAAAAAGATAATGCCAGGGAGGCGTATGATTTGGAGACCGATATGCTCCCTGATATTTGCGCGCTGGTGACCACCAGGAGCACGGTCATGAATCAACACATGGGGCGGTCTCTCCAAAGAGCCTTGAAAGAAAATGAACATTTAAAAGAAGAATTGCATGTAAATTTTCCTTACCCGCGATCTTCCTTTTTCTCCTTCTATGACCGCGCGACCTAATTATCTTCTTTTCTTCAGTGCTTAAAGAAAGAAGCTTACCATGCGGAAAATGTAGATTTTCAAAATACCATGATGCAGCATGTGAAAGAGACATCTGAAATGACGATCACAAAGCTCCGTGATCGCGGCTGTCTTACTGAAGACTCCAAATGGATAACGTTCGCCGATCTCTTTCCTGGCGCGGCTATGTTGATAGACGAACATTCAATCATAGAAAATGAGGTTGGGGTCGAAGAGATGTTAAGATTGATGGGGACACATATGAAGATAGTGGGAGCCGATATGTTGAAGGTGATGATCTCAGCTCTGCCGCGGCCTCAAGGTTAGGATTGAGAATCCCAGAAAGCTCAGAAGAATCTTCTGAAGGGACCAGCTCTTCGTCATCTAACGAGCGGTCTTCGAAGAAATCAAAGAATGATTGAAACGGATCTACATTGTAATCTTGTCTTTCAAATTGAGACCGCCGGCTGTGAGACCGCGCGAGCTAATGTAATCAGAGAAAGGAATACAAATTTTTGGTCATACCTTTGCCTCTTTTGTGGAATGAATATTTTTCTCTTTGTTCTATCGTTTCATTAATCTTGTCATTTTCGATCTCATTATAACTCATTTTTTAGAGATAAAATTGGCATTCGATCTCAATGCCTTAGATGTTGCTGAGCTCGAATATAAAGTTGTACAAGAGTAGATGATGTATAACAACTTGTATTCAGAGAACGTGATAACCAATAATGGCGGTCTCGTGCTCGCCAGACCGCCAAAACCATTATGAGAATTTTTAAAATATATGAGATGATTTCATTGTAGAATAACTGCGTCAATTGCTTATCAAATGGCGATCTACAACCTTAAAGATCTTCTGCAGAGAAAATAAATCATAATAATTCATAAATGATGATTCCTGAATGACCTTAGGCAATAGTAGAAGGTGCGATCTTCAATAATTCAGACCGATTATTCCTCGGATGTTAATTAGATCAAAGAAATTTGACCCTTTCGTGGCAGATAACCAGCGGTCTCATATTTTTCAGAGAGTTATTTGACTAGATGTTTAGGGATGAGGTTTATGGTGATAATCTCATTTTCTCTAGACTCAATGACGATTGAATAACTAAGCCTTATGAATACCATCGTATATTTTCAAAAAAAGAAGTGAGATATACCGGATCTGCGGTTTTCATTTTTCCAGACCGACCATTATGAGAATAGATATTAGAAAAGTTGTAGTTAATGATCTCAGATATTTCAAGACAATTCTCAACTGATGAAAACATAGAAAAGCCCAGGTGGCGGTCTCAAATTTTCCAGACCACCCTTCAATAGATCGGAGCCATAATCATGGTAGTTTTTAAATGTTTCAGACCACCTTTGATTATTATAAGCTCTGAAGAACCCAGGCGGCTGTCTCAAATATTCCAGACTGCCCCATTTCTAGTATAGACAAATGCCTTAAAACTGGCGGTCTCCGCAAACCTCAAATCGCTTACTCAAAGAAAAGATAGCTTGAGAAGTGTACAATCTGAAATGATCAAAAGGGAAGGTGCGGTTATTCTTCAAAGTTACACTAGCATTGCTTTCCTCAAGAGATCATCACAATCGCAACACTTATTAGAAAAAGAGAAAAAGAGAGGCGAACAACTCTAAACGATCAAAAGGGCAGGTGCGGTGAGCATGGAGGCTATAACAACATTGCTTTCTGTAAGAGATCATTAAGTTTGTGACACCCTAAACAGGGGGGAGAGAAAAGAGGCGAACAACTCTAAATGATCAAAAGTGAAGGTGTGGTTATGCCGTGGAGGCTATACCGACAATACTTTCCTCAAGAGATCATTAAGGTTGTAACACCCTAGCCACTCAAGGGCTCAGACGATGGTCGTAGAAGCCACCGACCGCTTCTTGGCTATCCTTACACCAATTATTATTTGAGAGTTACAGGGCATGATGATCAGTAGGAAGGTGTGGTCATACTGAGGAGTTTCACCAACATTGCTTTCCTCTAGGGATCATCAAGACTGTAACGATGTCCTGAAATGCATAACATAGTTGAACATTCACCCGGACCTCCCTTGATGTAGAGGTGTGTCAGATGTCAGCAAGGACCCGACATCCTAAAGTTCCTCCGCACGAGCTTGGTGAGCTACTACTACATAAGTGCAAAATCTCCCCGCAACCTGTGGTTATGGTTGATTTACATCTCAAGCTTCAAGTCGAGGGGGTAGAAAGTAGGATCCGTCGATGTCCCGCTTGGTAGGATTTTTAGCCTTTGAAAATCAACCGATATATCTCGATGCTTCCTTTCCGATATATGTAATGCAAGAAGTTACAATTATGTCATCACAACGCTTGCAAAATAAAAAAAGGAAAGAAAGAAATGGAAAAAATACAAGTTTTTAAGAAAAGAAATGCTTGAGATCATCCCCACTCCAAGTGTGGGATAGATATTCCCCTTCATAAGTTTGGAGACGATAGGCTCTATTCTAGAGTACTTCCTTGATAATGAATGGCCCTATCCAATTTGGATTGAGGTTCCCAATTGTGCCAGATCTTGCTGTTGCGTCCACTTTCTTGAGGACAAGATCACCAACAGCAAATTTTGTAACTCTACATTTTTGTCAAAGTATCTAGCCATTCTCCTCTTAACCTCTTCTTACCTAATGGTTGTTGTATCCCTCAACTCTTCAATGAGTTCAAGGCTATATTTCAACTCTTCATCATTTCCTTCCATCAGGCTATCTTGACGCTGTTAAGATAATAATACCATTGGGCTCCTTACTTTAAACTCAACTGGAATGAGAGCTTCCGAGCCATGAGACAATTTGAAGAGGGTTTCTGCAGTAGCTGGGGTTGCAGTTGTTCTCAGCGCCCATAATACTGAAGGTAACTGGTCCGCCCAATTGCCTCTGAGGTTCTCTACTTTCTTCATTAGAAGGTTTATTATTAGCTTATTGACAGCTTCTGATGCAGGATGCCAGAACTCCGACCGCACCCTGTGGCATCACACCAGCTAGCGGACCACGGTCTAGCATGCCTGCCAGAAGGACTGTAGTCCAGTCACCCCAACCCATCTCAGCGCTTATTCTTAGCGCGGTGGGTTGTTGAGACTGGGGCTCGATCCCAGACCTCCTTGATAAGAACCACTCCTAAAGTGCACTTTTTTGATGCAGGACACCGTGGCCCCAACTGCACCGCGTGGCATCACACCAGCTAGCGGACCACGGCCAAGCACGCCTGCCAGAAGGACTGTAGTACAGGATCCCCAACCCGTCTACACGCATATTCTCAGCGCGACGGGTTGTTGAGGATGGGGCTCGATCCCCAGACCTCCTTGATAAGAACCACTCCTAACAGACCTCCTTGATAAGAACCACTCCTAACAGACCTCCTTGATAAGAACCACTCCTAACAGGTCAGTTGGTGATAAGGCCTGTAAGGAGTGTTTCTTATCAAGGAGGTCTGAGAATCGAGCCCCAGGCTCAACAACCCGCCGCACTGAGAACAGGCGCGGAGATGGGTTGATGAGCCTGGACTGTACTCCTTCTGGTAGGCGTGCTTGGCCGTAGTCTGCTAGCTGGTGTGATGCCATGGGGTGCATTCGAGTCCCCGGCGTCCTGCATCAGCTTCTACCTGGACTTTGCTTCTAGGATGATGTACAGAGGCAAAACACAGCTCAGTAGCGATTTGATCACAAAAATTTATAAGGCTGGAGTTGTTGAATTGAGGGTCATTATCTATGATAATCGCCATAGGAATTCCATGCCTGCATACGATCTCTCCCAGATAAAATTCCTTACAACCTGAGTAGTGGTTTTAGCCAACGCCTTTGTCTCGATCCACTTGTTGAAGTAGTCAATCATTACCAGAACAAACCTGCAATGTCCACTAGCCAAAGGAAAAGGCCCGATTAAATCCATTCTCCAAACCACAAATGACCATGGGGTTGCTATTGACTTGAGTTGCTGAGTCGGTTGACGTTGAAGAGGTGAAAATTTCTGACATTGAACACACTTCTTCGCAAACTTCTCTGCATCCTTCCTTATTTGAGGCCAGAAGTAACCATGTCTTAGAATTCTCTTTTCTAGAGTTCTCGCTCCTGAATGACTGCCACACTCTACTGAATGAACTTCTCGAAGAATAACTAGAATTTCTTCTTCAGAGACACATCTTGCCAAGGGCGAGAGAAAAGTCTTTCTGTAAAAAATTCCTACAACAAGATAATAATAAGCCGCTTTTAATTTAAACCTCTTCTTATCTTTTACAGACGGGTGGAATTCTCTGTTAGAGAGGTAGAGAACAAAAGGATCCATCCATGATGGACGTTGATCAATCAGCATAATGTCCGCTTCTTAAATGGCTGGATGAAATAATTTTGAAGTAGTTCCTCCTGAAAGGAGACTGAATTTGTCCAACTCGTCAACCTCTGCGTTCTCTTCTCTTGGAATGTGCTGAATAGTGAAGCTCTTGAACTTTCCTATCTCAATCTTCACTAGATCTTGGCATTGCTTCAAAATATGATCTCTGATTTTGAAGGTTCCATTCTCATGCGATGACATCACCAAAGAATCCATTTTGACTTGGACATCTTCAATCCCTAGCTCTCATGCAAATCAAAGACCAGTGAGCAAGGCTTCATATTCCACCTAATTGTTCGTTGTTGGAAAGTAAAACTTGAGAGCATAATCAAATCTAACCCAATTTGGTTTAATCAACACAACTCCAGCTCCCAATGAGTTTCTTCTGGAGGCACCATCGACGTAGATTGTCCAATGCTTCCTTTGCATAGATCATGAAATCTGCTAGCACCTGGGCTTTGATCGCCACTCTAGGAATGTAGGAGATATCGAACTCACTAAGCTCTATTGCCCACTTTGCCAACCTACCCGAGTGTTCTGGCTTTTCCAACACACTCTTTAACCTAGAGATCAGTGACAACCTGAACTGAATAAGCTTGGAAATAAGGTCTTAGACTTCGTGCTGAGATCACAAGCATCAAGGCCAAATTCTCAAGGATCAGGTATCGAGCTTCCGCATCTTTCAAGATTTTGCTCACATAGTACACCGGAAATTGCTTTTTCTTTTCTTCCCTTCCCAGCACGGAGCTGGTAGAATCAGAGCCAACTCCAAGGAACAAGAAAAGATATTCTCCCTCTCTTGGGCTTTGGATTAAAGGGGTAGACGTTAGCTGCTTTTTGAGCTGGTCAAAAGCATCATCACATTCCTTTGTCCATTCAAACTTAGCTCCTCCATGAAGAGTTTTGATGAAAGGATCACTCTTATCTCCTGAACGGAAGATAAAACGGCTCAAGCCTGCCATCCCCCACCCAGCTGTTGAACTTCCTTGGGGGTCTTAGGAGGTGTCATTTCAAAGATAGCTTTCGCCTTATCAGGATTCGCCTCCAACCCTTCTGGAGTGAGGAGATGGCCGAGAAACTTCCCTTTGCTGGCTCCAAAAACACACTTCAAGGGGTTTAACCTCATATTAAAGGTCTGGAGAGTTGCGAATGTTTCATTCAGGTCATTAACGTGAGCTGAGAAAAGCTTGCTTTTATTAAAAGGTCATCGACATAGACCTCTAGATTTCTTTCTTTTTGTGTTTTGAAAATGGTGTCCATCATTTTTTAATAGGTAGAACCAACGTTCTTTAGCCCGAAATGCATTACGAGGTAGAAAAAGCAACCGTCATTCATGATGAATGAGGTGTAAGGAATATCAGTCTTATGCATTCTTATTTCATGATAACCAGAGAATGCATCTAAAAAACTCATGCAAGAATACCCTACCGCAGAATAAACTAAAGAATCTATCCGAGGCAAGGGGTAGCAATCTTTCGGGCAAGCTTTATTAAGTTTTATGAAATCAACACACATTCTCCACTTTCCCCTAGATTTTTTATCCATGGCCACATTTTACACCCACTCTAGATATTGAATTTCTTGAACTAACTTGGCCTTCAAAAGCTTTTCAACCTCTTCTCGGATGGTTTGAGCTAAGGTCATCGCCACCGCTCTTTTCTTTTGCTTGATAGGAGTGAAATTTGGATCGAAGTTGAGGTGGTGGAAAGCAATGTCCGGATCAACCCCCGGCATGTCATCCACTGACTATGTGAATACATCAAGATTCTGCAGAAGGCAGGAGATAAGCTGACACTTTTCAGCTTCCGACAATTCAGCATTGATTGAGAGCTTCTTGCTCTCATCTTCATTGTTGATGGGCACAACTTGATTTGCTTGGGCAAGTTCTAAGCAAACTCCATCACTTGCTTTTTCTATGACTTCTTCTACAACTTCGTCAGGATTGGAGACTTGAGAGGCTGAAGAGGTCTCAGCTACCTGAGGGGGAAAAGATTCAGTCATATTGACCGACTTATCATAACATTCCCGAGATTTCTTCGGATCGCTCCTGATCTGGTACTGTTTTCCATTCAAGGCAAACTTCACAGTGAGGTGGTAAGTAGAAACCACTGCTTGATATTCATTTTGAATTGGCCTTACAAAAATCGCATTGTAGCTACTTGGAGCTTCAACGACTATGAATTTGACAAGCTTGGTTATGCCTCCCAGAGTCACCGAGAGGGTGGCATTTCCATCCACCTCTTTTCTTTCTCCAAAAAAGCTATAGAGAGGCCCTTCAGTGGAAAGGAGAGTCTTTACAGTCTTAAGGGCTTCGAAGGCCGGCTTGAAGAGGAGGTTAACAAATCTCCCAGTATCGATCAATATGTTTTCAACTATATAATTTTTGATAACCGCCTTAATAACGACTATGTCGTTGAAAGGGTTGGTGGTTGGATGAAGATCCTCCTGCCCGAAGGTAACTGTCCCTCGGACTGGAGAAGAGGATGAGGTAGCTGCAACCTCTAATCTGAAAAATCTTGCCAAGCTAGCTTTCTTTGAGGATTCTTGGCCTGCTCCACAGTGGATGCAAAATAGGTAGCCTAAAGCTCCCTCATCGTTCACATCCATGCATTCACTAGGATAACCAACGTTGCCAAGGGGGCCAACGTCGTTAACCTCTTCACATTCCCAGTGAACCTCTGCCACTTCCATGCTCTTAGAGGTGGAGTCTTTGGAGGGATCAGCTTTCTGCACTAGCCCCTGCAGTTTTACCTCCTTCACGAGCTTCTCCACCAACATTTAGAGAGCCCTACAATTTTCTGTCAGATGGCCCCTCTCCCTGTGATGTTCATAATAGAGAGAGGGATTTCAGGATTTCGGGTCATATTGCATGGGGGCTGGCCTTTTGTAAAAAGGCTGCTTCTGTAGAACCTGGACTACCTCGCTCGTTGGGACATTGAGTTTGGTAAATGACTCTTGAGAATCATTATAGGATGGCTGAGGAAGCCGGAGAGGTGGCTGGATAATATGAATTTGATGGATTGGTATTTGTTGGGGAGCTGGAGTGACTGGAGCTGGCAGAAGAGTCACTTGAGGTTGAAACTACTGGTGCCCCTGATGTGGACGGTGATGACGGAAGTTCCTCCCTCTTTGAGCTGGAGGTTGGAACTCTTGACACGGTGGCTTTGAAGATGGAGGTGCTGGAGGAAAACCTGTGGAGCCTTTTTGGATGGCTTTGCATATTAGATTGGAAACATAGATGGGGTTGTTGGCTTCCCCTTCTATGAATCTATTTGTGATGCTGATCCACTATTGATAAGAGCTTGGCTCTCTGGTTGTGACCATGAACTTGAGAGGTCCCTTTACAGGCCATTTATCAAGGCTAACAAATATAATGATGGAGCTATGTCCCTTATTCCCAAAATTTCTCTGGAAGCGGACAATAAAGCGAGTTGTAGTCTCGCCTTCATTCTGCTTAATATTGAAGAGGGCCGCAGGACCGCTCTTCCTCTTCTTTGAGGTGGCAAACCTCAGAAGAAGCTCCTGCCTCAAGACGGTGAAGCAGGAGATGGACTGGGGAGGTAGATTATAGAACCACTCCCTTGCATGCCCATGTAGAGAAGTGATTAGTAACTTGCACCTCATCACATCTGAGAGAGTCCTCAGAGCGACTGCGGATACAAAAGCTTGAAGATGAGATCTGGGATCGCTCTCTCCACTAAATATGGGCAGTCTTGGCTCTCAAAATCCGTGGGGGGGTTGGCTCCCAACGGTTTCTATCAGAAAATAGGGAGGGCGCATCGGCTTCCAAAACACCAGAAGGAGCAAGAGGGGCAGCAGCAGGAGCTGGAGGATAGACATAATCCTCTTAGAAATTCAGGGCTCGAGCTAGTGATCCCTGAGCTGCTTCCCTGAAGAAATCTTTATGGGAAATGAACTCTTCCCCTTGAGACCACATGGGAGCAGCGGGCCGAGGGGTCGCGCGGTCTACAGGGTGACCGGAGGCCACCCGATCAGGGTGTCGCGACTTGATCGGCTTAAGGCATCATCCTCTGGGAGAGCTCAGACAGCATCTGATTCAAGGACTCAAACTGCTGAGCGGTCTCCTGGCGAGCTTGAGCGGCGTCCTGGCGGGCTTGTGCGAGGTGAATCTCCATTCAAAGTTCAGAGGATTCCAAGGAGGTCGCACTCCCTGAAGAAGGGAGACCACCGGCAAATTGACTGGGCTGACCATCGCGGTCTAACATCTCGACTATCTGCTGACTTCAACTGGACACTCCTATCTGAAGGTCGCGTGTTCGTTCTGTTGATACAAAAATTGTACCTCCAAAACTCGCACTAGAAAGAGATGGGGGAGACTGTGGAGTGCAGGTTACTTGAGACGGAGAATGCCAGAGGGGAGACCTCTGAGATAAAAATTGCTTCGATTAATCTCAAAAGAGGTTATAGGAGGGGGTCTTGAGCAGGTCATAGGGAGAGGTAGAAAAGTGACAGAATTCGAGACCACATACAGACTTTGTAAGCTGGAGGCTCGAAGCAAAAGTCCTTTTTCTGGTACACCTACCCCTCTATTTATTGATGCAGAGTCTGCCCAAACAGGCAGATCCAAAAATTGCGGGATGCCCGGGATACAGGAAAGTCAGGGCAGAGAATAGGAGTGCAAATAACAAAAAGAAGAAAGAGGCCCAGACCGCGCGGTCTGTCTATCTGCCTGGAATCTGACCGTAAGTGCCTTAGGAGAAATTTCAGAAAGGAGGCAGGCGGTAGGGAAGTCTCTCATAATTGAGACTGCTGGAACAGACCATTCTAACTGAAAACGAGAGGTCGCGGATTTCTGGGCAAACACCTAAATATATTAACTTACTTAAAAATTGGATAAAGTTAATTGGGGTAATTTAAATAATCAATAAATATTGGAATATAAAATTTCTAAAAATTCCAATAAAAATCTACAGAGTGTAATCTCACACTTCTAAGTAAATCCCTGAGTTTTATAACTTTCCAGAAAGTTTTGACCCTAAAATACTCATTTAAGGTCAATGTGACAAAATCACGTAAGACCTAATTTCCTAGGGAAATCAACCCCAAAGTTCACGATTTTCCCTGAGATGTGATGTCTCATAATATCAAGTGCATGCTTTAAATTTTATAAGAATTGACCAAGGAATTACCCATCAATTCTCAAATCATTATATAGTTTTTAAGCTAATTATGCTTTTACCTGACGCGAAGAGTCCCGGGTATTGCTGTTGTATCTATTCTAGAGGCTCCCAAGTGTGCTCCTCCTACCCATGATTAGATCAAAGGACATTTATTAGCGGAACTTTCTTCCATCTTAAGACTCGGACGATTGTTTCATCGATCTGTATTGGCTCCAAACGGACAGATCGATCGGATGCTACTGGGCCTAAGGTATAAGTAATTTGTTGTTCAAGCCGAAGTAAAGCCCTTCTGTGAGAAGAGACGTGGAAGACATCATGCAGCTTTGCCAGCTCTGGTGGCAGCTCCAGTTGATAATCTAGGGGGCCGATCCGCTCTAGGATCCTATATGGCCCCAAATATCTAGGACTGAGCTTCTATAGTCTCCGCACCCGCGTGACACCGTGCACCAGACGTATATTCAGAAAAACTCGGTCTCCCACCTTGAATTCTACCTTATGATGTGTAACATCCCTCAAACAACTAGACCCCCAAGTTGGTTTTGTCATGACTAGGTCCTGACAAATCCATAGGAAGAGCTTAAGATCATGTGAACTTATGTAATTAGGACAAAACCCAAGTGGCTGCAAATAGCAATTTTCAGATACCAAGCCTAGGGTTGGACTTTAGGGCCTCACCTTGACCCTTTGACCCCACCATAACATCCCTAACTCATTATGGGTCCCCTTAGAGCATCAGGGACCCATTGGGGTCAACCAAAGAGGCCAAATTGACCAAAGTCAACCCTAACCCTAAATTGGTCAAAGTAGCTTAATTAGGACCAATTGGCCTCCACCATGCCAAATTGACCTTGCCTCTAACCTTATAAGGATACTAGGGACCCAATGGACAAAAAAGCCCTATCATGGGGCCTCCAATTTGGCCAATTTTACCAAAGTCAACCCTAGCCCTATTTTGGTCAAAATGGGCTATTGAAGGGTCAATTGACCCTCACTATGCCAATTGACTCCACCTAGACCTTCCTAACCCTTAAGAGAGTCCAATGGGTCACTACCCACACATTGTGGTCAACCCAAGTGGTCAATTTGACCAAAGTCAACACAACCTTAATTTTAGGTCAAAATCCCTATTTTGCCCAAATCAAGCCCAATCCAGTATGGCTAGACCAAATTGAAGTGGCCCACTAACCCATGGGGTTGAGAATTACTCAATTTGCCACTGAAATTCTATAAATGATTACTAGGAGAGAGAAGGAGAAGTTTTCCCCCAAATTGGAGAGAGAGGATGAACATTCATGGTGGATGAATGCAATTGACCCATCAATCCTCCCCCAATTGATGAAATTCATCTACCCTGGCAGTTACAAGGAATTTAGAGCATTTTCTAGCTCACCAAGGGGGCTGAATCAAGGGAAATCAAGGTGGCCGAAATCCTCCTTCATGGCCATTAATGGCAATTGATGAATTGGCTCCGCCCCTCCCACAATTGAACTCTTTAACATCCTCAGAGGTCGGAAAGGAATGAAACCCCCCTCTTCCCAGAAAAAATTGAGCTCTCCAAGTGAAAATTGACATGGCGCCGAAAGCACCACCTCCGGCAATGGCAACTCGCCGGAATACGCCACACCAGGCCACGAATCATGTCTGATCCCCTTCTCCTCCCCTAGTACTAGATTTCCATCAATCTTGGGACTTGATTCGATCCAAATCGGGCTCGAATCAAACACCAGAAAGGCCATGTTTTCATGGCTTTTCCCCCGATAGAACTCCCTATTTCGGCCACCTCCGGTAGGACAACCACCCCTAATCGTCGGCCACCACCTCAACGAAGATGGTGGTGGCATTGGTCGGCCGGGGCGGCGCTCAGGTGGCCGGGAAAATGGGGAGGAAGGGAGCCCAGGATGGGTTAATCTTAGCCCTTGGCTGGAGGTAGAAGATGACCAGGAGCTATCAGATTTGCTTCAAGATCTGTGCAAAGATCATTATACATGATATTTTAATATTTGTATTTATGTCACATTATTTGCAGAGTTTTGTTTTAATTAATAAAAATACTAGAGCCCCTCTGATTAAAAAGTGCCCAACATCAATATTGTATCCTTGGGTGTGTAGTTTAATTGAAAATTTGTTTCAGCCCAAAAGGGGCACTGTAGCTCCATGTAGAGCCATTTTGGTGGGACTGGTCCCTAGGGTAGGGCAGTCACCTTTTCTTGCATAACTTTTGATAGGGAAATGCTATTTACTTGAAAATTGAAACATAGGCCATTTGGACCCACCCCCTTAAGATATCAAAAGATGGGAATTTTAGGAGAACATTTTTCTAAGGTTTTTGTAATAATTTAATAATTCATATATTATTTAATTATACTGTCTCATTACCTCCAATCCACTCCAAATTTTGGTGGGTTCTCTTTAGGGTTATTATATGACCCTGGTAAAAATTTCAGCCCAATTGTGACTAATTTGGTTGGGTAATTGATTAACCCAAGTTTGGTCAAATTAGGTCAAACTAGGTTAAAAGTGCACATGTTGGAATTAGGTGGTCAAACCTCATCCAAGTGGTGTGAAACTTTGGCCACTGGTTTAGGATCACCTAGGACACCCCCTTTAGAAATTTGGGGTGATGTGGGTTGGATATTCCCTAGGATCCTAGTTTTAACCTTTGGGTTGCACTTTGAGCCTTGTGAAGGACATAGGGTCATATGTCCTTGAATGGTTATAGAACTTGGTAGATAAGTTCATAGGGTGTAAATATGCCCTAGGTAATTTTATAAGAGTTTCAGGAACTATTATTCCCTCTGATTTGGGTTATAACCATTTTTGGGAACATCGTTAGGAGAGAAATTTATATGCTCAAATAATCTTGGATGGTAATGAAAATTTGGTGGTACCCTCATAATCATGTAATAGATCTCTGGTAATTTGTGAGTAATTATTGAATTAATTTATTTAGCACTTTATTCACAAGCCATATATTTGGTCTTCATAATGTAATAAATAATTAAGGTCAAAATAACCTCTGGAAAATCATGTAACTTGGTGGTATGACATTTTAGGACTAAAGAAAGCTCTCTGAATTTTTGTATAATTTTTGGAACTATTTATCAGTAGGTTCCTTCACAATTTTCTTTTGATGAGTTTAATTAGAATATTTATTTATGGGATTAATTAGTCTTGATAAATTCTGAAATTTGGCCAGTAGACTTTTCTGATTAGTGTGAAGGCCTGGTAATTTTCCCATAAATTTTAGACAAGTATTTTTGGTGGTTCCTTCTTTAAATTCTAATTTGGGGTAATTGTTCAATATTATAATTAGAGGCCAACCCCTTACTGCAAAATTTTTATATTATGTATTTACTGATATATTGACTTCAAATATTTTCCATAATTTTTTGGAGGCCATATTATAAAGGGATTTTATACTTCATGTTCAATTTCATACTGGTTCAATGTTGAGGAAAATTATAATAAATGCCAATTAAATAAGAAAAAAATATGATTCTCTAGATTTAGGCTTAGAATATCATGATAGACACCCAGTAATAATCTTGAGTCAGTTGGATGATTATTTGGGGTACCTCCCCTTATGTAACTCATATAACTCATTTGGTCTGCGTATAGTAAAACTGTAAAACCTGAGTAATTTATGGATCATTAGTTGGGAATGGAAGATAGATGGTGTACCTAGTCTGTTAGAGAGGATGTGAGGTCACCATTAGGGATCTATAGGTTGTGTGTACCTGATAAGCTAAGGGGTAGGGTCGTGTTCGGGACCGACGAAGGATCGTCTCTCCCCTTAGAAGGTCATAAAATACATAGGGTAATCCAAGTGTAATGAAAAGAAGAGTATACTTGTGGGTATTCACTAATATCATTAAGTACCTTGGAAAGGGAGCTTTGCGGTGTCATCCCATTATAGCTCTTAGTACCGTAGCGAGCCCCTTACAGGGTAGTCCTCGGGAAGTCCATGGTTAACCCCAAACTGTAGGAATAAATAGCTGAGCAAGATTAACTTAATAACCCACACACACCCACACCCCGTGGTTACGGGAGGTTAGTCATTTGGTTTTACGAGCGGTAGGCTCGGTGGTTGTAGCAGTGGACTAACTAGTCCGGTGAGCTTATGACTCAGTAATGCTTGTTGGTACGGACGGGTTGGTCTGGCGAGCTGTTGGCTCGGAAGGTTATAAGACGAGCAGGTTAGCCCGAGGAGCTTATGACTCAGGATATAGTAGGACATATTGTATCTGCATAATGTGGTGGGTCATTAGTATTGACGGTCGTCGCACCGACGTCGATACTTTGGCTCGGTAAGTGTGGTTAACACTTTACCAAAGAAAAGTCTGGTGGACTAGCCAGTAAGAGTTCGCAGGAGCTCCGCTGTTGTGTTCTTAGCGTTGAGGCGTACGATAGGTCTAGGTTAGGTAGTGCAGATACCAACCTAGAGGTGGGCGAGGCCCAACCCACCACTACCGTTTGCCACTACGGGAGTATCCTAAGAGTTTTGCTAGCTCCAAAAAGGGGGAACTAAAGGTCTGTGCGCATAGAGTCGTAGTGTGTGAGTTGCACTTGTATGAACATAACATTAAATAACATACTTCACATGACATAGCATAAACATTGCATTCAACCCTTACCCCTATCGTATAAATTAGTTATGGGACTTTTTATACGATAGACCCTTTGGTCTATAGGTTTGTGTGGACATTCCTATAAACAAAGGTTTCATTTCTTTACTACTGTTTTACCTATTACTACTGCTTACTTAGCTTGCTATTGTTTTACTTCCCACTGCTTTACTCATTGTACTATATATTGCTTACCAATAAACCCTCCCGTAGTTAGATTCACTGTCACCTGCTTTTTATTATACCCCTTGATGTCCTCCGCTTCATCATTCCTGCCCGGTGCCTAGGAGTCACCGGGGGAGGGGTGGGGTATTGGCTTAGTATTTTTGACTAACGTTCGGTGGACCTTATCATTTTAGGGGACCGAGGAGATGCTGCAGCACCAGAGGCCGGTGCAGATGGAGGCGGGGCAGTCTAGCATGGGAGCACCGATGACAGGATCCGTGAGTGTCTTTTAGCTTTAGTAGCTTATGCTTCCGCGAGTGAAATTGTAGTAAGGAAATTGAAGTATCTAGTTGCCTACCTAAATCACCTAGAGGGGGGTGAATAGGTGATCTCTACGTCTTTTGCGGAATTAAAATATTAAACGTAAAGCACAGCACAGAAAAGAAATTACAGCCACAGATAACACAGGAATTTATAGTGGTTCCCCGTACTTGGGTACTCCACTGCCGGCCTCGCCAATCTAGCACCACAGCTAGACTTGACTACTTTCTGAAACTCAGATCAAGAACGATCCTACTGTCTCAGAGTCAAAACTCCTACAAACTCAGAGAAAAACTTCTCTTACAACTCGGAGATAACAACTCCTACACCTCGGAGAACAACCTCTCCTACAACTCGGAGAACAACTCCTACAACTCGGAGAACAATCTCTCCTACAAGGATGATAAAAGTTTTGAACAAAACAATACCAGATCTGAAAGATAGATGTGTATTCTTCCTTCTTCTTGAATGGCTTTAGGGAACGGTGAGGAAGAACTAAGATCCTTCAAATCTGACCTTTGCAATCTGAAACGATCCAATAGAGGTTGTAGTATCAGACCTTGGATCAATCGAATCTTCCCTGAATGAAATCGACAACTCCTATGAGAAGATCAATCTCCAAACGTAGGCGACGGCGAGGCGGCGCTTTTCTCGTTCTTCTAGATCGGGAAAGAGAATTAGGGCTTGAATGATTAGAGAACTTTTCTTTGAAACCCCAAAACTAATCCTATATATATTGAAAGGCAATTAAGGTATAAACCAGCCTTAAATGCTCTCAAGAAAGCCGTTAGGATCGGAAATGAGCGAACACGGGTCGTCAAGAACAGAGAACAGAGAAAATTAAGATTTAGACAGATGTCTCGAGACAAATGGGACTTCTCGAGACATGAAGAGTATCTCTCGAGAACAGAGGAAGAAGTAATCATAAGACCAATGTCTCGGGAAAAGATGGATCTCTCGAGACATAAGGAATAGCTCTCGAGACCTACCAAATATCTCGAGACATCAGAAATCTAACTCTCGAGAACTGAGATAAAGAGATCAAAAGATTGCAGACTCGAGTAAAGCAGGATCTCTCGAGACAAAGGAAATCTCTTGGTCCAGTAGTTCTCGAGACATGGTTGATCTCTCGAGACATCCAGATATAGTTTCCGGAAAGAGCAGAGGTTGTATCTCGAGACAAGCCTTGACTTTTCGAGACAAGCTCGATCTCTCGAGACATCCCTTTAGAAAAATTATCTTTTTTTTCTCCTTTTCTTTTCTTGACCACTTGCTGCAGCTGCACTCCAAGGTCTTCAATAGTCTTGAAAATGAAGTGTATCTCAATAGAGAGATCACATATGAGTCATCACCATATTTCATAGAATGAGGAATTACATTCTATGAAACTGTGTTTGCAGACTCATTGTGACCTGACATTGATTTACACTTAGCAATGGTCATCTGCAAAACCATACTTGGAAAAGTATATCAAATACAAAAGTAATTCAATCTTAGTTTAAGGGTGACTTCTCACAAATCAAGGTAATTGTGAAAACAATTCCCAACAATCTCCCCCTATTTGTAGAAGTCAGAACCCTTTACACTAAGGTGAATTACAACAATAAAGAATAAATATGCTATACTACACAATGATATGGAAATAGACAATTAGAGAACATCAAATCAACAATTATATATATATATATATGAATTGAATTGTTTGGTAAACTTGATGTTCACAAAATCAGCATCAAAACAAATAGGTCTTGGCAGCAACAGCAACATTCTCCTTCAAGATCTTCTTTTCAACTTTTCTTCTTGTCTGGAGAAATAAGCATGAGGCTTGGGGTGGTAAAACGGAGGGGGTTCCGGAGCATCAGCACTATTATAACCAAAAGCTCTGAAATGAATCCTTCGCTTCCTTTGAGCTGTCTCATGCTTCTCCCATTCAGAAGAACTGTAACATTCAGATCTGCTCATCTTACCTTCATAAACTAACTTATAAGTTTCAAGAATAATATCTTTAGAGACTGGGCTCCAGAGTTCTGGATAACTTTTCTCAACTTTAGCCTTGTAAGAACCTGCAGAACTGGAGGAGGGAACAGATATAGTAGCAGAGGGACCCTCACCATAATTTCTTTTTCTTTTAGACCCAGTCCTATCTGACTGATCTGCAACAGAAGGAGCCTTGCCAACAAAATCTTCTGGTCTAGGAGAGAACTGAGGAACAGGAACATTAGGATCAATTTCCAATTCAGGAAAGATCTGATTATGCAGCCACGTTGCTGTTTTGAAAGAGTAAGCATTAATATCAGCAACTTGCTTCAACATCCTGGTAGAGAACTGCTCAAACTGAGAATTCCATGAGCTTTGAAGAGCAGATACTGAGCTTTCAACCAAATCTGTCATTTGAGCTACTATATTTTCCTCCCCCTTTCTGACTTCTACAGATAGGGTTTGGAGAGTATCATCTTTAAACTTGCCCACTTCATCAACAACTTTGAAAGTGTTGGCTTCAGCATCATTCAGCATAGTTTGTTGAAGTTGAGTTATGATTACAGTCTGCTTCAGCACAGTGCCTACACCGGCAGTTGCATGCTCCACTGACTTGCTTCCATGGCACATCAAATCTGAAAGATGTTCATAATTTGTCTTGATCTTGGCTAGCTCCCGACCAAACTCACTTTCCACTGAAGTAATCCTCCTGTGGACAGTCGTCAAGGAGTGTTCAAACTGTTCACTTTGCCTTTTTAGCATAGCCTCTATTTGTCCCAGAAGAGAACCTGCATCATGTACTGGAGGAGAAGAGTGAAAGGATGGTAGAGGAGCAGTAGGAGCAGCATTATGAGTATCTACTGGAGCTTCTTCATCACCAGGAATGTCTTCAATTTCACAAGAAGGTGCTACCTTACCGTCTTCACAACCTAGCTCATCCGGAGCATGCTTGGTTGTATCAATTTCTGACTCCCCCTCAACATGTACTGGGGAAGGTGTTGAAACATGTACTGAATCAACATCATCATCTTGAATGAAGGCAAAATCAGCACCAGACCCTGCCTGCTGGCCACTGGGACTGTGCACAACAGAGGGTTCTTTTTGAATATCCATGAGAACAGCTGCCACTGCCTCATTTGCCAAGGAGGCTTCTACTTCAGTAACTGAAGGAGGAGGAGATGGAGGTGGTGGAACTGAAACTGTAATGGGAGTTTGAGATGGTGAAGGAATATTATCGAATGGAACTGATGAAACTGCTGGATCTGATGGAACTGGTGGAGGAATGGGAACTTCTGGAGCTGAGGAGGGCTGGCCTTTGGTCTTTGAACGGATTGGCAGCTTAGCTCTGCCTGAGGCTTTAGGTCTAATCTGAGGAGGAAAGGGAAATGAGGGTACTACAGGTACCTGGCCTTCAGAGGGAATACCAGCTTCTGCAGACTGCTGAGGCTCCCCCTCAGAAACTGCACTAGCCACTCCCGGCTTCTTGATCCGAATGTCCCATCTCTGCATGGTGACGACATCGATCTTCTTGAGGTGATGAATAACTGCACCTTTGGACATGTCAAAAATGGCAGAATTGAGCTGATTCAGAAACAGAGTGATGATCCTTGCAAACTTTGGAGAGCTGATTGAGGACTTGATGTTGGAGAACAAGATTGAGGCCCAATCTCTCTTTTTCCCAGTGACTATTCCAACCATCAGAAGAAAGGTCTCTTCAGATACATGCCCCTGTGTGCCTTGCTTGCAAAAGAGAACTTTTAGAATTATATCCACCATGAGCTTGCCTGCATCATTCATCTTGCTCCTTTTAACAGCAGAAAAGTCTGATTCCAGACCACAGTATCGAGCTGTTCTCAACCAATCACTGTCACTTAACTCTTCTTCAAAATCAACTTTAGTGAGGTGCAAATGTTTCACAAGGGTCTTGGGAGACATCTTGATTTTGATCCCTTTTACGAAAGAGACCAACATTCTTCCGTCCTTGATAGCCTTTGCATTCTTGAAGAATTCTTCAACCTCATCAAACAGGATACGGCAAGGGTGCTCAAGAACAAATTCCAAACCGGCGGCATCAAGCATATAGAAGAGATTCTGGAAGTCCTCGGATAAATCGGCAATACCCGAGCGAACAACCTCATTGCCAACTCCGATCTTGGGATTTGAGGAGGGAGCCATCGAAGGATTGGAGAGGAGGAGAAGAACAGGGGAGACGATCCACTTCCGAGAACCACGAAGTCGTCCAGTCGCCGCTCGAGAGGAAGTCGAAGGGTCGAGATCTCGGTGTCGAAGGTTTAGTGAACATCAAAGTTTCCGATAGGATGTTTATATATATATAACCTTGATTTGACATTTTAGGTGACATTTAAAAAAAAATAGAGGAAACGGCACATACCTGAGTTCCGAAATAGTTTAAAACAGACCTATGTCTCGAGACATCGGCTATGTCTCGAGAACTCTGGAAACTCTGCGCGGTTTGACTTGTCCTGATGTCTCGAGAGATAGATTAAGTCTCGAGACATTACCATTTCCCGAGTTCTGACTATGTCTCGAGAGACTTGTCATGTCTCGAAAACTCCCAGAAGTCCTTTAGATTTGTTTCGAGATCTTGAAGTGACAGAGTTGTCGAGAGACCTTGTAGTTCTCGAGACAATCTATAGTTCTCGAGACATCAACTTGAAATTGTCCAGGAACAGGTTTTGAGTCTTGAAATCTCCAAGTCTTTATGATTTGCTTGAATGAACATTACTCCATGTTGAGCATTCCAAGTTCCGTCTTGAAGAAAGAGAACTTAGTCTCATCCAGCGGCTTCGTGAAGATATCTGCAACTTGCTTATCCGTGGGGACATATCTCAGACTTATGTCACCCTTCTCCACAGGCTCCCGGATAAAGTGATATCGAAGCTCGATGTGCTTTGTCCGACTGTGAGAGACTGGATTATTTGCGATAGCAATTGCACTGGAAGAGTCGCAAAACATGGGAATATCTTTGATCTTCATGTTGTAGTCTTGAAGTTGATTCCTTATCCAGAGAAGTTGTGCGCAACAACTGCCAGCAGAAATGTATTCCGACTCGGCGGTTGAAATTGCGACACAATTCTGCTTCTTGCTACTCCAGGAAATAAGTCTCCTTCCGAGGAATTGACATGTCCCGGAAGTGCTTTTCCTGTCGTCTTTGCTACCTGCAAAATCTGCATCTGAAAAACCAATTAATTCGCTATCATTACTTCTTGGATACCATAAGCCAAGATTTGGTGTGCCTTTAAGGTATCTCAAAATCCGCTTCGCAGCAGTATAGTGGGATTCCTTAGAGTTCACCTGATATCTAGCGCATACACATGTAGAGAACATTATATCAGGTCTACTGGCAGTAAGATAGAGCAAAGAGCCAATTATGCTTCTGTACTTGGTTTCATCAAAAGGTTTCCCTTTTTCATCCTTGTCCAGAGACATAGCTGAGCTCATTGGAGTCCTCATAGAGGTTGCACTCTCCATTCCAAATTTCTTAATCAACTCCTTAGTGAACTTTGTCTGAGAGATGAAGGTTCCATCTTCTGACTGCTTCACTTGAAGTCCTAAGAAATATTTCAGCTCACCCATACTGCTCATTTCAAATTTCCCTTGCATAAGTTTAGAAAACTTTTTGCAAAGGTTATTATCCGTAGAGCCAAATATGATGTCATCGACATAGATTTGCACTAGCAAAATCTTGCCTTTTACTTCCCTAAGAAATAATGTTTTATCTATCTTTCCTCTTGTGAACTTGTTCTCAAGAAGAAAGTTAGACAGCGTCTCGTACCAAGCTCGAGGAGCTTGTTTCAAACCATATAAAGCTTTTTGTAATAAATAAACATGATTGGGATGATCAGGATCAACAAAACCTGGGGGTTGTTCAACGTATACTTCCTATTTGATGTCTCCGTTTAGGAAAGCGGACTTGACATCCATCTGATATACGGTGAAACCCTTGAAAGCAGCATAAGCAAGGAAGAGTCTGATCGCTTCGAGCCTTGCTACTGGAGCGTACGTCTGATCGAAGTCGATACCTTCCTCTTGTCTGTATCCCTTAGCTACAAGTCTGGCTTTGTTCTTTATAATTGTTCCTTCTTCATCCAGCTTGTTTCTGTACACCCACTTTGTTCCAATGACATTCTTGTCTTTGGGTTTTGGAACAAGTGTCCAAACCTTGCAGCGTTTGAACTGGTTTAATTCTTCTTCCATAGCGATTATCCAAGATGGATCTTCATTTGCCTCTTGAAATTTCTTTGGTTCAACCTGCGAAAGAAAACTTAGGTGCATATTTTCGTTAATGGTACCTCGTCTTGTTCTTATTCCTTCATGAGGATCTCCTATGATCTGATCAACTGGATGATCCCTCAAGTGTCGTAGCCCGAGGTTCCTTGCATGATTTTGACCAATAGGAGTTTCTTCTACAGTTGGAGTATCTTCCTCCACTTGGATTGGCTCTTCATCAGGATTATCTTCTTCATAGGTAGTTGTTGGGGGAATCTTGATGAACTGTTGAGAACTTCCTTCAACTGGCTGATCCAAGCTTAAATCCTGTAGCTTTGAACCTGTGTCTACAGAAGAAATGCTAGAAGAACTGCCTTGTAGCATGCTCGTCTCATCAAATACAACGTTAATAGATTCTTCTACCACCCGGGTTTTCTTATTAAAAACTCTATATGCCCTACTATGGCTACTATAGCCTACAAAAATACCTTCAAAGCTCTTTTCACTGAACTTAGTTTTGTAATGCTTTCCATTGTTTAGTACAAAGCATTTACTACCAAAGATTCTAAAATAAGAGATGATTGGTTTCTTGCCCTTTAGAAGTTCATAAGGAGTCTTTTCATGGTTTTTGTTTATGAGTGCTCTGTTTTGCACATGGCATGCAGTGTTGACAGCTTCAGCCCAAAAGTATTCAGGTAATGAAGAGTCACTCAACATGGTTCTGCAAGCCTCAATGAGTGTTCTATTCTTTCTCTCAGCTACTCCATTTTGTTGTGGAGTTCGAGGAGAGGAGAACTCATGAAAGATACCGAGGCTTTCACAGAATTCTGTCATGGCTCCAGATTCAAATTCTGTACCATGGTCACTTCTGATTTTGACCACCGAACAGTTAAATTCATTCTGGACTTGCCTGACAAAACTAGTGAAAGTGTCAAAGGTATTTGACTTGTGTTTCAGAAAGAATACCCAGGCAAAACGAGAGTAATCATCTACAATAACTAATGTGTAAGATTTTCCTCCTAAACTCCTAATTTGCAAAGGACCAAACAAATCCATGTGGAGCAGGTATAAACACCTGGTGGAATCTTTGCCAATAATGCTCTTGAAGGTAGCTCTTGTTTGCTTTCCTTTTACACAAGCATGACAAGGTCTATCTTTAATGCACTTAACATCAGGAGCATCGCGCACCAAGTTTTGTGAAAACAATTTATTAATAGTTTTGAGATTTATATGTGCTAATCTCTTATGCCATTGGTCGACAAGAGATGCACTATCTTTAGCTAAAAGACATACGGGTGTAGAAGATGATATGCAAAGAAAATTTAAACAAAATATATTTCTACAGCGAATGCCTGATAAAATCGTTTCATTATTTTCAGCTGACTTTATCAAACATTTATCTTTATGAAAATCAACAATGTATCCTTTATCACAAAGTTGACTTATGCTTATCAGATTATGTTGTAATCCTTCCACATAAGCTACATCGGAAAACGATACATTACCGTTAGAAATCATACCATAGCCTTTAGTTATTCCTCTGTCTGAACTGCCAAAAATAACTTTTGGACCGTTCGCAACTGGAATGTAGTTTTGCAAAAGGCTTCTTGTCCCGGTCATATGCCGAGAGCATCCACTGTCAAAATACCAGATAGGATTCTTGTTGGCCTTTGGACATGCCTGCAAAAACAGATTATTTTGCCTTAGGAGCCCAAACATATTTGGGTCCTTGGTCCCTTGTCAGTTGAGCACCACGATAAATGTTAACATTGCGAGTGGTCGGTCTTGCAACGTTCACTTGTGGTCTCCCAGTATACGTTGTATTAAACCAACAATCAACGGCAAAGTGACCAATCCTGCCGCAGCACCAACAGTTGAATCTGTTGTACCTTCTTTTTACACTTTCCTGCTTTACTTTTTGAGCGTTAGCTCTTGCAGGAGCAGCCCTTCTAGATGAGGATGCCTCATGAGGGCAGCACACACAAAGTGGTACTGTCTTCTTTGGCTTTGGTGCAACAGCCTTCACTTTTGGTGCTTTCTTAGCACTCGGGCCATGAACAAATGGACCGTACCCTTTCCGATTAATCTCTTGATAGGGTGCTTGAAAAGCACTATCACCAAAGTTTCGGGGAGGAGCCCATTCCTTATGATCATTCACAGGTGAAAAAGGAATTGGTCGTGTGAAATGACCATAGGAACTCTCCATATCATAAGCATTCGTAGGGAATATGACTCTCTTGAATGCTACAGGCTCTTGATGAGCTTTCCCTTTTTCTTTGGCGGTAGCTTTCTTAGCAACAAAACCATTTTTCTTAGCAATTGTATTTTTTGAAGAATTGCTAGTACTAGCTTCATGCCCTATACCGCTTCCTTTTGCCTTAGTGGTAAAAGTACCAATAATTGGCAGAACAGTTTTAGGTTGAGAGAATGCTTCAACCACCTTCTTCTCAGCCGCAAGCTGTTCCTCCAATACATTTATCGAATGATCTCTCAGGGCAAGAGTCTCTTCCGAGCTTTTGATCTTGTCTTTCAAGGATTGGACTTCCTCTTTGAGAGAAGAAAGTTCTTCAACTTCTTTTCTCAAGTTAGATTCCATCTCCTTGAGAGCCATGATCTCCTTACTCTGAGTTTTGACAACCTTTCGGCACTTGTCAAAACTTTGGAGCATTTTGGTATATTGAGACACGAGCTCAGATTCATCGTCTAAGGAGTTATCCTGTTGTTCAGCCGAAGCATTATCAGAATCAGATAGAATAGTGTGATCATTTACCTTTCCGGTGAACGGGGGTGCTTCTTCATCATCAGACATAGCCATCAGAGCGAAGTAAGCTTCTTCTTCATCGCTCGACTCATCGGAGTCACTGTCGCTCAGAGTTTTGGCTTTCTTAGCGACAAAGCTTCTATCTGATTTCTTCTTTCCATGAGTGGATTTCTTGTCTTCTTTTCTTCCACCTTCTTTCTTTTTGTAGGGACACTCAGCAATCATGTGCCCTGGCATATTACAACAATAGCAAATAATGTCAGAAGAAATATGTTTGTTCTGTTTGGATTTATACCTTCCATTATTGCTTGAGCCCTTCCTGTGATAGTCGCCATCACGACGAGAATGTTTATGATCCGAGGAAGACGGCTTGTTGTTCATGTGCCTTCGTTTGTTCAGCAGTTTCTTAAATTGTCGGGAAATTAAAGAGAACTCCCCATCAGACAGTTCGGAACAGGAGGAGCTGGCTTCCGATTCTTCTTCAATATCAGATTCCTTTTCTCTGATCGGTATCACTGCTTTGCTCTTCTTTGAGTTCTCTGCCTTCAAAGCTAAGGTTCTTTCTTTGCTTGAGGCTCGATTTACATCCTCTTCAGACTTTCGGATGTTCATTTGTAATTCATGAGACAACAGCTTCCCGAACAGATTTTGAGGTTCTAGACTTGGCAGTTTTCCAAACTCTCTTATGGCAACAATTTTGCTATCCCAGTCTTTCGTTAGGGAACGCAAGAATTTGTCATTTAGTTCACCGTTTGTGAACTCCCTGTCGTAGTTCCTCAAACCATTGACTATCTTGAAGAATCTTTCGTACGCATCAGCAATGCACTCCTTCTTATTCTGCTTGAACGCCTCGTACTCTTGATTAAGTAGAGACCGTCTATCTTCTCTTACCTCGTCAGTACCTTCCATTAGAACAATTAAGGATGTCCACATCTCTTTGGCTGATTTGCAGTGGATTAAGTTTTGCAACATGGAATCGTCCACTGCACTAGCAATTATGTTCTTAGCCTTCTTGTCAAGAGCGACAAGAGCTATCTCATCCTTTTTCAAATCATCATTTTCTTAGGTATCTGAACAGTAGGATTTGTTGACGAAGCAGTCATAGGCACATGCGGTCCTTCTTCCACGACTTGGAAGATTCTGGGATCTGCAGCTTCCATATAAAAACGGACCCTTTCCTTCCACATAGGAAAGTTGGCCTTGGTGCAGATGGGCAATTTCAGAGAGGATTCCTTGACTCTATCCATGGCTTGCTAGCAACTAGAAGAATGGATCCTGTTCAAGGTGTTAACCTAGCAACGAACAACCACCCTCTGATACCAATTGAAGTATCTAGTTGCCTACCTAAATCACCTAGAGGGGGGTGAATAGGTGATCTCTACGTCTTTTGCGGAATTAAAATATTAAACGTAAAGCACAGCACAGAAAAGAAATTACAGCCACAGATAACACAGGAATTTATAGTGGTTCCCCATACTTGGGTACTCCACTGCCGGCCTCGCCAATCTAGCACCACAGCTAGACTTGACTACTTTCTGAAACTCAGATCAAGAACGATCCTACTGTCTCGGAGTCAAAACTCCTACAAACTCAGAGAAAAACTTCTCTTACAACTCGGAGATAACAACTCCTACACCTCAGAGAACAACCTCTCCTACAACTCGGAGAACAACTCCTACAACTCGGAGAACAATCTCTCCTACAAGGATGATAAAAGTTTTGAACAAAACAATACCAGATCTGAAAGATAGAGGTGTATTCTTCCTTCTTCTTGAATGGCTTTAGGGAACGGTGAGGGAGAACTAAGATCCTTCAAATCTGACCTTTGCAATCCGAAACGATCCAATAGAGGTTGTAGTATCAGACCTTGGATCAATCGAATCTTCCCTGAATGAAATCGACAACTCCTATGAGAAGATCAATCTCCAAACGTAGGCGACGGCGAGGCGGCGCTTTTCTCGTTCTTCTAGATCGGGAAAGAGAATTAGGGCTTGAATGATTAGAGAACTTTTCTTTGAAACCCCAAAACTAATCCTATATATATTGAAAGGCAATTAAGGTATAAACCAGCCTTAAATGCTCTCAAGAAAGCCGTTAGGATCGGAAATGAGCGAACACGGGGCGTCAAGAACAGAGAACAGAGAAAATTAAGATTTAGACAGATGTCTCGAGACAAATGGGACTTCTCGAGACATGAAGAGTATCTCTCGAGAACAGAGGAAGAAGTAATCATAAGACCAATGTCTCGGGAAAAGATGGATCTCTCGAGACATAAGGAATAGCTCTCGAGACCTACCAAATATCTCGAGACATCAGAAATCTAACTCTCGAGAACTGAGATAAAGAGATCAAAAGATTGCAGACTCGAGTAAAGCAGGATCTCTCGAGACAAAGGAAATCTCTTGGTCCAGTAGTTCTCGAGACATGGTTGATCTCTCGAGACATCCAGATATAGTTTCCGGAAAGAGCAGAGGTTGTATCTCGAGACAAGCCTTGACTTCTCGAGACAAGCTCGATCTCTCGAGACATCCCTTTAGAAAAATTATCTTTTTTTTTTCTCCTTTTCTTTTCTTGACCACTTGCTGCAGCTGCACTCCAAGGTCTTCAATAGTCTTGAAAATGAAGTGTATCTCAATAGAGAGATCACATATGAGTCATCACCATATTTCATAGAATGAGGAATTACATTCTATGAAACTGTGTTTGCAGACTCATTGTGACCTGACATTGATTTACACTTAGCAATGGTCATCTGCAAAACCATACTTGGAAAAGTATATCAAATACAAAAGTAATTCAATCTTAGTTTAAGGGTGACTTCTCACAAATCAAGGTAATTGTGAAAACAATTCCCAACAGAAATTGATGTACAGGGCATGAGCCCTTTATTATTACTGTACCATTTATTCATTTATCTTATGTGGACATCTATTTTGATGATTTTATATTCATATGATGTGGACTTGATTTCTAAATAACTAATTGTAAACTTTTCTTCTATTGCGATCGATATGGCCGACAGGATTAGAGTTTTGTAGTGGCGACCTTCTTGAGCGAGGGCGTCACCGCAAGGCGGCGGTTCTGGGCATAAGACCTGGGTTTTTGAAAGAAAAAAAGGGGTCTTACATGATGCCACACATCATAATACTTGGCATGTCTGCTCTGGGACTCTAGCATTCGTTCATGTATCAATCGTACCTAAGCATGTGTGTTCTCTACATATTCTAACCCCGGCTCTTTCGGATCCTCATACTGAACCAATGCTAACGGAGTTCTACACCTCCATTCGTATAATGCTTTGTAGGGAGCCATGCCAGTACTGGATTGATGGCTATTGTTGTAAGCAAATTCGACAAGAGTTAGCAATGTCTCCCATGGCTCACCGCTATCCAAGATGCAGAGGCATAGTAAATCCTCCATTGTCCGGATGGTACGCTCTGTCTGGCCATCCGTTTGATGGTTTAAAGCGGTGTTGATAATCAACCGAGATCCAAAATAAGCCTGGACGGCTCTCCATTCATGATAGGTGAACCGGCCATCCTAATTGTATACGATCGATCTAGGAACTCTGTGGTATCGCAAAAACTGCTCCACAAATAACCGCACTATAGTTCCAATTGGAGCATCATTCCTGAAAGGAAAAAATCTTGCAACCTTCATCAACCTATCCACAATAACCCAAATGGAGTCATGCCCGGAGTGGGAGCGAGGTAAACCATGTACAAAGTTCATGGAAATGTCCTCGAATTTCCACTCCGGCACAGGTAATGGCTGCAATAAATCACCTGGTCTCTTGCATTCGGCCTTCACTAGTTGGCATGCCTCGCAATGAGTCACGAAGCGGATGATTTCCTTCTTCAACCCTGGACAATACATCATTCTTTTTAGGACCGCAGTCATTTTAGTGATCCTAGGGTGCACTGAACACTTACTACAATGCGCTCCTATTAGTATATCTTCCTAGATATTATCTCCTACTGGTATATAAATTCTGCCCCGGAAGTGCACGAGATCATCTTTCAACGAAAAATCCCCAGCGGTGCCGACTCTACTGCCTTGAAAATCGGTTCTAGTTCAGCATCGTGCTTCTGAGCCACCTTGATTCGATCTCAGATATCACAGACAATGCTCTTCGAGGCTAGATACTCCTTATAAACCTTAGAGTTATCCCTGAATATCAGTGTGATATGTATGTTTTTAGCATCTGCACCTGTTGCATAGCCATTTACTGTGGTTCTGCATTTGACGTGCTAGACCTTCTGCTGAGTGCATCCGCCACTAAGTTCGCCTTTCCTGAGTGATAGTGCGCGTGTACTGGTAATCACATTGAAATTCCGCTCATCTTCTCTGTCGTAGATTTAAATCCTTTTGCGTGTCCACGTACTTGAGGTTCTTATGATCCGAAAAGATATCACAATGAACCCCATAGAAGCTGTGTCTACAGATTTTTAGCGCAAAAATTACTGCTCACATCTTTAAGTCATGCACCAGATAGTTCTGCTCGTGCTTCTTCAACTGTCGTGAAGCGTAAAAGATCACATGTCCGTGCTGCATTAGGATCGCACCCATTCCCTGATATGATGCGTTAGTGTATACTTGAAATCCTTCCTTCTCAGATGAGAGTGCAAGGATTGGAGAGGAAGTGACTCTATCCTTTAGCTCTGGAAAAGCAGCCTCGCACCATGGAGTCCTACAAATAGTGCGTCCTTCTTTGTTAGTAATGTAAAAGGAAGAGAAATCTGGGAGAATCCCTCCATGAACATCCAGTATTTACCGGCAAGTACTAGGAAACTCCTTACGTCTGATGTTGTCTTCAATTGGGGCCATTCTCGCACTACCTGAACCTTTGCGGATCCACCGCTAATCCTGCGCCACTGATGATATGCCCCAGAAAGGCTACTTCCTTCTGCCAAAATTGATACTTGCTAAATTTGCCAGACAACTTGTGATCTTGAAGCCTCCACAGTACGAGTGCCAGATGTTGGGTATGTTCGGCTTCCATCCTTGAATAGATAAATATATCATCTATGAATATTATAATGAAGATGTAAAGGTAGGTTGTGAATACGTGGTTCATTAAACTCATGAATGCGGAGGGAGCATTCATGAACCCGAATGGCATTACTGTGAATTCATAGAGACTGTAACGACTGCTGAATGCTGTCTTCGGAATATCTTCCTCCTAGATCCGCAGTTGGTAGTATCCTAATCTCAAGTATAGCTTTGAGAACCAGTGTGCTCCTTCGAGTTGGTCGAATAGCTTGTCTATCCTCAGCAAGGGGTATGTGTTTCACACCGTCAGCCTGTTCAGCTCCCTATAAACAATACATAATCTGAGGAACCCACCCTTCTTTTTCATGAACAACACTAGGGCTCCCCATGGTGATACGGAGCTCTAGATACTGGTCTCACTCCGGGTACTAACTAAATTTGAAAATCCTTCTCCCCATGCGGTGGTAACCCGGGTAGATTCTCCGAAGACACGTCAGGAATATTACGAACGACAGAAATATCGATCAAAGATGTTTCTGTTTCCATCATCTCGAAGCATATTAGATAAACTTTGTCCCACTGTAAGTGGGCCTTCATGGACTGAATAGAAGAAAGTAAATAACGGGAGACCAGAATAGTACCTTCAAATGTTGCATAGGTGTTATCATATTTTAGTACGACCTTCCTGGCCGGGCAATCAATCTGAGCATGGTTCGAGGTGAGCCATATCATTCCCAAGATAAGATCGAAGTCCGACATCTTCATGATTGTTGTCGGAGCTTCGAGTGTTAAGCGTTTGATGGTCACCTTTAGAAGGCATTTTGCTGTTGATTCAATCTCCATCCCATTGGGAAGACGCACCCTCCTGGTGACTCCATTATTGAAAGTGCACAGTGTGCCTCTGAGTATTCTCTAGAGGGGGGGGGGGGGGGGGGGGGGGGGGGGTGAATAGAGTTTTAAAAACTTTTACCCTAAATATGCACACACAATACAACTATTCTAACAACTATGCATTCAACAATACCAACACAGAATATGTCGAACCTCAGCTATTTCTTTGACAAAGACTTCCGAGACAAAGTTATGTGATGCCCCCGTGTCGAACAAGGTATGGTCAGGCTTGCCGCATATGGTTACTATTCCTGATTTATGGTATAGTTTTAAGTGGTTGAGTTTTCTACTTCTAACAGTTCTATATCAAATCTACAATCTAAGAATTGAAAAGAATTTAAAACTACAAGCATATCTGCCATAGCTTTCAACTTGTCCATCCCAACATGTCTGAGTCTTTCATGCCAAATAACAGCGCTATCATTAGTCATCATCTTATCAACATAGGAACTTGTCGATAACACAAACAAGTCCTTCACCCTTCTACCGACATGTGTGCCTTCAGCCTCCACTGCTGACACGTTTTTAAGAAACTTCACTTCTGTTGGACCAAACAGAATGTGATAGCCAGCATCCACAACGTTGGTCACCGAGAAGAGGTTTTTCTTCATCCCCGGAACATGATAGACACTGTTCAACGTAAGAGTACCTCTATCATCGTTCAAAGAAACTACAACCTCCTTCTCTATTGCATTTATAGTATCATCAGCCATAATGATACCATCATTACCTGTATATGCCTGCAAAGAAGAGAACTTTGACTCGTCTCCGGTTAAGTGATGACCACAACCCGAGTCCACAATCCAATCATCGTGATCGTTGATGGAAGCCATAGCCTGAACAAACGTGCCCTTCATGAAAGATCCATCACCCCATTTATCATCTGTATTGGAACCAGCCTCCTCCTTTCCTGCAGCATGCCCTGGCTGAAGATTGACCTTGCAGTCTCTCTTGAAATGACCACGCTTGTTGCACCTGAAGCATCTAGGTCCTTCCTCCTTCTTCCCATCACGCTTAGGAGCATAGCTCCTCTCCTGCTGATATGAAGTAGATGGACCATCATCTCCGGATGTCTTTTTCTTCTTGTCCCAATGCTTCTTCATTCCAGAAAAGAGAACCTCATCTTCTCCCCCAGAGATAGACATCCCCGCCGTTTTCTTAGCTAAACTCTCTTGCGATGCAAGTAAGTTATCCAGCTCTAGCAATGATGGATGATTGGCCCAGCCTTGCACATAAGTAACAAAGGCCACATACTCCCTCCGCAAGCCGCAGATTATGTGTCTCTTCAGTTTCGCTTCTGAGATAGGCTCATCCGGGTCCAATGCTGATATCTCCGCGCAAAGGTTCTTAATTTTCAAGAAGAACGTTGAAATGGACAAGTCTCCCTGTATAACATCCCCCAAACAACTAGACCCCTAGAGTGGTTTTGTCAAGACTAGGTCATGACAAAACCATAGGAAGCTTGAAGAGACCACTTGGCCTTAGCCAGGAAGAAGGAAACCACAGTGGTCTTCAAATAGCAATTTTTAGTTACCAAGCTTAGGGTTGGACTTTAGGGCCTCACCTTGACCCTTTGACCCCACCATGGAACACCTAACCCTTTAGGGGTCGCCTTAGAGCGCCAAGGACCCATTGGGGTCAACCAAAGAGGCCAAATTGACCAAAGTCAACCCAAACCCCAAATTGATCAAAGTAGCCTAATTAGGGTCAGTTGACCTTCACCTTGTTGGAACATGGTCTTCCGCATTTCCTAGGTTTGAGAATAACAAATCCTATGTGTATTTGATCTTGTGTGTTCAAGTGTGCAGGTTAACATTGTCCATATGACTCAAGGAGTACTCATGATGACTGCCCCCAAAATTGAGGCCAAAATTCGAAAAAGGCTCACTAGCGCCGGCGGTAGCGATAGCGCCCGGCGCTAGCGATGATTAGCGCAATTCCGGCAGTGTTTTTAGAAAGAGCTAGCGCCCGGCGGTAGCTACTAGTGCTGGCGGTAGCATGGCGCACAAAAGGCATAGAGCAAAATGTTGTCGCAGATGAGAGATCCTGCCGCGCAAAATCTTTCCTAATCCGGGCTAGCGCCGGCGGTAGCGCTAGTGCTTGGGCTATAAAAGGACCCACTCTCCTCTTTTTTTCGTACACCCATTGCATACACCTCAGAGAGAGAGTACTAGAATTCCAGAGGCTTGTCTTAGCCGAAATTTATCCCAGCGAAGCTCTGCCAATTTCTGAAGGAGAATTCCATCACGCCGAATCCAAACGAAGTCCGCTTCGACAAACGCTGATTCTACAGCGGATCTTCATCCCCAACTTCAGAAGTTCATCTTAAGGGAGGTTTTGTTATTTTATTTCTCTTTCTTCATTGTAAACGGTAGTAAAATCGCCTCGTGTTGGCGACTAGGTCTGGGGTACACTTAGGACTGAAAATTCGCCTCGTGTTGGCGACTAGATCTAGGCTAGTTCTAGGGGGTGCTCGAGGCCACATCCGGGGAAGGATTGGCTAGAGCGGCTTGAGGCCGAATTCGGGGTAGATAAGGCTAGGGCCACCGGTTCGTGGGGAAGCGAGTCGGGATAGAAAACAAAAAGAGCTTTTTTATTATTCGCCTCCGATCTCTAGCGTCATCGAGATCAAGTTTTGTAAAACTTATTTATCATTAATAAAGCTTGTCTCTCTTTTTGTTTAACTTAACTTATTTCATGTCTTTAATCTTGCAATAATTCAAAGTTTAATAAATATAATCTAAAGTTTTTGAAAACCCTTATTCACCCCCCTCTAAGGGCGCCGACCGATCCAACAAGTGGTATCAGAGGGGTTTTGTTCCAATCGGCTTAACAACCGGGAACAATGGCGTCTCATGATCTCGCTTTTCCTGAGGGTCAAGGGGTTAGTCGACCACCTCTCTTTACTGGGTCAGATTTTAACTACTGGAAAAATCGAATGATGTGTTTTATTATGACCATGGATGTAGAAGTATGGAACATGGTAGAAGTACGGTACTCTCCGCCTACAACTATAGTAGGAGAGGCGACATTAGCAAAACCTAAATATAAATGGGATGTCAACGATAAACTAAAGTGTAAAAATAATGCTAAAGCAATGCACGCTTTATATTGCACTTTAAATAGGACTGAGTTTAATAGAATTTCTGCATGCACAACTGCTTATGAAATTTGGAATCAATTGGAAGTTACTCACGAAGGTACATCGCAGGTGAAAGATGCCAAGTTGTTTCAACTAGAATCTGAATACGAAAAATTCAGGATGGACACGGAAGAGGACATCAACTCAATGTACACTCGCTTCACAAAGATTTTCAACGCATCAAAGGCGCTTGGAATGACCAACTCCGACGGGGACTTGGTGAGGAAAATTCTTCGTTCCTTACCTCCAAGGTTCAATCCGAAGGTGACGGCCATCTCGGAGTCGCACAACTTAAGAACACTCCAGATCGAGAATCTCATTGGGAATCTCAAAACCCATTAGGTAGAACTACAAATTCAACATGACGAATACAACAAGGAGCCGAAGAAAAAGGCGTTGGCGCTGACATCAAAAAAGGAGTGCATCAAAGAGGACGATGATGATGAAGAAGGACTCCTGGTGAAGAATTTCAAGAAGTTCATCAGAAATCCAGAGAGAAGGAACACATTCCGAAAATTCTTCCAAAAAGATACTCGACGAAAGGGATCCTCCTCTTCATCAAAGAAAGAAAAAGGAAGCGATGACGAAGAAGAAAGGCCGCCTCCAGAATGCTATCACCGCACAAAAACTGGGCACATTCGGAGCCAGTGCCCAAAATACCAAAAGGAACGGAAAGAACAAAAGAAAGCAAAAGAAAAGAAGAAAGTGTTGAAGGCCGCCACTTGGGATGACTCTTCCTCTGAAGAGTCAAACGACTCTGAGTCAAGTAGCGAGGAGGAAGCAAACTTGTGCTTAATGGCCAAAAGCGACGATGACGACAACAGTGTTCTTAGCGACACTGAGGTATCTCCTCCTACCTTTGAAGAACTTTATGATAAATTTGTTTTATTAAATCATGAAAATGAATCTATTATAAAAGAAAATCGTAAGCTCACAAAAAAATTAGTCTCTCTTGAAAAAAGAAAAGTTTCATGTCAAGAATGTGAGCACTCTTTATTTATGATAAAAGAACTTGAAATTTCTCTCTCTAATGCCCTTTCACAAAACAAAATCATTGCAAAAGAAAAAGGGGACTTAGAGAGAAAATTGAAAACTTCTATATTACAAATTGAAAAGAACAAAAAAGGATTTGAAAACAAATGTGTTATGATTGTTCAAGAAAATACATCTCTTACAAAACAAAATCAAAATCTCAATTTAGCCATAACCAAATTCGGGATTGGTCAAAAATCCCTGGATATGCTTCTGGGTAATCAATGCTTTGGGTCTGGAAAAATCGGACTCGGATATAAAAGTGAACACTACCGCCCAGTGCTAGCTACTAACGCCGACGGTAGCTCTAAAGTTAAAAATTCTTCTGGCTTTTCTAATGTACAAACATCATCCAGCAAGGGCAACGTGGAAACTCAGAAAAGGGTCTCAACCCCCTTTATTTCATGTGATAATTGTCTTAAATTTGGACACACGTCTGGCTCTTGCAGGAATATAATAAATCAACGATCATTAAAACAAATCTGGGTACCTAAGAAATCCACTTACTCTATGGGTGGTACCTCTTGGGTATCTGGGTCTTTAGTCTCATCCTCTTTCTAGATTTGCAGTAAGGCTAAGGAAACAGAAGATGTGTGGTATTTGGACTCAGGCTGCTCCAAACACATGACGGGCAATAAAGCAAAATTCCTTAGCCTAGAAAAGAAGAAAGGAGGAATAGTGACGTTTGGCGATAATGGTAAAGGAAGGATCATGGGAGTTGGTACAGTGGGTAACGCATCTTTTCTTATATCAAATGTTCTTTATGTGAAAGGATTAAAACATAACCTAATATCTATAAGTCAACTGTGTGATAAAGGTTTAAACGTACTTTTTGAATCTTCCACTAACCTTTGCAAGATTGTTAATCCTAAAACAAAAGATGTGTTATTAACTGCACCTAGAATTCATAATGCTTACATAGTTTCATTTCATGATCTTTCTAAATCTTCTATAAAATGTTTTATAACGAAAAATGATGAATTAGAATTATGGCATAGACGCTTAGGCCACGCTAGTACAAAGCTCATCTTAAAACTAGCAAAAAGAGAATTGATTAGAGGATTGCCTAAGTTAAATGGAAATTTATCTTCATTATGCTCTCCATGCCAAAAAGGCAAATTTACTAAGTCATCTTTTAAAAGCAAAAACGAAATTTCTACATCGAAACCTCTGCAATTAATTCATATGGATCTTTTTGGTCCGGTTAACACTGCGAGTCTTGGTGGTAGATTATACACTTATGTTCTCATAGATGACTATTCTAGATATTGTTGGACTTTATTTCTCTCCTCCAAATCTGATGCGTTTTGCGAATTCTCAAAATTATGTACTCGCATTCAAAATGAATTAGATTTAAAAATAAAATGCATTCGCTCAGATCATGGAGGTGAATTTGAAAATGAAAATTTTAAATCTTTTTGTGACATGTTAGGTATTAAGCATGAGTTCTCCGCTCCACGCACACCTCAACAAAACGGTGTTGTGGAACGGAAAAATAGGACAATACAAGAACTTGCACGCACAATGCTATCTGAATATAAATTACCTAAGTATTTTTAGGCAGAAGCCGTAAGCACTGCATGCTATGTAATGAATAGAGTTATGCTTCGCCCATCATTAACTCTCACACCATATGAACTCTACTATCAAAAGAAAGCCTAACGTGTCGTATTTTAGAGTATTTGGATGTAAATGCTTCATTCTTAATACAAAAGATTCCTTAGGAAAATTTGACGAAATATGCGATGAAGGAATATTTCTTGGTTATTCTTCAACTAGTAAAGCATATAGAATATTTAATAAAAGATCAAGTAAGGTTGAAGAGTCAATTAATGTCAGATTTGATGAGTTTGTTCCATGTGCAGAGAAGCTCCCTACAGGTACCGATGATGAACCTTTGCCATCCTTGGAGCACGACGAAGAAGAACCGTCCAAAGAAGAGGAGGAGAAGTCAAAAGAAGATGAATATGTACCTCCAAGCATTCTAAACTTCTCCAAAAATCATCCAAAGGAGCTAGTCATTGGGGAACCTTCTACTGGGGTAAGAACTCGGTCCTCTCTTCATGAAACATTTTCAAATATTTGCTTTGTGTCTGAAATTGAACCTAAAAACGTTTCCACCGCTTTAAATGACGAATTTTGGTTTTTGGCAATGAATGAAGAGTTAGGACAATTTGAAAGAAATAAAGTTTGGAATTTAGTAGAAAGACCATCTAATCATCCAATTATTGGCGTAAAATGGATTTTTAAAAATAAGCTAGATGGTGAATCTAGGATTGTGAGAAATAAAGCACGCTTAGTTGCTCAAGGCTATTCACAAATCGAGGGGGTAGATTTTGAAGAAACTTTTGCACCCGTAGCTCTCTTAGAATCTATACGAATATTTTTGGCGTTTGCGAGTTTTAAAAGAATAAAATTATTTCAAATGGATGTTAAAAGTGCCTTTTTAAATGGGTTTATTAAAGAAGAAGTTTATGTAGAACAACCCCCCGGTTTCATAAATGAAAGATTTCCAAATCATGTTTACAAATTAGAAAAAGCGCTTTATGGTTTAAAACAAGCGCCCCGTGCCTGGTATGATTGTCTTACATCATTTTTGTTAGAGCACGGCTATGTTATGGGAAGTGCAGACAACACACTCTTCATTAAGCATAAAAATAACGAATTAATTATTCTACAAATATATGTTGACGACATCATTTTTGGAGCCACTAATGAAGAGTTGTGTAATGAAGTAGTCTTAATAATGAAAAATGAATTTGAAATGAGTCTTGTAGGAGAACTATCATATTTTCTTGGTTTTCAAATTTCACAAAGAACTGATGATATTTTTCTGTGTCAATCAAAATATGTTCATGATATGCTTAAACGATTTGGATTTGAAAATCTTAAACAAGCTTCTACTCCTATGAGTGCTTCTTTAAAACTAGGAAAAGATGAATCTGGAATTTCTATTAATCAAACGCTATATAGAGGAATGATAGGTTCTCTTCTTTATTTAAGTGCATCTAGACCAGATATAATGTTTGCCGTATGTTTATGTGCTCGCTTTCAAGCCGATCAAAAAGAATCTCATTTCAAAACGGTAATACGTATTTTTCGTTATCTAATAGGGTCATCTAAACTAGGATTATGGTACCCACATAATGACTCTTTCACACTCCACGGATATTCCGATTCGGACTACACCGGGTGCTCACTAGATAGAAAAAGCACTAGCGGTATGTGTCACTTTTTAGGACCCTCTTTGGTTGCATGGTCTAGTAGAAAACAATCTTCGGTTGCACTCTCCACCACGGAGGCCGAATATATCGCACTTGGTAGTTGTTGTGCACAAGCATTATGGATGAGCCAAACACTAGAGGACTTTGGATTTCATCTAAAAAACATAGATCTTAAATGTGACAACAAAAGTGCATTAGACCTCACATATAATCCTGTACACCATTCTAGATCCAAACACATCGACGTTCGTCATCATTTCATTAGGAATCACATTAAGAAAGAAAATGTAAAAGTAAGCTTCATTGGGACAGACTCTCAACTCGCTGACATATTCACTAAACCTCTTCCCGATGCACGATTTCGTTTATTACGACTTGAGTTAGGTGTGCTAGATCTTACAAGTTAAAACATGCTCACATATATAAGCTTCTTCACTTTTAACCATCAAAAACATCTCCTTAAATTCTGCAATTTCAGCATGAAACTACTATTGAGACACCTAATCAAGATCAAGAATCAACAATTTCAAAATCCTCAAAAATCACTTACTATCTCCCGCGTTAGCGCTACCATAGGCGCTAGCGTCCATGTTCATTTTTCTGTATTTTTTAAATTTCTAAAAATCCCTTAAAATATATAAATCTATATTTTCTACTTAGTTTTGCACTTCTGTGTTTCTTTATTTTTTGAAAAAATCAAATACAAAACTACAAAAACCAAATTACAAAAAAATATGTTTTTCTTTTTCGCTTATGTTGTTTTCCTTTGTTTAAAGTTCATCTTTATGCAAAAAGCAAATATAAAAATTACAAAAGCAAAAATTACAAAAATATGCTTTTATTTGCTAAAATGAAAAACAAAAATATAAAACTTTAAAACTATAAAAAAACTGTATGATTTTTTTGAAAAATCAAGCATGATTTAATCTATTATTTAGGAATTCTACAATGTTGCAATTTATCTTTTCAAACTACTTTGGACATTGTCTTTCTTCATGCTTTGATATATCTATTCAAATATGCATCAATTATAGTTTAAAAGTTGTGTAGGATCAAGCTTAGCCTGCCTCTAAGTATGAGAAATGTTTTATGTTTGATAATGATATTTATTCACTCACCTTTTTTTTGGCATTGTCTACATATGTATTTAATCTAAGAATGCTTGTGTATGTTTTGTATTAGTACAATAAATTAAAATTGCACAAGTATCTTACCTACACTCCCTCTTTTTGCACTCTTAAAAATTAAGAAAAGTGGTTATGTTTTTTTTTTCATAAAATCTATTGATTTGCAAAACAAGTGTATTCGGAGAACTTTGTACAAAACAAAATTATAAAATAAATGACAAAGAAAACTCCACCAAGCACTACTTGAACCTCCTCATAAGTCTTAATAAGCATTGTGAGGTTGAGCACCTTGGAAAGAATAGTAAAGTGTCTTGTGCAAATCAAATCCTTCTTTCAAAAATAAGAAAAACCACTTACTCTTAAGTACACCGGATCACTAGTTTCAATCTTAAATTTCAATATGTGATCCCCAAGCACTACTTTGCACCCTGATAAGTCTTGATGAGCATTGTGTGTGCAGAGCACCTTGGTAGTTATACTTTTTATTGTGCATTAAAGTGTGTGGAAGTAATCTTATTTGTGTTTTACTGTGCTCATACTTTACATATATCTTGTATTTTTGATTAAAACATTTGTCTACATTACTCAAAAATACACTTTTGTGCACATCATTATCTTCCATAACACTTCTTCTCATGAGTATTGGATCCTAATACTAATTCTATATTACTTTTTATTAATGAAATGCACTAGATAACTTAGCATGTGTTCTACAATGTTTTGTATGTTTTTGAAATTATGAATTAAAGTAACATTGTGGTAATCTCTTTTTTGATAAACATTATTTCATGCTTGATTATTATAAAATTTAAAGATCTAACTGCAAAATGATTTACAAAAACATCATCTTTTGTGATCTTTAACTCATATTTTTTTGGAGTATCATTACTATTTGATGTTTTTGTATTACTATAAGTCTTCCGCATCTTAACCATATAAGTGTTTTACCTTGCGCTTTCCATGCTTACTTAATATCTTGTATTCTTTGCATCATCACTTATTCTTCAAAATTCCTATCTTTCATTACATGATAGATTTACTTGGAACACTTTTATTGGTTACTTCAAACATAAAAATCTTTTATGCTACAAACTCTGAAAATTCTGTTATGCTCATAACTCTGATCTATTTCAATGAAAAACAATTCTATAACTCCTTATCATTTACTTAAAAAGCTCGATCATGCCTTCTCTTCTATTTACAAATTCTTTGGTGCTTTATTTCCCTACCCACTTTTGCTAATAACAAAGGGGGAGAACTAACATGATAAATATAAACCGCTATCATAAACCCAACATGACAAATTCAGATGATAGCTTACATATTAGGGGAGTACTCACTTAGGGGAGCATGTATTTAGGGGGAGCAATTCTAAATGCTAAAATCAATAATTATCCTAAAGTCATCACTCTCTCACACACACACAAGTATAGTCTCATCATGCTTATCTATTAATGCTTTGATTTATCATTAATGTATTTGTTATTATCAAAAGGGGGAGTTTGTTGGAACATGGTCTTCCGCATCTCCTAGGTTTGAGAATAACAAATCCTATGTGTATTTGATCTTGTGTGTTCAAGTGTGCAGGTTAACATAGTCCATATGACTCAAGGATTACTCATGATGACTGCCCCCAAAATTGAGGCCAAAATTCGAAAAGGCTCACTAGCGTCGGCGGTAGCGATAGCGCCCGGCGCTAGCGATGATTAGCGCGATTCCGGCAGTGTTTTTAGAAAGAGCTAGCGCCCGGCGGTAGCTACTAGCGTTGGCGGTAGCATGGCGCACAAAAGGCATAGAGCAAAATGTTGCCGCGGATGAGAGATCCTGCCGCGCAAAATCTTTCCTAATCCGGGCTAGCACCGGCGGTAGCGCTTGGGCTATAAAAGGACCCCCTCTCCTCTTGTTTTCGTACACCCATTGCATACACCTTAGAGAGAGAGTACTAGAATTCCAGAGGCTTGTCATAGCCGAAATTTGAGGTCCCAGCGAAGCTCTGCCAATTTCTGAAGCAGAATTCCATCACGCCGAATCCAAACGTAGTCCGCTTCGACAAACGCTGATTCTACAGCGGATCTTCGTCCCTGACTTCAGAAGTTCATCTTAAGGGAGGTTTTGTTATTTTATTTCTCTTTCTTCATTGTAAACGGTAGTGAAATCGCATCGTGTTGGCGACTAGATCTGGGGTAGACTTAGGGCTGAAATTTGCCTCGTGTTGACGAATAGATCTAGGCTAGTTCTAGGGGGTGCTCGAGGCCACATCCGAGGAAGGATTGGCTTGAACGGCTTGAGGCCGAATCCGGGGTGGATAAGGCTAGGGCCACCGGTTCGTGGGGAAGCGAGTCGGGATAGAAAACAAAAAGAGCTTTTTTATTATTCGCCTCCGATCTCTAGCATCATCGAGATCAAGTTTTGTAAAACTTATTTATCATTAATAAAGCTTGTCTCTCTTTTTGTTTTACTTAACTTATTTCATGTCTTTAATCTTGCAATAATTCAAAGTTTAATAAATATAATCTAAAGTTTTTGAAAACCCTTATTCACCCCCCCTCTAAGGGCGCCGACCGATCCAACACACCTTGCCAAATTGACCATACCTAGACTTTACTAACCCTTAAGAGAGACCAATAGGTCACTACCCACCCATTGGGGTCAACACAAATGGTCAAATTGACCAAAGTCAACTCTAGCCCTGTTTTGGTCAAACCATCACCTTTTGGATTAATTGGCCCAATTGGGGCACCACCATGACTCAACAAACTTTGGGTTGTGTCAAGGGACTCAAGACACACCACTTGGACCAGTCAACCCATCAGTTGACCAAGTCAACACCTCAAGTCAACACTTGGTCAACCTTGCCCAAAAAGAGGGGAAAAGACTAACTCAAGCCCAATCCACTTGGGCTAGGCCTAATTGGAGTAGAACATTAGCTTAGGAGGCTGATAATTACCTGGAGTTGCCACTCAATTTCTGTAAATGATGAGTAGGAGAGAGAAAGTGCAATTTCCCCCTTAATGAAGAGAGAGAAAGAGGAAAAAAGAAGGAAAGTTAATGGTGGGAGGCCATGGGTCACTCCATTCATCTCCCCAAGCCCCTCCATTCATCTTCCATGATGCTTGGGAGGAGTTTCCCCATAAATTCTAGCCAGCCATCATCAATGGAGGAGCCCAACCATCATGGCCGAAATCTATTCTCCTCAAATTCCCCCTATACAGCACTCCCCACTGAAATCTAACTCCACCATTAGCTTCAAAAGGTGGATGGAAGTCAAAATCATATATTGGATCGAATTTTTTGGTGGACAATGGAGAGATCGGGCAAGCTCGCCGGAGAAGGGAAAAGCCATGGCCGAACACCGCCTCCATCGTCGTCGGGCTTCAAGAAGGTCTGGTTCTCCTCCTCTCTCTCTGTGGATATATCTTAGATCAAAATAGGTGAGAAATCGGGCTCAATTGAGCCCGATCAAACTGAGAAAATCTGAAATTTTCCATGAAAATTGACTTGATCGGGTTCGCCGGAAATCGCCCCTCCGGCGGCCGTGTTGCCGCCCGGCATTAGCCACCACCTCAACGGAGGTGGTGGCGGCGGTGGCCGGCCGAGGAGGTGGCTGGTTGGACGGTAAATAGGCCTAGAAGCTGCTATAGGTCGGAGATATCATGGCCGTTGGCTAGAGATTGAAGAGATAATCAGGGCCATCGGTTTAGTTCCTGTACAGAGATTTTAACATTAGTTATTTCATTATTCAATTTTCTGTCTTTTTATATGTTGTACATTAAATTGGTTATAGAAAATACTTAGGTCCCTCTAGTTGTAGCCCTTTAGTCTACTTTAATTCAAAATTTGTTTCAGCCCAAAAGGAGCCCTGTAGCTCCCTGTAGAGCCAAAATGGTGGGACTGGTCCCTAGAGTAGGGCAGCCACTCTTTCTTGCATATCTTTTTCTTGGTAAATGGTATGGCCTTGATATTTAAAACCTAGGCTAGATACACCCACCCACACAGCATACCCAAATATGGGAATTTTAGGGGAACCATTTTCTACGATTTTTGTAATAATTTCATAAATCATATATTAATTAATTATTAGGTCAAATTACCTCCAATGCCCTCCAAATTTTGGTGGGTACTTCTTAGGATTATCACATGACTCTGGTAAAAATCTTAGCCCAATTGGGACTGATTTGGTTGGGTAATTTGTCAACCCAAGTTAGGTCAAATTGGGTCAAAGTTAGGGCATGTTGTTTATCTTGGGTATTGTAGTCAAATCTCCTCACCATGAGTTGAAACCTTGTACGCTAGTTTAGGATCACCTAAAACACCCCCATGAGTGAGTTGGGGTGGTGTAGAGGTGGATATGCCCTAGGACCCTAGATTTACCCCTTGGGGTGCATATAGAGCTTTGTGAAGGACAAGTGGTCAAAAGCTATAGAATGGTCATGGAACTTGGTGGATAAGTTCATAAGGTGCAAATAGGCCCTAGGTAATTTTATAAGAATTTTAGGAACAATTATTCCCTTGAAATAGGTCATAACCCCTTTAGGAAAATTCCTTGCAAGAGAAATTTAAATGCTTAAATGGTTTTGGATGATGATGAAATTTTGGTAGTGTCTTTATTATCATGATATACACCTCTGGTAATTTTTGTGTATTTAATTGAATGATTTAACCAGTACTTCATTCACAAGGCATTTATTTTGTCTTAGGCTTAAGAAAACTAATTGAGGGTCCAATACTCTTTGATAAATTGTGCAAATTGGTGATAGGACATTTCAGAGCATTATGAAGCTCTGTGAATTTTTATATAATTTTTAGAGACTTAAATGGGTAGGCTACTTCACAACTTATCTTATTTGAGGATTTTTTTAAAGTATTTATTTAACTGATAAAATGATTTCCATAAATCCTGAAATTTAGACAGTAGACTTTTCTGATGAATATAAAAGTCTGGTAATTTTCCCCTAATTTTGGTGTAAGTATTTTTGGTGGTTCCTTCATAAATCTACAAATTTGGATATAAGTTGAATAATAGAAATACTGGACAATTCTTTACTGTAAAAATATGATATGCTGTATTTGCTGATATTTTGTCATCATAGATTTATCATAATTTTATGGGGGGCATATCATAAGAAGATCTTACACTTCATGTTCATTTTCATACTTGGCAAATATTGGAGAAATGATAATAAATGCAAATAATTAAGGAAAAATATGAATATCTGGATTTAGTTCTAAAACATCATGATAGCCCTCCATTAATAATCTTGTATCATGAGGATGAATATTTGGAGTACTACTTATTAGCTTCATATATTTAGGTTGTCTGCGTATAGTAAAAGTGTGAAACATGTGTATTTAGGGCCTACCAAGTGAAAGTGGCATGTAGTTGGTGTACATGGTCAGGTTGAAGAGATTGAAGGTCACCAAAAGGAGGTTAGGTGATTAGGGTGTGCTTGGTGAGTTAAGGGTAAAGTTGTGCTTGGGGTTGACGAAAGATCGTCTTCCCCCTAGCGTGTCATAAACTACCTAGGGTGAATCCATGTGTAATAACAAGGAGGGCGTTCTTATGGGTAGATACCAACAACACTAAGTGTCTTGAGAAAGGGAACTTTGGGGTGTCATCTCATTACAGTTCCTAGTACCGTAGCAAGCCCCTTACAGGGTAATCCTCGGGAAGTCTAAGATTAACCATAAATTGTAGGGATGAGTTGATGTACAAGATTAACTTAATAATATGCACACCCACACCCCGTAGTTATGGGAGGTTAGTTGGTTTGGTTCTACAAGCGGTAGGCTCAGTGGTTGAAGCAGCGGACTAGTTAGTCCGGAGAGCTCGTGACTCAGTAAGGTTATTGATGACGGGCAGGTTGGCCCGGGGAGCCTATGGCTCAGAGATAGATAGTAGAACATGTTTGCATGTGCACGAAGGTGGTAGGTATTCGGTATTAGACGGTCGTTCACACCGATGTCAATACGTTGACTCGGCAAGTGTGGAATTTGCACTTAGCCATAAAATTCTGGTGGTCCAGCGAGTAAGAGTATGCAGATGCTCCGCGGTTTTGCGTTGAGGCATACGATAGGTCTAGGTTAGGTAGTGCGAATACCAACCTAGATGTGGGCGAGGCCCAACCCATCGCTTCCGTTTGCCACTACGGGAGTATCCTGAGTGTCTAGATAGCTCCAAAAAGGGGGAACTAAAGGTCTGTGCGTATTGAGTCGAAGTGCGTGAGTTGCACCTGTATGAACATAGCATAAACTGCATAACATTGCATGTCATGGCATAAGCATTGCATTTCAACCCCTACCCCAATCATATAAATTGGTTATGGGACTTTTTATACGATAAGCTCTGTTAAACGACCCCTTGGTTTATAGGTATGTATGGGCATTCCTATAAGTCAATGGTTACTTTTCTATTACTTATTCTTTACCTGCTCTTACTATGCTCTTTTACTGCTTCAGTTATCTATATACACATGTGTAGTTGTAGACATTTCCTGTAGATAAAATTCGTCGTCATCTGCTTTATTTTATACCCCTTGCTGTCCTCCGCTTCATCCTCCCACACGGTGCCTAAGAGCCATTGGGGGTGGGGTGGGGAACATAAGGCTTAGTCTTTTTGACTAACGGTCGGTGGACCATATCATTTTAGGGGACCGAGGAGACGCAGCAGCACCAGAGGCCGGTGCAGACGGATGCAGGTCAGTATAGTACAGGAGCACCAGATTCAGGATCTATGAGTGGGTAGTAGTTAGCTTCCGCTAGTGATCTTGTAGTGAGGACATGATGTACAGGGCATGTGCCCTTTATTATTGTAACTTTGTTATTTCAGTTATATTATGTGGACATTTATTATATATAGTTTGTGATTTGTGGACTTGAACTTCTATTATTCGTTTATACTTTTCTTCTTTTGTGATCGATATGGCCGACAGGATCGGCGTTTGATAGTGGAGACCTTCCCGTGTGATGGTGTCACCGTAAAGCGGCGGTTCTGGGCATAAGACCTGGGTTTTTACAAGAAAAAAAAATGGGGTCTTACAAAGTGGTATCAAAGCAAACCTCGATCCGAAGAAAAGAAGTCCACAAACCCTGGGCCACCCCGCGCGAGTTTAGTTTGAGGACAAACTAAGCAGCGGAAGCAATGGTGTGCCCATATGGTAAATCACATGGAAAAATCCACTTTTAACTGAATCTTTTGCAAGTTTTCTTTTGAAGCCAGCGGCAAACCCTGCCCCCAGCAGGAAATACCTCTGGCTACTAAGATCTCTTTAGATAGTCCTTTAGTCAATAAGTTTGACTCAACTCCACAAAGACAAGTGACTTACCATGACAATTTATACCATGCCCTAGTCTGAAATAGACCGCAGGTATAATTTTGGTCAAGGTGTGAGGATACCCCAAAGAGGCTAGAGAAAGAGAGATTGACACATAACCAGAAGCTAGGGGACTCGTAGACTCAGCCTTTGTATCGGTAACATGATTACATTGAGACAACCACCACGACAAACACCGAGGGTCAGATAAGAATTCAAGTTCAGAAGAGACCCGTTTGGGATTGGGACACAAGTTGACCTTGATAAGGTTGTCGTAAAGGGGACCTAAAAGAGTCTAAAGTATGGAGTATACCAATGAGCCTCAAGATCGAACCCCAATTCTAAGGTTGTGTGCCCTAAGAATTGTTTGCAAACTTGGGACGAATATAACTTGGTGATATTGAAGATACTCAGCCCAAAATAGATAGTGGCTTATCTTTTGTTTATTGGGGCTTATCTTTTGTTTATTGGGGCTTATCTTTTGTTTATTAGGGCTTACCTTTTGTTTATTGGGCAAATTAGTTACTGACTTGGGTGTCCCTTAGATCTAATTTAGCAAGTGCTATGTCGGGAACATGATGATTTTGAAGTCGATCTTATTCAATGTTACTTGGGCGAAGATAGATTCTATAAAAGCACATTAGGAATGATGATATGTAGTATTACCAGGACCATGGATAGACATCGTTGATCGAACAACAACTTGACCTTAGTTGAATCATTGGAAATGTAAGTCGCCAGGATTAATCACTTAAGGATGTCGATGTCCTAGTCTAGAGGTTGAGGATGAAAATTAGATCTTACAAGTTGTTATATCCGACAATTCTTGAGGTTTGGGGCATTCGGAAGTGATAAAGTTATGGTTTGTTAAAAATCACACCTTATCATGGTAGAGAATCTTAATTACAATAATAGCCTTATACCTTTGGTGCTTTGATGATAAATAACCAGAGATCTTAGACGATGACTTATTGGATTTAAAATCTAGTGTTTGAGTTTACTATGATAAGAACGATCTAAGTTTATCTTACTTTAGACCATTCGAAAGTGATCGAGACTAGCATATGTGGAAGTGATAGGAATTTGGTGAAATAAACGCGAAGATATTTTCTTGATGAAATTGACTTGTGAAAAATCTTAGGGTTTTCAAAAGATTCTACCCGTATACCTTATGAATCAAACTCAACCTAGAAAGTGATTGGGAGTCATCTTCAAACATTGATACTAGTGTTGGTTGGTTAACATATGATCATAAGATCCATGTGTACACCCCCTTAAATTTTAAGGATAATTGGGATGCTTGATGATGCGATCAGTCCCACTAAATGATAAGAATCGTTTAAAATCATAAAGTTGAGTTGGTTGATGACTCGGGCGTACTCGTAGGAATAAGAAGCTGATTGTGTAGAGAAATTTTTATAGAGTCGCAGCCTACCCACATAGATGAGAAATATAGTCACCGGAAAATGGTGTATTGCAAAATGTATATTTCCTCGAAATGAAGAAAGACATCGTAAGTTTTGTGATGCACGGTGAAGGCCAAGTGCAAAAGTCTTTGGAGAACTACCACAGTCACTGCCTATGTTAGAGTGGAGTTCGAGGACATAACTATGGATTTCACAAACAGGTTACCACTCCGAACACAGTCTTATTTGGAACAACAAGGATAGATTAACCAAGGTAGCTAGGGTCACCCTGGACTGGAAGGACGCTCTCGTTGGTGTTTGATTAGAATTGTTGAATAGTTTGTCTGTTATCATGGTGTGACCAGAATGATCATGTCGGATCGGGATGAACAGGTTATCTCCAAGAGTGAAGATCAGTCCAGGCTTATCTCAGCTCTTGGTTGGCGTTCAGCACAGCTTTCCACCCTCAGAAATACAGAGGTGCAGAATTCCACCATCTTGGACCCAGGAAGAGGATTTAAGGAGACTCGGCTCTGAATTTGTGAAGGACACGGATACCCAGGTGTGACTGATTTGGGTTAGGATGCTGGAGGCCCAGAGCAGCCAGGTCAAGTATTACGATGTGTGGTATCGTCAAGTAGAGTTCCTGGTTGGAGACCGGGTGTTCCGGAAGATATGTCTAATGTAGGGAGTCTTGAGGGTTCGCAGGCGGAAGAAGCTCAGTCTGAGATAGATGGGGATCTACATGATCTTGGAGTGGATTAGCCTATTGGCTTATAGACTAGAGTTGCCGTCGGAGTTAGCAGGATTGCACGACGTCTTCCATGTCTCCTCCTTTAGGAAATCCCTACTACAGATGGAGTAGCAAATTTCCACTATAGATGGCCCGGTAGCCTCCAATTGATTGATTCACCTGGAGCCGGTCCGGTTAGATGGCACGAAGATGCGGGTCTTGCGGCGCAAGAAGGTCCCGCTGATCAAGGTCCTATGGAGAAATCATGGACAGGAGAAGCTTATCAGGGAGCCTCTAGATATGATGTAGTAGATATAGTTGGTTCTCTTTGAGTCAGGAATAACTTCCATTCTTAGGGGATGTTACGTTCAAGCACTTGCGGTAGAAGCCCCGCAGACCTAACCTGAATTTCGGGGACGAAATTATTTTTTTGTTTATTGAGATTTGTAACATCCCCCAAACAACTAGACCCCTAGAGTGGTTTTGTCATGACTAGGTCATGACAAAATCCTAGGAAGCTTGAAGAGACCACTTGGCCTTAGCCAGGAAGAAGGAAACCACAGTGGTCTACAAATAGCAATTTCTAGTTACCAAGCTTAGGGTTGGACTTTAGGGCCTCGCCTTGACCCTTTGACCCCACCATGGAACACCTAACCCTTTAGGGGTCCCCTTAGAGCGCCTAGGACCCATTGGGGTCAACCAAAGAGGCCAAATTGACCAAAGTCAACCCTAACCCCAAATTGATCAAAGTAGATTAAATTAGGGTCAGTTGACCTCCACCTTGCCAAATTGACCATACATATACCTTCCTAACCCTTAAGAGAGACCAATAGGTCACTACCCACCCATTGGGGTCAACCCAAATGGTCAAATTGACCAAAGTCAACTCTAGCCCTGTTTTGGTCAAACCAACACCTTTTGGATTAATTGGCCCAATTGGGGCACCACCATGACTCAACCAACTTTGGGTGGTGTCAAGGGACTCAAGACACACCACTTGGACTATTCAACCCATCAGTTGACCAAGTCAACACCTCAAGTCAACACTTGGTCAACCTTGCCCAAAAAGAGGGGAAAAGGCTAACTCAAGCCCAATCCACTTGAGCTAGGCCTAATTGGAGTAGCCCATTAGGTTAGGAGGATGATAATTACCATGAGTTGCCACTCAATTTCTGTAAATGATGAGTAGGAGAGAGAAACTGCAATTTCCCCCTTAATGAAGAGAGAGAAAGAGGAAAAAAGAAGGAAAGTTAATGGTGGGAGGCCATGGGTCACTCCATTCATCTCCCCAAGCCCCTCCATTCATCTTCCATGATGCTTGGGAGGAGTTTCCCCATAAATTCTAGCCAGCCATCATCAATGGAGGAGCCCAACCATCATGGCCGAAATCTATTCTCCTCAAATTCCCCCTATACAGCACTCCCCACTTAAATCTAACTCCACCATTAGCTTCAAAAGGTGGATGGCAGTCGAAATCATATATTGGATCGAAGGTTTTGGTGGAGAATGGAGAGATCGGGCAAGCTCGCCGGAGAAGGGAAAAGCCATGGCCGAACACCGCCTCCATCGTCGTCGGGCTCCAAGAAGATCTGGTTCTCCACCTCCTCTCTCTATGGATATATCTTAGATCAAAATAGGTGAGAAATCGGGCTCAATTGAGCCCGATCCAAGTGAGAAAATATGAAACTTTCCATGAAAATTAACTTGGTCGGGTTCGCCGGAAACCGCCCCTCCGGCGGCCGTGTCGCCGCCCGGCGTTAGCCACCACCTCAATGGAGGTGGTGTTGGTGGTGGCCGGCTGGGGAGGTGGCTGGTTGGACGGGAAATAGGCCTAGAAGCAGCTCCAGGTCGGAGATATCATGGTCGTTGGCTAGAGCTTGAAGAGATAATCAGGGCCATCGGTTTAGTTCCTGTACAGAGATTTTAACATTAGTTATTTCATTATTCAATTTTCTGTCTTTTTATATGTTGTACATTAAATTGGTTATAGAAAATACTTAGGTCCCACTACAGAAAGAGTGGTCAACACCAAAGTTGTAGCCCTTTGAGTCTACTTTAATTCAAAATTTGTTTCAGCCCAAAAGGAGCCCTGTAGCTCCATGTAGAGCCAAAATGGTGGGACTGGTCCCTAGAGTAGGGCAGGCACTCTTTCTTGCATATCTTTTTATTGGTACGTGGTATGACCTTGATATTTAAAACCTAGGCTAGATACACCTACCCACACATCATACCCAAAGATGAGAATTTTAGAGGAAACGTTTTCTAAAGTTTTTGTAATAATTTCATAAATCATATATTAATTAATTATTAGGTCAAATGACCTCCAATGCCCTCCAAATTTTGGTGGGTACTTCTTAGGGTTATCACATGACACTGGTAAAAATCTCAGCCCAATTGGGACTGATTTGGTTGGGTAATTTGTCAACCCAAGTTAGGTCAAATTTGGTCAAAGTTAGGGCATGTTGTTTATCTTGGGGTATTGTAGTCAAATCTCCTCACCATGAGTTGAAACCATGTACACTGGTTTAGAATCACCTAAAACACCCCCATGAGTGAGTTGGGGTGGTGTGGAGGTGGATATGCCCTAGGACCCTAGATTTACCCCTTGGGTGCATATAGAGCTTTGTGAAGGACAAGTGGTCAAAAGCTATAGAATGGTCATGGAACTTGGTGGATAAGTTCATAGGGTGCAAATAGGCCCTAGGTAATTTTATAAGAATTTTACGAACAATTATTCCCTTGAAATAGTTCATAACCCCTTTAGGGAAATTCCTTGCAAGAGAAATTTACATGCTTAAATTGTTTTGGATGATGATGAAACTTTGGTAGTGTCTTTATTATCATGATATATACCTTTGATAATTTTTGTGTATTTAATTGAATGATTTAACCAGTACTTCATTCACAAGACATTTATTTTGTCTTATGCTTAAGAAAAATAATTGGGGGTCCAATACTCTTTGATAAATTGTGAAAACTGGTGATAGGACATTTCAGAGCATTAGGAAGCTCTGTGAATTTTAATATAATTTTTAGAGACTTAAATGAGTAGGCTACTTCACAACTTATCTTATTTGAGGATTTCTTAAAGTATTTATTTAAGTGATAAAATGATTTCCATAAATCCAGAAATTTAGTCAGTAGACTTTTCTGATGAATATAAAGGTCTGGTAATTTTCCCCTAATTTTGGTGTAAGTATTTTTGGTGGTTCCTTCATAAATCTACAAATTTGGATATAAGTTGAATATTAGAAATAGAGGACAATTCTTTACTGTAAAAATATGATATGCTGTATTTGCTAATATTTAGTCATCATAGATTTATCATAATTTTATGGGGGCCATATCATAACAAGATCTTACACTTCATGTTCATTTTCATACTTGGCAAATATTAGAGAAATGATAATAAATGCAAATAATTAAGGAAAAATATGAATATCTGGATTTAGTTCTAAAACATCATGATAGCCACCCATTAATAATCTTGTATTATGAGGATGAATATTTGGAGTACTTCTACTTATTAGCTTCATATAGTTAGTTGGTCTGCGTATAGTAAAAGTGTGAAACTTGGGTATTTAGGGGCCTACCAAGTGGAAGTGGCATGTAGTTGGTGTACATGGTCAGGTTGAAGAGATTGAAGGGCACCAAAAGGAGTTTAGGTGATTAGGGTGTGCTTAGTGAGTTAAGGGTAAATTATGCTTGGGGTTGACGAAAGATCGTCTTCCCCCTAGCGTGTCATAAACCACCTAGGGTGAATCCAAGTGTAATAACAAGGAGGGCGTTCTTATGAGTAGATACCAACAACACTAAGTGTCTTGAGAAAGGGAACTTTGGGGTGTCATCCCATTACAGTTCCTAGTACCTTAGCGAGCCCCTTACAGGGTAATCCTCGGGAAGTCCAAGATTAACCATAAATTGTAGGGATGATTTGATGTACAAGATTAACTTAATAATACGCACACCCACACCCCGTAGTTATGGGAGGTTAGTTGGTTTGGTTGTACAAGCTATAGGCTCAGTGGTTGAAGCAGCGGACTAGTTAGTCCGGAGAGCTCGTGACTCAGTAAGGTTATTGATGATGGGCAGGTTGGCCCTGGGAGCCTATGACTCGGAGATATATAGTAGAACATGTTTGCATGTGCACGAAGGTGGTGGGTCTTCGGTATTGGACGGTCGTTCATACCGACGTCAATACGTTGACTCGGCAAGTGTGGAATTTGCACTTAGCCATAAATGTCTGGTGGTCCAGCCAGTAAGAGTACGCAGATGCTCCACAGTTTTTCGTTGAGGCGTACGATAGGTTTAGGTTAGGTAGTGTGAATACCAACCTAGAGGTGGGCGAGGCCCAACCCACCGCTTCGGTTTGCCACTACGAGAGTATCCTGGGAGTCTAGCTAGCTCCAAAAAGGGGGAACTAAAGGTCTGTGCGCATAGAGTTGAAGTGTGTGAATTGCACTTGTATGAACATAACATAAACTGCATAACTTTGCATGTCAAGGCATAAGCATTGCATTTCAACCCCTACCCCTATCATATAAATTGGTTATGGGACTTTTTATATGATAGGCTCTGCTAAACGACCCTTGGTTTATAGGTTTGTATGGGCATTCCTATAAGTCAATAATTACTTTTCTATTTTATTCTGCCTTTACTTATTCTTTACCTGCTCTTACTATGCTCTTTTACTGCTTCAGTTATCTATATACACATGTGTAGTTGTAGACATTTCCTGTAGACAAAATCCGTCGTCATCTGCTTTGTTTTTTTCTCCTTGCTGTCCTCCGCTTCATCCTCCCACACAGTGCCTAGGAGCCATTGGGGGTGAGGTGGGGAACATAAGGCTTAGTCTTTTTGACTAATGGTCGGTGGACCATATCATTTTAGGGGACTGAGGAGACGCTGCAGCACCAAAGGCCGGTGCAGATAGAGGCGGGTCAGTCTAGTACAGGAGCACCAGATTCAGGATCTATGAGTGAGTAGTAGTTAGCTTTCGTGAGTGATCTTGTAGTGAGGACATGATATACAAGGCATGTGCCCTTTATTATTGTAACTTTGTTATTTCAGTTATATTATGTGGACATTTATTATATATTGTTTGTGATTTGTGGACTTGAACTTCTATTGTTCATTTATACTTTTCTTCTTCTGTGATCGATATGGCCGGCAGGATCGACATTTTGTAGTGGCGACCTTCCCGTGTGATGGTGTCACCGCAAAGCGGCGGTTCTGGGCATAAGACCCGGGTTTTTAAAAGAAAAAAAGGTCTTACAAAGTGGTATCAAAGCAAACCTCGATTTGAAGAAAAGAAGTCCACAAACCCTGGGCCACCCCGGGCGAGTTTAGTTTGAGGACAAACTAAGCAGCGGAAGCAATGGTGTGCCCATATGGGAAATCACATGGAAAAGTCCACTTTTAACTGAATCTTTTGGCAAGTTTTCTTTTGAAGCCTGCGACAAACTCTGCCCCCAGCAGGGAATACCTCTGGATACTAAGATCTCTTTAGATAGTCCTTTTGTCAATAAGTTAGACTCAACTCCACTACGACACGTGACTTACCATGACAATTTATACCATGCCCTAGTCTGAAATAGACCGCGGGTATAATTTTGGTGAAGGTCCGAGGATACCCCAAAGAGGCTAGAGAAAGAGAGATTGACACATAACTAGAAGCTAGGGGACTCGTAGACTCAGCCCTCGTATCCAATCTAGTAATCTTCTAACTAATATGTGCCCAATCTAGTTCTAGAAGTTATAAGGATGTCAAAATTCAGATTCCAATATTTCATATAACAAAATCATATATGGGATTATTAAATTATTTCTTATAATTTCGAGAATTTGCTAGTTTTGAACATGATGTACCATTTATCACGGGCCAATAATTCTAATTAAAATTCCAGAAGCTAGTTATGGTCCAAGATGAAGTTCAGCAGAATTTCATAATTTTTCTCCCTAATATAATTCTAGAAAATCAATTAAATGTCTCAGGATGCTAATTATAATTTGTGAAGGATCTACTAAACTATTCATCATAGTGCTGTAAATAAATTTTCTGGTGTTCAAATCAACCAAAGATGGATTCCACCAAAATTTGGCATTTTTCTAGTAACAATAATTCATCAATAATGAATAAACCATAATTGTCACCTAAATCCACAATATGAATGAACAACTATAAATCTTCAGAAAATAAATATAGTAAAATTCTCATAGCATTATCATGTTCTCATAAGCTCACTCACCAAGTTCTGTAAATTTTTTCTAGCTCCATAATTCATCATTATCAATTAATCAATGCAAACACTAAGATTTCACTTTATGAAGTAAGTATGATAATTACTCAGTAAGTAAATCTAATAAAATTTTCAGAGGTCAATAATGAGACAACAAACTTAACTACTCAATTCCATAATTTTCCAGTTCAATTAATTCAACATTATCAATTAATCAATGCAAACACTAAGATTTCACTTTGTGAAGTAAGTATTATAATTTCTCAGTAATTAAATCTAATAAAATTTCCAGAGGTCAATAATGAGCCCACAAGCTGAACTACTCAATTCCATAATTTTACAGTTCCATTAATTCAACATTATCAATTAATCAATGAAAACATTAAGATTTCACATTGTGAAGTACATATAATAACTTCTTAGTAATTAAATCTAATAAAATTTCCAGAGGTCTATAATAAGCCCACAAGCTTAACTACTCAATTTCATAATTTTCCAGTTCCATTAATTCAACATTATCAATTAATCAATGAAAACACTAAGATTTCACTTTGTGAAGTATGTATGATAATTTCTCAGTAATTAAATCTAATAAAATTTCCAGAGGTCAATAATGAGCCCACAAGATTAACTAGTCAATTCCATAATTTTCTATTTCCACTAATTCAACATTATCAGTTAATCAATGAAAACATTAAAGTTCCACTTTGTGAAGGAAGTATCATAAATACTCAACAATAAATATGATAAAAATTGTTAGGGAATAAAAATGGCCTCCTAAGTCTAATTACCAAATTTCATGAAACCCTAAATATATTTACTTACATAAAGATTGGATAAAGTTAATTGGGGTAATTTAATTTATCAATAAATAATGGACTATAATATTTCTAAAATTTCGAACAAAAATCTACAGAGTGTAATCTCACACTTCTAAGTGAATCCCAGAGTTTTATAACTTTTCAGAAAGTTTTGACCCTAAAATACTCATTTAAGGTCAATGTGACAAAATCACATAAGACCTAATTTCCTAGGGAAATCAACCCCAAAGTTCATGATTTTCCTTGAGATGTAATGTCTCATAATATCAAGTGCGTGCTTTAAATTTCATAAGAATTGACCAAGGAATTACCCATCAATTCTCAAATCATTATAGTGTATACACCATTTTGACCTTTCCATTGTACCTAGTTTTTGCATGAAAATTTCCCTCACATGCATGAGTCCAAATAGCCTCAAATTTTAACTAGTGACTATTTATGGTCTAATTAACATGCCACCCAAAATTTGGGTCAAGTTGAGTTGATTTAACCATGTAGATCTAGACCTACATTTTGTGTTATATGCACACCAAAAATTTGCCCATTGCATGCAAGTGGAATTCCTTCACATTCACAAAGCCAATTGGTCTCAAATTTTTACCAGAGGCTTATAGTGACCTACACTACTATCTATCAAAATTTGGGGTCACTTTGTGTTGTCTTACCATGTATACTACAAATACATGATTTATCAAATTATTGAAAAAACGAAGGGAAAATGTTCCCCAAAAATTATCATTTTTGGACCGAGGGTGTAACTAGGCATAATATTCCTATGGTTCAAATTTCTGCCCTTTTCACAAATGGTTTGAGAGATATTCACAAAATACTCTATGAAATTACAAGGTAATATTTCCAATACTAGATTATGTTTGCATGATGAAAATACCCAAATGCATAAGTCCAAATGGTCCAAAAATTTTATCAGGGACTTTATTTTACTTAATTAATCTTCCAAAGAAGATTTGATGGATTTTAAGTTCATATAACTCAAAAATCAACACATGCCTGAATAATTAAATGTTTTCCAAAACTATGGAAAAATGTTCTCCAAAAATTCCAATTTGTTGTCAGGGGGTGTATTAGGTTATAATACATCTATGGTTTAAATTTCATTCATATGCATGGAGTATTTTCAGAAAAATTCATAAAATACACATGCATGTATATATAATACACACTGCACCAAAACGGGTGCCCAGGGAGTTGTGGTGCAACAAATCACATGAAATCAGTGCCCATGTGTAGTAAAGACCTAGGGCTACATTTTTTGAACAAACCATTTTATCTGGCTCAGCCTCTAAAGTGGCCAAAATAGTGTTAGAAATTACTGTAAATAGTGTGACAGTTATTTAAAATCCCATGTCTAATATCATATGGTCTGCGGCTAACAAATTTCCCAGATCAGACGGCTCTCCATTATCTTCCCTGATGGACCAACGATCCCAATTTCGCCATCTTGGAGCATTTCTCGAGCCCGATTCTGGAATACCACGGCTGTTTCTGGCAAATCCCTCCAGCCACCACCTTCAGTCGACATTTGGTCATCGACTTGTGGTGGTCATTTGGCCTGAGGTGGCCGGAGAAGGGCTCTGGCACCTTTCATTTCTCTCGAGGAGGAACATCTAAACAAAGATCGTGATCCACAAATTCTCCATCAATTTTGAAAAGAAAGAGAGGGAGAAGCTACGACAAGTGGAGAGGAGAAGCAACTGACCTGTGTTTCGGCTTGGGAACTGGTGGATCTCTTTGGTGCCATTTTTGATTTCTCCGGCGACTCCCTTGCTAAACTCCAGCCACAACACTCGAAATCCTAAATCAACCTGGGGATTCTCTTCCTCTAGGAATTCTGAAGGTGATGGGAGGGATGAATGAGGCTGAGGGTGGCTAAATCCAAGAGTGCCATCAATGGACTCTTTCGGCCACCCCCTATTTCCCTCATTTGCCGCCACCTGGGCTACATCTGGCTGGGGAAAGCTATGGAAATTTCTGGGGGAGATCAGAGTCAGGCCTTGGGAGGGTAATTAAGTGCCAATTGGCACTCAATCGATGCCTCCCCCTTTTGTCTCTTCTCCTATTGGGGGAAAAACCAATTTTGCCCCTTGCATATCCATTCCTCCTCAAATCTGAGGGCATGCAGGGTCATATGTCATTGGGATGTAGGGTGGGCCTCTTATTAGGCCCCTAGTCATCATATGAGGTGTATTCGGCCATGGTGTGGCCCAATTGGGCTAATTGGGCCATAAGATGTAATTTTGAGCAAGATTGGGCTAGGTTTGACTTTGGTCAAATTAACCAATTTGGTTGAGCCTATAGGGTCCATAGTTACCCATTGACCTCCTTGAATAGTCATAAAGGTCAAGGTGAGGTTATATTGACATATTGAAGCTTCTTGGTCATTTCTAGGCTAGGTTACCCAAAGTTGCTAAATGCACACCAATATGCAATTCACCTACTCTCTTGGGTTTCTAGGACTCTTTGACTAGTCTCCCCTTTTTTCATGACATATTCATGACAAAAATTAAACTTAGAGGTCTAGTGGTTTGTGTAATGTTACACAATGCCAACTCTGTTGGGAATATTGCCTTCAATGTTCCCTTGATTTGAAGAGGCATCGCACTCAAAGCTAAGTACATGTTGTATTTGATAGCCCATATTTTGTATCATGCTAAAGCAGGGTTAGGTTATTCCAAGAAGTGGAATATTTTCAAAGGTTTAATGCCAAAACTGCTGAGATGACTTCTCAGTCTCAGCTAAATCGCTGAGATAAGGCATGGTGCCACTGAGAAGGAGTCTGGGTCTGTTGAGCTGCAGATAGAGGAAAACCACTGAGATAACTGTCTGTCTCAGCAGAACCACTGAGACGGAGATAGAAGTTGTCGCTAAGTCTGAAGCTATCTCAGTTCAACCGCTGAGACAGATTCAAATATGAATAAAGCACTGACGGGATCTATTTTTGGCGCAAGTGGCTGAAAAGCAAGATATATTATTGGCAGATGCCCATGCTGTGTCAGGGGCTTCTAATAGCCATTGAAAGTCAGAACGAAGTATAAAAGAAGATGTTAGGTCTAAAAGGAGACCACTGTTCTATCGGGAAGAGCTTTATTGTGTGCTGCAAGTTCTATCTTCTTCAAGCTTCCTAAAGGCAATTTCTCAAGCAAAAGTTTAACTCTGCTGGGAGATAAGACAGTTCTTCCTGAATCATTCAAGAAGAACAAGTAGATCTTCAACTTTGCTGAAGGAGAAGATCAAGGATAAACAAGATTTGTAGCTGCTGCTTCACAGTTCTATTTAAAGACAACAGAAGACAAAATCTGAAGGTTTACTTTATATAGTCTTTTGTTGTATCTTTAACACTTTATTTATATGTAAGGCCTTTGTGCCTGAGCTGTAGGGCTTCTTAGCCAGAGGGTAGAGCTGTACTCCCAGCTTGAGTGTAGGATCTTTATGAAGATTTAAGGTAGGTCTTCTTGATAGGTCTGAGGTAGGAAATCAAGAGATTTCTGACTGGTAGGAGTTAGAGGACTCTGAGTTTGTAGGCTCGTTGAGCCTAAGGTATGGTTTGGAGAAAACCTGAGAGATTCTGAGTAATCTGAGTTGTAAGCTCTTGAAGCTGAGTTGGAGGAGTTGGCCCTATCTAACTCATTGTTAGAAGGGTGAATGGGGAAAGGGGACTACTCAAGACACCCTGTCTTGAGGAACCTCTATATATGCTTGTGTGCTTTCTGTGTGTGTGCTTATAGCTTTTTCATTCACTAAAAATAGCTAGCCTCAAAAAGGAAAGAAAAGAAAGAGACCTATTCACCCCCCCCCCCTCTAGGTGATCTAGACTACTACCTATAAACTATCAAGTGGTATCGGAGGTAGGTTGGTCGAAAAAGACTTTATTGTCTAACCAGATCCTACAAAGGAGTAGTCATATCTGAATCCAATGACTGCCACTGAATTGCAGAAAGAGACGGTGTCTACGAAGTTGCCCATATGCAACAAAGAGAACTTGTGCATATGGAAGTAAAGGGTAAGGCTATTCATAGAAGCCTCAAACCCTAGGATCTACATTACTGTGAAGCAGGGTCCTTTTACTTTTGAAACATTCTCCACCATAGATCCAACTAGGAAAGTGACTAAGCTTTTTGCTGACTTGACCAAGGATAAACTTGCACTATTCACAATGTATAAGAGAGCCCATAACATTATTGTGAATGTAATTGATGATTCCACCTTCCAAAACTTGGTGCACTGTACAACTACCAAGGAGATGTGGGATACACTTGTGGTGTATATGGAAGGGAACGCTGAAGTGAGGGATGATAGAAAATCTCTCATCAATCAGGAATATGAAGCTTTCAGGCAGCTCAGCCTGGAAACATATCTATCTGCTATAAAAGGTTCTTCAGGATAGTTAATGACCTGAGGACCAATGAAAGGGTATTCAGTGACTATGAGCTAAATGATAAGTTCCTAAGATCTCTAAATAGTGACTAGAACAAAAAGATATGTTCCATCAGGGAAGTGGCTAAGCTGGGTGAAACTGCTACCCATATATTGTTTGGGAAGCTGCTCTCTTATGAGATACAGTTGTCTCCAAGGAAGGAGGAGGATACATCCACCAGGCCTCATGCAAGGGAGAAAACTGTGTCTATTAAAGCTGACAGCCCCAAAAGGAGCAAAGCCAGATTGCTTTCTCCTCCAAGAAAAGTTGCTGATTCAGAAAATTCTGAGAACTGCACTTCTGACAGCACCTCATCTGATGAGGAGTTTGCTGCCTTCTCAAGGCACTTCTATGAGTAGTAAAATATATGTATTTTTAGTATAGTTATTAGTATAGTTTTAATTAATATTGTAAAGTTTCTATGTAAATTAATAAATAAATTCCTTGTTTTATTATTTTTGTTACTAACTTAGCTATATTTTTCTTTATACAGATTTTGGCAATTTTTGTCAAGTCATGCCCCTGAGTCACGCCCATGACTACAAGTCACGCCCGTGACCAAGGGGCGTGTAATTTTAAAACGCCAACTTTTCAGCTGTCGACCAAATCCAGACCAAATTCTGATGAACCGACCAAGTCATGCCCGTCACATTACGGGTCACGCCCGTGAACTGCTCTTCTCGACGGATAAGTGCGTCGTCCCATCGTCTCGACGGATTTTCACCAAGTCACGCCCGTGATGCTACAAGTCACGCCCGTGATCCAGCAAAGTCACGCCCGTGTACCACCAGCGCGTCACGCCCCAAAGTCGCGCCCATGTTGCTGACGTCTGCCGCCCAATGTCATGCCCCAGGGTCACGCCCGTGACCATGAGTCACGCCCGTGACAATCCAAGCCACGCCCGTGTACAACCTTATTTTGATGGAAGATCCTTTGAGAAGGCGGCCGTTAAGCCGGATCAAATGTCACGCCCTAGGGTCACGCCCGTGACCACAAGACACACCTGTGACCCAAGGGCGTGTAAAAATAAAATTTTGGTTATAAATAGAGGGGCTCGGCTGAAGGAATTTTCATCCAAATTTTAAGTTCTTATTAGTGTTTTTTATTTCTTTTGAGTGAATGTGAGTTTTGTTTATGCAATTAAGTTTATGTTCGTTTGTAATTTTTCACCTTCCTAGTCTAGTTGTAATGCTTGTTTTAGAAATAAAATGTTGTTTTTCTCATTTGGATCATCTTCTTCTTCAATTTATGTTACTGTGTGTGTGTGTGTATGAGAATAGTTTGTTGCTTTCATAACTTAGGTTTATTGTTTTCATAACTCCGGTTTATTTTTTTCATAATTTAGGTTTACTGTTTTCATAAAAATAGTTTATTGTTTTTCTTTCAACGCTTTATTTATCGCTTTCATTTAAACGCTTTCTTTCATTTTTCCTTTTTCTTTTTTTGTAACATAGCATTATTTCAGTCTTTATATACCTGCTCTATACCACCCCCGTCCCGGATGAGAGGCTAAGTTTCTTTAGCGCTTGATTAAGACGGTTGGGACGGATACTATTACTGCTTTTATATAAGTCTTTTTATTTCCCTTTTTATCCGCTTATATCTGCTTAAATTATTAAACATGTATTCTCTAATTATTAATGCCGTCTCCATTCCGATGAGTGGCTAATTTCCTTTAGCGCACGATGTCGAAGAGCATTGGGACACAAAAATAGTTTTTCTAAAAGTAAATACATCTCTTTCTAAAAATAATTAACGAGCTTAAGGTTTAACCGAGAATAACGTTGAGTGGAGCCACATAATCGATGTGTGGTTTTCATTTCCATTTTCATACACTAGTTAGCCGAGAGGCTCGTGCGTACGGACTGATCGCTTACAGGTAAAGAGAAGTGCGCTCTACCCTCGAGAGAGGATGAGGTAAGTCTCCCGAATTGGAAGTAAAAAATCCAATAGCGGGGTTCACAACATAAAGCGAGTATTAAGGAGATTCGATTAAAGAACGAGAGTTCGGTCGAATATTCATAATCTCAGGTGGGCGTACCCTCGAGAGAGGAGCATTCATAATTATGGAACCTTCACGGCCAAGCCGTTTTAATGTTTTAAAAAGACAACTTTTATTTCTAAAAAGACTATTTTCGTCTCAAGGTAATTCAACGTCGAGCGCTATCTTTATCATCGTTTAGATCTCTAGTTATACGCTTATTATCGTTTTCTCTTAAAAACCCACGCTAAAAGCTTATTCCGATAAAATAATAGTTCGTTCCTCAAAGTAGCTATAATCAACACGATCCGCGGAAATATACGACCTCGATATTTTCTAAAACAAAATATCTTGTATTAGATAAGGTATACTTGCCTTTATCATATGATTAATTTGGATTAAAATTTAAACAAACACTTTTCAAATCCAAAACTTGCAAAACTCTCCTTTGCTATTTTAAAAATCAATAGAATTCGGCGTCGTAGCCGAGGCGTAATCGTCAATACTTCGAAAGAAGAAAAAGACCGTTACTTCTATCTTTCGATAGGATAACAGTTAATTTCTCAAAGTAGGAGTACTTGCGAAACTCTTTAAAAACATCTGTCTAATTCTAATCTCGTTATATAAAGGTTAACCGAAACAATAAAAAGAAGTCTTTCAAATAAATCATCAAGTTTTTGGCGATGTTGCCGGAGACAGTAGTGTTGTTATTTTGAAACAAGGAATTACTATTACTTTTATCATATATATTAAAAATATATAATATAAAAATGGTATAAATAAAAATAGAAAAAAAATAGAAAAAGCCAAAAAATGTATAATTTTTATTATTATTATATGACCCGAGGAAACTCCTCGGACGATTCGAATATCCCTTTTGACCCCGAAATCGAGCGCACCCTTCGTGAGCGCCTCCGACTTCGTGATCAAAACTTACTCAAATTTCCTGAAGAGTCTGTCGGAGATACTTACACTAAATCTATGGCCGATCAAATTCCAGATGCAGCCCCGCCATGGACCATGGCATATTATGCCAGGCCAAATTTGGAAGATACCGGATCGAGTATTACACGCCCAATAATGGCTAATAATAATTTTGAAATAAAATCTAGCATCATTCAAATGGTACAACAGTCAGTCCAATTTGACGGTCTGCCGGATGAGGATCCGAATTTACACCTTTCTAATTTTTTGGAAATATGCGACACTTTCAAAAATAATGGCGTTACTGATGACGCTATTTGTTTACGCTTATTTCCATTTTCACTGCGGCCGAAAGCCAAGGCGTGGTTAAGTTCTCTCCCCAGAGGATCCATAACCACGTGGGTACAATTGACAGAAAGTTTTTTAACAAAATATTTTCCCCCGTCTAAAACTGCTAAACTGTGCACAGATATCGCCTCTTTCATTCAATACGATTTTGAGTCTCTCTTTGAGACTTGGGAGCATTTTAAGGAGTTCTTGCATAGGTGTCCTCATCACGCACTGTCGTCTTGGCTGCAGGTCCAGACATTTTATAATGGTTTGAATTTTTCAACACGACAGATGATCGATGCAGTCGCCGGGGGAACGTTAAACAACAAAATCCCGGAGGCCGCTCAAGCTATGTTCGAAGAAATGGCCATGAACGCCTATCAATGGATTGCGCCTAGATCACGCCTTACTAAACCAACTGGGATATATGAAGTAGATGCCACTTCTCAGTTAGCCGCTTAAGTCGAAAGGTTAAGTAAGCAAGTGGCGGAGATGACTGCTTCCTCCTCCACTCCAGCTTGGCTTAATAATAATTATAATAATTTTGTCGAAGAAACTGTGGATTACCTAGGCAACCCAGTTAGGCCCCCTTTCAACCCTAATAACAATCCGTATAGTAATAATTATAATCCGGGTTGGAGGAACCACCCAAATTTTTCCTGGAGCAATCCTAATAATGCTCAGAGGCCTCGAATTGTAAATCCACAAGGATTTCTGCAAGGATTTCCAAACGGATTTCAGCCTCCACCTCCAAAACCTTCTCCTCTCGAAGATATTTTTGTTAAATACGTTGCGTCCACCGAGTCAAATATCCGGAATATTACCGGATCGATTAAAAACTTTGAAAATCAGGTTGGACAGCTGGCAAAGAAGGTCTCTAAGCGGCCATATGGAGCTCTACCAGGGAACACGGAGCCGAACCCCCGAGAATCTGCCAACGCCATAAATCTTCGCAGTGGCAAGGAGGTAACCTCCCCAAAATGGGTTGAGTCTAAGGTACATGTTTCGACACCGACCCCTACACCCTCTCCTTCGATAGATAAATCACTGAGTATTCCAACATTGCCGAACGTTTATAGCTCGCCTCTTCCTTATCCTTCAAAATTAAATAACGAGCGGAAGGACGAGCAATATTAAAAATTCTTGCAAATTTTTAAACAAATTGTAATAAATGTTCCCTTCTGCGAGCCACTCTCTCAAATGCCGAAATACGCAAAATATCTTAAAGGGTTGCTTTCTGACAAAAAGAAACTCAAAGATGTTTCGCATGTTTCCCTTAATGCGGAATGCTTGGATGTCCTCCTTAACAAATTGCCGCCAAAAATGAATGACCCGGGACGGTTTTCCATCCCGTGCCTCTTCGACAATATGTTATTAAAGTATGCACTAACAGACTTGGGCGCCACCATCAATTTGATGCTTTTTTCTCTTTTTAAACAACTCGACTTGGGCGTCCCAAGCCCGACAAGATGAGCATCCAGCTTATGGATAACTCAATAAAGTGCCCAATTGGGGTTGTGGGGGATGTTCTGGTCTGGGTAGACAAGTTTATCTTCCCGGTAGACTTCGTCATAGACATCGAGGAGGATGCTGAGGTACCTATCATCCTCGGTCGCCCCTTCCTCGCCACCTCCCGTGCTTTAATTGATGTCAGTAATGGTCTACTCCTCCTTCGGGTGGGAGACGACGAAGTTACTCTGCACGTTAATCCCTCACTACAGCACTCCCTATCAAATGATGATCCTCAAAGTAGTTATAATCAACACGATCCATGGAAATATACGACCTCGATATTTTCTAAAACAAAATATCATGTATTCCTCACGATAAGGTATACTTGCCTTTATCATATGATTAATTTGGATTAAAATTTAAACAAACACTTTTCAAATCCAAAACTTGCAAAACTCTCCTTTGCTATTTTAAAAATTAATAGAATTCGGCGTCGTAGCCGAGGCGTAATCGTCAATACTTCGAAAGAAGAAAAAGACTATTACTTCTATCTTTCGATAGGATAACGGTTAGTTTCTCTAAGTAGAAGTACTTGCGAAACTCTTCGAAAACATCCATCTAATTCTAATCTCATTATATAAAGGTTAACCAAAACAATAAATAGAAGTCTTCCAAATTTTAAATCATCACACTTCAAGAAGTTGATGAGGAGGAAGCAATAGAAGAACAAACCTTACTCCTCCTCACATCCCAGGAAGGACCACAGTAGATCTGAAAGGCAGCACTCCAAGGGTGACAGGTATGACCCTAAACATGCTAAACATATTTCATCTAATGTTATATGTTACTGCTGCAGCAAGCCTGGACATGTCATTGTTGACTGTCCAGCCAAGAGAAAGGAGAAAGGTGATAAGAAACATCATCACCAAAAGGAAAGGACGGTTAAAAAATCCTTCCTAGCAAAGAAGGGGAAGAGCTGGAGTGAATCTGAGTCCTCAACCACAGATTCAGATGAAGAGGAGAAAGTCTGCATTGGGATGTTTGTTGTAGAAGAGGATGAATACTTTCCTGCTGCCAAGATTGAAATCAGGGCCGACCCCTCTGTCACATTCAGACAGTGACATAGAGGAGGATGAAGACATCCAAGAAGACCATGTGTTGATGGCTCTAACAGAAGATGAGGACAGTCAAAACAATTCAGAAAAAGAGCAGGTACTAATCCACTACATTTCTTCTTCTGAATATGAGACAAGCCCAGAATCTGAAGCAACTCCATCTAATGTTGGAAGTGATTCAGAATCTGAGGAAGATGTCAATCATTTGATTTACAGGTATGGTGCCCTCTTGGAAGCTCTAAAAAGGAGCAAGATGTTAGCCAAGAAGAAAGCTCTAGAGATTGCTTCCCTAAAGCAGGCAAAAACTGATTGCACTGAACATGCAACCCAGCTAGATCAAATGAGCAAAGAAATTGGCAAGTTAAAGGGAATGTCAATCATCCATGTTGGCACCATAAGACATAAAATCAAGATCATCAAGGATCTTGAGGAAAAGCTTCTCAATGAGAGGATGCTAATGGCTTAGTTCTCTAAGCTAAAGATAGTGCTACCTATTATTGACACCTTCTCCTCCCATAATAAAAGAGGATTGGGATTCAATAAAGAGGCAGCAGTGTTGAATATTTTTGAATTAGAAGTGGAAGGGGTCTGGGCGGTCTGAATAAAGGAGACCGCAGAGATCGCGCGGTCTGCGCTGGTGTTCTGGCTGGGGTTTGCACTGGACGTTCTGTGTCCATGTGTTGTGTGTCAGGCGGTCTATCTTGGGAGACTGCAGGTGGCCGCGCGGCTTGCTTGGTTGTTCCAAATGACTTGTTCTAATCGGTCAGGGTTGCTGAAGGTCTGTTCTTATTATGAGACCGGGCGGTTTGTTTTTTGATAACCGCACGGTTTAATAAGGTGGTGTCTATATCCCTTGGGGCGGTAACGACATCCGTTGGCTTGCCTATAAATAGAGGTGCAGAACCCGAGGCATTGATAGTGAGAAATGTAAGAACTACAACTTGGTTTGTTTGTGTCATTCTCATATATGAGGTCGCGCGGTTTGGAAGCGGTTTGACCGATTATTGTGTTCGCAGGTTAGCGGCCAGCAGTGTGCGGTCCTCTTTGTTGGTGACTTCCCAGTTGTGAATAACCAGCTTGCCAGCGGCTTTCCTTTGGGCGATCTGTGGTGTAGTTCTTTGAGCTGTTCGCGGTGAACTTGGCGATCAGGCGACCTCAGCGGTCAGGCAGTCTCAGTTTGCAGTTTGGCGACAGCTTGTGCAGTTCTGGTTTCTGTTAGCTGAAGCTTCTGTGACAAGGCGACCTCACGGTCAGGCGATCTCGAAGTGTGGACAGATTGTTTGGTTTTCAGCAGTTGAATAAGGCAGCAGGTTTTGCGGTCCGTGGTTGCGGTCTGGCAGTTTGCAGGTCATCAAACTTGCTTCTGTTCGCGTGGTCTCAGGGAGAGTCGTGCGTCTTGGCTGTTCGTGCTGTATGGCGGTCTCTGCTTTGGCAGTACGCTGTCGGCCTGTTTTTGGTGTCTTGTGCTTCTCTCCTTTGTGATTCTTATGAATCATGTCTCGCCATGTTTGTCTCAAGATGTAAAGAGATAGTTAATACAAGAGCACTATTCGGTCTTCCCATTGTCATTGATTGTAATTCTTGTGGATTGTGTTGAAGTGTTCCGCATTTTTACTTCACTCCTTAGCCTCTAAAAATTTAACATGGTATCAGAGGAAGGTTACTGAGCAGTAATCAGCGTTGTCTTCTGCTTGGGTTTCTGCAAGTTGGTTGTCAATCAGTGAGATAGCAATGGAAGGAGGATATGCTAGAGGTCTTGGTATTGAGCTCCTTATGCAGACTAACTTTACAAAGTGGAAGTCACACATTGAGAGCTATCTGCTTAGCGAGGACTTATGTGAGGTAGTTGGAGGAAAAGCTAGACAAGCTGTTATTCCTGCTGAGGGGAATGCTGAGCTCGTGAAGGCTTGGAAGAAAACAAATGCAAAGGCTGAGTTCACTCTCAAGCGAGCTATCATTCCAGAGTTGTTTGATCACATCATCAGATGTAGGTCCGCTGCTGAGATTTGGACAGCCTTGGATGGCTTTTTCAACAAGAAGAATGTAGCTCGGCTACAATTCTTGGAAAATGAGTTAGTTAAGGCAACTCAAGGTGACTTGTCCATTTCAACGTTCTTCTTAAAGATGAAGAACCTGTGCGTAGAGATATCAACATTGGACCTGGATGAGCCTATCTCAGAAGCGAAGTTGAAGAGGCACATAATCCGCATCTTGCGGAGGGAGTATGTGGCCTTTGTTACTTCTATGCAAGGCTGGGCCAATCATCCATCATTTCTATAGATGGAAAACTTTCTTGCTTTGCAAGAGAGTTTGTCTAAGCAAATGGCGGGGATGTCAGTCTCTGGGGGAGAAGGTGAGGTTCTATTTTCGAGCAAGAAGAAGAGATGGGACAAGAAGAAGAAGTCATCTGGTAACGATGGTACATCTACTTCATATCAGCAAGAGAGGAGTTATGCTCCTAAGTCTGAAGGGAAGAAGAAGGAAGGGCTGAGGTGTTATAGGTGCAACAAGCTTGGTCACTTCAAGAGAGACTGTAAAGTCAATATTCAGTCAGGGCATGCTGCTGGAAAGGAGGATGATGGTTCTAATGCTGAAGGTAGTTGGGGTGGTGGAGGTGCCTTCTTGATGGGCACTTGTGTTCAGGCATTTTCTTCCATCAACTATCAGGATGATTGGATAGTGGACTATGGGTGTGGTCATCACCTCACCGGGGATGATTCGAAGTTCTCCTCGTTGCAGACATACTCAAGTAATGATGCTATCATTATAGCTGATGATACTGTAAATGTAGTAGAGAAGGATGGTGTTGTCTCTTTAGGCAGTGATAGAGGTCCACTCACCTTGAGGAGTGTTTATCATGTGTCGGGAATGAAGAAGAACCTCTTCTCAGTGACCAATGTTGTTGATGCTGGTTATCACGTTCTGTTTGGTCCAACAGAAGTGAAATTTCTCCAAAATGTTTCAGCCGTGAAAGCTGAGGTCACTCATGTAGGGAGAAGGGTGAAGGACTTGTTTGTTCTATCAACAACTCCTATGTTGATAAGATGAGGTATAACGACAGCATTGCTATCTGGCATGAATAACTCGGGCATGTTGGGATGGATAAGCTAAAGGCTATAGCGGGAAAAGTCCTTGTGAAAGGTCTGCATAGTCTTTCATCTTTCGGTGATGGTCACATTTGTGCAGGTTGTCAGTTTGGTAAGGCTCAACGTCTTCCGTTTGATAAATCACAAAGCAGATGCAAAGCACCATTGGAATGTGTTCATGGTGATCTGTTTGGACCAACCGCCACTGCCATTCTTGGAGGTAGCAGGTATATGCTGGTATAAATTGATGACTTCACCAGATATACTTGGGTATATTTTCTGAAGGAGAAGTCAGAGGCGTTCGAGAGGTTTGTGGAGTTCAAGGAGCTGGTGGAAGGTCGGCTCAACCTGCGGATCAAGAAGTTTAGAACCGACAATGGAGGGGAGTTTACCTCAAATGCGTTCTGTAACTTCTGCAAGAAGCGTGGCATTCAGAGAGAGCTCTCTTGTGCTCACACTCCACAACAGAACAGAGTTACAGAGCGGAAGGTCCGTCATCTGACGGAGACCTGAAATGCTGGCTTCATGCCAAGAGTATTCCGAAGTCCTTCTGGGAAGAAGGAATGTCTAGTGCGGCCTCTGTCATCAATCAGATGCCTCTCATTCCCATCAACATGAAGACTCCTCATGAGTTGAAGTTCAAGGAGAAACCAAGCATGGAACACTTTTGAGTGTTCAGATCTACCTGCTACGTGCATGTTCCTGATGCTCTCAGAACGAAACTAGATGCGAAAGCAAGGAAGCTAGTGTTCGCCGGTTTTGATGACCGGAAGAAGGGCTGTAGATGCATGGAACGTGATACACGAAGATTTGTGGTCTCAAGGGATATGGTATTTGACGAGCTGACGTCATACCAAGGTAGCTCTTCTATTGAGTTACAAGAGAGCAGGTCAGATGGTGGACTTGGAGAAGCTGCTAAGGAGGTGTTAAAAAACTTGAGGTCCAGAGATGAAGTGAAAAAATGCGGAACACACTTCACAAAACCTTTCTCAAATATTGCACAACAATGACAATGGGAAGACCGAATAGTGCTTTGAACTATCTCTTCACAAAGCGAGGTATACATGGCGAGACATGATTCATAAGAATCACGGAGGAGAGAAGCACAAAACACAAAGGGAAAACAAGCTGCAGCGACCTGACGACTTGAGACCGCTAGACCGCGCGAACAGACAAGCCAGATGGGAGCCCCTGAGACCACGCGAACAGAGCACAAGCTGCACCTGCCAGACCGCAACCACAGACCGCTGACCTGTTGCTTTATTCCTCTACTAAAAACAAACAGTTCGCACTCATTGACCGCCCAGACCGCACGGTCTTGATCACAGAAGAATCCACGAACTTTGAACAAAGAACTGCTACTGCGACAGATCGCAACTCAAGACCGTCTGGTCACTTAAGACCGCCTGATCAACTGAGTCCACTGCACCAGATTAAGAACACCTAAAAACAGTCTGCCCGGACTGGTTTATTCAAAGCTGGAAGAAGGGAGACAAGCTGACCGCGAGCTGCTAACCGCTAACCTACGAACACACAAACCGGTCAGACAAGATCTCAAACCACGCAACCTCAAATTAAGACCGGCACAATCAAGCCAACTTTTGTTCTTACAGTTCTCGTTATTAATGACGGGCCATGCACCCCTATTTATAGGCAAACTGATGGATGTCGTCATCGCACAAACCGGGATACAATAACCACCCATCAGATCGCGTGCGTTCTTGCAAAGTAGACCGCCCGAGCTCAGCATAGCCCTCAGATCTTTATTAAACTTTGCGGTTACAACCAAACCGCTCGGTCACCGCGGTCTCAATAAGGCAGACCGCCCGGTCTTCTTCCAAAGAAAGCATTCTAAGAACATCAGGCCGACTTAGGACAAGTCGCCAGACCAACCCGCGCAAGCCACCCGAACAGATAACGGTCTCCCAGATCAGACCGCCTCAACCAAACCGCCGAGACAGAACCAACCAAAGAACCAGCGAAGACCGTACGGTCTCTGCGCCCAGCACAACTCCACTTCCACTTCAAAAATTTAACAGGAGGTTCTGGTGGAGTTGCCAATTTCTCTAGGTGCTCCAGGTGCTTCTAGCTCTCGGTCAGGTGCTTCAGGTTCTGGAAGCAGGGGGAGCGATGCTCCATGTCTACCTGAAAGGAGAGCTAGTTCAGAACAAGTAGCTGAAGAGGTGGTTCGGTGTCAAGCTCTGAGAAGGTCAAAGAGGACCATCATTCCACCAGATAGGTATACAGGGTGAAATCTGGTGAGCTTCATCTCATGTTTCTTCGCAGGTCCCCTAGATGAGAGAGAGTCATCTTGTTTTGAAAATGTCGTTGGAGTCAAGGAGTGGGAAGGAGCCATTGATGAAGAGATGGCTACCCTCAGGAAGAACGAGACTTGGGACTTGGTGCATAAGGTTGAGGGAGTTACTCTAGTGACTTGCAAGTGGGTTTTCAAGTTGAAGAAGAAGGCTGTTGGTAGCATTGAGCAGTACAAAGCTCATCTTGTAGCTCGAGGTTTCTCTCAGAAGTATGAGGAAGATTGTGAAAAAACCTTCAGCCCTGTTGCCAAAATGACTTCGGTCCGGGTGGCGATCGCGTTGGCATCTTGCCAAGGATGAAAGATTTGGCAACTTAATGTTAAGAATGCTTTCTTATACAACGAGATTGACAAGTATATCTTCATGGATCAGCCACGTGGTTATGTTTCCGAAGAGCACCCAAGATATGTGTGTAAGCTCAAGAAGGCTCTTTATGGCTTGAAGCAGGCGCCTCAGGCATGATATGGGAAGATCGCAGAATTGCTCCAGTTCTGCAGATATTTTGCTTCTAATTTTGATTCGAGCTTATTCGTAAAGAAGACGGGGGAGCTTCAGGTCTTGGTGCTGTTATACGTTGACGATATGATCATCATGGGGAATTCTGAACTGGAGGTAACTAGACTCCGAGCTGAGTCAGCTATCAGATTGAGATGAAGGACTTGGGTGAGCTCCACCATTTCCTTGGACTCGAAGTGGAGAGGAAAGAGGGTCATATGATTGTTTCCCAGAAAGGCTATGCAGATAGGATCGTGAAGAGGTTCGGCATGGAAGGGGGGAAAAGCAGCTCTACTCCTCCGGAGGTTGGAGTTTATATTCGACGAGATGAGGGGAAGATTCTATCTGATCCCTTGGTGTTCTGGGCTTTAGTAGGAAGTCTGATATACTTGATGATCACGAGGCTGGATATTGCTTATGTAGTTGGCAGGGTGAGTCAGTTTATGGCAGAGCCTCCGAAACCTCATCTTATGGAGGCTAGGAGTATTTTGAAGTATGTCAAATCCACCACGGATTTGGGTCTCTTTTACGGGAGAGATTCGGGCTTTTGCTTGCATGGATACATGGATGCTGATTATGGAGGAGATTCAGATGATCGGAGATCGACCTCTGGATATGTCTTTATGACAAGCTCTACAGCTATATCATGGTGCATCAAGAAGCAGGATTCTGTGTCTGTCTCTACCATAGAAGCGGAATACAAAGCTTCGGCTTTGGCAGCTCAGGAAGACATCTAGCTTAGGAGTCTTGTGGAGGACATTCATGGGGAGGTACGAGGTCCTACACTGCAACATGGTGACAATGAGAGTACTCTCAAACTGGTGAACAATCCAATTTGTCATGCGCGTACAAAGCACATAGAGATTCATTACCATTTCATTCGTGAGAAGGTGATCGGAGATCGACCTCTAGATTGTGGAGCATGTGCACAACAGGATAATATTGCTGACATCTTTACAAAGACGTTGTCGAAGGGACCATTTGGTCTGTATCCCTTGGGGCAGTAACGACATCTGTTGGCTTGCCTATAAATTAGGGTGCAGGACCCGAGGCATTGACAGTGAGAACTGTAAGAAATACAACTTGGGTTGTTTGTGCCGGTCTCATAATTGAGGTCTTGCGGTTTGGAAGCAGTTTGACCGATTGTTGTGTTCGCAGGTTAGCGGCCTGCAGTGTGCGGACTTCTTCCTTAGTGACTTCCTAGTTGTGAATAACCAGCTTGCCATCGGCTTTCCTTCGGGCGATCTGTGGTGTAGTTCTTTGAGCTGTTCGCGGTGAACTTGCGATCAGGCGACCACAGCGATCAGGCGGTCTCAGTTTGCGGTTTAGCGACAGCTTGTGCAATTCTAGTTTCTGTTCGCTGAAGCTTCTATGACAAGGCGACCTCGCGATCAGGCGGTCTCAAAGTGCGGATAGATTACTTGGTTTTCAGTAGTTGAATAAGGCAGCAGGTTGTGTGGTCTGTGGTTGCGGTCTGGCAGTTCGCAGGTCATCAAACATGCTTTTGTTCGCGCGGTCTCAGGGATAGCCATGCGGCTTGGCTGTTCGTGCGGTCTGGCGGTTTCTGCTTTGGCAGTTCGCTGGCGGCCTATTTTTTGTGTCTTGTGCTTCTCTCCTATGTGATTCTTATGAATCATGTCTCGTCATGTATGTCTTGAGCTGTAAAGAGATAGTTAATACAAGAGCTTTGTTCGGTCTTCCCTTTGTAACTGATTGTCATTCGTGTGGATTTTGTTGAAGTGTTCCGCTTTTGTACTTCACTCCTTAACCTCTAAAAATTTAACAAGCAGCTGGTAACACAAAGGGTAAGGACATGGCTTCAATTGAACAAAAGGCTTCCTTTGTGAAGGTAATGATGCCATCCAACAGATATGACCAACAAAGCATACACGGTCACCTGTCGAATGGTAGTTCCAATAGCATGGGCAAAGATGTTCACAGCTATAGGAGTAGAAAAGAGTTAGGCTTGAGTGTCTTAAAGGCTCCACATAAGGAAATTCAGATGGCCCATCATGGACTATATCTTTTTGGAACCTCAGCTACTACACTCATGATAAAGGAGGTTGCATCTTCCAACTCCCATCCAGCAAAAATTGGGGCTGCTGTCAGACCTATAACCAAGCCAAACAGTCCAGTTTCTACTGCCATCAACACTTGCTTAGCTGCCAAGCTAAATTCTGTTGATGACAATCAGAAAATGGCTGCCAAGACTGATTATAGGAAGGCAAAATGCCAAGTGATTGCTGAAAGGAACAAGAAGAATGCAGTTGTATCCTTTCCTGGATAGAAGAAGGAAACCTCATCTTCAAAATTGGTATAGAAAGGGCACTCCAGCCAAACAAATCCTTTCCAGGAATATTTCATATGGTATTAACAGGGACCTAGGACCCAAAATCAGTTGGGTTCCTAAGGTATAGTAAATTTTATCTTGCAGGTTAGTTCAAGTACCAGCCTTAAACAAATATGGTACATGTACAGTGGGTCCTCAAGGCACATGACAGGTACCAGGAGTCTTCTACAAGACTACACAGCTATGAAGAATGGACCTAAAGTTACAATTGGTGGATCTGAAAAAGGAGTCACCAAAGGATATGGTACAATCTCCAATGACATAGTCTCAATCACAAGGGTAGCTTATGTTGAAGGGTTGCAACACAACCTTGTAAGCATACGTCAACTATGTGGCCTAGGCTATGTCATTTAATTCCACAATGACAAGTGCTTGATCAAAAAGTCAAATGACTTAGAGACCATTCTCTCAGGAACTAGGAGTGGGAATGTATATTGTTTAGATTTTATTTGCTATAATTCCCTATCTCTTGTGTGTCTTGTAGCTAATGAAAGTGAGTCTCTTTGTGTTCAATGGCACAAGAGACTTGCCACATTAACTATAATACAATGTATAGACAATTTTCTAAAAACCTTGTTAGGAATAGTCCAAATCTAAAATGTATTAAAAGTGGTCCCTGTCATGCTTGCCGAATGGGTAAGCAAACTAGGGCCACATTCAATAGTATTGGCTCCAAAGACACTGGAATATGTCTATATCTATTGCGCATGGACTTGTTTGGTCCTTTGCCAAATCAGAGCCTAGGTGGGAAGTTGTATACCTTGGTGATTGTTGATGATCACTCAAAGTATACATGGGTATTCGTCCTAAAGAAGAAATCTGATACCTTATATGTTTTTATAAATCATGTCAAGGCCATTCAGAATGATCTACAATGTACTGTGGTCAGGACTAGGACTGACCATGGAACAAAATTTCAATCTGAAGCTATGACAAGGTTTTGTCAAGAATTTTGTATCACCCAAGAGTTCTCCTCCCCAAGGACTCCATAACAAAATGGTGTGGCTGAGAGGAGGAATAGGACCTTGATAGAAGTTGGGAGAACATTCCTTAGTGACTCATCTCTCCTAGAATATTTCTGGGCTGAGGCAGTCAATACTGCTTGTTATGTTCTCAATAGAGCGTCCATCAATAAGGTCCTTGAAATTACCCCATATGAGATTCTGAAAGGCAAACAACCAACAATATCATACTTTAGAATCTTTGGTTGCAAATGCTACATTTTAAATAACGGGAAATCTCAATTGACAAAGTTTGCAGAAAAATGCAATGTAGGGATTCTTGTAGGCTATAGCTCACATAGTAGAGCTTATAGAGTATACAACAAGAAAACTCATGTTGTAGAAGAGTCTATGCATGTAGTGTTTGATGAGACCAGCCTAATGTATAAGGGCTGGTCTAGTTCTTCTGTTTTGACAAGAAATGAACAGAAATTGGAAAAGATGTCTATACAAGACATTCCCAGCAGCAGCAAAGCCTATACAAATGCGGTTATTCCTGAAGATGAAGAAGTGCAAGCTATTGAAGACCCTGCTATTCAAGAAGAAGACTTGCAGATTGTTGACAGGATGTCTACAGTAATAAGACACTTGAGGGATCATCCAAGAGAACAGATAATTGGAGCTGAGAATCAAGGTGTGATCACAAGAAGTAGGGCTCACAAGGAAGCTCTATTCCTATGCTTCCTGCCACAGTTGGAGCCCAAGAAGTTTGAAGAGGCCAATCAAGATACTTTCTGGATTCAAGCCATGCAAGAAGAGCTTCTTTAATTCCAGAGATGCAAAGTCTGGAAGTTGGTGCTAAAACCTCAAGGACACAACATCAGTGGCACCAAATGGATATACAGAAACAAGTTGGATGAGAATTGAACCATCATCAAGAACAAAGCTAGATTGGTAGCCAAGGGTTATAGACAAGAAAAAGGTATATACTTTGATCAAACCTTTGCCCCAGTTGCAAGGTTAGAAGCTATTAGGCAATTCCTTGCCTATGCTGCCCACAAAAGGTTCAAAGTATACCAGATGGATGTCATGTCAGCCTTCCTCAATGGTAACTTCAAGGAAGAGGTATATGTTGAACAACCATCAGGTTTTGTACATCTTATCATTACTTCTCATATTTATTTACTTAGGAAAGTACTATATGGTCTAAAGCAAGCCCCTATGGCTTGGTATGAGACCTTGTCTAACTTTCTCAACAAGTTCTTGAGGGGAAAGATAGATAACACATTGTTTTTAGGGAAACAAAGGGCAAGTGTCTTCTAGTCCAAATTTATGTTGATGACATAATCTCTGGGTCTACAGATGACAACCTTTGTAAAAGGTTTTCCAACCTTATGCAGGGGGAGTTTGAGATGAGCAGTATGGGAGAGCTCAAGTACTTTTAGGCCTCCAAGTGAAATAGTCTGATGAGGGGATATTCTTCTCTCAAACAAAGTACATCAGGGAGCTTATCAAGAAGTTTGGGATGGAATCAGCATCCACCATGAAAACTCCCATGGGGTCCAACATTTACCTGGACAAGGATGAGAAGGGCAAGGCCTTTGATGAATCCATATACAGGTGCATTATTGGATCCTTGTTGTATCTAACTGCTAGTAGACCATAAATTATGTATGCTACATGTGTTTGTGCTAGGTACCAAGCATGCCCTAAGGAATCTCATTACTCAGCTGCAAAGAGGATTTTGAGATACCTTAAAGGAAGCCATCTTGGCCTTTGGTACCCTAAGAACAATGATTTTGAACTGACTAGCTTTCCAGATGCAGATTTTGCAGGGTGCAAAGAAGACAGGAAAAATACAAGTGGAACTTGTCAATTCCTATGAAGGAAGTTGATATCATGGAGCAGCAAGAAGCAAACTTGTGTGGCTATTTCCACTACTGAGTCAGAATATATAGTTGCAGGTAGCTGTTGTGCACAACTCTTGTGGATACAACATCAGCTAGAGGATTACAACCTCAAGGTAAGTAAGTCTCCTTTATATTGTGACTCATCCAGTGCTATCTCTATTCCGAAGAATCATGTCTCTCATAGCAGGACTAAGCACATAGAGAAAAGATATCATTTTATTAGAGAACATATTAAAAGTAAAGATATCTTCCTTGAGTTTGTACGCACAGACAATCAAGTTGCTGATATCTTTACAAAGCCATTCAATGAGGCTAAATTTAATGATGTCAAGTTCGATCTTGGTATGATAAATATTGAATAGTGACTAACTTGTCTTATTATCAGTCCTCTATGATATATTGAATGTTATTTTCTGGTACAATATGTTGTCACATCAACACACTTAGTGACATGATTAGGGCATCAACCAATCCAATCAAAATGGTTTAATATTAGTCTGTAAGATCAGTTAAAATAGGAGACTTGTTTTTGCTGAGCCGCTAAAACAGCAGGGAGAATCCCAGCTGAACCGCTGAGACAGCTAAAATGCCCAGCAGTTGACAGTTCTCTGTCCCAGCAGTTTAGATCGCCTTCTCAGCGATTTTGTTGAGACGGGTTGTCTCAATTGCTGTTTGTCAAAATTAAACATTAAATGATCTAAAATCACTTAAAATAATACGTCCAATCAACTTTAATCATTAAGGCTAATCAAAACATAAACCAAGCCTATATTAATAGATCAATATTGAGTAAAGATAATTACAATACCCATACTCCCCAGCCGCCGAGACGAATCTTCTTCCCTTCCGTCTCAGCATCTCGTTTTATTAGAAATAATAGCGCCAAAGAGTTCTAAGGATCTTCTGGAAGGGCATGGAGTAGTAAGAAATGGATTTACTCATGCTCCAGAAAAAATAAAGGAGGTGATTGATGAGTCCCGATTAAATAGGGTTTTTCAGACTCATCTGGGCCTCTTTTCTCACTCGTGCACCACCCTTTCAGCCTTAAAACACTCATATTTGCTCTTTTCATCACTTTACACAAAGTGCATTCTTTTCGCCTATCGGGGTGTGCAAATTGCACATTCTGTGTTGGGGGTATGCCTCTGCGGGTTCCCCATGCCTGTCTTGCTATTATTTTGGGTGTTAGCCCTGTGGTTGGAGCTATTTTCTGTGGATTGGTGATGTGGTTTGATTGTGTGCAGGTGGATTATACTCTTGAGCTGAGCATTGCAATATGGGTTAATCGCACGACCGTGCGATTATTGTTAACGCACGATCGAAGCGATCGTGTGATTTACTCAGAGCTATGTATGATGATGTTCATCGTGCATTTTCCTTAACGCACGATTGAATCCAATCGTGCGTGAAGAAAAACGCATGACCTACCTGGATGCATGAAAAATCGGCAGCCTTTCTTACCCCGTGCGTTTTTGGTCGCGCACGAGCATTCCGCTCGTGCGTGAACAAAATGCACGACCTTCCTGTATCTCCAGGCATTATTTATCTCTGCCAATCGCACGTCCCAAAATGCACGGTCATGCGTTTTGATCGTGCATTTCTTAAAATTAATGCCTCTATTTAAGCGCGCAGGAACATCCGACCTAGAGTTCTCTTTTTCGTTCTTTTCAAGCGGGAGCAGTCAGGAGGAGCGGGAGAGCTCTATTTCTTGCCGTTAACTGAGCTCCACCTAGGGAGAGGAGCTCCAACCACCATTTCTTTGTGGAACTCTCGCGATAGCTTTGTCTCCGGCTACCGCCATTGTTGTCGCCTCTCAAGCTTCGTTTCCGGCCATTTCGTGCTGCATTCTAGGAAGTTTCTGGCAAGAGTACTACCAGCAAAGACCAACGAAGAAGACGGGCTCACTAGAAGGAATTGACAACTCCTCTCCGTACCCCGGACGCCAACCGTGGAACGAGCTTGGACAAGGACTGACAACCCTTGAGTCCGACAGCGAATCCCGGCAAGCCTTCGTATGCTCGGTTGTATTTCTTCCCCCCTTCCTTTGTTGTAATATTGTTTATGAACTTGAGGAATGCGGTTCTGATGTGTAAAATCCACTGCACTTAGTTTTAATAATCATGTCTTTGTGCTTGAGTTTGTGATTTTTACATCCGTGGTGCGCTTAGTTTATTTCTTCCATGCTGCTTGTTGTGTGTTTGTGTCGTCCTAGCTATTTCTAGGAACGTCCTTGGTGAAGAGGTGATTGCGACCCTCGTTGCTCTTCTATCCACCATATTACCCATTTGGGTGATTGATGACTGTCATTTTAGTCATCGTTTTAGGCTAATTTCTTATTAGATATTTACATAAATTATCGCATTTTGTCGTTGTCTTTATAAATTTTCATAAAAAATAATAATATGGTACGCTATAACTAATAAATATTTTCTATATCTTTGTAGGGATTCGGCAGGCCTGGGGGAATTTATGTGCGAAGTCCGGCTGTCGGGTTCAAGACTTGCAGTTGTCATGCATATCTATGTATATATACATATCTACGTATTTATACATATGTATATGTTTATTTATATATATATATATATTTATTTATTTATTTATATATGATTATATATATATACATTTATATATGATTATATATATACGTTTATGTGTGATTATATATATATATACATGTTTATATATATATACGATTATGTATGTATGTGTTTACATATATATATATATATTTATATTCACTTGCATGCAGCAGCACCACTGCCAACCACTTCCGCTCCTCCAGTCGACCTCCTCCGCCTAAGCTCAGCCAGCCACCACGCTGCAGCAGCCCGTCCACCGTCGTGCACCTCCGGCCATCTCCATGCAATGCTCCGGCAACCACCTCCAAACAGCTCCAGCAGCTCTCCTGATGCTCCTCCATGCAACCACTCGGCCATCTCTCCTGTAAGAGATCAAAAGGGCAATGGGGGAAGGTAGACGGTACTACCACTATTTCATTTCATAGGCAAAAAGATTACAAACTTCGGTTACAACTTCACACCCTTAAATAAAGCACTCTCCTCCTTTATATATAGGAGGAGAGGAGTACATAGAAAATAAAAAAGAGCACAAAAGACCGGCTGCAACAGGGATAGAGCATAGGGAAGAGGAATCCATCATCCAAAAAACTGCAGCAAGAGCAAATACGCAACCCAATAAAAAACACTTACTATTTCTTTGTCTTCTTGCAGGTATTCTCCTCCATTCTGCTGATCTGGAACTTCTTTTGGAGGACTGCTAGATCTTGTTGACATTCTCCTCCATTCTGCTGATCTGGATCACCATCAGGATGACTGCTGGGATTATCCTTCTCATACCCCCCATAATCGCAGCAGTTGAAATCCCTATTTTCTCTCTTAAATCCTCAAATCTCTTGATCAGGAGGGGTTTGGTAAATAGATCGGCTAATTGATTGCTTGATTCACAGTAAGAAATTCTGATGACATCTTTACTAACCAAATCTCTGGTGAAATGAAATTTCATCTCAAGGTGCTTAGATTTTTTATGAAAAACTGGATTATAGGCTAAAGCAATAGCTGAAGTATTATCCATTCTGATCAGGGTAGCCTCTTCTTGCCCTTCTGAAATTTCTTCTAAAAACTGTCGTAACCAAGCTGCCTCTCTAGCAGCTTCACTTAGAGATGTATACTCTGCTGCAGTGGAAGACAACGCCGCAGTTTTTTGTTTTCTTGAGCTCCAGGAAATAGGTTTTGTGCCCATAAAAAATATGAACCCAGAGGTACTTTTTCTTTCATCTTCACAACCTCCCCAGTCGCTATCAGAGTATCCAATCAGTTCATTGGAGTTTTCCTGAGAGAATTTGATTCCCAGTGATTTTGTTTTGGAAACATATCCCAAGATTTTGTACACAGCTGCAAGGTGTTTGATGCTTGGTTCACTCATGTATCTTGACACCATACTAACGGCATGCTCAATATCAGGTCGAGTATTGGTCAAATATAAGAGTGAACCAACAATGCTGTGATAATTTTCAGGATTAGTTTTTTCTGCTTCATCTTCTTTTTTAAGTTTGTCACCTGAAGTCATTGGAGTATTTGAAGGTTTGCACTCATGCATAGAGGCACGCATGAGAATATCCTCAGCATATTTACATTTAGAGATATAAGTGGCTTCATCTTGTTGTGATATTTGCATTCCAAGGAAATATTTAGTGAGGCCTAAGTCTGTCATTTCAAAAACTTCGTTCATATATTTCCTGAAGTGGTTTATAGCACCTTGATTGCTGCTAGTTATCAGGATATCATCAACATATAAGCACAATATGAGATGAGTGTTGGAATCTTCTTTCTTACATACATGGCTGGTTCTGAAACAGTTTTAAGGAACCCTATTTTAGTAAGGTGTGAATCTATCGTTTGATTCCAAGCCCTCGGGGCTTGTTTAAGACCATAGAGAGCCTTTTTTAATTTATAAACTTTCTCCTTCTCATTCTCTATCTCATATCCCTCTGGCTGTTTTACATATATGTCTTCCTCTATATCTCCATTCAAAAATGCCGATTTAACATCCATTTGATAAATGGGATACTTGTGATGAACGACAATAGCAAATAGAAGACGAATGGATTCAAACCTAGCAACTGGGGCAAAAGTATCAAAGTAGTCAATACCAACTTTTTGGGAATATCCTTTGGCAACTAAACGAGCCTTGTATTTCTGAATTTCTCCATTTTCAGTATATTTGATTTTATACAGCCATTTTAACCCTATTGCTATTTTTTTAGATGGCAGAGTAGTGAGTTCCCAAGTATTGTTTTTCTGAATCATATGAAGTTCCTCCTCCATGGCTTCTTTCCATTTCATATCATTAATGGCTTCTTTAAAGCAGGCAGGTTCATGAGTAAATAGAGCAAATTGGCAGTTTTGATATATATCAGTGAGGGATCTGAGTTTTTGTGGTAATGATGGAGATGATGACTCAAGAGGATTTTGAGGTGATGGGATACTCTCAATTTGATGATCTTCTGGATTGGATGGCAATTCTTCACTGATGATATCTTCATTAGAGTGAGTAATTGTAACCTCTGGAAGTAATGTCTGATCCTGAATCACATTCCCGTCCCAACTCTTCTTTTCATCAACAATAATGTTTATGGTGATTATTATTTTGTTGGAAATTGGGTTATAAGTTCTATATGCTTTGGATGTATCACTATAACCCAAAAAGATGACTTTTCCCCCCTTTTCTTCTAATTTATCTTTGTGAAGCTGATGACTAAGGGTATAAGCTATGCTTCCAAATATTTTTAGATGATCCACATGAGGTTGCTTTCCATACCAGGTTTCATAAGGAGTTGAATTATGAAGAGCATGACAAGGTACTCTGTTTAGAATATAAACAGCTGTACTGATGGCTTCTCCCCAATAGTTTTTTGGCCAATGTTTATTATGAAGCATACTTCTTACCATTTCTAATGGTTCTGTTCCTCCTTTCGACAACTCCATTCAGCTCAGGTGAATTTCTGGTAGTTAGTTCTCTTCTGATCCCTTTCTCTATGCAAAATTGGTCAAATTCATAACTAGTAAACTCTCCTCCTCTATCAGTTCTCAAAGCTTTTATTTTGTGATTAATTTCATTTTCAATCTGAATGGCAAATTGTCTAAATTTGGGATAAGCATCAGACTTATGTTTTATTGCCCATATCCACATCATTCGACTAAAATCATCTACTATAAGTAGGCAGTAGAGGGCTCCGGAAAGAGATGGAGTTCTTGCTGGTCCCCATACATCAGCATGCAACAGCTCTAGAGGTTCTGTGGCTCTTCTAGTTGAATGTTGGGGAAAAGGTAATTTGTGGAGTTTGTTCAAGGAGCAGACTTCACAAGGAGAGTTTTTTCTGCCAAGTTTTGGAAGACCAATAACAAGAGACTTCTCCTGAAGTTTTGATAGATCACTATAGTTGAGATGACCAAACCTTTGATGCCATTTATCTATGTTTTCAATTGTCTCAGCTTTTAAATTTCTAGCATCATTAGGTAGAGAAAGGGGAAACACTTTATTGCTTGTCATTTGAACTTTAGCAATTATCTGGGAAGAGCATTTATCTCTGATAGTGCAGTAGTTATCTTCAAAAATGAGTTGATAACCTTTGCTTAATAGTTTCCCTACACTGAGGAGGTTTTGAGCAAGGTCTGGGACATATTGAACATTGGAAATGTGTTTAAATGCTCCAGATTTTGTTCTAACGGCCATTGTACCTTTTCCTTTGATTTGTTTGACAGTCCCATCTCCTAGAATTACTTGAGAGGTATCATACTCATTTAGAAAAACAAAGGCTTTTTTATTGTAGCTCATGTGATTTGAGCACCCACTATCAAGGTACCAAATGTTGTCTATTTCCATTTTATTGGAATTGTAGGTTTCGAACACTAGCTCATCATCTTCTTGTTCACCATAAACAGCTTCTTCTTTTTTATTTTCCTGAGGTTATTGCTTAAACCAACAATCTTTAGCAAAGTGGGTTGGCTTTTTGCATCTCTTGCACCTATAAAAGCAATCTTGTCCTCATGATTATTTCTTTTGCATAGGGTACAAGTTAAGACATCTTTTCCTCTGTTAGTTTTTCCACTTGGCTCAACATATTTATTTTCAGGTTGTAAATAAACTTTACTTTGGAAAGCTTGTTCTAAAGATTGGGTTTCATATCTTTTAAGTCTCTCTTCATGAGCTTGAAGAGAGCCTAGAACATCATCCATGGTAAGAGTATTGATATCCTTATTCTCCTCTATATTGGTTACTATCATAGCATATTTTTGGTTGAGAGTTTTAAGGATTTTTAAGATGACCTTCTTTTCCTCAATAGTATCCCCATGATTCTTAATTTGGTTCATGAGAGTAGTGATTCTTGAAAAATAGGCAGTGGCACTTTCCTCATCCATCATTTTCAGGGTATCAAATTCCAACCATATATTTTGAAGTTTTAATAAAAGTACCTTGGATGAGCCTTGATAAGCAGTCTTCAGAGTGTAACATCCCTCAAACAACTAGACCCCTAAGTTGGTTTTGTCATGACTAGGTCATGACAAAACCATAGGAAGAGCTCAAGACCTTGTGAACATAGGTGAGAAGGAGAAAACCCAAGTGGTTTGCAAATAGCAATTTTCAGATACCAAGCCTAGAGTTGGACTTTAGGGGCCCACCTTGAACCTTGACCCCACAATATCATCCCTAACCCATTAGAGGTCTCCTTGAAGCACCAGTGACCCATTGGGGTCAACCTAAGAGGCCAATTTGACTAATGTCAACCTTAACCCTAAATTGGTCAAACTAGCTCAATTAAGATCAATTGGCCCCCACCATGCCAAAGTGACCATGCCCCTACCCTTGTATGGGTACTAGGATCCTAATGGACCAAAAAGCCCCATCAGGGGGCCTCCAATTTGACCAATTTTCCCTAAACCCTAATTTGGTCAAAGTGTGTCAATCCTGGGGCAATTCATCCTCACCTTATCAAATTGACCCTACCTAGACCTTCCTAACCTTTAAGGGAAGTCAATGGAGCCCAAGCCACTCTTTGGGGTCAACCCATTTGGTCAATTTGACCAAAGTCAAACTCAAGCATAATTTAGGTCAACATACCCCAATTTAACCTAATCTAGCACAATCCACTTGGGCTAGACCCAATTAAGGTGGTACACCATCTGGTGGGCCAGGTAATTACTGAAATTACCACTTAATTGTTGTAATTGCTGAGTAGGAGAGAGAAAAGGAAGTTTTCCCCAAAACGGAGAGAGGGGAAAGAGCATTCATGGTGATTATATGTTATTGATCCTTCAAATCCCTCCCAATTGATGTGCTTTCATTCCCCCTTCAGTTACAATCGAATTTCTGGAGCTTTCCATGGCCAAGGGGGCTGTTTTAGAGAAAATTTTAGAGTAACTGAAGTATTGTTAATGGCCATTAATGGCTTTTGGAGATAAAGCCATCCTAGCCGAATGAAACTCATCCCATTTCCTTCAGTGCTCAGAGAGGAAGAGATCCCCCATTTTCCCAGTGAGTTTCGTGCAGAGAAATCCTAGATCGGCATGGCACCAAAAGCTCTGGCACCCTCAATGGCAACTCGCCGGAATTCACGCCGCCAAGCCCCTGCTCAGGTCCGATCCTCTTCTCCTCCCTCAGTGCTAGATCTCTTCATATTTCGGGGCTTGATCCATGCGCAATAGGGCTCGGATTTAGGTTTCCGAAAGAGTACGTTACGTACTCTTTTTCCCTCCTCTAAAAACTAGATCCGACCACCTCCGGCCGGCCAACCACCCCCTATCGCCGGCCACCACCTCAACGGAGGTGGTGGTGGCATTGGCTGGCCAAAAAGAGTCGTAGGTGGCCGGGAAATCACCCTGTAAAGTGACCTAGGACGGGCTGTCGCGAGCCGTCCAGAGTTTGGGGACAAAGACGAAGAGCCGTCAGATTTGTTTATTATTGTTTATATTTATTTCATTTATTTCGTCGAATGAATAATTCGTCGAACGGTTTGAAATTTGTCGAACGTTGTAATCCATTCGTCGAACGAATAATTTGTCGAACGTGAGTTGTTCAGCTTTAGTCTAGCACTGTTCTAATAGAATTTAGTCGAGCGCTGTTTTAATAACATTAGTCGAACGCAGATGTTTAAGAAATTAGTCGAACGCAGCTTTGTTCGGATTTCGCCGAACGAAAGTTGGCCTGCTTTAGCCGAGCGCTGTTATTAAGTATATTAGCCGAACGAAATAGTTTTCGTCGAACGCAGATTTGATCTGCTTTCGTCGAACGCAGAGTTTGAATTTCGTCGAACACAGAAACAGTTATATAATTAATTGTTTATAAGACTTCTGTCATATATTTTGTTATACTTAGATTTAATTGTTAAAAATACTTAGGGCCCTCTGATGAAAAAGTGATCAACACCAAAGTTGTAGCCCTTAGAGTCTACTTTATTTTAAAATTAATTTCACCCCAAAAGGAGTTCTGTAGCTCCTTGTAGGTCCATTTTGGTGGGGCTGGTCCCTAGTGTAGGACAGCCACCATTTCTTGAATAACTTTTGATTAGGAATAGATATGGACTTGAGATTTGAAACATAGTCTACTTATACCTACACACACATCATATCCAAAGATGAGATTTTTAGGAGAACCTTTTTCTAAGGTTTTTGAAATAATTTCATAAATCATCTAATAATTAATTAGTGGTTTAAATGACCTCCAATGCCCTCCAAATTTTGGTGGGTGCCATTTATGGCTACTGTATGACCTTGGTAAAATTATCAGCCCAATTGGGACTATTTTGTTTGAGTATTTTGTAAACCCAAGTTAGGACAAATAGGGTCAAAGTTAGGGTATGGTGTTTACCTTGGGGTATGGTGGTCAAAACTCATCACCATGTAGTGAAACCTTGGTAACTAGTTTAGGATCACCTAAAAAATCCCCATGAGTGGTTTGGGGTGGTGTATAGGTGGATAAGCCCTAGAATACTAGTTTTATTCCTAGGTGTGCATTAAGAACCTTGTGAAGGCCATGTGGTTAAAAGTCCCTGGATGGTTATGAAACTTGGTGGATAGATTCATAAGGTGTAAATAGGCACATGATAATTTTACAAGAATTTTAGGAGCCAACATCCCATTTGAATAAGGACATAAACTCTTTAGAGAAACTTCTTATAAGAAACATTTACATGCTTAAAAAGTTTTGGATGATGATGAGACTTTGGTTTTTCCATTATAATCATGTTTTAAACCTCTGGTAATTTTTGTGAATTTTATTAAATGATTTAATCAGTACTTCTTTCATAAGGCACCGATTTTGATTTAAACTTAGGAAAAATATTTGAGGGTCCAAAACTTATTATTAAATTGTATAAATTGGTGATATGACCTTTTTGAGCATTAGGAAGCTCTGTAAATGTTTATAGAATTTTTGAAGATTTAAATCAGTAGGCTACTTCACAGTTCATTTAATTTGAAGTTTTTTTAATTTATTTATTTTAGTCAGAAAATGATTTCCTTAAATCCTGAAACTTAGTCAGTAGCCTTTTCTGGTGAATACAAGAGCTTGGTAATTTTCCCATAATTTTAGTGTTGATCTTTTTGGTGGTTCCTTCATACAACTATGATTTTGGATAGATGATAAATAATTAAAATTAGAGGAGAATATCTTACTGTAAAAATATGATATGCTGTTTCTGATGTTATTTAGTCACCATAGATTTATCGTAATTTTTGGAGAGCCATATCATAAGATTTACTTACACTTCATGTTCATTTTCATACTTGGCAGATGTTTGGAGAAATTAAAATAAATATTAATTAATTAGGGAAAAATATGATTCTCTGGAATTAATCTTATAACATCATGATAGACCTCCAGTAAATAGCTTGGGTCAGTTGAGTGAATATTTGGAGTAACTCTAGTTGTGAGCTTCATATAATTAGTTTGGTCTGCGTATAGTAAAACTGTGAAACTTAGATTTTTAGTGACCTACAAGGTGGAAATGGTGTGCAGATAGTGCACATGGGTTAATCAGATAGTTAGAAGTCCACTCCAGGAAGTGTATGTGACGAAAGTGTACTTGTTGGGATAAGGGTAAGGTTGTCCTGGGGATTTACGAAAGATCGTCTTTTCCCCGGTGGGTCCTAAAGCACTTAGGTCTAATTCAAGTGAAACGGTAGAAGGGAATTCTTAAGGGTAGATACTAATAACAGTAAGTGTCTTGAGAAAGGAAACTTTGGGGTGTCATCCCATTACAGTTCCTAGTACCGTAGCGAGCCCCTTATAGGGTAACCCTCGGGAAATCCAAGATTAACCATAAGTCGTAGGAGTATAGAAGATGCTCAAGATTAACTAATAACACATTCACTCACAATCCGTTGTCACGGGAGTTTAGTTGGTTTGGTACCCCGGGCTGTAGGCTCGGTGGTGGTTTGTGCGGATTGTTGATCCGGTGAGTTTGTGACTCAGGTATGTTTTTTTGGCTTGGCAAGTTAAGCCCACGTGGTTTATGTTTGGAGTATGTAGATAGATAGTAGAACATGTTGCATGTGCACAAGGTGGTGGGTCCTTAGTGTCGACGGTCGTTGCACCGACATTGGTACTCGGGCTCGGCATGTGTGGAATTTGCACTTAGCCATAAAAGTCTGGTGGTCCAGCCAGTAAGAGTACGCAGATGCTCCGCGGTTTTGCGTTGAGGCATACGATAGGTCTAGGTTAGGTAGTGCATATACCAACCTAGAGGTGGGCGAGGCCCAACCCATCGCTTCTGTTTGCCACTACGGGAGTATCCTGGGAGTCTAGCTAGCTCCAAAAAGGGGGAACTAAAGGTCTGTGCGCATAGAGTTGAAGTGGGTGAGTTGCACTTGTATGAACATAGCATAACTGCATACCTTGTCTGTCATAGCATAAACATTGCATTTCAACCCCTACCCCTATCGTATAAGTTGGTTATGCGACTTCTTATACGATAGGCCTTGCTAAACGACCCCTTGGTCTATCGGTTTGTGTGGACATTCCTATAAATCAATGGTTACTTTTCTATTACTATTGTCTTTACTTACTTCACTTTACTTACTCTTTTACCTGCTCTTGCTATGCATATTAACTGTTTCATTTACGTATATATACTTGAGTAGTGGTAGAATTCTTCCTGTAGAATATACCCTGTCATCTGCTTTTGCTATTACCCCTTGTTTGTCCTCTGCTTCATCCTTTCCGCCCGGTTCCTAGGAGTCACCGGGGGAGGGGTGAGGGATTGGCTTAGACTTTTTGACTAACGGTCGGTGGACCTTATCATTTTAGGAGACCGCGGCGACGGAGCAGCACCAGAGGCCGGAGCAGATGGAGGTGGGGCAGTCTAGCACGAGAGCACCGATGACAGGATCTGTGAGTGGCTATTAGTTCTAGTTATTTTGCTTCCGCGAGTGAATTTGTAGTGAGGCTTGATGTATCGGGCAGGAGCCCTTGTTATCTCTTTCTTTGTTTCAGTTATATTTATGTGGACATCTCTTCGTGGATGTATTACTTTTCTATGTGATGTGGACTTGGCTTTCTTTTATCTTATTTTTCTTTGCTTCTTCGTGATCGATTTGGCCGGCAGTATCGGCGTTTTGTAGTGGCGACCTTCCCGAGCGAGGGTGTCACCATAAATCGGCGGTTCTGGGACTAAGACCCGGTTGTTTGAAAAAAAATGGGGTCTTACACAGAGTATCCCAGGCTTCTTTGGCTGTGATAGCTCCCATGATTTTTGAAAAGATACTTCGACTTATCCCTTGTTGAATGAACAAAATAGCTTTAGCATCCTTTTTTGGTTGTCTGCATAAGCTTTGACTTGTTCAACTCCCCATGTTTCAATGGGTTGAGTTACTGAAGGTTGGGGATAGGTCGTCTGAATCAAGTCCCACAGGCCCTGAGAAATGAAGAGAGTACGCATCTGGACATGCCAGAGATCATACGCATCCCCATCAAAAATAGGAACTCCACTTGGGGAGTAAGAGAAGTTGGAGCCAGAGGAAGCCATATGATGATAGAGAGAGAAGAAGACCATAAAATGATAAACAGAAAAAGCTACACACAAACACTCTCACACTCTGATGGTGGATGGCAGCCTCACCTCTGATACCATGTAAGAGATCAAAAGGGCAAAGGGGGAAGGTAGACGGTACTACCACTATTTCATTTCATAGGCAAAAAGATTACAAACTTCGGTTACAACTTCACACCCTTAAATAAAGCACACTCCTCCTTTATATATAGGAGGAGAGGAGTACATAGAAAATAAAAAAGAGCACAAAAGACCGGCTGCAACAGGGATAGAGCATAGGGAAGAGGAATCCATCATCCAAAAAACTGCACCAGGAGCAAATATGCAACCCAATAAAAAAACACTTACTACTTCTTTGTCTTCTTGCAGGTATTCTCCTCCATTCCGCTGATCTGGAACTTCTTCTGGAGGACTGCTAGATCTTGTTGACATTCTCCTCCATTCTGCTGATCTGGATCACCATCAAGATGACTGCTGGGATTATCCTTCTCACATCTCCACCATTCATGGAGCTCGTCCACCACCTCTGCATGAAGCTACCTCCACTCCACGTCAGCCTCCAGCTATCCATGCACGTCGTTGCCGTTTCGCCCAGAGCATATGCCGCCTCCAACCTGCTAATGTGGCACTTGCCTTTTCACCACCATTGATTATGCCAGCTGCATGAGCAGTAAAACCGAAATTTATTTCCTCCTCCACGACAGCAATCCGAACTCCATTCCTCCATCCAGCTAGCCAGCCTCATTTAGGTTTTGCGCCTTCACATTAATGGCGGCTTTATTGGGTTGCACTTATAAATAAGGCTCATGGGGGGAGAGAAAAAGAGGCCTGAAATTTAGAGAAGTTCATATTAGAGAAAATCAATCATTCGGCCGGGAGAAAAGAAGTCCAGTATTTCGTCCCGGAAAGTTGTTATTTTCGGCCGATATTTTCATTGTTCGATTGTATTCATGCACGTCTTTCTCCTTTCGAATTATAATTGTCTTAATCGTTAAAGCTTGTATTTTTATTTCTTGTAATTTCTTTCTCCACTAGGAATAAAAGTTCATCTCTATTTCTACTAATAATAATATTCTAGTTTAAAAATTTGTTGTTTGTCCTCTTTGTTCGCTCTTTTTCGTCATGTCGCATTTTTATAATAATGACTTCTCCATCTCTATGAGAGGCTAATTTCTATAGTGCTCGGTCGCGATGATCCGAGGATGAGATAAGTTTTGTTATGATTTTTAGATTTATTGTTCTCTAATTGTTGAACGCGTACGATTTACCGTTGGTCAACTAATTGAGGCTATATCTTTTATATAGTTTTCATAATGGTTTTCGCTCTTTAGTTGGCCGAGAGGCTCGTAAGGCGAATCGATCACCCATCGGTAAAAGGAGTAGAACGCAACCCTCGATAGAGGACGGCGTAACTCTTCCGGATTGAAGTAAAATTCAATAGCGAGGTTCACAACCTAAGGCAAGTCTTAGGCGATGCGATTTGAGAACGAAAGTTTGGTCGATACACCTAAGCTTAGTTGAACCTAAACCTCGAAAGAGGGGTGTTCATGCTTTGGGAACCTCCACGGTCAAAGCCTCTTCAACAAGAGAATTGTAATCTATTCTCATTTCAATTTTCTCTATATCTGAGGTGACTCAAAGATCGGGTACTAGTTTTAAACCATCGATTTAATTCCGTTAGCATTTCTTCTAGTTTTTACTATTCGCAGCCACAACTCAATTTGTATTTGATAGATAATAATGATTTTCAATGTAGAATTACTCAACCACCCCGAGTCTAATACGACCTTGGTTTTTATAAACCAATACTACTTTCGACGCGGTACACTTGTCGTTGTCGTTTGCGAGCATAGTTTTTGAGCATCAAGTTTTTGGCGCCGTTGCCGGGGACCTTGGTCGATAATTTGAAAAAGAAATAGTTATTAATTTTATCATTCTCTTTCTACTCACCCCTTTCTTTTAAAAAATTTTAAAAATCTTAAAAGGCGTAATCTAATTTCCTGGAAAGGACGCTTTGGGCTTGAATTCTCATCACAGCCTCTAGTACCTTGCGAGCCCTTCACCGGGTTGACCTTGGGAAGTCCAGGACTAATCTTAAATCACGTACCTAATTAAAAAAAATCTACATAAAAAATAAAAAATAAATATAATAAAATATAATAAATATATTTATCTAAAATTTTATTTTATTTTTTCTTTTCTACACCTTTTTCTCTTTTCTTTTCTTTTGGTTTATGACCCGAGGGAACTCTTCAAATAATCTTGAATTGTGTTTTGATCCAGAAATCGAGCGCACCTTGCGGCGACGTCTTCGATTTAGTGATCTACCAATAATTCGCGAAGAGCCAATCGGAGAAACTAACGAGGGAGTAATGGAATATCCCTACCATAATGAGGCACCGCTATGGACCATGTCCTATTATGCGAGGCCAAATTGGGATGGAACACAATCTAGTATTATTCGCCCAGCGGCGACGAATAATAATTTTGAAATTAAAACGAGCATCATTCAAATGGTACAGCAAGCCGTCATATTTGATGGCTTACCAGATGATGATCCTAATTTACATTTACTAATTTTTTTGGAAATTTGCGATACATTTAAGATAAATGGCGTCACCGATGACGCCATTCGTTTGCGTTTATTTCCTTTCTCTTTGCGGACTAAGGACAAGCAGTTGTTGGGATCTCTTCCTAGAGGTTCCATCACTACATGGGCCGAGATGACGGAGAAATTTTTAACGAAGTATTTTCCTCCGACGAAGTCCGCTAAATTACGTACGGACATTCTCTCGTTTATGCAAATAGACTTAGAGTCTCTCTACGACACATGAGAGCGCTTCAAGGAACTCTTGCGGAGATGTCCTCATCATGCCCTTCCTGTGTTGCAACAAGTTCAAACTTTCTACAATGGTTTGAATCTCCAAACGAGGCAGATGATTGATGCGGCCACGGGGGGGACCCTTAATAAGAAAACCCCCGAGGCTGCTCAAGAGCTTTTCGAGGAGATGGCCATGAATGCGTATCAGTGGAATGCGCCATGGTCGCGCCCTAACAAGCCGACCGAACTCTTTGAAGTCGAGGCCACCCCGAATTTAGCTCTTCAAGTAGAAATGATTACTAAGCAAGTGGCGGTGATGTCTGCTTCCTCTGCCACTAATTGGGCTAATAATAATAATAATTTTATTCAAGAACATGTAGATTATTTGGGGAACTCCTACCGTCCTCCTTATAATCCGATTAATAATATTCCTATTAATAATAATTATAATCTGGGTTTAAGGAACCACCGTAATTTTTCCTGGAGCAACCCCAATAATGCTCAGCGTCCACCACAAGAGAATCCTCCCGGATTCGCTCCGGCACCACCACACAAGCCCTCTTCATTTGAAGAGGCCTTCACTAAATACGTTGTATCTAATGAGTCCAATATCCGGAACCTTTCTGGATCTATTAAAAGCTTAGAAAATCAGATTGGACAGCTAGCCAAGATGTTCTCCGAACGCCAGCAAGGAGCTCTACCGGGCAATACTGAGCCCAATCCAAGGGAGAGCGCTAATGCAATAACCCTCCATGGCGGAAAGGATCTACAAATTTGGCTGGACCTGAGGTAAACGTTTCAACTTCATCACCGCAAGTTATTTCTTCTTCTCCTACACCTTCTTCTGTTTTAGCTCCGCGCAATTTTAATAATCCTACAGTCCCTTATCCTTCTAAGTTTATAAACGAGCGCAATGAGGAGCACTATAAAAATTTCATTGATAATTTCAAACAAATTCAAATTAATATTCTTGTTTGTGAGACACTTTCTCAAATGCCTAAGTACGCAAAATATTTAAAAGATTTGTTAACTAATAAAAAGAAGCTTGAAAATATTTCGTGAGTATCTCTAAATGCGGAATGCTCGGCGGTTGTTTTAAACAAACTGCCGGAAAAATTAAACGATCCGGAACGATTCTCGATCCCGTGTCTTTTCGGCAATTATCTAATTAAGCATGCTTTAGCCGATTTAGGGGCTAGTATAAATTTGATGCCATTTTCTCTATTCAAAAAGCTTGGGTTGGGTTCCCCAACCCCAACTAAAATGAGCATACAACTAGCAGATAGGTCAATAAAATACCCAATGGGGGTCGTAGAGGATGTTTTAGTTAAAGTAGACATGTTTATCTTCCCGGTAGACTTTGTCATTCTAGACATTGAGGAAGACACTGAAGTGCCCCTTATACTCGGTCGTCCCTTCCTTGCCACCTCTAGGGCAATAATTGACGTAAGTAACCGAAAGCTTCTCCTACGAGTGGGGGATGAAGAAGTTACTTTTAGTATCGACTCTTCTATGAAAAACTCTTTTTCTAACGACGACTCTTGTTTTACCTTAGAAACAAATCTTGAAGAGGAAATAACGTCGTTTTCTGAAATTATCTCTCCTTTGTTTGAAAATCCGGATATTGAAAATTTATTTTGTTTAAAAGAAATCTCTCGGCCGCTTAAATTTGAAGAAATAAAATTGAATAATTTCAAAGTAAAAACATCTTACGAGGAGCCACCGAGTTTACAATCAAAACAACTCCTGGATCATGTAAACTATATTTTCGAAGGAGAAAAAACAAAATTGCCCGTGCTTAACGATTCGGAAATATCCGAATTAATAAAAAATTTAAAAAATCATCGTCATGCAATTGCATGGCAAAATTCTGATATCAAGGGGAGTAACTCCTCGTTTTAATTAGTCAAGCTACGCGACAGTAAACAAAGCGCTTTTGGGAGGCACCGCAACGTTATCCCTTTTATTTTGTTATTTCTTTTCTTGTTTGTTGTTCACTTTAATTCTGCAGGTGTTTGTCCGGCAACCCCGTCTACCAACCAGGGAAGCCCTCTTCACCCTTTAGTCATTTATTTTTATTATCATTTTTTTTTTTATCTTCATACTTAGTTTTAAACATTGGGGACAATGTTTAATTTTAAGTATGGGGGTGTAGCATAGCATTTTTTGGGAATTTTTATTTCTGAAAAAAAAATTATTAAATTTAATAAAAATTAAATTTCTTAGAAATGACGCTTTGTGCTTGAATTCCCATCACAGCCTCTAGTACCTTGCGAGCCCTTCACTGGGTTGACCTTGGGAAGTCCAAGAACTAAAAAAAATATTAAGAAATGTTCTTTTTATTTAATTTATCAAAATGTCCTAGCTTGTTAAATTGTAAGTTCTAAAGTAAACTTATTTTTCATATGGACTAAGAATTTTTTGTAAAAGAATGGGTTTTTTGAAACTTTTGAGTAAAATTGTTGAGTCATGTAGTGCTTCTAGTCAAATGCATGTGTTTGAGTAGTATTGGTGTAGAATTAATTCGTGGCATAGATCTAAAATTATGAGTTGTTAAATTGCGTAAAAATAATTTATTTCACTTTTAATTCGAATCCGGTCTTATCCAAAAGTAGTTTAAGTGAGTGTGTAGAAGATTGTTAGAAAGCTATTACTCGAATCGAACATAAGGGTGTCCTTTCTCGATGTCAAGAACTTCCCCCAAGCTACTTTCGAAACATGTGCACTTTAGTCAAATTAACTTTACGGAAATGATTTAGGCCTTTCTTTGGATAGTTTGAGCCTTTGCACCCAACCTCGATTTACTACCATTGTTCACACAAATTTGAGCCTTGCACCTTTATTTGAAGCACCCCCACCATTTCGTCACCAAAACTAAAAAGCCCAAACCCAAATGAACACTTGAAATTTTGAGCTAAATTATTGAAAAAAAAATTTGGGTATTATTGTAAGAAGAAATTTTTTTTTCATAGTGATATGCGGCCTAGGTATGATTATGCATACTTAGAATGATCCCAACTATGAAGAAAAAAATATATGGGTGTCAATTCAAAAGAAATATGTTTATATCAAAAAACAAAAAGTCTCATAATGATATGCGGCCTAGGTATGCACATGCATACTCGAAATGATCCCAATTATGAAGAATCGTGATATAAATGAAAGAGAATGAGAGTGTTTCCCTTAGCAAAAGATGAGTATGAGGGTAAAGCTTCTCTATTTTGTGGTAGTCATTATTTTATTTTAGCTTAAAACTTTTCGTTTAAGTGGACTACGCCTTCATATTTATCATAATTTACCTCACCCTTAAACCCTAGCCTTAAATTGCATATTATTTAAGTCCTAAAGATCCAAAATGTTGATTTTGTATGGAGTGCAGTGGAGAAGGTGCAAACGGGCAAGCCTATGTCCATCGACATTGATGGATTTCTTTGGAGGCCACCCCGAGCGTCAACATCTAGTAATTTAAATCTCAGCGATCAGGCTATTTTCTCCCTTTACATAACTTTGAGATTACCGTCGACTCATTTTAAAAGTGATAATAAATAATTAAAACTCATTTTGAATTATTTCATAAATTAGTATTTATGCCAAGAACGTCTTTTTACTAAAAAATCTACGCATGTCGGCATAAAACTTCGCATTTTACTCTCTAGCTTTCAAGATTCTATCTAGAATTAGTTTTCCTACCCTGATGAAGAATGGTTTGCTCGGGACGAGCAACGAGTAAGTATGGAGGTGTTTGATGACTATCATTTTAGTGATCGTTTTAGGCTAATTTCTTATTAGATATTTACATAAATTATCGCATTTTGTTCGTTGTCTTTATAAATTTTCATAAAAAATAATAATATGGTACGCTATAACTAATAAATATTTTCTATATCTTTGTAGGGATTCGGCAGGCCTGGGGGGAATTTATGTGCGAAGTCCCGCTGTCGGGTCCAAGGCTCGCAAGTTGTCATACATATCTATGTATATATACATATCTATGTATATATACATATCTATGTATATATACATATCTATGTATATATACATATCTACATATATATACATATGTATATGTTTATTTATATATATTTATATATGATTATATATATACGTTTATATATATACGTTTATGTATGATTATATATATACATGTTTATATATATATACGAGCATCTTCGCACGGGCTACGCCCGTACTCGATGCTCTCGGGCGGCCTTCGGCCGCATCAATGCGGGCTTCGCCCGCATAAACCCAGTGTTGTGCCCACCTTTGTTGTGCTTGATTGCACAGACTTCGCCCGTGAACATCACGAATGCCTCGCCGCTCACAGCCCAGCGTATTGAAGCACGCATTGATGCAGCCGAAGGCCGCCCGAGAGCATCGAGCACGGGCGTAGCCCGTGCGAAGATGCTTGTATAAAATAATTTTTTTAGTATATATGCTAAATACTTAATTTAGTATATATATATAATATAAATAGGGAATTGATATTGGTACCCTTTAATTGGCTATTTGTACCCCAAAACACCTAATATTTAATAATATTATAATAAATTAAAAACCCTAATTGTACCCACTCCCCCTCTCATTCCACGATCGATCTCTCCCCTCCTTTCGCAAAAACCTGCCGCCCTCTCTCCCTCCCCCATCTCCGGCGAGCGTTCCAGCCAGCGGCCCATCCTTCCACCATCCTCCTGCCGCCCTCTCTCCCTCCTCGGCAAAGGCACTCAACTCTTTTTCACTTTCGATTTTTCTCTCCTCTTATTTTCGTTCCCTTGCCATCTCTGCGTAGATTAACTGTAGCTTGTAACTTTCATGGTTGGTTCACTTACTCCAGGATTTTGGGGTTGTAGATCTGAAAATGCTTGCTAATTCCTTGCATTCATCATCTGCGTGAACATGATTTTTGGACATAATTGAGTTAAAAAGAAGAATCCCGCTCCAAAACTATGCATTCTAGAAGATTCTTTTTTTATTTATTAAGGATTTTCCTGGAGTTTCTGATGTTTTTTTCCTTTTCTTTTACAGGATTCTCCCACTACCATCATTTTTAACAGTTTGTCGCCGATAAAACTGAATACCAATAGGCCTAGTTGCCAAGCTTTTGATAATGTTGATGTTCCATCCCCGCAGCCAGTCTTCTCAACGCCGCAAAATTGCCTAATGAATTCAAAACGGTAACAACTTGTTGCCTCATTAATTTCTGTTAGACAAATGCCAATTAGTTTGATGTTTATATAGGTTCCAGACCCTCGTCTTTCCTTCTCCTACGAAGATCTTTCGATATGATATTTGTCTATTCCCTCTTAAGATTGTGAAAAGAATTCTGGTTCATCAGGTATTCTCTTGGGTAAAGCAGCTGAATTGGTTCATGATAAAGTGATGGTTGGTGTTAGCAGCAATGTGGATCCTATGGCATGCTCCAATGAATTTTGTTCGCCGAGAAAATCTGCGTCCATGATCATCAATTGTGTTAATTTTTAATTTTTTTTGGTTGGGTACAAATATTCACAATGGGTACAAATATCCACTATGGGTACAAATATAAGTGGGCTACAAATAGCCATTTAAGAGGTACCAATATCAATTCCCTATAAATAACCTCTCTCTCCCCCCTCTCTCTACAACTTTCTCACCGCCATTCTCTCCCCCCTCTCTCTACAACTTTCTCACCGCCATTCTCTCCCCTCCCTCTCTCCTCTCTCCTCTCTCTCTCCCTCTCTCTTTCATCCCCTCTCTCCCTCTCTCTTTCATCCGCCTCTCTCTCTCCCCACCTGTAATTTTTATGGACAGTAGCAAGCATAACATCTTTATTATATAGTATATATACATGTTTATATATATATACACGATTATGTATGTATATGTTTATATATATATATATATATATATATATATATATATTTATATTCACTTGCATGCATCAGCACCACCGCCAACCACTTCCGCTCCTCCAGCCGACCTCCTCCGCCTAAGCTCAGCCAGTCACCACGCTGCAGCAGCCCATCCACCGGCGTGCATCTCCGGCCATCTCCATGCAATGCTCCGGCAACCACCTCCAAACAGCTCCAGCAGCTCTCCTGATGCTCCTCCATGCAACCACTCTGCCATCTCTCCACCATTCATGGAGCTTGTCCACCACCTCTGCATGAAGCTACCTCCATCTCCACGTCAGCCTCCAGCTATCCATGCACGCCTCTGCCGTTTCGCCCCGAGCATATGCCGCCTCCAACCTGTTGATGTGGCACTTGCCTTTTCACCACCGTTGATTACGCCAGCTGCATGAGCAGTAAAACCAAAATTTATTTCCTCCTCCACGTCAGCAATCCGAACTCCATTCCTCCATCCAGCTAGCCGGCCTCATTCAGGTTTTGCGCCTTCACATTAATGGCGGCTTTATTGGGTTGCACTTATAAATAAGGCTCATGGGGGGAGAGAAAAAGAGGCCCGAAATTTAGAGAAGTTCATATTAGAGAAAATCAATCATTCGGCCGGGAGAAAAGCAGTCGAGTATTTCGTCCCGGAAAGTTGTTATTTTCGGCCGATATTTTCGTTGTTCGATTGTATTCCTGTACGTCTTTCTCCTTTCGAATTATAATTGTCTAATCGTTAAAGCTTGTATTTTTATTTCTTGTAATTTCTTTCTCAACTAGGAATAAAAGTTCATCTCTATTTCTACTAATAATAATATTCTAGTTTAAAAATTTTGTTGTTTGTCCTCTTTGTTCGCTCTTTTTCATCATGTCGCATTTTTATAATAATGACTTCTCCATTTCCATGAGCGGCTAATTTCTATAGTGCTCTGTCGCGATGATCCGAGGATGAGATAAGTTTTGTTATGATTTTTAGATTTATTTCTCTAATTGTTGAACGCGTATGATTTACCGTTGGTCAATTTATTGAGGCAATATCTTTTATATAGTTTTCATAATGATTTTCGCTCTTTCGTTGGCCGAGAGGCTCGTAAGGCGAATCGGTCACCCATCGGTAAAAGGAGTAGAACGCAACCCTCGGTAGAGGACGACGCAACTCTTCCGGATTCAAGTAAAATTCAATAGCAAGGTTCACAACCTAAGGCAAGTCTTAGGCGATGCGATTTGAGAACGAAAGTTTGGTCGATACACCTAAGCTTAGTTGAACCTAAACCTCGAAAGAGGGGTGTTCATGCTTTGGAAACCTCCACGGTCAAAGCCTCTTCAACAAGAGAATTGTAATATATTCTCATTTCAATTTTCTCTATATCCGAGGTGACTCAAAGATCGGGTACTAGTTTACACCATCGATTTAATTCCGTTAGCATTTCTTCTAGTTTTTACTATTCGCAACCACAACTCAATTTGTATTTGATAAGATAATAACGATTTTTCAAGTATAATTACCCAACCACCCCATTCTAATACGACCTTGGTTTTTATAAACTTATACTACTTTCGACGCGGTACACTTGTCGTTGTCATTTGCGAGCATAGTTTTTGCACATCAGTGATCCACCCGAGTGACGCGGTGAAGGCGACCCGCATTTTATTTCCTGTTTGTAACGTAAAAACAACATCACAAAACCCCCCGTTTGGTTCGTTTCACCCTTACAGTTATTCTCTCGAATAGAGAACTCATAATCCCTACCTGCACTCCTCGAGAGATCGATATTTGGGGACTTGCTCCCATTTTTATTACTTGAGCGACCGGTGCACTTGCGGTCTGCGCATTAAATTTTTGGCGTGCTGTTTCCTTTTGACTGTTTTGTGTCTTTTGTGTTATGGAAGGACAAAATCCAGATGAACTTCAAGATGCTAATCTTGAGACTGAACGGGTGAGGAGAGCTCGTTTACGTGAAGAGGTTGCAAGGGAAAGATAAATAATTGATGTTATGGGCCAAGTTGCTAATGGTCAAGGTGGACAAATTCTTGATGAACAAGAAGAGGTCTGCCCTCGTGTGCGGACAATGCGTGACTTCACTACTCCTACGGTGGGAAGTATCTATCCAGGGTTTGGCCCAACTATTGTTAACAACCAATTCAAGATCAAGCCGGCTATCTTGAATATGATTCGAAATAATTCTCAGTTTACAGGGCTGCCAAGTAAAGACCCTCATTTACATCTTGCCAAGTTCTGAGAAATCTGCGGCACATTCCATTATGTCGGGATCACTGACGATGTGGTTAAGCTCAGATTGTTCCCGTTTTCTCTTCAAGATAAAGCCAAAGAATGGTTGCACACTATCCTTCCTGGGACCGCTGCTACATGGGAGGCTCTTTCGTCAAAGTTCTTAGCAAAGTCCACTCGGTGGATAAGATAGTGAATGCTCGGTGAGAGATAGCTACATTTAGATAGCTTGATCAAGAATCCTTATCCGAAGCATGGGAGAGATTTGCTGAATTGTTGCGTAGATGTCTACAGCATGGTTGTGAGACCTGTAAAGTAGTAGAAATTGTCTATTTTGCCGTTGATCCAAACTACAGAGTGATGATCGACGCTGCTGTGGGAGGAACAATAATGAATCTAACTCCTGACGAAGCTCTGAGAATTATCCGTGACACCACTTCACATAGAACTTACTGGACTGCTGGAAGGAATGCACCAAGGGGTGCCAGGAATCTATTTGAGGTAAATGCAGCATGCCACCAAAGGAGACTACACAGCAGGCCATGGATAATGTGGTGATGCTATCAAGATCAACTTCTCCCCCCGCTCAAGTTATGGCGATCACATGTCAAGGTTGTGGAAACCCCGGGCATCATGCCTATGAGTGCCCCGCAGGTGAGCAAACCTCTGATATTTTGAATTTTTCTTTTGATGAGAGTGTAAATTTATTAAATTGTCAAAACCGGTCAGTTCCATTTAATAATGTGTATAACTCGGGTGTGAGAAATCATCAAAACTTTTCGTGGAATCAAAACTCTCCTAGCCAACGATGGCAAGGGGGCCAGCATCAATATGATGCTCAAACCTCGGGTAGCCAGTCGCGACCACCACACTCGAGTTATGTGCAACCTGCACCACCCCAAAGAAAGAGTGCTTTGGAAGAAATGATGGAGAAGTTCGTTGATCTGAATCAAACTAGTATGGCTAATCAGGCCGCTTCCATGAGAAATTTGGAGATGCAAGTAGGCCAACTGGCCCAAGTGCTCTCCGAGCGCACTCAGGGTGGTCTTCCTAGTAATACTGAAAAAAATCCCCGAGAGCAAGGAAAGGGCATCTCGGATGCGAATAGTTGTCATAAAGATACGTGTGAAGTTGATTGCAAAATCAATGATGTTGAGACTCCAGCACTATGCGATTCTGGATCGTCTCGCAACATTCTTGCTCTGCAAGATGTTGCGAAATTGAATTTGAATATGAAAATGGACGATCAGATTTTGCTAGTGCTGGCTAATGGTACTGTGGTTGAAACTGAAGGTGAGGTGAAAGAGGTTTATGTTAGTGTGGATGGGACGGTTGTCATCACTGACTTCCAGGTTTTGGGACCCATGGAAAACAAATCTATCTCGATTTTGGGTGTTTCATTCCTGAAAGAGAGTGGGGCAACCCTGCAATTTACTGATGGGCATGCAACCTTATCTCATAAGGTTGAGCAACATTTACCTCCTCTTGGTGCCACTAAGTCTAACAAAGAGTCTGAGTTAGTTCCTGATATATACTTATTGGGAGCTGATGATAGTTCTAGTGTTGTTGAGAACAACGAATTATTTGTCAAGAAATGCAAAGGCGTTGAAGAAATCATGGAGGAGACTGAGATGGACAGTGTTGTGAAGAGATGTAGAAGTCCACAGAGTTAGACGAATGGTGTTGCTACTGCCGCCGCCTATATGGCAATTGTTGAATCAACAGAAACTCCTTTATTTGTGAACAATAAATTTAAAACTGTAAAACAGGTGCGATGGGCAGATCACTCACCCACTTGGGAGGGGGAAATGAAGACCCAATCTGAAACTTTTTTTGAGCTAGCATCTGGTGCTCGTTGGCGATCGCCTTCTGTGGAAAATTTATAGCGGGAAAGATTGGAGCAAAGGGCACGCAGGTTCGCCCTCCGGCGTACGAAGGAAGAGGCGTGGGGCAGGGGAGACAACTCTCCCTTGGGCCCAAAAATCATTCACCTCTTCTCTTTGTCATGTAGTGGCGGAGGATCATCACAAATCAGCATATAGCTGAGGTGTGGCGGACCCTTGGCCGACCTGCTGTTTCTCTGTTGTTAGTTGTGTATGTCTTATTTTGCTTAAAAACACTTGCTACTATTGCTTAATACATGTGTTGTGTCCAGCTTAAGGACCGTAAACAAAAGCGCAGCTGGGAGACAACCCAAGTCTTTTTTTTAGTTTGTTATTATGCTATTAGTTAAGTATAATATATGTTTGCTTGGAGTCTCTTGTTCCTGCAGGTGCGCGGCTATTATCTTGTTTGGTTGATGTTGTGGCTTATTTTGATTTACACGCTAATCTCTGGTATGCTTACGTGCTGAGCATTGGGTAATCTCTTCCCCTAGCCCTCAATTAAATTTCATGGTGATATTTATGCTGGTTTGTTTAGTTTAAATCTGGGGGAGAGATATTTGTTGTACTCGCTCATGTGCATTATTGCATATCATGCTAGAAGTATTTATTTTAGTTATGTAGTGTTCATGATAATTGCACACCACACCACCCACTTGAGCGCGCACTTAGCAGTAGGAGCGTTCCAAGTTCAATTCGTTTCTTGTGTGTGATTTGGAAAATCTCTCTGTTGGCTTAGGATTGTGAGTTGGAATAAAATGTCGACTCATGTAGTGCTCCTAGTCGAGTGCTCATGTTTTGCATAGAAATCCGGGTAAAGTAGATTTCTCTGTATACTTTTAGTTTTATATTTTTTTATTAGTGTAAATGTTGTTTACTTTACTCAATTTGGTGAATCCGGCGTGAATCGAATGGTAGCTTAGGGATGAGTGTAAATAATTGTTAAACTCGTATTGTTTGAGTTTGGGGGAAGGAGTGCCTTTCTCGAGGGCTAAGAACTTGCCCCAAACTATTCTTGAAGCATGGGCATAAGATAGTTCATTTTCATGAGAGTGACGTAGGCCTTCATTTTGGCCCGGTTGAGCATGTCTTTCGCTCCTATCATCTTTCCTTGCTAACCTCCTTAAGCCTATCCATGTCTTTTGATTCAGCTCTACCTAGTTTTCACCAAAGCCAAAATGCCAATCCTAGTCATGCACATAAATACCATGCAAGAATGATTTTTTTATTTCTTATTTTGGGAGTATGCTTTGGAAAATGTTATGGTGTTGATTGTGCTTTTATTGAAAATATGCTGATATTGATTTGAAAAGAAAAATTGAGAAAGAAAAAAAATGGGGAAATGATTGAAAAGGAAAATAAATTGTGAAAAACAAGAGAGCTTATATGAAAATCTATTTGAGATATGTGTTTGCATTAGGCGGGGCACACACCCATATTGTCAAGTTTAAGTCTAGGGGTGTGGTGCACTCGTGCTCTTGGTGGTTGCTTGCTAGGTTATTTTTATGATTAGAGCATTTGGGTTTGGTGCATTTAGCCTTTATGTTTACCTTTGTTTACCTCACCATAACCCAAGCACCATTTAAAACCTAAAGTCCTACCGACTCGTGCAGTGAACCAATCTGGTGTCATGGAGAGAATGTGACCTCTCCAAAACTGATGGATTTCAGTGGTGTTTTCCCGAATCCTAACTTGGGCAATGCTCATCTCAACGATTATATTACTTTCTCTGTATGCGTGACTGAACGATTAACTGTGATTCACATTTTGAGTAGTAGTAATAGACATTTACCATAGTAGAAATTTATAAACTATCTTGTATAATTAGAAATCTATTTTACTATATTTATGTGCACGTGAGCATGCGACTTCGCATGGTATTCTGTGTCACAATTTATGTGCTAGCTAACTGTTTTCCCCATCTGCATAGAATGGTTTGCTCGGAACGCGCAAATGGTTAAGTATGGGGGTGTGATGAGTCCGGATTATATAGGGTTTTTCAGACTCATCTGGGCCTGTTTTCTCACTCATGCACTGCCCTTTCAGCATTAAAATGCTCACATTTACTATTTTCATCATTATACACATAGTGCACTCTTTTCGCCTATCGGGGTGTGCAATTGCACATTCTGTGCTGGGGGTATGCCTCTGCGGGTTCCCCATAACTGTCTTGCTGTTATTTTCGGTGTTAGCCCTGTGGTTGGAGCTATTTTCTGTGGATTGGTGTTGTTGTTTGATTGTGTGCAGGTGGATTATACTCTTGCGCTGAGCATTGCAATCAGGGTAAATCACACGACTGTATGATTATTGTTAACGCGCGATCGAAGCGATCGTGAGATTTACTCAGAGCTGTGTGTGATGATGTTCATCGTGCGTTTTCCTTAAAGCACGATTGAATCCAATCGTGCGTTAAGAAAAATGCATGACCTACCTGGATGCATGAAAAATCGGCAGCCTGTCTTACCCCGTGCATTTTTGGTCGCGCGCGAGCATTCCGCTCATGCGTGAACAAAAATGCATGACCTTCCTGTAGCTCCAGACGCTATTTATCTCTGCCAATCGCACGTCCCAAAATGCACGGTCGTGCATTTTGATCGTGCGTTTCTTAAAATTAATGCCTCTATTTAAGCGCGCAGGAATATCCAACCTAGAGTTCTCTTTTTCGTTCTTTTCAAGCAGGAGCCATTGGGAGGAGCGGGAGAGCTCCATTTCTTGCCCTCAATTGAGCTCCATCTTGAGAGAGGAGCTCCGACCACCATTTCTTTGTGGAACTCTCGCGATAGCTTCATCTCCAGCTACCGTCTTTGTTGCCGCCTCTCAAGCTCCATTTCCGGCCATTTCATGCTGCATTATAGGAAGTTTCCGGCAAGAGTACTACCAGCAAAGACCAGCGAAGAAGATGGGCTCACTAGAAGGAATTGACAACTCCTCTCCGTACCCCGGACGTCAACCGTGGACTGAGCTTGGACAAGGACTGACAAACCTTGAGTCCGGCCGCGAATCCGGGCAAGCCTTCGTATGCTCAGTTATATTCCTTCCCCCCTTCCTTTGTTGTAATATGGTTTATGAACTTGAGGAATGCGGTTCTGATGTGTAAAATCCACTGCACTTAGTTTTATTAATCATGTCTTTGTGCTTGAGTTTGTGGTTTTTACATCTGTGGTGCGCTTAGTTTATTTCTTCCCTGCTACTTGTTGCGTGTTTGTGCCGTCCTAGCTATTCCTAGGAGCGTGCTTGGTGAAGAGGTGATTATGACCCTCGTTGCTCTTCTATCCACCATATTACCCATTTGGGTGATCCACCCGAGCGACGCGGTGAAGGCGACCCGCATTTTATTTCCTGTTTGTAGCGTAAAAACACAATCACAAAACCCCCCGTTCGGTTCGTTTCACCCTTACAGTTATTCTCTCGAATAAAGAACTCCCTACCTGCACTCTTTGAGAGATCGATACTTGGGGACATGCTCCCATTTTTATTACTTGAGCGACCGGTGCACTTGCCATCTGTGCATCAAGTTTTTGCCGCCGTTGCCGAGGAGTGCAACTGTTATGTGTTTTCTCTACCTGGAGAATAGTTGTAAGCATGATGTTTCCTTTTGACTATTTTGTGTCTTTTGTGTTATGGAAGGACAAAATCTAGATGAACTTCAAGATGCTAATCTTGAGATTGAATGGGCGAGGAGAGCTCGTTTACGTGAAGAGGCTGCAATGGAAAGAGAAAGAATTGTTGTTATGGTCCAAGTTGCAGTGGACGAATTCTTGATGAACAAGAAGAGGTTCGCCCTCGTGTGCGGACAATGCGTGACTTCAGTACTCCTACGGTGGGAAGTATCTATCCAGGGTTTGGCCCTGCTATTGTTAACAACCGATCAAGCCGGCTATCTTAAATATGATTCGAAATAATGCCCAGTTTTCAGGGCTGCCAAGTGAAGACTCCCATTTACATCTTGCTGAGTTCTCAAAAATATGCGGCACATTCCATTATGCTGGGATCACCAACGATGTGGTTATGCTCAGGTTGTTCCCGTTTTCTCTTCGGGATAAATCCAAAGCAAGGCTGCACACTATCCCTCCTGGGACCACTGCTACATGGGAGGCTCTTTCGTCAAAGTTCTTAGCAAAGTTCTACCCGGTGGATAAGATAGCGATTGCTCGGTGAGAGATAGCTACATTTAGATAGCTTGATCAAGAATCCTTGTCTGAAGCATGGGAGTGATTTGCTGAGCTGATGCGTAGATGTCCGCAGCATGGTTGTGAGCCCTGGAATGTAGTAGAAAATTTCTATTTTGCCGTTGAACCAAACTACAGAGCGATGATCGACGCTGCTGCGGGAGGAACAATAATGAATCTAACTCCTGACAAAGCTCTAAGAATTATCTGTGACACTTCTTCACATAGAACTTACTGGACTACTGGAAGGAATGAACCAAGGGGTGTTAGGAATCTATTTGAGGTAAATGCAGTCATGCCACCAAGGGAGACTACACAGCAGGCCTCGGATAAGGTGGTGATGGTATCAAGATCAACTCCTCCCCCCGCTCAAGTTATGGAGATCACATGTCAAGGTTGTGGAAACCCCGGGCATCATGCCTATAAGTGCCCCGCAGGTGAGCAAACCTCTGATTTTTCGAATATTTCTTTTGATGGGAGTGTAAATTTCTTAAATAGACAAAACCGGTCAGTGCCATTTAATAATGTGTATAACCCAGGTGTGAGAAATCATCCGAACTTTTCATGGAATCAAAACGCTCATGGCCAACGATGGCAAGGGGGCCAGCATCAATATGATGCTCAAGCCTCCGGTAGCCAGCCGCGGCCACCACACCTAAGTTATGCGCAACCTGCACTGCCCCAAAGAAAAAGTGCTTTGGAAGAAAGGATGGAGAAGTTCGTTGATCTGGCTCAAACTAGTATGGCTAATCAGGCCGCTTCCATCAGAAATTTGGAGACGCAAGTAGGCCAACTGGCCCAAGTGCTCTCCGAGCGCACTCAGGGTGCTCTTCCTAGTAATACTGAAAAAAATCCCAGAGTGCAAGGAAAGATTATCTCGGATGCGAATGGTTTTCATAAAGATACGTGTGTAGTTGATTGGAAAATCAATAGTATTGAGACTCCAGCACTACGCGATTATGGATCGTCTCGCAACATTCTTGCTCTGCAAGATGTGGCGAAATTGAATTTGAATATGAAAACGGACGATCGGATTTCGCTAGTGCTGGCTAATGGTACTATGGTTGAGACTGAAGGTGAGGTGAATGATGTTTATATTAGTGTGGATGGGACGGTTGTCATCACTGACTTCCATGTTTTGGGACCCATGGAAAACGAATCTATCTCGATTTTGGGTGTTTCATTCCTGAAAGAGAGTGGGGAAACCATGCCATTTACTGATGGGAATGCAACCTTATCTCCTGAGGTTGAGCAACATTTACCTCCTCCCGATGCCACTATGTCTAACAACGAGTCTGAGTTAGTTCCTGATATATACTTATTGGGAGCTGATGATGTTAAATTTTTGAAGTGGAAGTGGAGTTGTGTTGGGCAGTCTGCAGATTGGAAACCGCAGAGACTGCGCGGTCAGCGCAGGAGTGATTGCCCTTCTCCGACCCTTACTGCCCAACAGCGGTTCTCTGGTCAATTGTGTCTCAGGCGAGTTGTTCTGAGCGGTCTAATCTGGGAGACCGTTTTCTGTCCGGGCGGCTTGCGCGTGTTGTTCTGGCGACTTGTCCTAAGTCGGCAAGATGTTCTTGGTCTGTCTTCTTTGGAAGAAGACCGGGCGGTCTGTTTTGTTAAGATCGCGGTGACTGGGCGGTTTGATTGTAACCGCTAGGTTTAATAAAGAGCAGTGGGCTTTGCCGAGCTCGGGCGGTCTGCTTTGCGAGACCGCTCGCGATCTGATGGGCGGTTATTGTATCCCAGTTTGTGCGGTGACGACATCCGTCTGTTCTCCTATAAATAGGGGTGCAGGGCCCATCATAAATAATGAGAACTGTAAGAACCAAAGTTGGCTTGATTGTGCTGGTCTTAATTTGAGCTCGCGCGATTTGAGATCTTGTCTGACCGGTTTGTGTGTTCGCAGGTTAGCGGCTAGCAACTCGCGGTCAGCTTGCCTCCTTCTTCCAGCTTTGAATAAACCAGTTCAGGCAGAATGTGTTTAGGTGTTCTTGATCTGGTGCAACGGACTCAGTTGATCAGGCGGTCTTAAGTGGCCAGGCGGTCTTGAGTTGCTGTCTGTCTCAATTGCAGTTCTTTGTTCAGAGTTCGCGGGTTTCTTCTGTGATCAAGACCATGCGGTCTGGGCGATCAAGAAGAGCGAACTATTTGTTTTCAGCAGAGGAATAAAGCAGCAGGTCGGCGGTCTGTGGTTGCGGTCTGTCAGGGGCGGCTTGTACTCTGTTCACGCAATCTCAACGGCTTTCGTCTGTCTTGTCTGTTCGCGCATTCCGGAGGTCTCAAGTCGTCAGGTCGCTGCAGCTTATTTTCTCCTGTGTTTTTGTGCTTCTCTCCTTCGTGATTCTTATGAATCATTTCTCGCCATATATACCTCGTTTTATAAAGAGATAGTTAATATCAAAGCACAATTCGGTCTTCTCATTGTCATTGTTGTGCAACATTTGAGAAAGGTTTTGTGAAGTGTGTTCCGCATTTTTCACTTCATCTCCGAACCTCAACTTTTTTAACATGGTATCCAAGGTAGGTTGCCGAGGTTGCTAAGGTTGATTGTTGATACTTCTCTCGGGTTTCTCAAGTTGGTTTCCATCAGTGGGATAACAATGGAAGGAGGATATGTTAGAGGTCTTGATATTGAGCTCCTTACGCAGACTAACTTCAAGAAGTGGAAGTCTTGCATGGAGAGCTATCTTCTTGGCGAGGATTTGTGCGAGGTTGTAGGAGGAGAGGCAAGACAAGCTGTTGTTCTTGCTGAAGGGAATGCTGAGCTCGTGAAGGCTTGGAGGAGAATGAATGCTAAGGAGGAGTTCACTCTTAAGAGGGTTATCATTCCGGAGTTGTTTGATCACATCATCGGGTGTGGATCAGCTGCTGAAATTTGGACAGCCTTGGATGGCTTGTTCAATAAGAAGAATGTAGCTAGGCTACAGTTCTTGGAGAATGAGTTGGCGAAAGCAACTCAGGGAGATTTGTCTATCTCAACGTTCTTCTTGAAGATGAAGAACCTCTGCGCTGAGATATCGGCTTTGGACCCGGATGAGCCTATATCAGAAGCTAAGTTGAAGATGCACATAATCCGCAGCTTGCGGAGGGAGTATGTGGCCTTTGTGACTTTTGTTCAAGGCTGGGACAATCAGCCTTCGTTGTTGGAGCTGGAGAACTTACTTGCTTCGCAGGAAAGTTTAGCTAAGCAAATGGCTGGGATGTCTGTCTCTGGGGGAGAAGGCGAGGTTCTCTTCTCTGGCAAGAAGAAGAGATGGGACAAGAATTAGAAGACATCTAGAGATGATGGTACGTCTACTTCATATCAGTAGGAGAGGAGCTAAGCTCCTAAGCATGATGGGAAGAAGCATGAAGGACCTAGATGCTTCAGATGCAACAAGCTTGGTCATTTCAAAAGAGACTGCAAGGTCAATCTTCAGCAAGGGCATGTTGCAGGGAAGGAGGAGGCTGGTTCCAATTCTGAAGGTAGTTGGGGTGGTGGAGTTGCATTCATGACGGGCACGTGTGTTCGGGCCATGGTTTCCATCAACTATCAAGAGGATTGGATTGTTGACTCTGGGTGTGGTCATCACCTCACCGGGGATGAGTCGAAGTTCTCTTCATTGCAGGCATATATAGGTAATGACGCTATCATTACGGCTGATGATACTATTCATGCAGGTAAGAAGGAGGGTGTGGTTTCATTGAACGATGATAGATGTACTCTTATGTTAAAGAGTGTATATCATGTTCTGGGGATGAAAAAGAACCTCTTCTCTGTGACCAATGCAGTGGATGCTGGCTATCACATTCTGTTTGGTCCAACAGAAGTGAAATTTCTCCAAAATGTTTCAGCTGTGAAAGCTGAGGTCACTCATGTAGGAAGACGGGTGAAGGACCTGTTTGTTCTTTCAACAAGTTCTTATGTTGATAAGATGAGGGCTAACGATAGCGTTGCTATCTGGCACGAAAGGCTTGGGCATGTTGGAATGGATAAGTTGAAAGTTATGGCGGGAAGAGGCCTGGTGAAAGGTATGCCTAGCTTGTCATCTTTCGGAGATGGTCACATTTGTGCAGGTTGTCAGCTTGGTAAAGCTCAGCGCTTTCCATTTCACAAATCACAAATCAGATGTAAAAGACCATTGGAGTGCATCCATGGTGATCTGTTTGGACCTACTAACACTGCCAGTCTTGGAGGTAGCATGTATATGCTTATTTTGGTTGATGACTTCACCAGATATACTTGGGTGTATTTTCTGAAGGAGAAGATAGAGGCGTTCGAGAGGTTTGTGGAGTTCAAGGAGCTGGTGGAGGTCGGCTAAACCTCCGGGTGAAGAGGTTCAGAACTGACAATGGAGGGGAGTTTACCTCCAAGGTGTTCTTTAACTTATGCAGGAATCATGACATCCAAAGGGAGCTTTCTTGTGCTCACACTCCACAACAGAACGGAGTTGTAGAGCGGAAGATCCGTCACCTGACGGAGACTTGCAAATGTTGTCTTCATGCCAAGAGTATCCCAAAATCCTTCTGGGCAGAGGGAATGTCTTGTGCGTCCAATGTTATCAACCGGATGCCTCTCAGTCCCATCAACATGAAGACTCCTCATGAGTTGATGTTCAAGGAGAAGCCAAGCGTGGAACACTTTCGAGTGTTTGGTTCTACCTGCTATGTGCATGTTCTGGATGCCCTTCGAACGAAGCTAGATGCGAAATCTAGGAAGCTAGTCTTCGTCGGTTATGATGACCGGAAGAAAGGGTGGAGATGCATGGATCCCGAGACACTGAGATATTTGGTCTCAAGGGATGTTTGTTTCCTACATTGCCTAACATTTAACTCCTTCATTTGGTCTATATAATAGACCATCATGTCGTTGGTGCTAGGTGAAATATCCCATGACGATATTTTCAATACATAAAGCAGATAAAACGAAACTGAAATTCATTGCAAGGAAATTTACACAAACTAATAAAACTCCTTAGATTAAACTTGCTTGAAACTCTAAAATATGAGAGAAAGAAATAATAACAACCAATATATAATTAAAAAGCAAAAAAAAAATAAAGCGACTATAAACACTGGAAGAACTACTATCTCTTGTCTCCCTCTACAGCAACTCACACGTCTGTGTTCCCCGGCAATGGCGCCAAAAACTTGATGCACAAATCTCACACACCACTATAGGCGGTAGCTAGACTGCGGCACGAAACGGCAGTGTATCGATCATTCAAGTAATATAAAATGTGGGAGTGAATCCCCAAGTATCGAATCTCAAAGGAACACAGTAATGTGGAGTTTACTATCGAGGAAGGACTTGAGATTGAAGTCCTTAAGGTCGAATGGGTTGCGGAAAAGGGGGGTGATTTGGATTATGGAAAATAAAAGAAAACAACTACAACTACTCCTATGCAATGCCGCTATGCAATGCTTCGCTTGGCGGGATGAAACTAGGCAGGCCTTGAGCGCGCTGCTTCACAAGGCAGATGGACAAGTAGGCAAGCGGAATCGAACTGTGCAGGACTTGAACGCACTGCTTCGTTAGGCGAATGGATTACACGGGCCGCTATGCCACGCTTCACTAGGCGGATGGAAGAGTATTCTTACGGAATGAGGGTCGCAAGCACCTCGTCGACAAGCACGCCACTAGCAATTGCTAGTGCGGCACACAAACATGACAGCGAGATGGAGAATGGAATGGGGCGCTCCTCACTTGCATAAACCACACATAATAATTTCACATAGACATGAAATATTAAATGACAAAACAAAGTTTAGTAAACATTATTCATACACCCAAATAATTAAAGAATAACACACTACAATGTAAAGAGGTTTAGATTACAACCAAAGCACGGAGACTCATCGGAGGTTCACGACCGGAATCTAGGGTTGTCAATCCTTGGCCGAGCTCGGGCTCCAACTACCGTTCGGGGTCCGGAAGAGCTGTCACCTTCTTCTATTATACATGTCTTCTCCGTCAATCTTCTTTGGACACGATCTCACCGGAGAAATTTACAAGTGCAGCACTGAATGCCTCACAATGGAGCTTTGGAGATGCACGAACAATGGAGGAGGCCTAGAGGATGCTCTAGCTTGAGATTTGCAAGAGAATGGCAGCCGGAGATCCTCCTGAAGGTGGGCGGTGATGGAGCGTCGAAATGGGCCAAACTGGAGCTCTTGGACAAGGGAAAGAAGATCGATCCTCATTAGGGCGGAAATCTGCGCTTTTATAGAAATCAATCAGAAATTTGGTCACGCACGGTCGAACGCATGACCGTGCGTGAACACTGCGACATTAATCAAGGAAAAGGCCAGGCAGACGAAGCAGGTGCGCCCATGCATTTTACTCACGCACGGTCGAAGCCGACCATGCGTGAAAATGCACGAGCAAATTCAGATTGGCCAAAAACAAGGTTAAACAGGTTGATCATGCGATTCCTTCACGCATGGGCAACTGCCCGTTCTTAGAGACACACGATCAATGACAGAATTGTTGGAACATGGTCTTCCGCATCTCCTAGGTTTGAGAACAACAAATCCTATGTGTATTTGATCTTGTGTGTTTAAGTGTGCAGGATAACAAAGTCCACATGACTCAAGGAGTACATAAGAAGGTTGCCCCCAAAGTTGAGCCAACAAATCCAAAACATCTACTAGCGCTGGCGGTAGTACTAGCGCAGGCGCTAGCTATGTTCGACGAACTGTTAGTGGCGCTCGACGAAATGCTCATAACGGCGTTCGACAAAAATTCGCGAGACGAACTCTTTGCTCCGTTCGACGAAATTTCGATCGACGAAATGGATTGCTTAAGTGCAATTGCCGGGAGAACTTATAGAAGGAGATAGCGCCAGGCGATATCCGATAGCGCCGGCGATAGCGAGGAGCACAGTTGGCAAGGGAAAATTGTTTCCTCATATTGAAGATTCTGCCACGCAGAATGTGTCCTAATATGGGATAGCGCCGGCGGTACCACTAGCGCAGGCGCTAGCGCTAATTCTATAAAAAGGACATCTTGGCTCCGAATTCCTAAGCCTCTAGAGATCCAGAATTCCAGAGCTTCATGCCACAGCATAGAGAGGAAGGTTCAGAGAGATACTCCCACAAATCCATAAAGACTAAAGGAGATCCGTGGAGAAGATTTCAACACGCATCATCATCGTGATGAAAGACCGCATCGACTACGATCATACTCTGCGTCTTCGTCTACTTCTCCAAGAGATCTACATAGAGGGAGTTTTTATATTATTGTCTTTTTATTTCACATCTTTTCTTGTAATTGTGTAGTAAATTTGCCTCGTGTTGGCGACTAGGTCTGAGTAGGACTTAGGGTCGAAATTCGCCTCGTGTTGGCGACTAGGTCTCGGGTGTAGGTCTAGGGGGTGCTCGAGGCCATATCCGGGGAAGAGTTGGCTAGAGCGGCTTGAGGCCGTATCCGGGGAAGGATCGGCTAAAGCCAACCGGTTCGTGGGGATACGAGTCGGTATAGAAAACAAAAAGAGTATTTCTATTAGCTTTGATTTCTAGCTTCGATAAGAGATCAAGTTTTGTAATCATGCTTCTCAAGTTAATAAAATCATGTCTTTACTTTTACTTCACTTGATTTGTCTTGATCTTCTCTAGTTTAATAATTAAAGCTTTTTCAAAGTTATTCGAAATATATCTAAAGTTTTTAAAACCCTTACTCACCCCCCTCCCCCCCCCCCCCCCCCCCCCCCCGCTAAGGGCGCCTACCGATCCAACAAGTGGTATCAAAGGTAGGTTATTACAAATCGGCTTAACAACCGGGAATAATGACGTCTCATGATCTCGCTTCTACTAGTGGGGTAAATTTTTATGAAGAAGAAAAATCTCCTAAACCACCTTTATTCGAAGGGAGAAATTATAAAGGGTGGAAATTATTATTGGAAAGATTTATTAAAAGTTTAGATATCAATGCATGGGATATAACAATAGTTAGACCAGCGGACGAATCAAATAAACAAGAGCGTCACCTAAATGCAAAAGCTATGCATTATATTTTTTGTGCTTTATCTCAAGATATTATTAAATTAATATATTGTTTTTCCAGTGCATACAAAGTATGGAAATTTCTTGAAGAAATGTATGATTCTCCTTCTACAGGTATGGAACAATCGCAAGAACCGGAGAATATGCAATCTTTCACAAGTCTTCAAGAATGCTCCTCTCATGACGGATCAATGGAGCACACATTAAATGGAAAAGAAGAAGAAGTACTGTCTTCAGAAGAGGAGTGCCAAAAAGATGTAAAAGAAACGATATGCTCAAATCGTGCCTCTCCCGAAAGCAATGCAAGGAAATCAAATCCCATTTTTTGTACTTCTATTTCTACATTACAATTGCTTCAAACTACAAAGCGCAAAATTAAGAAATTAAAAAATGCTAATAAACATTTGCGCTTAGAAAATAAAAATTTAAAGGCAAAAATTAATGAACAATCAAATTCAAATTTATCTAGTTCTATCCATGGTTCCATAGTTGAAAACACTACACCTTGTATGGAATTTGATGACTTAAAAGAAAAATGCAAGGAACTTGAAAAGGAACTTCTTTTGATAAAAGAACAAAATAAAAAATTATGTTTAGTAAATTCATCTTTGGAAAATGATTGTGCTAAGTGTAAAGAATATAAAATTGAAATTAAAGAGATGGATGAAACATTTGATGAATATTGAAATAACTATCAAGATCATATAGATTCAATTGTTTCCACTCTTAAAAATAGCACAATCGCTTATAATAAAGCTAGACATAATTTTAAGATTAAAAATGATGAATTAAAATCAAAAATCAACTTGCTTATGAAAATTGTAAATACAAATTCACAATATCAAACTATATCCAAAAACAAGTTGAATATGAATATGAACATCTTACCTATGTTTAAAAATGGGAGTAAGGAACATAAAGGATTTGTAAATCAAAATCAAAATCACCTTAATTTACAAAATCATGTTTCTCCCAACCTAAAATTAAATGCAAACAAATTTCCTTCAAATTATAAATTCAAAAACCTTTTTGATCCAAATGTTCAAGTAAATGAGTACGAAAATTTAAAAACTAAAAATAATGTTAAACCAAGATTTGAATGGAGACCCAAAGTTAAAGATGAAACAGAAACTCCACTCAAAAGGGCTCATTCACTTCCATCTCCTCAAAAACAAACACGATGTATTTGGGTACCCAAAGGAACCGTCACACCCGGTCCTCTTTGGATACCAAAATCTCTTATTCATTAGGTATCATCAATTGCATGAAGTAGAATTCTTTCAAAATGAAATATACAAAGTTCTACTTCATGATATGCTTTCATGTCTTTTATTTTTTCTTGTTTTCTTATTTCTCTTGAACTATCATGTCATGGTCATCCTATACAGTATTAAAAATATGATTTTATCTCTTAAGAGCTTAATATGTTTATAAAATCAAATTGATCAAAATTCAAAATCATATTTTATTTTGATGACCTATCTTTTATTCTCATATTCATTATCTATAAATATCTTTTATCATTCATATAAATCAAATTCTAAATTTGCTATAAGATATTTTAAAATTAAATCAAGTCATTAGGCTATTAAGCTTTTTAGCCTTCACCAACAAGTGGTTTAGAGAAATAACATAATCTACAAGAAAGTTCAAGATCTAAATAAAAGCTCAACTTTCAATATGGATGTCTTTGTTCACAACAAACAATTATATTGTGTTCACGCCTTGATGTTAAACATGATCTAAAGCATCACTATTGTTCACCTATCAAAAATCACATATATATTCAAAATTCTTAAAGAAAATCACTAAAATGTATTGAAAGAATTTATCTTCATAATGAATATTGATGTCACTCGCACCACCATGATCTATTGATGTCCGTTGCTAAAATTCTCTAAAATCATATATCATAACTCACATCAAATATCTTCTAAAATACAACTATTTCTATCACATCCATATGAATTATATGATGACAATTGATATTATAATTGTTTTTACCATGGTTGATGTATTATGTGTGTATTGTGATTTATTTCTAGACCTTTGAATCATCTTGATATCAAATCAAATAGCATCTTCACTCCATTCTAGGTCTATAAGTTGAAACACTATCAAACCTTGGTATAACATTAATCTCAAACTTATCATACTAACATTGTCGCCTAAAGAATATTTGTGTCTATGTTAGGCGTTATATGTTTACCAAGATATACAGGCTGGGCATTCTCATCTAGGGCTTATCCATGGTATTCCTGTGCATGAACATTATGGTTAATCACTAAAATCATGCATATTTGATTTGTTCATTCATGTCATCTCATGCAAAGTTTAGTTGGTAAAGTTATATACAAAATCGCCAATGTTTCATGAAATTTGTACTATCTAGACATTTCCTAAAAATCTGAAATTTCAGCATGAAACTACTATTATGACACTTAATCAAGATCAACAATTAAAAATTTCAAAATGATCAAAAATCGGGTACAATTTCCCGCGCTAGCGCTAACGCCGGCGCTAGTGCACCTATGTGTTTTTCTATATTTTTAAAATTTTGAAAAATCCCTAAAAATATATTAATCTATGTGTACTATTCATTTCTGCAATTTTGCTTTTATTACATTTTTGAAAAATCAAATACAAAAGTACAAAAGCCAAATTACAAAAAAAATTATATGTTTTACCTTTGTGTTTTTTTTGTCATTTGTTTAAATTCTATTTCTAAAAGCAAAAATCAAATTCAAAATATAAAACAAAAAAATTATCAAAAATTGTTATGTTTGAACTTAACTTTTTTACTTGTATCTTACGAAAGGGTGATTTGGGCTATCATCCCATCATATCACCTAGTACCGGGCGAACCTCTCACAAGGTAGTCTTCGGGAAGTCCAAGATCAATTTTATGAGTTCAAACATTAAATAAAAATTATTCTTCAAAAATATCAAAAATATTGTATGGACTTCATTGAAAATCAAGCATGAATTAATATATTATTTAGAACTTCTATAATGTTGCAATTTATCTTTTCAAACTACTTTGAACATTGCTTTCATCATGCTTTGATATATCTATTAATATGTGCATCAATTATATTGAAAGTGGTGTAGAACTAAGCTTAGCATGCATCTAAGTATGAGTAAATGTTTTATGTTTGATAATGATCTTTATTCACTCACTTATTTTGGCATTGTCTACATTTGTGTTTAATCTAAGAATGCTTGTGTATGTTTTGTATTAGTACAATGAATTAAAATTGCACAAGTATCTTACCTACACTACTTTTATTTGCACTTTTTAAAGTTAAGAAAAGTGGTTATGATTTCATAAAATATATTGGTTTGCAAAACAAGTGTATTAGGAGAACTTTGTACAAAACAAAAATCAAAAAATAAAGTGACAAAGATAACTCCACCAAGCACTACTTGAACCTCCTGATAAGTCTTAATAAGCGTTGTGATGTTGAGCACCTTGGAAAGAATAGTAAAGTATCTTGTGCAAACCATAACATTCTTTCAAAATAAAAACCACTTATTCTTAAGTACACCGGATCACAATAAAAAAATCAATATTGAAGAATAATCTTATGTGATCCCCCAATCACTACTTTGCACCCTGATAAGTCTTAATGAGCATTGTGTGTGCAAAGCACCTTGGTAGTTGTACACTTTCTTTGTGCATTGAAGTTTGTGGAAGTAAAACTATTTGTGTTTTATTGTGCTCTTTACTTTACATATTTCTTGTATTTTTGATTAAAACATTTGTTTACTCTATTCAAAATACACTTATGTGCACATCATTATCTTCCATAACACTTTTTCTCATGAGTATTGGATCCTAATGCAAATTCAATACTACTCTTTACTTATGAAATGCACTAGATAACCTAGCATGCTTTCTACAATGTTTGGTATGTTTTGAAATTATGAATTAAAATAACATTGTAGTAATCTCTTTTTGATAACATTATTTCATGCTTGGATACTTTATTATCAAACTTAAAGATTTTAATTGGAAAATGATTTACAAAAACATCTTCTTTTTGAAATTTAACTCATATATCTTTCTATGGATCATCATTGATTACAATAAGATGTTTCTTGTATTTCTATAAGTCTTCCGCATCATAACCATATAATTGTTTTACCTTGTGCTTTCATGCTTATTTAAAGTCTTTCATTTTGTGTGCATCATCACTTGAATCTTCAAATTCCTTTCTTGCAACAAGTGGTAGACTTGCTTGGTAAACTATATATTAGTTGAATTTTTTTTTGCTATAAAACTCTGATTTATTTCTATGAAAATATTATTACACTAATAAACTTTGATTTACTTTCAAAATAGCTATGTGAGTGTTTGCATAAATTCAAATAAAAATATAAACCCATAGGCTATGAACTTATCACTAAAGTTAAACGCTTAATGTTTCCAATAATTATTATCCATGACTTCATTTCTCACTATAGCGGGGGTGTAGGGTTTTAGACATTAGATAACTTTATCTCTAGTCATGTCTTGTCCTTAACCGGGGAGGGTTCCAGTGGGGCCTTGCGAGGCACTGGGGGGAAAGAGTGTTAGGTTGAGTTTTGTCTAGTGTTTGCACATGGGACTAACACCCCAACCTACGACATGTATGCAGCTCCTCATGCCCATGCGTCACTTAGTACGGGGCTAGGGTGTAGACATATTGTCTGGGTAGTTTAGTTACTTGGAAATCATTACATTTTGTTTATGCTACAATCTCTGATTTATGAAAATGTTGTAATACTCAAACTCTGATCTATTTAAATGAAAAGTATTCTAAAACTCCTTATCATTTCCTTCTCTACAAGCTCGATCATGTCCTTATCTTATTATCAATTTATAAGTGGTGTCTCCTTACCCGCTTTTGCTAATAACAAAAGGGGGGAGAACTAACATGAAAAATATAATCTGCTATCAAAATATAAAACTAACATGCTTAATTAAGATGATAGCTTACATATTAGGAGAGCATTCACTTAGGGGGAGCATGTATTTAGGGGGAGCAATTCAAAATGCTAAAATCATAAAATATCCTAAGTCATCACTCTCACACACACACAAGTATGGTTCTTCATGCGTATATATTAATGCTCTGATTTATCATTAATGGATTTTTTATTATCAAAAGGGGGAGTTTGTTGGAACATGGTCTTCCGCATATCCTAGGTTTGAGAATAACAAATCCTATGTGTATTTGATCTTGTGTGTTTAATTGTGCAGGATAACAAAGTCCACATGACTCAAGGAGTACATAAGAAGGTTGCCCCCAAAGCTGAGCCAACAAATCCAAAACATCTACTAGCGCTGGCGGTAGTACTAGCGCTGGCGCTAGCTACGTTCGACGAACTGTTAGCGGCGCTCGCCGAAATGCTCATAACGGCGTTCGACGAAAATTTACTCGACGAACTCTTTGCTCCGTTCGACGATATTTCGATCGACGAAATGGATTGCTTAAGCGCAATTGTCGGGAGAACTTATAGAAGGAGATAGCGCCAGGCGATATCCGATAGCGCCGGCGATAGCGAGGAGCACAGTTGGCAAGGGAAAATTGTTTCCTTGGATTGAAGATTCTGCCGCGCAGAATGTGTCCTAATATGGGATAGCGCCGGCGGTACCACTAGCTCAGGCGCGAGCGCTAATTCTATAAAAAGGACATCTTGGCTCCGACTTCCTAAGCCTCTAGAGATCCAGAATTCCAGAGCTTCGTGCCACAACATAGAGAGGAAGGTTCAGAGAGATACTCCCACAAATCCATAAAGTCTAAAGGAGATCCGTGGAGAAGATTTCAACATGCATCATCATCACGACGAAAGACCGCATCGACTACGATCATACTCTGCGTCTTCGTCTACATCTCCAAGAGATCTACATAGAGGGAGTTTTTATATTATTGTCTTTTTATTTCATATCTTTTCTTGTAATCGTGCATTAAATTCGCCTCGTGTTGGCCACTAGGTCTGGGTAGGACTTAGGGTTAAATTCGCCTCGTGTTGGCGATTAGGTCTCGGGTGTAGGTCTAGGGGGTGCTCGAGGCCTTATCCGGGGAAGGGTTGGCTAGAGCGGCTTGAGGCCGTATCCGGGGAAGGATCGGCTAAAGCCAACCGGTTCGTGGGGATACGAATCGGTATAGAAAACAAAAAGAGTCTTTCTATTAGCTTTGATTTCTAGCTTCGATAAGAGATCAAGTTTTGTAATCATGCTTCTCAAGTTAATAAAATCATGTCTTTACTTTTACTTCACTTGATTTGTCTTGATCTTCTCTAGTTTAATAATTAAAGCTTTTTCAAAGTTATTCGAAATATATCTAAAGTTTTTAAAACCCTTATTCACCCACCTCTAAGGGCGCCTACCGATCCAACAAGAACATTGTTTTCACCACAGAAGAGAACGCACGATCGCATTCGACCGTGCGTCAAGGAAAATGCACGACCGTGCGATATACGTAGACATGAATTCTGGGTAAAAATGGATGAACCGTCCACCTGCATCAGCACAACCCAGCTGGGAATACCCTCCAGCTCAAGCATAAACGCATAAAAAGAATGGGGAGCACATTGTGCTTGCCCCCAACAACAAAGCATGCAATTGCATACCACAACAGGCCTAAAAGGTGCACTTCGTGTAATCCGGAGTATCAATGCAATATAAGCAATAATGTGCAGAAAGTGAAGTGCAAATGCGTGAAAACAAGCCCAGATGAGTCCGAAAAACCCTATATAAATTGGACTCATCAAGGATCATCACAAATCAACATATAGCTGAGGTGTGGCGGACCCTTGGCTGGCCTGCTATTTCTCTTTGTTAGTTGTGTTGCTGTGTACTGTTTTTCTTTTTGTAATGTCTTGTTTTGCTTAAAAACACTTGCTACTATTGCTTAATGCATGTATTATGTCTAGCTTAAGGACGGCAAACAAAAGCGTTGTTGGGAGACAACCCAAGTCTATTGTTTTAGTGTGCTATTATGGTATTAGTTAAGTATTATATATGTTTGCTTGGAGTCTCTTGTTCTTGTAGGTGTGCGACTATTATCTTGTTTGGCTAATGTTGTGGCTTGTTTTGGTTTACACGCCAATCGTCTGGTATGCTCACATGTTGAGCATTGGTTACTCTCTTCCCCTAGCCCTCATTTAAATTTCATGTTGATATTTTATGCTTGTTTGTTTTGTTTAAGTCTGGGGGCGAGATATTTGTTATACTCGCTCATGTGCACTATTGCATAGCATGCTAGAAGTATTTATTTTAGTTATTTATAGTGTTCATGATAATTGCACACCTCAACACCCACTTGAGCGCGCCCTTAGCCATAGGAGCGTTCCGAGTTCAACTCGTTTCTTGTGTGTGATTTGGAAAATCTCTGTGTTGGCTTAGGATTGTGAGTTGGAATAAAATATCGACTCATGTAGTGATCCTAGTTGAGTGCTCAAGGTTTGCATAGAAATCTGTGTAAAGTAGATTTCTCTTTATACTTTTAGTTTTATATTTTTCTATTAGTGTAAATGTTGTTTACTTTACTCAATTTGGTGAATCCGGTGTGAATCGAATGGTAGCATAGGGATGAGTGTAGATAATTGTTAGACTCGTATTGTTTGAGTTTGGAGGAAGGAGTGCCTTTCTCGGGGGCTAAGAACTTGCCCCAAGCTATTCTTGAAGCATGGGCATAAGATAGTTAATTTTCATGAGAGTGACATATTGTAACACCCTGCCAGTACGAATAATATAACAGTAGGTCCGGCCGAGACCCCACGCCATACTAACCACACAAGCTAGGAGTTAAAAGGTGTTAAACAGAAAGAACCTACAACAGAGTATACTAAACACTAGCGGAAGCATAAAGATTTAACATTTCAATTAAAATTGTCCACTATCGTAGGAATGAAACCATGAAATAGAGTTATGGCCTTAAGGCCTTACATTTAACAAATGTACTAAAACTCCAAAACATACATCGGCACGCAGGCCGGCAATACATGAGAAAGCTAAAAAGGGAGGCTGGCCTTCAAGGGCCAACTCAGCAAAAGGGGCCACCGCCCGCTATTTCCCGCTAGGCTCACCTGCACCTGCATAAGAACATTCCACCAAGCGGTGGCAAACAAAGTAACGGTCAGCACAGCTGACCAAATTATAACGACCCCACCCCTTTCCCAGGGTGGCGGAGATTCTACCCTGCAAGCAAGCCATACTAGCACAAGTACTAAAATAAAGAAAGTGCAACTACACAAGGTGAGGTTTCAAGCACATTCAATCTTCTAGGTTGAGCATCAAAAAGGAGGGAACCTAGGTATGCACATGATGTTAGTTGGGTTCACCCGAAGGTTCCCCACAACCGCCTAAACAACCGCATGAGGCTAACAACATCAATTCCACAAACACTCCACCGTAAGGGCCATCACCTTATGTGGGAAAAAGAGCTTTTGGTCGGTCTAGGTAAAACACCTTCCACGACCTCTCCCATGATCGCACGGCTTACATGAGGTAGGGACATCTTGCCGATCTGCATGGAAACGGGTTCGGTTTAGCCTTGACCGTGCTCTAATCGTCGCGATCTATTGCACGACGCGGGTACGGCTTCGCCTCGGCCCGTAAGGGTTTAGCACTTTCAAGTGCTACACAAATATAAGCTACGCACCTAATCCCTTCACAAGGATCTAGGCTTCACAAATACTCAAATAAGGGAGGTATAATACGCTCCGCATCAATTTCGCGGTGAAGGTTTGCCTTCATCCAATCTCAAAGCATGGGGATTTCGTTAGGATCTTCACAAGACGCCTACACTTAAATCCCGCACTACTTTAGACGATTTCACGGAGTCATTCTCCGGTACGCATTCTAGGCTTAACCTAAATGCAACGTCGCAATCCAAGCATCACCGATTCGGGCTCATGGCCACGAATAGGCTTCACACAAAATGCCTAAATCCGCACGACTACCGGATTTTCTACATGCAATATGCCGGGGACGGACACAATCGACCCGGAGTTCCGAAGAACTTGAGGGAATCCTACACTTCACCCATTTGGTGAAAGGGATCCCTCATGCAAGCATAGAGAAATGAAGGAGAGGACAAAAGACAAGTCCAAACAACGGGAGAAGGGATCGTTACCCTAGGAGCGTTCTTTTTCGCCATGGATCCGAGATTCTAGACGGAGGGAAATGACCGCACCGGGCTGCACTCTCCAGATCTGGAAACGGCTCGCGAAACGGAGCTCCGGAGCTCCGTCAATGGCGGAATCTCACTTCTTCTTCCTTGCCTCCTTCTTCTTCCTCTAGGTTTGGAGAGAGAAAAGCCTCAAAAGAATGAGGGTTTAACTCCTCTCACAAGCCCTAAGACCCACCAGCAACTAATCCTAGCCATTGGATCAAATTCCAAAGGATTTGGACGGCCGGATCGTCTCCTCCGCTCAAAATCGCGGAGCAGATAAACAGCGCGCATGATCACAGGCGCACGATCACTGGTCGTGCGCGAAGAGGAGAATGGTCGTGCGATAAGCCGAGACAGAACTCTGATTCCTTGCGGGTTACGTACAATCATTGGCGCACGATCACTGGTCGTGCGCGAAGAGGACAATGGTCGTGCGCATTGACCTGATGTGGAATTTTTAGCCTATCCCGAGCGCAGCACTACCACTCCGCCTACCTCGCTGAACCATGATCTTTGGGGTGTTACAACTCCACCCCCCTTAAAAGAATTTCGTCCCGAAATTTCGAAAACAGTAATAGCAGGAATTTACAGTTTTTAAAGAAAATTTACCTGAGAGAAATAGCTCTGGGTACTCCGCAAGCATCGCTTGCTCTCTCTCCCAAGATAGCTCCTCTCGGCCGCAATTATCCCACCGGACTTTTACCATCCGAATGGACTTGTTCCGCAACTGCTTTACCTCGGTATCCTCGATGCGTAAGGGCTTGACTTTCGTCGACAACCCACTATCAACCGGCACTTTGCCAACCGCAACGATATGAGTAGGCTCTTGCACTGCCTTCCTCAGAACTGAAATGTGAAACACGTCGTGCAGACCGGTCAGCTCTGCAGATAGTGCAAGCAGATAAGCCGCATCACCAATACGTTCCACAATCTCAAACGGTCCTAAGTACCTTGGACTGAGCTTTTTCAAGCGTCGGATCCTTGATACCCCTTTGAACGGTTTGATCTTCAGGTAAACCCGGTCACCGACGGCGAACTCTAGGTTCCTATGCTTGGCGTTGTAATATTTTGCTTGCCTATCCTGGGCAATCAATAGCCTTTCACGAATAGTTCGGATCGTCGAAGTTGCTTCCTCAACATCCTTTCGCTTCAATAGCTTAGTATCGCCCGTTTCCGCCCAAGACAACGGCGTACGACACTTCTTACCATAGAGGGCCTCGAAGTGAGCCATCTTTATACTGGCTTGGTAGCTATTATTGTAGGCGAATTCGATCATATAGAGATGATCTTCCCACTTCTTTCCAAAATCTAGAGCGCACATTCGGAGCATATCCTCCATAGTCCTGTTGGTCCTCTCGGTCTGTCCATCCGTTTGCGGGTGGAAGGCCGTGCTGAAATTCAATTTAGTGCCCAACAGTTCATGGATAAGCCTCCAATCTTTCGATGTGAAACGCCGGTCACGATCGCTGATGATGCTACGAGGGACACCGTGCAGCCGCACAATACTATCGACATAGAGCTTCGCTAGCTTTTCTACAGAATCATCCTTCCGGTTCGGAATAAAATGCGATACTTTTGTCAGTCTGTCCACGATCACCCAGATGGCGTCGTTTCCATGCTGAGATTTCGGCAATCCGTGCACGAAATCCATCGAAATATCGTCAAACTTCCATTCTGGAATCGGCAAGGACTTCAAAAATCCACCGGGACGCTGACATTCCACCTTCACCAACGCGCAAGTGTTACACTTGGCCACGTAGAGGGCAATGTCTTTCTTCATACCCGGCCACCAGAAAAGTTTCTTCATGTCCATGTACATTTTCGTGCTTCCCGGGTGGATAGAGTACTTGGTTTGATGAGCCTCGTACATCAACTCTGCCCGTAGAGTACCAACGTTTGGGACGCACAATCTGCCATTCTTCCATATAAGGCCATCTTCGAAAGAGAAATTAGCGTTTAACCCGTCAACGGTTTCCGCTTTAAAGCGTTTCATGCTCTCATCCAGCTCCAATCCCTGTCGAACTCGGTCGGCAAGGTGGTATTGAACCTTCGTCCAGTTCAAGCATGCTGAAGTAGACGCTCTTCGATCAACGCAAATGATCTCCATTTCTTCCAGCTCACGGATTAGACGCTCATCGTGCATCAAAATCCAATTTGCTTGAGCGGGAGCCCGACGACTCAATGCGTCCGCAACTACATTTCCCTTTCCAGGAGTATATTTGATGTCGAAGGTGTAGTCCCCAAGGAACTCCAACCACCTCCTTTGACGCATATTCAACTCCCTTTGATCCAGCAAGTACTTGAGGCTCTTGTGGTCGGTAAAGATGTCGATCTTCACGCCATACAAATAATGCCTCCAAAGCTTAAGAGCAAATACCACGGCCGCTAGCTCCAAATCATGGACCGGGTAATTCCTCTCATGAACCTTCAACTGCCGGGAGCCGTAGGCAATTACCTTACCGAACTGCACCAGGACACAACCCAAACCACTCCCTGAGGCGTCGCTATAAATTTTGTAGCCTTCCGTACCACATGGCGAGCATAGAATGGGCGCCGTGGTCAGACGGCTCTTCAGCTCTTCAAAAGCTCGTGCGCACTCGGGCGACCAAACGAACTTATGATCTTTCCTAGTCAATTTAGTGAGAGGAAGTGCAATCCTCGAGAAGTTTTCCACAAAGCGCCTATAATAGCCGGCAAGTCCTAAGAAACTTCGGACTTCCGCTACGTTTTTCAACAAAGGCCAGTCTCGGATCGCTTCTATCTTCGACGGATCAACCGCAATTCCATCTCCACTAACGACGTGACCAAGGAATGCTACTGACGGTAGCCAAAACTCGCACTTGGAGAACGTGGCATATAGCTGACTCCTCCTCAAGGTGCTCAGAACGGCATGCAGATGCCCTACATGCTCCTCTTCCGATTGAGAGTATACCAAAATGTCGTCGATAAAGACGATCACAAATTGATCCAAATACTCACGGAACGTCCTATTCATTAAGTCCATGAATACCGACGGTGCATTAGACAGACCGAACGGCATCACCGTGAACTCATAGTGCCCAAAGCGGGTACTAAACGCTATCTTTGGAATGTCACATTCCCTTATCCGCAGTTGGTAATAGCCGGACCTTAGGTCCAGTTTGGAGTATACCGTCGACCCAACCAGCTGGTCGAATAGATCATCGATTCTTGGAATCGGATATCGGTTATTCTTGGTCAACTTGTTTAGCTCTCGATAATCGATACATAGACGCAAGCTCCCGTCCTTCTTTTTCACAAAGAGGACCGGTGCACTCCAAGGCGATGAACTTGGACGTACGTAGCCTTGCTATAGCAGCTCTTGCAATTGGACCTTCAGCTCTGCCAATTCCTTCGGCGCTATCCGGTACGGTGAGCGGGCCACAGGTTTGGCACCTGGCACCAACTCGATACAGAAATCAATCTCCCGATGAGGCGGGGCCCCAGGGAGTTCGTTAGGAAACATGTCGGCGTACTCCGCTACGACTGGGACATCACATAACCTGGGCTTTGGCTCCGAAGTCTTCAACAAGGTGAAGAACAACTCGGCGCCTTTTCTCACTGCCTTAACCACTTGGAGAGCAGACATCAACGTCTTGCTCGCTCCTCGCATACCAGCAAACGTGGTTTCTCCATCGGTGTTCCTTCCCAGAGTGATCTCCTTAGAATTGCAATCTATGCATGCACGCTGCTCCGAGAGCCAGTCCATGCCGAAGATCACATCGAATTCAGCTAACGGTAATAACGATGCTTCCAAATCGAAATCCTGATTTCCGATCCGCACCTTCACATGGCTCTTCCTATCCGCAGACATGCGAGATCCATTGGGTAGCATTACTTCTAATCTATCCTCTACGAAGGTAGATGGCACTCCGATTCGCACCACGAAGTCCTCGGACAGAAAAGAGTGCGATGCACCCGTATCAAATAGAGCTCTCGCCGGATAGTTGAAAATTAGGACAAAGCCTAATTGCACACGAATAAAACATACAGTTGCACAACAGTATAATCACAAATAGCTATGCAAAAGCTAATTTTTAATTCATACCTGTGACAACATCAGCTTGTCGTATGGCTTCTTGCTGGCCAAGCGAGTAGACTCTCGGCTGAGTCGGAGTAATGTGCTGGGAAGCCGAAGACTCCGCAGCTTTACCCTTTTCTGCAGCTCGAGCATAGTCCAATGCTCGATTTTCTGCCTTCGGGGGACCACTTCGACAGACTGCGTCCTTGTGTCCCACCTTCCCGCAGGTGAAACACGTGATAGGACTCCGCACAGTCGTTGCTCCCGAAACATTTGAGCGGTTTTGCTCCGTCGGTTTGAACTTCCTTTTGTTCTTTCTGAACTCTGACTTGGACTGAGAGACCGGCACATGAAACTCAGGTTTCTTTGCCACAGCTTTTGCTTGTACCCTCTTCATGTCCAACTCTAGGGATCTGGCAGTTTGGACCATAACCTGGAAACCTAACGTCATAGGGCCTGCAAGGAGCAGCCTCAACTCGTCCCGAAGACCTTCATAGAACTTGTTCGTCTTTGTCTCTTCGTCTTCCATCATAGGCCCCGCATAACGACCCAGCTTAGTGAACTCGTGCAAGTACTCATCCACTGAGCTGTCGCCTTGAGTTAACTTCAGAAACTGGTTCTGCAACGCAATGCGTTGGGCAGAAGGAATATACCTTTGAAGAAAAGACTTTGAGAACTCCGCTATCGTGATCTCGGTAATCTCCCTGCCTCCGAACTTGTGCACTTCCTGTTCAGCCCACCAACGCTCTGCCTCTCCGTTAAGGAGGAAGGTGGCTAAAGTGACCATCATAACTTCTTCTGTTGCTGTCGCCCTTAGAATCTTCCTAACTGTTGACAGCCAGTCCTCCGCCTCCGTTGGGGATCCGGTCCCCGAGAAAGTTGGAGGATGAAAGCTTAGAAAGTGTTGCAGCTGTTGATCATGCGCTCGCGCAACAACTACACGCTCTACAGGACGCTCCACCCTTTGCACCACCGCAGGTTCCACTGTAGCCACTGGCACAGGGGTCTCAACCCTCGGTTCCACCGCAGGTTCCACTGCAGGTTCGATCACCGGGGCCGCATCTGTATTAGGCATAGCAGGCTGTGCAAGCTTTTGCGGTTGAGCATTGATCATCGCGAAGACAGCTTCTGCGATTAACCTGATCATCTCAGCAGGAGGAGTGGTCGCTTGCACTTCAGCCGACCCACTACTTTCAGCAGTGTTACGGGGTTGAGACGGCCCCGCACCACTTCTAGTCGCCTATAATCGTGTAAGACACAATTTAGTGACTGAAAACATAGCAAACAACAATCATAGAACGCTCAGGTTCCGCAAACAAGTATGTTTTCCCATTCCTAAGTGGACACTCTTATTAGTTTTTGTCGTTTTAGGTGAATGCACATCCCGTGCACACCACCCCTTAAAAGGAATTCGTCCTGAATTCGCTAAACTACGGATCGACGCCTTAAGTCCGATACCAAATTATAACACCCTGCCAGTACGAATAATATAACAGTAGGTCCGGCGGGACCCCACGCCATACTAACCACACAAGCTAGGAGTTAAAAGGTGATAAACAGAAAGAACCTACAACAGAGTATACTAAACACTAGCGGAAGCATAAAGATTTAACATTTCAATTAGAATTGTCCACTATCGTAGGAATGAAACCATGAAATAGAGTTATGGCCTTAAGGCCTTACATTTAACAAATGTACTAAAACTCCAAAACATACATCGGCACGCAGGCCGGCAATACATGAGAAAGCTAAAAAGGGAGGCTGGCCTTCAAGGGCCAACTCAGCAAAAGGGGCCACCGCCCGCTATTTCCCGCTAGGCTCACCTGCACCTGCATAAGAAGATTCCACCAAGCGGTGGCAAACAAAGTAACGGTCAGCATAGCTGACCAAATTATAACGACCCCACCCCTTTCCCGGGGGTGGCGGAGATTCTATCCTGCAAGCAAGCCATACTAGCACAAGTACTAAAATAAAGAAAGTGCAACTACACAAGGTGAGGTTTCAAGCACATTCAATCTTCTAGGTTGAGCATCAAAAAGGAGGGAACCTAGGTATGCACATGATGTTAGTTGGGTTCACCCGAAGGTTCCCCACAACCGCCTAAACAACCGCATGAGGCTAACAACATCAATTCCACAAACACTCCACCGTAAGGGCCATCGCCTTAGGTGGGAAAAAGAGCTTTTGGTCGGTCTAGGTAAAACACCTTCCACGACCTCTCCCATGATCGCACGGCTTACATGAGGTAGGGACCTCTTGCCGATCTGCATGGAAACGGGTTCGGTTTAGCCTTGCCCGTGCTCTAATCGTCGCGATCTATCGCACGACGCAGGTACGGCTTTGCCTCGGCCCGTAAGGGTTTAGCACTTTCAAGTGCTACACAAATATAAGCTACGCACCTAATCCCTTCACAAGGATCTAGGCTTCACAAATACTCAAATAAGGGAGGTATAATACGCTCCGCATCAATTTCGCGGTGAAGGTTTGCCTTCATCCAATCTCAAAGCATGGGGCTTTCGTTAGGATCTTCACAAGACGCCTACACTTAAATCCCGCACTACTTTAGACGATTTCACGGAGTCATTCTCTGGTACGCATTCTAGGCTTAACCTAAATGCAACGTCGCAATCCAAGCATCACCGATTCGGGCTCACGACCACGAATAGGCTTCACACAAAATGCCTAAATCCGCACGACTACCGGATTTTCTACATGCAATATGCCGGGGACGGACACAATCGACCCGGAGTTCCGAAGAACTTGAGGGAATCCTACACTTCACCCATTTGGTGAAAGGGATCCCTCATGCAAGCATAGAGAAATGAAGGAGAGGAAAAAAGACAAGTCCAAACAACGGGAGAAGGAATCGTCACCCTAGGAGCGTTCTTTTTCGCCATGGATCCTAGATTCTAGACGGAGGGAAATGACCGCACCGGGCTGCACTCTCCAGATCTGGAAACGGCTCGCGAAACGGAGCTCCGGAGCTCCGTCAATGGCGGAATCTCACTTCTTCTTCCTTGCCTCCTTCTTCTTCCTCTAGGTTTGGAGAGAGAAAAGCCTCAAAAGAATGAGGGTTTAACTCCTCTCACAAGCCCTAAGACCCTCCAGCAACTAATCCTAGCCATTGGATCAAATTCCAAAGGATTTGGACGGCCGGATCGTCTCCTCCGCTCAAAATCGCGGAGCAGATAAACAGCGCGCACGATCACAGGCGCACGATCACTGGTCGTGCGCGAAGAGGAGAATGGTCGTGCGATAAGCCGAGACAGAACTCCGATTCCTTGTGGGTTACGCACGATCATTGGCGCACGATCACTGGTCGTGCGCGAAGAGGACAATGGTCGTGCGTCTTGACCTGATGTGGAATTTTTAGCCTATCCCGAGCGCAGCACTACCACTCCGCCTACCTCGTTGAACCACAATCTTTGGGGTGTTACACATAGGCCTTCATTTTGGCTAGGTTGAGCCTGTCTTTCGCTCCTATCATCTTCCCTTGCTAACCTCCTTGAGCCTATCCATGTCTTTTGATTCAGCTCTACCTAGTTTTCACCAAAGCCAAAATGCCAATCCTAGTCATGCACATAAATACCATGCAAGAGCGATTTTTTTATTTCTTATTTTGGGAGTATGCTTTGGAAAATGTTGTGGTGGTGATTGTGCTTTTATTGAAAATATGCTGAAATTGATTTGAAAAAAAATTGAGAAATAAAAAAAGGGGGAGATGATTGAAAAAGAAAATAAATTGTGAAAAACAAGAGAGCTTATATGAAAATCTATTTGTGATTTATGTTTGGATTAAGCGGGGCACACACCCATATTGTCAAGTTTAAGTCTGGTGGTGTAGTGCACTCGTGCTCTTGGTGGTTGCTTACTAGATTATTTTCATGATTAGCTCATTTGGGTTTAGTGCGTTTAGCCTTTATGTTTACCTTTGTTTACCTCATTGTAACCCAAGCCCCATTTAAAACCTAAAGTCCTACCGACTCGTGCAGTTAACCAATCTGGTGTTGTGGCGAGAATGTGACAGGGCGAGCTTATGGTCTCCGACACCGATGGATTTCGGTGGTGTTTTCCCGAATCCTAACTTGGGCAATGCTCATCTCAGCAATTATATTACTTTCTCGGTATGCATGAGCGAACGTTTCACTGTGATTCACATTTTGAGTAGTAGTAATAGACATTTACCATAGTAGAAATTTATAACTATCTTGTATAATTAGAAATTTAGAAATCTATTTTACTGTATTTCTGTGCACATGAGCATGCGACTTCGCATGGTATTCCGTGTCACAATTTCTGTGCTAGCTAACTATTTTCCCATCTGCATAGAATGGTTTGCTCGGGATGCGCAAACGGTTAAGTCTGGGGTGTGATGAGTCCCAATTATATAGGATTTTTCGAACTCATCTGGGCCTGTTTTCTCACTCGTGCATTGCCCTTTCAGCATTAAAACGCTCATATTTGCTCTTTTCATCACTTTACACATAGTGCACTCTTTTCGCCTATCGGGGCGTGCAATTGCACATTATGTGCTGGGGGTATGCCTCTGCGGGTTCCCCATGCCTGTCTTGCTGTTATTTTGGGTATTAGCCCTGTGGTTGGAGCTATTTTCTATGGATTGGTGCTGTGGTTTTGATTGTTTGCAGGTGGATTATACTCTTGAGCTGAGCATTGCAATTTGGGTAAATCGCATGACCGTGCGATTATTGTTAACGCACGATCGAAGCGATCGTGCAATTTACTCAGAGTTGTGTGTGATGATGTTCATCGTGCGTTTTCCTTAACTCACGATTGAATCCAATCATGCGTGAAGAAAAACTCATGACCTATCTGGATGCATGAAAAATTGGCAGCCTGTCTTACCCCATGCGCTTTTGGTCGCACACGAGCATTCTGCTCATGCATGAACAAAAATGCACGACCTTCCTGTAGCTCCAGGCGCTATTTTTCTCTGCCAATCACACGTCCCAAAATGCATGGTTGTGCATTTCATAAAATTAACGCCTCTATTTAAGCGCGCAGGAACATCCGACCTAGAGTTCTCTTTTTTGTTCTTATTAAGCGGGAGCCGTCGGGAGGAGCGGGAGAGCTCCATTTCTTGCCCTCAACTGAGTTCCACCTTGGGAGAGGTGCTCCCACCACCATTTCTTTGTGGAACTCTCGTGATAGCTTCATCTCCGGATACCGCCATTATTGCCGCCTCTAAAGCAACATTTCAGGCCATTTCGTGCTGCATTCTGGGAAGTTTCCGGCAAGAGTACTACCAGCAAAGACCAGCAAAGAAGACATGCTAACTAGAAGGAATTGACAACTTCTCTCCGTACCCCGGACGTCAACCGTGGACCGAGCTTGGACAAGGACTGACAACCCTTGTGTCTAGCCGCGAATCCTGGCAAGCCTTCATATGCTCGGTTATATTTCTTCCCCCTTTCCTTTGTTGTAAAATGGTTTATGAACTTGAGGAATGCTGTTCTGATGTGTAAAATCCACTGCACTTAGTTTTATTAATCATGTCTTTGTGCTTGAGTTTGTGCTTTTTACATCCGTGGTGTGCTTAGTTTATTTCTTCCATGTTGCTTGTTGTGTGTTTGTGCCGTCCTAGCTATTGCTAGGAGTGTGCTTGGTGAAGAGGTGATTGCGACCCTCGTTGCTCTTCTATCCACTATATTACCCATTTGGGTGATCCACCCGAGCAACGTAATGAAGGCGACCCGCATTTTATTTCCTGTTTGTAGCATAAAAACACAATCCCAAAACCCCCGTTCGGTTCGTTTCACCCTTACAGTTACTCTCTCGAATAGAGAACTCACACTCCCTACCTGCACTCCTCGAGAGATCGATACTTGGGGACTTGCTCCCATTTTTATTACTTGAGCGACCGATGTACTTGCCATCTGCGCATCGGTGATTCATCTTCTAGAAGCTCAAGGTCTGGAATACCTTCTGTCTGATCCCATTGTCATTCTCAGAATTGATGTTCTGGAATGGTACAGTAATATAAGGATCTCCCCATCATGTCTACTTTGAAGTCAAAGGTTGGAGGTGAAAAGATTAAAGTCTCCTCCAAGAGGATAGAAAAAGGTCTACATTTGACTCCATGCAGTCTTGATGAGGAAGCAGAAATCTCAGATAAAGATAAGAAGAAAACTCTAACCTGGTGTAACTATGGTGATGCCCAAAAAGGCTCACTGAAGAGGAAATTCTTCAATCAGAGAGGCAAGCTCCTCTCTGACATAGTTGGGAAGGCCATTCTTTGTAAACCAGGCTCCCATGAGACCATCTCCCAGTTCATTTTTGAACTAATGACAAGGATTGTCATGAAGAGGAAGACATCCTGGGGAAATGTGATCTTCCAAAGACTGAAAGAGTGCCTGCAAGCCCCCAACTTGGGAAGAATTCTGTCCCTCTACCTTCTGAACACCTATCCTGAGAGGTTTGAGAGCTCAAAAGGGTCAAATCTCCACTACCTAAAAAGGATGGGCATAAAAACTGGATAGGTTCAGTAGGGTACTCCCGATGAGACAGCCCCCAGAGGCAAAGGACAAGAAGAAGAAGATGTCAAAAGATCCCAAGAAGTCCATAATTGTTGTCTCAAGTTCTGAGTCAGAACATTCTGATGAGAATGAGGATGCTGGTGCTGATCTGAACTCTCATAGCAGTCCTGTTGGGAAAATGACCATCAATGTTCCCTTGATTTGAAGAGACCTCACACTCAACGCTAAGTACAAGTTGTATTTGATAAACCCTATTTCTATCTCATAAGTATGCAGGACTAGGACACATCATGGTGTAATGTATGATCAGCTGAGACAAGCTCTTTGTCTCAGCTGAACCACTGAGGCAAGACCAGGAGCCGCTGAGAAGGTGTCCGGGCAAGCTGAGTTGCAGATAGAAGAAACCGCTGAGACAACTATCTGTCTCAGCGGATCCCCTGAGACGGGACAGAAGCAACCGCTGAGACGGCTGACTATCTCAGCCCAACCACAGACAGATTCAAACGTGATCTGGCGGGTTTTGCTTTTGGCGCAAGCTGCAGAAAGGCATTGTGGGGTCCACCAATCACTCCCATATTTGTCAGAAGGATGGCTGAGAGCCGTTGAAGATCAAAGGAGTATAAAAGGAATGAGTTAGGGTTGAGCAAAGAACTTTTGCTATTGATCTTTCTCTCCAGCACGCAAACTCAAGAACAATACTGTTCTATTGACGGCAGCCAAGAACTGAGCTCACACATGGCTGTAAGGAGAAAAGAGATAGCTCATCTTAATTCATCTCAAGATAGAGCAAGTAGATCCAGTCCTTCATCTGAAGAGATGATCAAGAAGAATCAAGTTAGAGTTGAACTTCTCCTCCCTGATTCAAGTCTGCAACAGCAGTTGTCAAGAAGAAGAAGAACAGGCTTGATCATTTATTTCTTCAATTTGTAAACCTATCTGTATCATTTGTAGGAGCCTTTGGGTTCTGAGACTGTAGGGCTTTATTGCTTGAGTGTGTAAGGGTGATTGGCCTGAGTTATAGAGCTGAGAGGTCATCTTGAGGTAGGACCAGGAGGTGGTCTGATTTGTAGGAGGTGGATTCCTCTGAGGTAAGGCTGCTGTGCCTGAGGTAGGGTTTGGTAAAACCTGAGAGATCCTGTGGGATCTGTGTTGTAGGCTCTTGGAGCTGAGTTTGGAGAAGTTGGCCTTGTCTAACTCATTGTTAGAAAGGTGAAGGGGGAAAGAGGACTACTCAAGACACCCTATCTTGAGGAATCTCTATAAATGCTTGTGTGTTTTCTGTGAGCTTGATTTATTACTAATACTAACTCAGAAAACAACTAGGCTAAAGCTTTAAAACAAAAGAAACCTATTCACCCCCTCTAGGTATTTAAGACTACATCCTACATAAACTATCAAGTGGTATCAGAGCTAGGTTGGTGAAGAAGGACATAACTGTCTGAACAGATCCTATAAAGGAATAGTCTTATCAATCCAATGGCTTCCTCTGGATTGCAGAAGGAGATGGGATCCATGAAGTTGCCCATATGCAATAAAGAAAACTTTGGCATATGGAAGCAAAGGGTTAGATTATTTATGTAAGCATCAGATCCAAGGATCTACATCACTGTAAAGCAAGGGCCTTTCACCTTCAAAACTGCCTCCACCATAGATCCAACAAGAAGAGTGGCCAAGACATTCAATGACTTGACCAAGGATGAACTTGCATTGTTCATCATGGACAAAAGAGCCCAGAACATCATAGTTAATGTTATTGATGATTCCACATTTCAAAATTTAGTACACTGCACTACTGCCAAGGAAATGTGGGACACATTAGTAGTATATATGGAAGGGACAACTGAAGTAAGGGATGATAGAAAGTCACTCCTTAACCAAGAGTATGAAGCCTCGGGCAACTCAATCAGGAGAGCATCTCAATGTGCTATGAGAGGTTCTTTAGAATAGTCAATGAGTTGAGAACCTATGAGACAGTGTTCACTGATTATGAGCTTAATGATAAGTTCCTTAGATCTCTAACTCGAGATTGGGACACAAAAATCTTTGTTATCAGGGAAGTGACAAAGCTTGGTGAGACCACCACTCATACACTGTTTGGAAAATTATTCCCTTATGAGATGCAGCTGTCTGCAAGAAAGGAAGATGACACCTCAACAAGGGCTCGGGAAAGGGAGAAATCTGTATCTCTCAAAGCTGACAGCTCCAAGAAAATCAAGGGAAGGATGGTGTCTCCTCTAAGCAGAGGTGCTGAATCTGAAAAATCTGAAATCAGCACCTCAGATAGCTCTTCCTCTGATGAAGAGTTTGCTGCCTTCTCAAGGTAGTTCAAGAAAATGATGAGAAGGAAGCAATGGAAGAACAAGCCCTCCTCCTCATCACACTCCAAGAAAGACCACAGGAAACCTGAAAGACAACACCCAAAGGGTGACAGGTATGACTCCAAGTCTAGTAAACATGTTTCAAATAACATTATTTGCTATTGCTGCAGCAAACCTGGACATGTCATAGCTGGCTGTCCAGCCAAAAGAAAGGAGAAAGGTGATAAGAAGCATCATCACCAAAAGGATAGGAAGGGTGAAAAATCCTTCCTAGCAAATTAAGGAAAAAGCTGGAGTGAATCTGAATCCTCAACTTTAGATTCAGAGAATGAAGAAGAAGCCTACATCGGACTGTTTGCAGCAGAAGAAGATGAAGTTTATCCTGCTGCCAAGGTTGGAGTCAGGGCCCCTCTATCACACTCAGATAGTGATACATAGGAGGATGAAGAGGACAATGTTCAGCTAGGCCTCATGGCCATCACTGATGAAGAGGACAGTCAGAACATCTCAGAAAATGAACATGTATTAATTCATTCCATATCCTCTTCTGATTATGAGACTGGCCCAGAATCTGGAGCACCTTCATCAATTGGTGGAAGTGATTCAGAAGCTGAGGTAGATGTCAATCAATTGATTGACAAGTATGATGCTCTCTTGGAAGCTCTGAAAAGGAGCAAAAAGTTAGCCAAGAGGCAAGCCCAAGAGATTGATTCCCTTAAGATAGAAAAATAAGAATGCATTGAATCTTCTACCAAGATGAGTTGAATGTATAGGGAAATTAGCCATCTGAAGGGGATAATTATCACCCATCTGAGCACCATATCCCTGAAGAACAAGGTCATCAAGGAACTTGAGGAGAAGCTTGTGAAAGAAAGAAGCCTAGTGGCTCAATTCTCCAAGTCAAAATCTGTGCTCCCTATTATTGAATCCTCTTCTCAATCCAATAGAAGAGGACTAGGATTCAATAAAATGGAAGCAGGAGAAGAGAGTGGAGAAAAGAGCAGGGGTAAGGCTAAGCCTCAAACCACCTTTCAAAAGGTATTACTTCCTTCCAACAGGTATGACCATGAAAGCATGTATGGTCACTGGAAGAATGGAAGTACGTATAGGTAGGAAAACACTCCTTCCCATAGTGGAAGAAAGGGAATGGGATTGAGTGCTATGAAGGCTCCCCATGAGGAAATTCAAATGGCCTAACCTGGACCATTTGTATTTGGTACATCAGCCCTTTCATTCAAGAATAAGAAAGCAAGCTCTTCTAAGGTTGATTCAGCCAAGAACATGACTGCTGTCAAATCAGTGGACATGTCTAATTGCTTAGTGTCTAATGCCATCAAAACTTGCATTGACCAAAAGCCAAAGAAAGTTGATGTCATTAATACAAAGACCACTAAGACTGTCCACAGATGGACTTTTAGTTAAATCCTTGCTGAAAGAAACAAGAGAAAAGCTGCTCACCCCTCAAGAAATGTTCTGAAGAGGAGATAGAACATTCATGAATGTTGGTGCTGTGGTAAATTAGGACACTTTGCCATAGACTGTTGGCACAATTCTAATGTGCCATATGCAAAGATGACCCTTCCTGCAAAGGGTGCAGCTAGTGTAAGGTCATTTTATCATGCTAACAAGTACCTAGGACCCAAAGCTATTTGGGCTCCTAAGGATAACTAAACTTCTTCTTGCAGGTTAGTTCAAGTACCAGCCTCAACCAAATTTGGTACTTGGACAGTGGGTGCTCAAGGCACATGACAGGAACAAGAAATCTTCTATAGTTTTACAAGGCTATGAAGAATGGACTCAAAGTTATCTTTGGGGGGACAAAAAAGGGAATAACCAATGGATATGGTATGATCTCCAATGACATAGTCTCAATTACAAGGGTAGCTTATGTTGAAGGGTTGCAACACAACCTAGTAAGCATAAGTCAACTATGTGATCTAGGATATGTCATTGAGTTCCACAATGACAAGTGCTTGATTAAAAAGTCTAAAGAATTAAAAACCATTCTCTTAGGCACTAGGAGTGGGAATGTTTATTGCTTAGACTTTATATGCAGTAATTCTCTTACATCTGTTTGTCTAGTAGCTAATGAGAATGAATCCCTTTGTGTTCAATGGCACAAGAGACTTGCTCACATTAACTACAAGACAAAGTATAGACTATTCTCTAAAAACCTTGTTAGGAATAGTCCTAATATAAAATATATTAAAAGTGGTCCCTGTCATGCTTGCCAAATGGGTAAGCAAACAAGGGCCACCTTTAAAAGTATTGGCTCCAAAGACACTGAAAGATGTCTTTATCTCTTGCATATGGACTTGTTTGGTCCTTTGCCAATTCAGAGCCTAGGTGGGGAGTTGTATACTTTGGTGATTGTTGATGATCACTCAAAATATACATGGGTATTCTTCCTAAAGAAGAAGTCTGATACTCTAAATATCTTTATAACTCATGTCAAAGCAATTCAGAATGACTTGCAATGTGATGTGGTCAGGACTAGAACTGATCGTGGGACAAAATTTCAATCTGAAGCCATGACAAGGTTTTGTCAAGAATATGGTATCACCCAAGAGTTCTCCTCCCCAAGGACTCCACAACAAAATGGTGTGGCTGAGAGGAGGAATAGGACCTTAATAAAAGCTGGGAGAACACTGCATAGTGGCTCCTCACTCCCAGAATACTTTTGGGCTGAGGCAGTCAATACTGCATGTCATGTTCTCAATAGAGCTTCCATCAATAAGGTTCATGAAATAACTCCCTATGAGATTCTGAAAGGTAAACAACCTACAATTTCATACTTTAGAATCTTTGGCTCCAAATGCTACATTTTAAACAATGGAAAATCTCAATTAACAAAGTTTGCAGAGAAATGCAATGTGCGTGTTCTTGTTGGCTATAGATCACATAGTAGAGCTTATAGAGTGTATAACAAGAAAACTCATGTTGTAGAGGAGTCTATACATGTAGTATTTGATGAGACCAGCCTAATATATAAGGGCTGGTATAGATCTTCTATCTTGGCAGGAAATGAATAGGATTTGGAAAGGATGTCTATACCAGACACACCCAGCAGCAACAAAGCTTATTCTGATGCTGCCATCCCTGAAGAAGTAGAAGTCAATGCTGATGAAGACATTGCTGAACCAGCAGAAACAACACAGAAAGCTGAGAACAGACTGCCTACAGCTATAAGACATCTAAGGGATCATCCAAGAGAACAAATAATTGGAGATCAGAATCAAGGTGTATTAACCAGAACCAAGGCTCATAATGAAGCCCTATTCTTGAGCTTCATATCACATATGGAGCACAAGAAGTTTGAAGAAGCCAACCAAGACACCTTTTGGATTCAAGCTATGCAAGAAGAACTTCTACAATTCAAGAGATGCAAGGTATGGAAATTGGTGCCTAAACCTCAAGGACACAATATCATAGGCACCAAATGGATTTATAGGAACAAGTTAGATGAAAATGACACAATCATAAAGAACAAGGCAAGGCTGGTAGCCAAGGGGTATAGACAGGAAGAAGGGATAGACTTTGATCAAACCTTTGCCCCTGTTGCAAGGTTGGAAGCAATTAGTCTATTCCTTGCCTATGTTTCCCATAAGGGGTTCAAAGTGTATCAAATGGATGTCAAATCAGCCTTCCTCAATGGTGACTTGAAGGAAGAGGTATATGTTGAGCAACCATCAGATTTTGTACATCCTACCCTCTCTAGTCATGTTTACTTACTTGGGAAAGCTCTTTATGGTCTTAAGCAAGCCCCCGGGGTTTGGTACGAGACATTGTCTAGTTTTCTCATCAAGAACAAGTTCTTGAGGGGAAAGATAGATAACACATTGTTTTTTAGGGAAACAAGGGGCAAGTGTCTCCGAGTCCAAATATATGTTGATGACATAATATTTGGGTCTACTGATGACAACCTCTGCAAAAGGTTTGCCAACCTAATGCAGGGGGAGTTTGAGATGAGCAGTATGGGAGAGCTCAAGTACTTTTTAGGCCTCCAAGTAAAACAGTCTGATGAAGGTATATTCATTTCTCAGACCAAGTATACTAGAGAGCTTACCAAGAAGTTTGAGATGGAATCAACTTCCACCTTGAAAACTCCCATGAGGTCCAACATTTCTCTGGACAAGGATTAGAAGGGCAAGGCCTTTGATGAATCCATGTACAGGTGCATCATTGGATCCCTATTATATTTTACTGCTAGTAGACCAGACAATATGTATGCTACATGTGTGTGTGCTAGGTACCAGGTAGGTCCTAAGGAATCTCACTACTCAGCAACAAAGAGGATTCTGAGATACCTTAAAGGCAGCCGACATCTTGGCCTTTGGTACCCTAAGAACAATGATTTTGAACTAACTGGATTTTCAGATGCAGATTTTGCAGGCTGCAAAGAAGATAGGAAAAGCACAAGTGGCACTTGTCAATTCCTAGGAAGAAGGTTAATATCATGGAGCAGCAAAAAGCAGACAAGTTTGGTTATCTCCGCTGCTGAGTCTGAATACATTATTGTAGGGAGCTGTTGTGCACGGCTATTGTGGATTCAACACCAGCTAGAGGAATACAACCTCAAGGTAAGTAACTCTCCTCTTTATTGTGACTCATCCAGTGCTATCTCTATTCCTAAGAATCCTGTCTCTCACAGCAGGACTAAGCACATAGAAATAAGATATCATTTTATAAGAGAACATGTAGAATCTCAAGATATCTGTCTTGAATTTGTCCCCACTGACAGTCAAGTGGCTGATATCTTCACTAAGCCATTGGATGAGGCCAAGTTTAATGCCTTCAAGATTGAACTAGGAATGTTAAATGTAGAATAGTGTAAAACACTTCATTCTTCCAATCTTGATTTAATATAACTTAAAATGTTGACACATCAACCCTATGAGAGACATGATTAGGCATTCAAGTAATCCTATGATTTTAAAGTAGTATGATCAACTTAACTAGAACAATTTGGTTCAGCTGAGCTTCAGGTTACACTTAGACAGATGGGAAAAGTCTCAGTTCGACGAACTCCTTCCTGGGTTCGACTCAGCTTTGAGTTCGACGAACTCAGTTTTATGTTCAACGAACTCAGCTTTATGATGTACTTCAGATAACTCAGCTTTGTGTTTGACGAACTCCAGTTTGCGTTCGACGAACTCAGTTTGAGTTCGACGAACTCAGCTTTATGATGTAGTTTAGATGAACTCAGCTTTGTGTTCAACAAACTCCAGTTTGAGTTCGACGAACTCAGCTTTGAGTTCAACGAACTCAGCTTTATGATGTAGTTTAGATGAACACAGCTTTGTGTTCGACGAACTCCAGTTTGAGTTTGACGAACTCAGCTCTGTGTTCGACGAACTCAGTTTGTGTTCGTCGAACTCAGCCATATGATGTCATTTCATCTACACTTACAATTATAAGAGCAATCGAATCCAATTACTAGGGATAATTTTACCTAAGTCTTAAGCCATATAAATAGCCAATCTGATTAGTGAAAAGCACACGACCCTTCTGTTCCAGCCGCCGAGATGAAAGACCTACTCTTCCATCCCAACGCATTCCTCAACCACTGCAATGGCTCCCAAAAGCTCTAAAGATCTTCTTGAAGGATATGAGATAGTAAGGCATGGGTTTGCCCATGCTCCAGAAGAAATTAAGGGAGTGATTCAACTCCTAAAAGACCTAGGTCTGGAATTTCTACTATCTGAACCCTGTGTCATTCTTAGAACTGAAGTTCTGGAATGGTTTGGTAATGTCAAGTTGTCCACCTCCAAATACTCCCTCAAGTCAAATATTGGAGAAGATAGAATCAAGATAACCCCAACAAAACTACGAAAAGCATTACATCTTCCATCCTGCAGTCCAAGTGAGGAGGATGACATCTCTGAAAAAGACAAGAAAAAGGCTCTAAAATAGATAGAGTACAATGATGCCAAAATTGGCTCATTGAAGAGGAAATTTTTCAACCAAAAGGGAAAACTTCTATCAGATATTGTGGGAAAAGCCATTCTTTGAAAACCAGGGTCCCATGATACAATCTCACAATACATGTTTGACCTCATGACAAGGATAATTCTGAAAAAGAAAACCTCTTGGGGCGAGGTCATCTTTCAAAGAATAAAGGAATGCCTTCAGGCACCCAATATGAGAAGAATTCTCTCCTTATACCTCCTGAAAACCTACCCTGACAAGTTCAAAACATCCAAAGGAGCAAATCTTCACTATCTCAAAAGAATGGACATTAAGAATTTAGAAAGATTCACCAGGGTATTGCCTATGAGTCAGCCCTCTGAAACTAAAGGAAAAGAGAAGACAACCCCCTCACCAAAGGACCTGCCAACTGAACATGTCCATCCACTGCAGCTGGACACAGTCATAACTTCTGGTAACTAATTCAACTCTTCCTAACTCATTAATCATAGCTAACAACAATAGTTAGTCAAATCTGACATTTAATTAATGTGGAACCCAGATCCTCAAGCACTGATGTGTGCTTCATCTGAGGGGGTATCAACATGAACCATCACCCATTGATATTACAAAAATTAATGATGATAATGTGAACACAAGACCATCACCTCCAAATTTACAAGGTCAGATTGACACCATTATCCTCAGTCTTGAAGAAAGAATAAGAAACATTCCTGAAAATGCACCAGCCCTATGGTCATTACCTTCACAAGGTTCATCTGATGCCCCATCTGAGGGGGAGCAACCACAAGAGTCATTAGCTGATAAAGATCAGGTTATAGGTAAGCCCTAAAAACCCAGCCTAAACATTCAGAATCATAAAATCTAACTTTACAATTCTTGTTCTAGAATGAATAGATTCATCCATTCAAGTTGATTTATCTGAGGAGGAGGTGCAGAATGCTCCTCCTGCAGAGAAAGATGAACTTCTAGGTAAATCTTACATTATTATCCTTAGAACCTCTAAGTAGTTCAATCTAACTCCAACTCATTATCCCAGCATTCCTGGACTCAACAGAAAAGAATGCTCTCTCTGAGCGGGAGGAGGATGATAATGTCGGTGATGTCAATCTGAGTGATAATCAAGATGCTGACACTGAAGATGAGCAGGATGATGCCCCAACTGCTGTTATCAACATTCAGCAAGCCTCTTCCTCCACCTCACCCAATGAGGCTCTTCTTAGTGCCATAAACCTGCTACTACAGTCCCATCTCACTACCATGCAGTCACATGTAGATCAATCAATTACATCTGTCAGGGGATACATTGATCAGTCCATCTTGAATGTGAAAGCTGAGATCATGACTGAGGTCAAAGAAATAAAGGAAAACATTGACATGCTCACCAAATAGATGACCAGGTGGTTTGAACTTGCTGAAAAATCAGTAATTTCTCAGAATACCATTCTAAGATCCATGGACAAACATCTCCAGCTGTCTGAACAGGACATGGGATATGTCAAGAATTATGTAAGTAAGATAGATGAGGTGATAGAGAAGTCATCCAATCATCTTCAAGAGTATGTCTATTCAACTGCAATGCAGTTAAATGAAGAAACTGACAGGTACAAGGAAGAGCTGAGAGCAGAAATTGCAACTGTCTCTCAATCCATTACTGCAAGGGCCACCTATTCCCATATGAATGAAGAAGTTGACAAGTTAAAAGATGTACTTCAAGCTAACCTCGAGAATGTATTCCAAACTCTCTCTGCACAATAACAACAGCTAAGCAAGACCTCCATCAACAAATCTATGAAGAAGCCAGAAAGGGGGAGGATACAAATGCAGTCGTCAATTCTGACCTCATACTGAAAGTCCTACAAGGTACAAGGATAGCACTGAATCTTCCTATATTAAATGTTAATAGGGCAGAAGACTGGGATTTTCCTCATCAAGAGGCAATAACACAAAATGAGAGATTGAAAATGAAAAGAGAAAGAGAGCATGTGTTGCTCACCGAGGAATTCATGGCCAAACAAAGGGATGAAAATAGTAGAGACCCTGATTTTGAATATTGGAGTGATGACTCCAAAGAGATAATCCTAAATGCCTGGCTAAGCCATGAAAAATAAGCAAAGACATTGATAAGCTATATCCATCTGAGGAATGGATAAATCATTTAGAGAGGAACACAAAAAGAGATAAAGTATTCAAAGCAAACCTTATAAGAAAAGATAACCCAAGAAGGATGTTGATGCGCAAATCTCGCACACCGCTATAGGCGGTAGCTAGACTACGACACGAAACGGCAGTGTACCGATCGTTCAAGTAATATAAAACGAGGAGTAATCCCCGAGTATTGAATCTCGAAGGAACACAGTAATGTGGAGTTTATTATCGAGGAAGGACTTGAGATTGAGGTCCTTTCGAGCAGATGGATGCGGAACGGGGGATTTGGTTTGTGGAAAATAAAGAGAAAATATTACACTACTCCTATGCAATGCCGCTATGCAATGCTTCGCTTGGCGAGATGGAGACTAGGCAGGCCTTGAGCGCGCTGCGTCGCAAGGGCGGATGGACAAGTAGGCAAGCGGAAGCGAACTATGCAGGCCTTGAGCGCGCTGCTTCGTAGGGCGAGTGGATTACACGGGCCGCTATGCCACGCTTCGCTAGGCGGATGGACGAGTAGGCAAACAGAGTGAGGGTCGTAAGCACCTCTTCGACAAGCACGCCACTAGCAATTGCTAGTGCGGCGACGAACGTGATGGTGGGATGGAGGATGGAATGGGGTGCACCTCAAGCAACATAAACCACAAAGCATTTCATATAGACATGAAATGTAAAGAAATACAAACAAGTTTATGTACTCTACTTCATCAAAATGTAAGGATCTAACTACATATACATCAATAAGAGGAGAACAAAGCAAGAAATCGACCGAATCTGAAGGCTCGTTGGAGATTCACGGTTGGAATCGCTGGGTTGTCAGTCCGCGTCCAAGCTCGGACAGCAACTGCGTCCGGGGTAGAGAGAGCTGTCACTACTCTCCAATGGACCTGTCTTCTTCGTCTCATGATCCAGTGGATGTTGCAAGCTTCCTCTTGCTTGAAGGAAATGGTGGCTAGATCTCCCTTGAAGCTCTAGGATGAAGGAGGAGGCCAAAGGGACGAAACCCTGGTGGAGATGGCGAAATCGGCGCAGCTGTACGGCGCGTACAGAACTCCCAGTTTTAGGTCGAAGCTGCAGCTTTTATAGAAAAACGTTAGAAATTTGGTCACGCACGGTCGAACGCACGACCGTGCGTGGACCGTGCGATACTTAAGCTCAGCAGGCGTGCAGGGGAAGAAGGCATGCGCCCGTGCGTCCAAATGCACGAGTAAACTCCGACGCTCCGTTTTCTTCCTAGACACAAACGCACAACCGCACAAACCGTGCGTCAAGGAAACGCACGACCGTGCGATATGCACAGAAATTACATTGGGGAAAATGGGACGATAAGGTCACATGCATACAAGAGACACAAGCTAGGAAAGTACTACCAGCAGCACAGAGATAAAGAGGATACAATGGGGAGCACACAGTGCTTACCCCCAACAACAAAGTACGCAATTGCACCCAAAAACAGGCATACTAAGTACTACCAATAAAAGCATGAATAAGGGAAATATGAACAAAACTGAAGCACAAGAGCAAGAAAACTAGCCTAAATGAGTCTGAATATATATATATATATATATATATATATATATATATATATATAATAGGGACTCATCACACCCCCAGACTTACCTGTTTGCGCGTCCCGAGCAAACAATTCCTACGCAAGCGGGAATATGAAATAGCTAACTAAAAATTACAAAATGGAATACCATGCGAAGTCGCATGCTCATGTTCGTATAATAAAACTAGAGAAGATTTCTAATTATACACAGAGTTTATGAAGTTTAAAAACATAAATAATTGTTACTTCTACTTAAAATGAGAATCACAGTGAATCATCCGGTCACGCATACGGAGAAAGTAAACTGAATGCTGAGGCGAGCATTGCCAATGATCGGGGTGCCGTAAAAACTCCACCGAAATCCATCGGTGTCGGTGACCATAGGCTTGCTCGGTCACATTCTCTCCACTGTACAACCCCGATGTTCGCCAGGAAGCAACCAAAGCTCGCGCTCAAGGAGGCGAGCCAAAAGGGGCGAACCCTGAACTCCGGCGAGGCAGGCCAAGGAAGAGCAAGAGACTGCGCAGGCGAGCGAGCCCAGCGGAGGGAAGGTAATCGGCTCCTTCGAAGCTCGGCGAGGATAGTGCATGCGAGCCCGACCAGTTGAGGAGGGAGCTCGCTAGGCGAGCCTGGAACCTCGGGGTACAGTTAGCCACTTTTGGGGTACAGTTAGCCATTTTGGGGTGCGGATAGCCATCCTGGGGTTCGCCGACCCAGAGGCTCGCGAGCTCCGCTCGCGAGGGAAGTCGGCTTGGCCGGGTCGCTATGGGCGAGCCCAACCATTCGGGGGAGGGGTCCGCTAGGCGAGCCCGCCTAGAGTGAGTGCGGATGGTCATCCTGGGGCTCGCCGAGGTAGTATGGGCGAGCGAGCCACGCAACGTGCCAGTAATAACTCTGGGGCTCGCCGATCCAGAGGCTCGCGAGCTTCACTCGCGAGGGAGGCCGCGAAGCGGGCTGACTCGCCCAGTAAAAGTCCAGGAAGGGATTTTTACCAAGAGGCCCCTGGTGGTCTGCATTTAGCCTCTCCGAACAGCGGAGTTTGGCTGTTAGCAGGCCAATCCGGTGTGCGGATAGTAAGAATGGACAGCGGGATTTGGTTATTGACAGACCACAAAACTAAAATCTATAAATAGACCTCAAAGGGCACCTTGGAAGAGGACCGGTTCATTATCTTTGAGCTCTTCTCTCCCTAGGTCGCTTTGGTTTGGGCTCTCTAGCTCTCCAAGGTGCCCGAGTCTTAGCTTTGGCTTGGGAGGGGAAGCGCTCAACGATCTTCCGGGTTAGTGGAGGGACCTCCTCGCTGAGACTAGGGTCTTTGTTCTTTGCTCTAATCGTCGGCCTTACCTCTCCCGAGGGACCGGTAAGGGCTAGCTGCCTCTCATTTCGGTGAGGGCCCCGAGCTCCACAGGAGATCGAGAAATCGGTTTCAACATTTTGGTGCGGTGAGCGTGGAGCGCGGCTGGTTCAAGAAAGTCCCAGGGAAGGGTTATGGCTGGGGATGAAGAGCAGGGCGAGGAGTTCGGCGAGACCCCTCAGGAAGCAATGGCTAGGATGTTCGCGGATTTCAGGAAGGAGGTGCTCGACACCTTGGGGTTCACGGTCACGGCTCTGCGAAGTGAGTTTGCGACCCCGGCACCTCAGGCGACCACTCCCCCAACAGCAGTCGGCGAGAGGGCACCAGGAGGAAGGGCTGGAAAAGAAGTTGCCATTGAACCAGGACATGACAGGGAAGGGCGAGTGCTGTTCGCCAGTCCGGCGAGCCCGGTGTTAGCGAGCTCCGCGCCGGCGAGTTCGATGCCGACAAGCTCTGCCCCAGCGAGCGCGCGCCAGGAAGATGCGGCGATAGTCGGGGTGGTTCAGGCGAGCGTCGCCCTCACGAGTGCGATCCCAAGCTTGGCGAGCGAGCTAGGTCCGCGAGCCGAGCGAGAGAAGATGGTAGGAGGGGGAAGCCCCTTCTGCGAATTAGTGTTGTCTGCACCCGTTCCAGCGGGATTCGGGGAATGGGATAGAGTGTACTACAATGGCAGAGATGACCCAGTTCAGCATCTGCAGTCTTTCGAGGACTCGGTCTCCATCAGGTCGATGTCCGATGCCTTCAAGTGTCGGCTCTCCGCCGTCACTCTCAAGGAGAAGGCCAGGGACTGGTTTCATTCACTTCCGGCAGGCTCCATCTACGCGTTCGAGGACCTGCGCCGAAGTTTTTTGTTGAGATTTTCAACTTCAAAAAGGAGGAAGAAGGACGCTGATTCCCTCTTCGCGGTGAAACAGGAGTCCAGCAAGACGTTGGCTCAGTATGCGGATCGGTTCCAGGAGGAAGTGCAGCTCACTCAGGAGGTGCCCGGGTTTGCACTTCAACTCGCCTTCACGGTCGGGTTGAAGGAAAGTTTCTTCAAGATGGCGTTGAAAAGGAAGGCCCCCGTCTCCTATGAGGAGCTGATGGAGAGGGTGGCGGAGGAAGTAGCAAGCGAAGAAGCCAACCCAGAGCTCACCAAGAGGCTGGCAAAGCTCAGTGAGCTGGAGATGAAGCAGCAAGAGGTCAGAAGAAGAGAAGAGCCCCGGGCCCCGGAGGGGGGATGGAGGCCGCAAGGTGGAGGAATGCAGGGGCAGGGAAGGGGTTACGGCCCAGGAAGGGGTAACCGCTTCGAAGGTCAATGGAGACCCCCCCAGTTGGGGTGGAGGCAGGGCCCGATGCAGTTGCCTCCCCCACCTCAACAGGCCATGGCAATTGGCCGGGGAAGAGTAAGGGGAAGGGGAGGAGAAGCGGAGACAGCGATCGCTAGGAGAAGGAGGAACAGGATAGCAGAGACCGGGGCAAGGGAAGTGGCGGTGCCATATTGCATCTTCCACGATGTGGAAGGCCACTCCACGGACACCTGTCCGGAGTTCCTGGAGGTGAAGAGGGGCAGAGCGCCCGTGCCACCACAGCAGCAACCATTAAGGATCGTGGAGGTGGAACCTCGGGAGGAGGAGGAGGAAAGATGTGAGGATAGAGTAGATCTGGGGAATAGAGGAGGGATCGGAGTGATCCATGGGGGGGGTAGGGGTGGAGGCAACCCGCAAGGCTAGTCTCCATACCATCTACCGCCGGAGCGTAGCGTCAACATCCACCGCTCCGCCCCCCGGCCGAAAAAATTATTTTCACCCAGAAGGACATGCCGAGCTACGAAGACCCGTTCTGCGACGCGCTGGTTATCCAGACGGCGATCGAGAACTTCACCGTCTCCCGAATCCTAGTGGACAATGGGAGTTCGGTCAATGTCATCTTCAAGAAGGCATTCGACAAGATGGAGGTGGAACCCAGAAGGGTGTTGGCCTCGGATGGCCCTCTGTTCAGATTTTCGGGGGAGAGGAAGGAAGTAGAAGGAGGGGTGGGGCTCCATGTGACCCTGGGTGGGCAGTCTCGGAACTGTCGCTTCGTCATAGTGGACGCCCCGAGCAGTTACAGCGCCATCTTCGGACGGCCACTCATCAGCGCGTTCCGTTGCATCCCCTCCACTTTTCATCAGTGCCTCAAGTTCAACGACGGAGGGGTCCAGGTGCGGATCAGGGGGGATCCCAAGGTGGCAAGACAGTGCTACGTGACGGCTGTCAACACCATCTCCTGGATGGGAGAAGCCGAGGAGTGGGATAAGGTGATGGAGGAGGCGGCCGGAGCCGGAGGTTTGGAGGTAGCCGAAGAGAAGGAGGGAGATGAAGTTCATGCCCAGGAAGGGGTGGCTGAGATACCCCGGGCGGAGAGAAATGAAGAAGAGGAGAAGGCCCAGGAGGAAAGGGCGGAAGAGCTGATGGTGTTAGGGGAGGGAGTCGAGGAAGAGATCCCAGCCCCCGCTGGTGCCGAAGAAGAAAGGGCTTGGGGGGAGCAGTCCCGGTTGGAGGCCGTGGACGAGGTCGTGGAGCTCGAGGTCATCACCCGGCTGGGGGTGGTGGAAAAAGTCCGGGTCAGCGAAGGACTCAGCCCAGGAGATCAAGCGGAGGTTTTGGCTTGCGTGCAACAGAACGTGGATGTCTTCGCTTGGAGCGCCGCAGAAATGCCCGGGATCGACGCGGATGTGGCGTGCCATCGCCTCAACCTCGACCTCGGTGCCCGACCTATCCGTCAGAAGAGGAGGGCCGTCGCGGACAAGCTAGAGGGACCCATCCGCGAAGAGGTGGGCAAACTCCTACAAGCCGGGTTTGTATCGGAGATCCAGTATCCAGGCTGGGTCTCCAACGTCGTTATGGTGAAGAAGGAAGGAGGTAAGTGGCGTATGTGTATCAATTTTTCACTTCTTAATAAAGCATGCCCGAAGGATTGCTACCCCCTGCCCAGAATCGACGCGCTGGTTGACTCAGCCGTCGGTTTTTCTGTAATGTCTTTCTTAGATGCTTTTTCAGGTTACCATCAAATCCGCATGCATCCCCCGGACATCAAGGATGTTTCCTTCATCACGGGGGATGGATGTTATTGCTATAAGATGATGCCCTTCGGGCTCAAGAACGCAGGGGCAACGTACCAAAGGATGATGGATAGGGTCTTCCGCGAGCAGAAAGGAAGAAATTTAGAGGTCTATGTCGACGACCTCATGGTTAAGAGCCGGGACCTCGGGACCCACCTCCGAGACCTCGAAGAGACATTTAGGACCCTGCGGCGGTACAAGATGAAGCTCAATCCCTTGAAGTGTGTCTTCGGGGCAAGCCGAGGGAAGTTCCTGGGCCATTTGCTCACCCCCACGGGAGTGGAGCCCAACCCGGACAAAGTTAAAGCGGTGATGGAGTTGGAGTCGCCGAGAAATCCGAAGGAGGTCCAGAGCCTCACAGGGAAATTGGCTGGGCTCAGCAGATTCCTCTCCAAGGCGGGAGAAAAATGTGCACCTTTCTTCAAAGTACTGCGGTGAAACAAGAAGTTCGAATGGACCCCGGAGTGCGAGAAGGCCTTCCAAGCCCTGAAAGAACAACTCACTCAAACCCCCCTGCTCCAGGGACCGAGACCAGGAGAGGACCTATCTCTATACCTAGGGGTAGGATCCGAGGCAGTGAGTTCCGTGCTAATCCGGGAGGAGGGGAAGAAACAGTTCCCAATCTACTATGTTAGCCGAGTGCTGAAGAAGGCGGAACTCCGATACCCAATCCTAGAAAAGTTAGCCTTCGCCTTGGTGGTATCGGCCCGGAGGCTCCGACCTTACTTTCAAGCCCATTCAATTAAAGTAGTGACCGACCATCCACTCCGCAAAATCATGGAAGGGGTGGAACACTCAGGAAGGTTGGCAAAGTGGTCCGTGGAGTTAAGCGAGTTCAATATCACCTTCGTACCCAGGACATCCATCAGGGCTCAAGCAGTGGCAGACTTCATGGCCGACTACGCGGCCGAAGTGGGGGAGCACGAGCCACCTCCCCCAGAAGCATGGAAGATGTTGGTGGACGGAGCGTCGGGAAAACACTCCTTCGGGGGGGGGGGGGGGGGGGGGAATAGTCCTGGTGAGTCCTCAGGGGACTCGGATTGAGCAAGCCTTAAACATACGTTTCCCGATCACCAACAACCAGGCGGAGTACGAAGCAGTGATAGCGGGCCTTCGGCTGGCCCGGGAACTGGGTGTGCAGGACGTGGAGGTCTCCACAGACTCCATGGTGGTAGCATGCCAGATCAAAGGAGAGTTTGAAGCAAAGGATCCAACCCTCCTACTATACCTGGAGAAGGTTAAGGGAGTCATCGGGCAGTTCCGCACCTTCTCAATCAAACATGTGCCGAGGGAGGAGAGCACCCAGGCGGACCTCCTAGCCAAGTTCGGTCCTCGAGCGGGGGGAACGACTTCGGAACTCTTCCGGCCCTCCATCGAGGAGGGAGAGTCGATGGAAGTGGATCAGCAGGCCTCGTGGATGGATCCATTCATCACCTTCCTATCCTCCGGACAGTTCCCTGGAGAGGATGTGGACAAGAGGCGCTTCAGGTATAAGTCCGCATATTACTCTTTGCATGCAGGGGGGCTATATAGAAAGACTCTCTCGGGACTCCTGGCTCGTTGTGTCTCCGAGAAGGAGGTCCCGAGGGTGCTGGAAGAAATCCACTCCGGGGAGTGCGGCAGTCACTCCGGGAGTCGGACCCTGGAAGGGAGGGTGTTGAGACAAGGCTACTTCTGGCCCACTCTCAGCAAGGATGCAGCGGAGTTCACAAGAAAGTGTCAGAAGTGCCAACTCTATGCTCCGCTCCAACTCCTCCCCGCTCAAAGGCTCCGGACCATCACGGCCCCCTGGCCCTTCGCCATATGGGGGTTGGACCTGGTCGGCCCCTTTCCCCAAGCCAGCGGCCAGAGGAAGTTCCAGCTGGTCATGATCGACTACTTCTCCAAGTGGGTAGAGGTGAAGGCACTAGCTAAGGTAACCTCTCAGGTTGTAAGGAATTTTGTGTGGGGGGAAATAATCTGCAGACATGGACTCCCTCTAGCCATAGTAACGGACAATGGGCCACAGTTTGCGAGTGAAGTTTGTTGGCTTTTGCACTCAGCTCGGCATTGACCTCAGGTTTGCTTCAGTCCACCACCCGAGGAGCAATGGGCAAGTGGAGGCGGCGAACAAGATAATCGTCAACCTGCTAAAAAAGAAAGTGGACAACCTACGAGGAAGTTGGGTGGAACAACTACCCTCCGTTCTCTGGGCCATGAGGACTACTCCGAATACCGCCACCGGGGAGACTCCGTTCAAGCTCTCCCACGGGTCCGAGGCCGTTCTCCCCATAGAGTTCGAGGTAAAGACCCCCCGGGTGACCGCTGCATGCGAGGGGAATGAAGAGTGGCTAGAAGGTAATAATGCCGAGCAGAGGCTATCCTTGGACATGGTGGAAGAACTCCGGGACTTGGCCACCATCAGGCAGGAAGAGGTCAAGAGGCGGATGGCTCGATATTTTGACAAACATATCCGGATCAAGCACTTTCAGAAAGGGGACCTAGTCCTGAAGAAGGTCGATGCGGCCGGCAGAGGGGCCACAGTGGATAAGCTTAACCCCAACTGGGAAGGCCCATATATTGTAAGCGAGGTGCTCAAGTCGGGGGGGTATCACCTCCAGGATGTGGAAGGGATGCCCCTTGACCGGGCTCGGAGTGGGGATGATTTGAAACGATTCTACCCTTGAAAACCTTATTTTGTTATCCAATCAACATCTTACTTTCATTTGTTATGCTTTAAACTGTTGCGGTACTAGGGTTGGAAATATTGGTGCTGGATTGCCCCAGATCGATTCTGCTCCCGGGCTCTCACCTAGACGGGTGGTTCTGGTTGATCTCTGGAGAGGCTGGCAAGGTTGGAAATATTGGTGCTGGATTGCCCCAGATCGATTCCGCTCCCGGGCTCTCACCTAGACGGGGGGTTCTGGTTGATCTCTGGAGAGGATGGCAAGGTTGGAAATATTGGTGCTGGATTGCCCCAGATCGATTCCGCTCCCGGGCTCTCACCTAGACGGGGGGTTCTGGTTGATGTCTGGAGAGGCTGGCAAGGTTGGAAATATTGGTGCTGGATTGCCCCAAATCGATTCCACTCCCGGGCTCTCACCTAGACGGGGGGTTCTGGTTGATCTCTGGAGAGGCTGGCAAGGTTGGAAATATTGGTGCTGGATTGCCCCAGATCGATTCCGCTCCCGGGCTCTCACCTAGACGGGGGGGTTCTGGTTGATCTCTGGAGAGGCTGGCAAGGTTTGAAATATTGGTGCTGGATTGCCCCAGATCGATTCCGCTCCCGGGCTCTCACCTAGACGGGGGGTTCTGGTTGATCTCTGGAGAGGCTGGCAAGGTTGGAAATATTGGTGCTGGATTGCCCCAGATCGATTCCGCTCCCGGGCTCTCACCTAGACGGGGGGTTCTGGTTGATCTCTGGAGAGGCTGGCAAGGTTGGAAATATTGGTGCTGGATTGCCCCAGATCGATTCCGCTCCCGGGCTCTCACCTAGACGGGGGGTTCTGGTTGATCTCTAGAGAGGCTGACAAGGTTGGAAATATTGGTGCTGGATTGCCCCAGATCGATTCCGCTCCCGGGCTCTCACCTAGACGGGGGGTTCTGGTTGATCTCTGGAGAGGCTGGCAAGGTTGGAAATATTGGTGCTGGATTGCCCCAGATCGATTCTGCTCCCGGGCTCTCACCTAGACGGGGGGTTCTGGTTGATCTCTGGAGAGGCTACTAACAAGGGTCAAGGGCTATGCTGATAGGTTGAGGTGTTAGAGCCAGAAGGGTTTGAGTCGAGGCAGGTGAAGCCTAAGGTAGCGGGTTGAAATGCTATAACCGGAGAAGTTCAGCTCGCGGGATGCCTGTGTCCATGCTCGCCAAGGTTAGGTTCACCGGGCAGTGACCGCGGGCAGCGACAACCCGGGTTCGCGTAATCCGTGAAAAGGGAACCTTGGCGAGGCGAGCCCAGACATGCCTGTTCGCGAGCCCTCCGAGAACACTACCGCGTAACAATTAGCCAAGAGAGGTTGAGAAGAAACCCAATGCGAGGAAAGAAATGAACACAAGCATGATCATAAATGTTAACAAAAGAAAAACTATCACGAGGTCCTTCTATGTCCGGCGGCGATCTCGCCATCCCAAAAAGAATAGTATACATTCACGAGAAGGGAAGGAAAAAGGGAAGTCATTCTGGAAGGTCCTCGCCATCTTTGCGAGCCCCCAACCAGGGAGCCAAGGCGAAGAGGTCCGGGCAGACGTCTTCCGCTGTGAACTCCATCACGTCTTCGGCCAGCAGGCTCGCATCCTTAAGGGTCATGAAGACAAGGTTGGCGACCTCCTGTGCATCTCGCCGCCTCTGCTCCTCACTTTCGGCAGCCTTCTGATGGGGGCCGACTCGCCCAGGAGAGGGGGGTAGCACGCTGTGAACCAGCTCATCCACTCGAGCCTTCAACATCGTATTCTCCAACTCCAGTTCGCCGTTGCGAGCGAGAAGCTTGGTGGCTACGTCGGCATCCTGAGCGTCAAACGAGTTAGGAGAAAGCTAGAGGTCGCGAACGACAAGGAAAAGTGACCCAAGGATCACTTACCATCTTGCCCTGCATCCCGGCGAGAAGGCTTTCCGTCACCTCCTCCTTCTCTTTAAGACCTTTGATCTCTTCGCGAGCTCTCTTGAGATCCTCCCGGTACGCGCGGATATCCCTATCCGCCTGCAGATAGCGGCGCCCCGCCATGTGCGCGAGTTCCGTCGAACGGAACTGGGCTCGCATTTCTTCATAAACCAGCTGCCGTGGTCCCATGTCTTTGTAGGCAGCGGCGTCCTCGCGGCCATATAAGCCGAAGGAGAGAGAGAACGCCTCCTCCCCGGCCTTACCGAGCTCCACCCAGGAGGGGTGAAGGGTGGAGCAGGAAATCCGGTTGGCATTGGGGTCCCATGCGAGCAGGGGTTCGCCGAGGACGTCGGAAACTTTCTCGCCCAGACCAAAGTTTCTGTGGCCTTTGGGTTGGGGGGTCACAGAAGAACTCCCAACACCCTTGTCCACCGGGGGGGTCAGGTTTTTTCACAGGGGAAGGAGGCGAGCCGTCGGTCTCGCTTAGATAAACGACCGCGCTCCTATCCTTGGTAGCGATGGTCTTTCCCTTCAACTTCTTGGAGGGCCGCGAACCCGGTTGACTCGCAGAAGGAGGCCGCTTCTTGCCGGACCCGACGGCGGGAAGGTCGCGGCAAGCCTCTGCCGCTGCGGTCGCGAGAGTGTCCGCCGTGAGAGTGGCGCCTTGCGCGTGCGGGGGGTTGACAGGGATCTCGCACTCGCCTGTAAAGTAAGAGTGTTATGCAACGAAGAAAGGAAAGGAGAGTGGGGCGAGATCGAGCCCTACCTTCCCCTTGAGGAACGGCGAGTAACGAATCAACGTTGCGCCGCAGATAGACGACTTCGAAGTTTTTGCCGGAGAGGTATTGGAGGAGTTTAGCGTCGGCGCCGCTCAGCGAGCTCGGAGGGCGGTAAGTGGCATCATCCCGCTGGAGGGGGGTGAAGTGGAGATTGCCGAAGGGTCCCTTCACTAGAAGGAACTTCTGAGTCCAATAGTGACTCTTATTCACCGCCTCGCAGACCGTGACGTGCTGACTCACGAAATAAGTAGTCCCGTCTCGGAAGGCACGGAAGGAAAACACCTTGCGGAAGACGAGGAGGCTGAACTCGATCCTCTCCTCCCGCAGGTAACTGGCGAACGCGACAATATCCGCGATCGCATTGGGGGTCAACTGGCTCGGTAACACTCCATAATATCGCAACACCTACAAAGAACGATGAGAAAGTTGCGATAACGAACGTGAAGCGGCGAGAAGGCCAGGCGAAGTACCTGACGAATTTCAGGCCACAGAGGGAGTCGCAACCCATTCTCGAAGTGCGCAACGGGGATCGCGAGCTCGTCAGCCTCGGTCTCGTTTAAAGTAGAATTCTCGCTTGGACAGCGGGCTGAATAGCCCTCCGGGAGATAGCGGTCCACGGCGAGTTTATACTCCTCGGCTGTGATGTTCGCACAGTAGAACTCGTGGGCCTGAAATGCTGAGGCGCACTTTGACCGCCCCTCGCTCTCGCCATCCGCTCCCAGTTGCTGATTCGTCCGCATCAAGTCAGGAAGAGGCAACCTACAAGCAGCGAACGCGAACACGATCTTGCGAGGACGGAGATGAGCGTATACGCGAGAAGACGGGAGAAATAAATGCGACGGGTAGGAGAATGAATCCGAGCTATTTATAAGAAATTCGGGTGGGCACGGGAATCGAAGCGTCGGGAGTGCGGATAGCTAAAATAAAGTAGTTTTCTGCTCAAAGGGACTGCGGTCTTGCGAGCCAGGGCTCACCACCGCGTGATAATTGAGTCCCACCCAAGGCCGGCCCGCGAGAAAAAGGGGTCCGGGCATAGCGCTGCACAGAAGCTCGCAAGCGCTCTGCGAGGGCGATCATATCAAACACAGCGGACGAGCCGAATAAATCACATGCACACCACATAAATAAAGGGAAAAGTTAAAAATGGAAAACGATAAAAGGCGAGTCACGACAGACTCGCGAATATGACCCCACCGGTTATTGTTCAACAGACGTCATGAAAGAAATACAAGCAAAAGAGTAGTAGAATTAAACCCGCTGCAGCCTCAGGGGTAGGGAAGCCATTTCCAGCGACCCCGACCCCGCTTGCCCGCACGCGGCGGCACTCTCGGATAATGGTATTCGCGAAGCGCTTTAAACTCGCGCAGGATTAGGTGCGCTTGATCCTCGCCCCGCGAGATGTGCACGCCGGGCGAGGTAACATCTGCGCGAGGCACCGGCTCCGCCTCGGCGATTAAGCGCGCAGTCGCGTCTTCCAACACGGCGAATCTCTCGTCAAAAGCAGCCCGGTCCGCGTCATACCGCTCCTCCAACTCGCGTAACATCATGCCGTGCTTCTGAAGCACCTCGGACACCCGAATCTTCATCCGCACGGGGTCGCCAGGGTCACCCAAGAAGTCTTCAATCTGGCTAGGCGAAGGCGGTGGCGACATCTCCATCCTCCCATGCTCTGACTCAGGGGTGGCTCCTGGGATTTCAACGAAAGGTTAGAAGGGCCCGAGGGCGGGCAAGAGATGGGAGCTCGCGAAAACATGCTGACCTGGCGAGGAGGGGGATTCACGGCTGGGCTTGCGCGAAGACTCCGGCCGACCCTGGAAGTTTTCGCGGAATCCCGAGACGTGGGGTTTCCCCAGTCCAGGAGGGTATACCACTCTCTCCGCGACTTGGGCGCCGTCGAGAAGCGAGCCGCCCGGACTTCGCTTGCCCATCAGACCGAAGCCTGGGGTCGCCACGTTAACCTTAGGCGGGACCGGCGAGTTCACCGGGGTGGAGACTTTCTCCTTGGGACTCGACGATGGGGTATCTGCATAGGCCACCGACGTGTGGGTATCATGGACTTAAGTGGAGATAAAGTAGGGTGCGAGTGACTTACGAGGTTGCGAGAGAGGTGCCTGTTGGGACAAAGTCCCGACCCCAACATCTAGCAACCCCAGCCTCGCGGGGGACGGAGCGCAGAAAGTCGTCAGCGTAAGGCTTGCCAGGCGGTCCTCCGGAGGGGGATTCTGCGAGAAGAAAGGGAATGAGCAAGGGGCCGGTGTAAAGAATTTAGACTGAGGATACCTGTTGTGCGAGCACGGTATTCGGCGGAGGTGGGGAATCAGGAGGAAATGTCATGTCCTCCCCCGGCGACCTCCTAATCGTCATGGCTTTCTTGGTCTAGGGAGAGGTGGCAGGGTTGAACATCCAGGCGTTGCGCTCGGCGGCCCGAGCTTTCGCCATCTCCCTAGAAGCCTTCAGTCATTCCAACGCGCTCTGCTTGGTGGACATCCTGAAGGGAGAACGATTTCGGCGAGAAAGGAACAAAAGGGAAGGCTTGATCACCACCCTCGGTGGGCAGTATTTATAGCTTCGGGCAGGGGACCCACCAAAAGATTCCCGCCACGTCAGCAGAGTCGGCGAACACCAGGGGTTGGATGTATCTTCGCGAGCTTAGGGCAACCTCGCGAAGAGCGGGGATTGTGTACAACCCCGATGTTCGCCAGGAAGCAACCAAAGCTCGCGCTCAAGGAGGCGAGCCAAAAGGGGCGAACCCTGAACTCCGGCGAGGCAGGCCAATGAAGAGCAAGAGACTGCGCAGGCGAGCGAGCCCAGCGGAGGGAAGGTAACCGGCTCCTTCGAAGCTCGGCGAGGACAGTGCATGCGAGCCTGACCAGTTGAGGAGGGAGCTCGCTAGGCGAGCCCGGAACCTCGGGGTACAGTTAGCCACTTTTGGGGTACAGTTAGCCATTTTGGGGTGCGGATAGCCATCCTGGGGTTCGCCGACCCAGAGGCTCGCGAGCTCCGCTCGCGAGCTCCGCTCGCGAGGGAAGTCGGCTTGGCCGGGTCGCTATGGGCGAGCCCAACCATTCAGGGGAGGGGTCCGCTAGGCGAGCCCGCCTAGAGTGAGTGCGGATGGTCATCCTGGGGCTCGCCGAGGTAGTATAGGCGAGCGAGCCACGCAACGTGCCAGTAATAACTCTGGGGCTCGCCGATCCAGAGGCTCGCGAGCTTCACTCGCGAGGGAGGCCGCGAAGCGGGCTGACTCGCCCAGTAAAAGTCCAGGAAGGGATTTTTACCAAGAGGCCCCTGGTGGTCTGCATTTAGCCTCTCCGAACAGCGGAGTTTGGCTGTTAGCAGGCCAATCCGGTGTGCGGATAGTAAGAATGGACAGCGGGATTTGGTTATTGACAGACCACAAAACTAAAATCTATAAATAGACCTCAAAGGGCACCTTGGAAGAGGACCGGTTCATTATCTTTGAGCTCTTCTCTCCCTAGGTCGCTTTGGTTTGGGCTCTCTAGCTCTCCAAGGTGCCCGAGTCTTAGCTTTGGCTTGGGAGGGGAAGCGCTCAACGATCTTCCGGGTTAGTGGAGGGACCTCCTCGCTGAGACTAGGGTCTTTGTTCTTTGCTCTAATCGTCGGCCTTACCTCTCCCGAGGGACCGGTAAGGGCTAGCTGCCTCTCATTTCGGTGAGGGCCCCGAGCTCCACAGGAGATCGAGAAATCGGTTTCAACATCCGCGACACTAGATTGGCTCAAGGCGTGAGTCAGTAGGACTTTTGGTTAGAGATGAGGCTTGGGTTACGGTGAGGTAAACAAAGATAAACCTGGAGGCTAAGCACACCTAACCCAATATGAGCATAAGATAGAGCTACCCGCACGACTATAATAAACAACTGCACCACACCCCCATACTTGGACTTTTACAACAGGTGTGTGCACCGCCCACTCCCAATACCAAAACTTTCAAAATTTTCAATTTAACTTTTTCATAACAATCCCTTTTTTTTTCTTTTTCTTTTCTTTTTCTTCATCATTTTTCTTTTTCTTTCTTTTCTTTTTCAGCAAAATTTTCAATGAATACACCCACAATTTCCACTATAAAAATTACCACATCAACACCCCCCAAAATGTAAATATAACTATAACTAAAGCTCAGATTTGGGTGTGCGACTAGGTTAGGTTTTTTAAACTTTTGGTGAGATAAAAGTGGAGCTGAATCAAGAGGAAGGGGTAGGCACAAAGGGGCTAGCAAGGGTAGATTTTAGGCACGAAATAAAAAGCTCAACCGGGCCAAAATAATGGCCTACGTCATTCTCACGCACTAGAACTATCCTATGCCAATGCTTCAAGAATCGCTTGGGGCAAGTTCTAGCCACCGAGAAAGATTCTCCTTTCTCCCGACTCAAGCAATACGAGTCTAGCGATCGTTTACACACATCCCTATGCTACTGTTTGATTCACAATGGGTTCATCATTTGAGTATAGTAAACAATATTTATACTAATAAAAATGCATAAAACTAATGGTATAAAAAGAAATCTAATCTACATGAATTACTATACTTGCATGAGTACTTGACTAGAAACACCAGAGCCAACATTTTATTCCACTACATAATTTAAAAGCTAGCATAAACATTTTCTCATATGCAAAATGGAATGAGTTATACTCGTGACGCGCTAAAGGTAAAGTACACTCTCAAGTGGGTGCTAAGTGTGCAAACAAAATGAACAAAAATGATTCTTAGATAAAGAAGCTTTTAGCATGCTAAATAACTGTGCACGTGAGTGGGTATACAAACAGGTCTCCCACAAACTTAAACTATGTATTAAGATATTCTAAAACAAAGTTTTAGGGGGTGAGGGTACCCAATGCTCAGTAAGTAAGCATTCTGGAAGCCTGTAGTGAAGCTCTACGAAGAATCACGACCACCGCCTTCACAAATAGAAAATACTTGCAAATGGTGGTCTCCACACACGAAAACTAAAATAGCACAAGATAAGCTAGTTTTTGCAGAGGATAAATTAAAAGACAAGAAATATTAAGATAACTACTGGGGTTATTGTCCTCCCAGCACGACTTATTTGGCTTTTGTACAGTTCTAGCTAATTGGCCTATGAAAAGAAAAGTGAACAGGCAGATGTTCTAATATGCGTGTCGGTAGCGGGTACCGATATGGCGATAAAATAGTTATTTCCCTACCTAAATAACGATACCTGCTGAACACAGTTAGCGGGAATAGGAAGTAAGAAGAGGAGGAGGCCTGGCCCTCACTCATCTCACCACAAAATAAATCCTTGCCTAGCAAGGTGTCATCTCCAGGGAGGCAGCAGGAGAAAGAGATCAATGGGGGAGCTTCCTCATTGGAGGAGGGATCAAACTCCTCGCACATGAGGATGCTATCATCATTGACCTGAGCTGGAAGCTCCAAGTCCTCCTGATGTACCTGTTGAGACTCAACCTGCACAAGCTCAGATATAGCAGAAGGGGGGTCAATAAATAAAAGAGAAGAAGAACATAAATAAAAATCAGGCGGGGGAGTGGTCCCGGACTTACTCCCATCAGGTTGGGAAAGTAAAATAATGTTGGCATTATCATCAATGCCACAAGATTCGGCGGGATCGACAGTGGCCAAGCTAAGGATTTGGACTTCCTCCACCAGTGCTGAGGAAAGCTCCTCTTCACCTAGAAGGTTATCCTCCTCCATAGGAGCAGGCACACTTAGATCGCCAGCCTCATCCTGCGACACGTCCTCAACAATGTCGTCAGAAACGAATGTAGTAGAATGCACAAAAGGGGGAGGAATAGTGCTTGGATAAAAGTCAAGCACTGGTTTCTCACAAAGAATCAAATCTACGCTAGGAGATGGATGTACAAGGGAGATGGGCTCTGTCATGTCAGTGCCCAGATCAGCCACACATCAGGTGACTGTGTCCACATCATACCCTTCATAAGATGAAGGTAATATGGGCATATAACCGGATGTTGAAGGTGTGCTGCCAGAAGTAGGAGTCGGAATGATCCGGATATCCGGCTCGTCATCCTCGTCCAATTGGCGAAGATACTCGGCACAGTCCTTCAAGGCATGATCCATGCTCTGACAAAACAAGCACTGCCTTACAGGCTTCTTTGGCACAACGGGTGCTGAAGCCGAAAAGAAGATTGACGGTAAAGGCGTGGCAGAATAGCCATAAGACTTCTGCGCACCATATTGAGTACCAGACGAAGTCGGTGCTCTATATGCTGGGCTGAGAGTGCTAGGGCTACTATGTCCCTTGGGACATCTATCACTAGCATGAGAGATATCTCCACAAAAACGGCAACGAATATTGAATGAAGACCACATAGTGTGAAGATAAAATGATTCAAAATAAAGACACGATTGTGCACAACACTACACCTAACAGTAAATTACTAAGCAACCTAATAATAAAAGGAAAATATAAAAGAAGACCTGAAATAAAATAAAAGATGCAAATTATAAATGAAAAGGGCTTAAATCTCAGATTCTCCCTCTCCAGAAAACTCACACGACTGTGCTCCCCGGCAACGGCGCCAAAAACTTGATGCGCAAATCTTGCACACCGCTATAGGCGGTAGCTAGACTGCGGCGCGAAATGGCAGTGTACCGATCGTTCAAGTAATATAAAATGAGGAGTAATCCCCGAGTATCGAATCTCGAAGGAACACAGTAAGGTGGAGTTTATTATCGAGGAAGGACTTGAGATTGAGGTCCTTTCGAGCGGATGGATGCAGAACGGGGGATTTGGTTTGTGGAAATAAAGAGAAAATATTACACTACTCCTATGCAATACCGCTATGCAATGCTTTGCTTGGCGAGATGGAGACTAGGCAGGCCTTGACCGCGCTGCGTCGCAAGGGCAGATGGACGAGTAGGCAAGCAGAAGCGAACTATGCAGGCCTTGAGCGCGCTGCTTCGTAGGGCGAGTGGATTACACGGGCCGCTATGCCACGCTTCGCTAGGCGGATGGACGAGTAGGCAAACAGAGTGAGGGTCGTAAGCACCTCTTCGACAAGCACGCCACTAGCAATTGCTAGTGCGGCGACGAACGTGATGGTGGGATGGAGGATGGAATGGGGTGCACCTCAAGCAACATAAACCACAAAGCATTTCATATAGACATGAAATGTAAAGAAATACAAACAAGTTTATGTACTCTACTTCATCAAAATGTAAGGATCTAACTACATATACATCAATAAGAGGAGAACAAAGCAAGAAATCGACCGAATCTGAAGGCTCGTTGGAGATTCACGGTTGGAATCGCTGGGTTGTCAGTCCGCGTCCAAGCTCGGTCAGCAATTGCGTCCGGGGTAGAGAGAGCTGTCACTACTCTCCAATGGACCCGTCTTCTTCGTCTCACAATCCGGTGGATGTTGCAAATTTCCTCTTGCTTGAAGGAAATGGTGGCTAGATCTCCCTTGAAGCTCTAGGATGAAGGAGGAGGCCAAAAGGACGAAACCCTGGTGGAGATGGCGAAATCGGCGCAGCTGTACGGCGCGTATAAAACTCCCAGTTTTAGGTCGAAGCTGCAGCTTTTATAGAAAAACGTTAGAAATTTGGTCACGCACGGTCGAACGCACGACCGTGCGTGGACCGTGTGATACTTAAGCTCAGCAGGCGTGCAGGGGAAGAAGGCATGCGCCCGTGCGTTTTGCTCACGCACGACCAACACCGCCCGTGCGTCCAAACGCACGAGTAAACTCCGACTCTCCGTTTTCTTCCCAGACACAAACGCAGGACCGCACAGACCGTGCATCAAGGAAACGCACGACCGTGCGATATGCACAGAAATTACATTGGGGAAAACGGGACGATAAGGTCACCTGCATACAAGAGACACAAGCTGGGAAAGTACTACCAGCAGCACAGAGATAAAGAGGATACAATGGGGAGCACGCAGTGCTTACCCCCAACAACAAAGTGCGCAATTGCACACAAAAACAGGCATACTAAGTACTACCTATAAAAGCATGAATAAGGGAAATATGAACAAAACTGAAGCACAAGAGCAAGAAAACTAGCCTAAATGAGTCCAAATATATATATATATATATATATATATATATATATATAATAGGGACTCATCAGATGTCATCTAATTAAATCCCAAAGCCATTCATGTATTTTAAAAGGCAAGAGAACAAGAGGAAGATAGCTGAGATTGAAGCAGCAAATGCTGAAAAGGACACAACCACAAATTTGCCTAAAGACATGGCTGTACCTGCTGAAGATAAGGAGCCTCCAGTCCAAGAAGAAATGGTTGCTGAAAACATGGATGCTGCAGCAGACCAACTGGTCTCAGCTAAAGGAAAAGAAGCAGCTGCTGATATTCCTGAGTGCTCCTCTTCAAAGAAAAGAAAATTCTAAATGAATGCATAAACATCTTTTGAATGGCTGGATGATAATTGAACTATAATTTGTCTGAAATGTTTTATGATTATATGAATGCAAACTGAGCTTTGAATTACTATTCTATCTGGATTGAAATTCATGGATTGTTAATGTAATCAGCTTTGTGTTCAACGAACTCCAGTTTGAGTACGACGAAATCACCTTTGTGTTTGACGAACTCCAGGTTGAGTTCGACGAACTCAGCTTTGTGTTCGACGAACGTAGTTTGTGTTCGTCGAACTCAGTTTATGATTGGTTAATTCAATCTATGTTGCATTGTCATGTTTATCAAATCACACTGATGGAATGATTAAACTCTGTGGTAATATGACTTTCATAAACATTATCTATTATAAAATTTTTGATGCAATGAGCATGATATGATGAATTCTTTGTAGTAATGATACATATCAAGAATTTTATGAGTAATGTACTCTAGCATTTGAAGGTGTTCTGCCTTCTTCAAATAGGGGGAGATTTTTGGGAAAATGACCCTCAATGTTCCCTTGATTTGAAGAGACCTCACACTCAATGCTAAGTACAAGTTGTATTTGATAAACCCTATTTCTATCTCATAAGTATGCAGGACTAGGACACACCATGGTGTAATGTATGATCAGCTGAGACAAGCTCTCTGTCTCAGCGGAACCGTTGAGACAAGACCATGAGCCACAAAGAAGGTGTCTGGGCAAGCTAAGCTGCAGATAGAAGAAACCGCTGAGACCACTGTCTGTCTCAACGTATCCGCTGAGACGGGACAAAAGCAACCTCTGAGATAGCTGACCATCTCAGCCCAACCGCTGTGACAGATTCAAACGTGATCTGGCGGGTTCTGCTTTTGGCGCAAGCTGCAGAAAGGCATTGTGGGGTCCACCAATCACTCCCATATCAGTCAGAAGGATGGCTGAGAGCCATTGAAGATCAAAGGAGTATAAAAGGAATAAGTTAGGGTTGAGCAAAGAACTTTTGATATTGATCTTTCTCTCCAGCATGCAAACTCAAGAACAATACTATTCCATTGACGGCAACCAAGAACTGAGCTCACACAAGGCTGCAAGGAGAAAAGAGATAGCTCATATTGATTCATCTCAAGATAGAGCAAGTAGATCCAGTCCTTCATCTGAAGAGTTGATCAAGAAGAATCAAGTTGGAGTTGAACTTCTCCTCCCTGATTCAAGTCTGCAACAGCAGCTGCCAAGAAGAAGAAGAAGAAGAAGAAGAAGAAGAACAAGCTTGATCTTTTCTTTCTTCAATCTGTAAACCTATATGTATCATTTGTAGGAGCCTCTGGTTCTGAGACTGTATGGCTTTATTGCCTGAGTGTGTAAGACTGATTGGCCTGAGTTGTAGAGCTGAGAGGTCAGCTTGAGGTAGGACCAGGAAGTGGTCTGAGTTGTAGGAGGTGGATTCCTCTGAGGTAGGGCTGCTGTGCTTGAGGTAGGGTTTGGGAAAACCTGAGAGATCCTGTGGTATCTGTGTTGTAGGCTCTTGGAGCTGAGTTTGGAGAAGTTGGCCTTGTCTAACTCATTGTTAGAAAGGTGAAGGGGGAAAGAGGACTACTCAAGACACCCTGTCTTGAGGAACCTCTATAAATGCTTGTGTGTTTTATGTGTGCTTGATTTATTACTAATACTAACTCAAAAAACAGCTAGGCTAAAGCTTAAAAACAAAAGAAACCTATTCACCCCCCGCTCTAGGTGTTTAAGACTACATCATACATAAACTATCAAGTCCAAACAAAGAAGTTCTTCTGGATGACAAGAATGAGGATGCTACATCTGATAAAGATGTTGTAGATGCACAAAATAGGCCTGCTGAGACTGTCAAGAAAAATGACATGGAGAAAATTAACACCCTTGGTAATTAATCCTTCAACCTCAAATTACTGATAATGGTATCTAATCTTAAACAGTAAATTAGTTAATAACTATTGATTCCACTGTAATCTTAACTTCTGATCCTCAAGACCAGTTGGATGCCCTATCTGAGGGGGAGCAACAACAAGAGCAATCTGAAATAGATGTTGCTGATAATAATAATGCTGAAGCAGTCTCTGTCGGGATTGATGAGGATAAAGTGTATTCTCCTAAGGATATCCAAAGTAAGATTGACACCATCCTCTTAAATCTTGAAAGAAGAATCAAACTTAATCTTGATAATCTACCAGGCCTCTGGGATTCAACAGATCAAAGACAAGCTGATTCCCCATCTGAGGAGGAGAAGCCAAAGAAGCCATCAGTTAGGATTGATGATAGTATCTCTGGAAAGAATGATGTGGAGAACTTAGGCTCCAAAGATGATTTACTAGATCTTTTGGACTCAACTGATCAAGAACAGTCTAGTGCTCTATCTGAGGGGGGGGGGGGGGAGCAAGGAAAATATGATGATAATAATATTGATAATGATGTTGTTGATGTTGGAGATGATGAGGATAATGATGGAGTCCCTCCTGACCATGTTTGTGCTGAACAAGTGGATGATCAAGACAAAAGGCAAAATACTCCAGTCATTAATCTAGATAACATAATTCAGGATGTACAAGGGCAGATTACCCCCCAGGTGGAATCTATCCCTCCTCCCAGTCTCCCTCAAAAGCTCAAACAACCTATAGTGATTGATCAACAAGCCTCAACCTCCATCTCGTCACAATCAAATGAGAACATTCTTAGTGCTATCCAAATAATGCTAGATACTCATTTGACATCCATGAAGGATTATGTTGACAGGTCGACCTCTACAGTGAAGGAGTATGTAGATCAATCCATCTCCAATGTAAAGACTGAATTTATGGCTGAACTAAAGCCCATCAAGGATGAAACTGTCTATCTAAATCAACAATGACCAAGTGGTTTTTCATGGCTAAAAAGACAGTCAACTCTCAATCTGAAATATTCAGATCCATCAATAATTACCTTAAACTAGCAGAGTCTGATATGAAATATGTCAAAGAGTATGTCATCAAAGCAAATGGGGTGCTTCAGAATACAACATCTCATATTGAGGAATATGTGTGGTCAACTGCTACCCAAATGGATGCTGAGGCAGTAAAGCTGAAGGATGAGCTAAAAGCTGACATTGAAAATGTCTTCCAAACCCTCTCTGGCTCAATCACAGCAGCTAACCAAGACATCAATCAAAGAATATATGAAGAAGCCAAAAAGGGGGAGGATACCAATGTTATAACCAACTCTGAGCTAGCCCTAAAAGTTCTGCAAGGAACAAGGATAGCCTTAAACCTTCCACTCCTGGACAGGCAGAGCGAAGAAGATTGGGACTTCCCTAATCAAGAGAAAATTGCATAAAATGTCTGATTGGCAAAGAGAAGAGAGAGAGAGAACACATGATGCTAGCTAAATAATTTATGGCTAAGCAAAGGGATGAGCAGAGAAAAGACCCAGATTTTGAATATTGGACTGAGGACTCCCAGAGCATAATCCTGAATGCATGGCTAAGCCATGGACAAGTCTACAAAGACATTGATAGAATCTATCCCTCTGAAGAATGGATAAAGCATTTGGAAAGAAACACAAAAGGGAAAGTATATTCAAGAAAAATTTGGTGAGGAAGGAGAACCCAGGGAGGATGCCTTCAAGGTACATTCCAAAGTCATACCTGTACTTCAAAAGGCAAGAAAACAAGAAGAAGCTAGCTGAAATAGAAGCAACAAATACATAAAAGGACACTACTACTAATACTGCTGAAAACAATATTGATGCAACTAAAGACAAGAAGGCCTCAACAAAAGGGAAAGAAATTGTTGCTGACATTGTTGAATGCTCAACATCTTCTAAGAGGAGAATAACTTAAATTAATGTATTTAGTTTTGTCTTCTGAAAGTCAAAATGTAATTTAAACAATGTCTCAACATTTTGCAGAAATGAAAATGAAATTTGGCTAAATCTATTGGTTTATATTATAGGCTAATCTTAGTCAAAGCCTAGTAATAGTCAGTATCATTGCTATAGAGATTCTGTGATATCTGAACATAATGAATTAACAATGATATTGACTTGATAAACAATATTGTTATTATGATTGTCATAAATGTAATCTATATTGTCATGATCTGTAATGCCTAAGTTATGTCAACTTTTATATGATATGATATCATGAATGCTATATAATTTATTACATGATAAGTTTTCTCTTATTAAGTACCTTAGCATTGGGGATGTTCTGCCTTCTTCAAATAGGTGGAGATTGTTGGGAATATTGCCTTGAATGTTCCCTTGATTTGAAGAGGCATCACACTCAATGCTATGTGCATATTGTATTTGATAATCCCTATTTTGTATCATGCTAAAGCAAGGTTAGGTTATTCCAAGAAGTGGAATATGTTCAGAGGTTTAATGCCAAAACCGCTGAGATGACCTCTCAGTCTCATCTGAACCGCTGAGACAAGGCCAGGTGCCGCTGAGATGGATTCTGGGTCTGCTGAGCTGCAGATAGAGGAAAACCACTGAGACGGCTGTCTATCTCAGCGGAGCCGCTGAGGCGGAGATAGAAATTGCCACTGAGTCTGAAGTTGTCTCAGCCCAACTGCTGAGACAGATTCAAATATGAATAAAGTACTGGCGAGATCTATTTTTGGCGCAAGTGGCTAAAAATCAAGATATATTATTGGCAGATGCCCATGCTGTGTCAGGGGCTTCTAATAGCCGTTGAAAGTCAGAAGGAAGCATAAAAGAAGATGTTAGGTCTAAAAGGAGACCACCGTTCTATCGGGAAAATCTTTATTGTGTGTTGCAAGTTCTATCTTCTTCAAGCTTCCTGAAGGGCAATCTCTCAAGCAAAAGCTGAACTCTGCTAGGAGATAAGATAGTTCTTCCTGAATCATTCAAGAAGAACAAGTGGATCTTTAAAGTTGTTGAAGGAGAAGATCAAGGAGAAACAAGATTTGTAGTTGCTGCTTCACAGTTCTGTTTCAAGACAACAAAAGACAAGATCTGAAGGTTTACATAATATAGTCTTATGTTGTATCTTTAACACTTTATTTAACTGTATAGCCTTTGTGCCTGAGCTGTAGGGCTGCTTAGCCTGAAGGTAGAGCTATACTCCCAGCTTGAGTGTAGGATCTTTGTGAAGATCTGAGGTAAGACTTCTTGATAGGTCTGGGGTAGGAAATTAGGAGATTTCTGAGTGGTAGTAGTTGGAGGACTCTGAGTTTGTAGGGCTATTGAGCCTGAGGTAAGGTTTGGAGAAAACCTGAGAGATTTTGAGGAATCTGAGTTGTAAGCTCTTGAATCTGAGTTGGAGGAATTGGCCCTGTCTAACTCATTTTTAGAAGGGTGAAGGTGGATAGAAGACTACTCAAGACACCCTGTCTTGAGGAACCTCTATATATTCTTGCGTGCTTTCTGTGTGTGTGCTTATAACTTTTACATTCACTAAAAACAGCTAGGCTCAAAAAGGAAAGAATAGAAAGAGACCTATTCACCCCCCCCCCTTTAGGTGATCTAGACTACTACCTGTAAACTATCAATCTCCAATAACAACATGACCTAGGAATGCCACATAGGACATCCAAAACTCACACTTAGAGAACTTGGCGTACAACTAACTTCTCCTCAGGGTATCCAAAACTATGTGTAAATGAATCGCATGCTCTTCTTCAGACTGAGATTAAACCAGTATATCTTCTATAAAGACAATCATAAACCGGACCAGAAACTCTTGGAATGTTTTGTTCATCAAATCAATGAATACCGATGGCGCGTTCATCAAGCCAAATGACATCATTGTGAATTCATAATGCCCATAACAGGTACTAAACATCATTTTGGGAATATCACATTCCCTGATCCACAACTGGTAGTAACCGGACATCAGATACATCTTCAAATACACATTAGTTCCAACTTGCTGATCAAATAAATCATCGATTCTATGAATCAGATATTCATTCTTCTCTGTCATCTTTTTTAGTTCACGGTAGTCTATACATAGATGCAAGCTTCCGTCCTTCTTTTTCACAAAGAGGACCGGTGCACTTTAAGGATAAGAACTTGGACCTATATAGAATTGCTCTAGTAACTCCTGCAACTGAACTTTAAACTCTGCCATCTCTTTTGGCGTTATTCGGTACGGTGAGCGTGCCACAGGTTTGGCACTTAGCACTAGCTCAATAGAAAAGTCGATCTCTCACTGAGGTGGAGCTCCTGGGAGATCTTTAGGAAACACATCTGCAAACTCTGATACAACTGGGATATCACTCAAATTGGGCTTTGGCGTTGAAGTCTCCAACAACGTGAAGAACAACTCCGCACCTTTCCGAACCGCCTTGGCTACCTATAGAGCAGACATCAACATCTTGCTCGATCCTCGCATACCAATAAATGTAGTCTCATGTTCAGTGTTTTGCCTCAGCATGACTTCCTTGAGATTACAATCAATGTATGCACACTGCTTCAAAAGCCAGCCCATGCCAAAGATCACATCAAACTCAAATATTGGCAGCATTGATGCTTCCAAGTCAAACTAGTTTACCTAGAAATCGGCGATCCCCTCGAGCTGGCTTTTTGCAGGTGATCAAAGCAATCCACATGCTCTCGCAGTGCTCAGATATCCTCTCCCGGCAATCCATGTATTTTTCTGTGTGGGCGAGCCTTGGCGGTCTCCCATCGCCTGGGTGGTCTCGCCTTCGCGCCATGCACAACCTCTCCCTCGGGAGGTCACCCTTCTTGGGTGACCTCGCTTGAGGAGGTCACCCCTCTTAGGTGACCTCTCCGTGAGGAGGTCGCCCCTCTTGGGTGACCTGGGCGTGTGGAGGTCGCCCCTCTTGGGCAACCTGGGCGTGTGGAGGTCGCCCCTCTTGGGCGACCTCACCGTGAGGAGGTCTCCCCTCTTGGGCGACCTCGCCGTGTGGAAGTCGCCCCTCTTGGGCAACCTCATCGTGTGGAGGTCTCCCCTCTTGGGCGACCTCGCCGTCAGGAGGTTGCCCCTCTTGGGCGACCTCGCCGTGTCAAGGTCGCCCCTCTTGGGAGACCTTATCGTGAGGAGGTTGCCCCTCTTGGGCGACATAGCTGTGAGGAGGTCGCCCCTCTTGGGAGACCTCGTCGTGAGGAGGTCGCCCCTCCTAGGCGACCTCGCCTTGGGGAGGTCACCCCTCTTGGGCGACCTCGTCATTGGGAGTTCGCTCCTCTTGTGCGACCTCGCCGTGTGGAGGTCGCTTCTCTTGGGCGACCTCGCCGTGTGGACACCGCCCCTCTTGGGTGACCTCGCCGTGAGGAGGTCGCTCCTCTTGGGCGACCTCGCCGTGAGGAGGTCGCCCCTCTTGTGCGACCTCGCCTTGAGGAGGTCGCCCTTCTTGGGCGACCTCGCCGTGAGGAGGTCGCCCCTCTTGGGCGACCTCGTCGTGAGGAGGTCACCCCTCTTGGGCGACCTCCCCGTGGGGAGGGTGCCCCTCTTGGGCGACCTCGCCGTGAGGAGGTCGCCCCTCTTGGGCGACCTCGCCGTGAGGAGGTCGCCCCTCTTGGGCGACCTCGTCGTATGGAGGTCGACCCTCTTGGGCAACCTCCTTGCCGTGTGGAGGTCGCCCCTCATGGGTGACCTCGCCGTGAGGAGGTCTCCCCTCCTGGGCGACCTCGCCTTGTGGAGGTATCGGTGTCATGCAGTATGTTTTCAAGACGATCTCAGCAGGTCCAGACGATCTCAGCAGGTCCAGACGATCTCAGCAGGTCCAGAAGATCTCAGCAGGTCTAGACAATCTCAGCAAGTCTAGACAATCTCAGCAGGTCCAGACAATCTCAGTGGTCTCAGAACGGTCTCAGCAGATGCGGGCAGCCCGTTACTTTTATACCTGCCCGTTCGGGCAGGCCCTCACGCCTATAAATAGAGGGGCAGGGGTACTAGTTGGAGGATCTTTTGGAGGTAATTTTGCAGATCAAAATAACAATTTAGCAAAAAGTAATTTGCAATGATAAAATTTACGCCAAATGAAAGAAATCAAGTAAACACAAATAGAGACATGATTGTATTATATAAAAAGTGTTTATATAAATTTGATTTCAATATCGCTAGAAATCGAAGGCGTACAAATGAAAATATCTTTTCCTTTTCTATACCGACTTGTATCCCCACAAACTGGTTGGCTTTAGCCAATCCTTCCCCGGATATGGCCTCAAGCCGCTCTAGCCAATCCTTCCTCGGATATGGCCTCGAGCACCCCCTAGATCTAATCTCCTAGACCTAGTCGCCAACTCACGTTGCGAATTACCCCCTAAGCCGCGCAAGGACCTAGTTGTTGGAATATGGTCTTCGGCATCTCCTAGGTTTGAGAATAACAAATCCTATGTGTATTTGATCTTGTGTGTTTAAGTGTGCAGGAAAACAAAGTCCACATGACTCAAGGATGGTTGTCCCCAAAATTGAGGCCAGAATTCCAACATGGCCACTAGCGCCGGCGGTAGCGATAACGCCTGGCGCTAGCGATGATTAGCGCGATTCTGGCAGTGTTTTTAGAAGGAGCTAGTGCCCGACGGTAGCTACTAGCGCTGACGGTAGCATGGCGCACAAGAGGCATAGAGCAAAATGTTGCCGCAGATTGAAGATCCTGCCGCGCAAAATGTTACTTAATCAGGGATAGCGCCGGCGGTAGCGCTTTGGCTATAAAAGGACCCCCTCTCCTCTTGTTTTCCACACACCTATTGCATACACCACAGAGAGAGAGTGCTAGAATTCCAGAGGCTTGTCTTGGCCGAAATTTGAGGTCCCAGCGAAGCTCTGCCAACTTCTAAAGGAGGATTCCATCACGCCGAATCCAAACGAAGTCTGCTTCGACAGACGCTGATTCTCCAGCGGATCTTCGCCTCCACTTTCAGAAGTTCATCTTAAGGGAGTTTTTATTATGTTATTTATCTTTCTTTGTAAACGGTAGTGAAATCGCCTCGTGTTGGCAACTAGGTCTAGGGTAGGACTTAGGGCTGAAATTTGCCTCATGTTGGCGACTAGATCTAGGCTAGGTCTAGGGGGTGCTCGAGGCCACATCCGGGGAAGGATTGGCTAGAGCGGCTTGAGGCCGAATCCGGGGAGGAGAAGGCTAGGGCCACCGGTTCGTGGGGAAGTGAGTCGGGATAGAAAATGAAAAGAGCTTTTATTATTCGCCTCCGATCTCTAGCGTCGTAGAGATCAAGTTTTGTAAAACTTATTTAATATTAATAAAGCTTGTCTCTCTTTTTGTTTTACTTGACTTCTTGTTTTAATATTGCACTATTCCAAAGTTTTTCTAAATAAAAGCTAAAGTTTTTTGAAAACCCTTATTCACCCCCCCCCCCCCTCTACGGGCGCCTACCGATCCAACAAGTGGTATCAGAGCAGGTTTTATTCCAATCGGCTTAACAACCGGGAATAATGGCGTCTCATGATCTCGCTTCTACTAGTGGGGTAAATTTCTATGAAGAAGAAAAATCTCCTAAACCACCTTTATTCGAAGGGAAAAATTATAAAGGGTGGAAATTATTAATGGAAAAATTTATTAAAAGCTTAGATATCAATGCATGAGATATAGCAATAGTTAGACCAGCGGACGAATCAAATAAACAAGAGCGTCACCTAAATGCAAAAGCTATGCATTATATTTTTTGTGCTTTATCCCATTATATTTTCAAATTAATATATTGTTTTTCTAGTGCATACAAAGTATGTAAATTTCTTGAAGAAATGTATGATTACCATTCTACAGATATGGAACAATCACAAGAACTGGAGAATATGCAAGCTTGCACAAGTCTTCAAGAATGCTCCTCTCATGACGGATCAATGGAGCACACATCAAATGAAAGAGAAGAAGAAATCTTACTTTTGGAAGAGGAGTGCCAAGAAGAAAACAAAGGAACAATATGTTCAAATCCTCCCTCATCCAAAAGCAATGTAAGGAAATCAAATTTCACCTTTTGTACTTCTATCTCTTCATTACAATTGCTACAAAATACAAAGCGCAAAATTCAGAAATTAAAAAATGCTAATAAACATTTGAGCCTAGAAAATAAAAATTTAAAGGCAAAAATTAATGAAGAATCAAAATCTAATTCATCTAATTCTACTCAAGGCTCCTTAGTTGAAAATATTATACCTTGTGTAGAATATAATGAATTAAAAGAAAAACACAAGAAACTTAAAAAGGAAATTCTTTTTATAAAAGAACAAAATGAAAAATTATGTTTAGAAAATTCATCCTTAAAAAATGATTGTGCTAAGTGTAAAGACTATGAAATTGAAATAAAAGAGATGGATGAAACATTTGATGAATATAGGGATAAATACGAAAAACATATTGACTCAATTGTTACCACTCTTAAAAATAGCACAATCAATTATAATAAAGCTAGACATAGTTTAAAAATCAAGAATGATGAATTAAAATCAAAAATCAACTTGCTTATGAAAATTGTAAATACAAATTCCCAATATCAAACTATATCTAAAGACAAGTTGAATATGAATATGAACACCGAAACGAAGTTTAATAATGGGAGTAAGGAACATAAAGGACTTGTAAATCAAAATCAAAATCATCATTATTTACAAAATCATGCTTCTCCCAACCCAAAATTAAATGCAAAATTTCCTTTAAATTATAAATTCAAAAATCATTTTTATCCAAACATACAAGAAAAGGACTAGGGAAATTTGAAAAATAAAAATAGTATTTGTCCAAGGTATGAATGGAGACCCATACTTAAGAATGACACACTAATGTCAAAAGAAAGGGTCTATCCATCCTTGTCTCCCCAAAAGCCATCACGCTATATTTGGGTACCCAAAGAAACCATCCCATATGGTCCCCTTTGGATACCTAAAACTCTTATTCATTAGGTGTCATCAATTGCATGAAGTAGAATCCTTTCAAAATGAAATATACAAAGTTCTACTTCATGATATGCTTTCATGTCTTTTAATTTTTCTTGTTTTCCTATTTCTTTTGAACTATCATGTCATGGTCATCCTATACAGTATTAAAAATATGATTTTATCTCTTAAAAGCTTAATATGTTTATAAAATCAAATTGATCAAAATTTAAAATCATATTTTATTTTGATGACCTATCTTTTATTCTTATATTCATTGCTTCTAAATATCTTATATTATCTATATGAATCAAACTCTAAATTTGCTATAAGATATTTCAAAATAAATCTGGTTATTAGGCTATTAAGATTCTTAGCCTTCACCAACAAGTGGTTTAGTGAAATAACTTGATCTAAAAGAAAATTCAAGATCTAAATAAAAGCTCAACTTTCAATATGGTTGTCATTGTTCACAACAAAAAATTATATTGTGTTCACTCCTTGATGTCAAACATGATCTAAACCATCACTATTGTTCACCTATCAAAAATCACATATATATATTCAAAATTCTTAATTAAAGGAAAATCACTAAAATGTATTGAAAGAATTTATCTTCATAATGAATATTGAATTCACAAACACCATTATGATCTATTGATGTCTGTTGCTAAAATTCTCTAAAATCATATATCATAACTCACATCAAATATATTCTAAAAATAACTATTTCTATCACATCCATATGAATTATACGATGACAATTGATATTATAATTATTTTTATCATGGTTGGTGTATTATGTGTGTATTGTGATTGATTTCTAGTTTAGACCTTTGAATCATCTTGATATCAAATCAAATAGAATCGTCACTCCATTCTAGGTCTATAAGTTGAAACACTATCAAACCTTGGTATAACATTGTCGCCTAAAGAATATTTGTATCTATGTTAGGCTTCATATGTTTACCAAGACATACAGGTTGGGTATTCTCATCTAGGGCTTATCCATGGTATTCTTGTGCATGAACATTATGGTTATTAACTAAATTCATGCATATTTGATTTGTTCATTCATGTCATCTCAATCAAAAGTTTAGTTGGTAAAGTCATATACAAAATCGCTAATGTTTCATGAAATTTGCACTATCTAGACATTTTCTAAGAATCTAAAATTTCAGCATGAAACTACTATTTTGACACTTAATCAAGATCAACAATTAAAAATTTCAATATCATCAAAAATCGGGTACTGTTTCCCGCGCTAGCGCTAACGCCGGCGCTAGCGCACCTATGTGTTTTTCTGAAATTTTAAAATTTTGAAAAATCCCTAAAAATATATTAATCTATGTGTACTATTCATTTCTGCACTTTTGCTTTTATTACATTTTTGAAAAATCAAATACAAAAATACAAAAGCCAAATTACAAAAAATATGTTTTGCCTTTTTTGGTTTTTTGTCATTTGTTTAAATTCTATTTCTAAAAGCAAAAATCAATTACAAAAAAAAAAAACAAGTATCAAAAATTATTATTATGAACTTAACTTTTCTATTTGCATGTATCTTGCGAAAGGGTGAGTTGGGCTATCATCCCATCATATCACCTAGTACCGGGCGAACCTCTCACAGGGTAGTCCTCGGGAAGTCCAAGATCAGATTATAAGAGTTCAAACTTTAAATTAAAATTATTTTTCAAAAAATATCAAAAATACTGTATGGACTTTATTGTAATAATTAAGCATGATTTAATCTATTATTTAGAACTTCTATAATGTTGCAATTTATCTTTTCAAACTACTTTGAACATTGTTTTCATCATGCTTAGATATATCTATTAATATGTGCATCAATTATATTTTAAAGGTTGTGTAGAACTACGCTTAGCATGCCTCTAAGTATGAGTAAATGTTTTATGTTTGATAATGATATTTATTCACTCACTTAGTTTTGGTATTGTCTACATATGTGCTTAATCTAAGAATGCTTGTGTATGTTTTGTATTAGTACAATGAATTAAAGTTGCACAAGTATCTTACCTACACTCCTTTATTTGCACTTGTAAAAGTTAAGAAAAGTGGTTATGTTTTTCATAAATTCTATTGATTTGCAAAACAAGTGTATTCGGAGAACTTTGTACAAAACAAAATTATAAAATAAATGACAAAGATAACTCCACCAAGCACTACTTGAACCTCCTGATAAGTCTTAATAAGCATTGTGAGGATGAGCACCATGGAAAGAATAGTAAAGTGTCTTGTGCAAATCAAATCTTTCTTTTAAAAATAAGAAAAACCACTTACTCTTAAGTACACCGGATTACTAGTCTCAAAATTCAAAATAAAATATGTGATCCCCCAAGCACTACTTTGCACCCTGATAAGTCTTAATGAGCATTGTGTGTGCATAGCACCTTGGTAGTTGTACTTTTTATTGTGCATTAAAGTGTGTGGAAGTAATCTTATTTGTGTTTTATTATGCTATTACTTTACATATTTCTTGTATTTTTGATTAAAACATTTGTTTACACTACTCAAAAATACACTTATGTACACATCATTATCTTTCATAACACTTCTTCTCATGAGTATTGGATCCTAATGCTAATTCTATATTACTCTTTACTTATGAAATGCACTAGATAACCTAGCATGTTTTCTATAATGTTTGGTATGATTTGAAATTGTGAATTGAAATAACATTGTAGTAATCTCATTGTGATAATATTATTTCATGCTTGGTTATTTTTGCCAACCATAAAAGATTTTCATTGAAACATGATTTACATAAACATCTTCTTTTTGAAATTAAACTCATATATCTTTTTATGGATTATTCTTGATTACAATAAGATGTTTCATGTATTTCTACAAGTCTTCCGCATCATCACCATATAACTTTTACCTTGCACTTTCATGCTTATATCAAGTCTTAAATCTCAATTTTTTTCTTAAAGACAAGTGGTAGACTTGCTTGGTAGAATTTATATTGGTTGTTCTAACACGCATATCATTTTTATAGTAACAAACTCTGATTTATTTCAATATAAACGTGTATGCTAAACGCTCTTCCAACAAGTGAAACATTGCTAAAAGGATGTTGTTTCTTTCTTCCAAAATGCTTCAACTCTTATAAAGTTAGTTTTGAAACTCAAAAACATCTCCTTTGTTAACTTAAACTCTTATTTAGTATTATGGTGTTTCTTTTTCGAAATCTTCCGCAATGCTCAAACTCTGATACATTCATGAATTTCAATATAGCTAAGTAAGTTTTATTTCAAAAAAATTGAATTATGATTCTTCCCATTAGATTTAAAAGCTTCATGTTTCAAAAAACTATTATCCGTGACTTCATATCTGACCATAGCGGGGGCGTAGGGTTGTAGACATTAGATAAACTTATCTTTAGTCATGTCTTGTCCTTAACCGGGGAGGGTTCCAGTGGGGCCTTGCGAGGCACTGGGGGGAAAGAGTGCTAGGTTGAGTTTTGTCTAGTGTTTGCATATGAGACTAACACCCCAACCTACGGCATGTTTGCAGCTCCTCATGCCCATCCGTCACTTAGTACGGGGTTAGGGTGTAGACATATTGTCTGGGTAGATTGGTTATTTGGAAATCCTTATTTTTATGCTTAAAACTTTTATATAATGGGAAAATCATTACTCTTTTATGCTAAAAACTCTGATTTCCTTCTATGAAAAATTTTGTAATGCTTATAACTCTGATCTATTTAAATGAAAAACAATTCTAAAACTCCTTATCATTTACTTCAAAAGCTCGATCATGCCTTATTTTCTACTCACAAACTTTTTTGGTGCTTTGTTTCCCTACCCACTTTTGCTAATAACAAAGGGGGAGAACTAACATGATAAATATAACTCGCTATCAAAAACCCAACATGAATCCAACATGACAAATTAAGATGATAGCTTACATATTAGGGGAGCATTCACTTAGGGGGAGCATGTATTTAGGGGGAGCAATTCTAAATGCTAAAATCAATAATTATCCTAAAGTCATCACTCTCACACACACACAAGTATAGTTTCATCATGCTTATTTATTAGTGCTTTGATTTATCATTAATGGATTTGTTATTATCAAAAGGGGGAGTTTGTTGGAACATGGTCTTCCGCATCTCCTAGGTTTGAGAATAACAAATCCTATGTGTATTTGATCTTGTGTGTTTAAGTGTGCAGGAAAACAAAGTCCACATGACTCAAGGATGGTTGTCCCCAAAATTGAGGCCAGAATTCCAACATGGCCACTAGCGCCGGCGGTAGCAATATCGCCTGGCGCTAGCGATGATTAGCGCGATTCCGGCAGTGTTTTTAGAAGGAGCTAGCGCCCGGCGGTAGCTACTAGCACTGGCGGTAGCATGGCGCACAAGAGGCATAGAGCAAAATGTTGTCGCAGATTGATGATCCTGCTGCGCAAAATGTTACTTAATCAGGGATAGCGCCGGCGATAGCGGTAGCACCGGCGATAGCGCTTTGGCTATAAAAGGACCCCCTCTCCTCTTGTTTTCGACATACCTATTGCATACACCTCAGAGAGAGAGTGCTAGAATTCCAGAGGCTTGTCTTGGCCGAAATTTGAGGTCCCAGCGAAGCTCTGCCAACTTCTGAAGGAGGATTCCATCACGCCGAATCCAAACGAAGTCTGCTTCGACAAACGCTGATTCTCCAGCGGATCTTCGCCTCCACTTTCAGAAGTTCATCTTAAGGGAGTTTTTATTATGTTATTTATCTTTCTTTGTAAACGGTAGTGAAATCGCCTCGTGTTGGCGACTAGGTCTGGGGTAGGACTTAGGGCTGAAATTTGCCTCGTGTTGGCGACTAGATCTAGGCTAGGTCTAGGGGGTGCTCGAGGCCACATCCGGGGAAGGATTGAATAGAGAGGCTTGAGGCCGAATCCGGGGAGGAGAAGGCTAGGGCCACCGGTTCGTGGGGAAGCGAGTCGGGATAGAAAACGAAAAGAGCTTTTATTATTCGCCTCCGATCTCTAGCGTCGTAGAGATCATGTTTTGTAAAACTTATTTAATATTAATAAAGCTTGTCTCTCTTTTTGTTTTACTTAACTTCTTATTTTAATATTGCACTATTCCAAAGTTTTTCTAAATAAAAGCTAAAGTTTTTTGAAAACCCTTATTCACCCCCCCCCCCCTCTAAGGGCGCCTACCGATCCAACACTAGTTGCCAACACAAGGCGATTTTACTATAAAATTTTACAATAAAGAAATAAAGTAAATAACAAGAACTCCCTCTATGAGATTTCTGAAGATGAGGATGAAGAATCGTTGTAGCGTAAGCGAGGTTGAAGCAGTCATTCTTTGGATGCAGCATGACGGATTCCTTCTCCAGAAATCTTCTTTGGCTTTGAGTGGGAGATGAACTTTCGGCTGAGTAGCAGCTCTGGAATTGTGGCACAAGTAATCTCTCTGGAATCTCTAATCCAAATGAGAGAGAAGCCATCAATTTATAGACTTTGGAGATAGCGCATGTGGTAGCTCCTAGCGCCTGCGGTAGCTCCTAGCACCTGCGGTAGCATTCATGTGGAGCGGTTACGAAACCATCGCGGTGTGTCGTTGTGCGCATGAACTTGAGCTAGCGCTAGGCAGTAGCGCTAGCGCTGGCGGTAGCGCAAGTGCCAGGAGGTATCCCTAGCGCTGGCGGTAGCTCTCCTTCAGAGAATTTGATTTGAAGCTGCTAGCTACCTTTGGTGTATTGCACCTATAGTTCCCGCAAACTATAAACACACGACAAGCAAGATCAAATACAATTTGGGATTTGTTATTCTCAAATAAAGGGATGTGACACACATGTCCAACACATTCGACTCAAGAGACAAGTGGATTATCAATTTAATACTGTAGCATCTACTAATGACAAGCCTTCTAACAATCATATAGAACATCTGCTACAACCTGAAGTAGAAGAACTCTCTATCCCTCATCATGAATTCCATTAGGTTAGTATGGGTGATTCCCCTTACCTAGTTGATGAGTTAACAATTCCTAAAGGAGAAGAGCAGGAGCCTTCCCCATTATCATATAAAATTCGTTGGGAAGTTGTTCCAAATGATTTCAAAGAGCCCCATCTACCAGTCTATTCTGGGATAAGCGATCCAGTTTTTCATCTACAAGTCTTTGAGGCGGCTACTTCATTAAGAACTCTATCAGATGGTATCAAGTGCAAGCTTCTCATCATGACTTTTGGCGATACAGTTTGAATTGGTTTTATCACTTACCACCTCAATCAATCACTTGTTTTGCGGATCTTCAAAGAGAATTTTACTTAAGGTTCTGTACTTTAAAGAAGCGCAAGAGAGGTCTAGTAGATCTTTTTCAGATTAAGCAAAAAGATAGCGAATCTACTGCTCAATTCATCGAATGTTTTCAAAAAGAGATCCTTGATGCCGTTAATGTTGATCAAAATTTCTATAAATTTGCCTTAATCAATGGTCTACAAGAAGGTCCTCTTAAATTCGAAGTCACTATGAAAGAGCCAGAATCCAATGCTCGTCTTATTGAAATAGCAAATTAGTTCATGGAGGGTGAGATTACGAACCCTGGTTATTTTGCTTCTTTAATTCTGAGGCCTCAACAACGACAGGAGATCTTATATCCCTAGTGGAAGGATCATTCTCCTCATGATTATCTTCCTCCTAATTATGATGGCTATTTCTTAGAATATGAGCAAGGTCCCGACCTCTTATTACAACATGAAACATGTTATGATCATGAACATTCACCCGCTCCTCGACATATCCTGCAAGCAAATCATTCAGAACCATGTCCTGTCGATCTAGATATATCAACTCAGGCTTATGATTGCAAGCCATATGATACTCCTTGCCCATATAAGCAGAATAAGCTTCGAGGAAGGTATACAAGTTTAACTATCTCTATGGAGGAGGTTCCTTAAATTATTCAGCATGAACCTAGTTTTACGAGACCTTCTCTCCTGCGACCTAATCATAAGGGTTGTCATAAAGACCTATTTTGCCAATACCACATATGTGTGGGTCATGATATAGAAAGATGTTGAGCTCTACATAAGCTTGTAGAGAAATTGCTAAAAGAAGGCAAGCTGCGAGAATTTGTTGCTTAAAAATATTATTGTAAAATCTTCTCTAGCAACATTGAGTATTCACTCGACGCTAGATCTACTTTTAAGGTTTATTAATGGTAATATTTTATCTTGATGAATCTACTTTAATTGTACTTGCACTAACTTGTCCTTTCAATTATTTACTTAGTTAAAGTATGGTTTGGAAATATTTTGGCAATAAAACCCATCTTTCGATGGTCGCCCAAATCTTTCTAAGGCAATAAACCCATCTTTCGATGGTCGCCCAAATCTTTCTAAGCCAATAAAACCCATATTTCAATGGTTGCCCAAGCTTTTCTAAAGCGATCAAACCCACCTTTTGGTGGTCGCCCCAATGCAATTTTAGATCTATATCCACGTTGTAGTGGTTGCTCTGATTGAGCATTGTGATTTCCTTTGCATTTGATACGGATGCTATGCTAGCTTCTTGCTTACAAATGAGATGTTATTTCTCATATCCCTCCAAATGCATGGATGAGATGAATATCATCATATTGTGTCAAGGCACTCAAAACTTCTCTTCTATGAATGATTTTTATATATATCTTCTAATTTAGAAGTGATAAGAGCCATCTGGAGTCACCATCTGTGGACTTCTCTAATATTTACTCTTATGATGGGCGGTCTGGGAAAATTGAGATCACTGATTGAATGTTTCCTTTACCTTGCTATCAAGAAATTTAGTTTATGAAAGTAAATAAGGATATTCATGAGATCTCTCTTCTATTCTTCTACTAAATAGTAGTCTAAAAAGCCGAGACCGCCGGTGTTCTACCTTCAAAGGTCCAAAGCTCCTCAAGATCTGGTTATCATTCGTGGAAGAAGCGGTCTGAATTGTTCGAGACAGTTATTCACTTCTGGAAGGATATTCAAAGTATTATACAGAGTTCAGGATCGACGTTTATGGATTATCATAATTTGGTTCCTCTACAGAACACCTCGAGTACTAAAGATCGCCACTTACAAATAGTTGACATCGAGATTATTTCATAATAAAATGACCTCAGATGGTTAAAATTAACATCTTCTCATTATAAAGGCGGACTGAAGATCTCAAGGCCACCATTCATAATTGTCGGTTGCACTTCAAATATGAAGAAAAGATGAGCAGAAATATGCAGGTTCTCGCAGATTCTCTTCAGGTACTCACATATTCTAAGTTCTGCATACCTATTCTCATATCGTTTGCAGAGATAAGCAGGTACTCGCGGATTCTCTTCAGGTATTTGTGTATTATGTTTCTTTTATACATGCCCTGATCACTCCTTTGCGTGAGATAGGCGAGTGTTCGCAAGCTCTCTTCAGACACCAACAAGTGCCTACAGGTATTTTCACTTTTTTATACTCATGTTTTGTCCTGACAAAAAGGGTGGATCTCGATTATCGTGGGTAAGTTTTATTTTTTCGAAGTTTCTTCAAAACTTGAAAAAATGCGAGGATTTTGTTTACCCAGAAATCGGCGATCCCCTTGAGCTGGCTATTTGCATGTGATCGAAGAAATCCACACGCTCTCGCAGTGCTTTGATAGCCTCTCCCGGCAATCCAGGTATTTTTCTGGGTGCCCGAGCCCTGGCGGTCTCCCATCGCCTGGGTGGTCTCGCCTTCGCGCCTCGCGCGAGCTCGCCTGGAGGTAGCGCCCCGTGCAACATCTCCCTCAGGAGGTCGCCCCTCTTGGGATACCTCACCATGAGGACGTCGCCCCTCTTGGGCGACCTCACCGTGTGGAGGTCGCCCCTCTTTGGCAACCTCGCCGTGAGGAGGTCGCCACTCTTGGGCGACCTCGCCGTATGAAGGTCGCCCCTCTTGGGCGACCTCACCGTGAGGAGGTCGCCCCTCTTGGGCGACCTCACCGTGTGGAGGTCGCCCATCTTGGGCGACCTCATCGTGCGGAGGTCGCCCCTCTTGGGCGACCTCACCGTGTGGAGGTCGCCCCTCTTGGGAGACCTTGCTGTGAGTAGGTCACCCCTCTTGGGCGACCTAGCCATGAGGAGGTCGCACCTCTTGGACAACCTCGCTGTGTGCAGGTCGCCCCTCTTGGGCAACCTCACCGTGAGGAGGCCGCCCCTCTTGGGCGACCTCACCATGTGGAGGTCGCCCCTCTTGGACGACCTCGCCGTGAGGAGGTTGCCCCTCTTTTGCGACCTCGCCAGGTGGATGTCGCCCCTCTTGGGCGACCTCGCTGTGTTGAGGTCACCCCTCTTGGGTGACCTCGCCGTGAGGAGGTCGCCCCTCTTAGGAAACCTCGCCATGAGGAGGTCTCCCCTCTTGGGTGACCTCACCATAAGGAGGTCGCACCTCTTGGGCGACCTCACCGTGTGGAGGGTGCCCCTCTTGGGCGACCTCACCGTGAGGAGGTCACGCCTCTTGGGCGACCTCGCCGTGAGTAGGTCTCCCCTCTTGGGCGACCTCGCCGTGTGGAGGTCTCCCCTCATGGGCGGCCTCGCCGTGAGGAGGTCGCCCCTCTTGGGCGACCTCGCCATGTGGAGGTCGCCCCTCTTGGGGGACCTCGCCGTGAGGAGGTCGCCCCTCTTGGGCGACCTCGCCCTGAGTAGGTCGCCCCTCCTGGGTGACTTCGCCTTTTGGAGGTCTCGGTCCCATGCAGTCTGTTTTCCAGACGATCCCAGTAGGTCCAGACGATCTCAGCAGGTGCAAACGATCTCAGCAGGTCTAGATGATCTCAGCAGGTCTAGACGATCTCACCAGGTCCAGACGATCTCAGCGGTCTCAGAATGGTCTCAGCAGATTCGGGAAGCCCATTACTTTTAGACCTGCCCGTTCGGGCAGTCCCTCGCGCCTATTAATAGAGGTGCAAGGGTACCAGTTGGAGGATCTTTTGGAGGGTTTCCATCTCCCAGCCAGTGACCTGACCGGTCTCCAATTTTTGAGACTGCGGAGACCTCTTCATCTCCCTTCAGGAGACCTCAGCTATCTCTTTTCAGGAGACCTCCGCCATCTCTTTTCTCCCTCTCTCACTCCTTCACTTGTAGCTCAAAGTAACCGACCACCCAACAGTTTCCCCCCTCCTTCTCCAGTTTGAGCAAGTGTGGACCTGGTACATTTTTGGTTCGAACAAAACTCATGACTTCCTATCCGCACCTGAACACAATAAACTCTATTCGCACACATTCAACACACATTAGGTAGCAAGACATCCAATCTATTCCTTAAAAAGAAAGAAGGCAATCCAACACATAGTATGAACTCCTCAAACAGAAAGGAGTGAGATGTTACTACCCTCACCAGACAATTCTGAATTAGGACAAAGCCTAATACAAACAGGTTAACAAGAAATCACACAAGGTATATAGTACATAAGGCAATAAATGCAATATACTAAAGCATACTTGTCACGACATCACTTTGTTTGATGGCCTCCTGCTGGCCAAGATTATATACTTGGGGCTGATCTGGAGCATACTGGGATGCAGACGACTCCACTGCTTTCCCTTTCTCTGCACCTGCCGTTTTCTCCAACTTATGGAGACCACTGCGACACTCTCGGGCTATATGTTCTGGCTTGCCACACATATAACAAAAAAATGGACCTCGCCCAGTTGTCGCTCCTGAAGTAGAAGAGGAAGCTGGTTCCAAAAACCTAGACATCTTCTTATACCTTCGGTACCCAGACTTTGCAGAGCTTGGAACTTGTTAATTTTTTAGAGGTCAAGGAATGAAGTAATAATGCGGAACACTTCAACACAATCCACAAGTATGGCAATCAATGACAATGGGAATACATAATAGTGCTCTTATATTAACTATATCTTTACAGCTCGAGACATATAAGGAGAGACATGATTTATAAGAATCACAAAGGAGAGATGCACAAGACAAAAAACAGGCTGCAAGCGAACTATCAAAACAGTGACCGCCATACCGCTCGAACAGCCAAGCCGCGCGGCTATTCCTGAGATCACATGAACAGAGCAAGCTTGATGACTTGCGAACTGCCAGACCACAACCACAGACTGCGAGGTCGCCTGATCACAGAAGCTTCAGCGAACAGAAAACAGAAACCTGCACAAGCTGTCACCAAACCGCAAATTAAGATCACCTGACCGCTGAGGTCGCTTGATCGCCAAGCTCACCGCGAACAGCTCAAGAACTACACCACAGATTGCCCAGAGGAAAGCCGCTGGCGAACTGGATATTCACAACTGGGAAGTCACCAAGGAATAATACCGCACCCCGCTGGCCGCTAACCTGCGAACACAACAAACAGTCAAACCACTTCCAGACCGCGCGACCTCAAAGATGAGACCGGCACAAACAACCCAAGTTGTAGTTCTTACAGTTCTATGCTATAAATGACTAGCCATGCACCTCTATTTATAGGCAAGCTAACGGATGCTGTCACCGCCCAAAAAGAGATACACTAACCACCAACCAGATCGCGAGCAGTCTCACAAGACAGACCGCCCGACCTCAGCACTTGGAAAACAGACCATCCAAGGCAATACCCCGACCAGAACACCGGCGCAGACCGCGCGGTCACTGCGGTCTCTATTCTTCAGACAGCACAGAACCCTTCCACTTCTACTTCAAAAAATTCAACACTCCCCCATGAAGTTGGAAGTGGAAGTCAATCCAAGAAAACTCTGCAACCGACCAAATGGTCCCTTCGACAGTGTCTTTGTAAAGATGTCAGCAATATTATCCTTTCTCTGCACATGCTCCACAATCAGAGATCCCTCCAACACCTTCTCACAAATGAAATGGTGATGAATCTCTATGTGCTTCGTAGGCGCATGACAAACTGGATTGTTTACCAGTTTGAGAGCACTCTCATTATCACCACATAGCATAGTAGGACCTCACACCTCCCCATGAATGTCCTCCACTAGCCTCCTAAGCCAGATGGCTTCTTGTGCTGCCAAAGCCAAAGAATTGTACTCTGCTTCTGTGGTAGAGACAGACACAGAATCATGCTTCTTGCTGCACCATGATATAGCTGTAGAGTCTGTCATAAAGACATGTCCAGAAGTCGATCTCCGATTATATGAATCTCCTCCATAATCAACATTCATGAATCCATGCAAGCAAAAGCCCGAATATCTCCTGTAAAAGAGACCCAAATCCGAGGTGGATTTGACATACTTCAAAATACTCTTAGTCGCCATAAGATGAGGTTTCTGAGGCTCTGCCATAAACCGACTCACCCTGCCAAATGCATAAGCAATATCCGGCCTCGTGATCATCAAGTATATCAGACTTCCGACTAAAGCCCTGAACACCAAAGGATCAGAAAGAATCTGTTAAAATTTTTGATTGGACCGTTTAGGAGTAAGCAGGAGTTGTATCAATAAGAGTTATAGCCAAACAACCACAATGCCAAAACCAGCAACACAAGAAATCTTTATTAAAATAATACTGCTTTACAATGCGAGGCATACATGGCGAGACATGATTCATAAGAATCACGGAGACGAGAAGAACAAACACACCAAAAAAAACAGAAACCGGCGGTCTGCCAGAAAGAGACCGCACGGATTGCAACAAAGGTTCAGGCCGCCCGGATTGTTCTGCTGTACTCCCAGACCGCTTGCACAGTCAGACCGCAGAAACACCTTGAGACCGCACGAACAGGAGCAGACAAACTGCACTGCCAGACCGCAATCTCAGCCCGCACGAACTGAAGCTTATTGAACTGAACAAAGAACTGAAGATGTCGCCAGACCGAACTCTGATCGCCTAACCGCTGAAGGTCGCCTGATCGCTGAGCTAGCTGCGAACAGCACAAGAACAATAAACCAGTTCGCTGACAGACCGCAGACGAACTGTTTATTCGAGCCACCGGAAATCACCAAGGAAGGAGACCGAAACCTGCTGACCGCAAACCTGCGAACACAACAAACGGTTAACTCGCAACCAAGCCGCGCGAACTCAAACTTGAGACCGCAAGAATCTATCCGGGCTCTTGTTCTTACAGTTCTCGTTAAGAATGACGGGCCATGCACCCCTTTTTATAGGCGGGTGGACGGATGTCGTCACCGCACAAGCCGGGATGCAGTCACCACCCATCAGCTCGCGAACGGTCTCCAAAACCAGACCGCGCGAACACAGCACTTGGACAAAATTCAGTCCAAGACCGAAGTCAGCAACAAGCCGCGCACAAACCGCGCGGACACAGCGAACACCCTTCCTGAGATCGCCAACACAGAGAAGCAACTAGCCGACTTGAACCAAGTCGCCAGAATAGAAACCAAGCCGCCCGGTCTCATCGGTCAACCAAGAACAGACCGACTAGAACAAGACCGGAAACAACCCGCAACAGGTCGCCAGAACCAGCGACCTAAACCAAGAAGCAAGCTGGCCGATTGCACCAGATCGCCAGGAACAAACCGCCAGAGCACCAGCGCAGACCGCGCGGTCTCTGCGGTCTCCATCCTTCAAACCGGCCGGACTCCAATCCACTTCACTTCAACAATTTCAACACTCCCCCTTGAAGTGGGAAGTGGAAACTAGCCCGAGCAACTCCCTTAACCGAGTAAACGGTCCCTTTGCCAGCGGCTTTGTGAAGATGTCTGCGACATTGTCCGCACTCCGAACATGCTCGACCTTAAGAGATCCTCCCAACACCTTTTCACGAATGAAATGGTGCTCAATCTCTATATGTTTGGTCCTCGCGTGACAAACTGGATTGTTAACCAGCTTGAGAGCACTCTCATTGTCCCCGCGTAGCATAGTGGGACCTCGAACCTCCTGATGAACGTCCTCTACCAACCTCCTGAGCCAAATAGCTTCCTGAGCTGCCAAGGCCGAAGCCTTGTATTCTGCTTCCGTGGTAGAAACAGACACCGAGTCTTGCTTTTTGCTGCACCAAGAGATAGCTGTGGGGCCCGTCATAAAGACATAACCCGACGTTGATCTCCGATCATCCACGTCTCCCCCATAATCAGCATCCATGAAACCATGCAACTCCAAGCTTGACCCTCTCCTATATAGGAGACCCAAATCAGAGGTCGACTTCACATACTTCAATATGCCTTTAGCCGCCAGAAGATGAGTTTTCCGTGGTTCCGCCATGTACCGACTCACTTTGCCAACAGCATAAGCAATATCCGGCCTTGTGATCGTCAAATAGATCAAGCTCCCAACCAGAGCTCGGAACACCAACGGATCAGATAAGATTCTCCCCTCATCCTTCCGAAGCTTATGATGTTGCTCCAAAGGTATAGAGCTGCTCTTCCCTTCCTCCATGCCAAATCGTTTTACGATTCGCTCTGCATATCCTTCCTGAGAAATGAGCACTCCGCTCTCCCGTCTCTGGACCTCGAGTCCAAGGAAATGATGAAGCTCCCCCAGATCCTTCATCTCAAACCTGATAGCAAGCTCAGCCCTGAGTCTTGCAACAGCTTCCTTCGAGTTCCCTGTGACAATCATGTCATCCACATACAGCAGCACAATCACCCGAAGCACCCCTTCCTTCTTGATGAACAAGCTAGAATCAGAGTCTGAAGCAACGAATCCACAGAATAAGAGATATTCTGCAATCTTCCCGTACCACGCCTGAGGCGCTTGCTTCAACCCGTACAGGGCCTTCTTCAATTTGCAAACATAGTCTGGATACTCCTTCGAGATGAAGCCTTGCGGTTGAATCATGAAGATATCTTTGTCAATCTCGCCGTATAAGAAAGCATTCTTCACGTCGAGTTGCCAAATCTCCCAACCACTCGAAGCCGCCAAGGCAATAACAAATCGAACCGAAGTCATCTTTGCCACTGGACTAAATGTTTCATCATAATCTTCTCCATACTGCTGTGAGAACCCACGAGCTACAAGGCGAGCCTTGTAACGCTCGATACTACCGTCAGCTTTTTTCTTCAGCTTGAAGACCCACTTGCAAGTGACAGGAGTAGTGCCCTTGGGCTTGGGCACAAGAGACCAGGTCTCATTCTTCTCGAGAGCTGTCATCTCTTCCTGCATAGCAATGTCCCACTCCTTCACACCTCTGGCCTTCTCAAAGCTCGACGGCTCCCTTTCATCTAAGGGACCAGCAAAGAAACAAGAAACAAAGTTCACCATGTTTCCTCCTGTGTATCGATCTGGTGGTTGAATAGTCTTCTTCGACCTCCTAAGAGGTTGCTCCTGACTAACCACCTCCTCAGCCGCTTCTTCTGTGCAAGCTTCTTTCCCAGATGAACATGGAGCATCGCTCCCCCTGCTTCCAGAACCTGAAGCCTCCATCTCAGAGGTTGACACACCTGGAGCTCCTGGTGAAACAGGCAACTCCACTTGAAGACTTCCTGCAGCTTTTCCTCCTTCATCAACCCTGCCCTCTGGTAGTTCAACTCCTGAACTCCCCTTGTAGGAAGTTACTTCATCGAACACCACATCCCGAGAAATAATTGACCTTCGTGTCTCAGGATCCATGCATCTCCATCCCTTCTTCCGCTCAACATACCCAACAAAGACTAGCTTCCTAGCTTTCGCATCAAGATTTGTTCGAAGAGCATCAGGAATATGCACATAGCAGGTTGATCCAAACACCCGAAGGTGAGCAACACTCGGCTTCTCCTTGAACATTAGTTCGTGAGGGGTCTTCATGTTGATAGGACTTAGAGGCAATCTGTTGATGACATAAGCTGCGCAAGACATTCCCTCCGCCCAGAAGGACTTTGGAATACTCTTGGCATGAAGCCAGCATTTGCAAGTTTCCGTCAGATGACGGATCTTCCTTTCGGCAATGCCATTCTGCTGTGGAGTATGGGCACAAGTGAGCTCTCTCCGAACGCCGTGTTTCCTGCAAAAACTTGAGAACTCACCAGAGGTGAACTCCCCACCATTGTCAGTTCTCAACTTCTTCACCCGCAGGCCTAAACGACCTTCCACCAGCTCCTTGAACTCCACAAACTTAGCAAAGGCTTCTGACTTCTCTTTCAAAAAATACACCCAGACATATCTGGTGTAATCGTCAATCAACACCAACATGTATCTGTTGCCTCCAAGGCTTGGGGTGGCAGTCGGTCCCATCAAATCACCGTGGATGCATTCCAACGGCACTTTGCACCTTGTTTGCGATTTGTCAAATGGAAGTCGATGAGACTTACCAAACTGACATCCTTCGCAGACATGACCGTCTCCATAGGAAGACAAGCTAGGCAAGCCATTGACAAGGCCCTTTACAGCCATAGCCTTTAATTTGTCCATGCCTACATGCCCCAACCTTTCATGCCAAATGGCCGCGCCATCATTTGTCCTCATCTTATCAACATAGGTACTTGTCGATAAAACGAACAAGTCCTTCACCCGCTTGCCGACATGAATAACTTCTCCCTTTATTTCCGGTTGAGTTTTGAGAAACTTCACTTCTGTAGGGCCAAACAGAACATGATAACCGGCATCGACCGCATTGGTCACAGAGAAGAGATTCTTCTTCATACCAGGCACGTGATAAACACTCCTCAACGTGAGTGGACCCTTATCACTGCTTAGAGAGACGACTCCTTCGTGCTCAACAGGATGAATAGAATTATCAGCCGTTATGATAGCATTGTTACCTGAGTAAGGTGCCAAAGAAGAGAACTTTGATCCATCCCCGGTGAGATGATGTCCACACCCTGAATCAACAATCCAGTCCTCTTCATAGTTGATGGAGGCCAAGGCCTTAACGGGCATCGCCGTTATATTAGACACAAAAGCTCCTCCCCATCCAACTTCACCAGACTCTGGCATCTCCTTCTCCACTGCATGTCCCGGCTGAAGATTCACCCGACAATCTTTCTTGAAGTGCCCGGTCTTGTTGCATCTAAAGCACCTTGGTCCCTCTCCTTTCTTCTTCCCATCAGACTTAGGAGCATAGCCCCTATCTTGCTGACCTGAAGTGGAGGGTCCATCATGACCCGGCTTCTTCTTCTCCCATTTCTTCTTCCTCTTCCCAGAGAACATCACATCACTTTCTCCCCCGGAGATAGAAACCCCCGCCATCTGTCTTGCTAAACTTTCTTGCGAAGCAAGAAGGTTCTCCAGCTCCAACAACGACGGTTGATTTGCCCAACCCTGAACTGAAGTCACAAAGGCAAGATACTCCTTCCGCAACCCGCGAATGATATGCCTCTTCAGTTTTGCCTCAGAGATTGGCTCATCAGGGTCCAAAGCAGAAATTTCTGCCGTGAGATTCTTCATCTTGAGGAAGAAGGTAGAAATAGAAAGATCGCCTTGAGAGGCTTTAGCCAACTCATTTTCAAGAAACTGTAGCCTCGCTACATTCTTCTTATTGAACAATCCATCCAAGGATGTCCAGATCTCCGCAGCAGATTTACATCCGATAATATGATCAAACAGCTCTGGTGAGATAGCCCTCTTGAGAGTGAACTCTGCCTTAGCATTCAACCTCCTCCAAAGCCTCACCTCTGCCATATTATCACCTGCTGGAAACACCTCCTGTGTGTCTTCTCCGCCGACTATCTCCCAAAGATCCTCGCCAATCAAATAACTCTCCATACATGACTTCCACTTTTTGAAGTTAGTCGATGTGAGGAGTTCAATACCAAGACCTCTTGCGAAACTGCCTTCCATAGCAATCAATGTGGTCCCTTCTTCACAAAGACGATGGCAACTCTAGTTGATCACTGCTTATCCACTCCAGGAACCTGCCTCTGATACCATGTTAAAATTTTTGATTGGACCGTTTAGGAGTAAGCAGGAGTTGTATCAATAAGAGTTATAGCCAAACAACCACAATGCCAAAACCAGCAACACAAGAAATCTTTATTAAAATAATACTGCTTTACAATGCGAGGCATACATGGCGAGACATGATTCATAAGAATCACGGAGACGAGAAGAACAAACACACCAAAAAAAACAGAAACCGGCGGTCTGCCAGAAAGAGACCGCACGGATTGCAACAAAGGTTCAGGCCGCCCGGATTCTTCTGCTGTACTCCCAGACCGCTTGCACAGTCAGATCGCAGAAACACCTTGAGACCGCACGAACAGGAGCAGACAAACTGCACTGCCAGACCGCAATCTCAGCCCGCACGAACTGAAGCTTATTGAACTGAACAAAGAACTGAAGATGTCGTCAGACCGAACTCTGATCGCCTAACCGCTGAAGGTCGCCTGATCGCTGAGCTAGCTGCGAACAGCACAAGAACAATAAACCAGTTCGCTGACAGACCGCAGACGAACTGTTTATTCGAGCCACCGGAAATCACCAAGGAAGGAGACCGAAACCTGCTGACCGCAAACCTGCGAACACAATAAACGGTTAACTCGCAACCAAGCCGCGCGAACTCAAACTTGAGACCGCAAGAATCTATCCGGGCTCTTGTTCTTACAGTTTTCGTTAAGAATGACGGGCCATGCACCCCTTTTTATAGGCGGGTGGACGGATGTCGTCACCGCACAAACCGGGATGCAGTCACCACCCATCAGCTCGCGAACGGTCTCCAAAACCAGACCGCGCGAACACAGCACTTGGACAAAATTCAGTCCAAGACCGAAGTCAGCAACAAGCCGTGCACAAACCGCACGGACACAGCGAACACACTTCCTGAGATCGGAAACTAGCCGACTTGAACCAAGTCGCCAGAATAGAAACCAAGCCGCCCGGTCTCATCGGTCAACCAAGAACAGACCGACTAGAACAAGACCAGAAACAACCCGCAACAGGTCGCCAGAACCAGCGACCTAAACCAAGAAGCAAGCTGGCCGATTGCACCAGATCGCCAGGAACAAACCGCCAGAGCACCAGCGCAGACCGCGCGGTCTCTGCGGTCTCCAGCCTTCAAACCGGCCGGACTCCAATCCACTTCACTTCAACAATTTCAACAGAATCTTCCCCTCATCTCGTTGAAGATGAACTCCAACCTCAAGTGGAGTAGAGCTGCTCTTCCCCCTTCCATCTGAACCTCTTCACGATCCGATCTGCATAGTCTTTCTGGGAAACGAGCATACCACTCTCTTTCCTCTCCACTTCGAGTCCAATGAAATGGTGGAGCTCACCCAAGTCCTTCATCTCAAATCTGATAGCTAGCTCAGCACGGAGTCTAGATACCTCCACTTCAGAATTTCCTATGGCGATCATGTCGTCAACATATAGCAACACCAAGACCTGAAGCTCCCCCCATCATCTTTACGAATAAGCTCGAATCAGAATCAGAAGCAAAATATCCACAGAACTTGAGGTATTCTACGATCTTCCCATACCATGCCCGAGGCTGATCCATGAAGATATCTTTATCAATCTTGCCATACAAGAAAGCATTCTTTACGTCGAGTTGCCAAAACTTCCAACCTTGGCAAGCTGCCAACGCGATTACCACCCGAACTGAAGTCATCTTGGCAACAGGGTTGAAGGTTTCTTCATAATCTTCCCCATACTTCTAAGAGAATCCTCGAGCTACAAGGCAAGCCTTGTACCGCTCAATGCTACCATCAGACTTCTTCTTCAGCTTAAAAACCCACTTGCAAGTCACTGAAGTAACTCCCTCAACCTTAGGCACCAAGTCCCAAGTCTCGTTCTTCCTGAGGGAAGCCATCTCTTCATCCATGGCTCCTTCCCACTCCTTGAATCTAACGACATTTTCAAAACAAGATGGCTCTCTCTCATCCAGGGGACCTGCGAAGAAACATGAGATGAAACTCACAAAATTTCGCCCTGTATACCGATCTGGTGGAATGATAGTCCTCTTGGACCTCCTCAGAGCTTTACTCTGAACCACCTCTTCAGCTACTTGTTCTGAACTAGCTCTCCTTTTAGGTAGACATGGAGCATCGATCCCCCTGCTTCCAGAACCTGAAGCACCTGACCCAGAGCTAAAAGCACCTGGATCACCTGGAGAAATAGGTAACGCCACCAGAACCTCCTTAGTAGATTCTTTAAGACCACCATCTGACCTACTCTCTTGTAACTCAACAGAAGAGCTACCTTGGTATGACGTCAGCTCGTAAAATACCACATCCCTTGAGACCACATATCACCGTGTCTCAGGATCCATGCATCTCCAGCCCTTCTTCCGGACATTATAACCGATGAGAACTAGCTTCCTTGCTTTCACATTTAGCTTCGTTCTGAGAGCATCAAGAACATGCACGTAGCAGGTAGATTTGAACACTCGAAAGTGTTCCACGCTTGGTTTCTCCTTGAACATCAACTCATGAGGTCTTCATGTTGATAGGACTGAGAGGCATTCGATTGATGACATCGGCCGCACAAGACATTCCCTCTGCCCAGAAGAACTTTAGAATACTTTTGGCATGAAGCCAGCATTTGCAGGTCTCTGTCAGATGACGGGTCTTCCGCTCTGCAGCTCCGTTTTGTTGTGGAGTGTGAGCACAAGAGAGATCTCTCTGGATGCCATACTTCCTGCAGAAGTTAAAGAACGCATTGGAAGTGAACTCCCTGTTAAAATTTTTAATAAGCGGAAAATGAGAACAAGGTCGTAGGAACACTCTCAACCATACTAAGCACCAGAAACCAGAAACAATGAAGGAACAAGAGAAATCTTGTATCAACTATCTTTTGTACATTTCGAAACATACATTGCAAGACATGATTTTTCAGTACACAATGATGAGGAGAGAAGAAAACCAACTACAAGAAGTTGGCGGTTTACAAAATGAACCCGCCAAACTGCCCGGTTAACAAAGGCTGTCTGCGCAAGCCGCCAAATTGCCAAACCGCAACTCAACACGCGGACTACCCGTTATTCCAATGCTTACTCTGTCTGCCCAAGCAAGGCCGCCTAACTGCAGTCACTTGGCCGCTCCTAACCGCGAACAAGCTGCTGAAGAACTGAACAGAAGTAAAAGACCGACAAAGGCAAACCGCCTAACTGCTGCGGTCTGAACTTTATTGAAAGCTAGAAACGAGTTGGAGAGAACCTGCCTTATCGCTAACCACGGCCTCCCGCTGCTACCCTCCACAGACTGCTACCGGCTTATCCGCTACTGTTTCCCCTGATCAAATCAGAACCACAAGCAAGCTGCACAACCTGCGAACACAGCAAAGGTAAGCCTTAAACCGCGCGAACAGAAAGTCTATCCACACCACAAACTCGCGAGCTCTCACTTACTGTTCACGTCTAGTATGGCGAGCCAAGGGGTTCCTATTTATAGTAGAGGTGAGGAGTGTGGTCATCGCCTACACGATAGGATAATCGCCCATATCATTAGCGGGTAGAAAACAACTCGCGCAGCTTACTGAGTAACCCTGCTAGCCCGCGAGTAAAGAACCTGGCCAGATCGCAACACCTAGAGGTAACCGCAGATGCTAACTTCCCGGTTAAAACCAGATAGCTAACCCCAGATGGTAGAAGAATCAGGGCCATCTTCCACTGGATAACCGCCAGTCTAATGCAGGAAGATAACCCGCGCGGTCTTCTTAACACACCGCCCGACCTCCGCAGTTTGCCAGACCGCCCAACCTCCACTTACACTTCAAAATATTCAACACTCTCCCTTGAAGTAGGAAGTGGAAGTCAACCCAAGCAATCCTCATAACCGAGTAAATGGTCCCTTCGCCAGTGGCTTCGTGAAGATGTCGGCGACATTGTCCTCGCTCCGCACATGCTCAACCATCAGAGATCCTTCCAGCACCTTCTCCCGAATAAAATGATGCTCGATCTCGATGTGCTTGGTCCGTGCATGACAGACTCGATTATTAACCAGTTTGAGGGCACTCTCATTGTCACTACGTAGCAGAGTAGGACCTCGAACCTCCTTATGGACGTCCTCCACCAATCTCCTAAGCTAAATGGCTTCCTGAGCTGCCAAGGCAGAAGCCTTGTATTCTGCTTCAGTGGTAAAGACGGACACTGAATCATGCATCTTGCTGCACCATGAAATAGCCGCCGATCCACATAAGAAAACAAAACCAGACGTCGACTTCCGATCATCTGAATCTCCCCCATAATCGGCATCCATGTATCCATGCGAACAAAAGCCCGTGTCTCTCCCATAGAGGAGACTCATGTCTAAGGTCGACTTCACATACTTCAGAATACTTCATGCCGCAACCAGATGAGGTTTACGTGGTTCCGCCATATACCGATTTACTCTTCCAACTGCATAGGCAATATCTGGTCTAGTAATCATCAAGTATATCAAACTTCCAATAAGAGCCCGGAACACTAATGGATCAGGAAGAATCCTCCCCTCATCCCGCCGAAGTTTTAGACCAACCTCTAGTGGAGTAGAGCTGCTCTTCCCATCCTTCATGCTGAATCGCATAACGATCCGCTCCGCATAATCTTTCTGAGAAACGAGCACACGGCTCTCTTTCCTCTCCACCTCGAGTCCAAGGAAATGGTGAAGCTCTCCTAGATCCTTCATCTCGAACCTGATAGCTAATTCATCTCGAAGCTTAGCTACCTCAGCCTCCGAGTTCCCCGTGATGATCATGTCATCAACGTACAACAACACCAAGACTTGTTGCTCCCCGACCTACTTTACGAACAGACTCGAGTCTGAATCTAAAGCAAAATATCTGGAGAACTGGAGGTATTCTGCGATCTTCCCATACTACGCCTGAGGCGCTTGCTTAAACCCATAAAGAGCCTTCTTGAGCTTGCAGACGTGTCCTGGAAGAGCTTCTGATACATATCCCGATGGCTTAACAATGAAGATATCCTTGTCAATCTCGCCATACAAGAAAGCATTCTTTACGTCAAGTTGCCAAATCTTCCACCCTTGGCAAGCTGTCAATGCAATCACCACTCGTTCCGAAGTCATCTTGGCTACCAGACTAAACGTCTATTCATAGTCTTCCGTACTATTAAGAGAACCCTCGAGATACAAGGCGAGCCTTGTATCGCTCAATACTCCCGCCAGCTTTCTTCTTCAGCTTGTAGACCCACTTACATGTCACAGGAGTAATACCATCCACCTTGGGAACAAGATCCCAAGTCTCATTCTTCTTGAGGGTAGCCATCTCCTCATTTATGGCATCTTCCCACTCCTTGACTCCAGTGGCGTCTTCAAAGCATGATGGATCTCACTCATCCAAGGGACCATCAAAGAAACACGATACGAAGCTCATCTGGTTTCCCCCTGTATACCGAGCTGGTGGAATAATAGTCCTATTGGACCTCCTCAGAGTTTTACTCTAATACACCTCTTCCACTGCAACTTCTGGACTAGCTCTTTTCCCGGGCACACTTGGAGCATCGATCCCCTGCTTCCTGAACCTGAAGCACCTAACCCTGAGCTAGAAACACCCGGAGCACCTAGAGAAACACGCAACTCCACCAGAACTTCCCTTGCAGCTTCTCCTGGTCCACTATCTACCCTGCTTTCTTGTAGCTCAACAAAAGAGCTACCCTAGTATGATATCAACTCATCAAATACCACATACCTTGAGACCACAGCTCTCCGTGTCTCTGGATCCATGCATCTCCAACCCTTCTTCTGGTCATCATAACCGACGAAGACTAGCTTCCTTGCTTTCGCATCTAGCTTCGTTTTGAGGGCATCAGGAACATGCACATAGAAGGTAGAACTGAACACACGAAGGTGTTCCACTGTAGGCTTTATCTTGAACATCAACCCATGTGGGTTCTTCATGTTGATGGACCTGAGAGCCATCTGATTGATGACATAAGCTGCACAAGACATTCCCTCTGCCCAGAAAGACTTTGGGATACTCTTGGCATGAAGCCAACATTTGCAGGTCTCCGTCAAATGACGGATCTTCCGCTCAGCAATGCCATTCTGTTGTGGAGTGTGAGCACAAGAAAGATCTCTATGGATGCAATGCTTCCTGCAGAAGTTAAGGAACACTTTGGAGGTAAACTCCCCTCCATTGTCAGTTCTGAACTTCTTGATCCGCAAGTTGAGCAGACCCTCCACTAGCTACTTGAACTCCACAAACCTCGCGAATGCTTCCGACTTATACTTCAGAAAATATACCCAAGTATATCTAGTGAAGTCATCAATCAAAACCACCATATACCTGCAGCCTCCAAGACTGACAGTTGCGGTAGGTCCAAACAGATCGCCATGAATACACTCAAATGGTGCTTTACATCTTCTTTGTGATTTGTCAAATGGAAGACATTGAGCCTTACCATATTGACAACCTGCACAAACATGATCTTCGCCGAAGGATGACAAACTAGGGAAACCTCTCACAAGGCCTCTCCCTGCCATAGCTTTCAACTTGTCCATCCCAACATGTTCGAGTCTTTCATGTCAGATAGCAGCGCTATCATTAGTCCTCATCTTATCAACATAAGAACTTGTAGACAACACAAACAAGTCATTCACCTTTCTGCCAACATGAGTGACTTTAGCCTCCACCGCTGACATGTTTTTAAGAAACTTCACTTCTGTTGGACCAAACAGAACGTGATAGCCAGCATCCACAACATTGGTCACCGAGAAGAGGTTTTTCTTCATCCCCCAGAACATGATAAACACTCTTCAACGTAAGAGTACCTCTATCATCGTTCAAAGAAACTACACCCTCCTTATCTAGTGTATGTATAGAATCATCGGCCGTAATGATAACATCATTACCTGTATATGCCTGCAAAGAAGAGAACTTCGACTCGTCTCTGGTTAGGTGATGACCACAACCCGAGTCCACTATCCAATCATCTTGATAGTTGATGGAAGCCACAGCCCGAACACACGTGCCTGTCATGAAAGCTCCATCACCCCATCTATCATCTGCATTGGAACCAACCTCCTCCTTTCCTGCAATATGTAAGACCCCATTTTTTTTCAAAACCCAGGTCTTATGCCCAGAACCGCCGCTTTGCGGTGACACCCTCGCTCGGGAAGGTTGCCACTACAAAATGCTGATTCTGGCGGTCATATCGATCACAATAGAAGAATGAATACAATTGATCAATTAGAAGTCAAGTCCACGTCACATGAATGTAATATCTCAAAATAGAAGAGGTCCATATGGAATAACTGAATAAAAGGTACGGTAATAATAAAAGTCTCTTACCCTGTACATCAATTCCTCACTACAATTTCACTCGCGGAAGCATAAACTGCTAAAGCTAAAAGAAACTCACGGATCCTGTCATCGGTTCCCCCGTGCTAGATTGTCCCGCCTCCATCTGCACCGGCCCCTGGTGCTGCAGCGTCTCCTCAGTCCCCTAAAATCATTAGGTCCACCGACCGTTAGTCAAAAAGACTAATCCAATCCCACACCCCTCCCCTGGTGACTCCTAGGCACCGTGTGGGAAGGATGAAGCGGAGGACATCAAGGGGTATAATCAAAAGCAGGTGATAATGAATCTAACAACGGGAGGGTCTATTGGTAAGTAATATATAGTACAATGAGTAAAGCAGTAGGAAGTAAAACAATAACAAGTAAGCAGTAGTAAAGAAAGGCACTAAGGAAAACAGTATTAAGAAAGTAAGTAACCTTAATTTATAGGAATGCCCACACAAACCTATATACCAAAGGGTCGTTTAACAGGGCCTATCGTATAAAAAGTCCCAAAAACATTTTATACGATAGGGGTAGGGGTTGAAATGCAATGCTTATGATATGTCATGCAAGGTATGCAGTTTAATGTTATGTTCATACAAGTGCAACTCACAGACTTGGCATCCTGCCTCAGCCCATCCCTGATGCAGTCTCGGATGTCATATATGGTACTCATCGCCGCCAGGTACTCCGCATAAAGTTTCGGATAATCCTCGGATACTAAGGAGATCTGCATGTCCTCGAACATCCGTACTAGCTCCATAGCCATCAACTGGGCCTCTGCTCCCGATGTGGTAGCTCTCCTATTCAGTTCGTCTGCCACCACATTCACCTTCCCCAGGTGGTAATGCATGGTTTACTGGTAGTTGGATAAGAACTCCACCCAGCATCTCTGTCAAATGTCCAGCTCCTTCTGCGTATCTACATACTTCAGATTCTTGTGATCTGAAAATATGTCGCAGTGGATGCCATAGAGGTAGTGCCGCCAAATCTTTAGAGCAAAAACAACCGCTCCCATCTCCAAGTCGTGCACCGGGTAATTCCGCTCATGGTTCTTCAACTTGCGGGAAGCGTATGCTATCTGTTGGAACACGGTCTTCCGCATCTCCTAGGTTTGAGAATAACAAATCCTATGTGTGTATTTAATCTTGTGTGATCTAAGTGTGCAGGATACCAGGTCAAAATGACTCAAGGTTTACATATGGTGGTTGCCCCCGAAATTGAGCCATCAACTCCATACTGATCACTAGCGCAGGCGATAGTGGATAGCGTCGGCGCTAGCTCAATGCACAGAAGGCATGCTGGAATTGTTGCCTCGGATTGAAGATTCTGCCGCGCAAAAAGTCTCCTAATATGAGATAGCGCAGGCGATAGTGGATAGCGCCGGCGCTAGCTCGTTGCACAGAAGGCATGGTGGAATTATTGCCTCGGATTGAAGATTCTGCCGCGCAAAAAGTCTCCTAATATGAGATAGCGCCGGCGGTAGTGGCTAGCGCAGGCGCTAGCGCTAGTCTATAAAAAGGACCCAAGTCCTCTCGTTTCAGAGAGACATCAGAGAGATATATTGAGTGCCAGAATTCTAGAGGCTATCTTGGCCGAAAGTTGATGTGCTAGCGAAGCTCTGCAAAACTTCTGAAGGAGAATCTCGTCACGCCGGATCAGATCGAAGTCCGCTTCTACAACGCTTATTCAACGGCGGATCTTCGTCTCCAACTTCAGAAGTCCATCTTGAGGGAGTTCTTATTTCTTTATTGTTATTTCATATTCCTCTTTGTAAACGATTAGTGAAATCGCCTCGTGTTGGCGACTAGGTCTGGGTAGGACTTAGGGGGAAAATCGCCTCGTGTTGGCGACTAGATCTAGGCTAGGTCTAGGGGGCTCGAGGCCACATCCGGGGAGGGATTGGCTAGAGCGGCTTGAGGCCGAATCCGTGGCGGAAAAGGCTAGGGCCACCGGTTCGTGGGGAAGCGAGTCGGGATAGAAAACCAAAAGGTTTCTTTTCAATTTAGCTTTGATTTCTAGCTTTCATAAGAGATCAAATTTTGTAATCATGTTTCTCAAGTTAATAAAATCATGTCTCTATTTTTACTTTATTTGATTAGTCTTGATCTTCTTTATTATCATATTCAAAGCTTTTTCTAAAAAATTCAAAGTAGTTATAAAATCTTTAAAACCCTTATTCACCCCCCCCCCCCTCTAAGGGCGCCTACCGATCCAACAAGTGGTATCAGAGCTAGGTTATTCCAAATCGGCTTAACAACCGGGAATAATGGCGTCTCATGATCTCGCTTCTACTAGTGTGGTAAATTTTTATGAAGAAGAAAAATCTCCTAAACCACCTTTATTCGAAGGGAAAAATTATAAAGGGTGGAAATTATTAATGGAAAAATTTATTAAAACTTTAGACATCGAAGTATGGAACTTAGCAATTATAAGGCGTGCAGATGAATCGAATAACAAAGAACGTCGGCTAAATGCCAAAGCCAAACACTATTTATTTTGTGCACTATCTAATGAAATCTTCAAATTCATATATTGCTTTTCTAATGCATACAAAATATGGCGCTTTCTTGAAGAAATGTATGATCTTCCTCTCGCAGGTGTGGAACAAACATAGGAGGAAAAGAACGTACAAGCATCCATAATCATCCAAGAAGATCTCTCTCGGAGCGAAGCCATGGAGAATATTGAAATAGAAAAGGAGAACAATACACCAAGGGAAAGGGAAGATATAGATCCATCTATAATGGAGGAAGAACTAAAAGATGACGAAGGAATTTCATGTTCACAATCTGCCTCCTCCAATAGCGCTGTAAGGAAGACTAAATCTTCTTCTTGTGTGATAACTTCCATTTCTAGTTTCAATATACTAAAAACTGCTAAACGTAAGATTAAGAAATTGAAAATCACTATTAAAATTTTACATTTAGAAAATAAGCGATTAAAAGCTAATGTTAATTTAGAATCAAATTGTGATGTGTTTTCACCATCTTGTCCTTTACTTGAAAACACAAAACCTTGTTTTGATTGTGATATTATTAAGGAAAGACTTAAGGAACTTGAAAAAGAAATTATTTTTATAGGAGAACAAAATGAAAAATTATGTTTAGAAAATTCAATTTTAAAAAGTAATTGTGCTAAGTGTAAGGACTATGAAATTGAAATAAAAGAGATGGATGAAACATTTGATGAGTATAGGGATAAATATGAAAAACATATTGACTCAATTGTTACCACTCTTAAAAATAGCACAATAAATTATAATAAAGCTAGACATAATTTAAAAATCAAGAATGATGAACTAAAATCAAAAATCAACTTGCTTAAGGAAACCATTAAGAAAAACGCTCAAAACATTCATTCACAATCTCAAGGTATATCTAAAAGTAAGTTGAATATAATTTCTCAAAATTTTGATAAATCCAACAAAGGAAATAAAGAATATCAAATGCCTGAAAATAAAATTCCAAATCATTATCATTTACAAAATAACCACTCTCCCAACATAAATTTAAAGATAAACAAATTTCCTATAAAGAATGATTTGCAAAATTGTCATGGAAATTTGATAAATAAGAATAATATTAAACCAATGTTTGAATGGCGGCCAAAAGTTAAAGATGAAACACAAACTCAAATCAAAAGGGCCCATTCAATCATATCTCCCCAAAAGAAAACACGATGTATTTGGGTACCCAAAGGAACCGTCACTCCCGGTCCTCTTTGGATACCTAAATCTCTTATTCATTAGTATCCCATCATTTTCATGAAGTAGAAATCAATTAAAATGAAATACACAAATTTCTACTTCATGATGTGCTTTAATGTCTTTTCTATTTTTTTCTTTTTGTTTTTCTTTTGAACTATCATGTCATGGTCATCCTATACAATTTTTGAAAATATGATCTTATCTCTTAAAAGCTCAATAACCATATTTTATTTTGAATAAGATATTTCAATAACCATATTTTATTTTGTTTTTCTTGTAAAAGCTCAATAACCATATTTTATTTTTGAAAATATGATCTTTTTGTTTATAAAATCAAATTGATCAAAATTCCAAATCATATTTTATTTTGATGACCTATCTTTTATTATTATATTCAATACTTCTAAATATCTTATATTATCCATATGAATCAAACTATAAATTTGCTATAAGATATTTCAAATTAAATCAGGTTATTTGGCTATTAAGATTCTTAGCCTTCACCCACAAGTAGTTTAGTGAAATAACTTGATCTAAAAGAAAATTCAAGATTTAAATAAAAGCTAATCTTTCAATATGGGTGTCATTGTTCACAACAAAAATTATATTGTGTTCTCTCCTTGATATCAAACATGATCTAAATCATCACTATTGTTCACCTATCAAAAAATCACATATAAATATTCAAAATTCTTAATTAAAGGAAAATAACTAAAATGTATTGAAAGAAGTTATCTTCATAATGAATATTGAATTCACAAACACCACCATGATCTAGTGATATCCTTTGCTAAACATCTCTAAAATCATAATTCATATCAAGAATCATCTATAAACAACTATCACAAATTATATGATAACAATTGACATTATAATGGTTGGTGTTATAGTGTATTATGTGTGTATTGTAATATATATTTCTAGTTTAGACCTTTGAATCATTTTGATATCAAATCAAATAGAATTATCACTCCATTCTAGGTCTCTAAGTTGAAACACAATCAAACTTTGGCATAACATTATTCTCAAAATTATCATTTTAACCTAAAGAATATTTATATCTATGTTAGGGGATATCCATGTTACTATTTGCATGAACATTACTCCTTGTTCACCGAAACCATGCATATTTGATTTGTTCAAACATGATATCTTGGTTTTTCATTTCCTATAAGCACAAGTCTTTAGAAAAGTCAAAATGAAAACATAACTAAATATATCTCGTGCAATGATTATTTTGTCAAGTCATATAAGAAAACGTTATCATTTCATGCAATTTGGACCATCCAAAACATCTCCTAAAAATCTGCAACTTCAGCATGGAACTACTAATGGGACACCTAATCCAGTTCAAGCATCAAAATTTTCAAAACCCTAAAAAATCACTTACTGTTTCCCGCGCTAGCGCTAGCGCCGGCGCTAGCGTCGAGGTTCATTTTTCTGTATTTTTTAAATTTCTAAAAATCCCTTAAAATATATAAATCTATATTTTCTACTTAGTTTTGCACTTCTGTGTATCTTTATTTTTTGAAAAATCAAATACAAAAATACAAAAACCAAATTACAAAAAAATATGTTTTGTTTTTTTCGCTTGTGTTGTTTCCTTTGTTTACAGTTCATCTTTATGCAAAAATCAAATATAAAAATTACAAAAGCAAAAATTACACAAATATGCTTTTTTATTCTTTTGAACTTGACTTTTTACTTGTATCTTGCGAAAGGGTGATTTGGGCTATCATCCCATCATATCACCTAGTACCGGGCGAACCTCTCACAAGGTAGTCCTTGGGAAGTCCAAGATCAATTTTTTATGAGTTCAAACTTTAAGTATAAATTATTCTTCAAAAATATCAAAAATATTGTATGGACTTCATTGAAAATCAAGCATGATATAATCTATTATTTGGAACTTCTATAATGTTGCAATTTATCTTTTCAAACTACTTTGAACATTGCTTTCATCATGCTTTGATACATCTATTAATATGTGCATCAATTATATTGTAAAAGTTGTGTAGAACTATGCGTAGCATGCCTCTAAGTATGAGTAAATGTTTTATGTTTGATAATGATCTTTATTCACTCACTTATTTTTGGCATTGTCTACATTTGTGTTTAAATCTAAGAATGCTTGTGTATGTGTTGTATTAGTACAATGAATTAAAATTGTACAAGTATCTTACCTACACTCCTTTATTTGCACTGTTAAAAATTAACAAAAGTGGTTATCTTTCTCATAAATTATATTGGTTTGCAAAACAAGTGTATTCGGAGAACTTTGCACAAAACAAAAATCATGAAATAATTTGACAAAGTTAACTCCACCAAGCACTACTTGAACCTCCTGATAAGTCTTAATAAGCGTTGTGAGGTTGAGCACCTTGGAAAGAATAGTAAAGTATCTTGTGCAAACCATTACTTTCTTTCAAAATAAAAACCACTTATTCTTAAGTACACCGTATCACAATAAAAAATCAATATTGAAGAATAAAATTATGTGATCCCCCAAGCACTAGTTTGCACCCTGATAAGTCTTAATGAGCATTGTGTGTGCAAAGCACCTTGGTAGTTGTACATTTTTTTGTGTGCATTAAAGTGTGTGGAAGTAATCTTATTTGTGTTTTATTGTGCTTTTACTTTACATATTACTTGCATTTTTTATTAAAACATGAGTTTACTCTACTCAAAAATTCACTTATGTGCACATCATTATCTTACATAACACTTCTTCTCATGAGTATTGGATCCTAACGTTAATTCGATGCTACTCTTTATTTACGAAATGCACTAGATAACCTAGCATGCTTTCTACAATGTTTGGTTTGTTTTGAAATTGTGAATTGAAATAACATTGTAGTAATATCTTTGTGATAACATTATTTCATGCTTGGTTATTTTTGTCAACCACAAAAGATTTTCATTGAAACATGATTTACATAAACATCTTCTTTTTGAAATTACACTTATATATCTTTGTATGGATTATCCTTGATTACAATAAGATGTTTTTTGTATTCCTATAAGACTTTCGCATCATAACCATATAATTGTTTTACCTTGCACTTTCATGCTTATTTAAAATCTTTCATCTTGTGTGCACCATCACTTGAATCTTCAAATTCCTTTCTTGCAACAAGTGGTAGACTTGCTTGGTAAACTTTATATTGGTTGATTTTTTTTTTGCCTATAACTCTGATCTATTTCTATTCTAAACAAGTAAAATATTACTTATAAAAACATCCTCTTATTATTGAATTTCAAATCAAATTTTACCTCTTACTTCTAATTGCCAAAAGGATGTTATTTCTCTATTCAAAAATGTTTCAACTCTTATCTTTATAAAGTTCATTTTGAAACTCAAAAACATCTCCTTTTTGAACTTAAACTCTTATTTAGTATTATGATGTTTCTTTTTTCTTCTGAAATGCTCAAAACTCTGATTCATTCATGAATTTCAATATAGCTAAGATTATTTTTAAAAAAAAAATCCTTATGATATGAAATTTCCCATTAAGATTTAAAATGCTTAATGTTTCCAATAATTATTATCCATGACTTCATTTCTCACCATAGCGGGGGCGTAAGGTTGTAGACATTAGATAACCTTATCTCTAGTCATGTCTTATCCTTAACCGGGGAGGGTTCCAGTGGGGCCTTGCGAGGCACTGGGGGGAAAGAGTGCTAGGTTAAGTTTTTGTCTAGTGTTTGCATATGGGATTAACACCCCAACCTACGGCATGTTTGCAGCTCCTCATGCCCATCCGTCACTTAGTACGGGGCTAGGGTGCTGACATATTGTCTGGGTAGATTGGTTACTTGGAAATCATGATTTTTTTTAGGCTTAAATCTCTTATTTAAAGGGAAAATCATTATTTTTTGCTAAACTCTGATTTATAAAAGGGGGAGAACTACAAACAAAAGGGATAAAATAAATCATAACTCTGATCATTTTCAATGAAAGACAAGTCTAAAACTCCTTATCATTTACTTAAAAAGCTCGATCATGCCTTCTCTTTTATTTACACATTTTTTAGTAGTGTCTCCCTACCCGCTTTTGCTAATAACAAAGGGGGAGAACTAACATGATAAAATGCAAAAGGGGGAGAACTAACATGATAACATATCTAACATGCTTAATTCAGTTAAGAACATATTAGGAGAGCATTCACTTAGGGGGAGCATGTATTTAGGGGGAGCAATACTAAAATGCTATAATCATTATTTATCCTAAGTCATCCTTTTCACACACACACAAATATGTTTCTTCATGCTTATTTAGATTAATGCTCTGATTTATCATTAATGGATTTGTTATTATCAAAAGGGGGAGTTTGTTGGAACACGGTCTTCCGCATCTCCTAGGTTTGAGAATAACAAATCCTATGTGTGTATTTAATCTTGTGTGATCTAAGTGTGCAGGATACCAGGTCAAAATGACTCAAGGTTTACATATGGTGGTTGCCCCCGAAATTGAGCCATCAACTCCATACTGATCACTAGCGCAGGCGATAGTGGATAGCGCCGGCGCTAGCTCGATGCACAGAAGGCATGCTGGAATTGTTGCCTCGGATTGAAGATTCTGCCGCGCAAAAAGTCTCCTAATATGAGATAGCGCAGACGATAGTGGATAGCGCCGGCGCTAGCTCGATGCACAGAAGGCGTGGTGGAATTGTTGCCTCGGATTGAAGATTCTGCCGCGCAAAAAGTATCCTAATATGAGATAGCGCCGGCGGTAGTGGCTAGCGCAGGCGCTAGCGCTAGTCTATAAAAAGGACCCAAGTCCTCTCGTTTCAGAGAGACATCAGAGAGATATATTGAGTGCCAGAATTCTATAGGCTATCTTGGTCGAAAGTTGATGTGCTAGCGAATCTCTACAAAACTTCTGAAGGAGAATCTCGTCACGCCGGATCAGATCGAAGTCCGCTTCTACAACGCTTATTCAACGGCGGATCTTCGTCTCCAACTTCAGAAGTCCATCTTGAGGGAGTTCTTATTTCTTTATTGTTATTTCATATTCCTCTTTGTAAACGATTGTGAAATCGCCTCATGTTGGCGACTAGGTCTGGGTAGGACTTAGGGGGAAAATCGCCTCGTGTTGGCGACTAGATCTAGGCTAGGTCTAGGGGGGCTCGAGGCCACATCCGGGGAGGGATTGGCTAGAGAGGCTTGAGGCCGAATCCGGGGAGGATAAGGCTAGGGCCACCGGTTCGTGGGGAAGCGAGTCGGGATATAAAACCAAAAGGTTTCTTTTCTATTTAGCTTTGATTTCTAGCTTTCATAAGAGATCAAATTTTGTGATCATGTTTCTCAAGTTAATAAAATCATGTCTCTATTTTTACTTTATTTGATTAGTCTTGATCTTCTTTATTATCATATTCAAAGCTTTTTCTAAAATATTCAAAATAATTATAAAATCTTTAAAACCCTTATTCACCCCCCCCCCCCCCTCTAAGGGCGCCTACCGATCCAACACTATCACGTGCCCGCTCTGCATCAGAACGGCACCCATCCCCTAGTATGACGCATCTGTGTACACCTGGTATCCTTCCTTTCCCGATGGAAGGGCAAGGATGGGGGCCATCATAAGCTGACCCTTTAGTTCCTGGAAGGCTTCCTCGCACTGCGGCGTCCAAACGAATGCAGTATCCTTCTTCATCAGGGATGTGAGCAGGAGGGCTATCTGGGAAAACCCCTGTACGAACTTCCAGTAATAACCGGCAAATCCCAAGAAGCTCCGCACGTCGGTGGCCATCTTCAGCGGTGTCCAATCCCGTACTGCCTGGATGTTCGCTGGATCCACTGCTAGACCAGCTCCACTGATAATGTGGCCCAGGAAGGCCACCTCCTTTAGCCAAAATTGACACTTGCTGAACTTCGTATACAAGCGGTGCTCCCGAAGCTTCTCCAATGTTAGTGCCAAATGACGTGCATGTTCCTCCTCCATCCTCGAATAGATGAGGATGTCGTCGATGAACACGATGACAAAGATGTCGAGATATGGATCGAACACCCGGTTCATCTGGCTCATAAATGCTGATGGTGCATTCGTGAGTCCGAATGGCATCACAGTGAACTCATATAGTCCGTATCGGCTGCTGAAAGCCATCTTCGGGATGTCCTCCTCCTGAATACGCAGCTGATAATACCCTGACCTCAAATCCAGCTTCAAGAAGCAGTGGGCTCCCTCCAGCTGGTCAAATAGCACGTCTATCCTCGGCAAAGGGTACGTGTTCCGCACTGTCAGCCTTGTTCAGGGCTCTATAATCAATGCAGAGTCCGAGCGAACCATCCTTCTTCTTCCCGAATAAAACAGGAGCTCCCCAAGGCGAGGAACTCGGTCTGACGAACCCAGCTTCCACCAGCTCCTGCAGCTGGCTCTGAAACTCTGCTAGATCCTTCGGGGCCATCCGATAAGGAGCTCTAGATGCCGGCTTAGCCCCCGACACCAATTGGATCTGAAAAACCTTCTCACGGTGCGGTGGCAGACCCGACAACTTCTCCGGGAATATGTCGGCAAAATCCCATACTACCGGGATGCTGGCCATAGAATCCTTCTCCTCAATCGCCTCGAACAGCACTTGGTATACCTCATCTCTCTGTAGGTAGGACTTGACGTCTTGAATAGATGATAATAAGAGACGAGAGGGGGTATAATACCTTCGACTACTACTTCTGTGTCCTCGTGCTTCAGAACAATAATTCCTACCGGGCGGTCAATCCTTGCCTGTTCCCGTGTAACCAGCTCATGCCCAGGATTAGGTCGAAGTCTTTCATCTTCAAGAGCGTCATCGGCGCTTCAAACAGCTTCCCTCCAATCTCTACATTCATGTTGCACTTTGCGTTCGTTACTATCTCTGATCCGTCCGGGAACCGCACCCTCCTGTGAATGCCCTCGAAGTGCTGGACTTGGTCTAGATCGTCAACAAATTCTTCTGAGATGAATGAGTGCGAGGCACCTGTATCAAATAAAGTGTATGCGGGCTTGCTGCAGGCGAGTACTATACCTGGGTGGTTTTGTTTGTTTGGTTCAATGCTAAGGTAAAACTAAAGTTTACTAAGTACTAATGAACATAAAACAAAAGACATTAAAAGTACCTGTAATGAGCCTTGCGGGGTCCCAGGGCTGAGCTAGGTCCAGGGCATACATCTGGTCCCTGTTCTGTCTCCGGTCTCCGCCCTGAAATCCACGGCCTCGACCACGTCCTCGGCCCTCAAAATGCTGAGCCGGTGGGGCAGCCTGTAGTGCTGGTGGTACATTCCTCTGTGGGTAGTTCCTCCGGATATGGCCTGGCTGATGGCAGTGGTAGCACTTCTGTGGGGGAGGTGGCCCACCTCCTCCAATTCTTGGCATGTCCCACATGTGTAAAGGCTGAGGAGCCAACACTGTCAGCTCCCTCTGCTCCTGCCTATCCTCCTGGCGGGGTCGGTCCTCCGCTCTTCTCTCGCCAATGTAACGAACCTTCTGCTGGTCTCTCCTGACACTCCTTCCCCGGTCCTCTGTCGGCCTCTTCCTACCTTAAACAAGGTATTGGTCGACTTTCAGCTTCTTGGCCATCTCCAAGATCTTGGCCATGCTACCGTCGGAGACAAAGAGGAGGGCCTGCCTCAGCTCATCATGGAGACCCTTGTAGAATCTCTTTGCCTAGCCTGCATCATCCAGCTGATAGGAATCCACAAACCGGGCTAGGTGTGTGAATTCTCGGTGATACTCCACCACTGTCCTGCTACCCTGCCTCAACTGCAGGAACCTATCTTCCAGCTCATCCCTTGCTGACTGTGGTACGTAGTGCTCCAGTAGCGCCATCTTGAACTCATCCCATGAGATGTCAGCCGCCTCCAGTCCAACATAAGTGGTGTCTAGTAGTGACTTCCACCACCTCTTTGCATGAGATTCCAGGCACGAAACCACTAGTGGTACTGCCATGTCCATCGGGCACTGTATCCCTGCCAGCATCTCATACATAATGTCCACCCACTCCTCAGCCCAAACCACTGTCTCTGTCCCAAGGTACGATGGAGGGGAAAGTCCTCGGAAGGCACTTATCCAGATGGCCCCAGGGTTTGGTTGAGGATCCGGTACCTGTTGTGCTCTGAATGCCTCCAGTATGGCAGTCAGTGTCTGCCCCATCTCCGTTTGCTGGAACGGAGTAGGAGTCGGTGGTGGTGGGACGAAGTTTGGAGTCGGAGGCACTCCATGCTGTGGTGTAGGGTTTTTCACAGGCTACAAAAGAAAATTATCACTCGTAAGAGGGTTTGCCTAAGAAATTAAGTTAAAGGTGGACTTTTCATATGATTCCCCATATGGGCACACCATTGCTTCTACTGCTTAGTTTGTCCTCAAACTAAACTCGTGCGGGGTGACCCAGGGTTTGTGGACTTCTTTTATTTGGATCAAGGTTTGCTCTGATACCAGTTTATAAGACCCCTTTTTTTCTTTCAAAACCCGGGTCTTATGCCCAGAACCACCGCTTTGCGATGACACCCTCGCTCGGGAAGGTCGCCACTACAAAACGCCGATCCTGCCGGCCATATCGATCACAATAGAAGAAAGAATACAATTGATTAAGTAGAAATCAAGTTCACATCACATGAATGTAAAATCTCTAAATAGAAGAGGTCCACATGGAATAACTGAAAAAAGGTACGGTAATAATAAAGGGCTCATGCCCTGTACATCAATTCCTCACTACAATTTCACTCGTGGAAGCATAAACTACTAAAGCTAAAAGACACTCACGGATCCTGTCATCGGTGCCCCCATGCTAGATTGTCCCGCCTCCATCTGCGGCGGCCCCTGGTGCTGCAGCGTCTCCTTGGTCCCCTAAAATGATAAGGTCCACCGACCGTTAGTCAAAAAGACTAAGCCAATCCCTCACCACTCCCCCGGTGACTCCTAGGCACCGTGCAGGAAGGATGAAGCGGAGGACATCAAGGGGTATAATCAAAATAGGTGACAGTGAATCTAACTACGGGAGGATCTATTGGTAAGCAATATATAGTACAATGAGTAAAGCAGTAGGAAGTAAAACAATAGCAAGTAAGCAGTAGTAAAGAAAGGCACTATGGAAAACAGTAATAAGAAAGTAAGTAACCTTAATTTATAGTAATGCCCACACAAACCAATAGACCAAGGGGTCGTTTAGCAGAGCCTATCATATAAAAAGTCTCATAACCAATTTATACGATAGGTGTAGGGGTTGAAATGAAATGCTTATGCTATGTCATACAAGGTATGCAGTTTAATGTTATGTTCATACAAGTGCAATTCACACACTTCGACTCTATGCGCACAGACCTTTAGTTCCCCCTTTTTGGAGCTAGCAAAACTCCCAGGATACTTCCGTAGTGGCAAACGGAAGCGGTGGGGTGGGCCTCGCCCACCTCTAGGTTGGTATCTGCACTACCCCACCTAGACCTATCGTACGCCTCAACGCTAAGAACACAACATCGGAGCTCCTGCGTACTCTTACTGGTTAGTCCACCAGACTTTTCTTTGGTAAAGTGTTAACCACACTTACCGAGCCAAAGTATTGACGTCGGTGCGACGACCGTCGGCACTAATGACCCACCACCTTATGCACTTACAATATGTCCTACTATATCCCGAGTCATAAGCTCCTCAGGCTAAACTGCCCATCATCATAACCTTCCGAGCCAACGGCTCGCCGGACTAACTCGTCAGTACCAACAAGCATTACTGAGTCACAAGCTCACCGGACTAGCTAGTCCACAGTTACAACCACCGAGCCTACCGCTCATAAAACCAAACAAACTAACCTCCCGTAACCACGAGGTGTGGGTGTGTGCATTATTAAGTTAATCTTGCACCGCCATTTATTCCTACATTTTAGGGATAACTATGGACTCCCCGAGGACTACCATGAGAGGGGCTCACTACGGTCCTAGGAGCTACAATGGGATGACACCCCAAAGCTCCCTTTCCAAGGTACGTAGTATTACTAGTGACTACCCACAACTACACCCTCCTTAACATTACACTTGGAATGCCCTACGTATTTTATGACCTTCTAAAGGGAAAGACGATCTTTCGCCGGTCCCGGACACAACCTTACCCCTTAGCTCATCGGGTACACCCAACTTATAGACCTCTAATGGTGACCATACATCTTCTCTACTAGACTAGGTACACCATCTACTTTCCATTCCCACCTAATGATCCATAATTTACTCAAGTTTTACAGTTTTACTATACGCAGACAAAGTGAGTTATATGAGTTGCATAAGGGGAGGGACCCCAAATATTTATCAAACTGACTCAAGATTATTACTGGGTGTCTATCATGATATTCTAAGTTTAAATCCAGAGGATTATATTTTCCTTACTTAATTGGCATTCATTATAATTTTCCTCAACATTGACCGAGTATGAAATTGAACATGAGGTATAAAATCCTCTTATGATATGTCCTCCACAAAATTATGGAAAATCTATGAAGTCCAAATAACAGTAAATACATAATATCAAAATTTTGCAGAAAGGGGTTGGCCTCTAATTATAATATTGCACAATTATCCCAAATTAGAATTTAAATAAGGAACCACCAAAAATACTTGTCTAAAAATCATGGGAAAATTACCAGACCTTCATATTAATCAAAAAAGTCTACTGGCCAAATTTCAAAATATATCAAGACTAATTAATTACATTAATAAACATTCCAAGTAAACACATACTAGGGAAAATTGTGAAGGAACATACTGATAAATAATTCCAAAAAATATACAAAAATCCAGAGAGCTCTATAATGCCCTAAATTGTCCTAACACCAAGTTTCATAATTTTCCAGAGGATACTTGGCCCTCATTTAGTTAACATATTCTTAAGGCCAAATAGATGACTTGTGAATGAAGTGCTAAATAAATTAATTAAATAATTACACAAAAATTACCAGAGACCTATTACATGATTATGAGGGTACCACCAAACTTTCATCACCATCCAAGATTATTTGAGCATGTAAATTTCTCTTATAAGGAGGTTCCCAAAAATGGTTATAACCCAAATCGGAGGGAATAATTGGTCCTAAATTTCTCTTAAATTTCCTAGGGAATATTTACACCCCATGAACTTATCTACCAAGTTTCATGACCATCCATGGACATATGCCCCTATGTCCTTCACAAGGCTTAAAGTGCAACCCTAAGGTTAAAACTAGGGTCCTAGGGCATATCCTCCCCCACATCACCCCAATTTACTCATGGTGGTTTATTATGTGATCCTAAACCAGTGGCTAAAGTTTCACACCACTTTGATGAGATTTGACCACCTAATTCCATCATGTGCACTTTTGACCTAGTTTGGCCTAGTTTGACCAAACTTGGGTTAACTAATTACCCAACCAAATCAGTCCCAATTGGGCTGAAATTTTTACCAGGGTCATATAATAACCCTAAAAAGTACCCACAAAAATTTGGAGGGGATTGGAGGTCATTAGATTCTATATTTAAATAATTTATGAATTATTAAATTATTACAAAAACCATAGAAAAATGTTTTCTAAAAATTTCCATCTTTGGATATGTTAAGGGGGTATCTACACATAGCATATGTTTCAATTTTCAGCTCAATATCATTTCCCTATCAAAAGTTATTCAAGAAATGGTGGTTGTCCCACCCTAGGGACAAGCCCCACCAAAATGGCCCTACAGGGAGCTACCGTACTCCTTTTGGGCTGAAATAAATTTTAAAATTAAGTTCACACTAAGGTCAACAAATTTTATGTTGGCCACTTTTCATCAGAGGGGCTCTAGTATTTTTAATAATTAAAACAAAACTCTGCAAAATAGTGTGACAAAAATACAAATAATAACATAATAATTAATTTGATCTCAGCACAGATCTTGGCGCAAATCATGCGGCCCTGGGTCATCGTCTACCTTCAGCCAAAGGCTGAGATCAACCCGTACTGGGCTATCTTCCTTCTTGTTTTCCCGAACACCTGAGCGCCGCCCCCGTCGGCCAATGCCACCACCACCTTCCTTGAGGTGGTGGCCGTCGATTAGGGGTGGTTGGCCGACCGGAGATGGCCGAAACAGGGAGTTTTAGAGGGGGAAAAGCCATGAAAATGTGGCCTTTCAGGAGTTCGATTCGAGCCCGATTTGGCTCGAATCAAGCCTCAAGTTAGATAGAAATCTAGCACAAGGGGAGGGGAAGCGGATCGGACCTGTGTGGTGGCCTGAGGCCACGCATTTCGACGGGTTGCCATGGCCGGAGCTCGAGCTTATGATGTCATGCCTCCTCTGGTTTTTAGTGCACGATTCCTTCTGTTGATTGGGGGAAAATGCTCCTCTTACTCCTCTGAAGGAGTTATAGAGTTTAGTTGGGGGAGAGGGAGAGCCTTGGCATCAATTGCCATTAACACCATTAATGGTGATTTTCGGCCACTTTCAAATCCCCCTGAATTCAGCCCCTTGTGGGCTGGAAAACCTCTCAATCTTCTTGTAACTTCTAGGGGAGATGAATCCCCATCAATTGGGGGCTTAATTGGCCACCATTGGCCATGAATGTCATTTGTACAACCCTGAATTCGTCGAGTGTTTTTTCGAGACCCAAGAGTCCTTTAGAACATTGTGCGGTAACATAGTCCATGGCAGGAAGAGTAGGGGCAGAGGGGGGCGAGCCGGGAGAGGGCCCAGCCCCCTGGCTCGCCCCAGAGCCCTTAGGGGGCTCGCAGGGAGGGGGGCCAGCCCCTGGCTCGCCCTAGACCCTTAGGGGGCGAGCAGGGAGGGGGCCCAGCCCCCTGGCTCGCCCCAGAGCCCTTAGGGGGCGAGCCGGGAGGGGGGCCAGCCCCCTGGCTCGCCCCAGATACTTAGGGGGCAAGCCGGGAGGGGGCCCAGCCCCCTGGCTCGCACCAGAGCCCTTGGGGGGCGAGCAGGGAGGGGGCCCAGCCCCCTGGCTCGCCCCAGACCCTTAGGGGGCGAGCCAGGAGAGGGCCCAGCCCCCTGGCTCTCCCAGACCCTTAGGGGGCGAGCCGGGAGGGGGCCCAGCCCCCTGGCTCGCCCCAGACCCTTAGGGGGCGAGCCGGGATGGGTCCCAGCCCCCTGGCTTGCCCTAAAGCCCTTGGAGGGTGAGCCGGGAGGGGGCCCAGCCCCTGGATCGCCCCAGACCCTGAGGGGGCAAGCCGGGAGGGGGCGCAGCCCCCTGTCTCGCCCCAGACCCTTAGGGGGCGATCCGGGAGGGGGCCCAGCCCCCTGGCTTGCCCCAGACCCTTAGGGGGCTATCCGGGAGGGGGCCCAGCCCCCTGGCTCGCCCCAGAGCCCTTAGGGGGCGAGCCGGGAGGGGGCCCAGCCCCCTGGCTTGCCCCAGACCCTTAGGGGGCGATCCGGGAGGGGGCCCAGCCCCCTGGCTCGCCCCAGAACCCTTAGGGGGCGAGCCGGGAGGGGGCCCAGCCCCCTGGCTCGCCCCAGACCCTTAGGGGGCGAACCGGGAGGGGGCCCAGCCCCCTAGCTCGCCCCAGAGCCTTTGGGGAGCGAGCTGGGAGGGGGCCCAGCCCCCTGGCTCGCCCCAGAGCCCTTGGGGGGCGAGCCGGGAGGGGGCCTAGCCCCCTGGATCGCCCCAGACCCTTAGGGGGCGAGCCGGGAGGGGGCCAGCCCCTGGCTCGCCCCAGAGCCCTTAGGGAGCGAGCCGGGAGGGGGCCCAGCCCCCTGGCTCGCCCCAGACCCTTAGGGGGAGAGCCAGGAGGGGGCCCAGCCACCTGGCTCGCCCTAGAGCCCTTGGGGGGCAAGCCGGGAGGGGGCCCAGCCCCTGGCTCGCCCCAGACCCTTAGGGGGCGAGCCGGGAGGGGGCCCATTCCCCTGGCTCGCCCCAGAGCCCTTAGGGGGCGAGCCGGGAGGGGGCCCAGCCCCCTGGCTCGCCCTAGAGCCCTTGGGGGGCGAGCCGGGAGGGGGCCCAGCCCCCTGGCTCGCCCAGACCCTTAGGGGGCGAGCCGGGAGGGGGCCCATCTCCCTGGATCGCCCCAGAGCCCTTAGGGGGCGAGTTGGGAGGGGGCCCAACCCCCTGGCTCTCCCCAGACCCTTAGGGGGTGAGCCGAGAGGGGGCCCATCCCCCTGGCTCGCCCCAGATCCCTTGGGGGGCGAGCCGGGAAGGGGCCCAGCCCCCTGGATCGCCCCAGACCCATAGGGGGCGAGCCGGGAGGGGGCCCAGCCCCCTGGCTCGCCCCAGACCCTTAGGAGGCGATCCGGGAGGGGGGCAGCCCCCTAGCTCGCCCTAAAGCCCTTAGGGGGCGAGCCGGGAAGGGGCCCAGCCCCCTGGCTCGCCCAAGAGCCCTTAGGGGGCGAACAGGGAGGGGGGCCAGCCCCCTAGCTCGCCCCAGCTCCAAAGTAGGAGGCGGTCTGCGTTTAGCGCTGTTGAACAGCGGGATTCGGCTGGTCGCAGGCCAAATCCGAGGGTATTTTGGTATTTTCAGGGACCAGTCGTGGTTATTCACAACCTAAATCTAGAAATCCTATAAATAGGACCAAGGGGGCACCATTTGGGAGGAGGTTCATTCTAGGCTAGCTCTCTCTCTCCCTCTCTCCCTCCCTAAGTATCTCTACGGGGTGAGGATAGCCACTAGTGGTACCTAAGATTGGTAGTGGCTTAGGAGGGGAAGTTCCTAAGGGGCTTCCGGGTATGTGGCGGGACCTCCCCACTAAGCCCTTGGTCCAGTTCATAGTTCCTTAACCTTCAACCTAGAGCTCTCCCTTGGGGGGAGTAAGGGTTGGTCGCCCCTCAGCTTGCTGAGGGCCCCGAACTCCACAGAGACCGAGAAATCGGTTTCAACATTATGGTGCAGTGAGCGTGGAGTGAGACCGATTCAAGAAACTCTCAAGATGAGCTCCATGGACGGAGGTGGAGGAAGATCCGACCCAAGTCACTCGCAACCCCCGACGGTTGGGGTGACGTTGGAGATGTTCGAAAATCTCAAGCAGGAGGTCATGCAGACCCTGCAGGTAGCTTTCGCCATGATAAGCGAAGGCAGGAGAGAAAGTGTTCCGGAGGCCTCACCTCAGCAGATGGGCGAGAGCATCCTCGGCCAGGCATCCGGGAAAGAGGTGTCGAAAGTGGGCGAGAGGGGAGGTCCTCGACCCCCACTCGCCGAGACCCAAGTGGGAGAGTGGGGAGGTCCTCGACCCCCACTGGCCGAGACCCAAGGGGGGCAAGCATAGTGAGTCCTTTGTGCGAACTGATCCTCTCGGCCCCGGTTCCAGAGGGGTTCGGGAGGTTCGAAAGGTCTCACTTCTCCGGCAAGGATGACCCAGTCTTGCACCTGCAGTGGTTTGAGGATATGGTCTCCATCAAGCCCATGACAGACGCTTTCAAGTGTTGACTCTTCGCGACAACTTTGAAGGAGAAGGCTAGAGATTGGTTCCACCAGCTCCCTGCGGGATCCATCTATGCTTTCGAAGACTTGCGCCAAGGCTTCCTGCTACGCTTCTCGACATCAAGGAAGAGGAAGAAACATGTCGAAGCACTTTTCAAGATCAAGCAAGAGCCAGAGGAGTCGCTGACTCACTATCTGGAACGGTTCAGGGAGGAGGTTCTCCTCGTCCAAGAAGTTCCCGAGTACAACCTCAAGCTTGCCTTCACGTTGGGACTGCGGGAGGGCTTCTTCAAGATGGACCTTAAGAGAAGAGCTTCTTTGTCCTTTGAGGAGTTGATGGAAAGGGTGGAAGAAAAAGTGGAGAGTGAGGAGTCCAACCCGGAATTCGCGAGAAGATTGGCCAAGCTGAGTGACCCGGAGGCAAGGCGGCAGGGGGGAAGGGTAGGGGCCCCCAAGAGGAAGTTCGACCAAGAGGAAGACAACTTCCAGGAAGAAGAGTCCGACCTTCCAGGGTGCAGGCAGGGACAAAAGGCACCCTCTCCACCACCTCAGCAAACCATGACAATCGGTTGGAGGAGAAGGAGGCGAGCCAGGAAGGCAGGAAGAAGAGGAAAAAGAAGGGATATGGTTGAGTTACCTTACTGCGACTTCCACGATGAGGAGGGTCATGCGACGTCATCCTGCCCTGAATTCTTGGAACTAAGGGAGGCGAGGGGTCCGATGAAGCAACAACAACAACCAGAAGAGGTCGAGGAAGACCAGACTTGGGAATAAGAGACCAAGTTTTAGTTTTCTTGCTTATCTTTTTCTTTAAGCCCATGTAGTATGATGGTCTACTTCAGACTTAGTTTTTCTTGCATGTAATATGACAATCAAAGTTATGAAAGTTTTTTAGGTACTTAGCCTTGATGCTGGCCCGCTGACCAGGCTCCCATCAAGTTGGCAGGGCCGGGAACCGCTCGGTGGCCGAATGTTTCAAAGGTACTTAGCCCCGATGCTGGCCCGCTGACCAGGCTCCCATCAAGCTGGCAGGGCCGGGAACCTCTCGGTGGCCAAATGTTTCAAAGGTACTTAGCCCCGATGCTGGCCCGCTGACCAGGCTCCCATCAAGCTGGCAGGGCTGGGAACTGCTCGGTGGCCGAATGTTTCAAAGGTACTTAGCCCCGGTGCTGGCCCGCTGACCAGGCTCCCATCAAGCTGGCAGGGCCGGGAACCGCTTAGTGGCCGAATGTTTCAAAGGTACTTAGCCCCGATGATGGCCCGCTGACCAGGCTCCCATCAAGCTGGCAGGGCCGGAAACCGCTCGGTGGCCGAATATTTCAAAGGTACTTAGCCCTGATGCTGGCCCGCTGACCAGTCTCTCACCTAGCTGGCAGGGCCGGGAACCGCTCGGGGCAGGAAGGAAAAAATATCCACCTCTAGTTGAGCCGGGCTCCTAGATTGTGTCGACCTTGTACTCCCCCCCCCCCCCCCCCCCCCCCGATGCTGGCCCGCTGACCAGGCTCTCACCTAGCTGGCAGGGCAGGGAACTGCTCGGGGCAGGAAGGAAAAAATATCCACTCTAGTTGAGCCAGGCTCCTAGATTGTGTCGACTCTTCTCCACCTCTAGTTGAGCCGGGCTCCTAGATTGTGTCGACTTTGGCCCCGAGCAGAGGCTGCTGACCGGGCCTGTTGATGTCGGCAGGGCTGGAGTCTCACTCGGTGAGGCAGGTGATTCAGGTTGGTTAAGGTCCCGGGATGGCTCCGCTAGCCGGGCTCTCACTAGCCGGCAGGGATGGAGGACCTCTCGAGGAGGCTTTATGTTTTCTCTCGAAGTAGCTCCGTTAGCCGGATTCCCAATGACGCTCGTCGAATATACAGGGTTGGACGTTTCTTTCCGAGTGCGTACCTCGCTCAAAAAGAGCGAGGATTGTGTACAAACCTGAATTCGTCGAGAGTTTTTTCGAGACCAAGGAGTCCTTTAGAACATTGTGCGGTAACATAGTCCATGGCAGGAAGAGTAGGGGCAGAGGGGGGCGAGCCGGGAGGGGGCCCAGCCCCCTGGCTCGCCCCAGAGCCCTTAGAGGGCGAGCAGGGAGGGGGGCTAGCCTCCTGGCTCGCCCTAGACCCTTAGGGGCGAGCCGGGAGGGGCCCAACCACCTGGCTCGCCCCAGAGCAATTAGGGGACGAGCCGGGAGATGGCCCAGCCCACTGGCTCGCCCCAGACCCTTAGGGGGCGAGCCGGGAGGGGGCCCAGCCCCCGGGCTCGCCCGAAAGCCCTTGGGGGCGAGCCGGGAGGGGGCCCAGCCCCCTGGCTCACCCCAGACCCTTAGGGGGCGAGCCGGGAGGGGGCCCAGCCCCCTGGCTCGCCCCAGACCCTTAGGGGGCGAGCCGGGAGGGGGACCAGCCCCCTGGCTTGCCCCAGACCCTTAGCGGGCGAGCCGGGAGGGGGACCAGCCCCCTGGCTCGCCCCAGACCCTTAGGGTGCGAGCCGTGAGGGGGCCCAGCCCCCTGGCTCGCCCCAGAGCCCTTAGGGGGCGAGCTGGGAGGGGGCCCAGCACCCTGGCTCGCCCCAGACCCTTAGGGGGCGAGCCGGGAGGGGGCCCAGCCCACTGGCTCGCCCCAGAGCCCTAGGGGGCAAGCCGGGAGGGGGCCCAGCCCCCTGGCTCGCCCCAGACCCTTAAGGGGCGAGCCGGGAGGGGGCCCAGCCCCCAGGCTCGCCCAGAGCCCTTAGGGGGCGAGCCGGGAGGGGGCCTAGCCCCTGGCTCGCCCCACACCCTTAGGGGCGAGCCGGGAGGGGGCCCAGCCCCCTGGCTCACCCCAGAGCCCTTAGGGGGCGAGCCGGGAGGGGGCCCAGCCCCCTGGCTCGCCCTAGAGCCCTTGGGGGGCGAGCCGGGAGGGGGACCAACCCCCTGGCTCGCCCCAGACCCTTCTGGGGCGAGCCAGGAGGGGAACCAGCCCCCTGTCTCGCCCCAGAGCCCTTAGGGGGCGAGCCGGGAGGGGGCCCATCCCCCTGGCTTGCACCAGACCCTTAGGGGGCGAGCCGGGAGGGGCCCAGCCCCCTGGCTCGCCCCAGAGCCCTTGGGGGGCTAGCCGGGAGGGGGCCCAGCCCCCTGGCTCGCCCCAGACCATTAGGGGGCGAGCCAGGAGGGTGCCCAGCCCCCTAGCTCGCCCCAGAGCCCTTAGTTGGCGAGCCGGGATATGGCCCCGCCCCCTGGCTCGCCCCAGACCCTTAGGGGGCGAGCCGGGAGGGGGCCCAGCCCCCCGGCTCGTACCAGAGCCCTTGGGGGGCGAGCCGGGAGGGGGCCCATCCCCCTGGCTCGCCCCAGACCCTTAGAGAGCGAGCCGGGAGGGGGCCCAGCCCCCTGGCTCGCCCCAGAACCTTAGGGGAGCGAGCCGGGATGGGGACCAGCACCCTGGCTCGCCCCAGACCCTTAGGGGGCGAGCCGAGAGGGGGACCAGCCCCCTGGCTCGCCCCAGACCCTTAGGGTGCGAGCCGGGAGGGGGCCCAGCCCCCTGGCTCGCCCCAGAGACCTTAGGGGGCGAGCTGGGAGGGTGCCCAGCCCCCTGGCTCGCCCAGAGCCCTTAGTTGGCGAGCCGGGATATGGCCCAGCCCCCTGGCTCGCCCCAGACCCTTAAGGGGCGAGCCGGGAGGGGGCCCAGCCCCCCGGCTCGTCCCAGAGCCCTTGGGGGGCGAGCCGGGAGGGGGCCCAGCCCCCTGGCTCGCCCCAGACCCTTAGAGAGCGAGCCGGGAGGGGGCCCAGCCCCCTGGCTCGCCCCAGAACCTTAGGGGGCGAGCCGGGATGGGGACCAGCACCCTGGCTCGCCCCAGACCCTTAGGGGGCGAGCCGAGAGGGGGACCAGCCCCCTGGCTCGCCCCAGACCCTTAGGGTGCGAGCCGGGAGGGGGCCCAGCCCCCTGGCTCGCCCCAGAGCCCTTAGGGGGTGAGCTGGGAGGGGGCCCAGCCCCCTGGCTCGCCCAGACCCTTAGGGGGCGAGCCGGGAGGGGGCCCAGCCCCCTGGCTCGCCCCAGAGCCCTGGGGGCAAGCCGGGAGGAGGCCCAGCCCCCTGGCTCGCCCCAGACCCTTAGGGGGCGAGCCGGGAGGGGGCCCTACCCCCTGGCTCGCCCCAGAGCCCTTAGGGGGCGAGCCGGGAGGGGGCCCAACCTCTGGCACGCCCCAGACCCTTAGGGGGCGAGCCGGGAGGGGGCCCAGCCCCCTGGATCGCCCCACAGCCCTTAGGGGGCGAGCCGGGAGGGGGCCCAGCCCCCTGGCTCGACCTAGAGCCCTTGGGGGCGAGCCGGGAGGGGGACCAGCCCCCTGGCTCGCCCAGACCCTTAGGGGGCGAGCCGGGAGGGGGCCCAGCCCCCTGGCTCGCCCCAGAGCCCTTAGGGGGCGAGCCGGGAGGGGTCCCAGCCACCTGGCTCGCCCCAGACCCTTAGGGGGCGAGCCGGGAGGGGGCCCAGCCCCCTGGCTCGCCCAGAGCCCTTGGGGGGCGAGCCGGGAGGGGGACGAGCCGGGAGGGGGCCCAGCCCACTAGCTCGCACCAGACCATTAGGGGGTGAGCCGGGAGGGGGCCCAGCCCCCTGGATCGCCCCAGACCCTTAGGGGGCGAGCCGGGAGGGGGGCCAGAGCCCTTACGGGGCGAGCCGGGAGGGGGCCCAGCCCCCTGGCTCGCCCCAGAGCCCTTAGGGGGAGAGCAAGGAGGGGGGCCAGCCCCCTGGCTCGCCCCAGTTCCAAAGTAGGAGGCGGTCTGCATTTAGCATTGTTGAACAGCGGGATTCGGCTGGTCGCAGGCAAAATCCGAGGGTATTTTGGTATTTTCAGGGACCAGTCGTGGTTATTCACAGCCCAAATCTAGAAATTCTATAAATAGGACCAAGGGGGCACCATTTGGGAGGAGGTTCATTCTAGGCTAGCTCTCTCTCTCCCTCTCTCCCTCCCTAAGTCTCTCTAGGGGGTGAGGAGAGCCTCCAGTGGTGCCCAAGCTTAGTAGTGGCTTGGGAGGGGAAGTTCCTAAGGGGCTTCCGGGTATGTGGCGGGACCTCCCCACTAAGAACTTGGTCCAGTTCATAGTTCCTTAACCTTCAATCTAGAGCTCTCCCTTGGGGGGAGTAAGGGTTGGTCGCCTCTCAGCTTGCTGAGGGCCCCGAACTCCACAAAGACCGAGAAATCGGTTTCAACATCATTAACCCCTTCTCTCTCTCTCCACCATTTTGGGGCTTTCTCTCTCCTGGCCTACTCCTTTGAAATTGAATGGTAATTTTAGTAATTTTGTAGCCCATTAGTTGTTGGACCACCTTAATTGAGTCTAGCCCAAGAGGATTGGGCTTGATATGAGCAAAATAGGTCATTTTGACCTAAATTTAGGTTAAGGTTGACTTTGGTCAATTTGACCATTTGGGTTGACCCCAAAGGGTGGCTAGTCACCCATTGGCCTCCCTTAAGGGTTAGGAAGGTCTAGGTAGGGTCAATTTGGCAAGGTGAGGGTGAATTGCCCCTTAATAAGGCACTTTTGACCAAATTAGGGCTATGGTTGACTTAGGTCAAAATGGCCAAATTGGAGGTCCCATGATGGGGCTTTTTGGTCCGTTGGGTCCCTAGTACCCCCATAATGGTAGGGGCAAGGTCAATTTGGCATGGTGGAGGCCAATTGGCCCTTATTAAGCTACTTTGACCTATTTAGGGTTAGGGTTGACTTTGGTCAATTTGGCCTCTTTGGTTGACCCCAATGGGTCCATGGTGCTCGAAGGGGACTCCTAATGGGTTAGGGATGTAATGCTGAGGTAAAGGGATCAAGGTGAGGCCCTAAAGTCCAACCCTAGGCTTGTATCTGAAAATTGCTATTTGTAGACCACTTGGATTTTCTCCTTCTTTCCTAAGTTCACATGGTCTTAAGCTCTTCCTATGTTTTTGTCATGACCTAGTCATGACAAAACCAACTTGGGGGTCTAGTTGTTTGGGGGATGTTACACAGCATGCCCTGGCTGAAGATTGACCCTACAGTCCTTCTTGAAGTGACCAAGCTTATTGCACCTGAAGCATCTTGGTCCTTCCTTCTTCTTCCCATCACGCTTAGGAGCATAGCTCCTCTCCTGCTGATATGAAGCAGATGGACCATCATCTCCAGATTTCTTCTTTTTCTTGTCCCAACGCTTCTTCTTCACTGAATATAAAACCTCACTTTCTCTCCCAGAGACAGACGTTCCCGCCATCTGCATATCCAAACTCTCTTGCGACGTAAGCAAGTTTTCCAGCTCCAGCAGCGATGGCTGATTGGCCCAGCCTTGAACAGAAGTAACAAAGGCCACATACTCCCTCCGCATGCCGCGGATTATGTGCCTCTTCAGCTTAGCTTCTGAGATAGGCTCATCCGGGTCAAAAGCTGAAATCTCTGCGCAAAGGTTCTTCATCTTCAGGAAGAACGTTGATATGGACAAGTCTCCTTGAGTTGCCTTAGCCAACTCATTTTCAAAGAACTATAGCCGAGCTACATTCTTCTTATTGAACAAGCCATCCAAGCCCGTCCAAATCTCAACAGATGATCGACATCCAATGATGCGATCAAACAATTCCGATGAGATAGCCCGCTTGAGAGTAAACTTCGTCTTATCATTTGTTCTCCTCCAAGCTCTCACCAGATGATCATTTTCACCAGCAGCAACCACTTCTTGAGTTTCTTCTCCACCAATAACCTCCCAGAGGTCCTTGCCTAGAAGATAGATCTCCATGCAAGACTTCCACTTTTTAAAGTTAGTCTGCGTCAGGAGCTCAATACCAAGACCTCTTGTTATTCCTCCTTCCATTACTATACCACTGATAACTGTGCTTCCAGAAATCCAAGCTAGATTAATGCGGTTGAATCACAACTCAAACCTCTGTTCCCTCTGATACCATGTTAAAAAATTTAATAAGCGGAAAACGAGAATAAGGTTCGCAGGAACACTCTCAACCATATCAAGCACCCGAAACCATAAACAATGAAGGAACAAGAGAAATCTTGTATCAACTATCTTTTGTACATTTCGATACATACATTGTGAGACATGATTTATCAGTACACAATGATGAGGAGAGAAGAAAACCAACTACAAGAAGCTGGCGGATTACAAAATGAACCCGCCAAACCGCCCGGCTAACAAAGGTTGTCCGCGCAAGCCGCCAAGTCGCCAAACTGCAACTCAACATGCGGACTACCGATTATTCCAATGCTCACTCTGTCCGCCCAAGCAAGGCTGCCTGACCGCAGTCACTTGGCCGCTCCTAACCGCGAACAAGCTGCTGAAGAACTGAATAGAAGTAACAGACCGGCAAAGGCAAGCCGCCTAACCGCCGCGGTCTGAACTTTATTGAAAGCTGGAAACGAGCTGAAGAGAACCTGCCTTGTCGCTAACCACGATCTCCTACTGCTACCCGCCACAGACTGCTACCGGCTTATTGTTGGAGTTTCCATGGTGATCTGGAAGTGGTCAAGTATCTAGTCTCACTGCCAAGGCGATATGAGCCTGTGGGGTCACACACAAGAGTGTTTGGAGAAGGTGAAGGAAGAATTGTGTTGGCCTTACTCATATTGGATATGAGTGAAGGACCAATCCTATGACTTATTGGAATCGGGTCGAGTCAACTGAATGCTCCACAGGTATTGTGAATATTTTATCAAGCGTATTGACAAGTGTTCGAATCAAAGCGCGTTTGACGAACTCAAAGTGCGTTCGACGAACGGCCAACCGTTCGATGAACGACCATCGCGTTCGACAAACGGCCAGCGCGTTCGACGAACAGCTAGTGCGTTTGACGAATGGCCAGCGCATTCGATAAACGGCCAGCGCGTTCGACGAATGGCCAGCGCATTCGACACACGGCCAGCGCGTTCGACACACGGCCAGCGCGCTCGATGAATGGCCAGCGCGTTTGACGAATGGCTAGTGTGTTTGACGAACGGCCAGCCCGTTCGACGAATGGCTAGCGCGTTCGACACACGGCCAGCGTGTTCGACGAACGGCCAGCGCGTTCGACGAACGGCTAGCGCGTTCGATGAACGGACAGCGCGTTCGACGAACGTTAGACAGTTCGTCGAACGCAGTATTCGATTAATGTCGTGGCTGTGCAGATAGCTTCTCTTTTTCGTCTGGGTATAAAAAGAATGCGATTCTTTTGACCTAAGTATGCGATCTGTTTTGCGATATCAGAGAGCGACGGAAGAGTTCCGCCAAAAGCTTCTGACGGAAGAGTTCCGTCTGACCGCCGGCGCCGCCTCTTCCTGTAGTCAGACCTAGCAGTCTGTGGAAGACGCTGAGGGCTTTCTTCTATCTGACCTAGATCTTGTGTGACAAGAGGTTAGGGTTCTTCAACGCTCGTGTGGACTTCTGTAGAGACGTCGATCCATTTCAGCGCTTGGAACTCAATGATTGTTCTCTGGATTTCTTCTTGGATCATCTCGATTGAGTTTTGACGCAATCCCGCAAAGGTATATCGTTTTTCGATTTCCTTATTTTCTTGATTCATGAAAACCATAAGATCCTTAACTCTTTGGGTTGTTCTTGTTATTATTTCCGCTGCGCATATTCGATATGTCCCTACCCTTTGGTGTATAGAAAACCCAACAATGGTATCAGAAGGAGGTTTGCGATCTAATGCGTGTAAATCAAAAATTTATAAGTGTTCTAAATGTCTGGATTTCTTCCTGGGTGTTTGGATTCCGATGAAGTGTTCTAACTTGGAACCCCACCAGGAACGCATGTGATTGCGTTGCGATTTTCATGTTTCAAAAATTATTTCTCCTTTGCAGTAACCGTCCCTCTAATTGGTTTGTGAAACCAAATGTCATGGATTTTGAATCTACATTGAGAGACGAGCTTGTCTACTGCATAAGTGGAGTTGTATTTTCCTGTGTCAAATGCATGTAAATCTGGAGATTTAGAAATGTTCTAAATGCTCAGATTTAGCTCTTTATATCAAAGCATTGATAATTTTATTTTGTGCACATCTAGGATGTATTTGGTTTGTGAATGTTGTAATTTTGTAATTGCACACATTGATTAATTGTTAATCATTTTTATAAAAATCCCTTATCCAATATTAAGTATACAGAAGCCTTCCGATGGATGACACTCTTCCTGCCTCGATCGATGAAGTGTGGGCTTGCCAAAGCAAGGTGCATTAATCTATCTTGGTAAGGGTGCGAGCGGATAATTGTGATAACCCACTGTCGACATCGGGTCCACTTAACTAGGTGACCTCAAAAGTTGAGTGCCTAGAGGCATTGGGTTGGCATGCACCATATGATGGATGCGAATAAAGAGTTATTCACCAACCATACAAGAGTTGCATAATGATGCAATTGGCAAGTGTTGCCTACCTAAATAACCGCATTATGAGAGGAATGCCAAAGCGGACTCGTTGTGTTGGTGAAATACGGATCTTGTCCACTAAGAGAGTAGCTCGCATAAACACTCCGAATTGATATTAAGGGTTATCAATTTGAATAAAATAGTGAGAGTATTTAATAAAAGACCTTATTAAATAAAATTGTATTTTGAAATATAGTACTAAAATATATTTTGCATTATTTTGTAGAACTTCCATGGCAAGTGGATCTCACTCCACCTTGTCCCTGAGAGCTATCCTTGAGAAGGACAAGCTCAATGGGACTAACTTCCTTGACTGGTATAGAAACCTGAGAATTGTTCTCAGGCAAGAGCGTAAGCTCTATATCTTGGAAGAGGATCCCCCATCAGAGCCGACCGGGAACTCGTCCCGTGCGGACAAAGATGCTTAAAAGAAGTATCAAGATGAATTCCTTGATGTCGAATGCCTTATGCTCGCTACCATGACTTCTGAGCTTCAGAAGCAACATGAGACCATGTGTGGCTTTGCGATTATCGATCACTAGAAGAAAATGTTTCAAGGGCAGGCTCGGCAAGAGAGGTTCGACATCACTAAGGCTTTATTTCAGTGTAAAATGGGAGCAAGAGACCCAGTGGGAACTCATGTACTCAAAATGATTGGGTACATTGAGAACCATCAGAGACTGGGGTTTCTTTTAAGCCAAGAGTTGGCTACTGATCTAATCCTGCAATCGTTGTCGTACAGTTACGAGCAGTTTGTCTTGAACTATAACATGAATGAGATAGATAAGACACTGCCTGAGCTCCTAGGCATGTTAAGAACTGCCGAGAACAATATGAAGAAAACCAAGATTGCTAGCCCCATATTGATGGTGCATAAAGGCAAGGGCAAGGGAAATGGATTCAGGAAGTCTATGGTGGGACCTAAGTCTTGCCTAGATCCCAAGTCTTCTACACTGAAAAAGAAGGGATTAGCTAAAGAAGGAAATTGCCACCAATGCGGTAAGGTAGGGCATTGGAGGAGGAACTGTCCCCTCTACATCGAGGATCTGAAGAAGAAGGGAAGTGTGACTTCCACTTCAGGTATTTTTGTTATAGAAATTAACATGTCTGCTCCTTCATCTTGGGTATTGGATACCGGATGTGGTTCTCACATTTGTACGAATGTGTAGGAACTAACAAGGAGAAGACTACTGGGTAAAGGAGAGGTGGACCTGCGCGTTGGAAATGGAGCAAGAGTTGCTGTCGTTGCCGTAGGATTGTACCATCTTTCCTTGCCCACTGGGCTTATTATTGAACTTGATAATTGTTATTTTGTTCCTGCTATAACTAGAAATATCATTTCTATTTCATGTTTGGACATGATTGGTTTTACTTATATTATTAAGAACAATTGTTGTTCTATTTATAAGAATGATGTTTGTTATGGCGTTACTCAAATGTTTAACGGTTTATATGTTTTGAACATAAATCATCCAATCTATAACATAGAAAATACCAAACTACTAAAAACTAACGACTCTAATCCTACATATCTCTGGCATTGTCGTTTAGGCCATATAAATGAGAAACGCATATCCAAGCTCCATAAAGATGGATTATTGGACTCATTTGATTATGAATCATTTGAGAGATGTGAATCATGTTTATTAGGCAAGATGACAAAAGCCCCTTTCACTAGTGGTAGTGAGAGGGCCCATGATCTCTTGGACATAATACATAGTGATGTATGTGTACCCATGAGTTCTATGGCTAGAGGTGGGTACTACAACTTCGTTACATTTACTGATGATTTCAGTAGATACGGATACTTGTTTCTTATGAAGAACAAATCCGAAACCTTTGAAAAGTTCAAAGAGTTTAAAAATGAAGTAGAGAACCAACTAGGAAAGAGGATAAAAGCACTCTGATCTGATCGAGGTGGCGAATATCTGAGTCATGAGTTTCGTGATCATCTGAGAGAGTGTGGTATTGTATCACAGCTCACTCCGCCCGGAACACCACAACATAATGGTGTGTCTGAGAGGAGGAATCGTACTTTGTTAGACATGGTACGGTCGATGATGAGTCATGCAGATTTGCCCGTTTCCTTTTGGGGATTTGCTTTAGAGACTTCTGCTTTCACATTAAATCGTGCTCCAACGAAAATGGTTCTAAGGACACCATATGGGATATGGACTGGAAAGCGTCCTAGTATGTCTTTTATTAAGATTTGGGGCTGTGAGGCATACGTGCGACGTCAAATGCCTGACAAGCTGGAACCCAAGTCGAATAAGTGTTATCAAGTGGGATATCCTAGAGAAACCAAAGGGTATTAATTCTACCTGTCGTTTGAGGGCAAAGTGTTTGTCGCAAGGACTGGCGTCTTTTTGGAGAAAGAGTTCTTCTCCAGAAAGACTGCAAAGGTGGAACTTGAGGAAGTTCAAGAACCACAAACAATAGTTGAACCGATTTTAGAACCTAAGCAAGGACTACAAGTTGTTGTAGCTAGAGAGCCTGCTCAAGAAACACAAGTCCTGCGTAGATCTGATAGACCAAGATTTGAGCCTGAGAGATATGGATTTCTCGTGTCTCAAATACGTAATGTGTTACTTATGGATCATGATGATGAGCCTACAACCTATCAAGAGGCTATGTGTGGACCGGACTCCGAGAAGTGTGTTGGAACAACCCTATTACTGATTTGGGCTAGGATCACTATATGTTGACTAGGACTAAGTTGACCCCCATTGTATAGTATAAGGGTCAGGATTTTAGGCTGTTAAGTTAGCTAGAACTTAAGGATAAATTCAAGTTCTCAGCGTTCGACGAATGGCCATCAGCGTTCGACGAATGGCTATCAGCGGTCGACGAATGACTATCTGAGTTCGACGAACGGCGTGCTCCAGTCTCAGCGTCTCAGCGGTCGACGATCTTCAGCGTTTCAGCGTCTCAGCGGTCGATGAATTCTTCATTGAAGGTCAAATCGACAAATTCAGTCCTCGGATTATTTAAATTCTTAAAGATCAGTTATATATCAATTCTCTGAACACAGATCGACGACTTTAACGGATCTATTCAAGTATATTTGGGCGTATTCACTCAGATAAGTAAGGATATTATATTTATTTATTATATTCCTTTCTTTCCTTTATTCCAAGACAAAGATAGTCGTTGACATTTAATGTAAAGGACTATTTTCACGGCTAAAGGATAAAAGGACCTGCCAAAGTCGTTTTGTCTCTGTTGTAGTTCTTAGAAAGAATTAATCTCTGATTATTTTATTCCAAAAAAGAGAAGATATCAAGACAGAGATTATTGTCTCTCTCTCTTGACAGAATTCAAAATTATTCACAGAGAAGAAGAAGAAGAATAACTGTTGAAATTGTTGAAGTGGAAGTGAAGGAGGCTTTTGGACCTGGGCGGTCTGGGAGGAGGTCGGGCGGTCTGGCATGATCGCACGGCCTGGCGGTCTGCCTCTGCGGTCTGGCTGGTAGTAGCCTAACTGTGGTCTCCTGGAGTGACCGCTGGTATCTGGTCCAAGGCCACGCAGGTTGTCTATAACCGTGCGGCGGGTTGTCTTCTTCAAGGCTGTGGGGGGTCAGGTGTGACCGCACAGGGTGTTCCAGGTTCTCTGGTAGTTGTCGCGGACTAAGGCTCTTAGTCGCGCGGTCTCAGTTCGCGGTCTCAGGAGGAGACTGGTATGCGAGCTGGTTGCTGTTCGCGGTCTCAGGAGGAGATCGGCATACGGACAGGAGTTCGCGGGTTGATGGCGGACTGGCTGTGTTCGCGGTCTCGAGCGAACATAGGTGGTGAATAGCTTCGAGCGGTCTGGCGATCTCTTTGGAGAGTCGCGGTCTGCTGTGAGAGTGGCGGTCTCTCATGGTGGAGAATTGAAGCTGGCAGGTTCACCAAAATGAAGCAGGAGTTATGTTGCTGATCGCGCGGGTTGACCGATCAGGTCACGCGATCTGGAGGGTGGTGATCCTATCTCATAGGGTGGTGATTGGATCAGGTCCCGTGCCTATAAATAGGAAGCCACTGTAGCAGCAAATATAGAACACACCAAGTGTAAGCTGAGTTCGCTTGTTTCCTGCGGTCTGGTTTATTCTGACCGTGCGGTCTGCTGATTGAATTCCTCTTGTGCAGCTTCTGCGGATAGTGTGGGCAGCAGCGATCACCTCTTCCTCTGAAAGTGTTCGGGCGGTCTGCGGCTTGGAGTTGTGGTGCTGGAGTTCGGGAGGATCAGGAAATCGGAAGAAGGGAGCGGTCTATGCAGCGGTTTGGTGGTGTGCTGTGATCGGCAAGGCGCTGCGGTCTGGCAGTGTGTTGAAGTCGCAGGGAGGTCGCGCGGTCTGGAGCGATCTCAAGTTATCCTCATCTACTTGTATTTCTGTTTGGTATCTGTGCTGGCGAAATCATGTCTCGCCAAGCATGCCTTGCCCTGTAATGAAGTTTATGCTATCAATAAAGATAAATTGCTTGCCTAAAGTTTGTCTCTGGTTGTTTGGCTTGTATCTCTAAGTTGCATAATCGATTCCTGCTTGCTCTCACAAGGTCCTTAGAAAAATTTCACATGGTATCAGAGCGAGGTTGGAGTGGATAGAGCAGGTTGCAACTTAGAGTAGCCATCGCCTTTGTGAAGAAGGAACCAGAGGAAAACCAATGGAAGGTGGATTTGCAAGAGGTCTTGGTATTGAGATGCTTACATCGACTAACTTCAAGAAGTGGAAGTCATGTATGCAGAGCTATCTTCTGGGTGAGGATCTATGGGAAGTTGTTGGAGGAAATGAGACAGAAGAGGTGAAGGCAACGGAAGCTGGTGACAATGGTCCGGCCGTAAGGGCGTGGAGAAAGACCAATGCCAAGGCCGAGTTCACTTTGAAGCGTGCCATTTCACCTGATCTATTTGATCACATCTTAGGGTGTGGATCAGCTGCCGAGATCTGGAGAGCCCTGGATGGGCTGTTTAATAAGAAGAATGTAGCGAGGATGCAGTTCTTGGAGAATGAGCTGGCAAGGTCGGCTCAGGGCGATCTTTCTATCTCCACTTTCTTTCTGAAGATGAAGAACCTCTGCGCTGAGATATCAGCACTGGATCCTGATGAGCCAATTTCTGAGGCGAAGCTGAAGAGGCACATCATCCGCGGCTTGCGGAAGGAATATGTGGCATTTGTGACGTCGGTGCAGGGATGAGCAAATCAGCCGTCTCTGTTGGAGCTGGAGAACTTGCTTTCTTCGCAAGAAAGCTTGGCAAGACAGATGGCGGGGTTGTCAGTGACTGGGGGAGATGGCGAAGTTCTCTTCTCAGGGAAGAAGAAGAAGTGGGATAAGAAAAAGAAGACCACTGGAGGCTATGGGCCTTCAACTTCTGGACAGCAGGAGAGGGGTTATCCTCCTAAGGCTGAGGAGAAGAAGAAGAAGGAAGGTCTCAAATGCTACAAATGCGGGAAGGTTGGGCACTTCAAGAAGGATTGCAGAGTGGTCACTGAAGCAGGGCATGCTGCAGAGAAGGAGGAAGCTGAGGCCAGACATATAGATGGAGGATGGGGAGGAGCCTTCTCGGCTTCTATTGGAGCTTCGGCTCCCATCAACTATTTGGAGGACTGGATCGTGGACTCGGGGTGTGGTCATCACCTCACCGGAGACGGGACCAAGCTTTCTTCTGCACAGCCCTACACAGGTAACAATGCAATCATTACTGCTGATAATACCGTGCATCCAGTAGAGAAGGTGGGGGTTGTTTCTTTGGGCAGTGATAGAGGGCCACTTACTTTGAAGAGTGTCTATCATGTGCCCGGAATGAAGAAAAACCTCTTCTCCGTGACCAACGTTGTTGACGCTGGGTATCACGTTCTGTTCGGCCCAACAGAAGTGAAATTTCTACGTAATGTAGAGGCCGTGAAGGCCGAGGTCGTTCATATCGGGAGACGGGCAAAGGACTTGTTCGTTTTATCGACAAGTTCCTACGTCGACAAGATGAAGACGAATGATGGTGCCATTATATGGCATGAGAGGTTGGGGCATGTAGGGATGGATAAGCTGAAAGCAATGGCGGTGAAAGGTCTGGTCAAGGGCCTGCCGAGTCTATCTTCCTACGGAGAAGGTCATGTTTACGCGGGATGTCAGTTCGGCAAGTCTCATCGACTACCGTTTGAAAAATCGCAGACAAGGAGTAGTGTGCCGTTGGAGTGCATCCACGGTGACTTGATGGGACCAACTGCTACCCCAAGCCTCGGAGGTAGCAGATATATGCTGGTGTTGATCGATGATTACACCAGATATGTCTGGGTTTATTTTCTGAAGGAGAAGGCGGAGGCGTTTGCCAAGTTTGTGGAGTTCAAGGAGCTCGTGGAAGGTCGGCTGAGACTGCAGGTGAAGAAGCTGAGGACTGACAACGGAGGGGAATTCACCTCCAGTGAGTTCTCTACTTTTTGCAGGAAGGCAGGCATCCGGAGGGAGCTTACTTGTGCTCATACTCCACAGCAGAATGGAGTTGCAGAACAGAAGATCCATCATCTGACGGAGACCTGCAAGTGTTGGCTGCATGCCAAGAGTATTCCAAAGTCCTTCTGGGCGGAGGGAATGTCTTGTGCTGCCTACGTCATCAACAGGATGCCTCTGAGTCCCATCAACATGTTAACTCCGCATGAGTTGATGTTCAAGGAGAAGCCAAGCGTGGCACACCTTAGGGTGTTTGGCTCCACCTGCTACGTGCATGTTCCAGATGCTCTTCGGACGAAGCTAGATGCGAAAGCAAGGAAGCTAGTCTTCGTGGGATACGACGAGCGGAAGAAAGGATGGAAGTGCATGGACCCAGAGACGTGGAGATTTGTTGTATCTCGCGACGTTGTATTTGATGAGGTGACATCTTATAAGGGGTCTTCTGGAGTGGAACTACCAGAGAGCAGGGTGGAGGTGCCAGAGAAAGCAGTGGAAGATCTTCAGGTGAAGCTACCTGTGTCACCAGGTGGTCCATCTCCTTCTAGTTCCGAGACGGGTGCTTCTGGTTCAGGGAGCAGGGGGAGCAATGCTCCTAGCACGTCTGGAAGAGGAGCTAGGGAAGAAGCAGCTGGAGATAATGCGGTTCAGGGGAAGGAGCTGAGGAGGTCGAAGCGAGCAATCGTTGCCCCTGATCGCTATACAGGAGGAAACGCAGTGAGCTTTGTCTCATGTTTCTTCGCTGGTCCCTTGGATGAGAGGGAGCCGTCAAGATTTGAGAAGGCCCAAGGCGTGAAGGAGTGGGATGTTGCAATGCAAGAAGAGATGGCAGCTCTTGAGAAGAATGAGACCTGGTCTCTTGTGCCCAAGCCCAAGGGCACTACTCCTGTAACATGCAAATGGGTCTACAAATTGAAGAAGGAAGCTGACGGCAGCATCGAGCGGTACAAGGCTCGTCTTAAAGCTTGGGGATTCTCGCAGCAATACGGTGAAGACTACGATGAGACATTCAGTCCGGTGGCAAAAATGACTTCAGTTCGGTTCATCATTGCCTTGGCAGCGTTCAGTGGATGGGAGATTTGGCAGCTCGACGTCAAGAACGCCTTCTTGTACGGCGAGATTGACAAGGACATCTTCATGGTCCAGCCACCTGGCTTTGTGTCTGAAGATTTTCCGGAGCATGTCTGCAAGCTGAAGAAGGCCCTGTACGGGTTGAAGCAAGCGCCGAGGGCGTGGTACGGGAAGATCGCAGAATATCTCCTATTCTGTGGATTTGTTGCTTCAGACTCAGACTCAAGCTTGTTCGTCAAGAAGAGCGGGGAGCGTCAGGTCATCGTGCTGTTATACGTCGACGATATGATCGTGACGGGGAACTCGAAGGAGGAAGTAGCTCAGCTTCGGGCCGAGCTGGCCATCAGGTTCGAGATGAAGGACTTAGGTGAGCTTCACCATTTCCTTGGACTCGAGGTGCAGAAGAAGGGAAGTGGAGTGCTGGTTTCGCAGGCTGGATATGCGGAGCGAATCGTGGAGCGATTCGGCATGAAGGAAGGGAAGTGCATCTTTACACCTCTGGAGAAGGCTATGAAGCTTCGGAAGGATGAGGGGAGGATTATGCATGATCCGTTGGTGTTACGAGCTCTGGTTGGGAGCTTGATCTATCTGACGATCACGAGGCCAGATATTGCATATGTAGTAGGCAGGGTGAGTCGGTATATGGCGGAGCCTCGGATACCTCATCTGCTAGCGGCCAAGAATATTCTGAAGTATGTCAAGGCGACCTCGGACATGGGTCTCCTATACAGGAGGGATGCGGGCTTCGAAGTGCATGGATACATGGATGCTGATTACGGGGGAGATTCGGATGATCGGAAGTCGACATCTGGATTTGTCTTCATGGCGGGCCCTACGGCTATATCATGGTGCAGCAAGAAGCAGGATTCCGTATCGGTCTCCACCACAGAAGCGGAATACAAGGCTTCGGCCTTGGCAGCTCAGGAAGCCATCTGGCTTAGGAGGCTGGTGAGAGACGTCCACAAAGAGGCTCGGGAGCCAACTCTGCTACGCGGTGACAACGAGAGTGCTCTCAAACTGGTAACCAATCCAGTTTGTTACGCGAGGACCAAGCATATCGAGATCGAGCATCACTTCATACGGGAGAGGGTGCTGGAGGGGTCTCTTTCGGTCGAGCATGTGCGGAGTGCGGACAATGTCGCAGACATCTTCACAAAGGCGCTGGCAAAGGGGCCGTTCACACGGCTAAGGGAGCTACTTGGGTTGGTTTCCACTTCCCACTTCAAGGGGGAGTGTTGAAATTGTTGAAGTGGAAGTGAAGGAGGCTTTTGGACCTGGGCGGTCTGGGAGGAGGTCGGGCGGTCTGGCATGACCGCACGGCCTGGCGGTCTGCCTCTGCGGTCTGGCTGGTAGTAGCCTAACTGTGGTCTCCTGGAGTGACCGCTGGTATCTGGTCCAAGGCCACGCAGGTTGTCTATAACCGTGCGGCGGGTTGTCTTCTTCAAGGCTGTGGGGGGTCAGGTGTGACCGCACAGGGTGTTCCAGGTTCTCTGGTAGTTGTCGCGGACTAAGGCTCTTAGTCGCGCGGTCTCAGTTCACGGTCTCAGGAGGAGACTGGTATGCGAGCTGGTTGCTGTTCGCGGTCTCAGGAGGAGATCGGCATACGGACAGGAGTTCGCGGGTTGATGGCGGACTGGCTGTGTTCGCGGTCTCGAGCGAACATAGGTGGTGAATAGCTTCGAGCGGTCTGGCGATCTCTTTGGAGAGTCGCGGTCTGCTGTGAGAGTGGCGGTCTCTCATGGTGGAGAATTGAAGCTGGCAGGTTCACCAAAATGAAGCAGGAGTTATGTTGCTGATCGCGCGGGTTGACCGATCAGGTCACGCGATCTGGAGGGTGGTGATCCTATCTCATAGGGTGGTGATTGGATCAGGTCCCGTGCCTATAAATAGGAAGCCACTGTAGCAGCAAATATAGAACACACCAAGTGTAAGCTGAGTTCGCTTGTTTCCTGCGGTCTGGTTTATTCTGACCGTGCGGTCTGCTGATTGAATTCCTCTTGTGCAGCTTCTGCGGATAGTGTGGGCAGCAGAGATCACCTCTTCCTCTGAAAGTGTTCGGGCGGTCTGCGGCTTGGAGTTGTGGTGCTGGAGTTCGGGAGGATCAGGAAATCGGAAGAAGGGAGCGGTCTGTGCAGCGGTTTGGTGGTGTGCTGTGATCGGCAAGGCGCTACGGTCTGGCAGTGTGTTGAAGTCGCAGGGAGGTCGCGCGGTCTGGAGCGATCTCAAGTTATCCTCATCTACTTGTATTTCTGTTTGGTATCTGTGCTGGCGAAATCATGTCTCGCCAAGCATGCCTTGCCCTGTAATGAAGTTTATGCTATCAATAAAGATAAATTGCTTGCCTAAAGTTTGTCTCTGGTTGTTTGGCTTGTATCTCTAAGTTGCATAATCGATTCCTGCTTGCTCTCACAAGGTCCTTAGAAAAATTTCACAATAACATCTACAGACAAAAAAAAAATCTTTTAGTCTTCTTCTTCCTCAAGCAGCATCTTCATTTTCCCTGAGAACAATATCATCAATCTCTTAGATCTCTGCTGCAATTTCAAATCTCCTAAAGAGCAATAAGAATCTGGAGAATCATTTCTTCCAGATTAATCAGCTACAGGAAGATTTCTATTTCAAGAGAAAGCTTCTCCACCAACTGTCAAATAATTCTATCAGATAGGGGGAGCTTTACAACAACATCCACTAGAGTCTTCTCTCAGCATATTGACAGAGAAGAACTTCATCACCCCTTCTATCCCCTCTTGTACAGGGTTAATACTCCCTTCAAAAGTGTACCCCATTGGTGGCAAGACACCTGATCAAAAAATCCTGTTGGTATTGAGCACAGATCAAAAGCTATGTGGTGTGTGGACACCTGAACAAAAACTCCTTGGTTCTAGGGCACCTAATCAAAAATCATAGTGGATTCCTACCAAGGGTGGTAGAAGAGTGTACCCAGGCTTATTGGAGAACCACTATATTTCCTTGTGTCCTCTGTGATTGTTTACTTTTCTGTGCTGTGTTGTGTGATTTTATTTATTCTGTTTTATATCTCACTCTGCTTACACATATATATAACAGTATTTTAATTCCGCTATAAAAACTAATAAAAAGTTTTTAATACTCGATTCACCCCCCCCCCCCCCCCCCCCCTCTAGAGTAACTTTAAGGTTATAACCTCACTTTCAATTGGTATCAGAGGGCTGTTGATTCTTTACAGGCTAACACCTGAATCACAAAGATCAATTAGATCTTAAATTCTTTTAGAGTTTTTATTTTATTTATTTTTGTTAAAAACTCATGGCACAAAACAAAGAGTATTCTAGCACAAGACCTCCTATGTGCAATCTCAGTAAGTTTGCACTATGGAAAGCAAGGATTAGGTTATACATGAATTCTATTGATGGGGAAATCTTCAATGTAATTTTGACAGGACCTCCAGCTCCAACAGCAACAACCAGTGCTGAAACCACAACTAACAACACTGCTGTCCCACATCCTGAATGGACAGAAGCACAGAAAAAGCAAAGGAGTGCTGATGCAAAAGCCATGAACATTATGGCTCAAACAATGTCTGATGACATTTTTTCAAAGAGTGGTGGAATGCACCTCAACAAGAGAAATATGGATTTCTCTCAACAATATGGTTGAGGGATCTGCTGATGAAAGGAAAGAAAAAAGGTCCCATCTCATTTCTCAATATGAGAATTTCAAGAATGGAGAATCTAAAAGTGTTGCTGATATGTACACTAGGCTCAGCCTCATAATAAATGAGCTGAAGACCTTGGATAAAGTGATCTATGTCACTGAGATCAATGACAAGATCCTAATGTGCTTCCCCAGCACATGGGATTCTAGGATCTGGCCAATCAAGGAAGCCAGAAGCCTCAATGAGATTACTACTGAAATATTGTTGGGCAAGCTCAAATCCTATGAGCAGCTCATCAAGTCCAGAGAAGCTGAACAATCCACTTCATCTCCAGCAACAAAGAGGGAAAAGAACATTGCCTTCATTGCAGCTGGAGAAGAAGAAAAAGCTCCAAGAGATGAGGAGTTCATGAACCTTCTAGCCAAAAGGTTCTACAAAATGGCCAAGAAGGATTTCAGAAAGAAGGACTTCAGATCAAGGGAAAAGCCAAGGTATGACAAGTCAATTTCTAAAGATATTGTTTGTTATGGCTGCAGGAAACCTGGACATATTCTGCCAGACTGTCCAGAAAATCAGAAGAAGGAAAAGAGAACTGAAAAAGAGGAAAGAAGACACTCCAGCAAGTCTTCCTCCCACAAGCACAAAAAGAAGAGAAGAGGATTTATAGCAGAAACTTGGAGTGACACTGAATCAGATCAGTCATCCAGTTCTTCAGACAATGAAGAAGAATCAAAGGAGAATGATTAGTGCCTGATGGTAATTTATGACTCAAGCAATGAGTCAGCAGATGCTTCTTCATCCAGTGATGATGAAGATAATGAAGAAGAGAAGAACTTCTGCATTATGGCAATCAATGCCTCAGCCAACAATTCTGATGAAGAAAAAACAGAATCAGAAGCAGAAGATGATGCAGATCAGGTACACAGCTGTCCAAGAACAAATGAAAAATGGTATTTGGATAGTGGCTGTTCAAAGCATATGACAGGAAACAAGGCCAACCTGAACAATTACAAGGCAAAGCATGGACCAAAAGTTATATTTGGAGACTCCAACTATGGACAGACCAAAGGCTATGGAAAAGTCAAGGTTGGAGAAGTCACCTTCAAAGAGGTAGCTTATGTCAAGGGACTGAAGCACAAACTCATCAGCATAAGTCAATTATGTGATGAAGGGTATCAGGTAACCTTTAATAAATTAAAATGCCTTATTAAATCTTCTGATAATATTATTGTTTTATCAGGTATTAGGCAAGGTAATATTTATTTAGTAAATTTCAATTCATCTAAATCAGAAATTTGTCTATTTAATGAATTAAGCAAACCTAGTGAACTTTTGCATAAGAGATTAGGACATGTAAACCTTAGGACTATTGCTAAATTATCTAAGGACAATCTTGTTAGAGGTTTACCATCAGGTTCATACAAGAAAGAAGGTCTTTGTAGGGCATGTCAACTAGGCAAGCAAACTAAAAATAGTTTTAAATCATTATCTAAAAGTGATTCACCTAGAATCTTATATTTGCTACATATGGACCTTTTTGGACCTATAACAACAAAGAGTTTAGGGGGGAAGTCTTACACTCTAGTTATTGTAGATGACTTCTCTAGATTCACTTGGGTGTTCTTTTTGAGAGAAAAGTCAGATAACTTTAAAGTTCTTACAGACTTTCTTAAGAACATAAAGATTGAGTACTCTACTGAAGTTGCATTGATCAGAAGTGATCATGGCACTGAGTTTGAGTCTCTTCTCATGCAAGAATTCTGTGAGAAGGAAGGTATCAGGCATTGCTTCTCAGCTCCTAGAACTCCTCAACAAAATGGGGTAGTTGAAAGGAAGAATAGAACACTGATTGAATCAGTAAGAACATTACTTGCAGATGCTAATTTTCCCCTATCCTTTTGGGCAGAGGCTGTTAGCACGGCAAACTATGTGCTGAATAGAAGTTTGATACACAAACTTAAGGGTAAGACTCCTTATGAGATACTTAAAGGGAAGAAACCTAAAGTTAACTATTTTAGAGCATTTGGTTGTAAATGTTTCATTCACAATAATGATAAGAAATACCTTAGGAAATTTGAACCAAAATCTGAAGAAGGAATTTTCTTAGTTTATTCTTTAATCAGCAAGGCATATAGGATTTATAACAAATCTTCTTTTAAAATTGAAGAATCAATGCATGTTTCCTTTGATGAAACTAATATGTTTCACAAGGAGAAGAATTCTTCTACCATAGAAAACCTACAGGTACCTACACAATGTGAGCAGCTAGATCAATTAGCTCTACATAAAGAAGGATTTCTAAATCCTGTACAGCAAAATGCTGAAGAAAGTGAAGAAGAAAATCATCCAGATTTTGCTGACAGTTTAAATCAGATAACAACAAAACATCTTCCACAGGATATAACAACTGAACAAATTCCCCAAGTGGAAATCATTGTTGAATCCACTCCAACTGTTGATCACATCACAGTTAGAGATCATCCAATCTCCCAAGTCACTGGTGATATTTCAGCAGGTGTTCAAACAAGGCATCAACTACATCAAAATCAGATGCACACCTGTTTCCTATCACATATTGAACCTCAAACCATAAAAGATGCAGAATAAGATCCAAACTAGATTCTTGCAATGCAAGAGGAACTCAACCAATTTGAAAGAAACAAAGTTTGGGATTTAGTTCCTAGACCAAAGAATTATCCAGTCATTGGAACTAAGTGGGTCTACAGGAATAAGCTAGATGATTAAGGCAATATTGTGAGAAACAAAGCAAGATTGGTAGCCCAAGGATATTCACAGGAAGAAGGGATTGATTATGATCAGACCTTTGCTCCTATTGCAAGACTTGAAGCAATCCAAATTTTTCTTGCATTTGCTGCATATAAGAAGTTCAAAGTTTATCAAATGAATGTAAAGAGTGCATTCCTGAATGGAGAAATCAAAGAAGAAGTCTATGTGGAACAACCACCAGGTTTCATCTCTCCAACTCACTCTTCTTTTGTATTTAAGCTTAATAAAGCTCTCTATGGTCTTAAACAAGCTCCCAGAGCAGGGTATGAGACTTTAGTTAGTTTTCTTTTGGAAAACAAGTTCGGTAGGGGCATAGTGGATAAAACTCTATTTTTCAGGATACATAAAAATCAAACTTTGCTAGTCCAAATATATGTAGATGATATTATTTTTGGCTCTATTGATTCAAAGTTATGCAAAAGATTTTCTAATCTAATGCAATCTAAATTTGAGATGAGTAGTATGGGTGAGTTATCATACTTCCTTGGTCTTCAAGTGAAGCAAACTCCCAATGGAATCTTCATATCCCAATCTAAGTATGCTAAGGAATTAGTGAAAAGATTTGGTATGTCTGATTCCTCCACCATGAAAACACCCATGCCCTCCAATGTTGTTGTTGATAATGATGAATCAGGGAAACATGTTGATTCAAAAGTATATAGAGCAATTGTTGGCTCACTACTTTATTTAACAACAAGTAGGCCTGATATAATGTTTGCTACCTGTATTTGTGTTAGGTTTCAAGTTAACCCCAAAGAATCTCATCTAATTTTATTAAAAAGGATTTTGAGATATATAAAGGGTTGTCCTAATCTAGGTCTCTGGTATCCAACAACATCTGAATTTGAATTAACTGGATTCTCAGATTCAAATTATGTTGGATGCAGAGTAGACAGGAAAAGCACATCAGGAACTTGCCAGTTTCTTGGTGATAGGCTTGTGTCTTGGTTTTGTAAGAAACAAACATCTGTGTCCACATCAAAAACTGAAGCTGAATATATAGCTGCAGGCAGTTGCTGCTCACAGATACTGTGGATACAAAATCAGCTCCTAGACTATGGTGTCAACTTAAATAAATCAATTATATTTTGTGACAATAGTAGTGCAATATCTATAGCACAAAATCTAGTTCTCCAAAGTAGGACTAAACACATAGAAATTAGGCACCACTTCCTTAGGGATAATGTGGATATAAATAAAATTTGCCTATAATTCATCTCTACTGATTTGCAAAGAGCTGACATTTTCACCAAGCCCTTGGATGAAAAATAAGCATATCTTCTTTATAAATCAGATAGGAATGAAAGATGGAGATTCAATCTGTTATAAACTAAATTTTCTATTTATCCCTTCAATTCGTCAAACAGAGGACGACGAATTTGAATCATTTGTCGAACGGTGGTCGACGACATCTTTTAACTTCAGAATCGACAAAGAAAATCTCACCTGTCGAACGGTGGTCTACGAAAACAAATTTTTTGTCGAACACAGTCTGACGGAGACCTAAAGTCTTTTCGACTTCTGATTTTATTAGGTTTTTGCCGAACATCGCTCTACGAATGTGCCCCCTTCTCCGATCTTTCTATTTAACTTTTATTTTATTTCTTTCTAAGTTTTGCGCCCACAGAAATTGTTTTCCCTCCAGTTCCTCTCTGCACTTGATCTTGTTTTCTCTTGCAGGTACAATGGCGATTTCTCAAGCCGCACTGTACTCCATGAAGTTCGACGCCGGATTCGACATAGATATGGAATCATTCGCTCAGTCTGACCAAGTTTTCAAGGACATTCTTCAACTCTTTGAAGAGAAACAGATGAAGAAGTTTATGAGCACAAGGATAAAGCTACCTATAGCAGAAATCATGGATTGGGTTTATACTGCTAAGTCAGAGGATGAAAGGTTATCTGGAACAATATCAGGACATCATGTTTTTCTAACCCCAGAAATTCTATCTGAAGTTTTTGATTTTGTAAATAGTGATGATAATATGGAGTTAAGCTTTGCTAAGTTTAATGAAGCTTTGGTTAAGATGGGTCACTCCAATGGAAACCCTAACCATCTGCTGAAGAAGAACTTGTCTGTGGAATACAAGTTTTTGGCTGATATAGTTGGAAAAGTCTTGCTAGGAAAGACTTCTAGTCATGATTATATTAACAGGCACCAATTTCTTATAATGGTGGCCTTGGTGGAAAAGAAGAAAATGAATTGGGGATCAATTCTTTTTTAGTTAATTAAGAAGAAAGTGTGTAAGGACAGTGCTTGTTTTGGAAGAATTCTAGGAATTATTCTGCAGGAAAGGCACCCAGACCTTTTGGTCTCTTCAAAGGTGACCATCAATGCAAGCAAGAGGCTAACCTCAGCACTCATTGCTCAGTGGGACAGGTTAATACCAAAGAAGAATCCAAGATCAGGTTCACCCAGGAAAGCTTCTGAAGACACAAGGACTGGTTCAGTCACTCCCCTAACCCTTCCAGAAGCTCCTATTGGTTCTTCTCCTTCTCTCCCTTCTCCACCTCCTCAGGTTCCTGAAGAAATCATCCCTACTCCAAATTCTCCAACACCTATAAATGACATTCCCCCTCCATTTAATCTTCTGCCTCCTCACACTTCTCCACCTCCTTCTCCCATCCATGATGACCACCAGTCACCCATCCACCATTCATGTCCTATCCATCAAGACACCACTTCACAAACTGCAAATGTTACAAACATATTTGTACCCACCTCTATTCCATCCACTTCTACACCATCTTCATCCCATCCACCAGAATTTATATATATCTCGATTTCTCATCTGTGGCTGATCAAATCCTTGATCATATTCTTCCAAAGCTAGACACCCTACTGGATGCAAAACTTGCTCCAGTTCTTCAAGCCCTTTCTGTCATATCCTCTAAAATTGCTTCATTCCCTTCCTCCTCTTCTGTCCCTTCTTCTAGGGGCCTAGATTCAGTTCTACCTGAAGCTAGGCAGGGGGAGATGTCTAATGAAGAAGCTCCAGATGTCAGTGCAAATTTTCCAGTCCATATGGTTATAGAAGTTGATGACTCTGAAGATACAGTTTTAGAAGATATAGTTCAAGTTCCAATTCCAGCTTTAGTAAATAATATCTCTATTTCACCTTCAGTAGATATTATTTCTATTCTTTCAAATTTCAATACAGTTTTCAGCAGCTTACCCAAGTATTTAGGGTATTCAAAAGCAGTTGTTCCTTATACTGCCCCTATTAATAAAGATTTGTTGAAAGAAATTCTCATAAGTTTTGAAATAGTAGTTCCAGCTCAAGATCAGATTCAAAGTCAGATTCCAGAATCAGCTTTAATTTCAGAGGAAGTTGGTGTGATGAATTCACCTCCAACATTTATCTTTGATGATTCTCCTCTTCCAGATTTTGATGAATTATTTAAAGAGCAAGATGCAGCTGATGAGCTTGAAATGTCTAAAGATCTTAGATTTTTTGATGATCCTTATGATATTCCAGTGCAATCTTCTGATTCTGATGAAGATCATAGTGATTCTGATGACTCATCATCTAAGAAAAGAAAGAAAAGGAAATCAAAGTCAAAGGCTGTCTCTAAGCCTCCAAACCCAAATAATGATATTCCCTACTACATTCTTCATGGTATTGCTCTTACAAAGGACTCTCCAAACTGGATAAAATTCTCCAGGAATGAGAATAAGAGAAGAAAGAAGATGAGGAAAACTGGTTATTATCCTGACAAACCAGTCAAGTTCAATCCTCCTCCTCCTCCTCCTCCAGCAGCAGGTGCAGCTGGATCAGCAGGTGCTTTTTCTTTTTCCCAGAAATTCATTCCTCAGCAATCCAGGAGACCAGCTAGTTCAAGTGGTTCTCAAAGCTCTAGGTCATCAAGACCTCCTTCAAGTTCTACCAGAAATGTTTCTTCAGAATATAAATATTCTGTCTCTAAAGGCATCTCTCACAGTAGAAGTCCTCAAGAAAATTCTTTTAGTCAAGACAATAATGATGAATATAGGTTTCCTTCTCCAAATCCAGAAGAAGAGAGGATATCTCACATGGCAAGATTCAGAGAATCTGTAGCAACAGCTCAGATTAATAAAGCTAAAGCTGAAGGAAAAGATTTCTCTCAATATTCAACAATGTCAGAATTCAGAAAGCAAGAATTTGAGGGGTATGGATCCAAGCACTTTTTCAATGCTGAAGAATTCTTAAAGAAGCATCCAACAGCAGTGGTTATTCAAGGTAAACCTCAAACCATGCTAGGAGCTCAGGATCTTTATATAAGCAAGAAGAAATCAGAAAATCCTAATAGGCAGATCATCTTCAACCCTTCCTCTGAAAAGGACAAAAGTTCTTAATTTCTTGGATTTTATTATGTCTATAATGTTTTTAAACTCAGAGCACTATGTTTTATTTTATCTGCTGAAGCATTTAAATTCTGTCAGATATTTATATGCTCTGTTGTTTGTTTTTCTATTGTTTATTATTTGAATGATTGTCAAATAGTGTCCTAACCCAAATAGGGGGAGATTGTTGGAAGAACCATATTACTGATTTGGGCTAGGATCAATATATGTTGGCTAGGACTAAGTTGACCCCCATTGTATAGTCTAAGGGTCAGGATTTTAGGCTGTTAAGTTAGCTAGAACTTAAGGATAAATTCAAGTTCTCAGCGTTGGACGAATGGCCATCAGTGTTCGACAAATGGCTATCAGCGTTCGACGAACGGCTATCTGCGTTCGACGAACGGCGTGCTCCAGTCTCAGAGTCTCAGCGGCCGACGATCTTCATCGTCTCAGCGTCTCAGCGGTCGATGAATTCTTCACTGAAGCTCAGATCGACAAATTCAGTCCTCAGATTATTTAAATTCTTAAAGATCAGTTATATATCAATTCTCTGAACACAGATCGACGAATTTAACGGATCTATTCAAATATATTTGGATGTATTCAGTCAGATAAGTAAGGATATTATATTTATTTAATATATTCCTTTCTTTCCTTTATTCCAAGACAAAGATAGCCGTTGACATTTAATGCAAAGGACTATTTTCACGGCTAAAGGATAAAAGGACCTGCCAAAGTCGTTTTGTCTCTGTTGCAGTTCCAAGAAAGAATTAATCTCTGATTATTCTATTCCAAAAAAGAGAAGATATCAAGACAGAGATTATTGTCTCTCTCTTGACAGAATTCAAAATTATTCACAGAGAAGAAGAAGAAGAAGAACATCTACAGACAAAAAATAATAATCTTTTAGTCTTCTTCTTCCTCAAGCAGCATCTTCATTTTCCCAGAGAATAACATCATCAATCTCTTAGATCTCTGCTGCAAGTTCAAATATCCTAAAGAGCAACAAGAATCTGAAGAATCATTTCTTCCAGATTAATCAGCTACAGGAAGATTTATGTTTCAAGAGAAAGCTTCTCCACCAACTGTCAAATACTTCTATCAGACAGGGGGAGCTTTACAACAACATCCACTAGAGTCTTCTCTCAGCATATTGACAGAGAAGAACTTCATCACCCCTTCTATCCCCTCTTGTACAGGGTTAATACTCCCTTCAAAAGTGTACCCCATTGGTAACAAGACACCTGATCAAAAAATCCTGTTGGTTTTGAGCACCTGATCAAAAGCTCTGTGGTGTGTGAACAGCTGAACAAAAACTCCTTAGTGCTAGGGCACCTAATCAGAAATCCTAGTGGATTCCTACCAAGGGTGGTAGAAGAGTGGACTACCCAGGCTTATTGGGGAACCACTATATTTTTTTGTGTCCTCTGTGATTGTTTACTTTTCTATGCTGTGGTGTGATTTTATTTATTTTGTTTTATATCTCACTCTGCTTACATATATATATATAACAGTATTTTAATTCCGCTATAAAAACTAATAAAAAGTTTTTAATACTCTATTCACCCCCCTCTAGAGTAACTTTAAGATCTAACCTCACTTTCAAAGTGGCTTGAGGCCATGAAATCTGAAATGGACTCCATGTATGCAAACCAAGTTTGGACCTTGGTGGAACCACCTGAAGGGGTACAACCCATAGGGTGCAAGTGGGTCTTCAAGAAGAAGACCGATATGGATGGGAATGTACAGACATTCAAAGGTCGGCTGGTGGCTAAAGGTTTCATGCAAATTCATGGTGTTGACTATGATGAGACCTTTTCCCCTGTAGCCATGGTCAAGTCCATCAGAATTCTACTTGTTATTGCTGCGTATTATGACTACGAGATCTGGCAAATGGATGTCAAAACGGCTTTCCTTAATGGAAACCTCCTTGAGGAAGTGTATATGACACAACCCGAGGGTTTTGTATCTCCAAGTGAAGCCACTAAATTATGCAAGTTGAATCGATCCATTTATGGATTGAAACAAGCTTCTCGAAGTATGAATCTTCGTTTTGATGAGAAAATCAAAGAGTTTGGTTTCATCAAAAATGAGGATGAACCTTGTGTTTATAAGAGGATTAGTGGGAGCATTGTCTTTTTCCTGATATTGTATGTGGATGACATACTGTTTATCGGAAATGACATTCCGACCCTGCAAGCTGTTAAGAACAGGCTAGGGGACTGCTTTTCTATGAAGGACTTGGGTGAAGCGACTTATATACTTGGTATTAAGATCTATAGAGATAGATCGAAGAAGTTGCTGGGTTTGACCCAGAGTACATACATTGAGAAGGTGTTGAAATGGTTAAACATGCTTGAGTCTAAGAAAGGATTCTTACCCATGTCACATGGTGTGAGTCTCTCTAAGGACCAATGTCCAAAATCTTTGGAAGATAAGGACCACATGAAGTTGATTCCATATGCTTCGGCAATTGGATCAATCATGTACGCAATGTTATGTACTCGACCTGATGTCTCTTATACATTGAACATGACGAGTAGGTATCAGTCTGATCCTGGTGATGGCCACTGGATAGTCGTCAAGAATATCCTGAAATACTTGAGAAGGTCTAAGGAATTGTTTTTTATGTATGGTGGAGAGGAAGAGCTCAGTGTAAATGGTTACACAGATGCTAGCTTCCAAACTGATAGGGATGATTCAAAGTCCCAATCAGGTTTTGTATTTTGCCTTAATGGAGGAGTTGTAAGTTGGAAGAGTTCCAAGCAAGAGACAGTTGCTGATTCTACGACTGAGGCCGAGTATATCGCTGTTGCAAATGCGGCGAAGGAGGCTGTGTGGATTAGGAAATTCATCAGCGAGCTTGGTGTAGTTCCTAGCATTGTTGATCCCGTAGTTCTCTACTGTGACAACAACGGTGCTATTGCACAAGCTAAGGAACCTAGATCTCATCAGCGCTCCAAGCACATACCTCGGCGGTTTTATCTTATTCGAGAGATTGTCGATCGAGGAGATGTGAGCATATGCAAAGTACCGACTGAAGAAAATATTGCGGATCCACTAACGAAGCCTCTTGCATAGAGAAAGCATGATGGTCATACTAGATCAATGGGTATTAGATACCTGAATGATCGTCTCTAGTGGGAGTCTTGTGGATTGTATTTGTCGGTTGTTGATTATTCATGTGATGAATAGAGTACTTTATATTTTATTTTACATTTATGGCAAGTTCTTTTATTATGTCAAATGTTTCTACTAATATATTAATTAGCTTAATAAATCCCCTTAGAATGTTTGCTTCCATAGGAATTCAAGTATGTGACTTGAATGTGAGGGCCTGTGTTTATAATAAGCTTCATTCTTAAATGGTCCCTGGTCGTAGTATCATCTTAGAAGTTCAGGGTGATGATGATACATAAAGACTACTATGTGCGTTGACTGATGACTGGTTCTCACAGGTCATGATATTGTGATATCAAGTCATCACATGGATACTTGTTAGTGAACAAGTTGTACTGGATAGACCCATCATGAGACTACTGTGTGGATTATTATATGAACATGTAACAAGTAGGTCTCATATGACAATGGTGTTTGTGGTTCTTCGACCTGAAGTCACAGCATTCATCACGTTAGGAAGAGCGTACTTTGATGCCATCTAAAGTCTTCCTTGAGAAATGTTGATGATAAGGGTGGTTATTGGGTATGTTAAGATTCATTTGGGTGTTTGTGTGTGGGCAGATATGGGATTTGTCCTCCTATATGACATGAGTTACATCCATGGGCCCCTTGATGGAATGAGACTGAGAAATGCATGGCCATGCTTGGTTGAGTCAATATGTGATATTGAGCTCACTAATTTCAGACAGTCTATTCTAGATCAAGGAATTAGGATTGAACAATTACGAGGGTGACACGGTCCATGCCTCTAGTTCTATCCGGATGTAAGGGACAAAGGGACATGACAACACTGATACATTGGTCAAGACAGGCTTGTTGAGTTATGAACTCTAATTTCTTGGGTAGCAATGATGCATTGCTAGATGTCGCTCATTGTTTGTGGGACTTTTATTTGATACGTTCAAGATCAAGTGGGAGATTATTGGTGTTTCCATGGTGATCTGGAAGTGGTCAAGTATCTAGTCTCACTGCCAACGCGATATAAGCCTATGGGGTCACACACAAGAGTGTTTGGAGAAGTTGGAGGAAAAATTGTGTTGGCCTTACTCATATTGGATATGAGTGAAGGACCAATCATACGACTTATTGGAATCGGGTCGAGTTAACTGAATGCTCCACAGCTATTGTGAATATTGTATGGAGCGTGTTGACAAGTGTTCGAATCAAAGCGCGTTCGATGAACTCAAAGTGCGATCGACGAACGGCTAGCGCATTTGGCGAACGGCCAGCTCGTTCAACGAACAGCCAGCGCGTTCGATGAACAGCCAGCGCGTTCGAAGAACGGCCAGCACGTTCGACGAACGGCCAGCGCGTTCGAAGAACGGCAAGTGCGTTCGACAAACGGCCAGCACGTTCGACACACGGCCAATGCGTTTGCCGAACGTCCAGCACGTTCGATGAACGGCCAGCCCGTTCGACGAACGGCCAGCGCGTTCGACACACGGCAAGCGTGTTCGACGAATGGCCAGCGCGTTCGACGAACGGCTAGCGCGTTCGACGAATGGCCAGCATGTTTGACGAATGCTAGCCAGTTTCTCGAACGCAGTATTTGATTAATGTCGTGGCTGTGCAGATAGCTTCTCTTTTTCGCCTGGGTATAAAAATGCGATACTTTTGACCTAAGTATGCGATCTGTTTTGCGATATAAGAGAGCGACGGAAGAGTTTCGCCAAAAGCTTCTGACGGATGAGTTCCGTCCGACCGCCACCGCCGACGCCTCTTCCTATAGTCGGACCTAGCAGTCCGTGGAAGACGCTGAGGGATTTTAATCTCCAACCTAGTTCTTGTGCGACAAGAGGCAATGGTTCTTCAATGCTCGTGTGGACTTCCGTAGAGGCGCCGATCCATTTCAGCGCTTGGAACTCAAAGATTGTTCTCTTGATTTCTTCTTGGAGCATCTCGATTGAGTATTGACTCAATCCCGCAAAGGTATATCGTTTTTCGATTTCATTATTTTCTTGATTCATGAAAACCGCAAGATCCTTAACTCTTTGGGTTGTTCTTGTTATTATTTCCGATGCGCATATACGATATGTCCCTACACATTGGTGTATAGAAAACCCAACACATATCCGCTCCAGTCTCCCCTGATCAAATTAGAACCACAAGCAAGCCGCATAACCTGCGAACACAACAAAGGTAAGCCTCAAACCGCGCGAACAAAAAAGTCTATCCACACCACAAACTCACGAGCTCTCACTTACTATTCACGTCTAGTATGGAGATCCAGGGGGTCTTATTTGTAGTAGAGGTGAGGAGTGTGGTAACCGCCTACACGATAGGATAAATGTCCATATTAGTAGAGGGTAAAAAACAACTTGCGCGGTTTGCTGAGTAACCCTACCAGCCCGCAAGTAAAGAACCTGGCCAGATCGCAACACCTAGAGCTAACCGCGGATGCTAACCGCCCGGTTAAAACCAGATAGCTGGCCCCATATGGTAGAAGAACCAAGGCCATCTTCCACTGGCTAACCGCCAGTCTAATGCGGGAAGACAACCCGCGTGGTCTTCTTAACAGACTGCCCGACCTCCGCGGTTTGCCAGACAGCCCGGTCTGATGCTCAGACCGCCCAACCTCCACTTACACTTCAAAAAATTCAACACTCCCCTCCATTGTCGGTTCTGAACTTCTTGATCCGCAGGTTAAGCCGACCTTCCACAATCTCCTTGAGCTCCAGAAACCTCTCGAGCGCCTCTGACTTCTCCTTCAGAAAATATACCCAAGTATATCTGGTGAAGTCATCAATTAAGACCAGCATATACCTGCTGCCTCTGAAACTTGAAGTGGTGGTAGGTCCAAAAAGATCACCATGAATACATTCCAATGGTGCTTTGCATCTGCTTTGTGATTTTTCAAACGGAAGACGTTGAGCCTTACCAAACTGTCAACCTACACAAACATGACCATTACCGAAAGATGATAGACTAGGCAGACCTTTCACAAAGCCTCTTCCCGCCATAGCCTTTAGCTTATCCATCCCAACATGCCCAAGTATTTCATGCCAGTAGCAGCACTGTCGTTAGCCCTCATCTTATCAACATAGGAGCTTGTTGATAGAACAAACAACTCCTTCACCCATCTCCCTACATGAGTGACCTCAGCCTTCACGGCTGAAACATTTTGGAGAAATTTCACTTCTGTTGGACCAAACAGAACGTGATAACAAACATCAACAACATTGGTCACTGAGAAGAGGTTCTTCTTCATTCCTGGCACATGAGAAACATTCCTCAAGGTGAGTGGACCTCTATCACTTCCTAAAGATACTACACCCTCCTTATTTACTGCATGCACAGTATCATCAGCTGTAATAATAGCATCATTACCTAGGTATGTTTGCAAAGAAGAAAACTTGGACTCATCCCCGGTGAGGTGATGACCACACCCTGAGTCCACTATCCAATCATCTTGATAGTTGATGTAAGCCAATACCCGAACACAAGTGCCTGTCATGAAAGCACATCCACCACACCAACTACCTTCAGCATTGGAACCAGCCTCCTCCTTTCCTACAGCATGCCCTGGCTGAAGATAGACTTTGCATTCTCTCTTGAAATGACCAAGCTTGTTGCACCTATAACATCTCGGCCCTTCCTTCTTCTTCCCATCAGACTTAGGAGCATAACTCCTCTCCTGCTGATATGAAGTAGATGCACCATCGTTACCAGATGACTTTTTCTTCTTGTCCCATCTCTTCTTCTTGCCAGAAAAGAGAACCTCACCTTCTCCCCCGGAGACTGACATCCCCGCCATTTGCTTAGCCAAACTCTCTTGCAAAGCAAGTAAGTTTTCTAGCTCCAGCAACGATGGCTGATTGGCCCAGCCTTGCACAGAAGTAACAAAGGCCAGATACTCCCTCCGCAAGCCGCAAATTATGTGCCTCTTCAGCTTCACTTTTGAGATAGGCTCATCCGGGTCCAATGCTGATATCTCTGCTCATAGGTTCTTCATCTTCAAGAAGAACGTTGAAATGGACAAGTCACCTTGACTTGCCTTAGCGAACTCATTTTCCAAGAACTGTAGCTGAGTTGCATTCTTCTTATTGAACAAGCCATGCAGGGCTGTCCAAATCTCAGCAGCTGACCTACATCCGATGATGTGATCAAACAACTCCGGAATGATAGCTTGCTTGAGAGTGAACTCTGAAAGTGGAGGTTAGTGAAAGACTTTATTTAAGGGTAGCAAATCACCTAGAGGGGGGGTGAATAGGTTATTTTGAAATCTATTAGCAATTCCTGATTAAATCCTAATTGAATATGAATGAAGATCAGAGCTTTCAAGAAAACAAACACACAAACACAAACACACAGAATTTTATAGTGGTTCCCCTATTTTGGGTCATCCACTTTCCCCCTTCTCCCCTCTAGCAGTGTGTAGATAGGGTTTATATCTCCTCCAGATCTCAGACCACCAAAAAAGGTCTTACGTCTCAGATCTCAACAGATCTTACAGTCTCAGATCTCAACAGATCCTACACTCTCAGATCTCAACAGATCTTACAAACACATATCTCAACAGATCCTACCTCAGCCCTTATAACAATAGGCTTACACTCAGATTCACCCCTGAATCTTACAACTCAGATCACACATGATCCTATACCTCAGATCCTTGAAAGATCCTACTCTCAGATCTCAACAGATCTTACAAACTCAGATCTCAACAGATCCTACCTCAGCCCTTATAAAAATAGGCTTACACTCAGATTCACCCCTGAATCTTACAACTCAGATCACACCTGATCCTACACCTCAGATCCTTGAAAGATCCTACTCTCAGATCTGACAACTCAGATCCTACAAGATTTGAAAGAAGTAGAAATAACACTTAGACTCAGATCTTCAGTATATTGAGTCTTCTTGATCTATCTGAAAGATCCGATAGAAAACTTCAGCAGAACACCAACAGCGAAATGGTCTTCTTGAATTGCACAGGTTGTGATGACTATTCTTCTTTAGGAAGACAGACTCTTCCTCCTTGACCTTCTCTCTTCAGACAATAAGCTCAGCACCAGATTGCTGAAGGAATTTCTTGTAGTACGATTCTGAAAGAGGAGATAGCTTCTTCAGATTCTTCCTCAGATTTTGTTCTTGAACGATGGAGAGAATAATGGCTTTTTAATAGGAATGTGCTCTTCTAAATCATAGGTCATGCCTTCTATTTATAACCCGCCATCAGCAACATCTGAGACGTTCCTCCACGTCAGCATGACGTTAAACATTCAACGGTCTTTAGTGGACATTTCTGAACTCAGAGCTTTTCAGGAAAAAGGCGTTGAGCACTGTGGATCTCTGTCGATGCTTTTTTTTGTAAGGTGTCGAGCGATGTGTAGATGCTTGACACTTTCTACTTAGACTGAATCTCTCAGCACCTCCTTCTTAGGCATCGAGCAATCTTTAGTCGTTCAACGCTTTTTATCTGTAGGAGTCAAGCAATGTATAGGAGCTCGACGCTTCTTAACTCTGCCTTCACATCTAGACTCTTTTTGTTGTCGTTGAGCTAACTGAAGTTTAGTCGACACTTCTTATTCCACGGCGTCGAGCGATATTCCTTGGCTCGATGCTTCTTGACTTGATCTCAGATCTTCAGCAGCGACCTTGACTTTTTGAGACAGCAGACATGAGTCGACGCTTATGGGTCACAGGCATCGAGCGATGTGTAGTGTCTCGACGCTTGTGAACTTAGATGAATTTCTTGAGCACCTAGCATGACCTGATCTCATGCACAGTGATTCTATAAAGTATATCAAATACATTCTGAGATATATCTTTGACTTAGGAATGGACTTCTCCAAATCTAGGACATTGTGGCCAATGGTCCCAACAATCTCCCCCTATTTGAAGAAGTCATAACCTTAGTCAATGATATACCCCTTTCTTCAAAGATAACCATTATTTATACATAGGCAATCATAATATGATAAGGATAATTCTTTACAAAAGCAGATTACCATAACATTCTAACAAAAGAAATTATCTCAGACATGATTTACATCAAAAGCAGTTCAGAATAAATCATGTAAATATAAGGAAAGAATCGCATCACAACCATATATATATGATGATGATAATAAAAGATAGTTTGCTCGGGGAGCTCATCAAGATTATCCAAAATTATATCAAATACATTCTCTGAGAACTATTTAAGAAAGATTCAAATCCTAAAGCTGTTCAGATTCCTTGATATCTATTCCTCTTTTGGCACTCTTGGATAGGGCTTCAGCAACTTCTTTCCTTCTCTTGAAGTAGCCAAACGGCTTTGGGAAATATCTGATTGGCTCCTTATCACTTGCCTGAACTTTCCTAGCCAATTTGTCAGCTTTGAACTTTATCTTCAGCTCCTCCTGAACCCTGTGTTTCAACCACTCAGCTTCAGAATACCATTTCCCCCTCTCACCTGGATTACCTTTCACAGCTTCCCATGCTACCAGAATCATTTCCCTTGATGAGGGAGACCAATGTTCATAACCATTCCTTGATTCAACTTCTTCTCTAAATTTCCTTTTGCTAGATTCTACTTGTTCACTGGTAATGTTCTTTCTCTTGGTTTTATCTTCAGGACTGTACATCTTGGCAATTTGCTTTTGAATTTGTATAGGAGACGCTGGCTTGGTCTCAGAGACTTGATCATAATAATCTATGGGAGGATAGCCAAAAGTTTCTCTTATAGAATTGGAGGTCCACACAGCATGCTCAGAGCTCGCTTGAATCATTGACCTCTCCCCCTTTAGAACTTCTTCTGCTATATGATCTCTTAGTACATTCTTCTGAAACCTAACCTGGCCCTCCAGATGACTTACTCCACTTTCAATGGTTTTCTTGACCTTGAGAAGGTGGTCATCTATAGTGTCTGTATTTAACTTTACTTGATCCTTTAAAATGGAGGAGCTCTCATCAATCTTGGCCAGTATAGCAGCATCATATTGTTGCAGCTTAGCTTCTATTTTGGCTGTACCTGTGAGAGTCTGTGCACTTGTTCTTTGTACAACACTTGCATATTGTTGCTTAGAATTCCCTGATTCTGTTGCACATCATCTGCAGTCTTTGCAATACCTGCTTGTTTTTCTTTGATTTCCTTTGAAGTCTCCTTGATTGAATTTAGCTGTTCAGCTGTATAGTCCACAGAAGCACCAGCCCTTTTGAAAAATTTTACCATTTCCTCTCTCAATGCATTCATCTGATGATTGACTTCAAATCTGACCAATTTCATTTGAAAATCTACATCATTTTTCAATTTTGTGTTATTTTCTTCAATATATTGTTCCAATAATCTTCTTTGATTATTGAGCAACTCCTCCAACTGAGGAATTATTGGACTTAGATCCACATTGATTTCTCTTGTTATTCCAGCACTTCTACTACTTTCCTCTCTGATGAAAGAGTCATCTCTCTGGCTCATATGTGAGCTAGAAGATTCTATCTTGATCACCCTCTCAGCCCCTTTCCTTGTGGCTTCAGGCTCTTCTTCGACATCCATAGCATCAACAACAGGATTCTCTTGAGCAGGGACCTCGGGCTGATACTCCCCCTCAAATGGTGCAATGTCTGGATCAATATTCTCAGGGACAAGGATCTCATGCTGAGACTACCCCTCAACATATGCATTGTTAAAATCAGTATTGTCTGGAGCAGGGATCTCATCCTGAGTCTCCCCCTCAACTTCTGCTTTGTTAAATTCAGTATTATCCTGAATAGGGATCTCATCTGGAGCCTCCCCCTCATTTTGAAACTTCCCCTTATTTCTAGCAAGGGATCCAGGTTGATCTCCTCTCTCTTCTTCTTATTTCTCTTTCTCATCTTTTTCTTTATTGTTCTTGTCAACCCCTTCCAGTATTGTAACATTACTTGTCGGTGTGTCAGGAATACTGTCCCTATATTTGTTCCCTTCTTCTTCTTCAAATAATGTGAGATTAGGATCATGTATTGGAGAGGATTTCGATTTCCTTTTGGAGGATGATGAGCTTGAAGAGCTGGAAGAGATCTTCTTCTTCTTTTTCTTCTGTACTTTCTTCTGCTTTGGAGAAGATTCTGCTGGTGGTTGGCTTGACAGAATCCTTTCCCATCTCTCTAACATTCTGATATCCATTTTCTTCATATGATTTATTTTGGATCCAAGTCTTTTGTTTAAGGAATCTGGGATTACTTTTACTAGATATAGTGACAGTATCCTACCCATGTTGGGTGCTTGGACACATTCTATCAATCTGTCAAACACCACCCTTCCCCAATCAGTTCTCAATGTATGAATAAACCTGGTTAGTAGAACAAACATTTTCCTGGAGATTTTATCATGGGACCCTGTCTTGCGTAATAGTCCCTTTCCTATTACATATGTCAGCAGTTTTCCCTTTGAATTCATCCCTTTCCTCAGTATACTCCCAAAAATTTCATGTGATGTTTCAATCCCACATCAGACTTGGGCTAATCTTATCTGCTCAGAACTCACCTCTTCTTCTTCCTCATTACTTTTGAGTCTTGGCAATTCTAGTGCCTTAGCGAGTCTCGTAGGAGAAATCTTAATCTTCTTACCATTTATAGTAGTTTTAAGCTTCGAGTTGGCGGAGTCTATTACTGCATTGGAGAGTAATTCTAAAACCTCTCATTTCCATATTAGAGATGATTCAGATAAAATGAATTCTAGCTCAGATTTATAAATCAGCTCGATGGTTGTCTTGATTTCCTCTGGTGCTGCTTGGAATCCATTGCGAATGAGCTCGCCTCCTTCGTTAAGGTAATCACTACTCTTGGGAGGCATTGTAGTTGTTGATTTTTGATTGAAAGTGTTGATGGAGAAATTCTCTAGGGCATGAGTACTGACGAAGTGTCTTCCCTATTTATAGAATTTCTAATTCAAGAAGATGAATAGCCGCGCGCCAGACTTGTTTAACCAAATTGATCAAATGGTTCAGATTTACCCTATCGAGATGACCTTGCTCATTTCACACACGCATTGAGATTGCTTGACATAAGTTATCCTCGCTCGATGCCATTTATCTTTGCTCGACGCCAGGTGTCTTCTCTCGACGCCATGTATCTTTGCTCGACGCCATGTATCTTCGCTCGACGCCATGCATCTTCGCTCGACTCCAGGTATAACTCCACTTTTCTTTTAGGACATAATTATTAATTTCATTTAGTTTAGTTTCAAGACAACTTTATTCCATTTTTAGCATTCCTAATTCAATTTTGAAGTTATTGAATTTTGTTTCATCCAGGGGTTTAGTGAATATATCAGCTACTTGTTTGTCTGTGGGAATATATTCAATTTTGATGTCTCCATTTTCTATATGTTCTCTTATGAAGTGATATCTAATTTATATGTGCTTTGTTTTGCTATGTGATACAGGGTTATTAGTTATAGCAATAACACTAGTTGAATCACAATATAAAGGAGATTTACTTAGTTGGATTTTATAGTCCTGGAGTTGGTGTTGAATCCATAGTAGCTGAGCACAGCAGTTTCCAGCTGAGAGGTACTCAAACTCTGCTGTAGAAATAGCTACACTGGTCTGCTTCCTGCTACTCCAAGATATTAGTCTTTTGCCAAGAAATTGACAGGTGCCTGATGTGCTTTTTCTGTCATCCTTGCATCCTGCAAAGTCAGCATCTGAAAAACCAGTCAGTTCAAAGTCATTGCTTCTAGGATACCAAAGGCCAAGATTAAGATTACCCTTCAGATATCTCAGGATTCTTTTGACAGCAGTGTAATGAGATTCTTTAGGATCCACTTGGTACCTAGCACATATACATGTTGAGAACATAATATCTAGCCTGCTAGCAGTTAGGTAGAGTAATGAGCCAATGATGCCTCTGTACAAGGTTTCATCAATAAGTTTCCCTTTGTCATCCTTGTCCATTGACATATTGGCTGCCATTGGAGTTTTCATGACAGTGGAACTTTCCATTCCACTTGATGATCTCTTTGGTGTACTTGGTCTGAGAAATAAAGATTCCTTCCTCAGACTGTTTCACTTGGAATCCCAAGAAGTATTTGAGCTCACCCATGCTGCTCATTTCAAATTTCCCTTGCATAAGACTTGCAAACCTTTTGCAAAGGTTATTATCAGTTGAGCCTAAAATTATGTCATCTACATATATTTGTACTAGTAGAATATGACCTTTAACTACCCTGAGAAACAATGTCTTGTCTATCTTTCCCCTTGAGAATTTGTTCTCAATGAGAAATCTATATAATGTCTCATAAAAGGCCCTAGGTGCCTGTTTTAGACTATACAAAACTTTCAATAAAAAATAGACATAGTTTGGATGAGTAGAATCAATAAAACCTGGGGGTTGTTCTACATATTTTTCCTCCAGTATTGTTCCATTAAGGAATGCTGACTTCACATCCATTTGATAAACTATGAATCCAATATGTGCTGCAAATGCCAGGATTAGCCTGATTGCCTCCAATCTTGCCACAGGAGCAAACACTTGATCAAAATCTATGCCTTCCTCCTGTCTATATCCTTGGGCAACCAACCTTGCTTTGTTCTTGATAATCACACCATTTTCATCCAGCTTATTCCTAAATACCCATTTGGTCCCTATGACTTTGTGTTTCTTTGGCCTTGGAACCAATATCCAGACCTTGCATCTTTCAAATTGATTTAGCTCTTCTTGCATAGCCAATATCCATGAAGGGTCCTTATTGGCTTCATCAAACTTCTTAGGTTCTATTTTGGATAGGAAGCTGTGATGCAATGCCTCATGTATTGAGTTCCCTCTTCTGGTTTGCACACCTTCATTTGGATTTCCTATAATCTGTTCTTTGGGGTGATCCTTCAGGTGCTCATTCTCCCTTTGTGATTCTGGTGCATCTATTTGAGTTGGTTGTTCTAGAGATTCTAGATGTTGTGGTTCTTCAACAGCAATTGGTTCTTCATGTTTGTCTTCTTCATGATACTCATCCTCTCTAGTCACAATCACAGTCTCATTAGTTTCTTCATTGTCTTCAATGTGTTGTTCATTGATATTCATCTCCTTTAATTTCTGCGTTGAACCTGCATTACTAGAGAGACTTCCCAGATCCTTATATATAAGGCAGGTTTCATCAAATACAACATGTATAGATTCTTCTATCTAATTTGAACTTTTGTTGAAGATCCTATAGGCTCTACTTTGAGAGCTATAGCCAACAAAGATTCCCTCATGAGCTTTTTCAGCAAATTTAGTGAGATGGTGCTTTCCATTATTTAATACAAAGCACTTACTTCCAAATATTTTGAAGTAGGCTAAAGTGGGTTTTCTACCCTTCATCAACTCATAAGGGGTCTTATTCAGTCTTTTGTTGATAAGTGCCCTATTCTGCACATGGCATGCTGTGTTTACAGCTTCAGCCCAGAAATATTCAGGAAGAGAGGAGCCACTCAGCATACTTCTACTGGCTTCAATGAGAGTTCTATTTCATCTCTCAGCAACCCCATTTTCTTGGGGAGTTCTAGGAGATGAAAACTCTTGTGAGATGCCTAAATTTTCACAAAATTTGGTAATTGCACCTGACTGAAATTCAGTTCCATGATCACTTCTAATTTTGGCTACTGTATTTCCTATTTCATTTTCGATTTGCCTAACAAAGCTAGTGAATACTTCTAGAGTATCTGACTTGTGTCTTAGGAAGAATACCCATGTGAATCTAGAATAATCATCAACAATTACAAGGGTGTAAATCTTTCCTCCTAGGCTGTGAATTGGCATTGGTCCAAATAGGTCCATGTGAAGTAGGTATAGACATCTAATGGAATCCTTCTCACCAATTAGTTTGAAGGATGACTTGGTTTGCTTACCCATTTGACAAGCATGGCAGGGACCCTACTGCACACACTTCCACTTAGGCCCAGCTCTCACTAGATCACCTGAAATGAGCTTATTTATAGTCTTATAGTTTATGTGGACTAACCTTTTGTGCCATTGCACACTACTAGAGACTTTGTTTTCAGCTACTAAGCATATGGGATTTACTTGTTCAGAACATATAAAATTTAAGCAATAAATGTTGCCACTCGTAGTGCCTGGGAGAATTATCTCATTCTCTTTCTTAATCAGGCACTCATCCTTGTGAAATGAAATGTCATATCCAAGATCACATAATTGACTTATGCTGATGAGATTGTGTAGCAATCCATCAACATGAGCAACTTTGGTGATGGTGACAATTCCATTTGTGATTTTACCATAACCTTTAGTTTTACCTTTGTCAGACCCTCCAAAGATAACCTTTGGTCCATTCTTCACAGAAGTGTAGTCATACAGTAGACTTCTTATTCCTATCATGTGCATAGAGCACCCACTGTCCAAGTACCAGATAAGAAATTAATTGGTCTTTGAACATACCTGCAAGAAGAAATTACCTTTTCTTAGGAACCCACACTAAGTTGGGTCCTAGAACCTTGTTAGCATGAGCTGGTATATTTATTTGTTGTATAATCATTTGTGCTGTGTGTGTTGCCATTGATCTGAGTACTGGTCTTCCAGAATTGATTCTAGGTACAGTTGGATTGAACCAGCAATCAAAAGCAAAATGGCCAACCTTTCCACAGCAGCAACATTCATATTTGTTATATCTCCTTTGAGGTCTTCTTACCTCTTTGGGTTGACTCACATTTTGTTTAGTTGCCTTATTCAATGGAGTTTTGTAAAGTGTTTCAATGAGATTTGTTGATTTAGATTTCTTAACAGCATTAGTTTTCACTACTGGTCTCAGTTCCTCTCCTTTGAATTTGGTGTTTGCTCCAAATACAGAGGAGTCATGATGAGTTAATCCTTTTTCTTTGTATAGAGATTTGACATCACTAATGCATGGTTGAGTTTAGTGAGCTTTGCTAGTGGAACACTCACCCTTCCAAAGATTATGCACATCTTCTAGATCATGCTCATTTGTGATAAGCATGGCTTTGTTGAATTTTATAGGTTGCATGGGTGCCTTGTCATTATTTTTAGATTTATTTTCTGCCTTCCCATTGTATCCTATGCCACATCTGTATTGTGCAGAAAATGTGTCTATTATGGGAAGGATAGTTTGTGGTTTTGAGAATTTTGCCACAAGCTTCTTTCAGCTAGGAGTTTTGCCTCAAGTTCTTTTATTAATTTCTCCTTAGTGCATATTGTCTGAATGTGAATGATAGACATAACTTTGAGTTTGCTAAGCTCCTTGCTTACCTGATTTAGCCTCTCAGCTGTTTCAGAGCATTTTGAGTTAGTCTCTTTTAGTTCAGCTAATTTATTATGTAATTTTTTGTTAATCTTTTTACTCTTCATGAGAGCTTTAAGAATTAACTCATATTTATCAAACATTTCATCTAGTGAAATAGGATTAGTTTCAGATTCAGAATCAGATAAAAGAGTTTTATCAAGTACCTTCACATTAGAGATTGTCTCCTGATCCTCTTCATCACTGAGGGCCATGAGTCCTGTATTTTCTTCTTTATCCTCTTCACTATCAGACCTTGATAGTGGGGCTCTTATCATAGATCTATGGGTCAGAATGTCTTTACTTTCATAGACAGCCACCAGTGTTATGAGTGCCTCTTCACTGTCTGAATCAGATGATTGAGACTCACTGTCACTGAGAGTGACTTTGCCTTTCTTGGCTATTAGGCTCCTCTCATGTTTCTTGTCAGACCTATGCCTCCTTTCATCAGACTTCTTGTTGTTCTTTCTTTTTGATGGACAGTCAGCAATCATGTGTCCAGATTTCCTGCATCCAAAGCACACAATTTCTTCTGAGTTAGATTTATTATGTTTAGAGTTATACTTGTCCTTCTTAGAATCTGGTCTGGATCCTTCTAAGTAATTGGAGTGCTTCTTGGATCTGGATAACTGAGAGGGCCTAGATTTCCAGTGTTGTTTTCTTCTGAGCATCCTTTTCAGCTGTTTGGTGAAGAGTGCCAGTTCACCATCTGATATTTCAGAGTCAGAGTTGCTTGTCACTGATCCTTCAGATTCAGATGGTATCCTGGGAGGTGATGTCATCCTCTCCTTGCTTCTTTTGGAACTTTCTGCCTTCAGAGCAATGGGATTTTCCTTATTGTGTCCTTCTTCAACTTTTCTGGTATTCAGGTGCAGTTCATGGGACAAAAGTTTTCCATATAGATTCTGTGGCTGAATGTTTCCCAGATTTCCCATTTCCCTGATAGCACAGATCTTGATATCCCATTCTTTGTTCAGGGATCTTAAGAATTTATCATTCAGCTCATAATCTGTAAATATTCTTCCATAGGTTTTCAGACCATTTATAAAATTGAAGAATTTCTCATAGCAGATTGCTATTGAATCTTTCTTGTCTTGTCTGAAAGCCTCATATTACTGAATCAGAAGAGACTCCATGTCATCTCTGACTTCTTCAGTCCCTTCCATATAGACAATGAGAGAATCCCACATTTCTTTGGCAGTTTTGCAGTGTACTAAATTCTGGAAGGTTGAATCCTCAATAGCACTCACAATGATGTTCTGAGCTCTCTTATCCATGGTGGCCAGAATCACTTCATCTTTAGTCATTTCAGAGTATGTTTTGGGAGTCTTGATACTTCCATCTGTGAATGAGACCTTCATTGGAACAAAAGGTCCTTCTAGTACTGTGATGTATATCCTAGGGTCAGAGGCTTCCATGAATAATCTGACTCTTTCCTTCTAAATCCCAAAGTTTTCTTTTCTACATATTGGTAACTTCATTGATGTGAATTCCGTATTTCCTTCATTGTTAGCCATCACGACTTAACAAATCTACCCTTAGGAGGTCTTGTTCAGGCTGTTAAACCTTTTCTTGAACAACAACCCTCTGATACCACTTGAAAGACTTTATTTAAGGGTAGCAAATCACCTAGAGGTGGGTGAATAGGTTATTTTGAAATCTATTAGCAATTCCTGATTAAATCCTAAATGAATATGAATGAAGATCAGAGCTTTCAAGAAAACAAACACACAAACACACAGAATTTTATAGTGGTTCCCCTATTTTGGGTAATCCACTTTCCCCCTTCTCCCCTCTAGCAGTGTGCTAGATAAGGTTTATATCCCCTCCAGATCTCAGACCACCAAAAAAGGTCTTACGTCTCAGATCTCAACATATCTTACAGTCTCAGATCTCAACAGATCCTACACTCTCAGATCTCAACAGATCTTACAAACTCAGATCTCAACAGATCCTACCTCAGCCCTTATAACAATAGGCTTACACTCAGATTCACCCTTGAATCTTACAACCTAGATCACACCTGATCCTACACCTCAGATCCTTGAAAGATCCTACTCTCAGATCTCAACAGATCTTACAAACTCAGATCACAACAGATCCTACCTCAGCCCTTATAATAATAGGCTTACACTCAGATTCACCCCTGAATCTTACAACTCAGATCACACCTAATCCTACACCTCAGATCCTTGAAAGATCCTACTCTCAGATCTGACAACTCAGATCCTACAAGATTTGAAAGAAGTAGAAATAATACTTAGACTCAGATCTTCAGTATATTGAGTCTTCTTGATCTATCTGAAAGATCCGATAGAAAACTTCAGCAGAACAGCAACAGCGAAATGGTCTTCTTGAATTGCACAGGCTGTGATGACTGTTCTTCTTTAGGAAGACAGACTCTTCCTCCTTGACCTTCTCTCTTCAGATAATAATCTCAGCACCAGATTGCTGAAGGAATTTCTTGTAGTACGATTCTGAAAGAGGAGATAGCTTCTTCAGATTCTTCCTCAGATTTTGTTCTTGAACGATGGAGAGAATAAGGGATTTTTAATAGGAATGTGCTCTTCTAAATCACAGGTCATGCCTTCTATTTATAACCTACCATCCGCAACATCTGAGACGTTCCTCCACGTCAGCATGATGTTAAACCTTCAACGGTCTTTAGTGGACATTTCTGAACTCAGAGCTTTTCAGGAAAAAGGCGTTGAGCACTGTGGATCTCTGTCGACGCTTTTTCTGTAAGGTGTCAAGCGATGTGTAGATGCTCGACACTTTATACTTAGACTGAATCTCTCAGCACCTCCTTCTTAGGCGTCGAGCAATCTTTAGTCGTTCAATGCTTTTTATCTGTAGGAGTCAAGCAATGTATAGGAGCTCGACGCTTCTTAACTCTGCCTTCACATCTAGACTCTTTTTGTTGTCGTTGAGCTAACTGAAGTTTAGTCGACACTTCTTATTCCACGGCGTCGAGCGATATTCCTTGGCTGGACGCTTCTTGACTTGATCTCAGATCTTCAGCAGCGACCTTGCCTTTTTGAGACACCAGACATGAGTCAACGCTTCTGGGTCACAGGCATCGAGCGATGTGTAGTGTCTCGACGCTTGTGAACTTAGATGAATTTCTTGAGCACCTAGCTTGACCTGATCTCCTGCATAGTGATTCTATAAAGTATATCAAATACATTCTGAGATATATCTTTGACTTAGGAATGGACTTCTCCAAACCTAGGACATTGTGGTTAATGGTCCGAACAGTTAGATCTTAAATTAACTCTAGAGGGGGGGAATAGAGTTTAAAACTTTTTCCCTTAGTTTTATTGCGGAATTAAAAATAGTGATATATATATATATGTGTATAGAGAGTGAGTAATAAAAACTGAAATAGAAAATCAATGCAGCATAACACAGATAAGAAATCAAACATAGAAGACACAAGGAGCTATAGTAGTTCCCCACTAAACTTGGGTACGTCTACTCTTCTACCACCCTTGGTAGGAATCCACTAGGATTTTTGATCAGGTGCCCTCATACCAATGAGCTTTTGATAAGGTGCCCAAAAACCAACTAGATTTTTTGATCAGGTGTCTTGCCACCAATGGGGTAAACTTTTGAAGGGAGTTTTAACCCTGTACAAGATGGGGTAAGGAAAGTTAGAATGTTCTTCTCTGTCAAGAATCTGAGAGAAGACACAAGATATTGATGATGAAAGCTCCCCCTGTCTGATGGAGGTATTTGACAGTTGGTGGAGAAGCTTTCTCTTGAATGAAGATCTTTCTGTAGCAGAAGAATCTGAGAGAATGAATTCTTCAGAATATTGTTGCTCTTTTGATGATCTGAACTTGCAGCAGAGATCTGAGATATATATATATATCTTGAAGATGTTGTTCTCAGAGAAATGGAGGTGCTGCTTGAGGAACAAGAAGACTGAATATGTTTTTGGCTAAGTGTTCTTCTTCTTCTCTGTATTCTAGTTGTAACCTTTCTCTGTATTCTGAAAGACAATAAACTCTGTCTTGATATCTTCTATCTTTGGAATAGAATAATCATAATTTAATTCTTTCTTGGAACTGCAATAGAGACCAAACGACTTTTGCAGGTCCTTTAATTCCTTAGCCGTGAAATATTCCTTTGCATTAATTGTCAATGGCTATCTTTGTCTTGGAATAAAGGAAAGGAAGGAATATAATAACTGAATATAATATCCTTACTTATCTGACTTGAATACGTCCAAAGATATTTAAATAGATCTGTTAAAGTTGTCGATCTGTGTTCAGAGAACTGACAACTAACTGATATTTAAGTATTAAATAATCTGGAGACTGTATTTGTCGATCTGAGCTTCAGTAAAGAATTTGTCGAGCGCTGGCTGGAATTCGTCGAGCACTGCCCTGAGAAAGTCGAGCGCTGGGACTGGCTATAATTCTTCAACTGCTGAGAATAATTCGTCGAACGCCGATAGCAGTTCATCGAACGCTGAGAACTTGAATTTTCCTTAAGTTCTAGCTAATCTAACAGCCTAAAAACTTGACCCTTAAACTATACAATGGGGTCAACTTGATCCTAGACAACATATAGTGATCCTAGCCCAAATTAGTAATAGGTTTGTTCCAACAATCTCCCCCTATTTGGGTTAGGACACTATTTGACAATCATTCAAAATAATCAACAGAAAGACAAACAGCAGAGCATAAATATATCTGATATAATTTAAATGTTTTAGCAGATAAATTAAAACAAAGTGCTCTGAGTTTAGAAACATTACAGTCATAATAAAATCAAGAAATTAAGAACTCTTGTCTTTTTTGGAGGAGGGCTTGAAGATGATCTGTCTATTTGGATTTTATGCTTCCTTCTTGCTTATATAAAGATCTTCAGCTCCCAGCATGGTTTGAGATTTACCTTCTATAACCACTGCTGCTGGATGCTTCTTTAAATATTCTTCAGCATTGAAGATGTGCTTGGATCCATACCTTTCAAATTCTAGCTTTCTGAACTCTGACAATGTTGAAATATGGGAGTAATCTTTTCATTCAGACTTTACTTTGTTGATCTGAGCTGTTGTAGTAAATTCTCTGAATCTAGCCATCTGAGCTATCTTTTCTGCATCTGACTCAACTGGGGAAGGAGGCCTATCATCAGATATTTGATGCTTGCACTCTGAAGAAACTTTTCTAGTAGAACTTGAGGGAGGTCTTGATGACCTAGAACTTTGAGAACCACTAGAACTAGCTAGTCTCCTTGATTGCTGAGGAATAAACTTCTGAGAGGAAGAAGAGAATGCTGCTGAACCTGCTGCTGGAGGAGGAGGAGGAGGATGATTATATTTGACAGGCTTGTCAGAATAATAACCAGTCTTCCTCATCTTCTTTCTTCTCTTGTTATCATTCCTGGAAAATTACATCCAGTCTGGGGTATCTTTATCAAGAGGAATATTATGAAGGATATAATAAGGAATATCATTATTTGAACTTGGAGGATTAGGGACAACCTTTGACTTTGCTTTCCTTTTCTTTCTTTTCTTGGATGATGAATCATCAGTATCACTATCATCTTCATTAGAATCAGAAGATTGAATTGGGTCATCATACAAGTCATTGATCAATTTAAGAGCTTTAACTCTTTGCTCTTCAGCTTCATGAGTTGCATCGTCTGCTTTCCATATTTCATCAAAATCTGGAATAGGAGAGTCATCAAAAACAAAAACTGGAACATCAAAACTCTTGAGAATTTCTTCTGAAACTACAACTGATTGTTCTGCTTGAACTGGAGCTTGAGTTTGAATTTGAACTGGAACTTCAAAATTCTTGAGAAACTTTTTCAACACAACTTTATCTATAGGAGCAGTATATGGAACTATTGCTTTTGAATATTCTTGATACTTCGGCAGATTTGAGAAAACTGAATTAAACTTAGATAGCAAAGAAATAATATCTAGAGAGGGATGAATATAGATATTATTTATCTCTTCTATAACTGGAATTTCTGAAACTGTAAATAAATCAATCATTTCTGAATCATACTCTGTAACTGAATCTGCAAAAACTGGAGGTTCTGCTGCTTCTGGAGCTTCTTCATGAGACATCTCCCCCTGCCTAGATTCAGGGATACCTGAATCTCGGCCCCTAGAAGAAGGGACAGAATGAGAGGAAGGGAATGAAGACATTTTAGCAGATAGATCAGAAATGGCTTGAAGAACTGGAGCAAATTTTGCATCCGGGATGGCATCTAGCTTAGGAAGAATATTAAGAACTGGAGCAAGTTTTGCATCCAGGAGTTGGTCTAGCTTGGGAAGAATGTGATCAAGGATTTGATCAGCCACAGATAAGAAATTGAGATAGATGAATTATGGTGGATTGGATGATGATGGTGTAGAAGGGGATGGAATGGAGGTTGGTACAAAAATGTTTGTAACATGAGCAGATTGTTGAGGGGTGTTTTGATGGATAGGACATGAATGGTGGATGGGTGACTGGTGGTCATCATTTATGGGAGATAGAGGTGAAGAAGTGTGAGGAGGCAGAAGGTCAAATGAAGGAGGGGGAATGTCATTTGTAGGTGTTGGAGAATTTGGAGTAGGAGTTTGTGCAGGGGAAATATGCTGAGTAGGTGGAGGTGGGAGAGGAGGAGAAGAAACATGAGAAGGAACTTCTAGAAGGGTTGAGGGAGTGACTGATACAGTCCTAGTGTCTTCAGAAGCTTGCCTTGCTGATCTGGGATTCTTCTTTGGAATCACCTTGTCCCACTTGGCAAAGAGAGCTGAGGTCAGCCTCTTGCTTGCATTTATTGTCACTTTGGGAGAGACCAAAAGATCTTGGTGCCTTTCCTGCAGAACAATGCCTATAACTCTTCCAAAACAAACATTATCCTTAGAAACCTTCTTCTTAATTAACTCAAAAAGAACTGATCCCCAATTCAGTTTCTTCTTTTCCATCAACGCCACCATCAAAAGAAATTGGTGCCTATTAATGTAATCATGACCAGATGTCTTGCCTAACAAGACTTTTCCAACAATATCAGACAAAAACTTATATTCCATGGACAAGTTTTTCTTCAGCAAATGGTTAGGGTTTCCATTTGAGTGACCCGTCTTAACCAAAGCATCATCAAACTCAACAGAGCTTAACTCTAAGTCATCATCACCATTTACAAAGCCAAAAACTTCAGATAGAATATTTGGGGTTAGAAGAACCTGATGTCCTGATATAATTCCCGATAAACTTTCATCCTCTGCCCTAGCAGTGCAAATCCATTCTTTGATTTCTACAATATGTTGCTTTGTCCTTGTGCTCATGAACTTTTTCATCTGTTGTTCCTCAAAAAGTTGAAGAATGTCTTTGAAAACTTGGTCTGACTGAGCAAACGATTCCATATCGATGTCGAATCCTGCGTCAAACTTCATTGAATAAAGAGCGACTTGAGAAATCGCCATTGAAACCTGCAAGAGAGAAAAGATCAAGTGCAGAGAGGAACTGGAGGGAAAACGATTTCTGTAGGCGCAAACTTAGAGAGAAAAAAAAAATGAGATTAAATAGAATGATCGGAGAAGGGGGTGCATTCGTGGAGCGATGTTCGGCAAAAACCTAATAAAAGCAGAAGTCGAAAAGACTTTAGGTCTCCGTCAGACAGCGTTCGACAAAAATATCTTTTTCGTCGACCACGGTTCGACAGGTGAGATTTTCTTTATCGATTCTGAAGTTAAAAGGTTTCGTCGACCACCGTTCGACAAATGATTCAAATTCGTCGTCCTCCATTCGACGAATTGAGGGGATAAATAGAAATTTAAATTTTTAACAGATTGAATCTCCATTTATCATTCCTATCTGATATATAAAGAAGATATGCTTCTTTTCATCCAAGGGCTTGGTGAAAATGTCAGCTCTTTACAAATCAGTAGAAATAAATTGTAGGCAAATTTTATTTATATCCACATTATCCCTAAGGAAGTGGTGCCTAATTACTATATGTTTAGTCCTACTATGGAGAACTGGATTTTGTGCTATAGATATTGCACTAGTATTGTCACAAAATATAATTGAATTATTTAGATTGACACTATAGTCTAGGAGCTAATTTTGTATCCACAACATCTGTGAGCAGCAACTGCCAGCAGCTATGTATTCAGCTTCAGCTATTGATGTGGACACAGATGTCTGTTTCTTACAAAACCAAGACACAAGCCTATCACCAAGAAACTGGCAAGTTCCTGATGTGCTTTTCCTGTCTACTCTGCATCCAACATAATCTGAATCTGAGAATCCAGTTAATTCAAATTTAGATGTTGTTGGATACCAGAGACCTAGATTTGGACAAACCTTAATATATCTTAAAATCCTTTTTAATAAAATTAGATGAGATTCTTTGGGGTTAACTTGAAACCTAGCACAAATACAGGTAGCAAACATTATGTCAGGCCTACCTACTGTTAAATAAGGTAGTGAGCCAACAATTGCTCTGTATACTTTTGAATCAACAGGTTTCCCTGATTCATCATTATCAACAACAACATTTGAGGGCAAGGGCGTTTTCATGGTGGAAGAATCAGACATACCAAATCTTTTAACTAATTCCTTAGCATACTTAGATTGGGATATAAAGATTCCATTTGGAGTTTGCTTCACTTGAATACCAAGGAAGTATGATAACTCACTCATACTACTCATTTCAAATTTAGATTGCATTAGATTAGAAAATCTTTTGCATAATTTTGAATCAGTAGAGCCAAAAATAATATCATCTACATATATTTGAACTAGCAAAGTTTGATTTTTATGTATCCTGAAAAATAGGGTTTTATCTACTATGCCTCTACAGAAATTGTTTTCCAAAAGAAAACTAGCTAAAGTCTCATACCATGCTCTGGGAGCTTGTTTGAGACCATAGAGAGCTTTATTAAGCTTAAATACATAAGAGGATTGAGTTGGAGAGATGAAACCTGGTGGTTGTTCCACATAGACTTCTTCTTTGATTTCTCCATTTAAAAATGCACTCTTCACATCCATTTGATATACCTTGAACTTCTTATATGCAGCAAATGCAAGAAAAATTCTGATTGCTTCAAGTCTTGCAACAGGAGCAAAGGTCTGATCATAATCAATCCCTTCTTCCTGTGAATATCCTTGGGCTACCAATCTTGCTTTATTTCTTACAATGTTGCCTTGTTCATCTAGCTTGTTCCTGAAGACCCATTTAGTGCCAATGACTGGATGGCCCTTTGGTCTTGGAACCAAATCCCAAACCTTGTTCCATTCAAATTGGTTGAGCTCCTCTTGCATTGCAAGAATCCAATTTGGATCTTGTTCTGCATCTGTTATATTTTGAGGTTCAACTTGTGATAGGAAACAAGTATGCATCTAATTTTGGTGTAGTTGATGCCTTGTTTGAACACCTGCTGAAATATCTCCAATCAATTGTGATATTGGGTGATCTCTAACTGTGATGTGGTCAACAGTTGGACCTTGTTCAGCAATAGTATCTTCTTGGGGAATTTGTTCAGCTGTCACTTGAATTGATTTGTTAGCAAGATCTACTGGATGATCTTCTTCTTCACTATCTTCAAGTGTTTGAGTTGTTGGAAGTAAAGAATCTATTTTCTCTAGATTTAGCTCACTTAGCTCTTCACATAGACCTGATACCTGCAAAGTATTTATGGTAGAGGTGGTATTCCTCTCCTCATTTAACAGGTTAGTTTCATCAAAAGAAACATGCATGGACTCCTCTATCTTAAGAGTAGATTTGTTGTAGACTCTATATGCTTTACTAGATAGAGAGTATCCAAGGAATATGCCTTCAGCTGCCTTAGCTTCAAACTTCCTTAGATATTTCTTATCATTGTTATGCACATAGCATTTACAACCAAAAATCTTAAAATAGCTAACCTTAGGCTTTTTATTCTTGAGTAGTTCATAGGGAGTTTTACCCTTAAGTTTATGTATCAGGCTTCTATTCAACACATAATTTGCTGTGATCACTGCCTCTGCCCAAAAAGATAGTGGCAAATGAGCATCAGCAAGCAATGTAGTTGCTGATTCAATTAGTGTTCTATTTTTCCTTTCAGCTACCCCATTTTGTTGAGGGCTTCTGGGAGCAGAGAAACACTGCATGATCCCTTCTTTTCCACAGAATTCTCTCATCAGAAGAGACTCAAACTCAGTGCCATGATCACTTCTGATCAATGCAACTACAATAGAGTACTCAGTCTTGATGGACTTGAGAAAGTCTGTTAGAACTTTGAAGGTGTCAGACTTGTTCCTAAGAAAGAGCACCCAAGTGAATCTTGAGAAGTCATCTACAATAACTAGAGAATAATGCTTCCCTCCTAAGCTCTGTATAGCAGTAGGTCCAAAAAGATCTAAATGCAGCAAATACAGAATCCTAGGTGAATCACTCTTGGATAAAGATTTGAAACTACTTCTAATCTGCTTACCGAACTGACAAGCCCTGCAAAGTCCTTCCTTCTTGTATGAACCAGAAGGCAGTCCTCTGACAAGATTTTACTTAGAAAGCTTAGAGATAGTTCTAAGGTTAATGTGTCCAAGCCTTTTATGCCATAATTCATTTGTCTTACTTATTGAATTAAATAGACGGATGTCTGAATTGACAGAGTCAAAATTGACTAGATAAATGTTTCCTTGTCTAATACCATATAATACATTTATGTTTTTATTATTGGTAATAAGACATTGGGAAGGGTTAGAGGTTACCTAATAACATTCATCACATAACTGGCTTATGCTAATGAGGTTGTGCTTGAGACCTTTGACATATGATACTTCTTTGAAGGTGACTGCTCCAATCTTGACTTGTCCATATCCTTTTGTCTGTCCATAGTTGGAGTCTCCAAAGACAACTTTGGTTCCAAGCTTTATCTTATAATTGCTCAGGTTGGCCTTGTTTCCGGTCATATGCTTTGAGCATCCACTATCCAAGTACCAATATTCCTTTATCTTTGGATAGCTGTGTACCTGCAAAGACAGAAAAAAAAAACTAGTTGTTTTTGACCCAAACTACCTTGGGTCCTTTTGTCTTACCACAATATTCAGAAATAAAGGGCATTTCAGGCTGGTCCTTATAGCCTTGTGGATGATATCTCCTTGGAGGTATTATCCATTCAGTGAAAGGATTTTTAGTTTATTTTGAATTAGAATTCTTGAAATTTTCTGTATAGTATCTGTTCGACGAATTTGGGTAAGTTCGTCGATCGTCGTTCGACGAATGTACATGATTTCGTCGAGCGCCGTTCATGTAATAACTATACTGAAAATCTGTTTTCAGTTTTCGTCGATCTTCGTTCGACAAATTGAAGTCTTTTCGTCGAGCTCCGTTCGACGAATTCTTCTGAATTCTTTTATTCATAACAGACTTGTTTGAAATATCTTTATTTACTTCTACAACCTCTTTGCTTTTAGCAGAAACGAATTTTATAGGTGTAGAAAGTATGTTCTTCTTAATTAGAGGTGGCTCACTTGATGAAGCACCCAAGCCTAGTTTGCTATTAAGTCTAGCATTTACTGTGCTTGTAATGTCCATCAGTTTGATGCTTCTCCCATTTAGGGATTCTTCAAACTTTTTGGCTTCAGACAACTTGCTCTCAATGAGAACAATATGTTCTCTGGAGGCAGCCAAATCTTTCTTAAGATTTACATTTTCTTCACTTATATTTTTCATTTCAGCTAGCTTACTTTTGAGTGAGATTATTTCTTTCTCAGATTTTAGTAAGTCTAAGCAAAGAACCTTGAATTCAACTTTGAATTCAACTTAAGTAAAATCAAATTAGATATTACCTGATCTGCATCATCTTCTGCTTCTAGTTCTGATCCTTCTTCATCAGAATTGTTGGCTGAGGCATTGATTGCCATCATGCAAAAGTTCTTCTCTTCTTCATTATCTTCATCATCACTGGATGATGATGCATTTCCTGACTCACTGCCTGAGTCATAAATTGCCATCAGGTACTGATCATTCTCTTTTGTTTCTTCTTCATCATCTGAAGAGCTGGATGATTGATCTGATTCAGTTTCACTCCAAGATTCTCCTACAAATCCTCTTCCCTTCTTTTTGTGTTTGTGGGAAGAAGACTTGTTGGAGTTTCTTTTCTCTTCTTTGTCCTTTTTCTTTTATTTCTTCTGGTTTTCTGGATAGTCTGGTGCAATATGTCCTGGTTTCCTGCAACCAAAACATATAATTTCTTTAGAATTGTTTTTGTCATACCTTGGCTTTTCATAGCTTCTGGATGACTTTTTCCTGAAGTCTTTTCTTGCCATCTTGTAGAATCTTTTGGCAAACAGACTCATCAACTCCTCATTGTCTGGAGTCTTTCCTTCTTCTTCTGTAGCTTTGAAGGCAATATTCATGTCCTTCTTTGTTGAAGAGGAGGTGCTCACTTGTTCAGCTTCCCTTGTCTTGATGAGTTCTCATAGGATTTGAGCTTTCCTAGCAGTGTCTCAGTAGTTATCTCATTAAGACTTCTGGCTTCCTTGATAGGCCAGATCCTAGAGTCCCAAGTGCTGGGGAAGCACATTAGGATTTTGTCATTGATCTCAGTTAATGAGATTTCCTTGTCCAGTGTTCTGAGTTCACTTATGATTACACTTAATCTAGTGTACATATCTATAACTGATTATTCTTCACCCTTCTTGAAGTTCTCATACAGAGAGATCAAGTGAGATCTTTTGTCCTTTCTTTCATCAGCAGAGCCTGCAACCATATTGTTGAGAGAGGTCCATATCTCTCTAGCTGAGGTGCAATCCACCACTTTCTGAAATATGTCATCAGACATTGTTTGAGCCAGAATGTTCATGGCTTTTGCATCAGCACTCCTTTGCTTTTTCTGTGCTTCTGTCCATTCAGGAGGTGGGACAGCATTGTTGGCAGTTGTGGTTTCATCACTAGTTGTTGCTGTGGGAGCTGGAGGTCCTGTCAAAATCACATTAAAAATTTCTTCATCAATTGAGTTCATATAAAGCCTAATCCTTGCTTTCCACAGTGCAAACTTACTGACATTGCACATAGGAGGTCTTGTGCTTGAATACTCTTTGTTTTGTGCCATGAGTTTTTAACAGAAACTAAATAAAATAAAAACTCTAAGAGAATTTAAGATCTAATTGATCTTTGTGATTCATGTGTTAGCCTGTAAAGAATCAACTTCCTCTGATACCAATTGAAAGTGGAGGTTAGATCTTAAATTAACTCTAGAGGGGGGTGAATAGAGTTTAAAACTTTTTCCCGTTGTTTTATTGCGGAATTAAAAATAGTGATATATATATATGTGTATAGAGAGTGAATAATAAAAACTGAAATAGAAAATCAACACAGCACAACACAGAAAAGAAATCAAACACAGAAGACACAAGGAGCTATAGTAGTTCCCCACTAAACTTGGGTACGTCTACTCTTCTACCACCCTTGGTAGGAATCCACTAGGATTTTTGATCAGGTGCCCTCATACCAATGAGCTTTTGATAAGGTGCCCAATAACCAACTAGATTTTTTGATCAGGTGTCTTGCCACCAATGGGGTAAACTTTTGAAGGGAGTTTTAACCCTGTACAAGATGGGGTAAGGAAGGTTAGAATGTTCTTCTCTGTCAAGAATCTGAGAGAAGACACAAGATATTGATGATGAAAGCTCCCCCTGTCTGATGGAGGTATTTGATAGTTGGTGGAGAAGCTTTCTCTTGAATGAAGATCTTTCTGTAGCAGATGAATTTGAGAGAATGAATTCTTCAGAATATTGTTGCTCTTTTGAAGATCTGAACTTGCAGCAGAGATCTGAGAGAGAGAGAGAGATCTTGAAGATGTTGTTCTCAGAGAAATGGAGATGCTACTTGAGTAAGAAGAAGACTGAATATGTTTTTGGATAAGTGTTCTTCTTCTTCTTCTCTGTATTCTTGTTGTAACCTTTCTCTGTATTCTGAAAGAATGTTTTTGAATTCTGTCGAATTAGAGAGACAAAAAACTCTGTCTTGATATCTTCTATCTTTGGAATAGAATAATCATAATTTAATTCTTTCTTGGAACTGCAACAGAGACCAAACGACTTTTGCAGGTCCTTTAATTCCTTAGCCGTGAAATATTCCTTTGTATTAATTGTCAACGACTATCTTTGTCTTGGAATAAAGGAAAGAAAGGAATATAATAACTGAATATAATATCCTTACTTATCTAACTTGAATACGTCCAAAGATATTTGAATAGATCCGTTAAAGTTGTCGATCTGTGTTCAGAGAACTGACAAATAACTAATATTTAAGTATTAAATAATCTGGAGACTATATTTGTCAATCTGAGCTTCAGTAAAGAATTTGTTGAGCGTTGTCTGGAATTCGTCGAGCACTGCCCTGAGAAAGTCGAGCGCTGGGACTGGCTATAATTCTTCAACTGCTGAGAACAATTCGTCGAACGCCCATAGCAGTTCGTCGAACGCTGAGAACTTGAATTTTACTTAAGTTCTAGCTAATCTATTAGCCTAAAAACTTGACCCTTAAACTATACAATAGGGTCAACTTAATCCTAGTCAACATATAGTGATCCTAGCCCAAATAAGTAATAGGGTTGTTCCAACAAACTCAGCATTTGCATTTGTTCTCTTCCAAGCCTTCACGAGCTCAGCATTCCCCTCAGCAGGAACAGCAGATTGTCTTTCTTCTCATCCAACTACATCCCAAAAGTCCTCGCCAAGAAGATAGTTATCCATGCACGACTTCCACTTTTTAAAGGTGGTCTGCGTAAGGAGGTCAATACCAAGACCTCTAGCATATCCTCCTTCCATTGCTATCTCACTGATTGACAACCGACTTACAGAAACCAAAGCAGAAGCCAAAGCTAATTACTACTCAGAAACCTCCCTCTAATACCATGTTAAATTTTTAGAGGTCAAGGAATGAAGTAATAATGCGGAACACTTCAACACAATCCACAAGTATGGCAATCAATGACAATGGGAAGACAGAATAGTGCTCTTGTATTATCTATCTCTTTACAGCTTGAGACATACATGGCGAGACATGATTTATAAGAATCACAAAGGAGAGAAGCACAAGACAAAAATAGGTCACCAGCGAACTGTCAAAATAGTGACCGCCAGACCGCTCGAACAGCCAAGCCGCACGGCTATTCCTGAGACCGCACGAATAGAGCAAGCTTGATGACCTGCGAACTATCAGACCGCAACCACAGACTGCACAACCTGCTGCCTTATTCAACCGACTTGCCTTATTCAGTGAACTGTCCTGGAATGATGGTCCTCTTGGACCTTCTCAGAGCTTGACTCTGAACCACCTCTTCAGCTACTTGTTCTGAACTAGCTCTCCTTTCAGGTAGACATGGAGCATCGCTCCCCCTGCTTCCAAAACCTGAAGCACCTGACCGAGAGCTAGAAGCACCTGGAGAACCTAGAGAAATTGGCAACTCTACCAGAACCTCCTGTTAAATTTTTGAAGTGGAAGTGGAGTTGTGCTTCGCGGTCTGCGTATTGGAGACCGCAGAGACCGTACAGTCTGCGCTGGTTCTCTGGTTGGTTCTATCTCAGCGGTTTGGTTGATGCGGTCTGATCTGGGAGACCGTTTTTTGTCCGGGTTGCTTGCGCGGGTTGGTCTGGCGACTTTTCCTAAGTCTGCCTGATGTTCTTAGTATGCTTTCTTTGGAAGAAGACCGGGCGGTCTGCCTTGTTGAGACCGCGGTGACCGAGCGGTTTGGTTGTAACCGCAAGGTTTAATAAAGATCTGAGGGCTATGCTGAGCTCGGGCGGTCTACTTTGCGAGACCGCACGTGATCTGATGGGTGGTTATTGTATCCCGGTTTGTGCGATGACGACATCCTTCTGTTTGCCTATAAATAGGGGTGCAGGGCCCGTCATTAATAACGAGAACTGTAAGAACCAAAGTTGGCTTGATTGTGCCGGTCTTAATTTGAGGTCGCGTGGTTTGAGATCTTGTCTGACCGGTTTGTGTGATCGTAGGTTAGCGGCTAGCAGCTCGCGGTCAGCGTGTCTCCCTTCTTCCAGCTTTGAATAAACCAGTCCGGGCGGACTGTTTTTTGTTGTTCTTAATCTGGTGCAGTGGACTCAGTTGATCAGGCGGTCTTAAGTGACCAGACAGTCTTGAGTTGCGGTCTGTCGCAGTAGCAGTTCTTTGTTCAGAGTTCGTGGATTCTTCTGTGATCAAGACTGTGCGGTCTGGGCGGTCAAGGAGTCCGAACTGTTTGTTTTTAGTAGAGGAATAAAGCAATAGGTCAGCGGTCTGTGGTTGCGGTCTGGCAGGTGCGGCTTGTGCTCTGTTCGCGCGGTCTCAGGGGCTCCCATCTGTCTTGTCTGTTCGCGCGGTCTGGCGGTCTCAAGTCGTCAGGTCGCTGCAGCTTGTTTTCCCTTTGTGTTTTGTGCTTCTCTCCTCCGTGATTCTTATGAATCATGTCTCGCCATGTATACCTCGCTTTGTGAAGAGATAGTTCAAAGCACTATTCGGTCTTCCCATTGTCATTGTTGTGCAACATTTGAGAAAGGTTTTGTGAAGTGTGTTCCGCATTTTTTCACTTCATCTCCGGACCTCAAGTTTTTTAACACCTCCTTAGCAGCTTCTCCAAGTCCACCATCTGAACTGCTCTCTTGTAACTCAACAGAAGAGCTACCTTGGTATGACGTCAGCTCGTCAAATACCATATCCCTTGAGACCACATATCTTCGTGTATCACGATCCATGCATCTGCAGCCCTTCTTCCGGTCATCATAACCGACGAACACTAGCTTCCTTGCTTTCGCATCTAGTTTCGTTCTGAGAGCATCAGGAACATGCACGTAGCAGGTAGATCCTAACACTCAAAAGTGTTCCATGCTTGGTTTCTCCTTGAACTTCAACTCATGAGGAGTCTTCATGTTGATGGGAATGAGAGGCATCTGATTGATGACATAGGCAGCACTAGACATTCCTTCTGCCCAGAAGGACTTTGGAATACTCTTGGCATGAAGCCAGCATTTGCAGGTTTTTGTCAGATGATGGACCTTCCGCTCTGCAACTCCGTTCTGTTGTGGAGTGTGAGCACAAGAGAGCTCTCTCTGAATGCCATGCTTCCTGCAGAAGTTACAGAACGCATTTGAGGTAAACTCCCCTCCATTGTCGGTTCTAAACTTCTTGATCCGCAGGTTGAGCTGACCTTCCACTAGCTCCTTGAACCCCACAAACCTCTCGAACGCCTCTGACTTCTCCTTCAGAAAATATACCCAAGTATATCTGGTGAAGTCATCAATTTATACCAGCATATACCTGCTACCTCCAAGAATGGCAGTGGCGGTTGGTCCAAACAGATCACCATGAACACATTCCAATGGTGCTTTGCATCTGCTTTGTGATTTATCAAACGGAAGACGTTGAGCCTTACCAAACTGACAACCTGCACAAATGTGACCATCACCGAAAGATGAAAGACTATGCAGACCTTTCACAAGGCCTTTTCCCGCTATAGCCTTTAGCTTATCCATCCCAACATGCCCGAGTCATTCATGCCAGATAGCAATGCTGTCGTTAGCCCTCATCTTATCAACATAGGAGTTGTTGATAGAACAAACAAGTCCTTCACCCTTCTCCCTACATGAGTGACCTCAGCTTTCACGGCTGAAACATTTCGGAGAAATTTCACTTCTGTTGGACCAAACAGAACGTGATAAACAGCATCAACAACATTGGTCACTGAGAAGAGGTTCTTCTTCATTCCCGGCATATGATAAACACTCCTGAAGGTGAGTGGACCTCTATCACTGCCTAAAGAGACAACACCCTCCTTCTCTACTACATGCACAATATCATCAGCTATAATGATAACATCATTACTTGAATATGTCTGCAACGAGGAGAACATCGAATCATCCCCGGTGAGGTGATGACCACACCCATAGTCCACTATCCAATCATCCTGATAGTTGATGGAAGAAAATGCCTGAACACAAGTGCCCATCAAGAAGGCACCTCCACCACCCCAACTACCTTCAGCATTGGAACCATCCTCCTCCTTTCCAGCAGCATGCCCTGACTGAAGATTGACTTTACAGTCTCTCTTGAAGTGACCAAGCTTGTTGCACCTATAACACCTCAGCCCTTCCTTCTTCTTCCCTTCAGACTTAGGAGCATAACTCCTCTCTTGCTGATATGAAGTAGATGTACCATCATTACCAGATGACTTCTTCTTCTTGTCCCATCTCTTCTTCTTGCTCGAAAATAGAACCTCACCTTTTCCCCCCAGAGGCTGACATCCCCGCCATTTGCTTAGACAAACTCTCTTGCAAAGCAAGAAAGTTTTCCATCTCTAGAAATGATGGATGATTGGCCCAGCCTTGCACAGAAGTAACAAAGGCCACATAATCCCTCCGCAAGATGCGGATTATGTGCCTCTTCAACTTCGCTTCTGAGATAGTCTCATCCAGGTCCAATGTTGATATCTCTGCGCACAGGTTCTTCATCTTTAAGAAGAACGTTGAAATGGACAAGTCACCTTGAGTTGCCTTAGCTAACTCATTTTCCAAGAATTATAGCCGAGCTACATTCTTCTTGTTGAAAAAGCCATCCAAGGCTGTCCAAATCTCAGCAGCTGACCTACATCTGATGATGTGATCAAACAGCTCTGGAATGATAGCTCGCTTGAGAGTGAACTCAACCCTATGCATTTGTTTTCTTCCAAGCCTTCACGAGCTCAACATTCCCCTCAGCAGGAATAACAGCTTGTCTAGCTTCTCCTCCAACTACCTCACATAAGTCCTCGCTAAGCAGATAGCTCTCCATGCGTGACTTCCACTTTGTAAAGTTAGTCTGCGTAAAGAGCTCAATACAAAGACCTCTAGCATATCCTCCTTCCATTGCTATCTCACTGATTGACAACCAACTTGCAGAAACCCAAGCAGAAGACAACGCTGATTACTGCTCAGTAACCTTCCTCTGATACCATGTTAAATTTTTAGAGGTTAAGGAGTGAAGTAAAAATGCGGAACACTTTAACACAATCCACAAGAATGACAATCAATGACAATGGGAAGACCGAATAGTGCTCTTGTATTAACTATCTCTTTACATCTTGAGACAAACATGGCGAGACATGATTCATAAGAATCACAAAGGAGAGAAGCACAAGACACCAAAAACAGGCCGACGGCGAACTGCCAAAGCAGAGATCGCCATACAGCACGAACAGCCAAGACGCACGGCTCTCCCTGAGACCACGCGAACAGAAGCAAGTTTGATGACTTGCAAACTTCCAGACCGCAACCACGGACCGCACAACCTGCTGCATTATTCAACTGCTGAAAATCAAACAATCTGTCCACACTTCGAGATCGCCTGACCGCGAGGTCTCCTTGTCACAGAAGCTTCAGCAAACAGAAAACAGAAACCTGCACAAGCTGTCGCCAAACCGCAAACTGAGATCACCTGACCGCTGAGGTCGCCTGATTGCCAAGCTCACCGCGAACAGCTCAAGAACTACACCACAGATCATCCAGAGGAAAGCCGTTGGCGAACTGAATATTCACAACTGGGAAGTCAACAAGGAATAAAACCGCATGTTGTTGGCCGCTAACCTGCGAACACAACAAACAGTCAAACCACTTCCAAACCACGCGACCTCAAAGATGAGACCGGCACAAACAACCCAAGTTGTAGTTCTTATAGTTCTGTGCTACAAATGACAATCCCTACACCTCTATTTATAGGCAAGCTGACGGATGTTTTCACTGCCCAAAAAGAGATACACTAACAGCCAACCAGATTGCGAGCGGTCTCACAAGACAGACCGCCCAACCTCAGCACTTGGACAACAGACCGTCCAAGGCAAAACCCCGTCCAGAACACCATCGCAGACTGCACGGTCATTGCGATCTCTATTCTTCAGACCGCCCAGAAACCTTCTGTTGGATCGTGTGACGCCCTTAGAGGGGGGTTGAATAAGGGTGTGTTTAAAATATAATTTTTACTTAATAATTTTTTAAACAGGTTTTACTTTTCTAAAAAATTACTTGTAAACAATTTCAAACCAATGTAATTTTTGTATTAAACCAAAAACAAATTTCTAAGTTAAAGATTAAGCAACCAAATTTGCAATTAATGAAAGAAGCATAATTATATTAATCATGAAATTTACATACAATAAAATGATCTTAACAATGCTTAAGATCAATGCACAAATATGATAATATAAATTTCAATAATTTTGATTTTACCAATCCTTCTCCCAAGGATCGGAAGGCTATCACTTGTCTCTCCCTAGATCAAGCCCAAGCCTACCCTCTAGATCTTCCCAAGATCTAGACGTAGCACACAAGGCCACGATTTCCTACCAAGCCACGCAAGGACTTGGACGCTCCGCACAAGGAAGCGATTTTCCCCTAAGTCGCGCAAGGACTTAGACGCCGCACGCAAGATGATGATTTCTACAACGATTACAAAGTGAAAAGTAAATGTGAATGAAATACAAAATGAAAAGAACAACTCCCTAGAAATTCAGATCTCTGAAAGGAAGGTTGAAGCCTCGAGATGATCGTTGATGTAGAAGTGCGTTCGATCTCGTCTTCAATCTCAATCCTTCTTTGCTCAAATGGGAGTTGATGGTGTTCTTGAGCTTTCTGGTTCGTATGCACTCTGGAAGAAAGTCTGGAAATCTCAAGAACTAAATTCCACGAAGTTTTGAGCTCTTTTAAGAAAAAAGAGTTGTCGCCGTCCGATAGCTACTGTCGCCGGAATCTGATATCTCCAGAGGCTACCACGTGTCCCACTAAAATGAAGTTTTTGCGTGGTGTTGAGGTCGTGGTTGAGACGTGGGCTGTCGGATATCCGATAGCACTGTCGGATATCCGTTAGCTAAGGTAACTGCTGCACGTCCTGCCGTTATTGGAAGAGTGGGCCGTCGGAAATCCGATAGCGATATCGGAAATCCGATAGCTCTTATCCGTTGCGCAGAGATCAAATAAACACGCTGTCGGAAATCCGATAGGGCTGTCGGAAATCCGATAGCTCAAATTTCTGGAAAATGTCATTTTGCTCCAATTGAAAACATGTTATTCTTGCACATGTTATTTGCACACCATTAATAAAAAATAGGATCAAATACAATCGGGATTTGTTATTCTCAAACCGGACGAGTGCGGAACGCATGCTCCAACAATCTCTCCCTTTTGATAATAACAAATCCTTATAAAAAGAAATCGAATAAATCCTATAGAGATAGTGAAAAATACATTATGTGTGTACAAGTGTGAGCTTAAGATCTCCATGATCTCCCCCATAATATGATCTCCCCCTTAATATTAGCTCCTTCTAAAAATATTCTCCCCCTACATATAAACTCCCCATACATGTATGCTTACTTAATTAATTTAGTATTTTAAGTGATTTAATTGATTTCTTATTATCTTCTCCCCCTTTGATAATAGCAAAAGATGTTAATAGAGACGAGGAAAGAGGATTATAGAGATCTTTTAGAAAATAAGAAAGAATATAGGGAGAGTCAGAGTATACTGGCGGAAGCTTTGTAAGTGATAGAATATTGATATAAGTAATCATAGAGATGAGGCTAAGCATTCTAGTAATGTGTTATAATGTATAGAAGCAAATATACTTAACCATGATGAGATTCAATTTCAATTATCAGAGAGAGACACGGGAGGATATAGAATATTGAATCGTTTCGGTCCAATTCTCATAAGAAGAAATTTTATAAATAACAATGAAGTGTAGTAGTGATACTTTGAGAAAGAATACATATGAATATATTTAAAATATACATGACCATGGAATTGGTAAACATAACATAAATATACATAAAGCCCATACTTTTGAGCCAGAAACTTTGCAAATATACATAAAAGGACCATTTTGTTTTTGCAAGACACTTTACAATTCTTTCCAAGGTGCTTAACCTCACAATGCTCATTAAGACTTATCAGGAGGCTAAGTAGTGCTTGGTGGAGGATCCTTTTCAATTTTTTATGCCTTTCAACATTTTTGGCAAAATGAATGTTTTGCATTTGAATTTTCCTCCTTTTTTTGTTTTGAGGATTCATAGATGTGAAGGATCTCCGAATTCACTTGCATGCCATAAATGGTAAAATTTGAATAAGTGCAAAGTATCAAAGGTGAAGGTGACATTTATGAAATATATTTTGTTATGTTCGATCAATCATGATGTATGTATATAATAAATTTCATTAACATGTATTACCAAAGTAAGTGTTTGTGATTGCTCATTGTCATAGATAAAAGATTTCTTATACTTAGAGGCATACGAAAACAATTCGTAATTACTAGATGAATGTGTCATCACAATGATAAGTTAAGATTGAACATCATAATCATGTGGTAAGCTTTTGTTTTGAATAATAACACAAGAAGAATCCTTTATGCAAGATACCAAAATTCTCAGAAAATTATACAGATAAAAAAAATTTATTGTTTTTGAGAGATGTCGGATTTCCGATAGCTAGCTGTCGCCATCCGGTAGCTCAGAAAGGATAAAAAGACGTGTTTCGTCTTTTGACCGACACTTCACTTCAGTTTGAGGAGAAATTTCGAGATCTAGAGCTCCAGGTGCCGGAAAACTTCAGATCTAAGGTGAGATTTGTTGGTTTTTCAAGTTTTGGTTAAAATTTCTCCAATAGTTTTGTGATTCTCATATTCCTCTTGATTTTCATGGAGTTTTTTGAAGATAAAATGTAGAAGGTTTAGTAGATCTAGATATTTTAGATCTTGGGTTGTAGAAGAGATGTAGATCTTGTTTTTTGTAGGTGAAATTAGAAATTTTTGTTATTTTATGTTTTGAAACATGAGTTTCCTTTCGTTATTGTTGTTTTTGTGTAGATCTAGAAGTTCATAGTTATCAGATTTAGGAAAAAGATGATGATCAAAAAAATTTGAAGTGTTATAGGAAGAAGATGATGAATAGTGTTTTGCACTAAAGTTTTGATTTTTCAAAAATATTAGAGATGTTGAAGAATTTTTGCTGTGTGAAATTTTTTTAGATTTGGGATAGGAAGATTTTTGTGAAATTAAAATTTTCGGAAGCAAAAAATTTTTAGCTATCGGATATCCGATAGGTGGTATCGGAAATCCGACAGAGCCAGAATTTTTCTTTGTTTTTTTTTTAAAAAAAATTTCCTTATTTCTTATGCAGATATGTCTTCTAGTTGGAGATCGAGAAGGGGTGAGTCAGGAGATGCGCATTCCTCTTATCAAAGTTTCCCAGGCATAGAAAAGGCCCAAATTGGAGTTTCAAAGGTTGTAGAATTCGATCACCCAAGACATGAACGAGTATATTATATGCTTGCGGAGGCAGGTATACTTTCTGTTATTATCCAAGATATTTTCTCCTCATTTTTAGTCCGAGAATTTTATAATCATCTGGAGGATCCTGCATATACCGATTTGAATGGAGGAGTGAGATCCAAAATTCAAGGGCAATATGTGGAGATCACTCCATTTGATTTAAGAAGTGAGTTTGGTCTAATGGAAAGTGAGAATATCTTGGATATAGTGGAAAACTATAGACTTGAGAGAGATTGGACGTTAATGAACATGTCTTTGCATGGAAATTCCACCAAAAACCTCATATCCACTATGACGACATTGACAGACGATGCTCATCTTGTACAAGATATTCTAAGGCACACGATTATGTTGAAGTCCGGTGATACGCATAGTATTACGGCTCAACTTAGTCTTGTGACTTATTATATAGTGGAGAAGGAGTTATTTGATGTGTCCGATCTTCTGTTATCTATGATTCGTTATACATATCGCCTCAAAAATCCGGAGTGGAAAAAGGCACACACTCTCCCTTTGGGTGCGATTATCCAGCATATCCTATACAAGAAATACCCTTGGATAGATCAAAATTTTTATCTTGGAGATTGTTGCCCGCAGATATATCAAACGGCGACCATGGGTAAGAAAAATCCACGGAGGCCGCCTACTATGGAAATGAGAGAGCCTCTTATTGCACGTGGGGGGGTCAATGCGGGAGGCACTCGACACATTCCAAACAAAGTTGGATAAACATATAGACAACTTCCAAGAGCATAGAAGGTCATTTGAAGAACATAAGGTGGAGGTGAAAAAGGATCGGACGCGGATGTAGAAATTTATGAAGTTCCTTGTTAAGGGACTTAAATTAAAGCTTACTCCTGCTGAAGCCACGGAATGGGAAATGCCTACAGAGTAGGAGCCTCGTCGTCAATCGGTCAGTCATGGTCGACGGAGGAAGACAGTAGTAAGGAGATCAGATTTTGATATTCCTGAAAGCAGTGGAGCAGGTAGTCAGAATGAGGAGGAGTCGGATTGAAACAGAGTTCTGGGGGATATCGCCATCCGACAGCTCACTGTCGCCATCCGACAGCTGCCCAGCCCAGATTTCTTCCTAATTTTGAGAACTGCTATTATGAGACATTTTAAGTAACCTTTTATTAAAGTTTTGTAATAATTTTGAATATTTGGACATGTTTTATGTGGTGAAGGTCTATATTAAGAGTTTGTTTTCCTTTTTAAATTATAAGGCTATGGTGATTTGTTTAATTTGTATAGGTTATAAGTAGGGATATAATTATTGTGAAATGTCTAGGATTCCCAATTCTAGCCGAAGCATAGAAAAACGGGAATCCGGTAACGGTTTTGTGAATATATCCGCTAGTTGATTGTTCGTGCCTATAAAGTTGATTTTTATATTACCCTTCTTAATATGATCCCTTATAAAATGATGTCGGACATCTATATGCTTAGATCTAGAGTGTAATACGGGATTGTTAGTTAAGTCTATAGCACTTTAATTATCACACTTTAATTCTACACTACTTTGTTGCATGCCAAAGTCTTCTAACGTTTGTGACATCCAAAGAGCTTGGGCACAACAACTACCTAGTGCAATATATTCGGCCTCGGTAGTAGAGAGGGCAACATAATTCTGTTTCCTACTCGACCATGAAATAAGTAAAGTGCCGATAAAATGACAAGTGCCACTAGTGCTTTTCCTATCTATAGAACATCCCGCATAATCTGAATCCGAAAAACCATGCAAAATAAAGGAATCATTATGAGGATACCATAATCCTAATTTAGATGTTCCTATAAGATATCTAAAGATGCGTTTCACCGCTTTTAAATGTGACTCTTTAGGATTAGCCTGAAATCTAGCACATAAACAAACGACAAACATAATGTCAGGTCTAGAGGCGGTTAAATACAATAAAGATCCTATCATACTTCTATAAAGGGTTTGCTCAATTGAAACACCACTTTCATCTTTTCCTAATTTTAGTGAAGTACTCATAGGAGTGTTTGCATGCTTAAGATTTTCAAATCCAAATCTTTTTAACATATCATGAATATATTTTGATTGACATATAAAGATACCATCATGTTTTTGTGTAATTTGAAAACCTAGAAAATATGAAAGTTCTCCTACCATGCTCATTTCAAATTCATTTTTCATAATTTGAACTATTTCATTACACAACTCTTCATTAGTGGCTCCAAAAATAATATCATCAACATAAATTTGCAAAATAACTAAATCATGATCAATTTGCTTAATGAAGAGTGTAGAATCGGCACTTCCTATTTTATAATCATGCTTTAACAAATATTGAGTTAATCGATCATACCAAGCACGAGGCGCTTGTTTTAATCCATAAAGCGCTTTATCTAATTTATAAACATAATTTGGATATTTCTCATTTATAAAACCAGGGGTTGTTCTACATAAACCTCTTCTTTTATATACCCGTTTAAAAATGCGGATTTGACATCCATTTGATATAATTTAAATCTTTTAAAACAAGCAAATGCAAGAAATATCCTAACCGCTTCAAATCTTGCTACGGGTGCAAAAGTTTCATCAAAATCAACCCCTTCAATTTGTGCATAACCTTTTGCAACTAATCTGGCTTTATTTCTAACAATTCTAGATTCACTATCCAGTTTATTTTTAAAAATCCACTTAACTCCAACTACAGGATGATTTTTGGGTCGTTCTACAAGATTCCAAACCTTATTACGGTCAAATTGATTAAGTTCTTCATTCATAGCTAAAAACCAAAATTCATCATTTAAAGCGGTGGAAACATCTTTTGGTTCTATTTCAGAGACAAAGGAAAGGTTTGAAAATAAAACATGTAACGATGAACGAGTACTAACCCCTTTTTGCGGATCTCCAATGATAAGCTCCTTTGGATGATCCTTTGAAAATCTCAATTCACTGGGAGGCACATATTCTTCTCTTTCTTCTCCTTCTCTATCTTCTTCTCTTTCTCCTTCTCTCTCTTCTTCTTTTTCTTCTTCATTTTCTCCAAGTTCTTCATCATCATTCTCCACCGAAGGAAGGGGTTCATCTTCTTTTCCTGTGATTTTCTTTTCTACACATGAAACAAACTCATCAAACCTAACATGAATAGATTCTTCAACTATTTTTGTTCTTTTATTAAAAATTCTATAAGCTTTACTAGTTGAAGAATAGCCAATAAAAATACCTTCATCACATTTTTCATCAAATTTTCCTAAGGAATCATTAGAATTCAAAATAAAACATTTACACCCAAAAACTTTGAAATAAGAAACATTTGGTTTTTTACTAAAAATTAATTCATAAGGAGTTAATTTTAAAATAGGGCGAAACATTACTCTATTAATTACATAACATGACGTACTAACCGCTTCAGCCCAAAAAGATTTTGGTAATTTAAACTCAGATAGCATCGTACGAACTAACTCTTGAAGAGTTCTATTTTTCCTCTCCACTACACCATTTTGCTGTGGTGTGCGTGGAGCGGAAAATTCGTGTTTAATTCCTAACTCCGTACAAAAAGAAATAAACTTTTCATTTTCAAATTCTCCTCCATGATCTGATCGTATGCGTTTAATTTTTAACTCAAATTCATTTTGAATACGCAAACATAATTTTGAAAATTCTGAAAATGCATCGGATTTGGAGGTTAGAAATAAAGTCCAACAAAAACGAGAATAATCATCGATTAATACAAATGTATATTTTCTACCTCCTAAGCTAGAAATTCCAATTGGCCTAAATAAATCCATATGTATTAATTGAAGTGGCCTAGTGGTAGAAATAATATTTTTACTTTTAAAGGATGATTTTGAAAATTTTCCTTTTTGGCAAGGCACACATAGTGAAGAAGACAAATTTCCATTTAACAATGGTAAACCTTTAATTAATTTATCTTTTGAAAGTTTTGTAATTAACTTGGCACTAATATGTCCAAGTCGCCTATGCCATAATTCTAATTCATCATTTTTTGATAGAAAACATTTTAAAGTAGAATTTGAAAAATCAAGAAATTTAATCATATATACATTATGACATCTAGGTGCGGTAAAAACAATTTCTTTTGTTTTAGAATTAATAATTTTGCACAAATTTGTAAAAGATTCAAATAAAACATCTAAACCCTTATCACATAATTGACTAATAGAAATCAAATTATGCTTTAATCCTTCTACAAATAAAACATTTGAAATTGAAAAAATTTTGTTACCCACAACTCCGATGCTGATGATTTTTCCTTTTCCATTGTCTCCGAATGTAACAACTCCTCCTTTCTTTATCTCCAGGCTAAGGAACTTCTCTTTATTGCCCGTCATGTGCTTTGAACAACCCGAGTCCAAGTACCACACGTCTTCTTTGTCCTTAGCCTGCCAACACACCTAGAAAGAAGAGGTGAGTAAAGATCTGGTTACCCAAGTGGTTCCACCCATAGTATAGGTAGAAGCCTTAGGCACCCAGATTTGTCTAATTTTACTTTTTCCTTTCCTCCAGCAAGAGTCCATAGTGTGACCAAATCTATTGCATTTGGCACATGTAATGTATTGAGATGAGTATAACTTTTCTGGACTTTTACTGGATGAGGATGCAGTATTAGACAATTTATTAACTTCAGAATTTGTAAAAATAGATTTTCTAGACTTTTCACTGTCGCCAGCGACAGTGGTTGTCGCCGGGCGATAGCTTCCTGACGTGTATTCGAGTCCAAACCTTCCAGATCCATGGCGTTGGTATCCTAAGATCATATCCAGTGATCTTCGGCCCATTCCAAATTTTTTCATGGCTAGTGTTAAGTCATGAATCTGGATTCTCATTTCTGTATTCTCGGATACTAGATTTACGCATCTACGTTCAAAAGATTTCTTTCCCTCATGGACTTTGGAAATTGAAGATTTCAGATCTCTCTCTAAAATCTCATTCTTTTTAGTAAGAATTTTTATTGTAGAATGAGATTTGGAAAGAGATTCTTCAAGTTCTTTAATTCTTCCCAAATAGTGATCACACTCTTGGCAGGAAATATCTCTTTTTCCAATAGTCTTAATTTCATTTAACATATTTTTGTTTTTTTTAAGCAAAATTTCATTTTCAGATTTAAGAAGATCATTATCTTTTAAACTCTTTTCAAAAAAATTGCAAGTCTTTAAAAATTCAGAAAATAATTCATCGTAGGTTGGAGGAGTTACCTCAGTGTCACTTTGGACACTGCATTCATCATCAGATATGACGCTCTTTCCCATTAAGCACATGTTGGCCTCCTCTTCTTTACTTGAGCTTGAACTGCTTGCATCCTCAGAAGTAGTATCATCCCATGTTTCCGCCTTCAACACCTTCTTCGACCCTTTGTGCTTCTTTTCTTTAAGTTCTTTTAAGTACTTTGGACACTTGCTTCGGATGTGTCCTAACTTCTTGCAGTGATAGCACTCCGGTGGCGGTCTCTCTTCCTCCTCATCGCCTTCCTTTCCTTTTTTCTTCCTAAACGTCTCCTTCTTAAAATACTTCTTAAACGAATTCCTCCTCTCTGGATTTTTCATAAATTTTCTAAATTTTCTAACAAATAAACTTTCCTCATCTTCTTCTTCCTCCTCAGAATCACTAGTTTCTTCCTTCTTAGATCTTAGAGCCAATCCCTTCTTCCTTGGCTCCATATACTCTTGTTGTTGAATTTTCAATTCAACTTCATGAGTTTTCAAGTTCCCAATGAGGCTCTCCAATTGTAAGGTCATAAGGTCATGTGACTCAGAAATTGCAGTCACTTTAGGATTGAACTTCAGAGGAAGTGATCTTAAGATTTTCCTTACTAAGTCTCCATTTGAGAACACCTTTCCTAGCACCTTTGAGTTGTTCACGATTTTTGTGAATCGTGTGTACATCGTATCAATCTCTTCATCTACCTCCATTTTTTCAAATTCAGACTCCAGTTGAAATAGCTTTGAATCCTTTACCTGCGAAGTACCTTCATGAGTAATTTCTAAAAGATTCCAAATATCAAAAGCAGTATGACAAGCACAAACTCTATTAAATTCAGTGCGATCTAGTGCGCAAAATAAAGCATTCATGGCTTTTGCATTGTTCTTACATTTTAATTTATCATTGTCATCCCACTTGTCTTTGGGTTTATCCATAGTTACATCTCCTACAACAAATGTTGGAGAAGTGTAACTAGATTCTACCATATTCCAGACTTCTATATCTAGCGCAATTAGAAAACAACGCATACGTGTTTTCCAATAATTATAGTCTGTGCCCGTGAATAAAGGTGGTCTACTTATCCATTGCCCCTCAACGAACGCATGATCGTTGTGCGCCATTACTCCCGGTGGTAAAACCGTTTTGGAGTAACCTGGCTCTGATACCACTTGTTGGATCTTGTGACGCCCTTAGAGGGGGGGTGAATAAGGGTGTGTTTAAAATATAATTTTTACTTAATAATTTTTTAAACAGATTTTACTATTCTAAAAAATTACTTGTAAACAATTTCAAACCAATGTAATTTTTGTATTGAACCAAACACAAATTTCTAAGTTAAAGATTAAGTAACCAAATTTGCAATTAATGAAAGAAGCATAATTATATTAATCATGAAATTTACATACAATAAAATGATCTTAACAATGCTTAAGATCAATGCACAAATATGATAATATAAATTTCAATAATTTTGATTTTACCAATCTTTCTCCCAAGGATCGGAAGGCTATCACTTGTCTCTCCCTAGATCAAGCCCAAGCCTACCCTCTAGATCTTCCCAAGATCTACACGTAGCACACAAGGCCACGATTTCCTACCAAGCCACGCAAGGACTTGGATGCTCCGCACAAGGAAGCGATTTTCCCCTAAACCGCGCAAGGACTTAGACGTCGCACGCAAGACGACGATTTCTTCAACGATTACAAAGTGAAAAGTAAATGTGAATGAAATACAAAATGAAAAGAATAACTCCCTAGAAATTCAGATCTCTGAAAGGAAGGTTGAAGCCTCGAGATGATCGTTGATGTAGAAGTGCGTCTGATCTCGTCTTCAATCTCAATCCTTCTTTGCTCAAATGGGAGTTGATGGTGTTCTTGAGCTTTCTGGTTCGTACGCACTCTGGAAGAAAGTCTGGAAATCTCAAGAACTGAATTCCACGAAGTTTTGAGCTCTTTTAAGAAAAAAGAGCTGTCGCCGTCCGATAGCTACTGTCGCCGGAATCCGATATCTCCAGAGGCTGCCACGTGTCCCACTAAAACGAAGTTTCTGCGTGGTGTTGAGGTCGTGGTTGAGACGTGGGCTGACGGATATCTGATAGCACTGTCGGATATCCGTTAGCTAAGGTAATTGCTGCACGTCCTTTTTGGAACATGGTCTTCCGCATCTCCTAGGTTTGAGAATAACAAATCCTATGTGTATTTGATCTTGTGTGTTCAAGTGTGCAGGTTTGCATAGTCCACATGACTCAAGGAGCACACATGATGACTGCCCCCAAAATTGAGGCTAAAATTCGAAGAGGATCACTAGCGCCGGCGGTAGCAACTAGCGTCGGGCCCTAGCGATGATGAGCGCATTTCTGGGAGCTGTTATGGAAGGCGCTAACGCCTGGCAGTAGCGGATAACGCCGGCGGTATCGGTGAACACAGAAGGAATGAAAGCCTCGTTGCCGCGGATTGAAGATCCTGCCGCGCAAGAAGTTTCTTAATCAGGGATAGCGCTGGCGGTAGCTACTAGCGCTGGCGGTAGCTTGGCGCACAAGAGGCATGGAGTAATAGGTTGCCGCGGATGGGAGATTCTGCCGCGCAAATTGTTTCTTAATCCGGGCTAGCGCCGGCGGTAGCCCTAGCGCCGGCGGTAGCGCTTGGGCTATATAAGGACCCCCTCTCCTCTTGTTTTCGTACACCAATTGCATACACCTCAGAGAGAGAGTACTAGAATTCCAGAGGCCTATCTTGGCCGAAATTTGAGGTCCCGGCGAAGCTCTGCCAACTTCTGAAGGAGGATTCCATCACGCCGAAGCCAAACGAAGTCCGCTTCGACAAACGTTGATTCTACAGCGGATCTTCGCCTCCATATTCAGAAGTTCATCTTAAGGGAAGTTTTTATTACTTTATTTATCTTTCTTTGTAAACGGTAGTGAAATCGCCTCGTGTTGGCGACTAGGTCTGGGGTAGGACTTAGGGCTGAAAATCGCCTCATGTTGGCGACTAGATCTAGGTTAGGTATAGGAGGTGCTCGAGGCCACATCCGGGGAAGGATTGGCTAGAGCGGCTTGAGGCCGAATCCGGGAAGGAGGAGGCTAGGGCCACCGGTTCGTGGGGAAGCGAGTCGGGATAGAAAACGAAAAGAGCTTTTATTATTCGCCTCCGATCTCTAGCGACATTGAGATCAAGTTTTGTAAAACTTATTTAATATCAATAAAGCTTGTCTCTCCTTTTTCTTTACTTGTCTTCTTGTTTTTGCAATATTCCAAAGTTTTTCTAAATAAAATCTAAAGTTTTGAAAACCCTTATTCACCCCCCCCCCTCTAAGGGCGCCGACCGATCCAACAAGTGGTATCAGAGGGGTTTTGTTCCAATCGGCTTACCAACCGGGAACAATGGCGTCTCATGATCTCGCTTTTCCTGAGGGTCAAGGCGTTAGTCGACCACCTCTCTTTACTGGGTCTGATTTTAACTACTGAAAAAATTGAATGATGTGTTTTCTTATGACTATGGATGTAGAAGTATGGAACATGGTAGAAGTTCGGTACTCTCCTCCTACAACTGTAGTGGGAGAGGCGACATTAGCAAAACCTAAGGATTAATGGGACGACAACGATAAACTAAGGTGTAAAAATAATGCTAAAGCAATGAATGCCTTATATTGCGCTTTAAATAGGACTGAGTTTAATAGAATTTCTGCATGCACTACTGCTTATGATATTTGGAATCAATTAGAAGTAACTCACGAAGGTACATCGCAGGTGAAAGATGCAAAGCTGTTTCAACTGGAATCTGAATACGAGAAATTCAGGATGGACACGGAAGAGGACATCAACTCCATGTACACTCGCTTCACAAAGATTGTCAACGCATCAAAGGCACTTGGAAAGACCTACTCTGACGGGGACTTGGTGAGGAAAATTCTTTGTTCCTTACCCCCCAAGGTTCAATCCGAAGGTGACAGCCATCTCGGAGTCGCACAACTTAAGAACGCTCCAGATCGAGAACCTCATTGGGAATCTCAAAACCCATGAGGTAGAACTTCAAATTCAATATGAAGAATACAACAAAGAGCCGAAGAAAAAGGCGTTGGCACTAACATCAAAGAAGGAGTGCACCAAAGAGGACGATGATGATGAAGAAGGACTCCTAGTGAAGAACTTCAAAAAGTTTATCAGGAATCCAGAAAGAAGGAACACATTCAGAAAATTCTTCCAAAAGGACACTCGACGAAAGGGATCTTCCTCTTCATCGAGGAAAGAAAAAGGAAGCGATGACGAAGAAGAAAGGCCGCCTCCAGAATGCTATCACTGCAGAAAAACCGGGCACATTTGGAGCCAGTGCCCAAAATACCAAAAGGAACGAAAAGAACAAAAGAAAACAAAAGAAAAGAAGAAAGTGCTGAAGGCCGCCACTTGGGATGACTCTTCCTCTGAAGAGTCAAACGAATCTGAGTCAAGTAGCGAGGAGGAAGCAAACTTGTGCTTGATGGCCAAAAGCGACGATGATGACACCAGTGTTCTTAGCGACACTGAGGTATCTCCTCCTACTTTTGAAGAACTTTATGATAAATTTGTTTTATTAAATCTTGAAAATGAATCTATTATAAAAGAAAATCGTAAGCTCACAAAAAAAATAGTTTCTCTTGAAAAAAGAAAAGACTCATGTCAAGAATGTGAGCACTCCTTATTTAAGTTAAAAGAACTTGAAGTATCTCTCTCTAATGCCCTCTCACAAAACAAAATTATTGCAAAAGAGAAGGGGGACTTAGAGAGAAGATTGAAAGCTTCTATATTACAAATTGAAAAGAACAAAAAAGGATTTGAAAACAAATGTGTTATGATTGTTCAAGAAAATACATCTCTTAAAAAACAAAATCAAAATCTCAATTTAGCCATAACCAAATTCGGGATTGGTAAAAAATCCCTGGATATGCTTCTGGGTAATCAATGCTTTGGGTCTGGAAAAATCGGACTCGGATATAAAAGTGAACACTACCGCCCGGCGCTAGCTACTAACGCCGGCGGTAGCTCTAAAGTTAAAATTTTTCCTGGTCTTTCTAATGTACAAACATCATCCAGCAAGAGCAACATAGAAACTCAGAAAAGGGTCTCAATCCCCTTTATTTCGTGTGCTAATTGTCTTAAATTTGGACACACGTCTGGCTCTTGCAGGAATATAATAAATCAATAATCATTAAAACAAATCTGGGTACCTAAGAAATCCACTTACTCTATGGGTGGTACCTCTTGGGTATCTGGGTCTTTACTCTCATCCTCTTTCTAGATTTGTAGGAAGGCTAAGGAAACAGAAGACGTGTGGTATTTGGACTCAGGCTGCTCCAAACACATGACGGGCAATAAAGCAAAATTCCTTAGCCTAGAAAAGAAGAAAGGAGGAATAGTGACGTTTGGCGATAACGGTAAAGGAAGGATCATGGGAATTGGTACAGTGGGTAACGCATCTTTTCTTATATCAAATGTGCTTTATGTGAAAGGATTAAAACATAACCTAATATCTATAAGTCAACTTTGTGATAAAGGTTTAGACGTACTTTTTGAATCTTCCACTAATCTTTGCAAGATTGTTAATCCTAAAACAGAAGATGTGTTATTAAATGCACCTAGAATTCATAATGTTTATATAGTTTTATTTCATGATCTTTCTAAATCTTCTATAAAATGTTTTATAACGAAAAATGATGAATTAGAATTATGGCATAGACGCTTAGGCCACGCTAGTACAAAGCATATCTTAAAACTAGCAAAAAGAGAATTGATTAGAGGATTGCCTAAGTTAAATGGAAATTTATCTTCATTATGCTCTCCATGCCAAAAAGGCAAATTTACTAAGTCATCTTTTAAAAGCAAAAACGTAATTTCTACATCAAAACCTCTGCAATTAATTCATATGGATCTTTTTGGTCCCGTTATCACTGCGAGTCTTGGTGGTAGATTATACACTTATGTTCTCATAGATGACTACTCTAGATATTGTTGGACTTTATTTCTCTCCTCCAAATCTGATGCGTTTTGCGAATTTTCAAAATTATGTACTCGCATTCAAAATGAATTAGATTTAAAAATAAGATGCATTCGCTCAGATCATGGAGGTGAATTTGAAAATGAAAATTTTAAATCTTTTTGTGACATGTTAGGTATTAAGCATGAGTTCTCTGCTCCACGCACACCCCAATAAAACGGTGTTGTAGAACAGAAAAATAGGACAATACAAGAACTTGCACGCACCATGCTATCTGAATATAAATTACCTAAGTATTTTTGGGCAGAAGCCGTAAGCACTGCATGCTATGTAATGAATAGAGTTATGCTTCGCCCATCATTATCTATCACACCATATGAACTCTACTATCAAAAGAAACCCAACGTATCGTATTTTAAAGTATTTGGATGTAAATGCTTCATTCTCAATACCAAAGATTCTTTAGGAAAATTTGACGAAAAATGCGATGAACGAATATTTCTTGGTTATTCTTCAACTAGTAAAGCATATAGAATATTTAATAAAAGATCAAGTAAGGTTGAAGAATCAATTAATGTCATATTTGATGAGTATGTTCCTTGTGCAGAGAATCTCCCTACAGGTACCGATGATAAACCTTTGCCATCCTTGGAGCACGACGAAGAAGAACCGTCCAAAGAAGAAGAGGAGAAGCCCGAAGTAGATGAATATGTACCTCCAAGCATTATAAACTTCTCCAAAAATCATCCAAAGGATCTAGTCATTGGGGAACCTTCTACTGGGGTAAGAACTCGGTCCTCTCTTCATGAAACATTTTCAAATATTTGCTTTGTGTCTGAAATTGAACCTAAAAATGTTTCCACCGCTTTAAATGACGAATTTTGGGTTTTGGCAATGAATGAAGAGTTAGGACAATTTGAAAGAAATAAAGTTTGGAATTTAGTAGAAAGACCATCTAATCATCCAATTATTGGCGTAAAATGGATTTTTAAAAGTAAGCTAGATGGTGAATCTAGGATTGTAAGAAATAAAGCACGCTTAGTTGCTCAAGGCTATTCACAAATCGAGGGGGTAGATTTTGGAGAAACTTTTGCACTCGTAGCTCGCTTAGAATCTATACGAATATTTTTGGCATTTGCGAGTTTTAAAAGAATAAAATTATTTCAAATGGATGTTAAAAGTGCTTTTTTAAACGGGTTCATTAAAGAGGAAGTTTATGTAGAACGACCCCCCCCCCCCCGGTTTCATAAATGAAAGATTTCCAAATCATGTTTACAAATTAGAAAAAGCGTTTTATGGTTTAAAACAAGCGCCCCGTGCCTGGTATGATCGTCTTACATCATTTTTGTTAGAGCACGGTTATGTTATGAGAAGTGCAGACAACACACTCTTCATTAAGCATAAAAATAACGAATTAATTATTCTACAAATATATGTTGATGACATCATTTTTGGAGCCACTAATGAAGAGTTGTGTAATGAAGTAGTCTTAATAATGAAAAATGAATTTGAAATTAGTCTTGTAGGAGAACTATCATATTTTCTTGGTTTTCAAATTTCACAAAGAACTGATGGTATTTTTATTTTTCAATCAAAATATGTTCATGATATGCTTAAACGATTTGGATTTGAAAATCTTAAACAAGCCTTTACTCCTATGAGTGCTTCCTTAAAACTAGGAAAAGATGAAGCTGGAATTTCTATTGATCAAACACTATATAGAGGAATGATAGGTTCTCTTCTTTATTTAAGTGCATCTAGACCAGATATTATGTTTGTCGTATGTTTATGTGCTCGCTTTCAAGCCGATCCAAAAGAATCTCATTTAAAAGCGGTAAAACGTATTTTTCGTTATCTAATTGGGTCATCTAAATTAGGATTATGGTACCCACATAATGACTCTTTCACACTCCACGGCTATTCCGATTCGGACTACGATGGGTGTTCACTAGATAGAAAAAGTACTAGCGGTACGTGTCATTTTTTAGGACCCTCTTTAGTTGTCTGGTCTAGTAGAAAACAATCTTTGGTTGCACTCTCCACCACGGAGGCCGAATATATCGCACTTGGTAGTTGTTGTGCACAAGCATTTTGGATGAGCCAAACACTAGAGGACTTTGGATTTCATCTCAAAAACATAGATCTTAAATGTGACAACAAAAGTGCAATAGACCTCACATATAATCCTGTACACCATTCTAGATCCAAACACATCGACGTTCGTCATCATTTCATTAGGGATCACATTAAAAAAGAAAATGTAAAAGTAAGCTTCATTGGGACAGACTATAACTCGCTGACATATTCACTAAACCTCTTCCCGATGCACGATTTCGTTTATTACGACTTGAATTAGGTGTCCTAGATCTTTCAAGTTAAAACATGCTCACAAATACAATTTTTTTCATTTTTCACCATCCAAAACATTTCCAAAAATTCTACAAATTCAGCATGGAACTACTATTGGGACACCTAATCAACTTCCAACATCAAAATTATCAAAACCCTAAAAAATCACTTACTGTTTCCCGCGCTAGCGCTGGCGCCGGCGCTAGCGTCGAGGTTCGAATTTCTGCGTTTTTAAAATTTCTAAAAATTCCTAAAAATATTTTGATCTATATGTATTATTTAGTTTTTGCACAACTGTTTTTCTTTTCTTTTTGAAAAATCAAATACAAAAATAGAAAAACAAATTACAAAAAAAAATATGTTTTTCCTTTGTTTGCTTTTGTTGTTTCCTTTGTTTAAAGTTCATCTTTTTACAAAAATAAAAAAAAATTACAAAAGCAAAAATTACAAAAATCTGCTTTTATTTGCTAAAACCAAATACAAAAATATAAAACTTTAAAACTATCAAAAAAAACTCTATGATTTTTTCCTGTAAAATCAAGCATGATTTAATCTACTATTTCGAAATTCTACAATGTTACAATTTTTCTCTTCAAACTACTTTGGACATTGTCTTTCTTCATGCTTTGATATATCTATTCAAATGTGCATCAATTATAGTTTAAAAGTTGTGTAGGATCAAGCTTAGCATGCCTCTAAGTATGAGAAATGCTTTATGGTTGATAATGATATTTATTCACTCACCCTTTTTTTGGCATTGTCTACATATGTATTTAATCTAAGAATGCTTGTGTATGTTTTGTATTAGTACAAATAAATTAAAATTGCACAAGTATCTTACCTACACTCCTTCTTTTGCACTCTTAAACATTAAGAAAAGTGGTTATATTTTTTCTCATAAAATCTATTGATTTGCAAAACAAGTGTATTCGGAGAACTTTGTACAAAACAAAATTATAAAATAAATGACAGATAACTCCACCAAGCACTACTTGAACCTCCTGATAAGTCTTAATGAGCATTGTGAGGTTGAGCACCTTGGAAAGAATAATAAAGTGTCTTGTGCAAATCAACTCTTTCTTTCAAAAATAAGAAAAACCACTTTCTCTTAAGTACACCGGATCACAAGTCTCAAAATTCAAAATAAAATATGTGATCCCCCAAGCAGTACTTTGCACCCTGATAAGTCTTGATGAGCATTGTGTGTGCAAAGCACCTTGGTAGTTGTACATTTTTTGTGCATTAAAGTGTGTGGAAGTAATCTTATTTGTGTTTTATTGTGCTTCTTACTTTACATATTACTTGTATTTTTGATTAAAACATGTGTTTACTCTCCTCAAATTTACACTTATGTGCACATCATTATCTTCCATAACACTTCTTCTCATGAGTATTGGATCCTAATGCTAATTCTATATTACTTTTTCTTTATGAAATGCACTAGATAACCTAGCATGTGTTCTACAATGTTTTTTTATGTTTTTGAACTTAAGAATTAAAGTAACATTGTGGTCATCTCTTTTTGATAAACATTATTTCATGCTTGGTTATTCTAAAATTTAAAACTGCACAATGATTTCCAAAATTATCATTTTGTGTGATCTTTACCTCATATTTTTTGGATTATCATTACTATTTGCTATAAGTCTTCCGCATCTTAACCATATAAGTGTTTTTTACCTTGCGCTTTCATGCTTATTTCACATCTTGTATTATTTGCATCATCACTTATTCTTAAAAATTCCTATCTTTCACTAAGTGATAGATTTCCTTGGAACACTTTTTATTGGTTACCTCAAACATAAAAATCTTTTATGGTAAAAACTCTGGAATTTTGTAATAACTCTGATCTATTTCAATGAAATATAATTCTAAATCTCCTTATCATTTACCTAAAAAGCTCGATCATGCCTTATCTTTTATTTACACATTTTGTAGTGCTTTGTTTCCCTACCCACTTTTGCTAATAACAAAGGGGGAGAACCAACATGATAAAATGCAAAATGGGGAGAACTAACATGATAAATATATAATCCGCTATCAAAATGCAAACCCAACATGATTGATTAAGTTGATAGCATATATATTAGGGGAGCATTCACTTAGGGGGGCATGTATTTAGGGGGAGCAAGTCTAACATGCTAGAATCAATTATTATCCTAAGTCATCACTCTCACACACACACAAGTATAGTTTCATCATGCTTATCTATTAATGCTTTGATTTATCATTAATGGATTTGTTATTATCAAAAGGGGGAGTTTGTTGGAACAAGGTCTTCCGCACCTCCTAGGTTTGAGAATAACAAATCCTATGTGTATTTGATCTTGTGTGTTCAAGTGTGCAGGTTTGCATAGTCCACATGACTCAAGGAGCACACATGATGACTGCCCCCAAAATTGAGGCTAAAATTCGAAGAGGCTCACTAGCGCCGGCGGTAGCAAGTAGCGCCGGGCGCTAGCGATGATGAGCGTGTTTCCGGGAGCTGTTATGGAAGGCGCTAACGCCTGGCGGTAGCAGATAATGCCGGCGGTATCGGTGAACACAGAAGGAATGAAAGCCTCGTTGCCGCGGATTGAAGATCCTGCCGCGCAAGAAGTTTCTTAATCAGGGATAGCGCTGGCGGTAGCTACTAGCGCTAGCGGTAGCTTGGCGCACAAGAGGCATGGAGTAATAGGTTGCCGCGGATGGGAGATTCTGCCGCGCAAATTGTTTCTTAATACGGGCTAGCGCCGGCAGTAGCGCTAGCGCCGGCGGTAGCGCTTGGGCTATAAAAGGACCCCCTCTCCTCTTGTTTTCGTACACCAATTGCATACACCTCAGAGAGAGAGAGTACTAGAATTCCAGAGGCCTATCTTGGCCGAAATTTGAGGTCCCGGCGAAGCTCTGCCAACTTCTGAAGGAGGATTCCATCACGCTGAAGCCAAACGAAGTCCGCTTCGACAAACGCTGATTCTACAGCAGATCTTCGCCTCCATATTCAGAAGTTCATCTTAAGGGAAGTTTTTATTATTTTATTTATCTTTCTTTGTAAACGGTAGTGAAATCGCCTCGTGTTGGCGACTAGGTCTGGGGTAGGACTTAGGGCTGAAAATCGCCTCGTGTTGGCGACTAGATCTAGGTTAGGTCTAGGGGGTGCTCGAGGGCACATCCGGGGAAGGATTGGCTAGAGTGGCTTGAGGCTGAATCCGGGAAGGAGGAGGCTAGGGCCACCGGTTCGTGGGGAAGCGAGTCGGGATAGAAAATGAAAAGAGCTTTTATTATTCCCCTCCGATCTCTAGCGACATTGAGATCAAGTTTTGTAAAACTTATTTAATATCAATAAAGCTTGTCTCTCCTTTTGCTTTACTTGTCTTCTTGTTTTTGCAATATTCCAAAGTTTTTCTAAATAAAATCTAAAGTTTTTGAAAACCCTTATTCACCCCCCCTCTAAGGGCGCCGACCGATCCAACAGTACTGCCGTTATTGGAAGATCATGGGCTGTCGGAAATCCGATAGCGATATCGGAAATCTGATAGCTCTTAACTGTTGTGCAGAGATCAAATAAACACGCTGTCGGAAATCCGATAGGGCTGTCGGAAATCCGATAGCTCAAATTTTTGGAAAATGTCATTTTGCTCCAATTGAAAACATGTTATTCTTGCACCTGTTATCTGCACACCATTAATAAAAAATAGGATCAAATACATTCGGGATTTGTTATTCTCAAAACGGACGAGTGCGGAACGCATGCTCCAACACCTTCCACTTCTACTTCAAAAAATTCAACAGTACTTTGAACTTTGACTTTTTCACAGCTTCGTCCTTCATACATTGGACCCTCTTCATATCCTACTCAAGGGATCAGGAAGTATTCACCAAGGTCAGAAAGCCCTGCATCATCGGGCCTGCCAGAAGCAGCCGCAGTTCATCGCACAAACCTTCATAAAACTTATTGGTCTTTCTTTCTTCATCATCAAATGAAGATCCCGCATACCTTCCAAGTCTCGTAAACTCGTGGAGGTAATCATCCACCAGCCTATTCTCTTGAGTTAACCTCTGGAACTTGTTCTCCATTGCAATGCGTTGAGCAGAGGGGAGATACCTAGCCAAAAACAATCTCGAGAACTCCTTCATCGAGATGTCAGTCAGTTGTTTGCCCGTAAACTGATGTTGTTCCATTTCATCCCACTAAAGCCTCGCCTCTCCGTCCCAGAGAAAAGTAGCTATGGTCACCTTTTGTGCTTCCACCAACTCCATAGTTGTTAGGGTTCTCATTATCCGAGAGAGCCAATCTTCAGCTTGCGTTGGGGATCCTGTCCCCGCAAACATAGGAGGATGGAAGCTCAAAAAATGCTTCAATTATTCGTCTGAAGCTCGCTTTGCTACAACCGGTACTTGCCTTTCAACAACTAGCTCAACTAAACCAACCGGCATCGGGGCCACACCAAGGGTAGGAGTCTATACAGGCCTTCGTGGTTGTGTGTTGAACATTGTAAACACAGCTTCAGCAATCTACTAGATCGTTTTAGCAGAAAAAGGAGGTGTAGACACCTCAGCAGATGCACTACTCTCTGCAGTGTGTCAGGGTTGGGACTGACCCGCACCACTCTTAGTCACCTATAATCATGTCGCACATAATTTAGTGACTAATATCACAACAAAACAGCAAGAAAGGAACACGCAGGTTCCGTAATCATATTTGTAGTATGTACATATTACATTCCTAAGTTGACATTCACTGGTTATTTAGATTATTTAAATGGCGACGCATACACGTGCTCACCACCCCTTAAAAGAAATCGACCATGAATTTGAACGACAAGGGTTCAAGACCAGAACCTGATACCAAATTATAACACCCTCGCCTGCACTAAGAAATATAACAGTAGGTCCGGCCGGGACCCCATGTCATATTAAATGTGCAAGCTAAAGAGTTACAAAATAGTAAAACAACCTACCACATCTCAGAGTTACAAACTAACAGAAGCATTCATATAAAATTAATGAAGCAGAAAATGACATGTCCACAACACCAAATAGGAATGACTAGTATATATACATCAAAACTGTTAGGGCTTAAGGCCATACATGTTGTTCACAAAAGTGTTTATCTCCCTACATGGTTTACAGACATCGGCACGCAGGACGGCAATACATGAAAAGTAAACACTCAAAAGATCGTCCTTCAAGGGCCAGCAGAGCAATGGGCTTCACCCAGCTATTTACCGTTCGACTCACCAACACCTACATAAGTACAATCCACAAAGATGTGGGAAAATAATACACCGGTCAACTTTAGCTCACCAAATGGTATAACGACACCACCCCATTCCCGGGGCAGTGGTACTCCTTCCCTGCAATTCAGCACACTAATAGCATATATCTCAACAAGAAAGTGCAGCTAACACAATCGGTAAATGCATAATCATCACAAACATTGGCATGCATTGCCACACATTGTAAGGCCCCACTCCCCTAACCGCAACCGGGTCGGAGACAGGCCTTAACGCCCAAGACGGCCACCCTATTCTTTCTGAGGGCAATAACACACTCTTCAAGCATAGAATGATCGTCTTGTCAGGCTATGAGAATCAATGTATCACATCATATTACAGTGCGGAAATAATCATAAGGAAAACCAACCAAACATATATATATAATCAAAAGGTTGTAGCCAGTTGTGAAAGTGCACAGTGTGCCACTGAGATTCCTCTAGAGGGGGGGGGGGGTGAATAGAGTTTTAAAATATTTCTAACCTAATTGTGTTTAACAATAATTTATTCTAAGGAGTTATGCTTAACAATCCAGGCAGAATTAAAAATGCAGAAAATAAGTGCAGAATAAAAGATTGGGACAGCACAGAAAATCACAGCACAAACACAATGAATTTTATAGAGGTTCCCCAAAATATGGGTAGTTCTCTCTTCTACCACCTGGTAGGAATGCACCACCTGTGCTTGAGACTTTTGATCAGGAGACTCTTAGAACCAATGATCTTTTGATAAGGAGATCATGAACCACCAGATCTTTTGATAAGGAGATCTTGAACCACTGAATCCTTTGAAGAGGGATTAATAAAACTCTTTTACAGGAAATAGAAAGAGAAGGAGAAGAAGGAAGGTTAAAGTAATTCTGTTCTCAAAATTCTTGTGAAGGTTGTATGAAATTCAGCCTCTTAGTTATTCCAAAGAATCTAATCTTGATTAGCCCCTGCTTTTGATGATAATAGATTGCAGGAGCTTTGTATTGTCAGATTCCTTCTTCCTCTGCTGATTGAGATTTGGCTGCCAAAAGATGGTGATGAAGTGCAACTGTTTAGATTATTTATTCTATCAAATGAAGAACACCAGAGCCTTCTGTTCTCTTTTACAGCGCTGTATTAGGGTTCCTGAGAGAGAGGGAGAAGAAGACAGGAAACCCTAATTGAGAAGAGACGGCTGATTGTGATTAATGCTCTGTTCTTCTCTTCCTTCTCTAACCTTATATACCCTGTCTCTATTTTGAATTTGTTTCCTTGTTAGGTAAGACCTGAAAAGGTATATTTGATAGACATTCTCTTTCCTTCTTTAATTACTTCTCGACCCGTCCAACCAGAAGGTGTATACTTCCAAGAAAGCATTTTTCTCCTTCTTTAATGTTTCCTTCTTCAGGCAATTATTAGACCGTTGGAGAACGGTCTGAGAGATGTGGGCCATGATAGAAGCCTCGAAATGACAACTGTAAAGATTGAACTTTCACAAATTGTATTCGACGTAGCGTCCAATTAACTTCCTTTCTTATCGACGATGCTTTGAGTTCATCTAAGAGCTGCTTCGATTTCTTCTGTGCTCTGACTGAACTCGGCTAGTTGTCGATGCATCGATTCCTTATAGACGCACCTGTCGATTTGAATAGCATCCACTCTGACTTCCATTAACTGCGTCGAGATGAAGTCGATGTTGCGTTGACTTTAGATGGGTTTGACATGTATTCCCTTCTGCGTCGAGTTTGAAGTAGAAGCTGCGTCGACTTCTCAAGTTCCTTCAACAAGTCTCTTGTCTCTGCTTCGATATCTATTCGGCGTAATGTCGAATAGTGTTACATCGACAGTAGAGTTGAGCCACTTTGATTTCTAGTCGGAGTAGCGTCGACATGAACTCGATGTTGTGTCGAATTCCATTCGACGCCATTATTAACTTTGCCCAAATTTGCAGCCCTTTAGCTGGTCTTAACACTCTAGGTTGAGTGTGACATCCTAAGACATCTAAAGACCAAGTTACCCTCACTATACAATGGGTAAATTAAAACCTAGTGAATAAAATCACTTTTAATTAATTTGTTAAGTTAAATCTAGGGTTTTTCCCAACAATCTGCCCATATTTATCTTAACAAATTTTACATTTTGTTCTGAGTGATTTTATACAATTTTTATAAATAATAATACATTTCATATAAAATAATGCAGACTAAAAATTATGAATTGTATCACACTGTTCTTATATATTTCCATTCAGTTGTCAGGCAATAAGAATTGCATCACACTGTTCTTCCCAATATATATACTTGTCTTCATAAGAATTAATCACATAATACCTCTTTATTAAGATTCCTTCTCAGGAGTCCTTCTCTTCATTTAGAACACCTTTGGAACTTTTCTTTGAGCTACCTTTAAAGGCTTATCATCATCAGCTGCTCCAGCATCCTCTTTCTCTTTTGTCAGCTCCCCATGATCATCAACATTCTTGCCAGCTTCTTGGGGAGCTTCTTGAACAGCTGCTGTACTTATAGCTTCCATTTCCTCATCCAGATTCCTCTAATGTATGGGGCTGGCTCCCCTGGTTCTGTTCAGTTTGATCAAGCTCCTTTACAGCTTCCTGTGCAATCTTTGCTATTTCAACTATCATCTCCTCATCTTGAGGCTGCCTTTGAATACCTAGGAGCTCCCCTTGATCTGCTAGCTCCCCCTAGATCTGTGCTCCCTGAAAGATAGTTACCTTGTCAGGGGCAGGTTCTTTATCAGCATCACCCTGAACTTCTCCCCCCAAGTTAGGACCCTCTTGCTCTAAGATATTCTCCCCCTTCTTGACCTTGCTGGTCAGGGAGGTTAAGAATTCTCGTGAAACCATAGAGGAAGAGACAAATTCCTTTAATACCTGGAGGGATCTCTTGGTATCCAGCATCACAGCCTCTACCTGCGAATATTTCCTGTCAAACTTCCTGGCATGGTTGGCAACCATATCAGCAAAGGTGGAGGAAGCAAGAGCTACAGCTTTAAAGATGATTTGCACAATGTCAATAAGAGGATGAGTTGGAGGTGGAGGACGTGATGAAGGAAAGTTTTCTGGAATGGGAGAGAGAGGTTAGTAGATAGACATCAGGGGAAAAGTGTGTTGATGATGATGGTTGTGGAGGTGGAATAAATTCAAGGTCTGGTATGAGGGTGGATGGCTGAAGAGATGGTTTAGGGATTGAAGTGGATTGGGATTGTTGTTTTTGTTGTTGTGAATGGAGGGCTGAAGTATCTTCTTGATGGGGCTCTGGAACACTGTCCATTGAGGGAAGATCATCCCTTAGGGGATCTGGAATCTCCCTGTTTGGCTCTAGAGGAGGAGGAGATGGAGGAGGAGATGGTGCAGCTTGACCAGGATTCAAGATCTTCCTAGTCCATTTTGAGAATATTCCTATGTTTATTCTTTTACCAGAAGGAATGGGCACTCCCTTTGACTTGCAGATATTTGGATAATGTATGATGAGAACTTGGCTCATTATCCTCATATAGGCATTTTCTTTATGAGCATACTTATGCTCAATCATCTTTAAGAGCAGTCTTCCCCAGTTCACCTTCTTGTTAAGTACCCGAATTTCCATTACTTGCAGCCGCTGCTTTGGAATTGCATCATGAGCAAAGACCTTGCAGAGCAGCACTTTTCCTACAATGTCAGCTAGGAATCTGTATTCCTCTGCCAGGTCAACCTTTTTGAGGTTAATTGGCTTCTCCTTCCTGAACTGCATTATTACTAGTACATTCTTTACTTCTTCTGATGTTAGTTCATCTGATAAATTCCCTACCTAAAGATCATATGTCTGGTTTAGCAAGTACTCTATTATAAGAATATCTGTCTCATACACTTTCCCACTAAGGGAGCCATCATCCCCTATTTGAACACTGTCCTTGAATTCAGTTAGCTCAGTGTCCAGGATTTTACACCTGGTGGAGATCAGCTTGTTCAAGCCAGTATCTTGGAACAGACCAAGGATGGACTTAAAGCATTCTGCGGCAGCACTGAACGAGTCAATGCCCACATCAAATCCTGAATTAAACTTTGGAGGAGCCATCTCTTTGAATGTACCTGCAAAGACAAAGAGAACGAGATAGATAGAGAGGTGTACAAGAAAGCTGGAGAGCAAGAGAGCAAGAGAATTCGAAAGCGAAAGTGTTTCGACGCAGTAATTGCTTAAAAGCAGATGAATCGTCGCTACTTAGGGTTTAGGTCGACGCATCGTCGATAATACTTTATTATTTGGCGCTCAAATCTATGTCGAGAATGCTTCTAGAAGCAGTTCTGCGCGCGCTTAAGAATCGACGTTGCGTCGATTAGTACTCGACGTAGCTTCGAGACTATTCAAAGACCCTAAGTCGGCGTAGTCCTATCAATGTTACGTCGATTTCCAATCGACGCGGCTTCGAATTTAATCAGCAATTATTATGTCGACGTATGCGTCGATAAGAAATTGACGATGCTTTGAATTCTATTCGAATTGTCTGCTCTATGTTCTTATCGACGCTGGCGTCGAGTAGAAGTCAATGGTACGTCGACTTCTATTCGACGCACCTCTTGATTAACATATCCATTTCTTTAGAAAATACTTGTTGTTTTTCCCAGCAATTTTACTTTTTGAAAATAGATGATAATATGATGTAATCAATGTTAAGGAGGATTTCAGATAGAGATTACTCCCTTGAGTAGTTTTTGTTCCATATTCATGTCCTACATAATTCTTCCCACTCAATTTCCTCCTAAGTGAGACCTTACCTACACCTGCACAGGTAGGGTTCAATGAAAGAATAGAAGGGTATTTCATGATATCCTTTGGGATGATATGGAATGGATCTCCCAAACCTATTATTTTGATGTTTGAAATGACTATAGAATGTATCAAAATATAACAAGTCGGCAGAGTGTCTTATTATCCTAGGTTTTACTTTACCCTGTTGTTCTTTGTTATTCTGTTTTCCTATGTTATTCTTACCTAAGGGTTTCACCTTATTAGTTTTACCTATCCTATCTGACTGATTGGGACTCTCACCCTTAAATGAGGCACTCTTCTCCCTAGGTTGATAACTACTATGTCTAACAAAAGACACTGGATTTTTCCAGGCAGGCTTCCTAGGAGGTTCTGTGCTGGTGGAGGGTTCTACCCCTAATCCTAGATGATTAAATCCCATAGAGAGATTTTCAGTGATGTCTTTGAGCTTTTGACTCCTCCCATTGAGAGAGTCCTCAAAGGCCTTTGCCTCTGCTAGCTCTTCTTTTAGTCTTATATTTTCTTTCCTGATTTCTATTAGTTCTGATTCTTTATAATTAATTTCTTCCATTAGGCCTTGATTTCTTACATATACATCATCTTTCTTTAAGTTTTCTAGTTCTAACCTAATAATGTCTAATTCCTTTTCTACCCTAAGATGATCAATACAGAATTCTTTAAAGCAAGTTTTAAAATCTTCTGATTCAAAATCAAATTCATCAAAAATTGATACCTTCCCTTCTTCATCATCTGATGAAATTCCCAGTGCCATCATGCAGGCTGCTTCAGCTTCTGCTTCATCTTCACTTTCAGATGAGGATGAGCTCTCCTCTGCTTCTGAATCACTCCAGGTTTCAGCAATGAAACCTTTTCCTTTCTTCTTGTCCTTTCCTCTAAAGGACTTCTTTTCTTCTTCTCTTCTTAGGTGCCGCTTCTTTCTCTTTTCTCTTGTGGGCACTCAGGAGCAATGTGCCCTGTCTTGTTGCATGTGAAGCAGATGTCTCCTTCCTTGGAGTTTTATCATACCTGGGCCTTGAATCTCTTTCTCTTCTCCTTGAATCTTTAGTCTTGACCCACTTCTTGAATCTCCTTGCTAGGAGATTGAACATCTCATCTTCAGGAGTAGAGGGTTCTCCTTCAGTAGCTTTGAGAGCAAGGGAACTTTGAACAGGAGTTGGAGAGGTCTCCCTTTCTTCAGCCTCAGTCCTGTTTTTCAAAAGCATCTCATAGGTCTTAAGCTTTCCTAGCAAAGCTTCAGTTGAGATTTCTCTGTGGCATCTGGATTCTATGATTGCCCAGATCCTTGAATCCCATAAGCTAGGGAAGAACATGAGAATCTAATTTCAGTCAAGGATATTTCCTTGTCTAAGCCTCTGAGCTCATTAATGATAAGACTCAATCTGTCATACATGTTCGCAACAGATTCTTCAGCCTTCTTTTGAAAGTTCTCATACTGGGATATGAGAAGGGACTTTTTTTCCTTTCTTTCATCAGCACTTCCCTCCACCATTGTGGTGAGTGAATCCCAGATCTCCTTTGCTGATTGGCATTCAGCAACCTTCTGAAAGATGTCATCTGACATTGTTGACACTAAAATATTCATGGCCTTGGCATCACATGCCTTGACCTTCTTTTCAGCTTCTGTCCATTCCTTTCTTGGGATAGCCATAGTTGTTGAGGATTCTCCTTCCTTTTGTCTGGCTGGAGCAGGGAGACCTGTGAGAATAACATCATAGATATCTTCATCAATGGAATTCATGTAAAGTTTTATTCTGGCCTTCCAGAGTGTGAACTTATTCAGATTACACACTGGAGGTCTTGTAGAAGCATAATCCTTAGAGCTCATTTTCTTTATAAAATGTGTTTACAGAAAAGAAAATAAGAGTAGGAGGTCTTTTTGATCAAGGTGTTAACCTCTTAATGATCAACCTCCCTCTGATACTAATTGAAAGTGCACAGTGTGCCTCTGAGATTCCTCTAGAGGGGGGTGAATAGAGTTTTAAAATATTTCTACCCTAACTATGTTTAACAATAATTTATTCAAAGGAGTTATGCTTAACAATCCAGGCAGAATAAAAAAATGCAGAAAATAACTGCAGAATAAAAGATTGGGACAGCAAAGAAAATCACAGCATAAACACAAATTTTATAGAGGTTCCCCAAAATGTGGGTAGTCCTCTCTTCTACCACCTGGTAGGAATGCACCACCTGTGCCTGAGTCTTTTGATCAGGAGACTCTTAGAAACAATGATCTTTTGATAAGGAGATCATGAACCATCAAATATTTTGATAAGGAGATCTTGAACCACTGAATACTTTGAAGAGGGATTAATAAAACTCTTTTACAGGAAATAGAAAGAGAAGGAGAAGAAGGAAGGTTAAAGGAATTCTGTTCTCAGAATTCTTGTGAAGGCTCTATGAAATTCAGCCTCTTAGTTATTCCAAAGAATCTGCTCTTGATTAGCCCCTGCTTTTGATGATAATAGATTGCAGGAGCTTTGTATTGTAAGATTCTTTCTTCCTCTGCTGACTGAGATCTAGCTGCCAAAAGAGGGTGATGAAAAGCAACTGTTCAGATTCTTTGTTCTATCAGATGAAGAACACCAGAGCCTTCTGTTCTCTTTTACAGCACTGTATTAGGGTTCCTGAAAGAGAGGGAGAAGAAGACAGGAAACCCTAATTTGAGAAGAGACAGCTGATTATGATTAATGCTCTGTTCTTCTCTTCCTTCTCTATCCTTATATACTATGTCTCTATTTTGAATTTGTTTCCTTGTTAGGTAAGACCTGAAAAGTTATATTTGATAGACATTCTTTTTCCTTCCTTAATTACTTCTCGACCCGTCCAACCAGAAGGTGTATACTTCCAAGAAAGCCATTTTCTCCTTCTTTAATGTTTCCTTCTTCTTCAGGAAATTATTAGACCGTTGGAGAACGGTCTGAGAGATGTGGGCCATGATAGAAGCCTCGGAATGATAGTTGTAAAGATTGAACTTTCACAGACTGTATTCGACATAGCGTTGAATTAACTTCCTCTCTTATCAACGCTGCTTCGAGTTCATCTAAGAGCTGCTTTGATTTCTTCTGTGCTCTGACTGAACTCAGCTAGTTGTCAATGCGTCGATTCCTTATAGACGCACCATTTGGGTTGAATAGCATCCACTCTTACTTCCATTAACTGCGTCGAGATGAAGTTGACTTTGCATTGACTTTAGATGGCTTTGACATGTATTCCCTTCTGCGTCGAGTTTGAAGTAGAAGCTGCGTCGACTTCTTAAGTTTCTTTGTCAAGTCTCTGGTCTCTGCATCGATATCCATTCGACGTAACGTCGACTAGTGTTACTTTGACAGTAGAGTTGAGCCACTTGGATTTCTAGTCGGAGTAGCATCGACATGAACTCGATGTTGCGTCGAATTCCATTCGACGCCATTATTAACTTTGCCCAAATTTGCAGCCCTTTAACCGGTCTTGACACTCTAGGTTGAGTGTGACATCCTAACACATATAGAGACCAAGTTACCCTTACTATACAATGGGTAAATTAAAACCTTGTGAATAAAATCACTTTTAATTAATTTGTTAAGGTAAATCAAGGGTTTTCCCAACAAGTTGTTTACACAAGTGGCCCTAAGGCTAAGGGTAACTATTACAACCACACATTTCTTACATTGTACTACACTCTAGGACTCACATCTCGGAAGATGGGGGGGAGTCTGATGTATCTGCTCTGATGGCCTCTAAAGCTGGTACGCTGCTACATGGTGTGGGGGCTTTGCGTTGTACCATCTCCTATGAATGGTTATATAAACAACCGTTAATCATAGAGCTAAGTGGAAACATGTATCCTCCCTGGATCCTTATCCTAGGGACAAGCTTAATCACCCAAAAATAATTAAATAGTCGAAGCAAAGGGGGTTAGCAGCATATAAATGATTTTGATGCATTAGTAGTTTACCCAGCTATTAAAAGAATGGCTCAACTAGTAGTTGTAACGCTAACATGTCGCAGGTGTTCAAACCTGCTTATTAACCCTGCTTCGACACAGTATGGACTGTTTCTTTTCTAGCAGGGTAGCGAACCCCACGAGCCTCACCGATGTGGTCGTCGGTGATAGTGGCTAGCCCTGCCACTTCTGGGTGTGGTCATACTGCACCACCCAGGCCCTACTGTACAACTCCGTGTACTCCTTGGATGTGAGCGACATCCAGCGATTTCTGAATTTTAGGTCGACTAGTGGAGGCAATCCAACGGTTGTAAAATAGTGGTCACCCATGGCACACATCTCCATGTCGCCATGAGTCGTCAACCCTCCCGCACTGGTACGAACGGCCTGCGGGCGTGACCGACCTGCCACATTTTTAACACAAGTATTTCCCAATAGTTTAAATGAGGATATTTATTTTTTCCAAGCCAATCTTATTTAAGCCTTTAAAAATACCAAATCAATTCAGAAAAATCTCGAAATTTAGTGGAGGTAGCCCTCCTAGGGGGTAACAACTTTCATGTTCAAAAAATTTCCCCTAGGAGTTTAGATATTTCTCAGAAAAATTGGGAAGAGAAAAGGGTGGGGTTGGGGTGCGGGTAGACAAATCCTAGCGCTGGGATTGGGGCTAACCACGCGCACTGGAGATCTGTCCCCCACAGAAGATCTGGAGACGATCCGTTGTGGGGGAGCGGATGTTGAGGCGGACGGGAATTAAGGTTCCCACCGTCGTGCGATCTCATCGTCGAGATCGGACGGCAGCTGCTGCTCCTCGGCGGTGCAGAGGGTGGCGGTCTCTGCCACCACCGGCAAGCAGCCGCCTGCCGCTGCCTCCCCCAGTTGATTTGTCGGGGGTCTGCGAACTACTTGGCGGTGGTTCAGCGACCTTCCGTCGCCAGCCACCACCAGATTTCTCTAAACTGAGAGGGGCGGGTGGCTCGACCAACATATATCGTTCAAGTTGATGCCGAGACGCCCCACCTCCTCCAATGGCCACTTGACTGCCCCCGGCCAGCTCGCCATGGGTCGGGCCTACCTTAGGCGGTAGCCCAGCAGGCTAGTGCCGCCGGCCGCCGTTGGGAAATGTGAATAAAAAAATGGAAGACGCATGTGTACCGTCAGAGATGCATTTTTCGACGACACCATCACCTTCCACCGCCGGGGGGGTCCCCTGGTGGAGTACTACTATCCCAGCGCCACCACCGGCGATGGGTGGGGCTCGCTCCGCACGGCCACCACCCGATCCTGGAGCTTGGCTCAGGTGGTGCTGGCAGCACTCTGATAGCCGAGGCGTCCATGCAGCACGATGGGGAAGTGGGGAAGGGGGAGGAGAAGGCTTCCATCTGTCGGGGGAGGGATTCGACGGCGCTGGCTTGGTTTTCCATGAGAAGTGGCGGAGGAGGAGAGAAGGTGGTGGCGATTTTCCGGCTAGGTAGCTCCCTCAAGGGGGGGCTCTGGTTGGGGTGGTGTGCATTCAGTTTGAGGGGGAGGGATTGCTTTTATAGGAAGAGAGGAGGGCCTCCCTTCCTTTTCCCCGATGTGGGACTAAGGTGGGTGTGAGGAGGGGATCCTTCTCCTCCTCCAGGTGTCTTGGACAGTTGGCCACCCCATGAGGGGGTGGTGTCACACCCTCCTAGGATCCTAAAAGAAAACCCAACCCACCCAAGGTCTAGCTTGGGTTGTAGCTTTGGATTTACTTTTGAAAGGTGGGGCAAAAGAATCCCTACCTTCGTGGGCTTGTATCAAGGCTTAATTAGAGTCTATGTGGTGTATGGGAGGTGTGGACCAAATGATTTGGTGTGCTGGTTTGTGTGGGCCTCTCCTTAAAATTTCCAAAAATTGTGATTTTAAGGAAGTTTGACCAAGGTCAACTCTAGGGTGGGTCCCTCATGTCGGTCAAAGTCCAAGTGGGTCCAAATCACCGAGGATGGGTCAATGTTGGGGTATTGAGATAGGATTGGTGTGCGCACATATTTAGTGTGCCATACAGATTGATTTGACCATGGTTTGACCTCTAGGCGTAGAAATTGGTCGTAACGCACTTTGTTGGTCTGGTTTTGACTTTATGAGTTAAATGAATCTGACCGTGATCGATTCCAAGTTCATTCATTTAATGTTGTAAAAAGTGCGTCGTTGCGGGCTATGAATCATAAAATGATCATATTTCTCATATGACCTCTGATTGCAATGAAACGAGTCCCGTTGCACTTATATTGACTGTAGGAGTCTAACGCAACTAACAAAAGTTGGTTCGGTGTACGTATGGTCACTATACCAAAATAGTGTCATCGTGGCGCACTACTCAAAATGGTCATTTTCTATAAACGACCTCTGATTGGAATAGAACGAGTTTTGTTGCACTCGTATTGATTATACGAGTCTAACGCAACTGACGAAAGTCGATTGGGTTACTTTTATTGAATCTACAAGGGTCTAATGACCCAATAAAAGTCAGGATGTTACACACATTTTGTGCTCTCACAACACACTTTCGGTGTACTCCCCGTGTCCCACTTCTATCCTTAGTTATACAAACTTAGATGGTAATTGAGCTACGTCGGTCAAGCCACACGCTTGCCGGACTTTCCTTCCAAGATCAGACAGTGCACCGAGGGGCGACCTCTTCACCGACCAGCATGGAATGGGTTCAGATCAGCCTTTCCCATCTCAATCATCACAAAAAACCAGCACGATGAGGGTACAGCTTCACGCCGCCTCGTCAACATGACAATCACCACTAGATCATCAACGCAGCCTCAAGGGCAATTTCCAAGCACACTAACTGATATCTAGTATCACTGGTGATAACGCCGGCGTTAACGCTAACACCGGACGTTAGCAAACAAAATATCATTTCTTCCCAGAAATGCATGTGTTTCATGTTGTTGCCCTCCAGCATAGTATACAACCTAGTATACTCCATTCAAGCTATACGAAATAGCACAATAAGCATGGAGTCTTCTCTGGCATGCAATTTAGCCATCACCAATCTGGACCAACCTGTCGTAGATGGGATTCACACAACATGCCTATATCCGTACACGAATCGGATTCTATATGCAGTTCACATCGGGGATGAACAACATCCACCAAGTGATAGTATAGCTTTTCACTAATTAGTGAAGGAGACACTTTCATGCACTTATGCTAATAACAAACATAGGACTAGCATGTCCTAGTATCAAGAAGAAGGATCGTTACCCTTGACGATCGCTTTGGCACCATAAATCTGAAATCAATCTGGATGGAAAGGTTCGTAGCACGCTCTCCTACACTTGATGGGTGCAAACTATGCCTGCAAACGACAACGACAAGTGTACCATGTCGGAAGTAGTATAGGTTTATAAAAACCAAGGTCGTATAAAAATCCAGGCGAGTTGAATACTTTTACTTCGAGAAAAATCTCTATCATCTTATCAATAGAACTTTGGGTTGTTGGTTATAAGAAAATACAGTGAATTAAAATAAACATTACACAATGATTAGAAGGTTAGCAGTCGATCTTCAATCACCTCGGAATGAAAGTAAAAATAGAAGATAGAAGAATCCTAATTCTCTTAAGAAATCACTTTGACCATGGAGGTTCTCGAATTCTAAACGCACCTCTCTCCAGGATACATACAGCTGAGTTTAGGTTGACCAATCGAAGTTTCATTCTAGAATCAAAACCCATAAAACTCGCTTTATCGAGGTGAACCCCTCTACTGGATTTGACTCCAATCTGGGAGATTTATGTCATCCTCTCTCGAGGGTTGCATACAACTCTCTTTATCCTTGAATGATCGATTCAAATTGTGAGCCTCTCGGCTATTAGATTACAAAAATATGAATGAGAATTATATATCAAAAATATAATCTCAATTCAAGAAAATCAAGGATAAATCTTAAGCATTTTAAAGAAGAGAAAAAGATGACTAAATTAATTCATGACGATTATTATTCCTTGGATCATCTCGATCGAGTACTAATAGAAAATTAGCAACTCATTAAGATTATAGAAACAACGAATATAAAAGAGTGCATGATGGAAGAAGACGAGAATTAGAGAACAAGAAAACAATTTTTATTATTTCTAGCAAAAGCACACTACAAGTTGTTGTTTATTGGGTGTCAACTTATCACCTAGAGTGGGGGTGGGGTGAATAGGTTTTGTAGATTATTTTATCCCCTTTAGGTATAATTGATTTCTGATTAGTAGATCTATGAATTATAAAGCACAACACAGAAAAGCACACAGTGATCTATAGAGGTTCCTCAAGACAGGGTGTCTTGAGTAGTCCTCTTTCCCTCTGCGCCTACCTAGCAGTGTGCTAGTCTCAGCAAACTCCACAAAATCTTCAGGTCCGCAAGCCTTACAACACAGACCCGCAAGTCCTACAGCCTAGGCCCGCAAGCCCCTACTGCACCCGAGCCCACAAGCTCGACACTCAGGCCCTCAAGCCCTACACAACACAAACCCGCAAGTCCTGTGCCTACAGCCTAGGCCCGCAAGCCCTTATTGCACCCAAGCCCTCAAGTTCGACAAAATCGTACCCGCAAGTCCACTGCCCTGGCCCTCAAGCCTCACAGCTTTCCAACCCTCAAGCTAGACGGTGTCGGACCCGCAAGTCCACTGCCATGGCCCTCAAGCCTCACAGCTCTCTAGCCCTCAAGCTAGACGGTGTCGGGCCCGCAAGTCCACTGCCCTGGTCCTCAAGCCTCACAGCTCTCCAGCCCTCAAGCTAGACAAACAGGCCCGCAAGCCTTATAAAAAATTATAGTGATGAAAACCGTTTCTTCTGCCTGATGAATATTGGCAACTTAGCCGGATGGAGATCGACAATTTGAGGTTGAAGAAGATGTTTCTGATTCAGATCTTGAAAGTGCAGTTCTTCTTCAATCTCTTCGCTTAGCCTGATGAGGAACGGCTTCTTATCTGTCGATCAAACGACTGATTCTTCTGAGAACGCTTGAATCTTGTTCTCTACTTGTTCTCCTTCTTCTCCGCAGAATGTACTGTTGTATTGAGAAGCAACGGTGGGATTCTTTTTCGTTTTTCTTTTCTCACGATGATTGATTCATTCTAGGGCATCCTCTTATCTCTTTTATAAGAGTGTGAGGCTCCCAACGATCTTCTCAAAAAGTTCCTTAAGTGTCAGACGCCCCATTCCTTAAGATCACGCGTTGATTGGACAATCAGGTGCCGGCATTAATTGCTGACTGCGCGCCCACAACATTTGAATCTGTCTCGACGATATTTCCACTGTTACGATGACATGGATAATATCTCGACGATATGACTTTGTCGATGCCTTAGGTCTTGGTGGATCTTCAAGTCTTATAGCTTCTGCCTCTGACGCTGATGTCTCGACGATAAGAGATATCCTGGCATTTCTGCATATACAACGATATGCTATCTCTGACTGTGTCGTCGTGATCTTCTTTCTTGCAGTCTATCGTCGTAATCACTTTGTTCTTTCGACGACATGAGCGATATCATGTCGACAGACTATGCTTTAGCAACTGCTTGTCTTCAGCTGCCCTTCTTTAGTCTTCTCGACATCATGCCTTCTTTACGACGATATCTGTTCCTCTCGACGACAAGGCTACTTTGTTGATGTCGATGATACTGCATCTTCTCGACGACATTCCTTCCTTGGATATCTTCATGTCTTCTCTGCGTTCGACGAACTTCATTCTGCGTTAGACGAACAACATTCTGCGTTCGACGAACTTCATTCTTCTATCCCGTCTCTGCGTTCGACGAACTTGTCAAGTCTCAGCGTTTGCTTCTGTCCTGTCTCTTCGTTCGACGAACTTCATTCTGCGTTCGACGAACTGCATTCTGCGTTCGACGAACTGCATTCTGCGTTCGACGAACTCGCCAATTCTCAGGGTTTGCTTTGCTCATTATCATGACGATGTGCATGTATTTGGTGAAATAACTAAAGTACTTGACATATTGCCGATCTCTGCAAGCATGAACTAGATGGGACATTAAATACATCTTGCACTTATCATTGAGCTGAGCACTTCTTCAAATCAGGAACACTACTGGGCACTGTTCCCAACAATCTCCGCTTATTTGAAGAAGTCATAACCCACTCAATGATAAATGCCACTCAAATAAAAGATTTAATATTTTAAGCAAACAAGCATATAATGATGACATTGCAGCTATAATTGAGTGAACATAGAATTTGACATATATTACTTCATTTATAAATAGTGCCAAATGTTTTCAAAAGTTTTGACATTTCTACATTTAGCCCCCGAAAGATTTAGCCATCTATATCTCTGGTGCCCTCATATCAGCTTCACCCTTTGCTTTCTTGGCACTGGCTTCCTGTTCCTTTTCAGCTTGTCTGATGAAGTACTCAAACGGTTTAGGATGATACTTTTGAGGTTCAGGAGTGTCAGCTGGAATTCTTCCTGCTTGCTTATTCCTTCTGTATTCTCTCCTTACTTCTTCTTGATCTTCATGCTTAGCCCATTCTTGAGGACTGTATACATTGTTTCTTTCACCTTTATTAGCTTTCACTTGCTCCCATGCTTTTAGAATGATGGTCCTGGATATGAGACTCCATCTTTCATAGTCATCCGTTTTCTCCATTTCCTCCCTGTACTTTCTCTTTCTCATTTTTATTTCTTCATCCTCCAGTGCTTCCTTTTCTTTACCCTTATCAGTATCAGGAATATCTGTATGTTGCTCTTCAGCAGGCTCGTCATAATGTAGAGGAGGGAGATTCATTGCTTCCCTGATGGTGTTTGTGGTCTAGATGGCATGATCACCACTGGCCTTTATCATTGATCTCTCCCCCTTTATGACTTCTTCAGATATCCCCCTTTGGAGATTCTCCTCGGAGGCCAATATCTTGTTTTTGAGCATGTGGATTCCTGCTTCCAAGTGATTCTTGGTCTCAAGCAGATGACTGTCTAGATCTTTATTGTGGTGATCTAGACTTTCTTGGAGATCAGTTTTGTGTTCAGCCATCTTCTTGGTGGATGCAATGTAGGCCTTCTCTATGCTGCTGACAATCAATGTCTGATTAACCCCTAGGTTAGATACACCCTTGTGAGTACAAGCAGTGTATTCTTGCAGATTTTTCACATCATTTCTTAGGCTTGCCATTTCAGCAGACAGTTCCATTCTTAGCTCATTGATAGCAGAGGTTACATAGCTTTCAAGTTTTAATCTTTTCTCTTCCAGGAGCATCTTTATCTGAGATAATAGTGAGAGCTCTACTGGTCTATTCTCTGGAGATGAACTATCTTGTTCCTCTTCTTTATTCCCTTCAATTATTGGAGATGGAGATTTTCTTATGGGTGAATGGTTTGGCTCATTTTCCTTTTCAGGACTTTACTGATCTTTGCTAGTCTCATCAGCAGGGTTCTCTTAGTTGTCCTCTTGCATTGCTGGTTCAGAATGACCAGCATCTTCAGCCCCTATGATCTTATTGATCACTTCTTCCACTTGAGAAAGGAGCTCACTATTCTTCTCCCCCTCAGTTTCAGCACTTCCTTGATCTATTGCTGTTGTTATCCTGGATCCCTGACTTAGAGCAGAGGTCTGGAGGGCGACATTCCTTATATCCACAGGTACCTCACAGTCAGATGGAGGTGAGTTGTTGCCTGACTCACTTCCTTCAGACGAGCTTTCTCCCTTCCTCTTCATATCTTCTGCTGTCTTCAACTTCTTGTGAGGTTTAGTCAGAACTTTCTCCCACCTTTCCAGTATTCTGATATCCATCCTTCTCATGTGATGGATTTTTACTCCATACTTTTTGTTAAAGCTTTCAGGGTAGGATAGTAGAAGATACAGTGATAGTATTCTTCCTAGATTTGGAACTTGAAGGCTGTCTTGAATTCTCTTGAAAATAATCTGACCCCAGTTGGTCTTCTTCCTTAGGATTATCCTTGCCATTGTCTCGAACATGGGCATGGATATCCTGTCATGTGACCCTACCTTGCAGAGGAGGGATTTTCCCACAATGTCTGTCATCAGCTTTCCTTGTTGAATGAAGCTTTTCCTTTCCAGAGACCCATAGGTCTTGCTCGAATGCCCGCACCATGCTAGAGCCTTGTCAAGGTCTTCCTGGGTGATCTTTTCATCTTCCTCCCCCTTGGCAAAGGCCGACAACTGAAGAGCCCTGTTCAATCTCTTGGGATACACCTTGACCATTATCCCGTTGATTATGCTCTTCACAGATGTTCCCTTTGAGCCACCCTTGGAATTCGAGTAGAACTCCAACACTTCTCTTTTTAATATGACCGTCGGCTCAGAGAGGGCGAACTCCAGACCGACGACGTCCAATAGCTTTATAGCATGTTGAATCTCTTCTGGTCCTTCCACGAACACATACCTTACCACTTCACTTCCTTCAAAGAGGAATCCTTCCTTCTTTGGCGCCATCTTTTGCTTGATCCAGAAGGATTTCAGCACTATCGACACGTTCACTCTTAGAAGGCATGGAGAACACGACGGCTTTTTAGGGCTAATGTAGAGAGTGTTTTAACCTTATGACATTTGACCTTATTTATAGTGTCTGAGTTGGAAGTCGAAGTGTCATTTGTTAAATGTCTGATTAACTCGACTTTAGCTGTAATGATTGGTTAAGCACAGGTTTATTTAAGAGTCCGCTGATGATTGGATATCGTCGTGATGCAGATTCGATATCGAGGAGTCATTTCGACGATACCAATCATCATTTCGACGACATGGTTTTGGTTCACTCTTTTGTATAACCAGTGCAATGCTTTTGGCAGTGCCATACATATGTTCTCCTTGAATGATAACTTTTACTTATTTAAGTGAATATTACTTTTACAAAATGATAATGATGAGGTTATGTATTGAGCATCAACATAATTACCTTCACCTTAGCTTTTAAGTCTTCTATAGCTAGTAGCTCCCCCCTTGATGGGATGACCACTTATCTTTACTCTTAGCTCCCCCTTGATCAGTGCACCTTGCCATGTGGTGAGTTTTTCTTAGTCCAGAGTTGAGCCTGGAGCACTTATTGTCCATTAGCCTTGTTTTATTTTGATTGGCTAAATGGACTACCATGCAAGAAAGATTTAATAATCCTTATGAGCCCAAGGTGACTTGGGTCGTAGGTTCTTGTTAGCATAAGAGGGAATTCTTCTACTCACCTCAGCTGTAATGCCCCTGATTTTTCGTTAATTATTTTCGTGATCGCTGTGGCGTAATTTTGGCATAAGGGCATTACTTCAGCTCGTCAGGTTTAGTTTTGAGCCTTAGCTTAGTTAAAGTATGTAATTTAGATCGAGCGTGCGAGTTTTCGCGTCATTTTGATTTGTAGAGAAGGTTTTGTGTAGTATTGAGAATTTAGCTTCGGGAGGCTTTTGCCCGAGTTTGGCTCGTCGAAACTGAATTCTGACTTCGCCGTTGGATTCGTAGCGCCGTGTTTTAGTTAAGGTGCAAATTTCGTAGAAATCCGAGGTGATCTAGTTTCCCTCGCGTTTTAAGTAAATTGTGGAATTAATTAATTAATTAATTAATAATTTAGGTTATATATAAAGCCTAAAATCTTCTTCCCCTATTCATCTCCTTCTTCCTCGATCAAAAGCAGCCGCCGAGCGAAAGAACGAGAGCGGAGCTTCGTGGAGCGTTCGTCCAGCGATTTCTAGGGCTGTAGTAGTCGGAATCGTGTTTGGAGAGTGGATTTGGAAAGCTCTCGGCGAGATCTTCGTCTTAGCGGTAAGCTTTTCCCGTTTTGTGGAATTTTTGGAGTTAGGGTAGTGACCTAACCCCTTCTTTCGACCCGAAAAGTTTCAGGAATCTGTGCTCGTGTGTCCTCTTAGCCGATCCTTAGCGTTCGGAGCGGAGTACTTCGTGTTTGCAAGGTTAAGGCAAGTGGCTTCTTCCTCCTCCTCTTTGTTTGGTTAAATCTTGGTTTTCCTCCTGATAAATGCTTGGTGAACTATTGGCTCGTATTTCGAGCATCTTATTTGATAGATTGAAACCCTAAATTTCCCCCCGTAGTGTCAGGAAATTTCTCCCAGAAAGCACCGACGTCCCCTGGTTTAGCCGCTGAATGGTCCTTCTCGAGAAGTCCCGGTCGTCCTCGAGAAGTCGTTTTAGCCCAGTCTCGAGAGATCCTTGTCTCTCTCGAGAAGTCTTAGCCGTTCTCGAGAAGCCCTTGTTGTTCTTGAGAAGTTGCCTTAGCCCAGCTTGCGAGAAGACCCCCTCGACCTCTCGAGAAATGCCTCCTAATTTCCCGAGAAATCCTTGTTGTTCTCGAGAAGTCCAGTTTTCCGATCCGAATTTCTCGAGAAGTGTCATTGTTCTGGAGAAGTCCAGTGTCTTGATTTTTTTTCGGGTCTCTCGCGAGATGCCTTAAACCCCTCGGGGAATCACTCTCTCCTGACCACTTTGAGTTCTCGAGAAGTTATCTTGTCCCGCCCTTGTTCCTTAAGCAACTCCATGATCCTAGCCTTGATCTCATGGTTGTTCGTAACCCTAAACTCCCTTGAGAAAAGCCTTATATGTTGTTAGTGCTTGATTTATGACACCGTTTACTTCTCCTCTTCGAAACCTCGTACTCGTTGTCGTTGAAGCAACATATGAGTTCTCTTATGTTTAGTATTGGAAAATGTTTACTTTGTTGTGACCCTGTCTCTTAGGGCATCCTAGTGTTTATCCTTTCGGGCAGCGTCCCGTATTTAATTGAAATCTAATTAATAAGAACCATTGTCTTTAGCCTTACACAGTAGTGTGTTTGGGGGACAGTGGGGGAATGTTATAGCCTTGCACGGTAGTCGTGTTTGGTTGGTTGGGTCTAGAGTACCCCACCCAGTTTTTGGGCTTTGGGTGGCGGAGGTAGATAACCGCTCCCGTTTAATTGAGCTGATCAGTCTCTTTAAATAATGAAACAAGATAAATGAATCTTGCTCGTTCCTCTTTTTGGCACTTTCTTTTTAGTGCACTCGGTGCTTGTTAGTTCTTTGTTTAGAGCTTCTCTTCCGGTAAATCTGGCTTGGGTTGGTATCCCTTATGCCTTGCTTACTTTTCTACTAGTTTTCTGTCACTTGTAATTTCTTGCTGAGGCGTTCTTTGTTTTATTGAATGCCTCAGGTTCAGAGCCGTAGCGGCTAGTGGTGTAGCCTGAAGTTCAGAGTTTTAGTAGTTGTTCACCCCGCTGCTGCGAGGTAGTTGTTTTTAGTTTCTTCTTGTGCTCAAACATACTAGATGGTGCCAATGGGTTAGTGTCATGTTGTTGACGCCCATTGTGCCCTTTTTATGCTTTATAGTTTATTTGCCAGTTAAATGCCACTACTTTTAGATCTTGTGTATCTTACTCTCTGGGAATGATTTATGTTAGGTGCACTATAGTTATAAAATGGTTTTTTCTTCATCCTCATTGCATTCTTTCTAACTGAAACCATTAACCTTAAAGTCGCTTAAAGGTATTTTCTACTCTTACAATACACCTAGTTATGTGCATATCATTTACCTTATGCTCCGTCGTTGCATACATTTAGGACTTTAAGTAAACTAAATCAAGTACTTTCCGCTGCAATTATACATACTTTCTCGGTGGACTAGTTGATCCACGAACTGAGAGACACAGTTCTTACCTCAAAACCCCTAATAAATGATTTCAAATGATGACTTATCATATAATCATGTTTTGTTTAGTTAAGTAATAGGTTCCCGCCTGAGCGTCTGCAGCTGTCTCCTGTATGACGTGGCATCATGACGTGTATTTTCTCTTACTCTGATATTCTTAAATTCGGAGAAAATGCGGGTTGTGACAGTTGGTATCAGAGGGAGGTTGTTCGACAAGTTGGTCGGGCAACAAATTCTGATATAGTAGTTGTTTTGGTTTCATTGCATACACACACTGATGTGTCATCAGTACGTCTTGGCCGAAGCATGAACACTACACTCATAACATGATAAGAAGTATACGGGGCATATTATGTAGTATGGGATGCATAATATGTGTTTGTATATGGATCCACCATAGGTGGCAACATGTGACGATTATGTAGTATGGGATGCATAACCATCATCACATGGATGCCCATTAGCACATTTTCTCTTTCGTTACATGCAATATTATGTAGTATGGGATGCATAATATTACATGTGTACGTCGCTCATAACATGCATTAAGGCCTTTATTAGAATGCATAGCACAACATACCTTACAAAGCATTGCATAAGCACACGTGCGAAGTTAAAGGCTTATATGATGACACAAATACACGCATGATTTCAAAATGAATAGCAAAATTCATGCATTCATGCCCTTTGCACATGAGTCAAGAGGGACGATGTAGTATCGTTCCCAAATTTAGCATACATCATGAAAATGTCCCAGAGAAAGGTAGTGGAAATGGCAAGTATCTGTACATGTATGTTCTGAACCAAGTAGTGTTGTTCTAGTGTAAGGTTAAGTTTTAATTATAGGTTTATGCGTTAGCAGAGATGTCTCGGAGGCGTGTTACGACGAGGTTGACCCCCCAATCAGAGGGTGAATCTTCGGGTGCGCAGTGTGAGGCCATGATCGAAAGTCTGCGACAAAGTAATGAGGCTCTGTCCAGGCAGTTAGTTGCGATGCAATCGCAGATCCAGACGTTGTTGACTGCCGCCGCTGGGCAGCAGCCTGTGGTGCAGGACCCTGCAGTTGGTCAGACTGTACCTGTTCCTCCCGCTCCTTTGGTGCCTCCAGATTTGCGACCACCAGAGATGAACTTCATTTCGCATTTCCAGCGACTAGGACCTCCTACGTTTGATGGAAGAGCGTATTTCATGGCATTAGATGACTGGTTTGTTGCCATTGAGGAGATGTTTTCGTACTCGGGAATCTCTGCAGACCAAAACGTGATGGTCGCCGCTTACCAGCTGAAAGGACTTGCTAAAAGCTGGTGGATTAGGGAGAGGGAAAATCTCATAGGAGGGTGTTTGTGGGAGTCGTTCAAGGCGATGGTGTTAAAGAAGTTCCTACCGTCGGTCGAGCAAGACCGTTTAATGAATAATTTTTTGCACTTGAAGCAAAGACAGCTCACGGTTAGTGAGTATGAGATCGAGTTCAGTAAGTTGAGCAGGTTTGCTCCATATTTAGTGGCTTCTGAGGCAAGAAGAGTGAAGCGTTTTCTCGGAGGACTTCGTAGCGATATTCAGCAGTTGGCGAGCGCTTATAGATCTGAAAGTTATGCTGAAGTGGTAGAAGCAGCGCTGAAAGTCGAGGCTATCGACAACGCCAAGAATAGAGGTGCATTAATGAAAAAGGACAAGAGGAAAGTCGAAGAGGGGGAGACCCCCAAGGTAGTTAGTCCGGCTCCAAAGAAAAGGAGTGGTGAAGTTTGTAGCTTCTGTGGTCGCCCTGGCCATCCAGTTGAGAAATGTTTCAGGAGGAAGGGGGCTCAGAAGCAGCAGCGAGTGCTAGCAATCCAGGGTGCTCTAAAGGGTGTGGTCCTCTGCCAGTTGTGTAAGCAGAGTGGTCATGATGCGGCCCAGTGTTGGACCAAGGAAAAGGTCTGCTTCCAATGCAAGCAGAAAGGGCACATGAAGTTTCAATGCCCGCTAGTTCAAACCCCGTTGCAGCCTATTCCGCTTCGAGCCTTGCCGCCGCCGCAGCATCAGGATAAAGGAAGAGGAAAGCTGAACGTGCTAACCCAGGAGCAAGTGCAGTCTTCGATCCAAATGATCGCAGGTTAGACCTTAATCCAACTGTTTAGTCTCGATTCCTTTTAGTTCGCTGAGTTAGACTAGTTATTGTTCGCGCTTATAGGTAGATTTAAAGTAAAGAATCGTTGGGCGCGTGTTCTGTTCGATTCGGGTGCTACCCATTCGTTCGTAGCAAGGGCTTTCGTCGAGCGTCACCGTTTGACCCCTGAGCTGGGCAACGATTCGTTCCTCGTTAAGTTCCCTTCTAGTGATTTGGTGTCCTCGAACCGGTGCGTCCGAAGTTGCCCCATTCTCTTAGGAGATTTCTTGGCTGTTGCTGATCTCAAAGTGTTGGACTTAGAAGACTTTGACGTGATTTTGGGTATGGACTGGTTGTCCAGTTATGATGCGGTCATCCGATGCAAGGAAAAGCGTCTAGACTTCGTGATGGACAACGGTCAACCCATGAGCATTTTTGGTTCTCCATACAAGAGTTCTTTGATAATTTCTGCGGTATGTGCTCGGAAACTATTAATTTCTAGTTATTTGGCTTACCTTGTTTCTGTAGTAGAAACTGTTCCTGGACCACCGTGTATTGAGAGCGTTCCGGTTGTGCGAGAGTTTCCTGACGTCTTTCTTGTCAGTCTTCCTGGACTCCCGCCTGATAGAGATGTAGAGTTCGTTATTGATCTTGAGCCTACTCGTCCTATTGCTAAGTCACCGTACCGTATGGCCCCGTGCGAGTTAGAAGAGTTGCGAACTCAGTTAGATGAATTATTGCAGTGTGGTTTCATTAGGCCAAGTTCTTCGCCCTGGGGTGCTCCAGTTTTGTTTGTGAAAAAGAAGGACGGTTCTATGAGGTTGTGCATAGATTATAGAGAGTTAAACAAAGTGACCATCAAGAACAGGTATCCGTTGCCGGGGACAGATGATTTGTTTGATCAGTTGCGTGGTAGCACGGTGTTTTCGAAGATTGACCTTCGATCAGGCTACCATCAGTTGAGGATCCGTGAGTCGGACGTACCCCAGACTGCCTTTCGTTCTCGTTATGGCCATTTTGAGTTTCTAGTCATGTCGTTTGGTTTGCCAAATGCACCCTCTGCATTTATGGACATGATGAACCGCGTGTTCAAGGATTTTCTGGACCATTTTGTTGTGGTATTCATAGACGATGTGCTAGTTTATTCTAAGAGTGCTGAGGAGCATGCTACGCATTTGCGCTTAGTATTGTCTACTCTTAGAGAGCACAAGTTGTTTGCGAAGCTGAGTAAGTGCGAGTTCTGGCTTCCTCAGGTGTCCATTCTGGGTCATGTGGTGAACAAGGATGGAATTACTGTAGACCCAGCTAAGATTTCTGCTGTGTTAGATTGGAAGATGCCTTCAACACCTAAGGAGATAAGGAGTTTCTTAGGGTTGGCTGGGTACTACAGGAGATTTGTTCAAGGGTTCTAGGTGCTGTCGGCACCTTTGACTAAGCTTACCCAGAAGAATACGGCTTTTATTTGGAGCGATAACTGCGAAGAAGCCTTCCAAGAATTAAAGAGGTGTTTGTGCAGTGCGCCTGTGTTGGCCTTGCCGATCGAAGGATTAGAGTATGTCATTTATGTGGACGCATCTCACATTGGTTTAGGATGTGTTTTGATGCAAGAAGGAAAGGTGATTGCCTATGGGTCTAGACAACTGAAAATTCATGAAAGGAATTACCCTACGCATGACTTAGAATTTGATGCAGTGATTTATGCTTTAAAGCTTTGGAGACATCTTCTTTATGGAGTGTCATGCAAGATTTTCACGGATCACAAGAGTCTGAAGTATGTCTTTACCCAGAAGGAGATGAATTTGCGCCAGCGGAGGTGGTTGGAGTATGTTGCGGATTATGAGGTTGATATTCTCTATCATCCGGGTAAGGCTAATGTAGTGGTTGATGCCCTGAGCAAAAAGACCGCGTAAATCTTCAATATCTCTGTGCAGTCGTTGGTAGAAGAGTTTATGTTGATGGATATCTTAGTCGGTAGTAGTACCGCGCCTTAGAGCTTAGGAGTTGAAGAACCTTCTTGGATTATCCTTACGAGATTGCATCAAAAGGAAGATCCTAATTTGCAACATCTCCGGAATAGAACTGAAAAAGGTGAGCTACCTGACTTTTCAATCGATGATAAAGATACTTTGAAGTATCGAGGTAGATATTGTATTCCCGCGCTTGACGGCATTCGAACCAAGATCTGTAGCGAAGCGCATGATTCTAGTGTTTCATATCATCCTGGCTCCACAAAGATGTACAAAGACCTAAAGCAGATCGTTTGGTGGTCAGGTATGAAAAGTGATATAGCCAAGTATGTTTCTGAATGCTTTACATGTCAACATGTTAAGGCAAATCATAAGAGGCCTGGTGGTAAATTAAACCCTTTGGATATTCCAACCTGGAAGTGGGAGAGTATTTCAATGGACTTCATTACCGGTTTGCCGAGATCTCCTGGAGGTCACGATTCGGTATGGGTCATAGTTGACCGTCTGACAAAGTGTGCTCACTTTGTGCCATTTAAAATTGGATATTCTATGGAGAAGATAGCAGAACTTTATTTGAATGAAGTCATCAGATTGCATGGTGTGCCCGTAAGCATTGTGTCGGACCGAGATTCAAGGTATATGTCTCGTTTCTGGAGAAGTCTGCAAGGAGCTTTGGGTATTGACCTTAGATACTCTACCGCTTACCTCCCCCAGACAAATGGTCAGACGGAGAGAGTGAATCAGATTTTGGAAGATATGATCAAGTGCTATATTTTGGATCATGGTGGGGCTTGGGATAAGCGCCTGGGATTGATGGAATTTGCCTACAATAATAGTTATCAGGAGAGTTTGCAAATGGCCCCCTTTGAGGCTTTGTACGGGAGGCGTTGCCGAACTCCTTTGTTTTGGGTCGAGGTTGGTGAGAGCCCGTTGTTAGGCCCAGAAGCTTTGGAAGAGATAAGCGTTGTTGTGACTCATATCCGCGAGATGCTTCGTGTTGCTCAGGAGCGGTATGAGAACTACGCTAATCGGAGGAGAGTGGATCTAGAGTTTTCCGTTGGAGACTTAGTGTTCTTGAAAGTTTCTCCGATGCAGGGCGTTAAGAGATTTGGAAGGAACCATATGTTAGACCCCCGGTATGTGGGACCTTTCTAGGTTGTTGAACGCATCGGAGTGTCCGCTTATAGATTAGATTTGTCTGCCTCCTTTCCAGACGTTCACGATGTGTTTCATGTGAGCCAGTTGAGGAAGTGTTTGCGTAGTGATCGGCTTGTTCTTGATTCGGTGCCCGTTTTGCAACCCAATCTTTCGTATGTTGAAGAGCCTGTCCGAATCTTGGAGACTCAGGAGCGTGTGCTGCGGAAGAAGACGATCCCGAAGGTTAAGGTTCTTTGGAAGAATCAGGGTGTCGAAAGCGCAACATGGGAGCTGGAGTCTGCCATGAGAGAGACTCATCCTAGCCTTTTCTCTTAGATTTCGGGTAAATCTTCTGTCAGGTAACCTTTGGATTTATTTCAGTATCTTTCTTGATCTGTGGATTTCAAGTTTCGGGACGAAACTTCTTTTAGGAGGAGTGGCTGTAACGCCCCTGATTTTTCGTTAATTATTTTCGTGACCGTTGTGGCGTAATTTTGGCGTAAGGGCGTTACGTCAGCTCGTCAGATTTAGTTTTGTGCCTTAGCTTAGTTAAAGTATGTAATTTAGATCGAGCGTGCGAGTTTTCGCGTCGTTTTGATTTGTAGAGAAGGTATTGTGTAGTATTGAGAATTTTGCTTCGGGAGGCTTTTGCCCGAGTTTGGCTCGTCGGAATTGAATTCTGACTTCGCCGTTGGACTCGTAGCGTCGTGTTTCAGTTAAGGTGCGAATTTCGTAGAAATCCGAGGTGATCTAGTTTCCCTCGCGGTTTTAAGTAAATTGGGGAATTAATTAATTAATTAATTAATAATTTTGGTTATATATAAAGCCTAAAATCTTCTTCCCCTATTCATCTCCTTCTTCCTCGATCAAAAGCAGCCGCCGAGCGAAAGAACGAGAGCGGAGCTTCGTGGAGCATTCGGCCAGCGATTTTTAGGATTGTAGTAGTCGGAATCGTGTTTGGAGAGTGGATTTGGAAAGCTCTCGGCGAGATCTTCGTCTTAGAGGGTAAGCTTTTCCCGTTTTGTGGAATTTTTGGAGTTAGGGTAGTGACCTAACCCCTTCTTTCGACCTGAAAAGTTTCAGGAATCTGTGCTCGTGTGTCCTCTTAGTCGATCCTTAGCGTTCGGAGCGGAGTCCTTCGGGTTTGCAAGATTAAGGCAAGTGGCTTCTTCCTCCTCCTCTTTGTTTGGTTAAATCTTGGTTTTCCTCCTAATAAATGCTTGGTGAACTGTTGGCTCGTATTTCGAGCGTCTTATTTGATAGATAGAAACCCTAAATATCCCCCCCCCCCCCCCCCCCCCCCCCCGTAGTGTCAGGAAATTTCTCCCGGAAAGCACCGATGTCCCCTGGTTTAGCCGCTGAATGGTCCTTCTCGAGAAGTCCCGGTCGTCCTCGAGAAGTCGTTTTAGCCCAGTCTCGAGAGATCCTTGTCTCTCTTGAGAAGTCTTAGCCGTTCTCGAGAAGCCCTTGTTGTTCTCGAGAAGTTGCCTTAGCCCAGCTTGCGAGAAGACCCCCTCGAGCTCTCGAGAAATGCCTCCTAATTTCTCGAGAAATCCTTGCTGTTCTCGAGAAGTCCAGTGTTCCGATCCTAATTTCTCGAGAAGTGTCATTGTTCTCGAGAAGTCCAGTGTCTTGATTTTTTTTCGGGTCTCTCGCGAGATGCCTTAAACCCCTCGGGGAATCACTCTCTCCTGACCCCTTTGAGTTCTCGAGAAGTTATCTTGTCCCGCCCTTGTTCCTTAAGAAACTCCATGATCCTAGCCTTGATCTCATGGTTGTTCGTAACCCTAAACTCCCTTGAGAAAAGCCTTCTATGTTGTTATTGCTTGAGTTATGCCACCGTTTACTTCTCCTCTTCGAAACCTCATACTCGTTGTGGTTGAAGAAACATATGAGTTCTCTTATGTTTAGTATTGGAAAATGTTTACTTTGTTGTGACCCTGTCTCTTAGGGCATCCTAGTGTTTATCCTTTCGGGCAGCGTCTCGTATTTAATTGAAATCTAATTAATAAGAACCATTGTCTTTAGCCTTACACAGTAGTGTGTTTGGGGGACAGTGGGGGAATGTTATAGCATTGCACGGTAGTCGTGTTTGGGTGGTTGGGTCTAGAGTACCCCCACCCAGTTTTTGGGCTTTGGGTGGCGGAGGTAGATAACCGCTCCCATTTAATTGAGCTGATCAGTCTCTTTAAATAATGAAACAAGATAAATGAATCTTGCTTGTTCCTCTTTTTGGCACTTTCTTTTTAGTGCACTCGGTGCTTGCTAGTTCTTTGTTTAGAGCTTCTCTTCCGGTAAATCTGGCTTGGGTTGGCATCCCTTATGCCTTGCTTACTTTTCTGCTAGTTTTCTGCCATTGTAATTCCTTGCTGAGGCGTTCTTTGTTTTATTGAATGCCTCAGGTTCAGAGCAGTAGCGGCTAGTGGTGTAGCCTGAAGTTCAGAGTTTTAGTAGTTGTTCACCCCGCTGATGCGAGGTAGTTGTTTTTAGTTTCTTCTTGTGCTCAGACATACTAGATGGTGCCAATGGGTTAGTATCATGTTGTTGGCGCCCATTGTGCCCTTTTTATGCTTTATAGTTTATTTGCCAGTTAAATGCCACTACTTTTAGATCTTGTGTATCTTACTCTCTGGGAATGAGTTATGTTAGGTGCACTATAGTTATAAAATGGTTTTTTCTTCATCCTCATTGCATTCTTTCTAACTGAAACCCTTAACCTTAAAGTCGCTTACAGGTATTTTCTACTCTTACAATACACCTAGTTATGTGCATATCATTTACCTTATGCTCCGTCGTTGCATACATTTAGGACTTTAAGTTAACTAAATCAAGTACTTTCCGCTGCAATTATACATACTTTCTCGGTGGACTAGTTGATCCACGAACTGAGAGACACAGTTCTTACCTCAAAACCCCTAATAAATGATTTCAAATGATGACTTATCATATAATCATGTTTTGTTTAGTTAAGTAATAGGTTCCCGCCTGAGCGTCTGCAGCTGTCTCATGTATGATGTGGCATCATGACGTGTATTTTCTCTTACTCTGATATTCTTAAATTTGGAAAAAATGCGGGTTGTGACATCAGCCCTTCCAGGAGGTCTCTCCTTTGCACTAGGCACACTAGGGTTGTGCCAACAGTCAATGGCAAAGTGTCCCACTTTGCCACAACACCAACATTCATGGATGTTGTACCTTCTTTTCTGAACAATTTTTGAAGTGATTGGAGAATCACAATGCTTATGTTCAGTAGAGAAGGCAGCAGCATTCTTCCTATCTCTCTCAGCTAAGGGTTGACTGGCTGCTCTAGTATAATTATTTCTTCTTGACTTTATCTGTTTGTCAGCAATAGATGTCAGCTTGGTAGCTGACGTGGTGTTGATGGCATCAGATATGATCAAGTGAGAATTGATTATACTGGGGCTACCAGTCTGCCTCTTATCTGGAAGAGATTGGGAAGACGTTCCTCTTTTATCCTTGAAAGTGGGGGCTGGGGCACCAATCACAAATGGTCCATGATGGGCCATTTGGATTTCCTCATGGGGAGCCTTTAATGCACTCATCCCCATGCCCTTTCTCTTCCCATAGTCAGGAGCATTTCCATGACTAATGGGGCTTCCATTCATCCAGTGACCATGGACACTGTCCTGATCATACCTATTTGAGTGAAGCACTACCTTCTGAAAGGTGGTATGAGGCTCTGCTTTAGTTTTGCCCCTTTCTCCATTCCCAGCATCTATTTCCCCTTCATTGAAACCCAATACCCTCCTAATTCTATAGGAGAAGAAGGTGTCAATGATGGGCAGTACAGTTTTGGGCTTAGAGAATTGAGCTACCAAGCTTCTTTCCTTGAGAAGGTCATTCTCAAGTTTCTTGATAAGCTCTTCCCTTTGGCTTCTTTCATCATAAAGCTTGTCTATGATTTTCTTGAGCTCACAGGAGTTGGTGCCCACATTGGGGGACATACCCATTTCCTTATTCATCTCAGCCTTAATGGGCCTGAGTGAATCTAGCTCCCTATCTTGCTTCTCAACAAGCTTCTTGCTCTTTCTCAGAGCTCCCAAGAGATCACCAAACTGCTCTATTAGATCAACATGGTTCTTATTGTTGCATGATGAGTAGTCGTCTGCATCATCTTCAGAAGATGTACAATCACCTGATGCACTCTTGGTCTTCTTAAATAAAGCAGGTAGTAAAGGTGTGTGAGTGGTGCATACCTGATCATGATGTGATTCATCATGATTTTCTTCATCTGATAGAGCCATGAGCCCATGAACCTCTTCATCCTCAGAATCACAGTCTGTAAGAGTCAAGGGTGCTCTTATTCTTTCTCCTGCTCCAGAGCATTCTTCATCATCTGATTCACTGTCTGATGTAGTCAGTGGTGCTCTGATACATACCTCTTCATGAGGGGTTTCTTCTTCAAAATCTTCCTCTGACACTTCCATGAGGACTCCTAGGGAGTCCCACATGTCCTTTGTTGTTGTGCAATGACTCAGCTTCTGATGTGTTGGCAGATCTACTGCACCAGCTAGAATGCTTCTTGCTTCTTTGTCCAAGCTGGCTAGAAGAGTCCCATCTTTTAACATTGTCATGGAGGGTCCTTCTTGAACAATTAAAAACATTTTTGAATCCATTGCCTCCATGTATATTTTAGCTCTTACTTTTCAAAGTAAAAAAGTTCTCTCTAGAACAAATAGCTATCCTTGATTCCATAGCTTTGATGAATGGACACCCAAGGGCAGATCGGTTCAAGCTGTTAAGCTTTTCTTTGAACAACCTACATATGATACCACTTGTTATTTATTGGGTGTCAACTTATCACCTAGAGGGGGGTGAATAGGTTTTGCAAATTATTTTATCCCCTTTAGGTATACTTGATTTCTAATTAGTAGATCTATAAATTATAAAGCACAACACGGAAAAGCACACAATGATCTATAGAGGTTCCTCAAGACCGGGTGTCTTGAATAGTCCTCTTTCCCTCTGCGCCTACCTAGCAGTTTGCTAGGCTCGGCAAACTCCGCCAAATCTTCAGGCCCGCAAGCCTTACAACACGGACCCGCAAGTCCAACAGCCTAGTCCCTCAAGCCCCTACTGCACCCGAGCCCGCAAGCTCGACACTCAGGCCCTCAAGCCCTACACAACACAGACCCGCAAGTCATGTGCCTACAGCCTAGGCCCGCAATCCCTTACTGCACCCAAGCCCTTAAGCTCGACAAAATCAGCCCTGCAAGTCCACTGCCCTGGCCCTCAAGCCTCACAGCTCTCCAGCCCTCAAGCTAGACAGTGTCGGACCCGCAAGTCCACTGCCCTAGCCCTCAAGCCTCACAGCTCTCCAGCCCTCAAGATAGACGGTGTCAGACCCGCAAGTCCACTGCCCTGGCCCTCAAGCCTCACAGCTCTCCAGCCCTCAAGCTAGACAAACAGGCCCGCAAGCCTTACAAGCAATTACAGTGATGAAAACTGTTTCTTCTGCCTGATGAAGATTGGCAACTTAGCCGGATGGAGATCGGCAACTTGAGGTTGAAGAAGATGTTTCTGATTCAGATCTTGAAAGTGCAGTTCTTCTTCAATCTCTTCGCTTAGCCTGATGAGGAACGGCTTCTTATCAGTCGATCAAACGACTGATTCTTCTGAGAACGCTTGAATCTTAATCTCTACTTGTTCTCCTTCTTCTCCGCAGAATGTACTGTTGTATTGAGAAGCAACGGCGAGATTCTTTTTCGTTTTTCTTTTCTCACGATGATTGATTCTTTCTAGGGCATCCTCTTATCTTTTTTATAAGAGTGTGAGGCTCCCAACGGTCTTCTGAAAAAGTTCCTTAAGCGTCAGATGCCTCATTCCTTAAAAGCACGCGCTGATTGGACAATCAGGCGGCGACATTAATTGTTGACAGCGCATCCGCAACATTTGAATCTGTCTCGACGATATTTCCACTGTTACGACGACATGGATAATATCTCGACGACATGACTTTGTCAATGCCTTAGGCCTTGGTGGATCTTCAAGTCTTCTAGCTTCTGCCTCTGAAGCTGATGTCTCGACCATACGAGGTATCCTGGCGTTTCTACATATACAACGATATGCTATCTATGACTGTGTCGTCGTGGTCTTCTTTCTTGTAGTTTGTCGTCGTAATCACTTTGTTCTTTCGACGACATGAGCGATATCATGTCGACAGACTATGCTTTAGCAACTGCTTGTCTTCAGCTGCCCTTCTTCAGTCTTCTCGACGTCATGCCTTCTTTACTACGATATATGTTCTTCTCGACGACAAGGCCACTTTGTTGATGTCGAAGATACTGCATCTTCTCGACGACATTCCTTCCTTGGATATCTTCATGTCTTCTCTGCGTTCGACGAACTTCATTCTGCGTTAGACGAACAACATTCTGCGTTCGACAAACTTCATTCTTCTATCTCGTCTTTGCGTTCGACGAACTTGTCAAGTCTCGGCGTTTGCTTCTGTCCTGTCTCTTTGTTCGACGAACTTCATTCTGCGTTCGACGAACTCGCCAATTCTCAGCGTTTGCTTTGTTCATTATAATGACGATGTGCATGTACTTGGTGAAATAACTAAAGTACTTGACATATTGTCGATCTCTGCAAGCATGAACTAGATGGGACATTAAATACATCTTACACTTATCATTGAGCTGAGCACTTCTTCAAATCAGGAACACTGCTGGGCACTATTCCCAACACAAGCTATTGAATTGAAAATTACAATTGCGAAAAGAAAAGTACAAGAATTGAAGGTTACAATTGCAAAGAGAAAGAGAAGTACAAGAATTGCTTAAAATATGAAAATAATGTAATAAATGAAGGATTGAACTCCCAAAAATTCATCCCTTAAGTTTTGGAGAAGCTACCCTTAAATAGGTGAAAAGTTGAGGTTACACACCCCTTGGTCATGCCCGTGACCAAGGGCGTGTAAGGGGCGTGATCAAAGCGGGTGCGGGAGAGACGCCATATGGGTTCATTGCAGGCGTTACGCGCGTGTCAAGCCCCTTGGTCACGCCCGTGACCAAGGGCGTGTAATAATTAAACTGCAATCTGGCGGGACATTCTGGAGGGACAGAGGCGTGATGTGGCGGCCGAGAAGCTACACGCCCGTGACATTGGAAGTACACAGGCATGACAATAGCAAATCAGTCTCTAGGCATGATCTAGGCTGGGCGTGCAGAGCACGACCGGACACAGGTGTGTACTTTGTGATAATCACGCCATGGATTCAGGATGTGGTCGGCTGAGCTGGAGGATGGTACACGGGCGTAACTTAGGAAAGTCACGGGCGTGTCTTAAAGTACACAGGTGTGTACTATGAATTCATCTCAGAATAAGCCCAGGATGGCAGAAGGTCTGGAACAAATCTTTATGTTGACACACCCTTGGTCACGGGCGTGTACTTGCAATTTTTGCTTAAAGTGTCCAAAAACCTGAAAAACATGAAATATGCTTAAGTTAGTACATATAAATGAAAAAGAAACAGTTTATTAAGGAAAATACATATAATTTAAATAAATTCATATTAAAGCAATATAAAAACTCTACTAAAGATGAGTATATAAATTACTCATCAAACACCCCCATACTTGAGCTTTTGCTATTGCAGAGCAAAAGAATGAGATATAATTTTACAAGACATTGATATTATTTCTAACTAACTAAAATTTTATTAAATCAAAAGTAAGTTAAAGACAAATTCTAGAAATTCAAGGATTAAGTCACATATTATGGTGTTAATTTAAAAAGAGAAACATGCTTGGTTAAAGACTTCTTAAGATGACTATTTAGCACACTAAATTGTAGAAATTGTCATACAAAATTAGATTGAAATTATAGTAACTCTAACATAAAGAAGGTGTTGGAACATGGTCTTCCGCATCTCCTAGGTTTGAGTATAACAAATCATATGTGTATTTGATCTTGTGTGTTTAAATGTGCAGGAAACAAGTCCATATGACTCAAGGATAACATAAGAAAGTTGCCCCCAGTTTTGAACCCAGAATTCCAACATACCCACTAGCGCCGGCAGTAGCACCAAGCGCAGGCACTAGCTATGATTAGCACAATTCCAGGAGCATCTTTATAGGCGCTAGCGCCAGGCGGTAGCGGATAGCGCAGGCGGTAGCGCGGAGCACAAGAGGCAATGTGGTAGGGTTTCCTTGGAATGAAGATACGCACGCATAGAATATTTCCTTAATGGGGATAGCGTCGGCGGTAGCGTTAGCACAAGCGTTAGCGATCTCTCCTATAAAAGGACCCCTCTACTCTCGTTTTGAATACACAAGTTTGAGAGAGGTTGAGTGTTAAAATTCCAGATCCTAATTCTGTCGAAAAGTGATCTCCCACCAAAGTTCTGTGAATTTTTGAAGGAGGATTTCTTCATGATGGATCCGAACGACGACTGCTTCAACAACGCTTATTCTACAGTGGTTCTTCATCTCCAACTTCAGAAGTTCTTCAATGGGGAGTATTAATATTATTGTTGTATATTTTACATCTTTTCTTGTAATCGTTTAGTGAATTTGTCTCGTATTGGCGACTAGGTCTGGGTAGGACTTAGGGCAGAAATTCGCCTCGTGTTGGCGACTAGATCTAGGTTAGGTCTAGGGGGTGCTCGAGGTTTATATCCAGGGAAGAATTGGCTAGAGCGGCTTGAGACCATATCCGGGGAAGGATAAGCTAAAGCCACTGATTCGTGGGGATACGAGTCGGGATAGTAAATGAAAAATACTTTTACTATTCGCCTTCGATATCTAGCGTTATAAGAAGTCAAATTTTGTAACACTGCATTTCATATTAATAAAATCATGTCTCTATTTTATTTTACTTAATTTGTCTTTGTTTTGCACTATTTCAATCTCCCAATATTTCTAGCATATCAAAGTAACATAAATGTTTTAAAACCCTTATTCACCCCCCCCCCCCCCTCTAAGGACGTCTATCGATCCAACAAGTGGTATCAGAGCTAGGTTTTATTCCACAACGGTCTAATAACTGGGAATAATGGCGTCTCATGATCTCGCTTTTCTAGAGGGTCAGGGTTTTAGTAGACCACCTCTTTTTACTGGGTCAGATTTCAACTACTGGAAAAATAGGATGATGTGTTTTCTTATGACCATGGATGTAGAGGTTTGGAATATGGTAGAATTTCGGAACTCTCCTCCTACAATTGTAGTAGGAGAGGCTATAATTCAAAAACCTAAAGATAAATGGGACGATAACGATAAACTCAAGTGCAAAAATAACGCAAAGGCAATGAACGCTTTATATTGTGCTTTAAATCGAACTGAATTTAATCGAATTTCTGCATGTGTAATTGTTTATGATATTTGGAACCAATTAGAAGTAACTCGTACATCACAGGTAAAAGATGCAAAGCTATTCCAACTAGAATCGGAATATGAAAAATTTAGGATGGATGCTGAAGAAGACATCAACTCGATGTACACGCGCTTCACCAAGATCATCAACGCTTCAAAATCTCTTGGAAAGATCTACTCGGACGGCGACTTGGTCAGAAAAATTCTTCGCTCTCTACCTCTGAGGTTCAATCCAAAGGTGACGACCATCTCGGAGTCACACAACCTAAGAACGCTCCAGATCGAGAACCTTATTGGGAATCTCAAAACCCATGAGGTAGAACTCCAGATTCAACACGATGAATACAACAAGGAGCCAAAGAAAATGGCGCTGACACTAAAGTCAATGAAGGAGAGCATCGAAGATGATGAAGATGATGAAGATGAAGAAGGTCTCCTGGTGAAGAACTTCAGGAAGTTCATTAGAAATCCGGAAAGAAGGAACACCTTTCGAAAATACTTCCAGAAGGATGCTCGACGAAAAGGGTCTTCCTCTTCATCAAAGAAAGAAAAGGAAAGTGAAGACGAAGAAGAAAGACCACCACCAGAGTTTTATCACTGCAGAAAGACCAGGCACATTCGAAGCCAGTGCCCAAAGTATCAAAAGGAGCAAAAAGAATGATACAAAGTGAAGGAGAAAAAAAAAGTGTTGAAAGCCGCAACATGGGATGATTCTTCCTCTGAAGAATCAAGCGGATTTGAGTCAAGCAGCGAGGAGGAAGCAAACGTATGCTTGATGGGAAAAAACAACGATGACGACACCCGTGTTCTTAGTGACACTGAGGTAACTCCTCCCACCTTCGAAGAACTTTATGATGAATTTGTTCTAACCTGCAAAACCTATGAGAAAAGTATAGAAGATAATATTATTTTAAATCGTGAAAATGAATCTATCATCAAAGAAAATCATAAGATTACAAAAAAAATAATTTCCTTTGAAAAGAGAAAGGTTTCTTGTCAAGAATGTGAGCACTCCTTATGTAAGGCAAAAGAACTTGAAGTTTCTCTTTCTAAGGCCCTCTCACAAACCAAAACTCTTACAAGAGAAAATGGGGACTTAGAGAGAAAACTAAAATCCTCTCTCTTACAAATTGAAAATAACAAAAAGGGCTTTGAAAATAAATGTGTCATGTTTGTTAAAGAAAATTCATCTCTTAAAAAACAAACTCATGACCTCAATATGACCATCAAAAAATTTGGAATTGGTCAAAAATCCCTAGACATGATTTTGGGAAACCAATGTTATGGTTCTAGAAAATTTGGGCTCGGATATCAAAGTGACCACTACCACCCGGCGCTAGCCACTAACTCCGGCGGCAGCCCATCATTTAAAAATTCTTTTGTTTTTTCTAAAAATCAAACCTCATCCAGTAAGAGTAGTGTAGAATTTCAGAAAAGGGTCTCAACCTCCTTTATTTCGTGTGCAAACTGTCATAGGTTTGGACACATGTCGAGCTCTTGCAGGAAAATAAACAAGGATCTTTAAAGCAAATCTGGGTACCCAAGGCATCCACCTATTCTATGGGTGGTACCTCTTGGGTATCCGGATCTTTACTCTCATCTTCTTTCTAGATTTGCAGGAAGGCTAAGGAAATGGAGGACGTGTGGTACTTGGACTCGGGCTGCTCTAAGCACATGACGGGGAACAAAGCAAAGTTCCTTAGCCTAGAAAAGAAGAAAGGAGGGATAGTAACCTTTAGAGATAACGGAAAAGGAAGGATCATGGGAGTCGGTATAGTGGGTAACGAATCCTTTCTTATCTCTAATGTTCTTTATGTAAAAGGATTAAAACATAACTTAATATCTATTAGTCAATTGTGTGATAAAGGATTAGATGTCTTATTTGAGTCATCCACAAATCTTTGTAAAATATTTAATCCTAACACAAAAGATGTTTTACTAATTGCACATAGAATTCACAACGTATATATAGTTTCCTTTCATTTTCTTTCCAAATCATCTATAAAATGTTTTATAACTAAAAATGACGAGTTAGAACTATAGCATAGACGTTTAGGTCAAGCTAGTACAAAGCTCATTTTAAAACTAGCCAAAAAGGAATTAATTAGAGGATTGCCAAAATTGAATGGAAATTTATCTTCACTATGCTCTCCATGTCAAAAAAGAAATTTACAAAAACCTCTTTTAAAAGCAAAAATGAAATTTCTACTACAAAACCTTTGCAATTAATTCATATGGATCTCTTTGGTCCCGATAGCACCGCAAGTCTTGGTGGTAGAATATATACATTTGTTCTAATAGATGATTATTCTAGATATTGATGGACCTTATATCTCTCTTCCAAATCTAATGCATTTTGCAAATTTTCAAAATTATGTACTTGTATTCAAAATGAACTAGATTTAAAAATAAAATGCATTCGCTCAGATCATGGAGGAGAATTTGAAAATGAAAATTTTAAATCTTTCTGCAAAATGTTAGGTATTAAGCATGAGTTCTCCGCTCCACGCACACCTCAACAAAATGGTGTTGTAGAAAGAAAGAATAGGACAATTCAAGAACTAGCACATGATATGTTATCTGAATATAAATTATCTAAGTCTTTTTGGGCGGAAGCCGTAAACACATCATGTTATGTAATGAATAGAGTCATGTTTCGTCCATCTTTAAATCTCACACCATATGAACTATATTATCAAAAGAAACCTAACGTATCATATTTTAAAGTATTTGGTTGTAAATGCTTTATTCTAAATACAAAAGATGCCTTAGGAAAGTTTGATGAAAAATGTGATGAAGGAATATTTCTTGGATACTCTTCAACTAGTAAAGCTTATAGAATATTTAACAAAAGAACAAGTAAGGTTGAAGAGTCTATTAATGTACAATTTGATGAATTTATTCCTTGTGTAGAAAGACTTCCTACAGGTACAAATGATGAACCTTTGCCATCTTTGGAGCACGACGAAGAGGAACCTTCCAAAGAAGAGGAGAAGGAGGCCAAGGAAGATGAATATGTACCCCAAAGCGTCTTAAACTTCTCAAAAAATCATCCAAAGGAGCTAGTTATTGGGGAACTCGATCTTCTCTTCATGAAACGTTTTCAAATATTTGCTTTGTTTCCGAAATTGAACCTAAAAATATTTCAACCGCTTTAAATGACGAATTTTGATTTTTGGCTATGAATGAAGAGTTAGATCAATTTGAAATAAATAAAGTTTGGAACCTAGTAGAACGTCCATCTAATCATCCCGTTGTTGGCGTAAAATGGATCTTTAAAAATAAATTAGATGGTGAATGATTACAAGAAATAAAGCTCGCTTAGTCGCTCAAGGATTTTCTCAAATCGAGGGGGTAGATTTTGAAGAAACGTTTGCACCCGTTGCTCGCTTAGAATCTATACGAATATTTTTGGCATTTGCGAGTTTTAAAAGGATTAAATTATTTCAAATGGATGTCAAAAGTGCTTTTTTAAACGGGTTTATAAAAGAAGAAGTTTAAACAAGCCCCCAATTTATAAATGAAAATTTTCCAAATCATGTTTATAAACTAGAAAAAGCACTTTATGGTTTAAAATAAGCGCCTCATGCATGGTATGATAGACTTACATTATTTTTATTAAAGCATGATTATGTCATGGGAAGTGCCGACAACACACTCTTCATTAAGCATAATAATAACGATTTAATTATCTTACAAATATATGTTGATGATATCATTTTTGGAGCCACTAATGAAGAGTTGTGTAATGAAGTAGTCTTAGTAATGAAAAATGATTTTTAAATAAGCCTTGTAAGAGAACTTTCTTATTTTTTTAGTTTTCAAATTTCACAACAAAATGATGGTATCTTTATCTGCCAAACAAAATATGTTCACGATATGCTTAAACGATTTGGATTCGAAAATCTTAAACAAGCTTCTACACCTATGAGTGTAACTTTAAAATTAGGAAAAGATGAATCTAGAATTTCTATTGATCAAACTTTATATAGAGGTATGATTGGATCTCTTCTTTACTTAAGTGCATCTAGACCAGATATATTGTTGTCGTATGTTTATGTGCTCGCTTTCAAGCCAATCCAAAAGAATCTCATTTAAAAGCGGTAAAACGTATTTTTCGTTATCTATTAGGGTCATCTAAATTAGGATTATGGTACGCACACAATGATTCATTTACACTTCACGGCTATTCTGATTCGGATTACGCCAGTTGTTCACTAGATCAAAAAAACACTAGCGGTACTTGTCACTTTTTAGGACCCTCATTAGTTGCTTGGTCTAGTAGGAAACAATCTTCGGTTGCACTCTCCACCATGGAAGCCGAATACATCGCTCTTGGGAGTTCTTGTGCACAAGCTTTATGGATAAGCCAAACTCTAGAGGATTTTGGTTTTCATCTCAAAAACATTGATCTCAAATGTGACAACAAAAGTGTCATTGATCTTACAAATAATCTCGTACACCACTCTAGATCCAAACACATAGATGATCGTCATCATTTCATTAGGGATCATATTAAAAAGAGCATGTAAAAGTAAGTTTCATTAGTACCGACTCCCAACTTGCTGACATATTCACTAAACCTCTTCCCGATGCAAGATTTTGATTACTACGACTTGAATTAGGTGTCCTAGATCTTTCGGGTTAAATCATATTCTTAAACGCAATGGTTTTATTCAATTTTTACCTATCTAAACATCTCAAATCTTCTGAAATTTATGCATAAAACTAAACTTTGGTCACTTAACCAATATCAAAAATTAGATTTTTCAAAATAAAATCTTTCTCTTTAATAATTTGAAAAGGATGAATATGAATTTTCTCATAATACTTCACTTACATCATCATGAATAATTAATTATGAGTACTTAATCTCTTATGGTATAACATTGTATCCAAACTCATTGTCCTAGCATCACCCCTTAGTACATATTCAATTAAGTATCCTTACTAGGTATATCATTTACAATGTAATTCTAAGATTAGAAAAATTTGAAATTTGAAACTCATGATAACTATGTGGTTTTTAAAAATCTACATAATTCACTAAAATGCTTAAGTAAAAGCACTAGATTGCAATGCATGATCTCTACAATGTTTTCTTTACTTGAAATATGAATTAGTTACATTGTAGCTATTATCTCTTTGAGTATGTCTAATCATGCTTGCCTTTAGTTGTTGAAAAATTTTCAAGGTTAATGCTCATTACATGTGAAAATTCTAGAAAAATTGTTTGCATTTTTTTTTCAAAATCCAAAACTAAAAATCAAGAAACTTTCTCTAAAAATTAAAACGATTATCTTGGTTACTTTGTTTTTTTCGCACTATTAATTTGATCGTGTATTTTTACCATGTTTTATCATACTTATTTCAAGTCTTAACTCTGTGGCCCTTTCATCACTTGTATTTTAAAACTCTTTTTCATTTTTTTAACAAGTGGTAGACTTGTCTAGTAAAGTACAATTGATTTTTTGCTACTTACATGCTTATCATATGTTTTTCCGCTGCATTAAATCTCATTATGCTCGATCATGTCTTCCTCTATTGTACAACAAAACTCTTAACCCTCTCTTGGTGTCCCAACTCTCACTTGTTTACCTTATTCTAGCATTGTTTTGTTTCACTCCTCCCCTTTTTGCTAATAACAAAAGGGGGAGAATAAAATGATAAATCTTAAATGATTAAGAAGTAGGATTCACTATATCAAGGGAAAGCATAAATCTATTCTATGGGAGCATACACTAAGGGGGAGCACTTAAATAGGGCGAGCATATTTCTATACAAAGAATATTTGTTATAACAATCTCTAAGTAGCATAAGTGGCATATCTCTTTTTAAAACACATCATTTACCTTTTGAAATCTGATTTATCTTAATTGGATTTGTAATTATCAAAAGGGTGAGATTATTGGAACACGGTTTTCCGCATCTCTTTGGTTTGAGAATAACAAATATTACTTGTATTTGATCTAGTTTGTCATTGTGTTTTTAGTATGTAGGATTGAACAAGTGATGAAGTGTTGGTCTGGACTAACTCAATTGCTGAAAAGATAGGATGTGGTCTAACGCCAGGAGTTAGATCCAACCCCGGCGTTGACACTCAATCTCACCAGCATGAAAATGGTATGGAGGGAAGCTGCAGTGATTGAAGGTGCATTTTGGGATTGATTTGACCTAACGTTTGCGTTAGCCTTAACGCCAGCATTAGGCTTGCCTAAAATGAGATGTTTCCAAACATGCAAAATCTCCTTCCCTGGAATGTTGATTCGAGCCATCAAAACATTTCTATACAGAGTCAACACCAGGCGTTAGCCCTAACGTCGGCGTTAACTCTCTCTCCTATAAATATGTGGCATTCATTTCTATTCATTTACATAATTAAAGGAGGCATATTCTAGCACTCTGAATTATTTGTGAGGGCCATATTTCTAGACCACAAAGATCTCACATTCAATTTCAAGAGAAGAAATCAAAGGAGGCTTGGATCAACGCTAACTCAATGCGATGAACGCACGCTTCGACTTCAATGAACTTCAACGATTCTTCGTCATCTCCTTCAAATTTACTCTTAGGGAGTTTTATATTTGTATTTCAAATTTTTGTAACCTTTTTTATCTTTGTGATTGGTTCCGGAATTCGTCGCGGTTGTTGGCGAATTGGTTCGTGTGTTACTAGCAAACTTATTATGGCTTTTAGCAAACCATATAAAACCCGGTTCAAAGAAATTAGGCATTTTTCCAATCCTAAAAAACTACTAGAAAACAAGTTTTGCGCTCCATGGCCGAAACTCCTCTCCCGATTTCATTGTTCTCCCGATTCCAGCCGTCTTCCAGCTAGAGACTTCCTGTTTCCTGCACGTTCTTGTGATTCCAATCAGTCTCCACTCTTTTTCGTCGTTCACCCTCCTGATTCCATCGCTCTCACGAAAGCATTCTCGTGATTCCTTGGCGTTCTTGCTGTTCCAGATCTGGCGTAACTCGACCACTCTCCGTCGAGGTATGTAGTGTTGGGTTTTCTATAACGTCACATCAGATGTGCACAGTGGAAATAAAACAAGAACAACCCAAAAGAGTTACGGATCTTGCGACTTCATGAATCAAGTAAAAGAAGAAGCAACACATTGCAATATACCTAAAAGGGATTGAGTCAACACTCAACCGAGATGCTCCAAGGTCTGATCCCAAAAACGAACTCTAAGTTCCAAGTACTGAAATGAATCAGCACCTCTATAGGAATGCACACAGTGAAGGAGAACCCCATGACTCTTGTCCAACAAGAGCTGGGATGGAGGAAGAATGTCCTCTGCGTCTCCCACGAACTGCTAGGTCCGACGACAGGGAGCGGCGGCGGCGATCTCGCGGAATGTTGAGACCTATGCGGAACTATTCCGCTTCGGCTCTGATAGTTTCTTGAAAGGATTATCGCTCCAGAAAACCTAATCGTTTCCCGTTTTATACTCAAGTTATAAAACACATTATCCGCAGACCAGAGACTTAATTGGAGTTCAATGTGTATCGTCGAAACAATTCGACGCAACGTCGATTACAAGAATTGCGTCGAGACAATCTCGACGCAACGTCGAGTACACTGCGTCGAGACATTGTCAACGCAGTGTCGAATATAATCTGTCTGTCGAGACAATTCGATGCAACATAAAGTCCAAGACTTGCATCGAGACAATCTCGACGCAACATCGAGTACACTGCGTCGAGACAATCTCAACGCAGCGTCGAATACAAGACTTGCGTCGAGACAATCTCGGCGCAACGTCAAGTACACCACGCCAAGAGAATCTCGACGCAGCGTCGAGTACAATTCGACGCAACTCCAATCAGTTACAGGATTGGTTCTCCACTCATATCCAATATGAGTAAGACTAACACAATTCATCATCCAACTTCTCCAACACTCTTATGTGTGATCCTATAGGCTCATATTGCGTTTGCAGTAAGACTAACTGGTTGATTGCTTTGAGATCACCTTAGGAATACCAACATGTAGTTCTTGTTATTGCATCCGCATCTTTATTTTTTCCTCTATAATTCCTACTAGTTATTTTTTAAGATCTGGTCTGTTGCTCTAGATTTTCCTTGATATTTTTTTGATTTATTGCCGATTCCTACTCATTTGGAGAGTATGAGTTCCTGCTCTGTTTTTATTACAGATTTCTTGCATTAAAATTTCAGATCTTGCACATTTCGTTTCAAAACTTGCTCGTTTTTGGAAGAGTAGGATTTCCTACTCGTCTTAAATTTCAAGGTCATAGATTTTGTTGCAAATTTCTTGCAAATTGTTTGGTTTCCATTACATGTATTGCTCCTTCACTGTCATAGAGTTTGTTTCAGGTTTCTTGTATCTTGCTAATTTCTTGCATCATGCTCGTCGACCTAATATTATATGAATGCAAATAAACACAGTTGAAGCATATCATACCCCAAGAGTTTACTTTAAGATGTTTTTTTTTGTGATTTGCTAGTAACCGAATGATTTTCAAATAGCCACTTTTGATTTGTTGAATTTGCTAGTAGTAATGATTTGTTAAAAGCGAAAATGAAATTGCCACTAATAGCACCCAGAAAAATCATATAATAAAGGAGCAACTTTTAGGCGCCTAGAAGCACCATGAACACCTTAAATATTAAATTTTGAACTAGATTTTTTCTTTGAAAATGATTGAAATGCTATTATAAATAAGATTTGTCAAGAAAAAATTTTCACCTCGTTCTATGGCTTTTTCTGTTTGGCACCGATTTTTCTTAATGATTTTATTTTACAGTGCAAATTAAAGTACTCTTAATCGAGTAATAATGGCTCCAAAGAGTTTTTTTTGCGTAAAAACCATATTTATGATTACAATTTTCAGTCTATTACAGAAAAATAATTACTCATTTGGTTCAAAAATGAGAAACTTAGGTGATCCCAGCGAATCTATCATAGGTGCTCCCAGGCTCAAAATATTTCTTAGAAGGGACCGAAACTGGTATCAACTTAATTTGCTTTTATCCATAATATAGTTCATCTTTCTTGAACAGTTCTCGTCCATTTTTTCATATAGAAGCATGACCTTTGCATTAAACAAGTACAGGTATTTCTCAATGATATCTTCATACTTCTCATATAATACTGGGATAGTAAACATAACAGCGAGACCTGGCAAAAAAAATTAAACATTAATATTTTTTAAATTAAATATGAAACAAGATCATAGTGTAGTGCTCTTCACAATCTTGGATTACATCAACAAATTCTAGTGCAAATCCAAAACAAGGTGCATGTTGGTGCAAGAAAATACTGTGTTAGTCGCTCTAAGAGAGCACTCCCTTAGTTGGCTATAATTTTGCGACGCGTGCTCATGTAAGTAAAAAAAATTCAACAGGTTACTTCTAGCACTAGTTTAATTTCTCACATAGACTGGTATATGCTTACCTCACTATGCTCTCATTTGCTGATTACAATACACTCAAATGTGCGTACATAAACTCACATATGCCAACATACCCTCGTACACTTAAGCTACACTCTCAGACACCTGCATATGCTCATGAACTTGCAAAAAGGGAATCAAAGAAAATAACAGAGAAAAAGGAATAAAATGGAAAAATAAGACTATTAAATAATCTTATCAATGGAACTTTCAGGATTAAAGAGGATGCTTAACTGATTGGAATAAAAAAGAATTTGATACCAATGTTTGGGAATATAAGAGACGTTTATGGTTGAGAATTATAGAGAAATCAGATGTAAGAGCTATACAAAAAGTTATGGAGTGTAAATCTAACATATTTAAAAAAAAAATATCAAAGCATCAATTTAGTTTCAGGGATATACTATGGAAAGTGAATTTTGTTGAGATTGTAAATATGTAAAGAGTCATCGTATAGCCCGAATGCGGCATCTAGGTAAGAACCGATGCACCTGCATATGCAAGAGAACATGGGTGTGGTGTTAAATAGGCAAGAGTCATCACTTATTAGACATTTTAGAAAAGTAGATCGCAAGATTTGTGACCGGCTTAAGTTTGGAAGTTAGAATATAGGTACGATAACGAGAAAATTGATGGAAGCAGTGGATATGTGATTAGGAGAAGGATAAATATCTTATGCCTGCAAGAGACTAGTTGGGTGGGTGAGAAACCTAAAATTTCAAACAATTCATGTTTAAATTATGGTACAAAGGAAAAAAATAAAACAAACAATGCAGTATATATTATTGTGGATACTACTTGGAGGGATCAAATTGTTGGGGTTAGTAGAAAAGGTGATAGAATCATAACTCATGAATTGGTCATAGGAAAGAAAAATATTAATGTGATCAGTGCTTATGCGCCACAAATAGGATTAAGTGGAGTTATTAAAGTACAATTTTGAGAAAACTTGGATGATTTAGTAAGGGAAATCTCACAAAGAGAGAAGATTTTCATAGGAGGGGACCTAAATAGACATATAAGAAAGAAAAATACAGATTACACAGCCGTTTATGAAGGATTTGAGTATAGAGAAAGAAATGAATAATGAAGAATAATTTTAGACTTTGTCATAGCACATGAGCTAATTGTAACAAATACATTTTTCAAGAAGAGTGAAGAACATTTAATTACGTTTAAAAACGGACAAAATAAGTCACAAATTTATTATTTTATGACAAGCAAAATGAATAAAATGATTTGTAATGATTTAAAAGTCATACCCAGAGAAAGTTTGACAACACAACATAGGTTAGTGGTGTTGGACGTGCACATTAAATATAATAAATTTAAGACAGACAAAAGTGTTGGGAATATTCCTTACAATGTTACTAATTTGAATAAGTCCTCAAGTCAAGGATAAACACACTTCGTATTTCATGATATCTGGATTAAAATGTTTCGGGATTGATATTTAAATAGAGTTAAATCACTCGTAATAACTCATGGAATCAATAAATGTCCAAGGGTTATTTGAAGAAATCATAAAGTCAAATATCATCTTGATAAGGTTCAGAGAATCATGGAATATCGGCTAGAAAACTTTAAGCTTCAAGGAATATCGTTTTGAAGCCATGGTTGAAGTTAAAGTTGTATAAGTCATTTATCGTCGAGACCAGTTAAAATATCGTCGAGAAGACTCTACGATATTTCAAGAAGCATATTGAAATGATGAATACTTGAGTTCATATCGTCTAGATATGACCCCCTCATGATAGTCCAAAGCTCGGATCTAAAGTCTAAGTCTTCTCGACTTGACAAGTTGAAATGTCGTCTTGATAAGCTTAATAATCGGCTTGAAGATAGTGATCGTGTTGATTTCCAGATATCATCTTGAAGACCTCAAGTATCGTCGAGATAAGTTGAAATGTCATCGAGATAACTTATATATCGTCAAGACAGTTCAATTTACAAATATTCAATTCTCTGTCGTCGTCGATTGCGCCAATCAGATCAGTTCTTTAAGGAAAGAGATTTCTGACATAAAGTTTCTGGAATTCGACTCTCAGTCATACAAATTCTAAGGAGATGTGAAGGGAAAACTCTAATCCTAGAATTCTAATCAATCAAACAGTATTCTCTCTGAAAACCTAAGTGCAGCCGACATGCAATCTTTTTCAGAGAACAACTTTCAGAAGGAGACAAGTTTAACAGTGAATCAACGTGTGCTCCTAAGTTTGCTGAAGATCATTTTTCTTCCAATCTCAAAAAGAGCAAAGAAATTCTTGGACTCAAATGTTCAGTCAGATCAAGTCCTCCGGTGAAGATACTATCAAGATCTGTTGTTGATCCAGTGAAGGTTGTTTCCATCAAAGCCCAAGAAGACTCAATACTTTGCAAGATCCATCTTCTTGAGTCTAGATCTATTGTAAACAAACCTTGTAATTATTTGGTTGTAATATCTCCTTGAGATTTAAGGTAGGGTTCAAGGGTGAACCTGAGGTAGGGTTTTGTTATAAACCTAAGGTAGGATTCTGAGATAGAATCTGAGTTGTAGGATCCTGAGGAAGGAGATCTGAGGTAGGGAATCAGTTTGTATTCCTGAGGTAGGAGTCTTGGACTCTGAGTTGTAAGATCAGTAAGATCTGAGTTTTTGTGGAGTTTTCCTAGGCTAGTACACTGCAAGATAGGTGAAGGGGGAAAGTGGAGTACCCATACTGAGGAACCACTATAAATTATTGTGTTCTCTGTGTTGTGTTTATTTTTTGTGCTCAATCTTTAGATTAGCTGCTAAAGTTTTAAAAAGCATAAAAACATATTCACCCCCACTCCTCTATGTTCATTTAGACTATCCCTAGACTTTCAATTGGTATCAGAGCTAAGTTATTCTTTAAAGAGCTTAACAGCTTGTATAAGATCTACCTAAGGGATTCTAAGTCTATCCACCATGACTGCTGGAGAAAGCTATAAAGAGCTCAGTTCCATGAAGTTGCCCATATGCACAAAGGAAAACTCTCATCTAGAAAAAAAGAGTAAGGCTATTCATGGAAGCTTCTGATCCAAAGATTTTCATAGCCATAGAAGGACTTTTCGTTCCAATGACTGCATCAACCATTGATCCTACCAAGCAAGTGCCAAAGAAATACTCAGACATGTCCAAGGATGTAATCACTTTGGTAACCATGGATAAGGGAGTCAAGAACATTTTGGTGAGTGCAATTGATGATTCAACATTTCAAAATCTTATTCATTGCAGGATTGCCAAACAGATGTGGGATTCTCCGATTGTGTTCATGGAAGGGACAGAAGAGGTAAGAGACGATAGAAAGTCTCTTCTTAACCAAGAGTATGAAGCCTTCAGACAAAAAAATAATGACTCCATATCTGATTGCTATGAAAAACTCCTTAAAATTGTGAATGGTCTCAGAACCTATGGGAGAGAATTCTCAAACTATGGCATGAATGACACTTTTGAGATCCCTCAACAAAGTTTGGGACATAAAGATATGTGTCATGAGAGAGATGGGGAACCTTGCAAGAATGGAACTCCAAAACTTGTTTGGAAAGCTGTTGTCTCATGAGTTGCAGCTAAACACAAGGAAAGATGAGGAGGAAACTACCAGATCCTACTCCAAGGAGAAGACGGTGGCCTTTAGGGCTAAAAGCTCAAGGAGGAGAAAGAAAGATTCTCCAACTCCTCGGAAGAGAAATGTTGAACATGAAGAATCTGAGATGAAGGATGGAGAACTCTCTCTATTCTCCAAGCATTTCAAGAAACTGCTGTCAAGGAGGATACATGACAAGTACATGCCCTCCTCTTCCAGTTCAAGGAAACCCAACTACAAAAGTGACAAATATAGACACAAGTCCATAGAGGACGGGTAGAATCAAAACAGAACAAACAATTTTCTAATGATATGGTTTGCTATTATTGCAAAAAATTAGGACATGTTATAGTTGTCTGTCCTTCAAAAAGAAAGGAAGGAACGAGATCAGATGAGAAAAGATCTTACAAAGGCAAGAAGAAAGAAAGAAGTTTCATAGCAAAAAAGACAAGGACCTTGAGTGACAGTGACTCAAGCTCTTCTGAATCTGAAGAAGAAGCCTATTTTGGGCTGATAGCTTTATCTGATGATGAGATTCAGGATGAATCATATCCTCCTACTAAGGTATGCATTAGACCACCCCCATCTACCACAAGCTCTTAATCTGAATCAAGTTCATCATCTGATAGTGAACATGAACCTGATATGCTAGAAATATTTGGAGCTCTTCTAGGTGCTTCAAAAAGAAGCAAGAAATTGGCTAGGGCTCAGACTCAAGAAATTGAAATTTTGAAGCCCTTTGAGTCAGATATCTCTGAGAAAATAAAAGAAATAACTCAGATGAACTTGATCTCATGGTTCTTTAGAAGAAGACTGAAACCCAAGACAAGGCACTAAATCAGAAGAACAAATTAATAAGAGATCTCGAGGATAAGCTTCTCATTGAGAGAAAGTAGGTGACTCAGTTTTCTAAGACACGGACTGTATTGCCCATCATTGACAGATTTTCTGCACCATATAAAAGTGGTGTAGGATAATCTAAAGCGAATGACAAATGCAAGACCTCAAAAGATCAAACTGTATTCAAGGTCCTATTGCCAACCAACACATATGATCTTGACCTCACATATGGATACTTGGCCAATGAATGCTTTACTAGTGGAACTAAACAACAACATAATTATAGAAACAGAGCAGACATTGGACTGGGTGCTCTCAAAGTACCACATGAAGAGATCCAAATGAGAAGCCATGGACCATTTGTAATTGGTCCCTCAGCACCATCAATTAAAGGCAAGGAAAAGGCTGGAATTCAGAAGCTAATTGCCAAGAAGAGTTATGTGACTGTGCTGCCCCATTACAACCATGCACACAGCCACAAGACAAATTTCAGAACAGTGAAATTTTTTGAGAACTGCTCTTCTGGTCACCAGCACCCTAATCATATTCCTAAGATAAACCAGAAGAGGAGATATAACAAGTTTGATTGATGGTGTTGTGGGAAAATTGGCCATTTTGCCATAGACTGTTGGTTCAATCCAATAGTGTCTGGGGCCAAGAATGCAAAATTAGCAAATAATATTGTAAGAAAACAAAAAATGTTGAAAACTAACAAGAACCAAGGACTCAAGTCTATTTGGGTTCCTAAGATAAAGTAATTTCATTTTGCAGGAATGTCTAAAGACCAATAAAAAGCCAATCTGGTAATTTGGACAGTGGATGTTTCAGACATATGACTGAAACAAGAAGCCTTCTAAACAACTTCACCCCTGTAGAAGATGGACCCAAAGTAATCTTTGGTGGATCTGACAGAGAGGTTACTAAAGGTTATGGTATGATTACCAATGGAATAATCTCTTTGACAAAAGTGGCTTATGTGGAAAGATTGCAACACAACCTTATAAACATAAATCAACTGTGTGACTTGTGTTATGTCATTGAATTTCACAAGGATAAGTGTCTGATCAAAAAGTCAATTAACTCTGAGACAATCCTCACAGGCACTAGGAGTAGAAATATTTATCGCTTGAATTTCTTTGCTTAGATTCTTCTACACTAGTGTGTTTTGTAGCAAATGATAGTGATTCTCTTTGAGTATGTTAGAAAAGCCCATGTAAAGGCCCATATTGGAGCCCATGTAGTCTCTTACTGTTTAGTCCCACATCTTGTACAGGATTTATTTTCTCTTTCTCCCTCCTATATATATGAATTCATACTCTGTATTTATTGATGAGAGGACATATACACAAGGTTTCGTATTTCTCTACATGGTATCAGAGACAGGTTCTCTGAAAACCTAAAAAAAAATTCTTCGCTCCGGCACATACCGCGACCAAAACCCCCCTCTTCCACCACAGTCCTTCCATAGACCTGCAATCCCAATCACCCATCCACCAAACCTCCCTCCTCTCCCGGCTCCCGCTCCCAACAAGCCTCCACTTTTCCGTGTCTACACTCGTCGCCTTCCTAGCCCCGTCGCCCCAATGCAGTCGGCTTCGACCTCTGACACTCTGCAACCTGCTGATCCGGCACCAGCCTCCACCGCCCATGCCATGGCGAACTATGTCTCTTTACATCGCCTGTCCCCGCCGCTACACACATTTGCTACTTCTCTATCCTCTATTTCTATCTCTAACTCTGTGCAGGAGGCTCTCCAACATCCGGGCTGGCGGGAAGCCATGGACGACGAAATGACAGCTCTCTGGGCTAATCAGACATGGGATCTAGTTCCTCTTCCTGCAGGTCACATTACTGTTGGTTGCAAATGGGTCTTTGTAATCAAGCATGCTCCGGATGGGACAATTGACCGTCTTAAAGCCCGATTGGTGGCTCGTGACTTCACTCAACAACGTGGTCTCGACTATGAGAAAACATTCTCTCCAGTGGCCAAGCTCAACACAGTTCGTGTCCTTCTCTCCGTGGTTGTGCATCGTCAATGGCCACTCCATCAGTTGCATATCAAAAATGCCCTCTTAAATGACAACCTACAAGAAGCAGTGTACATGCAGCAACCTCCCGAGTTTGAGACCACGGGTAAGAAATCCATCTATGGTCTCAAACAATCTCCCCGAGCATGGTTTGATAAGTTCAGTAAGGCTGTCAGGGAAGTTGGCTTTACTCGGAGCTCGACAGGCTTCTCTCTATTCACTCGACATCGAACTACAGGCATGGTTCTCCTATTGGTATATGTCGATGACATCCTAATCACAGGTGATGATTCAAAGGGAATACAAGTGATCAAACAACATCTCAGTTCCGTCTTTCAAACCAAAGATCTGGGGAACCTTCGATACTTCCTTGGTCTTGAGATCGCGAGACGTCCTGATGGACTTGTCCTCTCTCAACGGAAGTATTGTCTCGATCTTCTTCAAGATGCTGGCTACTCTGGATGCAAGCCAGTTAACACTCCTATGGATGTCAATCACAAGCTGTGTGCACATGCCTCTGATGATGATCTTGTTATTCCTAATCCAGAATACTATCGACGACTTGTTGGAAAACTTATCTACTTAACAGTCACGAGACCAGACATATCCTTTTGTAGTTGGGGTGGTCAGCCGATTTATGCACGCTCATCGGATATCTCATCTACAAGCTGTCGAGCGCATCCTGAGATATCTAAAGACAGCCCCTGGTCAAGGGCTGGTATATAAAACCTCGTCTTCTACTCCAACATTAGTTGCGTACTCAAATGCAGATTATGAGGGTTCCCTGGATGATCGGCGGTCTACCAGTGGTTTTTGTACCTACTTTGGAGGTCACCTGGTGACCTGGCGTAGTAAGAAACAAGATGTGGTTGCTCGATCTTCAGCTGAGGCAGAATACCGTTCGATGACATCAGTTGTTTCTGAACTCACATGGCTTGAAAGTCTCCTTGCTGATCTAGGAGTAAAACTTTTCTCACCAGCTATCTTACTATGTGGCAGTCAAGCTGCCATACACATAACTAAGAACCCGGTCTTCCACGAAAGAACGAAACACATTGAAGTGGACTGTCACTTCATCCGGGAGAAAGTTCAAATGAAGAAGATAGAATTAAAGCATGTTCCGGGTACTGACCAAGTTGCTGATATTCTCACCAAGGCCCTACCAAGTACCCTATTTTATCAATTCCTGTCCAAGCTGTGTGTCTATGACTTGTATGCTCCAGCTTGCAGGGGAGTGTTAGAAAAGCCCATGTAAGGGCCCATATTGGAGCCCATGTAGTCTCTTACTGTTTAGTCTCACATCTTGTATAGGATTTATTTTCTCTTTCTCCCTCCTATATATATGTATTCATACTCTGTATTTATTGATGAGAGGAAATATATACAAGGTTTAGTATTTCTCTACAGAGTACAATGACACAAGAGACTAGCTCACATGAACTACAAGACAATCAATAAACTACTTCAAAAATTTACCCAAACTAAAATGCATTAAAAATGGCTCATGCCATGCATGCCAAATGGGCAAGCAAACAATGGCTACCTTTAAGAGCATTGCTTATAAAGATTCTACTAGATACTTATACTTATTACATATGGATTTATTTGGTCCTATGTCAGTTCAAAGTTTAAGATGAAATTCTTATACCTTTGTGATAGTTGATGATTATTTTATATTTACTTGGGTGTTCTTCTTAAAGAGAAAATCATATACACTGGACACCTTTGTGTCTTTTGTCAAGCATATTCAGAATGAAATTGAGTGTATTGTGGTCAAAACCAGAACTAACCATGACACAAAATTTCAATCTGGAGCAATGACAGAATTCTGCAAAGAACAAGCTATTCTTCAGGAATTTTCTTCTCCTAGAACACCACAACAAAATGGAGTGGCTGAGAGGAAAACAAAACACTCATAGAGGCCAGTAGAACTATGTTGAGTGACTCTTCACTACCAGAATATCTCTGGGCTGAAGCAGTTAGCACAGCCTGCAATGTGCAGAATAGGCCCTCAATCAACAAAGATCACAAAAAGACTTCATATGAACTAATGAAAGGCAGAAAACCCACTTTATCTTACTTTAGGATCTTTAAAACTAAATGTTATGTCTTGAACAATGGGAAGTCTTATTTAACTAAGTTTGTTGAAAAATGCTTTGAAGACATTTTTGTTGGATACAGTAGCCATAGTAAGGTATATAGGATATTCAACAAAAAGACACTAGTAGTTCAAGAATCACTTAATGTTGTATTTGATGAGATACGCATGAAATATAAAGGTTTGTCTAGTTCTTCTAGTGTTGCAAAAATAGGTATAAAGCTAAAGGAGTTCACTATTGGTGAGAGTGAAGAGTCTTTCACCAAATATGATCATTGAAGATGGTAATCAGATTCAAAGTGAAATGCAAGAACCAGTAGAAGAAATTCAGCAAGCTGAAATTGAAATTCTGGACACATCATGAAGGATGCCACTAGTTAACATGCATCATGGAGACCACCCAAGTGATCAAATTACTGGAGATGTCATCCAGGGAGAAAGGCCCAGAAGAAGTGTCTTAAATGAGGCCATGTACTTGAGCTTCTTGTCTCAAGTGGAACCCAAGAAATTTGAAGAAGCAAATACAGACCCTTTTTGGATCATGGTCATGCAAGAAGAGTTTAATCAGTTCAAGAGATGTCAAATTTGGAAGCTAGTTCCTAGACCCCAAAGACAGAATGTCATTAGAACCAAATGGATCTATAGGAACAAATTAGATGAGAATGGTGTAATAATCAAGAATAAAACAAGGCTGGTTGCAAAGGGTTATAGACAAGAAGAAGTGATTGACTTTGATCAAGTCTTTACACCAGTGGCCAGATGAGAAACAATAAGACTATTCCTTGCTTTTGCAGCACGCAAAGGTTTCAAAGTTTATCAAATGGATGTGATGTCTGCATTCCTAAATGGAGATCTGAAAGAGGAAGTCTATGTAGAACAACCCCCAGTTTTTGTTGTTCCAACCTCTCCTAATCATGTATACTTCTTAAAAGAAAGTCTTATATGGGTTGAAACAAGCACCTAGAGCTTGGTAAGAAACTCTGTCTAGCTTTCTAATTGAAAACAGGATTTCGAAGGGAAAGCTAGACAAAACATTATTACTAAGGGAAGTTAAAGGCAAGATTCTGCTAATCAAGATATATGTTGATGACATAATATTTAAATCTATTGATGACAACATTTGCAAAAAGTTTGCCAACTTGATGCAAGAAAAGTTTGAAATGAGCAGCATGGGAGAGATAAAGTACTTTTTAGGCCTCCAAGTGAAATAGTCTGAAGATGTAATCTTCATCTCCAAGGCTAAATTCACTAGGGAGTTGATCAAGAAGTTCGGAATGGAGAATGCCTCCTCAATGAGAACTCCCATGGGATCAAATATATCTCTGGACAAGGATGAGAAATGGAAACATTTTGATGAACCCATGTGCAGATGTATCATTGGATCCCTACTCTACCCGACTGCTAGTAGGCCTGATATTATGTTTGTTACATATGTATGTGTTAGATATTAAGTGAACCCGAAGGAATCTCACTACTCTTCTGCAAAGAGGATCTTAAGATATCTTAAGGGTACATAAAATCTTGGTTTATGGTACCCTATGAGTAATGATTTTCATTTGACTGGATATTTAGATGTAGATTTTGCAGGCTGCAAAGAAGATAGAAAGAGTACATCAGGAACTTGTCAATTCTTGGGCAAGAGACTGATTTCATGGAGCAACAAAAAGCAAATAAGTGTAACAATCTCCACTGTTGAATCTGAATATATCTCAGCTGGGAGTTGTTGTGCTCAGTTACTATGGATCCAACATCAGCTGGAGGACTATAACATCAAGCTCAACAAGACAGCCATGTACTGTGATTCCTCCAGTGCAATATCCATTGCCAAAACCCAGTGTAACATAGCAGAATCAAGCATATTGAGATCAGGTACTAATTCATCAGGGAGCATGTGAAAAAGAAAGATATCTGTCTAGAGTATGTTCCTACTGAAAGACAAGTAGCAGATATCTTCACCAAGCCCCTTGATGAAGCTAAGTTCAACTACTTCAAATTTGAATTAGGAATGTTAAACTTAGAATAGATTTCTTACTAAACTCATGTTAAGTTTCATTATATTTAGATGTGCATACATGTCAAACATTATGTTCTTAGAACTTAACTAATTATATGCAGGAAGTACTTTAGAAAAATGCAGGAGAAATCTCTAAGTATTGACTGTATCTTCGAGATGTCAAGGCGACATAGAGATTATGTCGACGAGATATCAAGACGACATGGAGACAGTATCAGCGAGATGTCAAGACGACATAGAGATCTTATCGTCTAAACAGACTTTCGACACACAGCTACTCACTTATATTGAATCACGTAATCTCATTCATTGGATCCTTGATCACAGTATTCAACTGGCGCACCTAGGTACGCTCCTTTTGACATTCCAAAATAGAACATATAAATAAGTCAAATGTTTAGAACTCGATTAAAACTTCATTTGCCCTAAGCCATCAAAACGACAAGTCCGTCACTCTCAAAAACTCGCAACGACACAGCTATTCAGTTCTTCAGTTCTTAGCAATGGCGCCAAAGAAAGGAGAAGATACTTTCAATATTGGTTGTGAACTAATTAGAGGTGGATTCAATCGAGCAGATGACTAGATCAAATCAGTCATTGGATTACTGACTGATGCTGATCTAGAGTATGTATTATCTACACCTATAGTTATCATGCATAGAGTGGTGCTGGAGTTCTATTCTAAGACAAAGATGAGCACTTCTGGGAAAGCCATCAAAACAATGGTTGTGGATATCTTGTTGAGGGTGACAGTTTGAGATTTGGCAAAGGCAGTGCATCTGCCCAGATTTGAACAAGATGATGAGAAAGATGATATTACAGATGAAGACTATTTAGAGACTCTGAAGTGGTGTGGACACTCTAAGAAATCATATGGATCACTGCAAAGGGCCAATTTCAACCCTAAAGGAAAACTCCTTACAGATATCACTAGGAAGGCCCTCATCTGTAAACCAGGTTCCCATGACAGGATATCAAGGGAAATGTTTGAGATCATGACAAGGATTATCATGAGTAAAAGAACTAATTGGGCTCAGATTCTATTTGACAAAATTCAGGAAAGCTTCAATGCACCAAACTTTGGAAGGATTCTGTCATTATATCTGATGAACAGTCTGTCAGAACAATTGAACAAGAAGCTAGGCACTCTCATCCATTACATGAAGAAAATGGATATCAGAACCCTGGATAGATGGGAGAAGGTGTTCTCCAAGACCTCCAAGCCAAGCAAAGGAGGAAGTTCAAAGAAGAAGAAGGCAGTTGCTGCCAAAGAAATTGCTGAGAAAAGTTCTTCTGAAAGTGAGGAACATGTTGACAGTCCTACCCCTGCAAACACTGAGGGGGAGGCTGGTCAGACCTCTGCTTAAGAGGCAATTCTAGAATCATTGGGTGAGCTCATGGTTGCTGATGAAGCTGAGTTTGCTGGTCAAGAAAATGCATCAGTTGAGGGAGAGACTCAAGTTGTGCTCTCTGCCAAAGAGACTGCAGATGTGGGAAGGAGTGCTGGTGTTGAGCGGGAGTCTCACATTGAGATCTCTACCCTAGGAGAAGGAAGAGGTGAAGGCAATCTGATGCCTAGGGAAGTTGACATAGTCATTGAAAATATCTGCAAAGAAGTGGAGCTGGTCAAAGATTCACAAGTTAGTGAGAAGCCAAGTGATTCAAGTCCTCATCCAGATTCTCCAGATGATCGGTTTTATGATGGCTTCATGGATGAATGATTTGAAATCTTGAAGAACAAGAAAAGGGTCCAAGAGCCAGAGATGTCAAGCACTTCAGATCCTGTTATTCATGAAGAACCATCTAGTTCAATAATTGATCAAATGATGGCTAAAGAAAAAAAAATATTATGAATCATTTGTGAGAAAAGCTGTGCAAGGGGTAAAAGAAGAATTATCTGTTGAATTCAGAGTGCTGAAAGAAGAGGTTGACCATGTCAATGCCCAAATCACCAGTTGGTTCACAAAGGCAGGAACAGCTGTAGATTGCAGCATGCATGCTATCCAGTCTCTGGGTGAGAGGATGGACTCCACTCTAAAATATAATGAGAAAGTTGTATTAGACCTGGAGAGAGCAGTTGAATGGATAACTGCAAGACTATCTTACAATCAAAAGGAGATCATAAAGAGATGTGTGGACAGTCAAGAGTTCACCAATCAAACTCTTTCTGACAAGCTGGGTGAATTCAAAGATGACATTCAGAAAAGAATATTAAAAGAAGCCAGAAAGGGGGAGAAGGCTGGGGGTGATCAAGCAGTATGGATTGTAAATGCACTTAACCATTCTCTGGGACTCAATCCTCTAGTGTATGAACCTGAACAGCCCTACCAATCTTCAGAGCACCTCAGATCTGAAAGCCCTAATTATCCTCCTGAATCCTATACTGAATATACTGCAGAGGATGTACAGCTTGCAGCTGGGACCAGCCACAGAAAGAGGTCAAGGGTGACAACTGAGGAAATGGATGTCAAGAGGAAGAGAGAAGAGGAAAGAGTCAAAGGCCCAAACTTTGAAGTGTGGAGCTCAAAATCAAGAGATATCAGCTTACATGTCTGGATCAATTATGTATATATTGGTAAAGATATAGAGAATAATTACAGCTCCGCTGAATGGGCCAGATATCAAGAATCAGAAGTCAAGAGGAGGCTTTATAAGAAACATCAGCAGGAAAAGACACTGCCAAGGAATGCTCCTCCAATGCCTCTCAGATATCTTCCTAAGCCTTTTAGCTATTTTGAGAGAAAGAAGCAACATGAGAAAGAGGTTGGAAAGAAGAAGAGTTCTCGAAGGATAGATGAACAATGGCTTGGAGTAAATGTAGTTCTTTAATCTGTTAAGAACAATCGACAATCATTTATATATGAAATTTTGAATGTTGCCTCAATTCCCTGTGTAAATATTATGATGATTTTTATGTGTAGTTTATCATTGATTGAGATTCTGACTTCTTCAAATATGAGGAGATTGGTGTAAATATTGCCCACAATGTTCCTGATTTAATGAAATCCTCAAGTCAAGGTTAACACGGTTTCTATTTGATGATATCTGGATTATCATGTTTCAGGATTGATATTTAAATAAAGTCAAATCACTCATAATAACTCATGGAATTAATAAATGTCCAAGAGATATTTGAAGAAATCACAAAGTCAAATATCGTCTTGATAAGCTTCATAGAATCATGGAATATCGGCTAGATAACTTTAAGCTTCAAGGAATATCATTTTGAAGTCTTGGTTGAAGTTAAAGTTGTATAAGTCATTTATCGTCGAGACCAGTTGAAATATCGTCGAGAAGTCTCTACGGCACTTCAAGAAGCATATTAAAATAATGAATGCTTGAGTTCATATAGTTTAGGTATGACCCCCTCATGATAGTCCAAAGCTCAAATCTAAAGCCTAAGTCTTATCGACTTGACAAGTTGAAATGTCGTCTTGATAAGCTTAATAATCACCATGAAGATCGTGATCGTGTTGATTTCCAAATATAGTCTTGAAGACCTCAAGTATCGTCGAGATAAGTTGAAATGTCATCGAGATAGCTTATATATCGTCGAGACAGTTCAAGTTAAAGATATTCAATTCTCTGTCGTCGTCGATTGTGCCAATCAGATCAATTCCTTAAGGAAAGAATTCTGACATAAAATTTCTGGGTTTCGACCGTTAATGCTCTCAGTCATATAAATACTAAAGAGATGTGAAGGGAAAACCCTAATCCTAGAATTCTAATCAATCGAACAGTATTCTCTCTGAAAACCTAAGTGCAACTGACAGACAATCTTTTTCAGAGAACAACTTTCAGAAGGAGACAAGTTCAACAGTGAATCATCCAGTGTTCCTAAGTTTGCTCAAGACCATTTCTCTTCATATCTCAAAAAGAGCAAAGAAATTCTTGGACTCAAAGGTTCAGTCAGATCAAGTTCTCCAGTGAAGATACTATCAAGATCAGTTGCTAATCCAGTGAAGGTTGTTTTCATCAAAGCCCAAGAAGACTCAATACTTTGCAAAATCCATCTTCTTGAGTCTAGATCTATTGTATACAAACATTGTAATCATTTTATTGGAGGATCTCCTTAAGATCTAAGGTAGGGTTCAAGAGTGAACCTGAGGTAGGGTTTTGTAATAAACCTGAGGCAGGATTCTGGGATAGAATATGAGTTGTAGGATCCTGAGGAAGGAGATCTGAGGTAGGGAATCGGTTTGTAACCCTGAGGTAGGAGTCTTGAACTCTGAGTTGTAAGATTTGTAAAATCAGAGTTTTGGTGGACTTTGCCTAGGCTAGCACTGTTTACCCAGAATCGTGCGGCTAGTTCTCAGCTCTCCTCCAGACCAATCCGCCCGGTCACAAGTTTGGTGACCACCCAGACCGCCTCGCTCTCTTCAGCATCTCCTCAAGGAAAATCCAGGATCAAGTGCAAGTCTGACCGCGCAGTTAGAGTTTTTTTCTCACTTTGTATCTTCTCACCCCTACCTGGTTCTACTGTATCCCGGACAGCCCATAATTTTAGAGTCTGCCAATTTGGGCAGGCCCCCGTCCCTATAAATAGGGGCGAGCAGTACCCATAAGTCACGCTGATTCGAATCCTTAAGCTGACCTCCTGTGGAAGCGGTCTCGAATCTAGTCCCTTGTGAGCTACTCGCTTTCCGCCCGGTTAGACTCTTTTTGTAACCGCAAGTTTCAAATCTATTTTATCGCCCTCCGCAAGAGGTATTCGCCGCGCCGGGTAAGTCTGGTCTTGCGGCTTAGCGGCCTCTTTTTCCCTATCCGTCATCCTTCAAACCGCAAGTAACCGACAAGTCATTAATCCCTCTCTATGTCCCTAAACGTGAAGTTGTTGAGGTACAATTATTGTACCAATAGAGCGAACACGCGACCTTCAGATCTAGTTGTTCGGCGAACCGTGCGGTTAAGAATGTCTGAGTGTAATATCCAGCAATGCCCGCCCACAGGGGCCCAAGCCAGTCTGAGCCGCGAGCTCGATCTAGAAGCTCTGAATGGAGCTTCTCCTAGAGCAGGCCCGTCACGAAACTGCCCAGCAGTTAGAAGCAGTTAATCAAGCCCTAGTGGTGCCATAGCTCAGCGGTTAGCTCCCCAGACCGCGCCAGCTGCGACTCCTCCCACCAGACCGCCCGCTCCAAGCGGTCTCCCAGCTAATTTCCGCCCAGTTAACCAGCCCGCAGTACCCCTGCGGTCTCAAGATGTAGAGATCGCAATTCAGGGCAGCTGCCTTAGAAGGTCTAGTTAGAGTGCTGAACTTCTAAGAAGGCAGTGAGAGTCCTTCTGCTGGCAGCTGGGAGGAGCCCTCTCCCATTATCTCCCAAATCCGATGGGAGTCACTTTAAAATATATCTTCCAAGAGCCTCGCCTCCCGATATTCACCGGAAGAGATGATCTAGTCACCCACCTCCAAGCTTTTGAGTCGGCAGTGTCTATGAGAACTCTGTCTGACAGTCTTCGCTACAAACTCATAGTGACCTCCTTCAGGGGATTAGCTAGGGAGTGGTTCTATAAGTTCCCCATCAGTCCATTGCATCTTTTGGGGACTTGAGGAAAGAACTTCTTTTGAGGTTTGCTACCTCAAAGAAGAGGAAGAGTGGTCCTGCAGCCCTCTTTAGAATCAAGCAAGGCGAGAGTGAGACCATTGCTCACTTCGTCGATAGATTTCAAGAGGAGATTCTAGGAATCCAAGATGTGGATTCTTCTTTGTATCAGGTTGCCTTCATCAGTGGCCTCCGGGAAGGTCCACAAAGTTTGAAGTGACAAGAAAGGAGCCGAGCTCCTATCAGGAACTAATCGCCAATCGTTTCATTGAAGGGGAGATATCCAATCTCGGATATATCTCCTCTTTGTCTGAGCTAGCTCAGCAAAAAGTTGTTGCAGCTTCTTCCTCCGCAACCCCCCAACACTTCCAGCGTCCTCACCAAGAGTATAATCCTCCTGCCCAAAGGGGAAAAAATTTCCGACGTCATCGCCCTTTCAACAATCATCAACACTTCAATCAAGCGAGACTGCAAGTGCCAGCTCAGGCTCAGCAATCTCAATTCTTCCAGCCTTCTCCCCCTCCAGCTATTCGACCCCAGCAATAGTATGCCGACTCCCAAGAGTCCTTTACTGAACTTCTTCCAACTACTGAGGTCCAGCATATTATTCAAAAGCAGCCTTACTTCAAAAGACCTGACCCATTGAAATCATATATCAAATCTAGAAATCCAGCCCTTTATTGCGAGTATCACAAAGAAAGAAGGCATTTAACTGAAAATTGTCGAGCCCTTCGTTTTTTGGTTGAAAGGTTAATAAAAGAAGGGAAGCTTCAGGATCTCGTTATTCGGCCGGGAGGAGAGAAGAAGGCTGCTCCGAGAAGAAAGGAAGTCTCCGAAGCTCATTGGGAGTGTGAGGAGGTTAGTGATGTTGGTCTTCTTGGTAGCATTCATTATGGAAATGAGTGTGTGGAAGCTGATGATGAGCGGCAATTCGGACGCCTCTTTTGCAATCATGGAGGAGTAGGTCTGGAATCTTCTAAGAAGACAAGCATGTCTCGAGTGGTCCGATCAAAAGTTGCTTCATCTTCTTCAGTTCCTCCTCAGGAGGGGGTGGTTTTTGGTCCAGACGACGTGCCACCAAATGCCAACCCATTTAATGACGCCATCGTGATCAAAGCTGTAACCAGAACTTCACAGTGGAGAAAATTCTGATTGACACCAGGAACTCTGTGAACGTATTGTTCAAAAAAGCTTTTGAAGCCCTAAAGACCGGAAAGACTCTTCTTTCCACCGAAGGGCCCCTCTACGGCTTTGCAGGAGAAAAGGAGGTAGAAGACAACGTTACTCTTGCAAGGTGGTGTGGTGAAGCAAGCTCAGTTCATTATAGTAGATGCTCCAAGTAGTTATTATGCGATCTTTGGGAGGCCCATCTTGAACGAGTACAGAGCCATCGTTTTAACTTTTCATATTGCTCTTAAATTTGTTACCAAGGGGAAGCAGTATAGGGTCCGCAGTGACCCTAAGCTTGCAAGAGAGTGTTATGTGAGGACTCTGAACGTCATCGAATCCTCTCCTCTGCAATCAAGTGAAGCTGAAGTGCCACTGCTCCCAGTCCCTTGCTACAAAGAAGTTGCTAAAGTGGAGATGGAAGTGTTGCTCCAAGAAGAAGAGGAAAAGCCGTTGTCCGGGAAGGATGAAAACGCTCACCTGGAACCTGCCCAGGTAGTCCAAAGCATTCCTGTTGCAGTTGATGATCAGGAAAGGGTGCTCTCCATCAATGGGGAGCTTTCTGAAGATGAAAAGGAGTTGATCTCCTGTCTGCAAGAGAACCTGGATGTTTTTGCTTGGTCAGCAGAAGACATGTCAAGAGTTAATCCTGATATTGTTTGTCATTATCTGAACATCGACCTGAACTTCAAGCCAATAAAGCAAAAGAAGGGGCGGTAGCGGTGACCCTTGCTCAGCGTATAAGGGAAGAGGTCCTAAAGCTCCTCAAAGCCAACTTCATCCAGGAAGTCCAGTATCCTGAATGGGTGTCAAACGTTGTAATTGTTAAAAAATCTGGTGGAAAATGGAGAATGTGTGTAAATTTCACCAAACTTAATAAAGCTTTCCTGAAATATTGCTACTCATTGCCTCGAATAGATTTTTTAGTTAATTATGCGGTATGGTATTCTTGTATGAGTTTTTTAGATGCATTCTCTGGTTATCACCAAATTAGAATGCATAAGCATGATATTCCTCATACTTCTTTCATCAAGAACGACAGTTGTTTCTGTTATCGCGTGATGTCTTTCGGGCTAAAAAATTCTGATGCAACGTATCAAAGGATGATAGATGTTGTGTTTAAAAATTAAAAAGAAAAAAAACTTAGAAGTATATATTGACGATCTCTTAATAAAAAGCAAAACTTTTTTTGTTCATCTTAATGATCTCGTAGAGACGTTCGCTACTCTTCGAGCCTTTAACATGAAGTTGAATCCTCTGAAGTGTGTTTTTGGAGAAAGCAAAGGAAAGTTTCTTGGTCAACTCCTCACCCCAGAAGGGTTGGAGCCAAATCCTAACAAAGTAAAATCAATCTTAGATATGATGCCTCCGAAATCACCTAAAGAAGTTCAGCAACTTGGTGGAAGAATGGCAGGTTTGAGCTGGTTTATATCTCGTTCAGGAGATAAAAGTGTTTCATTCTTTAAAACTTTGTGTGGGGGAACAAAGTTCGAATGGACCAAGGAGTGTGATGATGCATTTGATCAATTGAAAAAGCAGTTAACATCAACTCCATTGCTTCAGAGTCCTCAAGAAGGCGAAGATCTTTTCCTTTATCTTAGAGTTGGTTCTGATGCAGTAAGCCCAGTTTTAGTAAGAGAAGAGAAGAAAAGACAGTTTCCAGTTTACTACCTTAGCAGAATTCTTAAAGATGTAGAAATCAGACACCCGACTCTTGAAAAGCTAGCATTAATGCTTATCATCTCAGCTCACAGGCTTCAGTCATATTTTCAGGCTCATTTAATTCAGATAGTAACTGACTTACTATTAAAAAAAGTCTTAGAAAAGCCAGAACATTCGGGAAGGTTAACAAAGTGGGCAATTGAACTCAGCGAATTCGATATCTCTTATGTGTCGAGGATGGAAATCAAAACTCAAGTGCTAGCGGATTTCATGATAGATACATCAGAAAGCATTATCGAAAAGAAGAGCAGCACACCTCTAGCTTGGACAATTTATGTGGATGGAGCTTCTGGCAGAAATTCTTCTGGGGCAGGAATTGTTTTGGTTAATCTTAATGGAGTCAGATTAGATCAAGCATTAAAATTCTACTTTCCTACTACAAATAATCAAGCAGATTAAACGGAACTTACGAAACTTGAGACTCCACTCTAAAGCAGTATCAGATGCTAGTAAAAATTGAAATTGGCAGGTTCAAAAGTTTTACTATTCAACACATCCAACGTTCAGAAAATAAAGAAGCAGATGAGTTGGCAAAGTTTGTCCTTCTCTCAAGAGGAACTACTTCAGAGTTATCTCATCCTGCTATTAAAAAGGGCGAGATCATGCAAATAGATCAACATCCATCCTGGGTAGATCCATTCATTCGCTATCTCTCAACCAGGGAATTTCATCCATCTGTAAAAGGTAAGAAGAGATTCAAGTTAAAAGCAGCTCATAATTACCTCATTGCAGGAGTCTTGTACAGGAATACCTTTCTCTCACCACTAGCAAGATGTGTTTCAGAAGAAGAAATTCCTATTGTGCTTCAAGTGGTTCATTCTGAGGAATGTGGCAGTCATTTCGGTGCTAGAACTTTGGAGAAAAGGATTCTAAGACAAGGCTATTTCTGGCATCAAATGAAGAAAGACGCTGAAAATTTGCAAAGAAATGTTTGCAATATAAAAATTTTGCTCTTTTACAACATCAACCAGCTCAGCAGCTCAGATCAATAGCAACTCCATGGTCATTTGCAGTTTGGGGGATGGATCTTATTGGACCCTTCCCAATGGCTAGTGGGCAGCGTCGTTTCATTTTTGTGATGATTGATTATTTCAGTAAATGGATCGAGGCTAAGACATTGGCTAAAACTACTACTCAGATAATGAGAAACTTCATATGGGGTGAAATTGTGTGCAGACATGGAATTCCAATGGCTATAATTACTGACAATGGTCCTCAATTTAATAATTCTGACCTAATAAATTTCTGTGATCAGATGGGAACTGAACTACGGTTTGCTTCAGTACATCACCCAAGGAGTAATTGGCAAGTAGAAGCAACAAATAAATTGAGCAGCAAACAAATTGATCTTAAATCTCCTGAAGAAAAAGGTCGAGAATATTCGTGGTAACTGAGCAGAACAATTACCATCAGTAGTCTGGGCTCTAAGAACAACTCCAACATCGGCTACTGGTGACACTCCCTTCAAACTTTCTCATGGGTCAGAAGCTCACATCCCAATTGAATTTGAGGTAATGAGCTCGAGGGCTGTTGTCAAAACAAAAGGGAGATGGTTAGATGGAAGCAAACGATGAAGAGCTAAAATGCAGTCTCGATCTTATTGAGGAACTAAGAAATATAGCTACAATCAAACAAGAAGAAGTGAAACGAAGAATGGCAAAATATTTCGACAAAAATGTCAGGATAAAGGAGTTTGTTGTTGGTGACTTGGTTCTAAAGAAAGTAGATGCAACAACAAGATCTAGCTCAGTTGAAAAATTGAATCCTAATTGGGCAGGGTCATTTATCATAAAAGAGGCACTCAAAAACGGTGTTTATCGTCTTCAGACCTATGAAGGGGAGAAAATATCTTACACTTGGAGTGGAGATGATTTGAAGCGATTCTTCTCATAATAAAACTTTTTCTGCTTCCATCTATTTCATTATTTTAACTATCTTCAATACATTTGTTGATACTTTTCTAACTAACTCTTGAAAGAAACAGTTTGAGGATAAAATATAAGGCTAAAATCCTACCAAGCAAGATATCGACGGATCCTACTTGTTTCCCCCACGACTTGAAGCTTGAGTTGTAAAACCTACAATGACCACAAGTAGCGGGGAGATTTCGCATTCGTGTAGCAGTGGCTCGCCAAGCTCGTGCAGAGGTTCTTTAGGATGACGGGTCCTTGCTACATCTGGCACACCTCTACATCAAGGGAGGTCTGGGCGAATGTCCAGCTCTGACATGCATTTCAAGACATCGTTACAGCTTTGATGATCTCTCCGAGAAAAGCAATGATGGTTGTTCTTTAGCAACTCACCTGCCCAATTGATCATCTTAGCATGTGATCATCATAGCATATGACCCTCGGATACTCATTGTCCTAGGGAAAGCCAAGTTTTGTGAAAAGGGACGGTCAGGAGCATCTTTGACCGCCGCCTGAGCCCAGTGGCGACTAGAAGTCGTTGACCGACGAGGTCGTTTTTTCTTATTTTGGGTTGACACGGCGCCACTATGATCTCTCTGAGAAAAGCAATGTCAGTCATTTTTTAGCACGCCGCCTGCCCAATTGATCATTTTGGTTTGTGCACCTCTGTTTATTTTTATTTTCCTGACCGTCGAGCTCCTTATGGAGCTATTACAGCTTTAAAGACTTCTCTGAGGAAAGCAGTGTTGGTCTCTTTTTAGCACGCCACCTGCCCAATTGGTCATCATAGTCTGTGTACCTCTCGAAAAAAAATACAGTTCCATCGACCTCAATGCAAATAGACTGTGCGGTCTGATCTATCACTTCGGATTTTCTGTATATGAAAATATAAATATGATCAGGAAAAGCTTGCAAATCTTGTAGGGCGGTCAAGAACTCTATCAATCCGGAATGATGATCTTGGACTTCAGTGAATGAAATTATTAATTTGATCGAGTGGTCAAGAACTCTATCAATCCAAAATGATGATCTTGGACTTCCGTGAATGAAATTATTAATTTGATCGAGCGGTCAAGAACTATATCACTATCATATACGCGATTAAAATCTCTGGTTTTCTTATTATATATGCATCAAGATATCTTTATTACTCCTGATCGAGCGGACAAAAAATGTTATTCGGGATTTCTCAAGCGGTTAAATTACTTGTGATAATATCATCCTGGATTATTACTTCAATTGTTCTGCGATCTCTATGCCCGATCAGAATAAATCCCTCAGTTAAATGACCCCAAGGTATTCTTGATCTCTTGTCTTATTGTTACAGCTCAGGGGTCAGGAGTAGCCGAGTATTAAAGCGTTAAGGGTCTATGAATCAAATCGCATGATTTCATACATCAGACCGCGTGACTCTATCGATAAAAGCGGCTTATATGTCAGATGAAAGAATAATCTTCCCAAGTAAAAATTTTATGAAGGGGATCGTTTCTTCTATATGATTTAATCGTGCGGTCAGTTATAATATTGTTTATTCTATAAGTACAATTATCTTGACCCTGAAGAACCTCAAGTCTAAAATACTATGGTTATGCGATTAACATGAATTATGACCGACAACACTAGTGCAATTATAGAAGAAGACAGCAGAAAAATTACAAATTGAGGTAACAAAGTTACAGCAATAAAGGTAACAAAGAAAAGAATTTCTTTTCATTTCATAACAAAAATAATTACAAGTGTTTCAGACCGCGCGACTAACAAAATCAGTCTGCGGCCTTTCTTCAAAATAAAGATTACATTATCCTAATTACTATTATTCTTTATCTTCAACATCCTTTTTTGTCTTCTTCTTTTTTTGGCTAGAGACTTCGCAGAGGAGCTATCGGAGGAATACGAATAACCAGAGTTGGAGCTAGAGGAAGAGCTCGAGCTAGACTCAGAACCAACATATTTACTATCACTCTCTGACCGCTCAACCTCTTCGTTTTCCTTGTCATTAACCGCAGGCTCTCCCTCATCAGCGCTCTCGTGGTCTTCAACTTCAACATCTTCTTCTTCTTCATTTCATTCCTCTTCATCATTCTTTTCTTCTGCGGTCTCTTCACCTCTAATCTCTTCATCTCCTTCCTCTTCGACTTCTTCGTCATCTTTCTGACCGTCGTCACCATCATTAACCGCATTATCCATCTCTTCATCATCGGAGATCGTGGTGACCATCTCGGACTCAAAGTTTGCAAGATTCGAGAAGAAATCTAGAAATGTGTCTTCCGCAAAATCTTCAGTGAGACCGCATTGCTCTCTCAGCATCTTCAAAACCTCCTCAACGCTTTCTCGACAATGGGGTATTACTACCCTCTAGAAGTCAGGGTTCTAAGGATCGTAAACATGCTGCAGAAAAAGCATAATTAGACCGTTTGGTTAAAAGTATATTTAACTGCACGACTACAAAATTTTAGTTTCCTTACCTCTAACATTTCCTCCAGGCTAGCTATGGTCTTCAGTGATTGCCGCTGTAACCAACCCACATAATGAATCACAAGAATACTCCTTAAAGCAGCTTGGGCGGATACGGTAGCAATATCTTCATGATCGATCTCCCCTATCTCAGAGAAGTTCTTTTTTCATAAAGAGTGTTGGTGATCACATTGGCATGGCGACCTGGGCGATCAGCCTTCCATGATGGGAGAGCAAATGAGATGGTGACTTTCTTTCCGTTCTTATCCCAATGAAACAGCGGTTTGCCGACGAGGTCTTTAACTCCCTTGCCGATATGTGAGACCTGAAAAGAGCCAGAAGAGGAGCTCGCCTCCTCGGCGGTCACTCGAGGGAACCTTTCTGCATCTCTTCTCTTCCTTAACTCTCATTGCGTAAGAACTCTCTCCTTGCGGTCTCAGCGGCTTGTTCTTCGGTACCTGAAGAGTCGCTGAATAGTTGAAGTTTAAGTTTTTTAGTAGCAGTTCTTGCAGTTAAAAACGGTCATCTAAACCAAATTTGCAGGTTATAACTTACTCTCTTCGACCGTTACATCAGCAACTGAGTCCACCAGTGGGACATAGTGATTTATATCTAGTTGCCCAGGGGATAGATACTTCACAATTTCTCTCTCTGTTTTCGATAACACCTTTGGAGACTTAAACACAGAATTATGGCGGGTTTCTGGTCGTACGGCTAAATCTCTGAAGTCCCTTTCAAAGATCAAAAATCTCTCTGTCCAACTAGAAACCTTGTTCGGCAGATTAATGACCTTCATTCCCGAGCAGCCAAAGTAAAGCAGTCCTTTAAACTTCTCTTTCTTCTTACCCTCCTTCAGAGCTCGCACGATAAAAGCATTGCAGAAGACATCTAAGATGAAGAGAACACTCTCTGACCGTATATAAGATATATAGGAGAATGTAACGGCTATAGAGTTGGGTGGAAGCTGACCGGGAACTACCATAGTGGTTGAAGATCGTTATAGCTTCCCAGGGAAGGGGAAAGCAAAAGCGGAAATCGAAGTGACCGATTGGAATAGCGATCATTCAATCCGATCCAATGTTTAATCCTTCATTCACTAGTGGAAGTCGCGCGGTCAACTGTGTTTGAGTGAAATGATCGGCCAAAAATTGTCTATGCTCTGGGAGAATTAATCGAGAAGGCTTGTGAACAGTAGTCAAGAAAGTATCACAGACACTTATTCGTGCGGCTACCATTATGGGAGACCGCATGGACTTTTGCTTCGGTAGCATCTTAAAATTCTTTTTCTGCTCAGCCCTATTCGTAAGACCCTAAGGAAAATTCTAAAATGATTTGATCACGCGATCACATTTCAGATCGGCCGGTTAGTTATCATAAAGAAAATTATTCATCATAGAAGGATGAAATTTAATATATCTAATCGCTCGATTAGAAATCAGATTGTTCGGTCCATCTCCTTCAGCTCAAACAGAAATCATTCATTATAGAAGGTCGAAATTTAATATATCTAATCGCTCGATTAGATATCTGACCGTTCGGTCCATCTACTTCAGCTCAAATAGAAATTATTAATTGCAAGAAGGCATATTTAATATATCTAATCGCTCGATTAGGTATCAGACCGTTCGGTCCACTACAGCACAGAAATAAATAAGTTCATCATGAAAAATCAAATATCTAATCGCGCTAATCGCATAGAAGCATTCAACAGACATCGCAGAAGTGATTCAAAGGTAACATTCAATCATATAAGAAATAAAATTAACATTATCCAAATATTCATCACAGCCCAACACATCATAATTGTTCAAAACAAATACTGTTCAATGAAATTAGACGATCAACTGTTGTCAGACCGCACGATCTCTCCCAATGTGCGTCGCGTCTTCCTGCATTTGACCTATGGCAAACATCAATTGTCACATATGGCGATTAGAATACATAGCAGATCGATGAAGACGGGAAATATCTCTATCAATTCGATCAAAAGGGATTAAGGGGATCATCGGTGGATTCACCCCCTCTCCTTGCTGGCCAGCAAAGGATGTTCCCTCCTTGCCCGTTGTTACCGCAGGATCAGACCGCCTAGTCCGATCGGCATCAGCGGACAAGGCCGCAGTTTTTCCCTTATAGTATTCAACGTCCTTCTCTAGCTTCCGGATGCGGTCAGCCTGTTCTTGATTATGTTTTTTCACCCGCATCTCCATATCTGCCAACCTCTCTCTCATTTCCTTCTCGAATGTAGCTGCTTGAGACCGCACTTGGTCCTCAAGAGCCCTATCCCTCTGCTGCATCGTCTGAATATCTTCGATTAAAGTACATAGAAGTTTCCTGAAGGCCTCCGAAATCTTCATGAGCGGCTTTTCTTTCTTTACTGGTTCTTCATCTGTGGAAAGAATTAAGCAACCGCGCGGTAAGGTATATATTTTTACTTTTTAAGATAAAATTGAGCAGCAAAGAAGGCGTATACTTTCAACTTCTAAGATAACAGGATTGAAAGTATGCAAAGGCACTTCATCTATTTTGGTGACCGCAGAAGGAGCGTCCAGCACTAAGCGATTAAAAGGTCTAAATCGCTCAGAATCTGTCTTTAAGTTGTTGTTTCTGAGATCGCTCTCCTTCCTTGCGTCTTCGTTTTAAGTCGGCATTAGTCGTCGGAAAGAGATCGCCCAAAGGGATAATTTCTATTTTCGGTCTTTTATCGCGTGGCAAGTAAGGCTTAAGGGCCTTTGCAGGAATAGGAGGTCGCGGTATGATGTGAGCCTTACCTGACCGGATAGATTCCACAGCCTCTACTCGAGACGCCGCAGCCTTTTCGATCTTAACTTTTTAGCCGCAGAAGTAACCGCGTCACCATCGGTCAGACCAGCCCTCTTTAAGGCAAGCTGGGCATTGTTATCCTCCTCTTTCTTTTTCTTTTCCTCTTCCAGAACTCTCGCCGCCTCGACATCCGCATCAGCATTCACCTCATCATCTTGGGCAAAAGGAACCTGTAAATTAACCGCAGGATTACTATCATCACCTTCAGAGAAAAAGCCATCTAAATATGCGGTTAAATCATAGTCAACCTCCCTGAGCGGCAAAGAATCACCCAAGGATGGAGAACACCGATCAAAATGCCCACCTTCCATCTCGGCAGGAGACTTAACAGGAGATCGCAACACTTCTCCATCTTCGCCATCAACGGCACCCTGGTTAACCGCTCTTGTCTCAATGGTTAAAAGTTTCTTCTTATCTTTCCTGTTTCTCTCCTTCTCTTCCTTAGTTAACTTTCTCTTTTTTATTACAATATTGTTGTTATTCTCTAACTGATCGGAATACGATCGATAGCATTTTCTTATCACATCATCAGGTTCTGACTGAATGCCAAGTTCTTCTCTTAGCCGGTCAGCGGCGGTCATAATTTTCTTCATGCCAAGTTTGACCTAGTTGACGTCAGGATTGTCCACAGGTCAGCAGTCTTATTGATCGCCACCCTCTTGACCAGCAGAAGAATTCAGTATATTCTGATCGGTGACCAACCCGAGATCGATGTCAAACTGGGACATAACGAAAGTTATTTCAGTGTCGTCCAGTTGCATAGTAAGCAAGCCAGTAGAAGGAGGGCCATCAATATCAATGATCGGAGATACGAACGGCGTGACCGCCTCGACCACCCTCAAGGGCTCAGCTTTCTCAATAACTTCAGTTATTTTCTCTGGTGCTGACGGTTTCTTAGCGGTTACAGTTGACTTCACCATTTTATAACTCCCTTCAGTCCGCGGTTTTGAAGTATTAATCGCCCGAGAACATCTTTTGGCAACGGAATCTTTCAAGGGAGAAGACAGCATGGAGACCCCTCCAATACTCTTGATCAGGCTCATCTTTCCTTTGCTTGCAGGGGCCTGGAATACTCTTACCGCTAGGAGAGAGAAATTTGCCGTCTCAAAGGATTGAAATGAATTCACAAACCTCTGTAGCCATATTTATAGAATTTTCAGCATTAAAGGCAGGTCGCGGTCTCAGAGGTTAAAGCAAAACATTTCTGAACTTCTCAAAACTTGAAAATATGCGGGGATTGTGTTTTCAGAATCCCGCGGCTAGTTCTCAGCTCTCCACCAAACCGGACCGCACGGTCACAAGTTTGGTGACTGCCCAGACTGCCCCGCTCTCCAGCATCTCCTCAAGGAGAAGCCAGGAACATGTACCAATCTAACCGCCGAACCACGCGGTCAGAGTTCTTTTCTCGCTTTGTATCGTCTCACCCCTGCCCGGTTCTCCTATATCCCGGGCAGCCCGTAATTTTAGAGTTTGCCCGTTTGGGCAGACCCCCGTCCCTATAAATATGGGTGAGCAGTACACATAAGGCGCGCTGATTCGAATCCTTTAGTTGGCATCCTAAGGAAGCGGTCTCGAATCTAGTCTCTACTCTCTTGTGAGCTACTAGCTTGCCGCCCAGTTAGCCTCTTTTTGTAACCGCAAGTTTTAAATCTATTTTATCGCCCGCCGCAAGAGGTATTCGTCGCGGCAGGTAATTCTGGTCTAGCCGCTTGGCGGTCTCTTTTGCCCTCTCTATCATCCTTCTAACCGCAAATAGCCGACAACTCAACAGTCCCTCTCGGTGTCCCTAAATGTGAAGTTGTGGAGGTACAATTTTTGTACCAACAAGCACACTGCGAGATAAATGGAGGGGGAAAGTGGATTACTTATACTTGGTAACCACTATAAATTATTGTGTTCTCTGTGTTGTGTTTATTTCTTGTGCTTAATCTTTAAATTAGCTGCTAAAGTTTTAAAAAACATAAACACTTATTCATCCCCCACCCTTTAGCTTGATTTAGACTATCCCTAGACTTTCAAAGTGTTGCCAAAAATTCGATGTGGAACTTGAAGATGAAAAAACAGGTTGCTTTCAAGACAACAATTATGGAACAACTAGTTGCTGACTCTTATGTTAATCCTGGTGTCTCATGGGAAGTTAGGTATTCACATTTAAGGATAAATGGAAAGAACGTGCTTGGAGAATCAAAAGGTCGTGCGCCCCCAAATAAAGAATCTTGGTGGTGGAAAGAGGAAGTGCAAGACAAAGTGAGGGCAAAAAGGGACAGGTATAAAATACACTACGCTTGTAGGAATGATAAAAACATGGTAAGGTATATAATCGTCAAGAAAGAAGCTAAACATGCAGTAAGTACAGCAAGAAGTAAAGCTTGTGAAGAATTTTATAAGCGGCTAGATACCAAAGATGGAGAGGATGATATACATAAAATTGCTCGAGCTAGAGAGATGAAGACAAGAGATTTAAGCCAAGTTAAATGCATAAATGATGAAACAGATATAATTTTGACGGATCTGACTATTAAAGAGCGATGGAAAAGATACTTTTACCAACTCTATAATGAATCAAAGACAGGGAACTGAACTTGGAAGAGTAAAGTAAATCGGAGTATAGGAACATAATGTTTTACCGTAAAATTCAAGTATCGGAGGTAAAAAATGCTCTAAAGAAGATGAAAAATGAAAAAGTGGTTGGGTCTGACGATATACTCATTGAAGTATGAAAATGTCTAGGGAAAGAAGAAATTGTGTGGCTTGGATGTTTCTTCAATAAGATACTGAAGTCAAAAAAGATGTCGGGTCAATAGAGAGAAAGTTTCTTGGTACTTTTGTATAAGAATAAATGAGATATACAAAATTGTGTTAATTACAGCGGAATTAAATTAATGAGTCATACCATGAAACTATGGGAACGAGTAATAGAAAGAAGTGTAAGACGGGAGACTAGAATCTCGAAAATTCAATTTGGATTCATAGCAGGGCGGTAGACCATGGAAGTTATACATCTCTTGAGGAGACACATTGACAACTATCGAGAAATAAAACAAGATTTGCATATGCTGTTTATCGATCCTGTGAAGGCTTATGATAGGGATCCAAGAGAGATCTTATGGAGAGTCTTAGAAAAGAAAGGTGTAAATGTATCATACATTGACATAATCAACGATATGTATACAAATTCAGTGACGAGGGTGAGGACATCTGGAGGATTAACACAGGAATTCCCATCACTGTTGGCTTACACCAAGGTTCAGCTTTAAGCCATTATCTCTTTACCCTTATCTTAGATGAGCTCACCAGTCATATCCAACAAGCAATACCTTGGTGTTTATTGTTTGCGGATGATATCGTTTTGGCCGATGAGACGCGCGAGGGTGTAAACGTGAAACTTGAATCTTGGCGAGATACTTTAGAAAATAAGGGTTTTAGGCTGAGCAGGGCAAAGTAGATATATAGAGCTTAAATTTAGCAGTCAAGAAGTACGGATGACTTCGTTATTAAGTTGGGTGATCAAGATATTTCTCGCTGTGCGTGTTTTAAATATCTTGGATCGATAGTTCAAAAAGATGGAGGTGTTGATAAAGATGTGATACATACAATCCAAGTAGGTTGGTTGAAGTGGAGAGGCACGTCAGGGATCTTATTTAATTGTAAAGTACCATTAATACTTAAAGGCATGTTTTGCCGTACTGCAATTAGACCAGCGATGCTCTATGGTTCTAAGTGTTGGGCAATGAATTGTGTACATGAGCAAAAAATGGGAGTTGCGGAGATGAGAATGCTTAGGTGGATGTGTGGACACACGAGACTGGATAAAATTAGGAATGAATATATCAGGATAAGACAAGAGTGTCACCAATTGTTGAGAAGATGCGAGAAGCTCGACTAAGATGGTTTGGACACGTACAAAGGAGACCATTAGAGACACCAGTTACGCGTTGTGAGAGTTTAGTCACTAGGCATGTTAAACGGGGGAGGGGTAGACCAATAAAGACTTTGAATGAGACTATAAGGAAACACGTGATGTACTTAGACATTAGTGAGATTATGACTAAAGATAGGACACAATGGCGACAAAGGATCCATATAGCTGACCCCACTATAGTGGGATAAAGGCATGAGTGTTGTTGTTGTCAATATGTAAAGGGCAAAGGATCGTTGTCTTTAGTTGATCTTGAGAAATTATATGACTAGTTCCATAAGATTTGATTTGGTGCAGATTAAGTGAGAAATTCATTTGCTAAAAGTATATTCAAGTTGTTAATGATATGTGTGATGAAGCACTAATTAATACTAGAAGTGGTTGTGGAGTGACCCAAGAATTTTCATAATAGTAGGAAGGATTGCTTCAAGGATCAACAATAAAGGCATATTTAATTATAGGAATAATTACCAAAACTTTCCTTGGAAGTTAGCATAATTATAGGTTGCACCCCTATTATTTTTGAAATTACAAAAACCTCCCTGTAAGTTTACATTTCATAACATCCATGCAAAAAAATATCCCTTTTGATGTAGTCTTGTAGTGGAGTATTAGTAATTTTAAAAGAGGGGTGGAACATGTAATTTAGCAAACTTAGAGGAGAGGTCCCAATAAATCGCTCTTTTATTATATTTATAAAGTTGACACAGGGTAGGCTATGTGAGGCTATGTCGATGCTATTGTACACCTAAACTATATGATATGAGGACATTTTACTAAAATTGGGAAATAAAATCCTAGCATTTATAATTATATAAAGTTTTGGCAAATTAATCACGATGTGAATATTTGATTTCAAGTGTATAAGAAAATTCACGTTCTCCTTCGCACAAGGGACTATAAAGCTAAACTTGCACAAATAAATTTTACAGGAAATTAAGAAATCGAAACAATCGCGCAAACAAGTAAATAATATCCCAAGAACTATGTGATAATCCTCAAATATTCAATAAAGAGAAAAAAACACAATACAAAATACTCACAAGCAATGAAGATCCGACGTCGACAATGGTAAGAGATCCACGAACTGTGGTTGCGGGTTGGAAACGGCCCGGGGATATAGGAAACTGGGGGTGGTGATGAGGTTGTCGACTGGAATGAAGATGGATGGTGTGGAATTTCAGTGGAAACAGGTGAAAGGCAGTAACTTGTTGTGAAGAAGGGGGCTTGTTGTGGCTCGGTGGATTGTGACAGTAGTTGGAGATGTGGCGTGTGGTTCGTTTGTTGGATCAGGAGGCAGTAGTAGGAGTCGTGAAGAAGGGGGCTTGTTGTAGAAGACAGGCGGTTGGGAAGAAGTTTGCAGGAGGAAAATGATGAATAGGGAAAAACGGCATGCGGTTTTGACGTTGTCGTGGGGAGCGGATTTGGAAGAACAGAAGGATGCCGATCATGGGTGGCTGATGAAATTAGGGCGATTACAAATGAAAACGGGAGGGGATAGCCTCTGGTGAGGGTTAACGGGAGGTGGATCTGTGATGGAGGTGAAGGATCGTACGGACTGGGATGAAATGTCAAGTGGCTTTCTTACGATGATACAGAGCGGGCAGTATCTGAAATCGAGCGGCTCAGGAGGGGAGAGTTGGGATGAAATTGGGTAGTGAGTGGCTGGGATTGAGGGATCGTGGGATAAACAGCAGGTTTACGGGGAAATGGAAGAAAATGGGATAATAATGCAGAAAATAAAATGGATGAAATTGGGTTTCGCAGTGTCGCACCACGAGTGATTGTTGATTGTGGATTCGCTCACAAAATAAACAATACCTCAAACAAAAATCCTCCACTCATATTTATAACGAGAGTGGCGATTGGGCAACCGGCACGAACGGCTATGATTAGGTGTTACACTCAGTGCGCTTAAACACTAAATACAAGTCCACAAAAAACAAGATACATAAAATAGTAAATCGGCGCTCCGGACGCGCTCGTTGTCTCGGAGCATCAATTCGATCAACGCCTCCTGCGCAAGTATATAAATGTGGGCTCCGCCGAGTAGTGGCCCATAGTCCAACAACGATCTCCATCAACTCCCCCCGACTAAAAAGCATTCATCTCAGGAAATTGGAGATGATCCAGCTGACATCGAAGATCGAGGGCAAGCCTATCAAGCTCCATCATCGATATCGAAGTGTCCTCAAAGGTGGGGCGTCCACTCTAGTGCACTAAGTAACGACAAGAAGAGCCGTCTGGAATGGTGGTGCACCCGTGTGCCACAATGTCGCCACAATGCCACCACAATGTCGGTAATGCTCCCAGCCCTCACCTTTCGTGATAATAGATCCAGAAGAACCGGTGGAATCACGGGAGATGCGGGCAAGTCCACAGGTGCTCGTCCAAGGTAATCAGGGGAAGAGTCAAGTTGTAAATGGGAGGGTGCTGGAAGTGGCTCAAAGTATGGATCCCTGGGCTCTGGAGGCTCAAAGTATTGTATCAAATCTCCCGTATTAAATACGGGATGAGTACCCATATCTACAAAGAGATTGATCTCGTGGGCATTTGTTACAATTTTCTTTACAATCTTATAAGGGCCCATTTGTTTAGGTTGTAGCTTCTTAACAGCTCCTTGCGGGAGCCTCCATATGCGAATTCAGATGATGACCTACTCACCCACTTTAAAATGTTGATGACATTTGGGTTCATTTGCTTTTATCTTATATATAATCTTTTCCTGGTAATAATTTTTTCCCGGATTAATTTGCGCATTTCATGCAAATGATGCAAAGTATATAATAGACATGAATCATGCAACACGGATGAGTCATGCACTAAAGATCATGCATTAAATGTAAAAGATGAACAACTAACACGGTCAACTCCTTACACTTGGTTTTTTTGATGTTATAAGAAACTCTAAAGATGGGTACATAGTCAGGAGGCTCGTAAGGTGGGGTACAGAAAAATTCACCACGGGTGCGATGAACAATCCAGTGAACACCAGAGATATCAATAATGAGACAAGTCAATATAGTATGTTGAATGTATCCACAGGTGCGAGTATTAATGCATAAAATAAACGAGTCATCGAGTGCACCGCCAAACTCGTCTAGCATACTAATAATAGATACATCCCACATGAGCGATGCTCAACAGGGGGGGTCACTGGGAAAGACATAAAGAGTTTCTTTGCAAATGTAGCGAGAACCAATATACGTTCCTAAATGTTAAAACATAAATTGAAGAATTTCAAAGGACGGGCAATTACTCCATGTGTAACCGCCCGGTGTTGCTGGCTTGGGATGACTTAGAGATTGGGTGGTTATTCATGGTGTAACTGCCCCTGCTTGGTGAGGTGCTTTAGTATGGGCAGTTACTCATGGTGTAATCGCAACTACCTGTTCTTACTATAGTACGAGTGGATACTTGGGGTGTACCGTGTAACCACCCGAACTCTCTGTGCATGGCCCGTTGTATTTAGTCCCACATCGCTAATTGTATATTCTCTCACCTCCTATGTTCTATATAAAAGAGATACTCTCATGTAATATTTAGATTTTTTGGAAATAAAATATACTGTTATTTTCAATTTCTCACAAGGTATCAGAGACAACGATCTTGTGACTGCGTTCTCTGTTTCTGTGTACGCCCGTGTTGCCTGCTCGTTCTCTTGTAATCATCGCTACCCCCTCGTTGCCTTTTGCGGACTTCGGTTTCTTACCGCCCGCCCTGTCTGCTTCTCTTTGTGCGGATTTCGGACGCTCATCCGCCTGCTTTTTGGAACAGTGGACTTCGGCTTGTGCAGACTTCGGTTGTTTCTAACCGCTCGTGGTTTGTGCGGACTATGGTCGCCTAACCGCCCGCCTTTTTCATATGTGGCTGGTTCCCGTGTGCGAACTTTGCGTTCGTTTCTGCCCCCCCCCCCCCCCCCCCCCCCCCCTCTTCTTTGCAACCTTGAGCGGTCTCCCCTCTCCAATCTTGTAACCGCTCGGTCCTTTGTCGCCTCTTGCCGCCCCTTTTTTATGGATCCTACAACTGTCACTATACCTACAGCTATCATGTCTTTACTCATGTTGTTTCCAGTGCCTTTTGCAATCTTGGCACTGCGTCCAAATTAACCGGGTCGAACTACACGGATTGGAGTGTCTTCTTTACTGTTTTATTGTGATCACAACACAAACGCCATCACCTATCTGACGCTCCTCCTGCTTTCGGATCTGCTACGTATGACGATTGGGATGGTAATGATGCTCTCGTTCGTAATTGGTTCGCCAACAGTCTCTCGGATGAGCATTTACCCACCATTCTTCATGACGAAACAGTGAAAGTAGTTTGGGACCATCTTGCCACTTTTTACTCCAATGGAGCTAAGCCCTCTCACATCTACATGTTATATGCGGATCTCTTTACTCGCCCCACCTTGTCTCCCACAGCAGCTTACCAGGAAGTACAGGCTCTTAGCGCAAAGCTTTTACAACATCGTCCCTTATCTGTCGACCAGAACAAACATTTTCAAGAACTTCTGGTCGTGTTACCTTCTTCGCTTACCGGACTCCTACAACATGATTCGTCAGCAAATTTTGGGTGAATTTGACTCTCCGACGTTAGATGTCAATGTTGCTCGCATCTTTGCGGTTACTGCTCTTCTTCAAAGGCCTACAACATCACTCCCGCCTTCTAAGACTTTTGCTCACTCTACAGGTTGTGGCCTCTCTCGCGGTCGTGGTAGCCAATTTGGGGGACGAGGACCTAGTAGGCACCTATGCTCCTACTGTGGGAGAAGTGGACACTTTTGACTGATGCTTTGCCAAGCATCCTCATCTTCGGCCACCAACTATTAAGGCTCCTCTCCATGCCTCCAAGCCATCTGCTTTCATTGCCACCTCTTCAAGTAGCGCGCAGGTTGTCACTCAAGGTAAGTGGCTCATTGACTCAGGCGCCACCAATCATATGACCGGTAACTCATTTGTCGTTTTTCACTTTGAGAAACATAATCGGTTCCCCCCCCCCCCCCCCAATTTTTGTTACAGATGGATCTCCTCCTATGTGTGGCACGGGTGTAGTTCAGGCCACCCCCACTCTCAACCTTGATGACACTCTTTACGTGCCCAATTTTTCTTGCAACTTATTATTTGTTCATGCCCTCTCACGACAACTGTAATGTTCTGTTACATTTACACCTTATTGTTATTTTCAGGATCTTCGCTCCAAGAAAACGTTTGCTACTGGGAGTGAATGTGGGGGCCTCTACTTCGTTGACACTGTTTCTGCACACTCTGCGTCTACCACCTTCGACTCTCTCCGACAGTGGCATCCTTAGTTATTAAAAGCGCAATGCGCACAAAGGCGCAAAGGGGTCTTGGAACCTACGCACAAGGCTCAAGGCGCAGGCACGCGGCTGACGAAGGCAAGGCACAACCATATTAAGTTTAAAAAATCAACATCAAACGTCACTTCATCTTCTTAATTAGATTTTTCATCTATTATACTCATTAATAATTCATTACTGTCATTTATATCTCTTAAAAAATAGAATCAATGTGATCTAAGTCTCAATGCTCGACTATGTTTCACAAACACTAAATCATGCAAAACAAATATAGAGTTCTTACATTATTTTTTCTTTATTTTGTAAAAAAAATTACAATAGAAATTGCACCTAGGCGTGTCTTTTATGCTTCAAAGGCACAAAAAAGGTGCACGAAGGCGCAAACCTCTAAGCCTGGTGAGCCTTGAGCAATAGGCGCGCCTGAGGCGCACCTTTAACAACTAGTGGCATCTTCTCCTTGGTCATCCGCCTCCTCGCTTGTTCTACAAACTACTGTCATCTCTCCTGAAGGACGTCTCCTCTCTTGACTGTGAAGCTTCTCAATAAGGCAAATATCACCGCTCTTCCTATCCCTCTACGGTCGGTCGAAGTTCGGTTCGTCCGTTCGATCTTGTTCATTCGGACATCTGGGGTCTCTGTCCTACCAAAACTGTTGGTAGGGGTAGTCTTTATTTTGTAACTTTTATTGATATTTTTAAAGATATACTTGGGTGTATCTCCTTAGAGAACGCTTTGAACTATTCACTGTATTCACTACTTTCAATAATGAAATTCGCACACAGTTTGGTGCTTCCTTAAAAGTGCTTCATTTTGATATTGTTAAACAGTATGTTAGTCATCAATTTTCTATTTTTTGTATGCAACATGGTTCTACATCAAACCAGTTGAGCCTATACGTCTCAACGAAATAGCGTCGTCGAACACACGAATCGTCATCTTCTTGATGTTGTGCGCACTCTTCTCACCCAAATGAATATTCCATGCTAATTTCGGGGTCATGCGGTCCTCATCTCCTGCTACCTCATCAACCGTATTCCATTTGTCATCCTTCAAGGACACACCCCATTTTCCATTTTAAACCCCTGGTGATACACCATTTCCCTCACCCCACAGGTGTTTGGTTGTACTGCGTTTGTTCACTCTCCCTCCCTTGGTCGCGCTAAACTTTCACCATGCGCCATTAAGTGTATCTTCGTTGGCTACTTTCCTACTCATAAGGGATATCGTTGTTATGAACCTATTCTCAAAAAACAATATGTTTCGACTGACGTTCACCTTCTTCGAGTCTACCCCTTATTTCCCTGCCACTAATATGTCTTCCCCTCCTACGGATTCTCCTTCCTCTCTTCTCATTTCGCATGCTCCTCCAGATATTCCTCCACCTCTTCCGCTCCACAGTCAGATATTCATCAACCTCTTCCGCTCCTCTCGACACCTTTTCCCTCTCCTTCTCCAAATCCTCCCTTGCATCAAGCTACTCTGGGGATCCCTCTACCAGCTCTCAGGTCAGCTCTCTCTTCGTCGGAAGGATCTGAGGACAATAACATTCAGACCACGATCTCCCTATTTCTCTTCGCAAAGGGGTCAGCACTTGTACTCAACATTCCATTAATGATGTCGTGTCGTATGCTAGGCTTACATCTTCTTGCAGGGACTTTTCCCTAGCCATCTCGGCTACTATCACCTCAGCCACTTACCAAGAAGCTCTTTGTCTTACCACATTGGAAAGCTACCATGAACGAAGAAATGTCCACATTAACAGAAAGGAGTACTTGGACTCTTGTCCCTACCCCTCCTGGTGCCGATATTGTTGGTTGTCGTTGGGTCTTTGTTGTGAAATATCATCTGAATGGCATTGTAAACCTTATGGTGTTGATTTCTTTGATACTTTCTCTCCAGTTGATCGCATTAGCACTATCCGAGTCCATTTCTCTATGGCTGCCAACAAGGACTAGAAATTGTCTCAGCTGGATGATAAAAATGCTTCCTCTATGGTGATCTACAGGAGGAAATGTACATGGAGCAACCTCCTGGATATGTTGCTTAGGAGGAGTCTCACGTATGCAAATTGTGGAAGGACATATATGGACTCAAACAAAGTCCTCGTGCCTGGTTTGACAAATTTAGTGAAGTCATTTCAATTATTGGTTTGTCTAGAAGCTCTGTTGATACTCTCTGTTTATACGGAAGTCCACTGACAGACTAGTTGTTCTTGCAGTATACGTTGATGACATCCTTCTCACAGGAGATGATGTGTCTGACATAGAAATGACTAAGCAACATATTCACAACAACTTTGTAACCAAGGACATGGGATCTCCCAAATACTTCCTTGGCATCGAAATTGCGAGACAGCGCAACTCCGTTGTTCAATCCCAACATAAGTATGCGCTTGATCTTCTAAAAGAAACTGGTCTTCTGAGTGCTAAGTCTACTCAATGCCCTATGGCGGTAGTAGAGGACAAACTTTTGGAGTGAGGATTCTCCTCTCCTTCCTGATGCTAGTCAATATAGACGGTTAGTTGGTAAACTCATTTAACTTACAGTTACAAGACCAACATTTTGCTATGTTGTTGGGAAGGTAAACCAGTTCCTGCAAACACCCAGAGAGTGTCATCTTCGGACAGCACTGAAAATATTGGAATATGTTAAAGGATCTCCAGGCAAAGGTCTATTATTTAACAAGAATAATCATTTGCAGATAGAAGCATATTCAGATGTCAGTTATGCTGACGACAAAGGAGATCGAAAGTCCACTTCAGGTTTCTGCAAGTTCGTTGGTGAAAACCTTGTTACCTAGAAAAGTAAGAAGCAAGTTGTGGTGTCCAGATTAAGTTCTGAAGCAGAATATAGGAGTATGGCTCAAACCACGTGTGAATTAAAGTGGTTACGGGCACCTCTACTTGACCTGAGAGAAGTCTACAATCATCCTCTGCCCATGTTCTGTGACAATAAAGTTGTCATATATATCTCAAAGAATCCTGTTTGTCATGAAAGAACAAAGCATATCGAAGTTTACTGTCACTTTGTTAGAGAAGAGATTTTGAAGAAGCAGATTTGCACTCCGTTTGTTACTTCCGAAAAAGAGTTTGCAGATATCTTCACAAACCTGTTCATAATTTCCAAAGATATGTGACAAGTTAGCATGATCGACATATATGTTTCAGCTTGAGGGAGAGTTAAAACATAAATTGAAGAATTGCAAGGACGAGCAGTTGCTCAATTTGTAACCGTCCGGTGTTGCTGGCTTGGGATGACTAAGAGAATGGGTGGTTACTCATGGTGTAATCGCTTCTGCCTGTTCTTACTATAATACGGGCGGTTACTTGGAGTGTAACTGCACGCACTCTGTGCACGGTTCGTTGTATTTAATCCCACATTGCTAATTGTATATTTTCTCACCTCTTATGTTCTATATAAAGAGAGATGCTTTCATGTAATATTTAGATTTTTTGGAAATAAAATATATTGTTATTTTCAATGTATCGCACTGAAATATTTGGGGTGATCTCAGGCGTAAGAGGGGTAGACTCTAAACATGATGTTGGGTTCAAGAATCTCTGTAGGGCCCTCAGGAGCCATTAGTGTCTTCTACTTCAAATATGTCGGTGATAGCACTTTGTCTCATAAACTTGCTGCGACGCAGCATGTGCAACGGCCTGGATGCCAGTGGAGGGTGTAATCTTCCACTTGGATATTGATAGGAAGGAAGAAGAAGAAGAGAGATCTAGAAGAGATAACTAAGAGATTTAGGGTTTGAGAGAGGGAGGAGAGAAATACCTTGATAGATAATACTTGCATGCCTTACCATGAGAGCAGCCCGGGTAATTATACTCGAGCCACGGAGGGGCCGGCCGGCCCCTCCAGTTGGGGCTGAACCCGTTCGGTTCAGCCCCGGCAGGCCGGTTCACTGGTTGGGGGCAGAACCGATTGGTTCATCCCCGTTGGTAGACGCTCCCTTGCACCGCCAAACATAATGACGCCCCGTGAAGCGTAGCGGGGGCGTAACATTCCCCTCCCCATCAAAGACCAGCTTGTCCTCAAGGTGGTAGTCGGGGTAGAGTTCCTTGAAGTCCAGTAAATCCACCCAAGAATTGTGCGCCGTCGACAAATTCCGCCACTTGACCAAGAGCTCCGGCCGATATTCTGCGCCCCGGTGCTTCAATTTAAGCATTAACACATCCTCCGGTAGTGGGCGGAGCTCGCCCGCAGTAGTAACCTCAGGTAGAAGAGTACTCGGTTGGACATCGGCACCCACCTTCTGCTTGAGTAAGGATACATGAAAGGTTGGGTGAATGCGGGATCCCTCCGGCAAAGCTAACTTGTAAGCCACCGGCCCCACCCTGCTGAGTATACGAAAGGGGCCGTAATATCGAGGAGAAAGCTTCTGATTGCTCCGACGAGCAACAGATAAGTGTCGGTAAGGCTGGAGCTTGAGGAAAACTTCATCGTCCACAGCGAACTCCCGTTCCTTGCGGTGTTTGTCCGTCTGCAGCTTCATACGGTCCTGGGCTAGGCGAAGGTGCGAAGGTGCTCCCGGAGGGTAGCTAACATGATATCCCGATCACGAAGAGTGCGATCAACCGCCGGTAGGGAGGTGCTGCCTGGCTCATAGCTACCCAAAGTCGGTGGAGGGCGCCCGTAAACAATCTCAAACGGCGTCATCCGGCTGGCAGAGTGATATGAAGTGTTGTAGCAATATTCGGCCCAATGTAACCACTCCGGCCAAGTTCGTGGCTCCTCCATAACAAAACAGCGTAAATATGTCTCGACACCCCTATTGAGAACCTCCGTCTGACCGTCCGACTGGGGGTAATGTGATGTGCTGAACTGTAAACGCGTACCCTGTAACCGGAAAAGTTCCCGCCAGAAACTGCTCACAAAAGTAGGGTCCCGGTCAGAAATAATGGCACGAGGAAGGCCATGTAATCGGACAATCTCCAGAGCAAAAAGTGCGGCCACTGACTTGCCCGTGTACGGATGACTGAGAGCAAGGAAATGCCCGTACTTGGATAGTTTATCCACCACCACCAAAATCACTGATTTTCCTTTGGACTTAGGCAGCCCGTCAATGAAGTCCATGGAAACCGTGTCCCAAATATGATGTGGAATCTCCAGAGGAACCAATAGCCCGGCCGGGGACGAAGTCTCGTACTTCTGACGCTGGCAGATCTCACACTGTCGTACGAACTGCTGTATGTTCCGTCGCATGCCAGCCCAAAAGACATTTGCTCGCGCCCTCTGAAGGGTCCGGAGCACCCCCGCATGGCCACCCGTCGGTGAAGAGTGGAACTCGTGCATCATAACCGTTTTCCATGCTGAGTCGGAGGGCACGACCACCCTGGAGTGATAGTACAGCCGGCCATTCTGAAGATGATAACCGGGGGCCACCGTCTCCCCCCGCTGCAAAGCCTCCACCAAGGAACGTAAAGTAGTCGTACTCATGACCTCCTCCTGAATATCAGCTAATGAATCCACCAATGGTCCGGAAATGTGAGTGAGAGTACCCTCCGGTAGGCGAGAAAGAGCATCCGCTACCACGTTATCCTTACCCCTTCGATACACAATCTCGTAATCATAACCGAGAAGCTTAGTAACCCACTTCTGCTGTAGAGGAGAAGAGACCCTTTGGTTAAGGAAATGTTTCAAGCTTTGGTGGTCGGTGCGGATTTTAAAATGCCGACCCAACAAATATGGCCGCCACATAACCACAGCATGAATGATAGCCAACATCTCCTTCTCATAAGTGGAGAGTCCCAAGGTACGGGGAGACAGAGCCTTGCTGTAGAATGCCAACGGCCGCCCCTCCTGCATCAGAACTGCCCCTATGCCAACACCAGAGACATCCGTCTCCAACACAAACTCCTTCGTGAAATCCGGTAATGCAAGAACTGGAGTGGTGGTCATGGCCTGCTTCAGAGCCTGAAATGCTGCCTCTGCTTCCTCAGTCCAAGAAAAGGAGTCCTTCTGCAGCAGCTGAGTCAAAGGCAGAGCTATCTTCCCATAATCTCGTACGAATCGCCTGTAGTACCCTGTAAGCCCTAGAAATCCCCGCAAAGCACGGATCGTGACGGGCTGCGGCCATGACTGCATACTCCGAATCTTCCTTGGATCGGCCCTGACGCCTTGGCCGGAAACCAAGTGTCCCAAATACTCCACCTCCTCCTGACCGAAGGAGCATTTGGAACGGTTGGCATAAAGCCGGTGACGGCGAAGTATGGCCAAAACCTGCTCAACATGGCCCACATGGTCCTCCCAATTGGCGATGTAGATAAGAATGTCATCAAAGAAGATCAGCACAAATTTGCGCAGGAGCTCGCGGAAGGTCTAATTCATGTTCGCCTGAAAAGTGGAGGGACCGCCAGTCGGCCCATTGGCCATGACTAAGAACTCGTAATGGCCATCATGTGTTCGGAAGGCCGTCTTATGGATGTCCTCCTGTGACATCAAAATCTGGTAATAGCCAGAACGTAGATCGAGCTTAGTGAACCGTCGTGCGCCATGTAGCTCATCTAGCAACTCTTCCACCACCGGAATCGGGAAGTTGTCCTTTACCGTGGCGCTGTTCAGGGCCCGGTAATCCACGCAAAACCTCCATGAACCATCTTTCTTCTTTACCAAAATGACGGGAGCTAAAAATGAAGTTGCACTCGGCCTAATGATGCCTACCTCTAACATCTCGCGAACGCTACGCTCAATCTCTGCCTTCTGAATATGCGAATATGCGGGTAGCGATATGGTCGAATATTAGGGGCCTCGGCGCCCGCCTTAAGCTGGATATGATGATCTCTAAATCGAGGTGGTGGTAATGTGCGTGGTTCCTGGAAAACATCAGAATATTCCATCAGAAGAGACTGTAATTGAATTGGTACCTCAGAATTGGCGGAATCGGCCGTTTGGACTTCCCGAATGACGGCCATAATCCTTCCTTCCTCACCCAACCGATGCATGCTCCGAAGAGAGATCTCCTTCACTGGCGAAGAGATGATACCCTTCAAACAGAACTGCTTTCCCCCGTGGAGGAACTCCATCGTCATGTGCTCCCAGTCGAACGTTACCCTCCGTAACTGACGTAGCCACTGCACTCCCAAAACCATATCCGAGCCCCGAATGGGTAATAGGTAGACATCGGTGCACCCGTTATAGCCCTGCATCCGTAGCTCCACACCCTTCAGCACCCCCTCACACTGCAGCTTGCTGCCATCCTCCACCATAACATGGAAGGCAGCCCCCTTATCGATCATGTGCCCCACTCGTTGTGCCACCTCTGGATGAATGAAATTGTGGGTGCTCCCACTGTCCACCAAAACAGTCACCCTCTCGCGGGCAATCCGTCCCGCAAGACGCATAGTAAGCGGAGGAGCGCACCCCTCGAGAGCGTGTATGGAAACACCGAACTCGTTCAAGTCCAAGTCCACCTCCAACTCCTCGTCCGGAGCCAACTCGCTTTCCACGTCCTCGTGAAACATAAAAACTTGTATCTTTTGGCACTTGTGGCCCGGCACAAACTTCTCATCACAGTTAAAACACAACCCTTTTTCCTTTCGAGCGGCCAGCTCACTCCAAGAAAGTTGTGTCATTGTTGGTTTGCTACCAGTTGGCGGGTCCCGCCGTGCTGCTGCCGCTGCGGCCGCAGGTGGCCTAGTCGTGGTACGGTTTCTCTGTCTGTTAAACCGCTCCTCCTGAATGCGAGTTAAACTGATGGCGTGGTTCAAACTCCTTGGCATATAAGCATGCACCTCATCCTGCAATTGCTCCTTCAACCCCGACAAAAAACAACTCAGCAATGTCTTCTCCACCCAATGTACCCAGTTTGCCAACCTCTCGAACTCTGTCCGATACTCAGTCACGATCCCCTTCTGTCGCAATTTCTGCAGTAGCGCCTCAAAATCTTCGTACTCCGGGGGCCCAAATCGGGCGGTGAACCCTTCCACGAACTCAGTCCATGGCACATAATCTCTACCTCTTAGGAACCACTGAGTCCACTGAAATGCGCCGTCCTCCAGATGGAATGATGCTAATTGCACCCATTGCGCCTCCGCGATCTCCTGGTAACTGAAGAACAACTCCACCTTCTGAACCCATTACAGTGCATCCCCCCCCCCCTTGAACTTGGGAAAGTTCATTCGTGTCAACTTGGGTGGCATGTACGCTCGAGGCCCCGGTTGTCCTTGCCAGCCCTGTCCATTATGTCCCTGCCCATTCCATGCCTGACGCCCCGGGCCCATATGACCCTCGTACGCTCCTGGGTAGCCTAGAGGAGGCTGAACCTGATGAGGAACGTGTTGCCCACCCCACGGAATGTGGCCTCCGTACCCGACGGGAAGAGCATCGCCACCTGGGTTAGGAAGAAGGCCACCCGTACCTCCTGGAGCCCTCACAGCTGCTCCCAGCCCTCCATCAGCCCGCTGCCACGCTTGCCGGACCCAATCCGCAGGAATAGGCCCACCGGAACCGCCTCCTGGACGCCCAGCTTGCCCGTAATCGGTCGGCATAGCCGATCCAGGCGGAAAGACCCCTGCTGCCGCCGTCCCATCCCCAGCCGCCCCCACGTCGTCGCCGGAGGTCCCGAAATGCCGGGAGGACCCCACGCCAGCAACCCCTGTCGTCGCCGCTGTTCCGATGCCCGCACGACCCAGATCGGGTGTTTCCGATCGATCGGCGGACCGATCGGGTCGTCCGCCGTTCGATACCTCCTCGGCTGTGCTCTTCCCTTTCAACAGCGCCTTCAGTTCCTCCATACGAGCGTCGAGACGCTCCTCCAGTCGTTGAGAGGACGCGCGCATCCCTTCCTCGAGCGCGGTTACCGAATCCGCCAAACCACCGTAGTTTTCCTCCAAAGTTTCCAGACGGGAAATGTCTTCTTGTGTCCGCGTGGTCACCATCGCTGGAGGACGAAAGCTTTGATACCAAATGATAGGAAGGAAGAAGAAGAAGAGAGATCTAGAAGAGATAACTAAGAGATTTAGGGTTTGAGAGAGGGAGGAGAGAAATACCTTGATAGATAATACTTGCATGCCTTCCCATGAGAGCAGCCCGGGTAATTATACCCGAGCCACGGAGGGGCCGGCCGGCCCCTCCAGTTGGGGCTGAACCCGTTTGGTTCAGCCCCGGCCGGCCGGTTCACTGGTTGGGGGCTGAACCGATTGGTTCAGCCCCGTTGGTAGACGCTCCCTTGCACCGCCGAACATAATGACGCCCCGTGAAGCGTAGCGGGGGCGTAACAGATATCTCTTTCGGTCGGGTTGGTGTCAATATAATCTTTCGACCTTGTCGTAGAATACGTACATGTTCGAGCGGCCGAAGTATATGACATCATGGTCGAAGATCCAAGGCCTCCCTAATAAAATGTGGGTGACATCCATGGGTATGATGTCGCACTAGACACGGTCCTCGAATGAGGCGAGAGATATCGGAACCTGGCACCTCTGGGTGTATGGCCGACTTATTAACCCACGTCACAAGATATGAATGGGGATGAGGCTCAGGAGTCACCTGCATTCGCTCTAAGACCTTTTGGGCCACAATATTCACACAACTCCCGCTATCAATGGCCAGCTTACAAGGACCCGCCTGCACCGGAAAGTAAGTATAAAATATCGTCGTACGACGCCAGTCCTAATTAGTATGAAGGGTATGAAGAAGGCGTCGTATAACACCAACTTCTAGGGAGCACTCAGCATCGCTCGCCCAGCCGTCTTCGATAATAACAACAATCTCCTCAATAGTGGATGCCTCGGCATCTGATCTTGCCTTCCTCAACTAACAGATTCCTGGAGGGGCAGTGGGATGTCATATGGCCTATGTCAGAGCAACAATAACACTGAATGTTACCTGACCGTGTGGCCGCAGGAGGTTTGTTGGCAACAGCCTTGCCCTTCTTGTCCACGGGAGCACGAGGGGGTCCTTCCTGCAGGAGTGGTAGTGTCTGGGAGTGGCCTCCTAAATGTGAGCATGTCTAGTCTGGTGGAAGCTTAATGGGCACCTGTTAGACGTAGGTACTTCCCGGACTTAAGAGACATCTAATAAACCTGCTCTACTGTCTTCATCTGATGGGGAATAAGCTTCCTACGTAACTCAGATTTTAATCCAGAAAGAAATCGGGAAGCGATGACACTAGTCTCCTCTCGTAAGTCACTCCTCACAGATAGCTCCTCAAATCGTGACATATACACCGCTACAGATAATGTGCCCTGGCGCAACGCATAAAGCTGGTCTAGCAACTGATCCCAAAAGGAGGCAGGAAGATATTTATCCTTCAATCTATGTTTCATGTCCTCCTAGTGGATAATAGGATCGTATCCATCTCGATGAAGTGACTTCTCTAGGCTGGTCCAAAAAATCATGGTTGGGCCAACCAACTTGATCCTCGCAAATATAACACGCCACTCGTCGGTCATATCATACCACTCGAAATTGCGGTCTATCTCCTGAAGTCAATCACTAACGGTCTTCAGGTCAAGGTGGTCGTTGAAGGTAGGAGCGACAATCCGTATTCGGCAAGTAATGTCGTCCTCTGTGTGTGGTGCTCTACGAGGCTCATGGTAGCCATCAAAGTAGTCATCTCGCTCATTATTAAAGCGTCATGGCGCTTGATCATAAGGAGCTGTGTATCGCGGCTGATAGTCCTCCTGAGGACGAATTGGCCTATCCTAGACGGATACAGGGCGGCGATCGTGAATGTGATCAAGGGGTCGTTTCCTAGGTGGGTCGGACTCTCGCGTGGGTTGATCCCTAACACAACCTTGAGGTGGGAGAGGGTCTCGCTTGCCCTCAAAGTGATCAACCAATGGGCTGGATGCATCCCCTCACCTCCGATGAGTGTGATCCCCCTGATCCTCGAAAGTATTCATACGAGCGCAGAGTCCTTCAATTTGAACACTCACTTGATCGAATTGGTCTATCATCAATCGTTGAAAATCTGCAGGTGTCATTTCAGAGTTGGAATTGGTGGTCCTCTCGCCGGTTAGGTTTGGATCAGACATGGACTGACGATAAGGTCTACCACAACGTAACATGTAAGTGGCTCTAACCTATCTCTGATACCAAATTGATGCAGGGTAGGCTGTGTGAGGCAATATCGATGTTAATGCACACCTAAACTATATGATGCGAGGATATTTTACTTTAATCCGGAAACAAAAGTCTAGCAATTATAATTATATAATGTTTGGCAAATTAATTACGATGTGAATCTTTGATTTTAAGTGTACACGAAAATTCACGTTCTCCTTCGCACGAGGAACTATAAAGCTAAACTTGCACGTATAGATTTTACAGGAAATTAAGAAATCGAATCAATCGCACAAACAAGTCAATAATCCCCCAACAATTGTGATAATCCTCCAATATTGAAACACCATACAAAATACTCACAAGCAATGGACATCCGACGTCCGCAATTTTAAGAAATCCACAAACTATGGTTGCGGGGCGAAAGCGGCCCAGGGATACAGGAGACTGGGGGGGTGAGGATGTCGACTGGAATGAAGATGGATGGTGTGGAATTGCGGTGGAAACAGGGGAAAGGCAGTAACTTACTGTGAAGAAGGGGGCTTGTTGTGGCTGGGTGGTTTGCGACGGTAGTTGGAGATGTGGTGTGCGGTTGGTTTGCTGGATTAGGCAGGCAGCAGTAGGAGATGTGAAGAAGGGGGCTTACAGTGGAAGACAAGCGGCTGAGAAGAAGTTTGCAGAAGGAAGATGATGAATAGGGAAAAACGGAAGGAGCTTTTGATGTTGTCGTGCGGGAGTGGATTCGGAAGAACAGTAGAATACCGATCGTGGGTGGCTGATGAAATTAGGGCGATTACAAATGAGAACGGGCGGGGATAGCTTGCGGTGAGGGTTCACGGTGGGTGGATCTGCGATGGAGATGAAGGATCGTGCGTCCTGGGATGAAATGTCGAGCGGCTTGCTTACGATTTCAGTGGAGAGGGAGAAGATGATGACAGGGAGCGGGTGGTTTCTGGAATCGAGCGGCTCACGAGGGGAGAGTTGCGATGAAACTAAGTAGTGAGTAGCCGAGATAGAGGGATCGTGGGATAAACAATGGGTTTAGAGGGAAATGAAGGAAAACGGGAAAATAATGCAGGAAATAAACCGGGACGTCGCACAAAATAAACAATACCTGAAACTGAAATTCTGCACCGCTATTTATAACGAGAGGGCAGATGGACACCTAACACGAACTGCTATAATTGGTTGTTACGCCCGGTGTCATAAAACACTAAATATAAGTCCAAACTAAAAAAAAAAACAAGATACAAGATACATAAAATAGTAAAACGGCGCTCTGAATGCGGGCGTGGTCTCGAAACGTCGATCCTATCAACACCTCCTGCCCGAATACATAAACGCGGGCCCCGTCGAGTAGTGAACCGTAGTCCAACAACTATCCCAATCAAAAGTTGCTTACAAAGACTATAATCTTTTGCAAACGACATGTGTAAGTTATGAAGATGCTTACAAAGACAATAAAATGAGTTATCTTGTATTTTTTTGCATCCGCATAGTTGTTATTAAAATGCTTATAAAAACGGTGCAAAATGGGGCATTGTATTCTTTTTGCAAAAAAATTGATTGGCACCTATTGCTGATGTTAGAATAATAGTGAAAATACTTTTACCTTTATGAATATTTTTCAATGCTATTTCAAATTAGCTTATTTTAGATATAACTATATAATGTGTTTGTTATCCTTATTCCAAAATATATTTTCACTCAAATTAAAATTTAAAATTCTTAACAGTCGAGCAAGATCACTTCAGGGCTATGAAAGTGTGATCCCTGTCTTCATGCACAAATGCTCCTCCAAATTTTTTTGTGGCTATCACTGAATCCAGTGCGTATAGTAGAATGAGCTAAAGGTAGTGATATCAAACAATATGACGATGAATACTAAATTTAAATGTAAAGCTACGTTAAGGATAAAGGACAAAAATGTTGAGGTGGATCTAGCAGTTTTACCTTAACAAAATTTGACATTATATTTGGTATGGACTAGTTGTGGGAATGTATGCCAGTAATGATATCAGTAATGAAGGTCATCAAAAAGTTACAAAAGGGTTATGAAGCAATGCTAGTAATGATCAGAAGGGATAGAGACAAGAAAAATGAACTGAATAATGCTAGAAATGATATCACTAATTGATGCGGAGCATAGACGAGGACTTGCAGTGGATGACGAGTTTTGGGCCCATTCGGGGCTGATTTGGCAACTTTCCATATATGGCGTGCCCGGATCGACGATCGGACTCCGCAGATGTGTTCGGATTCGATATATTAGTTTATCATTTTTGCATTTGTTTTGATGTATTTGGGTGGCCCCAACTCCGGCCAATCATAATCGCTGAAGGTGGGATGTCCTAGCCTTTATTTTATTATAAATAGGTAGGTAGTGGGCTGATGGAGGCAATGCAAAATTTGGAGAAAGTTATTCCTGAATTCCCGCGATCATCTCACGATGCCGACTCCGTGGAACCCTAGGTGACGACTCCTAAGCTTGTATTTTCCTCCCAAGGTTTGCCCTAACCCTAAGCCTCTTTTCCCCCTTCCAAACCCTCTCCCACAGCCACCCAACTCCTCCCAAATGCAGTCGCCAGGTGCTGTCCAGAATTCCTGTTTTCCTTGAATTTCACTGTTTGATGAAATTCACTGTTCTTTCCCTATAGTTTCCCTCCTGTGAACCCTCCCCCCCCCCCCCCCCTCCCTCTCAATACTAAATCTCATTGCCGCCGCCCCCTCCACTCGTGGAACCTCCTCCCATCGTTTGCCCCACCCCCTTCCAGATCAATCCATATCTAGAAATTTCAGCCCAGATCCGATCTCAAATTATCGGCTCTACCCTTCCCCGCCCGAATCTATCCATATGTGGCCGGATCCATCCATTTCCGGTCCGATTCCACCTTCCATTGCCGAGGAAAGCCACCTACATCGTTTTCCAGGCCTCCGGTTCCACCTCGGATCGTCGTACACGCATCTCCGGCTCCGAATTCTTCAGTGTCTTAGTCAGCCCACTACTTGGTGAGTTCTCGTTGTATTAGATTATTATTTTCATCATATTTATATTTGATTGGATCTTGTATTTGTTTGAATATCTTACATGGTAGTTATTTGTTAGATTATTATTGTGATTTGCAGGGTTTATTCGCCGTGCACTCGTGCTTTGACCCTCCACGCGGAGGAAATCCTAAGCTTGTTTTTCCCTAATAAATTATTCCACCTTGCTGTGAATTAACTGCGTGGCCGCGTGGGATGTCATTGTTTATTATTTAATTGTGATTTAACCCGCCGGGCTTTGCATAGCATGTAAGGTTAGGTCACGGTTTATCCGCCGCCTATAGATTCGTACTGCGTCAATTAGTATCAGAGAGAGGTTGCGCGCACTTTTCGATACACAGTCGTAGAGTCTATAAGTTTTCATTATGTCTAAGTGTCACAATTATTCCTCCCCTCCCTTTGGAGATCTCGAGTCCACTTGCACGCGCCCTCATAGATCCCCTTCAGGGAGACCCTCACGATTCTACGACAACTATTCGTGGATGCAGTACACCACTTCCAGAGATCGTGTTAGCCCACTGACACGACCCCACTATGCTAGACACGATCAGTATGATGATTGTCGCCATTCTTATCCGTACACGCGAGCGGCTCGTGTTGATCCTTCGGCACGACTCGGTTACCTTAGGGATGATTATTAATGAGGATCGTTATTCCGAGAGAGATCTTGAGAGCCAGTTTCGTACTGCTGCCCCTTCCATTGACGGCTCATCGAATCCCGAGTCTTTCAGTTATTGGCTCGTGGACATGGAGTATTATCTTGACCATTTTGAGGTATTCGGTGAGCGCCTCGTCAAATTTGCGAAACTTAGACTTTTAGATTAGGCGAGGGCATATTGGTATAGCGTTGAGAGGACCCGCGAGCGAGACCGTCTACATCGCATCACTAGTTTGGTGAACATGAAGCGTATATAGTGTCAGAGGTATCTTCCGTCGTCGTATCAGACTCGCTTGCTCGACCAATTATTCTCCCTTCAGCAAGGATCCATGTCCGTCGCTGAGTACAGGGATCGCTTTGATGAGTTAGTTGTGAGGAGTGATATCCGAGAGGACCCAGCCAAGACCTCTTGCAGATTTCGGTCTGGCCTTCGCTCAGACATTCGTGCTAAGGTGGTTTATCATAGCTCAAAGTCCCTTGAGCAGACGCATCGGCTTGCCCTTCGTTGCGAACAATCTTTGAGATCCGCAAGAGCTGGTCGGTTGGATCTTCACTTTGACCCCTGCAGTACGAGCTCCTCCCACACCGAGGACACCACTCTGCCTACCATTGTTCCGTCCGACATGGCAGAAGTGGTACCTGATGCAGATTGCTCTCATCCCAGTGAGGTGCTTAGCCCAGTGAGTGACCTATCTCTTGTTTCTGACCCGTCTCTCGTGACCCCGACTGAGAGTGAGCCTGAGAGACCTCTTGAGCCTATAGTGTAGTACCCCTGACCCACACCACCACCTCTGGCATGTCATGGGTTGATTATCACCCCTACCATGGACTCACGTCTTGACACCGCACCCACAGACCCATTCTTGAGTGTAGATCTATGTCGCTCTCCCATTGTCATTACCCTAAGTCACATCACGACCGAGAGACCAGAGCCTGGTGTTGATCTCATAGTGGCTATGTCCTCCATTCACGGGGACACTACCCCTCACAATGGTACTCATCTGGAGGACCATGACCCTAGTGACGAGTTCTACGACGAGGCTCCGGATGATCCGCCACATCCTGATGAGCATGGGATTCATGTGAGCCCCGCTTGTATGAGTATCGATTTATGGAAGCCTCTTCCATTATCGTCCCTGACCCCGCCCCAGAGGATGGATATTGTGAGGAGCATCCAATATTTAGGGCACCACCTGCTGACACATCGCACTCTCGCTGAGTTTTGGGATGCACCACCTGCTGACCCACCTGACAAGCTCTTTCTTTTTGGGGACACTCACACACTATAGAGTCACGTCTTCTAGTCAATGCATATGATTTTCACTTAGAAAGTCGTCGCATTCACGATGACTTTTCTTATACACCTCCTGGTGAGCCCTCTAATGTGGCACGTTCCCTGAGAGACACTTGGATCTTTACGAGCTCGTATTTGAGTATAGATGTCTCATGTGATCATCTGAACACTCGTGGTGCACGGGATGAGTTGTTTTACACTCCCCCCGAGAGAGCCTCCTAATAGGTCACCTCTTGTGATAAATTTTCAAGTCATTATTAGATTTTCCCATAGAGAGCATGTTGTGTCGGTCATGTTTCATTTGCATCATATGTATGAGTTTGTTGACTCGTTTCGTCATCATTTGCCCGAGTCTGTTGTGTGGTATGTTCATCGTTTGCATATGTATCATAAGTCGGTCCAACGAGAAATCCATATTGGTAATAAATCTTGTAAATCACATGTGGATGTTCACTGGCAAGTGCAGATACTTCCTGAAGGCGAGCAGGTGATGGTGAGAGTTTGCGTTGTGAGGCTCCGTGCGAGGCTTGCTAAAAGCTTGAGCGTTAGGCGAATGGATCCCTATATAATCATGAGTCAGGTCGAAACAAACACCTATGATCTTGATATCCATGCAAGTATGGGTATCCACCTGGTATTAAGTTTTGAAGATATGACTCCGTACTACAAGCCTCGCGAGTATGTGGATCCAAGCAGTGGGGACTTCCAGCCGCCCACACCTCCACTCATTTTGCTTACCACCCACATAGCCCACCCACGTTTGATGGCCACCACTACTCACCCACTTCTGACACCCACCCACCTGGGGACTCATCTTCTTTGGTTCTACCCATGGCACCGTCGATCGCACCGGGATCGACCACTCGTGACTTGAGCTTTGAGAGCATCAAGGAGAGTATATTCCGCCGTTACATTCCTACTACAGACGTTGATGATATCTGGGTACTTGCAGTAGAGCTTGATCGATTCTCCCCTGGACTTCGACTTCAGTACGGCCGTCTCCATTCACTGGAGATGACGGTTTTTCAGTCAGGGGGAGTTGATTGGCGAGGACACTTTCCCAGCGACGACACTTAGGCGACCTCTGGTGGACCTCTTCGAGTTTTACCTGGCATACAGCGAGAGAATTCTGATCCCTATTCATCTGGAGAGGAATTCTTTCAAGCCGGTGAGATTGATGCGGAGCATAGACGAGGACTTGCAGTGGATGATGAGTTTTGGGCCCATTCGGGGCTGATTTGACAACTTTCCATATTTGGCATGCCCAGATCGACGATCGGACTCCGCAGATGTGTTCGGATTCGCATTGCGTATCAATTTGATATATTAGTTTATCATTTTTGCATTTGTTTTGATGTATTTGAGTGGCCCCACCTCCGATCAATCATAGTCGTTGAAGGTGGGATGCTCTAGCCTTTATTTTATTATAAATAGATAGGTAGTGGGCTGATAGAGGTATTGCAGAATTTGGAGAAAGCTATTCCCGATTCCCGCGATCATCCCACGGTGCCGACTCCGTGGAACCCTAGGTGACGACTCATACGCTTGTATTTCCCTCCCCAAGGTATTATCTAACCCTAACCTCCATTTTCCACCCACTAATTTCATTGTCGCCTCCCCCACACCCTCCCAAACAGCAGACGCCTTTGCTGCCAGCCTACAGCCAGCGCACCCCTTGTTGCAATCCTGCAGCCGCTGCCCTCCTCCCCATGTTAAAATTTTAATAAGCGGAAAACGAGAACAAGGTCGCAGGAACACTCTCAACCAAACCAAGCACCAGAAACCAGAGACAATGAAGGAACAAGAGAAATCTTGAATCAACTATCTTTTGTACATTTCGAGACATACATTGCGAGACATGATTTATCAGTACACACAATGATGGGGAGAAGAAAACCAACTATAAGAAGCTGGCGGTTACAACATGAACCCGCCAAACTACCCGGCTAACAAAGGTTGTCCGCGCAAACCGCCAAGTCGTCAAGCTGACCGCGGGACTAACCGCGAAATCACCAACCCGCAACTCAAAACGCAGACTGCTCGTTATTCCAATGCTCACTCTGTTCGCCCAAGCAAGGCCGCCTGACCGCAGTCACTTGGCCGCTCCTAACTGCGAACAAACTGCTGAAGAACTGAACAGAAGTAACAGAACGGCAAAGGCAAACCGCCTAACCACCGCGGTCTGAACTTTATTGAAAGCTGGAAACGAGCTGAAGAGAACCTGCTTTGTCGCTAACCGGGACCTCCTGTTGCTGCCCGCCAAAGACTGCTACCGGCTTAACCGCTGCGGTCTCCTCTGATCAAATCAGAACCACAAGCAAGCCACACCACCTGCGAACACAGCAAAGGTAAGCCTCAAACCGCGCGAACAGAAAAGTCAATCTGCACCACAAACTCGCGAGCTCTCACTTACTGTTCAAGTTATTTATGACGAGCCAGGGGGGTCCTATTTATAGTAGAGGTGAGAAGTGTGGTCACCGTCTATGCGATAGGATAACCGCCCATATCAGCAACAGCGGGTAGAGGACAACTCGCGCGGCCTGCTGAGAACCCTGTCGAACAGCTCGCTGACTTAGTAATAAGTCGCACGGACTACTTCGCAACTTTCAGCAATACCAGCAGACACATGCCAGCCCGCGAGTAAATAACCGGCCAGAACACAAAATCTAGAAGTAACCGCGGGTGCTAACCGCCCGGTTACAACCAGATAGCTGACCCCAGATGGTTGAAGAACCAAAGCCATCTGCCACTGGCTAACCGCCAGTCCAATGCGGGAAGACAACCAGCGCGGTCTCTTTAACAGACCGCCCGACCTCCGCGGTTTGCCAGACCGCCCGGTCTGATGCCCAGACCGCCCAACCTCCACTTACACTTCAAAATTCAACACTCCCCCCTTGAAGTGGGAAGTGGAAGTCAGCCCAAGCAATCCTCGTAACCGAGTAAATGGTCCCTTCGCTAGCGGCTTCGTGAAGATGTCAACGACATTGTCCTCACTCCGCACAGGCTCAACCATCAAAGATCCCTCCAGCACCTTCTCCCGAATGAAATGATGATCGATCTCGATGTGCTTGGTCCGTGCGTGACAGACTGGATAATTAACCAGTTTGAGGGCACTCTCATTGTCACCACGTAGCAGAGTAGGACCTCGAACCTCCTTATGGACATCCTCCACCAATCTCCTAAGCCAGATGGCTTCCTGAGCTGCCAAGGCAGAAGCCTTGTATTCCGCTTCAGTGGTAGAGACGGACACAGAATCTTGCTTCTTGATGCACCATGAAATAGCCGCCGATCCGCATAAGAAAACATAACCAGACGTCGACTTCCAATCGTCTGAGTCTCCCCCATAATCGGCATCCATGTAACCATGCAAACAAAAGCATGTGTCTCTCCCATAAAGAAGACTCATGTTTGAGGTCGACTTCACGTACTTCAGAATACTTCTTGCCGCCACCAGATGAGGTTTCCGTGGTTCCGCCATATAACGACTTACCCTACCAACCGCATAAGCAATATCCAGTCTAGTAATCGTCAAATATATCAGACTCCCAACAAGAGCCCGAAACACCAACGGATCAGGAAGAATCCTCCCCTCATCCCGCCGAAGTTTTAGACCAACCTCCAGTGGAGTAGAGCTGCTCTTCCCATCCTGCATGCCAAATCGCTTAACGATCCGCTCCGCATAACCTTTCTGGGAAACAAGCACACCGCTTTCTTTCCTCTCCACCTCGAGTCCAAAGAAATGGTGAAGCTCCCCCAGATCCTTCATCTCGAACCTGATAGTTTATTCAGCCCGAAGCTTAGCCTCCCAGTTCCACGTGATGATCATATCATCAACATACAACAGCACCAAGACTTGCAGCTCCCCGAACTTCTTTACGAACAGACTCGAGTCTGAATCTGAAGCAAAATATCCGCAGAACTGGAGATATTCTGCGATATTCTCATACCACACCCGAGGCGCTTGCTTCAACCCGTAAAGAGCCTTCTTGAACTTGCAGACGTGTCCTGGATGAACTTCTGATACATATCTAGGTGGCTGAACCATGAAGATATCCTTGTCAATCTCGTCGTACAAGAAAGCATTCTTTACGTCGAGTTGCCAAATCTTCCATCTTTGGCTAGCTGCCAATGGAATCACCACCCGTACCGAAGTCATCTTGGCTACCGAACTGAACGTCTCTTCATATTCTTCGCCGTACTGTTGAGAGAACCCTCGAGCTACAAGGCGAGCCTTGTATCGCTCGATACTCCCATCAGCTTTCTTCTTCAGCTTGTAGACCCACTTACATGTCACAGGAGTAATGTCATCAACCTTGGGCACAAGGTCCCAGGTCTCATTCTTCTTGAGGGCAGTCATCTCCTCATCCATGGCATCTTCCCACTCCTTGACTCCAGTGGCGTCTTCAAAGCATGACGGCTCTCGCTCATCCAAGCGACCAGCAAAGAAACATGAGACGAAGCTCACCTGGTTTCCCCCTGTATACCGAGTTGGTGGAATAATAGTCCTCTTGGACCTCCTCAGAGCTTTACTCTGATCCACCTCTTCCACTGCAACTTCTGGACTAGCTTTTCTCCCGGGTACACTTGGAGCATCGCTCTCCCTGCTTCTAGAACCTGAAGCACCTGACCCAGAGCTAGAAGCAAATGGAGTACCTGGAGAAACAGGCAACTCCATCAGAACTTCTCTTGCAGCTTCTCCTGGTCCACCTTCTACCCTGCTTTCTTGTAGCTCAAGAGAAGAACTACCCTGGTATGATGTCAACTCATCAAATATCACATCCCTTGAGACCACAGCTCTCCGTGTCTCAGGATCCATGCATCTCCAACCCTTCTTCCGGTCATCATAACCGACGAAGACTAGCTTCCTTGCTTTCGCATCTAGCTTCATTCTGAGGGCATCAGGAACATGCACATAGCAGGTAGATCCGAACACTCGAAGGTGTTCCACCGTAGGCTTTATCTTGAACATCAACTCATGTGAGGTCTTCATGTTGATGGGACTTAAAGGCATCCGATTGTGACATAAGTTGCACAAGACATTCCCTCTGCCCAGAAGGACTTTGGGATACTCTTGGCATGAAGCCAGCATTTGCAGGTCTCCGTCAGATGACGGATCTTCCGCTCTGCAACGTCGTTCTGTTGTGGAGTGTGGGCACAAGAAAGCTCCCTCCGGATGCCATGTTTTCTGCAGAAGTTGAAGAACGCATTGGAGGTAAACTCCCCTCCATTGTCGGTTATGAACTTCTTGATCCGCAGATTAAGCCGACCCTCTACGAGCTCCTTGAAGCCCACGAACTTCCCGAACGCTTCCGACTTCTCCTTCAGAAAATATACCCAAGTATATCTAGTTAACTCATCAATCAAGACCAGCATATACCTGCTGCCTCCAATACTTGCTGTTGCGGTAGGTCCAAACAGATCACCATGAATACACTCCAATGGTGTCTTGCATCTGCTTTGTGACTTGTCGAATGAAAGATGTTGATCCTTACTATATTGACAACCTGCACAAACGTGACCTTCACCGAAAGATGACAGACTAGGCAAGCCTCTCACAAGGCCTCTACCTGTCATAGCCTTCAGCTTATCCATCCCAACATGCCCAAGTCTTTCATGACAGATAGCAGCGCTATCATTAGTCCTCATCTTATCAACATACGAACTTGTAAATAGCACAAACAAGTCCTTCACCCTTTTACAAACATGAGTGGCTTCAGCCATCACCGCTGACATGTTTCGAAAAAACTTCACTTCTGTTGGACCAAACAGAACCTGATAGCCAGCATCAACAGCGTTGGTCACTGAGAAGAGGTTTTTCTTCATCCCCGGAACATGATAGACACTCTTCAATGTAAGTGGACCTCTATCTCCGTTTAAAGAAACTACACCCTCCTTCTCAACTGCATGTATAGTATCATCAGCAGTAATGATAGCATCATTACCGGTGTATGTCTGCAAAGAAGAGAACATTGACTCGTCTCCGGTGAGGTGATGACCACAACCCGAGTCCACAATCCAATCATCCCGATAGTTGATAGAAGCCATAGCCCGAACACAAGTGCCCGTCATAAAGGCTTCATCACCCCAACTAACATTAGTATTGGAACCAGCCTCCTCCTTTCCTGCAGCATGTTGTGGCTGAAGATTGACCATGCAGTCCTTCTTAAAATGACCAAGCTTATTGCACCTGAAGCATCCAGGTCCTTCCTTCGTCTTCCCATCACGCTTAGGACCATAGCTCCTCTCCTGCTGATATGAAGTAGATTGACCATCATCTCCAGATGTCTTCTTCTTCTTGTCCCAATACTTCTTCTTCCCTGAATATAGAACCTCACTTTCTCCCCCAGAGACAGACATTCCCGCCATCTGCATAGCCAAACTCTCTTGCGACGCAAGCAAGTTTTCCAGCTCCAGCAACGATGGTTGATTGGCCCAGCCTTGAACAGAAGTAACAAAGGCCGCATACTCCCTCCGCAAGCCGCGGATTATATGTCTCTTCAGCTTAGCTTCTGAGATAGGCTCATCCGGGTCCAAAGCCGAAATCTCTGCGCAAAGGTTCTTCATCTTCAGGAAGAACGTTGAAATGGACAAGTTTCCTTGAGTTGCCTTAGCCAACTCAGTTTCCAAGAACTGTAGCCGAGCTACATTCTTCTTATTGAACAAGCCATCCAAGGCTGTCCAAATCTCAGCAGCTGGTCGACATCCAACGATGTGATCAAACAACTCTGATGAGATAGCCCGCTTGAGAGTAAACTCCGTCTTAGCATTAGTTCTCCTCCAAGCTCTCACCAGATGAGCATTTTCACCAGCAGCAACCACTTCTTGAGTTTCTTCTCCACCAACAACCTCCCAGAGATCCTCGCCCAAAAGATAGCTCTCCATGCAAGACTTTCACTTCTTAAAGTTAGTCTGCGTCAGGAGCTCAATACCAAGACCTTTTGTTATTCCTCCTTCCATTGTTATACCACTGATAACTGTGCTTCCAGAAATCCAAGACAGATAACTGCGGCTGAATCACTGCTCAAACCATTGTCCCCTCAGATACTATGTTAAAATTTTAATAAGCGAAAAACAAGAACAAGATCGCAGGAACACTCTCAACCAAACCAAGCACCAGAAACCAGAGACAATGAAGGACAAGAGAAATCTTGAATCAACTATCTTTTGTACATTTCGAGACATACATTGCGAGACATGATTTATCAGTACACACAATGATGGGGAGAGAAGAAAACAAATTATAAGAAGCTGGCGGTTACAACATGAACCCGCCAAACCGAAGGCTAACAAAGGTTGTCCGCGCAAACCACCAAGTCGCCAAGCTGACCGCGCGACTAACCGCGAAATCACCAACCCACAACTCCACACGCGGACTACCCGTTATTCCAATGATCACTCTGTTCACCCAAGCAAGGCCGTCTGACCGCAGTCACTTGGCCGCTCCTAATTGCGAACAAGCTGCTGAAGAACTGAACAGAAGTAACAGACCGGCAAAGGCAAAACGCCTAACCGCCGCGGTCTGAACTTTATTGAAAGCTGGAAACGAGCTGAAGAGAACTTGCCTTGTCGCTAACCGTGACCTGCTGCTACCCGCCACAGACTGCTACCGGCTTAACTGCTGCGGTCTCCTCTGATCAAATCAGAACCACAAGCAAGCCGCACAACCTGCGAACACAGCAAAGGTAAGCCTCAAACCACGCGAACAGAAAAGTCTATCCGCACCACAAACTCGCGACCTCTCAGTTACTGTTCATGTTATTTATGACGAGCCAGGGTGGTCCAATTTATAGTAGAGGTGAGAAGTGTGGTCACAGTCTACGCGATAGGATAACCGCCCATATCAGCAACAGCGGGTAGAGGACAACTCGCGCGGCCTGCTGAGAACCCTGCCGAACAGCTCGCCGACTTAGAAACAAGCCACGCGGACTACATCGCAACTTTCAGCAATACCAGCAGACACCTACCAGCCCGCGAGTAAATAACCGGCCAGAACACAAAATCTAGAAGTAACCGCGTGTTGAAACCAGTTACCCGGTTTCAGCGTTCGAAAAGGGGTTGCGACTAACCCTTACTTGACCTAAGCCTAGACCCTTGACCGGTTACTAGGAACTAGGGGACTTGACCTTGATGACAACCGGAGTCTAGAGACAGACCCCTTAAGCTTCAGCGTGGAGGTCCCACCGCACACCCGGAAGCCCACTCGGAACTTCCCCTCCCAAGCCAATGCTGAGCCTGGGCACCTTGGAGGGCACTAAGAACCACCTCACTGTCAGTTGAAGGATGACAAGGGAGGGGGGGTGTTCGCTCACAAGACACACGCAGGGGGGGGGGGGGGGGGGGGGGGGGGGGGGGGGGGGGGGGGGGGGGGTAGTGACCAACCCTTCCCAAGGTGCCCATGGGGGTCTATTTATAGATTTCCCAAAATTGGGCTGCGGATAATAGAAATTTCTCTATCCACAGCTCGATCATGACCCTGAATGATCAACGCAGGGGGGGGGCAAGTGGGGCTCGAGGCGTCCACTCCCCCCCTCACGGGAGGTCCTACCTTCCTCCCCAAGGATGCCAGGCGAGTGGGAGGGTCCCTCCCACTCGCCCAAAGGGGGCGGCGAGTGGGAGAGCCTCTCCCACTCGCCCCCAAGGGGGGCCGGCGAGTGGGAGTGCCTCTCCCACTCGCCGGCGAGTGGGAGGCCCCCTCCCATTCACCCGGGTGAGTGGGAGAGCTCTTCCCACTTCCCCCACAAAGGGCCAGCGAGTGGGAGGGCCCCTCCCACTCGCCCAAAGGTGGTTGGCGAGTGGGAGGGTCCCTCCCACTCGCCCAAAGAGTGTCGGGCGAGTGGGAGGGTTCCTCCCACTCGCCCGAAGGGAGTCGGGGGAGCGGATGCTCCCCCCGCTTCTCCCGCTACCTCTTTTTGCCTTGATCGGTTTCGACCGTTTCCGCGTGGTCGTTTTGCTTGTTTCGGCCACCTTCACTGTCTCGGCCTCATCCGGGTCGGGTCACACCGACTCGGAAGATATGAGGGTTGTACACAATCCCCGCTCTTTGCGAGCTTGTCCCAAGCTCGGAAAGAAAGTCCAACCCACCTATTGGACGAGTAGGTGGGACCCGGAGGGAATCCTTGGAGGGCTCCGCCCGATAGCTATAAAACCCCTTGAAGAGGGAGGCAAGGAGAGCTCTCCAACCCACCTATTGGACGAGTAGGTGGGACCCGGAGGGAATCCTTGGAGGGCTCCGCCCGATAGCTATAAAACCCCTTGAAGAGGGAGGCAAGGAGAGCTCCATTCCTGAGGGCTCCTCCTATTCCCCCCCCCCCCCCCCTCGAACTAGATGGATCCACCTCGAGACTTCAGGGCTCGCTTCAAGGCTCTTGCCGGGAAAAATCAGGCCAACCTGACGGAGCTCAAAGCACTGATTCATGGCCCTTCGTCCTCTCCTACCCGGTCAGCGGTGCGATCACCTCAGAAGAAGCCCCGCCCTGAGCCGGTGAAGGAGGTGGCATCGTCATCCTCTCATGGGACGACCGAATTTGTCCGAGGCCTGGAGATTGATACGGTATCGGTTCTTCCCTTGTTTTTGTCCCACACTTGCGATTGTAACACGACAATGATGACACGTTTCTTGACTGCTCACAGCTTCTCGCGGAGGACATCGAAGGGGCCCGAAGACTGATAGAGGGGACGGGTGCAGACGCTCTTGTGGGCCCTGTTCCCTTCATTCAGGAACCTGCCGCCTTATCGACTGCTCACGATAACCTTTCTGCTGGGGGACAAAACCTCGACGGGTCAATCGAGCCGCAAGGAGGTCTCGGCGCCACTCCGCTCTCCTACTGCGGTCGAGGAGCCCACCGAGGACCGATCCAACGTCCTCGAGCGCCTAGGCCGTTTGTAGATCCTTACCCAGGAGTTGCGGGAGGGGAGGTTGTCTTCCGGACCCGACCCCCTCGCCCGTGTTTGCGTACTGGAGCGCCGGGTGGAGAGGTTGGAGGCTGAACTCAACCTGCTACGGGGAGAGGTCCGGCTCGCGTTCGGGGGCATGACGACACCGTTCGAGGATCACTTTCGCCGGGTGGAGGCCACCGTGCGCACCGTGGGCGAGGAGCTTGCCTCAGCCAAGGCGTGCTTTGAATCCACGCGTGGGGGGGGGGGTCCCCTTCACCCAAGACCAGGGTACTGGAAGTGGACGGCGCGTTAACTATCTTTTTTTTCGGTGATCTACTATTTGATGTGTAATAATAAGGATTGGCCCGCAATAGCAGTTTCATCTGCTTTGCGGCCGGACCATTTATTTCGTCATGCACATGCTATGTTTATTTCAATAACCCTACTGATTCATGTCTCATTTAAGTTGTTGTCCTTTGGTTAACTAACAGGCAGGGTGAGCGTCATGATGCTGAAACAGCTGAATAGCGGACAGGAGGTAGAGACCTCGAGTGGACGATCTTGGGATGAAGCGGTCGGGTGGTGTCAGGGGGAGGCATAGGTGAAGGGACCCCTCGGTCCGCATCCTTACACCAGGCGAGAGGACCGCAAGGCCCTCCCACCTCTGCCGGGCGAGTGGACCATGAGGTCCACCCCTGTGCACCGGGCGAGTGGACCTCAAGGTTCACTCGCCTGTGCTCGGGGCGAGTGGGCCTTGCGGTCCACTCGCCCAGGGCGAGTGGACCACATGGTCCACTCCCCCTCCATGCCCTTGGGCGAGTGGGCCCCGTGGTCCACTCGCCTTCTCTTTTATCTCCCCCTATAAATACACCCCCCTTCTACTTCTAGGTCCTCACCTTCATTTCTCCCCTTGCCTTACCTTCCTCCCGGAGCCAGTTCTACCTCTTCCTATCACTCCTGCTAGATGGCATCCAACCGCCCACCTGTCACGAGGAACGGCCGGGAGCAAAGCGCGGCCAACTTCTCAGGGTGCTCTTTCCCTGTGGGAAAGGTATCTAAGGAAGACCTCTTGGCCTTCAGGAGTTCCCACCTCCCTGAGGGGTGGTCATGCAGACGCCCGTCGGCGGGCGAGACCATCAACTCCTTTTATGATGACTAGCTTGCATTCCCTCTCCCTCACTTTGAGGCCGGGCTACGGTTGCCTTTGTGGCCCGAGGTGAAGGAGTTCCTGGACTACTTCGGCGTAGTCCCTGCCCAAGTCAACACGAATGCGATCTCGATGTTGACGGCCTACGCGTGCTACCTGCGGGAGGAGAGGGTGGTGTTCGACCTGAGCGTGTTCCGTAAGGTCTTTAACTTCCGAGCAACCACCGATAGGGTTTGCTTCCTGACCGGCACACACGTGAAGGTGTGTGAGACCTCCAACAAGGTCCACCACTGGAACGATTCATTTGTGTTTGTTAAGGGCGACCTGGGCGGCATCCCCTTCTCCCCCACACAGAGACCTGAGAAGGTCTGCAAAGCCCCCTCGCTACGCGGGGAGGCTGCCGAGTTGCACCGCTTCCTTGCGGGTGCGAGCTTTGAGGTCGAGCACCTCCAGAGGAATATTAATCGGCTCACTTACGTGAAGTCGGGGACAGGTACTGGGACCTCACTAACTCGCCTCTTTTTTGGTTCACTTCTACCTATGGCTGCTTACTCCATCCTAACTTGTGCAGGTGAGCGGTCCCTTCCTCGATACCTCCCCTTTGCGGGGGGAAGTTCTTCCTTCGCCCGTGGGCTCGTCGAGGAGGCTGCAGCTGCCTCTGCCTCGGCTCCGGAGGTGTCCGGGTCGAGGCAAAGGAAGGACAAGGAACAGGTGGTAGAGGAGGGTGTGCCCTCCTTCCCCCCGAAGGAACCGAGGATGCGGCGGGGAAAGGTCATTTGCTGAAGGGACTCCAGGGCGCCGACTGGGGAGAGGGGGGAACCGAGTGACCCCAACGCGTTGGCCAATCACCCCAACTTTGAGATGGGGAGGAAGGCCACGGACCCTCTTGGCGATCCCATCATCCATTGGGATAAAACGATGAACCGGGTCTCCCTCACATCCCAGCGGCCTTCGTGGGTTGAGGGGGATGTCACTGATGACACGGCGTATAGCTTTACCTACGGCATCTACGGTCGGCAGGACGCTGCATCCTACAAGGGGATGTCTATGCGCGACCTTGCGCACGCGAGTTCCCAGGCCCAGCTTCGCGCGGCCGAGCTCTCCCATATGGCCGCCCGCCGAGGTCTCAGTCTCTCGAACAGGCGGATGCAGGCAGACGCGTCGAAGCTGGACGCAGAAGAGAAGGCCATCAACCTCACGGCTCGCTTGGCCACCGCTGAGAAACTCCTGGAGGAATCATCCGGAGGCTTGGTTCGTGCCTACTTTGGTGATTTTTCCTTCTCTTCTCAATTCCTTGCTATTCATAGGTTTTAATTCATTTGCTTTGTTGACCTGCAGGGACCCGGTGCCGCCGACTCGCTCAGGAGACGATGCGAGGAGTCGGACCGGGAGGTGCATGACCTGAGGGCTCAGCTTGCTGAAACCCATAGGCAGCTAAAGGGGAGGGGAGGAGAAGGAAGTGTACCTTCAAAGGCAGCGATGCCGGCCCCACCCCGACCTACCGAAGTCGAGCGCGCTCGGGGGAAGATCATGGCGTCAACGGCCCGAGCCATGGTGAGTCGCCTTCATGACGTGGATGCCCTCCGAGATAATTGGAGGGGGGTCTCCGCCAGCGACATCCTGCCTGAGTTCTTTCCTTCACCTGGGCGATCCGACTCGCCCCCTAGCAGCGGCGGCTACTCTCCCTGGTCGTGAGGATGGCCAGTGACTTCTCCTTTTCTCCTGCTCTTCATAGGAGCTATGTACTTTTTTTTGTGTTTGCTTTTCCCTTTAACCCTGCATGTACTAGTAAGGGTGAAGCAATAACTCATGCAATATATGTTATCAATGAATCAATTATCATTGTAATGAATTTCTTAGCTTACTCTCCCCCTTTACTGCTTGAGGATTTGATACCCTACTTGAACCGACCACCGAGTGGTTAATTGACCCGATGAGCCTCCCATCTGCCGACGTGACTGAGCCTGGAGAGTGGTTTCTTTAGTCAGGGATCTTAACGATTGGAGGCGGAAGTACCCGCCTGCATCCTGGGTGCTTACCTTCACCTGGAGGCAGGGGAACTCAACGCCCTCCCAACCTGACTGGAGGTGGAAGTACCCATCCGCGTCCTAGGTGCTTAGCTCACCTGGAGGCAGAGGAACTCAACGCCTTCCCAGTCCAACTGGAGGTGGAAGTACCCATCCACGTCCTAGGTGTTTACCTCACCTGGAGGCAGAGGAACTCAACGCCTTCCCAGTCCACTTACCGATTGGAGGCGGAAGTACCCATCCGCGTCCTAGGTGTTTACCTTCACCTGGAGGCAGAGGAACTCAACGCCTTCCCAATCTGACTGGAGGTGGAAGTACCCATCCGCGTCCTAGGTGCTTAGCTCACCTGGAGGCAGAGGAACTCAACGCCTTCCCAGTCCGACTGGAGGTGGAAGTACCCATCCACGTCCTAGGTGTTTACCTCACCTGGAGGCAGAGGAACTCAACGCCTTCTCAGTCCCCTTACCGATTGGAGGCGGAAGTACCCATCCGCGTCCTAGGTGTTTACCTTCACCTGGAGGCAGAGGAACTCAACGCCTTCCCAATCTGACTGGAGGTGGAAGTACCCATCCGCATCCTAGGTGCTTACCTCACCTGGAGGCAGAGGAACTCAACGCCTTCCCAGTCCCCTTACCGATTGGAGGCGGAAGTACCCATCCGCGTCCTAGGTGTTTACCTTCACCTGGAGGCAGAGGAACTCAACGCCTTCCCAATCCAATTACCGAGCAGCGGGTCGACCCGACGAGCCCCCCATCTACCGGCAGGACTTAGCCCGGCGGAGGGTCTCCAGCCAGGGATCTTGAACCGGGATATTTTTTCAGAACCCATTTCCCATTCATAGCTTTATCTATTACAACTTACCTACGTTACGCCCCTCTGGGCATCTCGTTACACCTCGCCCCTTTTCTGGGCCCTTCCCTACACCTCGCCCCTATCTGGGCACTTTGTTACATCTCGCTCATCCCGAGCTCACTCGGCTGCATGCTCCTTGGCCATCTCCGCCATTGCTTCCTCCACTTCTTCAGCTTCTCGCATCCATCCGATCGTGTTGACCGCCGTAACATAACACTGGCGCGCCTCCCGGGGATCTCCCCTGACTCTCACCTGGACCTCTCCGGAGTTGTATTTTAGGCATTGACGGTAGGAGGACGGTACGCACTTGTACGCGCTGATGAGGGGACGCCCGAAGATGGCGTTGTAACTGCTTGGCGCATCCACGATGACGAACCGACAGTTCTTTGAAGTTCCCCCCAGGGTGACGAGGAGTTCGACTCCTCCCTCCACCTCCTTCCTCTCCCCGGAGAATCCGAAAAGCGGCCCGTCCGACGCCAGCACTCGCCTTGCTTCAACCTTCATCCCTTCAAAGGCCTTCTTGAAGACCACGTTCACCGAGCTCCCGTTGTCGACTAGGATCCGGGAGACGGTGAAGTTCTCGATCGCCGCCTTGATGACCAGCGCGTCGCAGAAGGGGTCCTCATGGGCCGGCAGGTCTTGGGTTGAGAAGGTGATCTTCTCGCTCGAAGGTGGGGATCGGGAGGTCGAAGCGATGCTCCGACGGTATACGGCGTGGAGGCTCCCCTTTCGGGTGGCCTCTTTGCCCGCTCCCCTGTGGATGACCCCGATCCCTCCCAGGGCCCCTACATCGACCATCTCTTCACATGGATCATCCTCCTCCTTGTTCTTCCCCTTCTCCCCTGCCCGCGGTCCTTCCAGGCACAACTACTTCCCCCCTGCTGGGGCTCTTCCTCCTTCTCTCATCTCGAAGAATTCTGGGCAAGCCGCGGTCGCGTGACCTTCCTGCTGGTGGAAGTCACAATACAGCAGCGCCAGCTCTCGCCCCCCCCCCCCCCCCCCCCGCTTCTCCCAACGCTCCCTCTTCTTCCCTCCTTTCTTCCGGCCGATGGCCATGGCTTGCAGGGGCTGGACTTGCAGCGGCCCCGAGTTTTGTTGCCACCCTGCCGGGTGGAACCGCCCGTGCCTCCCCTGATAACCTCCTCCTCCCTGGAAGTGGCCCCTTCCTTGGCCCTGAGGGGGACCGACCTGTGACCTCCAAGCTGGTCGGGCGGCTGTCGGTTGCGACCTCCAGCCTTGCTCCTGCCCAACGGGGGGTCCCTGTTGTCCCTGACTCCTCACTTCCTCCTTCTTTCTTCCTCCACGCTCTCTCCTCTCCTCCTCCGCTACCTCGGCTAACCTAGCCACGAACTCCTGATTGGTAGCCTCACACTCGATCTCCCGATCAGCGCGCTTCATCAGCTCTTCGAAAGACAAGGGAGGGTCCCGAGTCAGACTCATCCTGAACAGCCCCTGCTGCAGCCCAAGGGTGAAGGCTAGCTGCAGGGTGTGCCCGGGCACCTCGACAACGAGGAGGACCTCCCCCTGGAACCTATCCATGTAGTCGGCCAGCGTCTCCTCTGGCTTCTGCCTGACTGCAAACAGGGCCTCTACCCCCTTCCTCCTCTTCTTCGAGGTAGAGAACCTTAGCAAGAAACTTCGCCGCAAATCTTCGAAACGGTAGATGGTCCCTACCGGGAGCTGGTGGAACCAATCTCTCGCCTTTCCCTGGAATGTGACGGCGAAGAGCCTACGCTTGAACGCATCCGACATCTGCCTGATCGAGGACATGTCCTCGAACCACTGAAGATGCTGGAGAGGATCGCTATCCCACTCGTAGTAGGACATGGCAGGATCGCGAAACCCATCCGGAACGGGGGCGGACATGACCAGCTCGCAGAAAGGGCTTCTCCATTCTTCTTGGTTGGGGGGAGGCATTCCCATCACCTCCCCGCCGGGGCAGCTGGTCTGGGGCGAGCTGTTGAAGAGCACTCGCGCCTGGAGGCTCAAACCCTCCTCCGAGGCTGGCTCCTTCCCTTGCTGACTGCTTCTTCCTACTTCCATCAGGGGCAGTGAGGGGATCCTAGGTGCAGGTGGTGTTGAGCACTCGCCGCGAGCGGAGGGTGCGGCCTGCATGAACTCCAGGATCCTCTTGCTGAATTCGTCGAAGTCGCTCTTCTTCATGTACTCGCAAGGCGGAGGCGGGTCTCCCAACTCGTCGCTTCCAGCCATGAGACTTGGCTCAGGGTTTTCCGAACTAGTCGCTTCCACGCTCACCGCACCAAAATGTTGAAATCAGTTACCCGGTTTCAGCGTTCGAAAGGGGGTTGCGACTAACCCTTACTTGACCTAAGCCTAGACCCTTGACCGGTTACTAGGAACTAGGGGACTTGACCTTGATGACAACCGGAGTCTAGAGACAGACCCCTTAAGCTTCAGCGTGGAGGTCCCACCGCACACCCGGAAGCCCACTCGGAACTTCCCCTCCCAAGCCAATGCTGAGTATGGGCACCTTGGAGGGCACTAAGAACCACCTCACTGTCAGCTGAAGGATGACAAGGGAGGGGGGTGCTCGCTCACATGACACACGCAAGGGGGGGGGGGGGGTAGTGACCAACCCTTCCCAAGGTGCTCATGGGGGTCTATTTATAGATTTCCCAAAATTGGGCTGCGGATAGCAGAAATTTCTCTATCCGCAGCTCGATCATGACCCTGAATGATCAACGCGGGGGGGGCGAGTGGGGCTCGAGGCGTCCACTCCCCCCCTCACGGGAGGTCCTACCTTCCTCCCCAAGGATGCCAGGCGAGTGGGAGGGTCCCTCCCACTCGCCCAAAGGGGGCGGCGAGTGGGAGAGCCTCTCCCACTCGCCCCCAAGGGGGGCCGGCGAGTGGGAGTGCCTCTCCCACTCGCCGGCGAGTGGGAGGCCCCCTCCCATTCACCCGGGTGAGTGGGAGAGCTCCTCCCACTTCCCCCACAAAGGGCCGACGAGTGGGAGGGCCCCTCCCACTCGCCCAAAGGTGGTTGGCGAGTGGGAGGGTCCCTCCCACTCGCCCAAAGAGTGTCGGGCGAGTGGGAGGGTTCCTCCCACTCGCCCGAAGGGAGTCGGGGGAGCGGATGCTCCCCCCGCTTCTCCCGCTGCCTCTTTTTGCCTTGATCGGTTTCGACCGTTTCCGCGCGGTCGTTTTGCTCGTTTCGGCCACCTTCACTGTCTCGGCCTCATCCGGGTCGGGTCACACCGACTCGGAAGATATGAGGGTTGTACACCGCGGGTGCTAACCGCCCGGTTACAACAAGATAGCTGACCCCAGATGGTTGAAGAACCAAAGCCATCTGCCATTGGCAAGTCGCCAGTCCAATGCGGGAAGACAACCTGCGCGGTCTCTTTAACAGGCCGCCCGACCTCCGCGGTTTGCCAGACCGCCCGGTCTGATGCCCAGACCGCCCAACCTCCACTTACACTTCAAAATTCAACACCTCATGCATACAGCGCTGCCTCCCCCACCCTCTCCCTTCCGCCAGCCCACCAAGCACTCTAACAGCCACCGCCACCTTCCCCTTTCCTCCTCCCTTCAGTCTGACGCCCAGATCTGTCAAGATCTGCCCACGATCAGTTTTTCCTGGCTGTTTTTTCTGCGATTACAGCAAACCCCAACCCCGATCTCACCCCTCCAAACCTGCTGCCACCCAAGAGCCTCCTGGAGGACCCGCCAGCCTTCTACTGTCGCTGCTACAGCCCAGATCCCATCCCAAACCTCCAGATCCAGTCGTTGTCCCATTGTTTCAGCCACCGGTTCCACCTCGGATCGCCGTACACGCATCTCCGGCTACGGATTCTTCAATGTCATGGTCAGCCCACTATTTGGTGAGATTTGTACTGGATTGTTATTGTCAGCATTTTTATATTGAATTAGATCACTATATTAGTTTGGATATCTTGTATTGTGGTGGTCTGTTAGATAATTATCGTGATCTGCAGGATTTATTCGCCGCGCGGGCGTGCTTTGGCCTTCCACGCGGAGGAAAGCCTAAGTTTGCTTTGCCCTAGTAAATTATTTTGCCTTACTGTAAATTAACTGCGTTAGATGTCATTGTTTATTATTCAATTGTGATTTAACCCGTCGGGCTTTGCATAGCATGCAGGGTTAGGTCGCCGCCTATAGATTCGTCCTGCGTCACTAATGAAAGTCATCAAAAAGTTACAAAAAGGTTGTGAAGCAATGCTAGTAATGATCAGAGGGGATAGAGACAAGTAAAATGAAGTGAATATTACACCAGTTATTTGTAAGTTCCCATAGGTACTTCCATAAGAGATAACAAGTATACCTCCAAATCGGGAACTTTTTATGGGCTTGATGAATAGAGTATTTAAGGAATACCTGAATAAGTTAATAATTGTGTTTATAGATGATATTCTCATCTACTCCAAGGGCAGGAAGAGCATGTCAAAGATTTGAGGAATGTATTACAAACATCCATCAATTGCATGAAAATTTTTCAAAATGCAAGTTTTGGTTGTAAGAAGTCACCCTTTAGGGAACAAGTTATTAATAGAGATGGAACAATTGTAAATCCTCATAAGATTGAAGCAATTATGAATTAGTTGAGACCGACCACTACTACCAAAGTACTCATTTTCCCTAGTTGGCTAGCTATTATAGAAAATTTGTCAAATATATTTCGAAAATTGCTCTACATTAACAAAATTGACAAGAACTTTACATATAAGTGGGATGACAAGCGCCAAGATGCCTTCGAAGAATTGAAAGAGGAAAAATGCGCCAGTTTTGATAATGACATCATGAACTGAAGGATTTCAAATATGCATTGTCGCGTCATTGAAGGGTATTGGATGTGTATTAATGCATAATGGAAAAATAATCACTCAAGATTTGGAATAAGTCATCGTAATGTTAGCAAAAATATGGCGACATTACTTATATGGAATGAAGTGTGAAATATTTATAGATTATTAAAGCTTAAAATATATTTCTCACACACAAAATTAACCTCAGACAAAGAAGATGACTGGATTTTATTAAAGATTATAAATTGGATACTTAATACCATCTACGTAACAAGTATAGTAGTTGATGCACTAAGCAAAAAGAATACGGTTTCAACCCAGTGGATGTTAACACTGCAAAAAGAGTTACAAAGAGAATTAGAACAATTAGAAGTCTCTCTGATTTCCTTTACCAGGGACATGGGGTTCAAATCTATCAAATGCAAATCCAACATGCGACCAGAGAAAAATTAAGAAAGCGATCAGACAAAATCTGGTTATTAATGAATTGAAGGAGAAAGTGAGGAATGGTTAGACGAAGGCTTTTCTGCTAAAAGGTGATATGCCTTTAATTAATGGTAGAATCTATGTCCTTGATGTGCATAATCTCTGGACAAAAATATTATATGAAGCCCATAATACAAGTTACTCAATTCATCTGGGAAAGACGAAGATGTACCAAAATTTAAAGAAAGATGGCCTAGCACTAAAAAGCTTAGCCCTGAAACTAGAAATTTAAAGAAATTTTATAGTGCATGTCAAGAAATGGTCAAAGGCCTAGAAGCCCCATCATACTACGTAAGGGGACCATATGAAAAAACAAAGTTAACAAACTCTTGACATTGCTAGAAAAATAAAACGTGAAAAGATGAAATTAAATCTTATTTTAAAAATAAAAGCATGATGGTACATAGGTTAAATAGGAACACGCACTGAAATTGTGACATGTTCATTGTTGCAGAATTGTGCATGATTTACTCTGCAGCATTTTCATGATGGTAATTTTTTAGTAGAACTCAAAGTGTTGTGATTATTAATCATTTTATTGTTCTATTTACAAGTTCTTATCTAATGGTTAATGAATAGTTTTACGCATAGCATATTGTTATTAAGCCTTGCATGCACGTAAGCATTTAAAGGAGTGGAAATTCACTAAGCTGGTATGACCTAGAGGATATTATCCAACTATTTTAGAAAACAAAAGAAGAGGCCACCAGTAGGATGTCAGAGGAAGGTAAGAAAGAACTTTGTGAAAAAAAATAGAAGTCATGGATAATTGTGTATGCAATCCCCAAGGTGATAAAAGAACACAAAAAACACTGCAAGGGGAGGAATGTTGCTATGGGAGTTAGATTTTAGGATAGAAAAGTATGTTTTATATGTAATTACCTTTGCTTACAGTTTCATAGCCTCAATGGTTATGTACACGTACCTATTTTTGATGGTGTGACAAGTTTGTGTGCAGTCACTGCAGTGAGGTCGATCAGATGAAAAGAATAAATATTGTACTATGAAAATGCTTTTGTGAGAAAGTCTTTTGAATGTTAATACTTTAAAATATGCTATGAATGAACGACTGTTGCATATCTTTGTTATACGCTGATGCATTGCAATGTATAACTCTGGATCATTTACTTTCTTCGTTGCCATATATAAAACACCTATTATTTTCTGCTCTAGTTTAATATGGATTTAAATTGCAATTAGTAGAAAGGACCCTTACATATACTCATTATTATACTAGAAGAACATAACACATTAAAGGATGAATTCCAAACTAACAATACATCATGCAAACAGTTTAGGGTAAAAGCATACTTACTGTTAACTAATAAATATATTATATTGTACTTTAATGTGACTAAATCAAAGAAAATGACTTAGTGACTTACAGGTATACGCCAAGTTTACGATGAACATAACACATTAAAGGATGAATTCCAAACTAACAATACATCATGCAAACAGTTTAGGGTAAAAGCATACTTACTGTTAACTAATAAATATATTATGTTGTACTTTAATGTGACTAAATCAAAGAAAATGACTTAGTGACTAAATCAAAGAAAATGACCTATTATTTTCTGCTCTAGTTTAATATGTGTAGGAAAAGCTGGAGCTTGTATGTATTTCTTGTGTTATACAAAGAGAGAGTACATATTTATAGGAGAGAGAAGAGAGAGAGAAATCCTATACACAATGTGGGACTAAAGAGAAATAGAAGAGAAGTAACTGGGCCACCAAATGGGCCAAACACATGGGCTATTTTAACACTCCCCCGCAAGATGGAGCATACAAATCGTATGCGCCAAGCTTGGATAAGCATTGATAGAAGAGGGTACTTGGAGGGTACTGGGCAGTGCCTTTGTGAGGACATCCGCAACTTGTTCAGTACCAGGGACATGTTTTAGCTCGATCTTCTTCATTTGTACTTTCTCCCGGATAAAGTGGCAGTCGACCTCGATATGCTTGGTTCTTTCGTGGAAGACCGGGTTCTTGGCAATATGTATAGCAGCCTGACTGTCGCAAAGTAGAAGAGCAGGAGCAGGAAGTTTTACCCCAAGATCCGTGAGAAGACTTTCAAGCCATGTAAGTTCAGAGACCACAGATGCCATTGCCCTGTATTCTGCTTCTGCTGAGGAGCGCGCAACCACTGCTTGTTTCTTGCTACGCCAGGTAATCAAATGTCCTCCGAAGTACGTACAGAAGCCATTGGTTGACCGACGATCATCTAGAGAGCCGGCATAGTCAGCATCAGAGTATGCCACCAGTGTTGGAGTTGAGGATGAGGTCTTGTATACCAAGCCTTGACCAGGAGCCGCTTTTAGATATCGGAGAATCCGTTCCACAGCATGAAGATGAGAGGAACGAGGGGCGTGCATGTAACGGCTGACAATACCGACAGCGAAGGAGATATTTGGTCTTGTAACAGTCAGATAGATCAATTTTCCTACCAAACGGCGATAGTACTCCGGGTTCTGAAGCAAGAGATCAGAGTCAGAGGACTGAGCACAAATCTTGTGATTTGCGTCCATTGGAGTATTGATGGGTTTGCAGCCGGAGTAGCCTGCATCATGAAGAAGATCGAGGCAATACTTTCTCTGAGATAGAACAAGGCCGTCTGGTCGCCTGGCTACCTCCAGGCCCAGGAAGTAATGAAGGTTCCCCAAGTCTTTCGTTTAGAACACGGAGCTGAGTTGTTGTTTGATCGCCTGAATTCCTTTTGAGTCGTTGCCTGTGATAATGATATCATCCACATAGACTAGAAGGAGAACGGTGCCTGTTGCCTGGTGGCGAGTAAACAGGGAGAAGTCAGCCGAGCTCTGAGTAAACCCTGCTTCACGAAGGACCTTGCTGAGCTTGTCGAACCATGCTCGAGGAGACTGTTTGAGACCATAGAGAGACCGCAAAAGATGACAGACTTTCGGGGTCCTAGACTCCCCCGTGGTCTCAAACCCGGGCGGCTGCTGCATGTACACCGTTTCAGTGAGATCACCGTTTAAGAAGGCGTTCTTAATATCCAGTTGATGTAAGGGCCATTGGCGGTGCACGGCAACGGAGAGAGGAACCCGTACTTTGTTCAGTTTGGCGACGGGAGAGAAGGTTTCGTCGTAGTCCAAACCTTGTTGCTGGGTGTAGCCGCGAGCCACTAGTCGAGATTTTAAGCGGTCAATGGTCCCATTCGCAGCATGCCTGATGACAAAGACCCATTTGCAACCAACAATTTTCTGGCCAGGGGGAAGATCCACCAGCTGCCAGGTCTGGTTTGCCCACAACGCGGCCATTTCTTCTTCCATGGCGGCACGCCAGCCAGGATGTTGAAGAGCCTCCTGCACAGAGTTAGGAATAGAAATGGAGGAAAGAGAAGTAGCAAATTGGCGAAGATCCGGAGAGAGGCGGTGAAGAGAGACAAAGTGTGCCATTGGATGTGCAGTAGAGGAAGAAGTCGGATCGGCAGGCCGCGAGTCATCATCAGAGGAGGGCACCTCCCGTAGGGCAGTGGAGGACAGAGGACGACGCGCGTACACACGAGTGATAGGTGGTTTCTGGGAGGGAGGTAGAAGAGGGATGGGAGAGACTGGTATGGAGGAGACGGGCGGGGAGGAGACGGGCGTTGGAGAGAGCGGAGGAAGGGGTGAAGTAACCGGAATAACAGGCCGCGGAAGAGGACAGTCCGCTGGTTGGGAAAAATAGGGTTGATCTTCAAGGAAGGTAACATCAGCAGTCGTAAGAAGCTTGCGATCCTGGGGAGAGAAGCAGAGATAGCCCTTCTGAGTCCGGGAGTAACCAACAAACATATATCTGGTGGCACGTGGAGCAAGTTTGTCAGAGAATGGACCAAGGCGATGAGCGTAGCATACGCAGCCAAACACGCGATGAGCGTAGCATACGCAGCCAAACACGCGAGGAGCGATGGAGAACGGAGTCGTAGAAGGAAAAAGGAGACTGAAGGGAGATGCAAAGTTGAGACGAGAAGAAGGCATGCGGTTGATGAGAGTGCAGGCGGTAGAGACCGCGAAATTCCAATATTGTTTGGGGACATTCATTTGGAGCATGAGAGAGCGGGTGACCTCAAGCAGGTGACGATTCTTGCGTTCAGCAACGCCATTCTGTTGGGGGGTATATGGACAAGAAGTTTGATGAATTATCCCAAACTCAGCACATAAGTGAGTGACTGTATGACCAGTATATTCGCGGGCATTGTCGGTACGGAGAGTTTTAAGAGTAGTAGAAAATTGGTTGCGAGTTTCGATGATGAAGTTTCGAAGAACACCAGGCAACTCAGAGCGGTCACGAAGGAGGTACAACCATGTCACCCGTGAGTAGTCATCAACGAAGGTAACAAAGTAACGATAGCCAAAAACACTGGCGATTTTGTAGGGACCCCAAATATCAGAGTGAACAAAATCAAGGGGAGCAGCACTTCGAGTGGGACGGGGGGTGAACGTAGAACGATGATGTTTGGCATAGATACACGACTCATAGGTAAACTCATGGAGAGAGACGATGGGAAGAGCTTTGCGGAGTATTTGTAGAGGAGCGTGACCAAGACGGCGGTGTCACTCAGTAGTGCTGATAGAGGAGAGAAGAACGGTGGGAGAGGTATCGAGGAGATAGAGTCCGTTCGAGAGATGCCCTTTGCAGATGATGCGCCGCGTCTGTCGATCCTGCACAATACATGAAGTAGAGGTGAATGAGACACAACAATCCAAATCTTGGGTGAGACGGCTAAAAGATAAGAGATTGAAGGAGGAGCCCGGAACATGAAGAACCGAACGAAGAGTAAGTGAGGGTGACAGAGTGAGATCGGCAGAGCCAGCAACAGGAGTAGAAGCCCCATTTGCCACAGTAATGAACGGAGGATGTTCGGAGGCCAAGTATTGTGAAGGTGCTTGCGAAGTAATGTGGTGGCTGGCCCCGGAATCCAGAATCCATGAAGAGCTATGAAGGAGGCAGGAGATGCCACCACCAGAAATAGACACAACCAAGCCTGGGGACCTGGAAGGAGACAAAACCATGGAGAAACAAGCACCAGGGAGTAACCAGCAGAGCAGAGGGCTGGGCGACCAGAATTGCGGCTAGAACTGCTTGAGGACTGCGGATAGAAGAGCACTGCAACTCGCACTGCTGGTAGGAGACCGCTACTGTTCGACGAGAACAGCGAGTAGAAAGCAGAAAGAAGACCGCTGGCGAGCTGGGAGATCGCAGAGGGAGCTCGCTGGACTGGAGAGCGTGCTGGGAGCAGAGGAGGCCGCTGGAGAGCTCGGGCGGTCTGAGGAGAGCAGTCCGCCCGGTCATGGTAAGGATACCAGCAGCCGGTAAGGCTACGACCAGGGGCAGAGACCGCAAAGATCGGACAGCCGAGGAGGAATAAGCGAGCTGGCGATCTGAGGAGAAGAGTCCGCACGGTCAGGAGAGGAAGCCGCCGCGGATAGGAGAAGCAGCGCAGAGATCGCTGTGAAAAGAGAGACTTACGGGTAGAGATAACGACAAAGCGCAGCGACCAGAGATAGGTCGTGCGAGAAGGGTGAGTAGAGGTAACGGCAGACCGCAGCGGTCAGAGATAGAAGTCGCTGCGAGAAGGAGACCCGCGACTAAGAGATAGTCGCCGCGACCAGGAGAGATCGCGAGAACAAAAGGTCCGCGGGTAGCGAACACGGCGAGAAGGAGATCTGCGACTAGGAGAAGGTCGCTGCGACCAGGAGAGATCGCGAGGGAAATTCAGCGGGTAGAGAACACCACAAGGAGATCGCAGTCCGCTGCGAGAAGAAAGTCAAAGCGCGCGAGTGATCGCAGCGAGAAGAGAAGGTGACCGCGGAGGTCGCGCGGGAAGGGAGAGGAGCGGGCCCCACACCTGTCAGACTGGAGAGCCTATAAAAGGAGAGGCGGGGCTTGGAAGGGAAGGTGGAAGCCACGAGAGATGTAAACCGCAGTGAAACGGCGGTTAAAAAAAGGGTTCGCAGAGGAATGTGCGGACAGAAAGGAAACTGGCCGCGTGGTCAGAAAGGTAGAGCTCGCGAGTGAGCGGGCGGTTTGGAAGGGTAGACCGGGGAGCTCGCAGACGGTCAGAGGAAGGGAGACCGCAGATTTCGGAAACCTGGCTTTGATACCATGTAGGAAAAGTTGGAGCTTGTATGTATTTCTTGTGTTATACAAAGAGAGAGTACATATTTATAGGAGAGAGAAGAGAGAGAGAAATCCTATACACAATGTGGAACTAAAGAGAAATAGAAGAGAAGTAACTGGGCCACCAAATGGGCCAAACACATGGGCTATTTTAACAATATGGATTTAAATTGCAATTACTAGAAAGGACCCTTACATATAATCATTATTATACTAGAAGAACATAACACATTAAAGGATGAATTCCAAACTAACAATACATCATGCAAACAGTTTAGGGTAAAAGCATACTTACTGTTAACTAATAAATATATTATGTTGTACTTTAATGTGACTAAATCAAAGAAAATGACTTAGTGACTTACAGGTATACGCCAAGGTCAGAAAATCAGTCCAGCTGCTGATACAAGAGGTTAGCCATAAACAAGCTGAAACCTTGTAGAAAAGGTTTGATTCTCTGCCAAGTGCGACATCACGGGAAATAGAAAGTATACTATTTATCTTGGTTCGTAAGAACTCTGCTGCCTCGTTCATAACCTCTTTCGAAATATGCAATTCAGGTATAGATGGTGGTGGCCTGCACTCCGCCACGCCCATTAAAGATAATATCAATTAAATTGCAATTATATAACAGGCATCGTGGTGCAAACATATTGATGATGCTAAAGAACAAAGTTGGACCTCTTTAGATAGACCACATCGACAAAGCACAGAAATGCTTTGTTAAGGATACATTGTCTTCTTTTTAATGCTTTTTTATCTCCACATTAATGCGATCGTGTAGTGTACCGATCAGTGAACGTGGATCGGGTAGTGTAGTGATCATAGGACATTGATCGGTTTATGTAACCGATCAGCAAGCGTGTCTTCCTGTTTGAGTTATGCAGCATGTGGTGCGGAAATGGAGGAAAACTGGATTGCCGCCGAAGTGGAAGTTGTGGTAACTGCAATTTAGTTTTATTAATTGTTGTAACGGTGAAATCTTGGCGAGACACTTTAGAAAAGAAGGGTTTTAGGTTGAGCAGAGCAAAGACGGAGTGTATGGAGCTTAAATTTAGCAGTGCAAGAGGGCGGATGACTTCATTATTAAGTTGGGTGATCAAGATATTTCCCGCAGTGAGTGTTTTAAAAATCTTGGATCGATAGTTCAAAAAGATGGAGGTGTTGATAAAGATGTGATACATATAATCCAAGGAGGTTGGTTGAAGTGGAGAGGCACGTCATGGATCTTATGTGATCGTAAAGTACCATTAAAACTTAAAAGCAAGTTTTACCGTCCTGCAATTAGACCAGCGATGCTCTATGGTTATGAGTGTAGGGCAGTGAATTGTGTACATGAGCAAAAAATGGGAGTTGCGGAGATGAGAGTGCTTAGGTGGATGTGTGGACACACGAGACTGGATATAATTAGGAATGAATGTATCAGGGATAAGACAGGAGTGGCACCAATTGCTGAGAAGATGTGAGAAGCTCGACAAAGATGGTTTGGACACGTACAAAGGAGACCATTAGAGGCATATGTTAAGCGTTGTGAGAGTTTAGTCACTAGGAATGTTAAACGTGATGTTGGAGAGGTAGACCAACAAAAACTTGGAATGAAACTGTAAGGAAAGACATGATGTACTTAGGCATTAGTAAGATTATAACTAAAGATAGGGCACAATGGAGACAAAGGATCCATATAGCCTACCCCACTATAGTGGGATAAAATCTTGAGTGTTGTTGTTGTAATTGTTGTAATTGTTATAACCGTGAGTTTGGAGTCTTTAAAACCCCTCGGTTGTTGAATTGTAAGATCGAACGGAGAGAAGAAAGAGTCGGATGTGTTTGGAAAAAAAATTAAAATTTGTGTGTTCTTGTTCATTATCTTTTTTCCTCCTCTACTTCGGTGAGTCCACCTTCAACGAGACGTGTATGAATTGAGAATTTTTTCCCGAGAGTTCCTTCTTCCGAATTAATTGCAGAACTAAGACCCGTTAGCAAGGTCTCTCGTATCCCGACCTCCAACAATTTGATATCAGAGCCAGTTGTACATGAATCAGAGCCAAAGGAGAGTTGTTGTTGGGTGTGTGGAGGACCATAGACGTTGCAGTTGGAGTTAACAGCCATTGGAATAGCCGGACACCGAGAAGAAGTATTAGGACCGCCGATTATGTCCAGGACAAGGAGGAGCATAAGTGATGGAGAGTTTCGGAACTTTTTAGTTGGAGAAAATACCGCATATTTACCCAGAAATCGGCGATCCCCTCCAAGCTGACCTTATTCAGGTACTAGGCGATTTCGGAGATCCCAGGCGACCTCAGCAGCGTTCCGGGAGATCTCCCCTTGCTCCGGGTGATCTCCCTCTGCCCCGGGCGATCTCCCCTAGCTTCGGGCGATCTCCCCCTGCTCTGGGCGATCTCCCCCTGCTCCAGGCAATCTCCCCTGCTCAGGGCAATCTCCCCCTTCTCCGGGCAATCTCCCCCTGCTCTGGGCGATCTACCCCTACTCTGGGCGATCTCCCCTTCAGCCGGGCGGTCTCCTCTTCTACCGGGTGATCTCCTCCCTGCTGGTCGCGTATATCTCGGGCAGCCCGTTATTCCCCGACCTGCCCGTTTAGGCAGGCCCCCGCGCCTATAAATAGAGGGGCAAGGGTACCAGGAAATGGACTTTGGAGAATTTTCTGCCCCTTGCCTGTGACTTGAGCGATCTCAAGTTTTGAGACCGCGGCGACCTCCCATTTGCCTGGGCGATCTCCCCCTTTGCCTAAGCGATCTCAACCATGTCAGATGATCTCCATCAGCTCCCATCGACCTCGTCGACCTCTTTCCTGCTCGCGGTCATCTCTTTTCTCCCTCTCACTACTTCACTCGTGGCTCAAAGTAACCGACCACCCAACAGTTTTCTCTCTCATTCTTCAGCTTGAGCAAGTGTCGACTTGGTACATTTTTGGTGTCAACAGAACTAACACGCGACCTTTAGATATTGAGTGGTTGATGAACAACAGTTGCGATGAAGATGTGGGATTTTGCCGAGAATGACACTCAATCTTAAAACAGCCATAACTTTTGATCTGTTTGTCTGTTTTCAGCCCATAATAGCTTTTCGGGACCAGCTCGGAGCCCTCCATCCAATGGTGAACGGGTTTACCCCTTCGAGTTCGTTTAGCGCCCTCAGATTGGTCAAATTTGACTCTGTTTAGAAGTTCGCAGCTTTTCTCTTTCGAAAATTTCGGCAATTTTTGTTTTTGTGCGCGCGACTAGCTATGGCTGACCACCAGTTCGCCCAGCATCCAGTCCAATCTATCCCGGGCGAATCAATCATCTAGGAAGCCTTTGAGAAGTATCATCGCGAGATAGCTCAACATCTCGAAGCCTTAACCCAATCCTTGGTCACCCTCCTCTGGCAGTTACCACCTCAAGCTCCTTTTGAGGAGGCTCTTCCTCCTCCTGCAAGTTTTGCACATCCGGTCGCTCCTCTACCGTCTCAAGCTGAGGAGTTCACAACTTCTTGTCATGACTACTTCAGACCAGCTGCCCAGGAAAATCCAGTGTAAGTGTTGAACTTTCAGGAGGACTGTGCTTATTTTCCGGCCCCTGCGGATGCTGTTTATCCTTCAGCTCCTCCCGTTATTGTGGAAGTGGAGGAGCCTTCTCCCTTTACACATAGAGTTCGTTGGGAAATTGCTCCTAATGGGTTTAGAGAACCCCACTTGCCAACCTTATCAGGGGAAGAAGATCCAGTCTCCCACCTTCAAGCCTTTGAGTTAGTTGTTGCGTTAAGAACAATACCGGATGGCATCAGGTGCAAGCTTCTTGCCATGACTTTTGACGGTCAAGCTAGAGAATGGTTCTATAAGTTGTCACCTCAATCAATTACTTGCTTTAAGGATCTTCAAAAAGAACTTCTCTTAAGGTTTGCAACCTCAAGGAAGAGAAAGAGAGGCCCAGCAGGTCTTTCAAATCAAGCAAGGGGATAATGAGACCCTTGCTCACTTCGTTGACAGGTTCCAAAAGGAAATTCTTGAAATTGTTGATGTTAATCAGGACTTGTATAAAATCGCCTTGATAAATGGATTACAAGAAGGTCTTCTCAAATTTGAAGTCAGCCGAAATGAACCCGAGACTTATGGACATCTTATCAGAATAGCAAATCAATTTATTGAAGGAGATGCAGCAAATCCTAATTACGTTTCTTCTCTGAATCGAAGGACCAACGGCAAAGGAATTCTTATCACCAACATCCGTCTTCGTCACACAATATTCCACGAGATAAAGTCTTTAGATCTAACTCCATTCCCCAAAATGCAACTCAACTCCCGCAGCAAGATGAATCACCTGAATTTCTAGAAGCTTGTCTCGTTCAGTCTAACAATCCAAGAACACTTGAATTCAAAAATTATCAAGAAAAGTATTTTCAGCTTAATGTTCCCATGGAAAAAGTTCTTCTGATTATTCAAAATATGCCTGAGTTTAGAATTTCTCGCTCTATGAGATCAAATGCCAAGTATCGTCATGGAGAACTTTTCTGCAAATATCACTCAGACATTGGTCATGATACGGAACATTGTCGAGCTCTTCGGAAGATGGTTGATGAACTATGGAAAGCAGGAAAATTACAAGACTATCTTGCTCAATAATCTGACAGTTTATCCTCCACCAGAAGCAACATTACAAGCACAGGGTTTTTCATTCAATAAAAGAAGTGCATAGAGTAGAGATGAGAAAAAATGTCATTTTATTTCTTGTTTCATATAACTCTCATTTGTTTGGAGTTTTCGGCACCTTCCTTTTTGTAACTTTACTTGTAATAAGTATTACAGTAACCAAGTCCTACCAAGCAGCTATCGTCGTGAAGATCCTCTTAGCAGTCAGATATATCAGACATCATATCCAGATTCACTACCATATTCTTCACTGCTTACGTTTATTCAATTTTGCCTTAAGCACTTTCTATGCATTACTTTCTGCTTTTAAAAGGGGCGGTCTGGAGCATTTAAGACCGCCGCCTGAGGTTTTTGAAGGGGCGGTCTGGAGCATTTAAGACCGCCGCCTGAGGTTTTTTAAGGGGCGATCTGGAGCATTTAAGACCGTCGCCTGAGGATTTTTAAGGGCCAGTCTGGAGCATTTAAGACCGTCGCCTGTTGGTTGTTGTTTGGTGTGAAGGGTGGAAATACCACCTCTGATTATTTCTTCTCGGGTCATAAAATCCACCACGACCACATCACGCAAGAATTATCCGTTGTGTAGTGGTAGCCCAAAATCTCCTTCTCTTTGATGATTGTCGCTGATTGCTATGATTTTTCTGTCGAGTTAATTGACTTGCTTTGCTTGAATGAAGATGACTCCGTTTGATAATGGATAGGTAGTGATAGATTGCTAACAACTGATGATAGGTTGATGTGATATTATTTGCAAGAAAAATAGACTAATTTTAGTATGTACACAATGCACTACCAAATAATTATGCAATTATTTGTTGGGTACTAATTTTTCAGGTACCATAAAATCTCATATGCATCATGACGTGATTCTTGGATTTCTGGATTTCATGATTAATCTATTTATGAATTCAGATTTCTCAAATCATATACTGAGTTGGGCATCATCTGACATAATATCATTAACAACATTATTATCGGAAAGTCAAAAATTATCTAGCCATGTTGACTTCACACTCATTGTTCTGGAGTATGTGAATATGAAGATATCAGAATGTTGGCCCTCTCCTTCCGCAGACATGAGTACTATCTCATTTCTTCACATAGAGATATTATTTCAGCAACATCAAAGCAAGTGATTATTAATAAGCGTTCATACCATCTGTAAATGAGATGTCCATTCTTATACACTTCAAACGTGAATAAAAATAAGTAACAGAAAAGTTGTTTCTGGTATCTGACATTTTTATTATTTATCATATACCTGTTTCTCATATCTTTTGCAGAGATATATAGGTGTTTGTGAGTTCTCTTCAGGTACTCGCGTATTCTATGTTTCATATACCTGTTTCTCATATCTTTTGCAGAGATATACAGGTGTTTGCGAGTTCTCTTCAAGTGCTCGCGTATTCTATGTTTCATATACTTGTTTCTCATATCTTTTGTAGATATACTGGTGTTTGCGAGTTCTCTTCAGGTACTCACGTATACTTTGTTTCATATACCTGTTTCTCATATCTTTTGTAGAGATATACAAGTGTTTGCAAGTTCTCTTCAGGTACTCGCGTATTCTTTGTTTCATATACATGTTTCTCATATCATTTGTAGAGATATACAGGTGTTTGCGAGTTCTCTTCAGGTACTCGCGTATTTTATGTTTCATATACTTTTTTCTCATATCTTTTGCAGAGGTATACAGGTGTTCGCGAGTTTTCTTCAGGTACTCGCATACTTTTATTTCATATACCTGTCCTTCATATCCTTGTAGATATAAACAGGTGCTCGTGAGTCCTCTTCAGGTACTCGTGTAATATGTTTCTTTTATACATGCTTTGATTATTCTCTTGCAGAGATGAGTAGGTGCTCGCATGTTCTCTTCAGGCACTGACAAGTTCCTACAGGTACTTGCATTCTTTTATACACATGCTTTGTCCTGACAGAAAAAGTGGATCTCGATTCTCGTGGGTAAGTTCTACTATTCGAAAAATGTGGGGATCATGTTTACCCAGAAATCAGCGATCCCATCCAAGCTGACTTTTTTCAGGTACTAGGTGATTTCGGAGATCTCAGGCGGTCTCAGCAGCGTTCCAGGCGATCTCCCCCTGCTCCGGGCGATCTCCCCCTGCTCCGGGCGATCTCCACCTGCTCTGAACGATCTCCCCCTGCTATGGGCGATCTCCCCCTGCTCCGGGCGATCTCCCCCTGCTCCGGCCGATCTCCCCCTGCTCCGGCCGATCTCCCCCTGCTCCGGCCGATCTCCCCCTGCTCCGGGCGATATCCCCTTCAGCCGGGCGGTCTCCCCTTCTGTCGGTCGATCACCTCCCTGTCGGTCGCGTATATCTCGGGCAGCCCGTTATTCCTGGGCCTGCCCGTTTAGGCAGGCCCCCGTGCCTATAAATAGAGGGCCAGGAGTACCAGGAAATGGTCTTCGGAGAGTTTCCAGACACTTTCCCGTGACTTGAGCGATCTCAAGTTTTGAGACCGCGGCGATCTCAAGTTTTGAGACCGCGGCGAGCTCTCCTCTTACCTGGGCGATCTCCCCCTTTGCCTGGGCGATCTCCTCCTTGTCATATGATCTCCATCAGCTCTCATCGACCTCGGCGACCTCTTTCCTGCTCGCGGCCATCTCTTTTCTCCCTCTCTCACTCCTTCACTCGTGGCTAAAAGTAACCGACCACCCAACAGTTTTCCCCATCATTCTTTAGCTTGAGCAAGTGTGGACTTGGTACATTTTTGGTGCCAACACTGTTGACATGACAAAACTAACTAAAGGCGTTGAGAGGCACACGAGCGAAGAATAAAGCCACTCTCTACCGACTATACCAAGCAGTAGATGAGTTAGGCTTTGAGAAGATAACATGTGTGGCAACATCAAAAGAACCACGGGACACTTTAGAGAAAGTATTCAAAGGAGCCGATCGTGCCAAGCAAGTGTGCCTCCAAACTCTAAGAGGCGAGTTGGAAGGAATGAAAATGAAGGAGTCAGATGGTGTATCTGAATATATCACGCGTGTGCAAACCTTGATTGAATCATTGCTCAACATTGCATTAGTATTAGGGTTTATGTTATGGCATCATGTTCATCGACTTGTGAGCATGCATTCATTAAAATTGGTCTCATGATTGTTTACAACCATCTAGGGTTAGGGTGTTGCGTGTTCAATGTTTCTAGATTCGTTTTGTGTCAGTAGGGAACAGAGCCCCAAGTTGGGCTTTATTTTGATTTGTATTAGTAGTGTATAGGTTTCCCCAATGGCAAGTTATCGCTTCACCTCTTCTCTATTTGAGGAACCCGACTCCATCTATACTGAGCTCCATAGAGCTCATTCAGGTTGATCTTCATACTATTACGATAATCATTCTCGTCCCCAGCGCACTACTGATAAGGATCATGCTGACCCAACACGATTCGACAATGCGAGGGATGATTACTATTATGATCATCTTCGTCCCTAGTTCCGCGTGCATAGGGATCGTGTTGACCCTTCGATGCAACTCAATTATGTTATGGACGACTACTGCGAAGATCATCGTTTCAAGGAGAATCTCAAGTATAGGTTTCAGAGAGTTGTCCCATCATTTGATGGTCTTTCGAGTCTCAAGTCTTTTAGTTATTGACTAATAGGCATGGAATATTATCTAGATCGGTTTGAATTACTCAGGGAGTGTCGCATCAGATTTATGGAATTTAGACTTAAAGGCCAGGCGAGAGCGCACTGGGATAGCATTGAGAGGACCCTTCAGCGAGAACGTCCTTGCCCCATCTCCAGTTGGGCGGAGATGAAGCAGAAATTATGTTAGAGATATATGTCATCGGCATACAAAAGTCACCTCCTCAAGCGATATTTTTCCTTTGGCGATGATCCACGACTATTGCATAAGATAAAGGTCGTTTTAATGAGTTAGTGGTGAGGACTGACATTCAAGAGGAACCTGTCGCAACTACTTCTAGATTTCGTGTCAGACTTCAGACCGTGATCTACATAGTGTTGAGTGATCATCATTTAAATTCTGTACGCAGACATATCAACTTGTTCTTCATCATAAGAAAAGTATGAGATCTTCTAGAGCTAGCCCTCCCTGTCCCAGAGCTATTATCATTCCTACTGGGGACCTCATGGACACAAACTGCGAGACACTAGATATTGAGATAGACTGTCACTTCAAAGATCAATGTCCGGTGAATGATTTTGAGCATGATCCTTTCCCCATAACTATGACTGAGAGCAACATTGTAGTGCCTAATAAAGGGAAGAAAGAGAGTGGTGATAAGCATCCCAGTGAGCCTAGTGTGATACGACACCCTGTCCTGTGTCCTTATCCCCTGCATAGGCTAATGAGTGTCCAACAAATTAATATTTCGCATAGCATCATATACCTCTATTTCCTACTAGCGGTCATCACTCATCAGGATGAGCACCACTCAAATGACGAGTTATATGTCGAGCCATTGGATTAACCTCCTAGAAAGCCACCTGATGAGTTTTCCCCTTTGGAGATTGTTGACACACCCCAGAGTTACACTGCAGCATTCCTTGGGGTGATCGTCGCAGCCGCGACGAATTTTCTATCTACCACCCGGGAAGCCTCCTAACGAGCCACATCTCCTGGGGGACTTTTAGCACGTCGTGAACTTATATTTTCGCGTTGATGCTCGTGCAATCATTTGAGTGTTTATCGCATAATCGAGGAGTATTTCTACACCCCGCCTAAAAATCCTTTGGGCAAACCACCCTTCTTATAGACATCCACCACTATGTAGAGTCTGCGATTAGTTAGTCGATCAAATTGGTCATTTATCATTTGCATCTGCTGCATGATCTACATGTCATACTCCGACATAAAGTAATATTAAGTAAAAAAAAATTTAAAACTTAAGCAGGTAATCACATGAGAGAGTAAATGTTCAAAAAAGGTTATTGAGTGATGATTAACACATTATTTGAGAGGTTCTCATTGGGGACAACTATAACTCTGAGTGTTAGGCAAATGGGTCCATACATTGTCATGAGAAAGATTGAGTTAGATATTTATGAGCTTGATATCGCTAGAAATATGGGTATTTATCTTGTATCTGATGTAAATGATTTGATTCTAAATGAGGAACCACCTTGGTATTGGAATCTTCAGCCTGACACTCCATTACTGCCTTAGCCACACCTTTCCCCAGCTTCAGCCTTCCCGTCACCGCGACTTTAGGCTCCACCTCTATAGCGGCTTGCATCCATTGTGGGACCTTTAGTAGTTTCGGTGAACAATGGCTTTCAATCGACACTACAATTTCTAGGAGCTACGGGGTTGTGGCGACGTCAAGGTTCATGCAGTTGTTTCCATTTTTGCATGGCCAGCATCAGGAGCATGACAGCCTTCATTCATCGAAGGAGAATGCTTCTAAGACAGTGAAAGTGATGGGGATTAACTGCGCCTCATTTGATTGATTATTCATAAACGGCATTTTGGATCGTTGGAAGGACAATCGGAGCACGTGATCGCGACGGGCTCTTTTTTTCCTACATTATGTATTTTTTTTTATTGTTCTTAGGAATGTTTTGATTTGAGGGCATGATTCCGCAGCAAATGCGACGGTATAGGGGGCCACTATTTCAGTGGTACTCTGTGAGCAGCCACTTTGTGCATTTATTGTCCAAGGTTAGGTCTTTCTCCTCTGAGAGAAGCCACTTTGTGCATAGTGCCAAAGGTTAGGTCTGTTTCCAATCTTCCCCCGCCCATACCCCCAATGATTGGGGACTATATGGGTTATGTTGTTGTTGTTGTTGTTGTTGTTCTTAGGAATGTTTTGAGAATTTGGATAAATTATCTAATCAAACGATTCGATCCGTGGGATGCTCTTAACCTAATTCTCACCCATATATTATGTTATTATGTAGGTTATCGAGAGTTGGCTTTTGACTATAGTCCCTCAATCACGATCGTAATTGCAAGCACCCGCAGTTTGGAGGTACTGATTCTTCCTTTTCCCAATGCCGATGTCAGGAGCCACTACCGCCGTCGCGGCCCTGGGTACTGACACTTGAGATTCCCCAACTTCGCCTCCACTATTCCATCCTCCAACAACCCCACCTCATCCTCCAAGAGCTCCGCTTAGCCCCCTGACCCGCAGTCTCCCTCTTTAGTCCCCTAGAGCCACAACTGTCTTCCCTGATGCTGACAACCATCTCTCATTCCTTACTCGAACTTGCCACCACCTCATGTCATCAGATTTCCACTCCCCAACCACTGATTCCTCTTTCAAATCCCCTTCCAACCATTGCCACAACATTCCTTAGGCATTATAGCCCAAACCAAGGCCCTTCAGGTCAAATCCATACCTAGTCCATTCGTTGTAGTTGTACAGCTAAGCCAAACCTCCCTCACAGCCTCCTAATTAAAACTGAGCCACCTCTAATCCTTCCAACCCTATTTAGTCTGCATTCAGATCCTCCTCCCCACCAACAATCAACAAACGACTATATTCCCCTTCCGACAACCACCATACAACTGTTATTGTCACTTCATACCGTCTTCGTCGCTCCTACAATCACTAGATCTCAGTGTCCTTGTCTCTGGCCTCATTACTTAGTGAGTTTTTTTTTTTCATTTCTCGCATTTGTACAGATATTTCTCTTATTGCTAGTAATATTTTGCTCCATTTAATGTGATTATGTTCTTTCGGTAGACTGCACAATGCTTATTTGTTGTGTTGTTTAATTCATATGCGATCTCTATAGCTTGCGGTTATTGCACAACTACTTAAATCATTTGTGATTAATTGTGGTGAAATGTTTGAGTATTTAAATTGTGTTGTTTAATTGATTATGGTTTAGAAATACTTGAATGATTGAATCATTTGTCTAGATTGCATTAGGATTAGGATTTTTGTTGTGACATCTTGTTCATCGGACAATGTGCATGCATTCATTCGCAACCTTAGATTAGTTGGTCTTGTAGTGTCATTTGAATTCATCTTGTGATTTATTGCATCCATCTAGGGTTAGGGCATCATGTATCCGTCGCCTGTAGATTTGTCCTGCGGCAGTTCTCCTCTAACCGATCCATCAAGTGAGTGCAGCTCTTCCTCCCCATTAAATTATTTCTAAAAAACCTTTACAGTGAAATCCCCAACCCTCTGAGCCAACTAGTAACTTCCATAGCCAGCCAAAACTCCGCCATCCCCATTTCCTACTGCCTTAACCTAGTTCCATGCACTCAACTCATCCATTGTCGTGTTGATGACTATGGGTATTTCTCTCAAATTTCTCTTGCTCTAAAATGTTATTTAATTTTATATCTACATTACTTTGATCGTTAAAATTTAAGAGCTTGCCCTCAATTGTCACTATACATGTTTATCGTTAATTTGAAAATCCTTATTGTTCTTCTTATATTTTGCCCGTCGAAAATTGAATCATATTTATCAAACGTTAGACCATTAGCCCCTATGCACGAGTCACACGAAACCTAGATTTATTTTCTCAGTTTATTATCCATTCGACTATATGTGCGTCGCGTAATTTAAATTTGATTGTGAAATTAATTAATTCTAAAATATCTATTTTCGGGTTACATCAGATGGAATGACGTACGGCGTAGGGGTTGGAATATACATTGTGGGTACTACGAAGGGGGCGGGAGACCCCACCCCACTTCGGCAAGATGGACCGGTTTGCCATGAAGGGTAGAAATGGAGTTCACCACCATTGATGGCATGGAGGACCCACTCATCAGAATGACGCATGAGCAGTTCTTTGCAGACCCACGGACGCTATTGCCCGATTCGAGTTGGGACGCCATATACCATCTGATGGGATATGCATAATTATGGTTCGTACAATTGGAGTAAGAACTTCCAAACATGCATTGGGGACTTCAAGCGTTCCTGCAACATGCGCTTTAGACCTCTTCTGTGGGGGGAACTCTCTGGGTGATTTGATCGTGTTATGGCAGACCGGATGCGTGGGCAATTACATGGAGCAGTTGTAGAGTCATCTGGCACGAGCTACCCTTGTTCGACTAGACCAATTGGTGCTCACTTTCACAGTCGGATTGCAAGAGAGACGTCGCTTAGATATAAAATTTGAAAAACCACCAATCTAATAACTATGTGTTTGGCTCGTATTTATGATAGCCGAATTGAAATGGATACGCCTTCAGAAACACGGAGACAAGCTCCCGCACCACGGGTACTGCCCAATCTGCAAGAGACGCCCCGTGCCATGGGCGGAGGCCCCCAGGAACAAGACCGACTTTCATCAAAAGAATCAATAGACAAGACATGGAGGATAGAGAAACAAGGGGATTGTATTTTAATTGCGGTGAGCCCTATGAACCAAGACACAAATGCAAGAAAATTTTTTGGTTGGATATTGAAGACGATGTCATAGAAGAGGATGAGGTTAAGCATGGGTGTAAATGGCCACGATGGCATGGGCATAAATACCCAATATAAATAAATGCATGAAACATTAAAACATTAAGACTCAAATAAATGTGGCCTTCCAGTCGACAGCCAAGTTTATTTTGTCCGATGTCGCAGCAGGAAGTTCGCTCAGCTACCACCCTCAGAAGGCGCATGGAACGACGGTGGCTGGGGTCGCGTAGTCTATTGGAGGTGACTGACGACACTGCTATAAATAACGACCTAGATCGACTTAGTCACACTGGCAGCTTGCGCAATGTAGACGTGCAATCACCAGTAATGGCCTTAAACAATGATGAAGGGTGGGTTTGTTGTGTCGTGGAACCACAGGCGATAGAGGAAACCTCGCTATGATATCAAGCCAATCAGAAGATGCAGAAGGACGGGTGAAATGTTATGAGTCCTACAATGTCAGTTTTCTATTAGCGGTCTTTAAGTATTAGCGTAGAGTTGTATTAGTCGAATTGTATCAAGTCGAGTCGTAGTTACTAGTTATTAGAGTCTTAATATTTTAGTGTTCCATGCACCTCTTTATATTGGGTATTTACGCCCATGTCATCATGGGTCTTATATATAAGGACCTTTGGGTCATGTATGCGGTATGAAATGAACATTGTTTTAAATGTCCTCCGACATGTCCGACATGTCGCCCGACATGTCATTTTTTAGGGCAAAACGATATGTTTTTCTAAAATGTATAGATTATGTCTTTTTGTAAAATATAGGCCGACATGTCTGATTTTTTCCGATATATCGGCCGACACGGCTTTTAAATATATCGCCCGCTATTTTATTTTATGTTATATTAGCAGACTAGCAGCATATGCTTAAATCGAATAGACTTATTGTTTCAAATTTTTAACGTTTTATTCTTACAAGCAATTTTGTATAATTATTTCGCAATTTTTTAATTTCATATTACAACAAATATGAAAATATTTAATATATTTATTACAAAAATATGAAAATATTTAAATCTTCTTTATTTGCAATAAACTTATTGTTATCAAAATAAAATTATTGTATACTATTAAATATATTTACAATGTATAATTTTATATTTGTTAATAATATTTTAACGTAGATACTATTCGATTTTATTTCGTAATATAAATGACTCATTTTTTATCTATTTGTTATATTATTTTTCTATTTTTATAAGATATAATTATAGTTAGTAAACATAAAAATAAAAATTTTATTTATAAGACATGGAAATCTGATATTTTAAAATATCCCCGACATGTCTCCGACTTCCGACATCCGACATTTAAAAACTCAATCCGATATGTCGCCGACATCCGATATTTAAAACATTGGAAATGAATTAATCAAGTTTCTCTCTCTCTCTAAGTTCTTCTCTCTCAAGTCTCTCCCTCCCTACGAGATGCATGAAACACTATAACATTAAGACGTAAATAAGTCGTAACTACGATTCAACTCATATAACTCGACGTCAATAAGTCGCAACTACGATTTGACTCATACAACTCGACGTCAATACATAAAGACTGCTAAAATATAACTAGCGGTGTGGGACCCCTAACAATATGGTTCGAAAGCATCTACTGCTAGCATAGAACCGCATGAAACACCATTATGATGGACTCCATCACGATATGCACTATAAGAAGGTAAATTGGGTTTGGTTACAACTGCAACCGATTTTACCCTTTATAACCCTTTTATATTTATGTACGAGCATGCATGGCGTGTGGGGAGTTCATCGATTTGACCTCGTAGAGAATATTTAAAATTTTCTGCACGCACGACAGTGCGCTTCATGAGGCAAAATTGTACGCTGCATGAGGCACAGCTGTGCGCTTCATAAGGCACGACCGTGCGCCAGTCCGTACATTCACTCCAGTCGGTGTGCATTGAGTACAAGAATGTATGTGCATCAATTTGTGAAATAACGCACGACCATGATCCCTATGAGCTCTCGATATCCAACTTTTGGGAGTTCGGCCTCCCGCCCGTGTGGACCTTCACGCATGACTGTGCGCCCCTCCAGGTGATCGTGTCTGTGCTTACTGGTAAGATGCACGATCATGCACGCGACGTAAAATTAACGAAGCGGTGATAAATCAAGTTGTGAACTGCAATACAATGGCCAAGATTAATTTGGTGTGCCCTAAAACCGGCACTAGAGGAGTTTAGAACTCATATGGGATCTATATGGTTGTTAGAGGAAAGAGTAGGAGAGCTTAGGGCTTTGAGAGCAAGATTCCACTATTGCCGGAGCTAGAGAGCTCCGATCTACGATCCGTCGTGACAGCGCATAGGAGAACTCTTCGCGCTCATTCTCCGTGGATTTTCTTGAGGCATTCATGGCCAGAAAGAAATCCAAGAAGGTAGCAACTCCTGTTCTCTCGGCATTAAGATTTCGTGTAGATTTCATTTTATTACTTTGCATTGAAGGCTCTAACCTCACTAATTAATGGGCAATGAATACTCGGTTCATTGAGAACCAACGAGCGTGGGATTGCGCCCTCATCATGCTTAGAAACCCTTGTGTTTGACGAGCGATTCCAAGCATAGGTGATATCACCCTGCTGTTCTTATCGTTTTCATCCATTTTTGTGTTAGATGTGTAAGTTTATTGTTTATATTGATATATATTGCTCATCTGGGTTGTTTGTATGATTTCTTTGTACATGTGTGAATTTTTGTGCATGTTTAGGGGAGATTATCTTCAATTTGTCTTACGCACGCCCGTGCGGAATTTTCGCACGCGCGTGCTTTTTTTACCCCCAACGCAGCCCCACATTGTGCCATCTGAGTTTGCGTGTTCGGTCCTTCGCACGCGCGTGCACGGTCATTCTGTGGCTTTTGTTTTGTCTGAGTCAGCCAGAATTTGCGCGTGTGATATTTTCGCATAAGCGTGCGCGCAGGTGCATTTGCGCGTATGTGGTCATTTAATTGGTTTTCATGTAGATTGGGTAGATCCAAATTTGCGCGTGCGGTATTTTCGCACGCGCGTGCGGTCGGGTGCAATTGCGCGTGCGCGACCTGGGCGCCCAGATTTTTTGTGTTACTTAACTCACGCGCGCACGTGTGCTTTGGACCGCACGCGTGTGCGTCCTGTTTTCCTATATAGTTGTTGCTCGCGATTTCAGCTGGGAGTCTTCCTGGAGTGTCGTTTTTAGGTAAAGCTCGTGTCGTGAGCATAGGGGATTCGCCCCTTGGTCTCCTTCAACCTCCCCAAGTATTTCAAAGGTGTAGAAGGTGATTTCCAAGGTTCCATTGGAGCTTTAAGGCCGGAGCTCTTGATGTGGAGGTGGACAAACCCCGGGAGAAGACATGACTAGGAGAAGGTGACAGCTTCTCCCGTATCGTGGAAGGTAGCCAAGGCGGAGTTTGTAGAGTCAATGGACCAAGCAGGGCTCTCCAACAAACCCAAGAAAGAGTCTCTCGTCTCCTCCGTATCAAGGAGTGGTATTTTGTATTTCTCCCCTCTCCTTTGAAGTATTTGTAATCTTATTGCGGTATACTCTAAAGCATCTACACACCATGACCATTGGGTGTAGATTTTCGTAGATATACACTCTATTGTGGATGGTTTGGAGTAGACATTGTTGTAGTATTTTCCTTATAAGCTTGTAGTCATGTTGACTGTGCTTGTGTTGTGATGTTAATGTGTTTGTGTTGGGTTGCGCCTTCGTTGAGTTAGAAGCGAGCCCGTGTGAGAGAGTGGTTGGCCTTGGCAATTGCAAGGCGCAACGAGTGCGAAGCGGAGGAATGCAACTCGCGGAGGAGTGAAGCGGTAAAGGCGACCCGCATAGTTAATTAGTTTTTCTTCTTGTTGAAACCGCAAATCAACCCCCCCGCCGATAAAACTCCGACTAAAGGCTTCAATCTTAAGTATTTCTCATAAGAAAACTCCACCCCGTCGTGGTCCGCGTGAGATCGATACTCGGAGAACTATTTCTGTTTTTGTATTACTTGTACGACATCGGTGCTCTTGTCATAGTCACATCAAATTTTTGGTGCCGTTGTCGGGGAACACGGCACGTGTGAGTATCTGGAGAGAGAGTCGAGAGAAAGAAGTTCTTCCAATTGTATATTGCATCTTTTTGTCTGTTTTGTTTTTCGCTTTTTGTTTTCAACTTTCTGCTGTTTCTTTAAGGTTTTGTCTGCTTCTGAAACTAGAGAGGATCACGGGCGAAATGGTTCCATTTGACCCAGAGATCGAGCAAACACTACGAAATCTAAGAAGAGAGCAGGCTCGAGTCATGGACCTTCGTGACCCCCCTCCGAATCCCCAAAATAATAATGTTGTTAACCTTGATCCTAATATACATGTTGATGAGGAGGTGGTGAAGTCGCGTGCTCGCACAATGCATGAGTACAATGCCCCCACCATGGGCAGTGTCTACCCTACATTGAGCCCGGACATCACAAATAAGCAATTCGAGATCAGGCCATCTATTTTGAATATGCTTCGTAATTCTGTTCCGTTCTGCGACTTACCCCTGGAGGATCCGCATTTGCACATTTGTAATTTTCTTGAAATTTGTGATGTTTTCTGTATCAACGGAGTTTCCGATGATACCATTAGGATAAAGCTTTTCCCATTTACCCTTAGGAATAAGGCTAAATCCCGGGTTTATTCAATCCCTAGCGAAAATATCACTACTTGGACTGAACTAGCTAATGTTTTTCTAAATAAGTTTTTCCCCACTACAAAAAGTATTGGGATCTCGTAACGAAATCGACACCTTTAGGCAGCGTGATCAAGAGTCCCTTGCTGAAATTTGAGAGAGGTTCAATGAGTTCCTATGGAGGTTCCCTCAACATGAGGTCCCTCTATGGACGCTCGTGAACACCTTCTATGGGGCTCTTAATCCGAGTGTTAGATCTAATGTCAACTCAGTTGCAGGTGGATCAATGATGGGAAAGACTCCTGATGAGATGCAGAGCATTATGAAGAATCGAGTACACAAGAATGCTCAATGGGGTGACGGGAGGAATGCCCTTAGGAGAGCGACAGGTCTTTATGAAGATGATCCTTACACTGCGATCTCCACCAAACTGGGGTCCATGTCCAAAAAGATTGAGGAGCTGAGCTTAAAGGGGAAGGCCACCCCCACTATTACCCCAGTACTTGTTGTATCTTGTCAAAGTTGTGGTGCTTCCGGGCACCACTCCTTTGAAAGCCATTTGGGAGGTACTCTTGTAGATTCTACATTTTTTAATTCTATTGAAGTTGTCAGTTATGTAGACAATCAGCAGAGGGGGCCTCCTTTCTCCAAAACGTACATTGTCGGGTGGCGTAATCACCCAAATTTGAGTTGGAGAGATGGTGCGCAGCAGGTACAAGGTCGGCAAGCCAGTGGAAGTCGCCCCCAGCAGCAATTTGTTCCTCCCCCATCCCAAAACCAACAAGAAGGACCAGCACCATGAGAAGACAAGCTTGATAAGCACATTGATTTCACGCATTCTTTCATTGTTAGCCAAGGCGCGACAGTAAAGAACCTCGAAACTCAAATCGCGCAACTTGCAAAACTCATTACTGAAAGAATGTAGGGTACCCTCCCAAGCCAATCGAAAAATAATCTGAGGGAGCAAGGTCGGAGCACCTCCAGACTCACTCCAAATTTCTACGGGGGTATTGTGGCCGAGTGCGAAATTAATAATATTGCTACGCAGGTTTTGGTGGACACGGGCTCATCATGTAACATCATTGCACTCTAAGAAGTTGAAAAATGCAACATTGATCCTATTGCTGATGAGGCCGTTCTACTCACCTTGGCCGGGTGCACCTTTTCGTACAAATACAAGTTCAAGTCGTGTCGGAATGCCCCATATCGGGCATTGGGTAATGCATTTCTATCCTTTTTTCATATTTTTATGAATTAAGGTTGTAACAACACATAAGAAAAAGGGGGATTTTAAATGAATTAAAAACTCTATAAATAGCTTTTGCTAGCCACAGCCCAGCCCCCCCCCCCCCCCCCCTCCCGATTATTTATTTCACTCGGTCCTTTAGGTTTCACGCATCTGACTCCCCGATCGCTGCTCCAGTCGCTGCCCCGCTCCCGGTTCCGCCTCCAGCCGCTCCCGCTCGCGCGTCTCCCGCCCTACCGCCTCCTCTGCGCCCTAGCCGACGGATTCTCCTCCTCCCAAAGACACCAGCAGCCTCCCGCTCCTCCCCAAGGCCGGCAGCAGCGGGTTCCTCTTCTCCCTCCCCTGCTAGGGTCGTCAGCCGCCGCATCTCCTCCTCCTAGGGTCGGCAGCAATGTCCTTCCTCTCCTAGGGCCGGCAGTCCCATTCCCCCTCCTCTAAAGGCCGGCAGCCCTCTTCTTCTCTGATTTTGCCTAGGGTTTTGCTCGAACCCTCCTCCTCTCGGATTTTGGACTCGGATTCGGCTCCTTGAGCCCGATTTTGACTTTCGTGGGTAAGATGTCCTCTCCTTCCCCCTTATTCAGTTTTCCCTAAATTATTTTGCTAATTTAGCGCTTCAAATTTTGTATTTTTGGTAACCCAAGCTTATGTTCATCATATAATCGACTAACTGCGCTGTGTTTGTGATTTCTGGCGCCGCTCCTCGACCTAATTGTTGGGAACGAGCAGAAGCCCTCTTCGATTTAGGGTTTCCCTAACCTAAGCGCCGCCAAGAATCCTTTTCCGCATGGTAATCTCCTCTCCCTTCACATTTGAGGGAGGTAATTCCTAAACTCTCTCGTTCTTTACATTTTGTAAATTAATTGTCTGTGTTAGCGTAGTGAATTTCTCCAATATCGTTTTCGTCGTTCTTGAACAGGTTCGAATTAGAGTTTCTGATTTTTGCTTGCGCGGCTTAGCCGCCGTCGTCAGTTTCAGCCGCACCTTAAGGCAAGTAGAGATCCCTCTCTCTTGCAAGCGTTGAGTTTAAATTATTTCGTTTGTTCTTATGATTATTTGGCTTCGCTCTTGAATTGTTGATCTGCCAAATAAATTTAAATCTTGAACGCCTAATCTGTCAAGTTAATAGTTTTATATTCGCGCATCTACTTTTATTTTTGGGTATTGTTATGCTACCGCTAGGTTTTCTATGAAGAGAAAGAAGAACAAATGAAAAGACGGCTAGGGTTTGCAAGAGGGAAAAGAAAATACCTTGAAAGATAATTGCATGCCTCCAAAAGAGGTGGAGTGGGGTATTTAAGAGACCCCACTCCACAAGGGGGCCGGCCGGCCCCCATAGGGCTGAACCAAGTGTGGTTCAGCCCCCCCCCCCCCCCCCCCTTTTAATTGATTAGTTGCGGGCTGAACCGGATGGTTCAGCCCGGTCTTTTCCCGGTGCATCCTTCGGCCGTCGGGCGTACTTGTAACCACGGAATCGGAGATCCTCCGGGGGCATAACATTCCCCTCCCCATCAAGAAGCAGCTTGTCCTCAAGCTGGAAGTCTGGAAAGTGCTCGCGGAACTCCAAGAAGTCAACCCAAGAATTATGGGCCTCTGATAGGTTCTTCCATTTAATCAGCACCTCGGGGCGGTATTCCGTGCCCCGCTTCTTCCATCTGGACAGCAGGATGTCCTCCGAACTAGGCCTCAACTCGCCGGTAGTCGTTGCCGCAGGCAGAAAAGGTGTAACAGTAACGGTGGCCCCCAACTTCTTCTTCAGCAGAGAGACATGAAATGTAGGATGTATGCGAGACCCCTCCGGCAGAGCAAGGGTGTAGGCAACCGGTCCCACCCTGTGAGTAATGGGAAAGGGACCATAATACCGCGGAGCTAGCTTCTGGTTGGCCCGCCGGGCCACGGAGAGTTGTCTGTACGGCTGAAGACGAAGAAAAACCTCATCCCCGACTTGGAACTCCCGCTCAGTCCGATGCTTGTCTGCTTGCACCTTCATTCGGGTCTGGGCGAAGAGAAGATTATCCCGCAGGATAGCTAATGTCTGATCTCGATCGCGCAAAGCTCGGTCCACCGCCGGAAGAGCTGTACTGCCTGGCTCATAAGAGCGTAAGGATGGTGGCGGCCTCCCATAAACAATCTCAAAAGGAGTAACGCGGCTAGCTGTGTGGAACGAAGTATTGTAGCAATACTCCGCCCAATGGAGCCAACGAATCCAAGAGCGTGGCTTATCAGTGACAAAACAACGGAGGTAAGTCTCTACCCCTCTGTTCAAGACCTCCGTCTGCCCATCGGTCTGTGGGTGATTCGTCGTACTCATACGAAGCCGAGTGCCCTGTAATCGGAAAAGCTCCTGCCAAAAGTTGCTGATGAAAACGGGATCGCGGTCGGAGATAATCGAACGAGGAACACCATGTAAGCGAACCACCTCCCGGGCGAAAAGCTCAGCAACCGTCTCGGCGGAGTACGGATGACTGAGAGCCAAGAAATGCCCATACTTGGAGAGCTTATCCACAACCACCAAAATCACCGATTTGCCCTGCGATCGTGGCAAGCCCTCAATGAAATCCATAGAAACTGTCTCCCATACATGCTGCGGAATCTCCAACGGGGTAAGCAGCCCTGCAGGCGATGTGGTCTCGTACTTCTGACGCTGGCAGGTCTCGCACTGCTGCACGAACCTCTGGGCGTCCTTGCGAAGCCCCCTCCAATAGACATTGGCCCGAAGGCGCTGTAAGGTGCGAAGCACGCCGGCATGTCCTCCGGTTGGAGATGAATGGAACTCCTGTAGCATGACTTCCTTCCAGGCGGACGTAGCCGGGATCACCACCCTTCCCTGATAATACAAGTGTCCTCCCATCAGCTGGTAGCCGGGTGGCGACGGTTGGCCCTGCCGTAAAGCCTCCAAAATCGGGCCAAACTCCGGGTCCGCTGCTATATCGGCCTGTATGTCATCCAGAGACTCAATCAGCGGCCCAGAAATTTGAAGGACCGTGCTCTCTGGTAGTCGGGATAAAGCATCGGCCACCACATTTTCCTTCCCATGTTTGTACACAATCTCATAGTCATATCCCAGCAGCCTAGTCAGCCACTTCTGTTGTAGCGGGGAAACCAACCGTTGTTCCAAGAAGTGCTTCAAGCTCTGATGATCCGTGCGAACCTTGAAGTGATGGCCCAGCAAATAAGGTCGCCACAGAGTCACCGCATGAAGGATCGCCAGCATTTCCTTCTCGTAGGTGGAAAGGCCCAAAGTCCGAGGGGCCAAGGCCTTGCTACAGTAAGCCAGCGGTCTCCCCTCCTGCATCAGCACTGCTCCAATCCCAACCCCCGAAGCGTCTGTCTCCAAAACAAACTCCTTGCTGAAATCAGGCAAAGCTAACACCGGTGTAGTCGTCATGGCCGCCTTGAGAGCGGAGAAAGCCTGCTCTGCCTCCTCATGCCAGGTGAAGGATTCCTTATGCAGGAGCTGGGTCAGGGGTCGGGCCAGTTTCCCATAGTCCCTTACAAACCGCCGATAATACCCCGTGAGGCCCAGGAAGCATCTAAGTGCCCGCACCGTCGTAGGCCGTGGCCAGGTAACCATGCTCTCTATCTTCCGGGGGTCAGCACGCACCCCCTGCACCGAAACTAGGTGACCCAAGTACTCCACCTCCGGTTGTCCAAACGAACACTTCGACTGCTTGGCATAGAACTGATGCCGTCGAAGAATGGATAGAACCTCTGCCACATGCTCCGCCCAACTGCGGCTGTAGATCAGAATATCATCGAAAAATACGAGAACCGACTGTCGAAGGAGTGGCCGGAAGGTCTCGTTCATAACCGCCTCGAAGGTAGATGGGGCGTTGGAGAGGCCGAAAGGCATCACCAAGAACTCGTAGTGCCCATCGTGCGTGCGAAACGCCGTCTTGTGGATATCCTCGGACTTCATCCGAATCTGGTGGTAACCCGATCGTAAATCCAGCTTGGTGAAAAGACATGCTCCATGAAGTTCATCCAGAAGCTCCTCTATCATTGGAATAGGAAACTTATCCTTGATTGTGGACTCGTTCAGGTTGCGATAGTCCACGCAGAACCGCCATGACCCGTCCTTCTTCTTCACCAGTATAATAGGTGAGGAGAAGGCACTGGTACTCGCCCGTATAATGCCCGCCGCTAGCATCTCTTTCACACTTCGTTCGATCTCTGCCTTCTGAATATAAGGGTACCGATAAGGCCTGACATTCGGGGGTGCCACCCCCTCCTTCAACTGAATCCCATGTTCCCTGGACCTGGCCGGTGGTAGGCCACGAGGCTCCTGGAACACATCCTCGTACTGGGCTAGAAGCGCCCGAATCTCCTGCGGAATGGGCGGAGGGTCTGTCTCTGATGTCTCCACCCCCACCAGCATAGCCATGGGTGAACCCTGAACCTCCAGTCGCTGCAAACTCCTCAGAGATATCTCCTTCAGGGGTGAAGAACGAATCCCCCGTAGGCAATACTCCTTCCCTAACTGTGAAAACTCCATGGTAAGATGCACCCAATCCGTAGTCACCCGCTGCAGCTGCCGAAGCCACTGAACCCCCAGTACCATGTCGGAGCCCCTGATCGGCAGTAAATACAAGTCTGTGTGGCACACGTAGCTCTGCATCCTGATCTCCACCCCTTTCATGAGCCCCTCGCACCTCAGTTTGCTGCCATCCGCGACCATAACCTGGAAAGCCGCATCAGTATCGATCGCCTGTCCCACCTTCGAAGCCACCGACGGGTTGATAAAATTGTGGGTACTCCCACTATCTATCAGTATGGTGACCCGCTCCTTGCCGACCAATCCTGAGAACCTGAGGGTCACTGGGGCGGATCCCCCCTCCATGGCCTGTATAGAGACCCCAAACTCCGTCAGATCGAGTGCCTCAATGTCGACACCCTCTGGCGGTTCCTCCTCCTCCTCCTCTTCTTCCCTCAGCATGAAGACCTGAATCTTCTGACAAGTGTGACCCCGTGTGTACTTCTCATCACAATTGAAGCACAGGCCCTTCTCCCTTCGCGCCTGCATCTCTGGCCAGGTCAATTTTGTAACTGTGGGCCGAATGGTGGGAGGTGGCTCCCTCCGTCCCGCTGTAGGAGCCGCGGGTGGCTTGACCGCTGTCCGGGTCCTCTGCCTGTTATAACGCTCCTCCTGTATCCGAGCGATGCTTATAGCATGACTCAAGCTGCGTGGTAAATACGTGTGGACCTCGTCGCGCAAGTGGTCCTTCAGTCCCGATATGAAACAGCTGAGCATCGTCTGCTCTCCCCAAGTGACCCGGTTGGCCAGCCTCTCGAACTCTGTCCGATACTCTGCCACGGTCCCCCTCTGTCGCAGCTTCTGTAACGTGGCCTCTACGACCTCATACTCCAAAGGCCCAAACCGAGAGGAGAAGGCCTCAATGAACTGTGCCCAAGGGGCGTATGTCCTGCCCCTCAAGAACCACTTCGTCCACTGGTATGCGTCGTCCTCCAGGTGGAACGTCGCCAGTTGCACCCACTGCGCCTCAGGGATCTCTTGATAATTAAAGAACAATTCCGCCTTCTGGATCCACTCCAGCGCATCTCCTCCCCTAAATTTGGGAAAATTCATCCTGGCCAGCTTCGGCTGCATGTGGGGACGCTGATGCGCTCCACCAAATCCACCCCCATCCTGCCCCTGAAGCTCCGGACCTCCCTGCTGCACCCCCTGATTCCACATCGGGGGTCTCACCTGTCCACCTTGATTCCCCATCTGCGGTCTCACCGGCCCCGCCTGGCCGTTTCCGTACCCCAGATTGGGATGTGCTGCTTGTTGTGGATGAACAACTCCCGCCGTCCCCCCGAGAGGGATCGCATTCGCTCCGGTGGGCCGAAACAGCCCGAAACCCTGGTGTTGTGGTCTCCACGGCTGTCCTGGATGTTGACCGGCCCCCCATTGGGCTCCCCCTCCATGCCCGGCACCTCCTCCGTTCCGCTGCAGCCCGGCCGCTCCCTGCGCGTGAGGGGCAGTCCCCCAATTTACTGCCGCTCCTCCTGCTGGTCGCTGCAGCCCGGAACTGCCCTGTATAGGGATTTCTGGGCTCCATCCCCCCGTAGCAGCGCCGCCGGTCAGCCCAGGAGGTACCCCGCCTCCTCCCGTGGTCGGATGGGAGTTTCCGACCCATCCTGGGCCGGAATAGGGGCCGACGACCCCTGCTGGGAGGCCCCAGGCTTCCGCCGCCCGGCTAGGGCCGGCTGTGAAGCCGTGCGGCCCTAGCTGGATGTCCGGTCCCCAGCCGCTGCTTCCCCACGCCTCCGGTTGACTGTGCTGTGGTCGGCCCCCTTGTGTTAGGGTTCCGGCCGTCGTTTCGTCTCCCGGTTCGTCTCCTCCAGCGATTTCTCCTCCGAAACCTCCTCCCGGAGGGATATTTGAAGCGTCAATGTCGGATCCATCACCGGATGTCCCTTTTCCTTTCAGATTTTGCAATAGGAGGGATTTTAACTCCTCCATCTTCGAATCGAAGCGCTCTTCCATAGTTTTTTGAGAGTTCTTCAAGTTTTCTTCGAACGTCGCCACCGAATCTGCCAAAGCGACGTAGTTTTCCTCAATCGCTGCCAAACGTGCCATCTCCGCCTCCGTGCGTGTCACCATAGTCGCAGGAAGGAGGCTCTGATACCAAATGTTATGCTACCGCTAGGTTTTCTATGAAGAGAAAGAAGAACAAATGAAAAGACGGCTAGGGTTTGCAAGAGGGAAAAGAAAATACCTTGAAAGATAATTGCATGCCTCCAAAAGAGGTGGAGTGGGGTATTTAAGAGACCCCACTCCACAAGGGGGCCGGCCGGCCCCCATAGGGCTGAACCAAGTGTGGTTCAGCCCCCCCCCCACCCCCCCCCCCCCCCCCCCCCCCCCCCCCCCTTTTAATTGATTAGTTGCGGGCTGAACCGGATGGTTCAGCCCGGTCTTTTCCCGGTGCATCCTTCGGCCGTCGGGCGTACTTGTAACCACGGAATCGGAGATCCTCCGGGGGCATAACAGGTATTTACATATGCGCCACTTCTAAGTCTTTAAATAGACTCATTGGGTCATTGTATGAAGGATGAATGAAAGTAACCAAATTTATATTTCTCTCTTGAGTTCTTTTCTCCTCCCTCAATTTCTAGGGTTAGGGTTGAGCACGGCTCCCCTTCTTCCTCTTCCCTCGCATTCTCCGCGGGTTGAGATCCGCTTCCCTTGTCTCTCCGCCTCCACAGCTACCTTTGACGAAGCTCCGAAGTAGACTCGTAACAGTTTCACCAAATGGAAGCTTCCTTTACAATATAGTGTATATATAGTGTACATATACATTGTATTTAAATATAAGATATATGCAAACATAATATATATATATATATATATTATGCATATATATAATTACATATATATATATATATTGAAATTCAAAATTTTAAAATTCAATATTCCAAACTCAAACAAACATGAACCCGGCATTCGTCATCTACAACATTAAATACCACAACCAAAAGTAGTTAAAACTTCTTGATAAACTAATCTTGCAAGAACCAAATTTAAAACCACATCGTTAAAAATTGCTGAGAATATAATGTCATAATAGAACATCTAGCCCGATGCACTTAATATTGTTCATTAGCCTCTCCATTTATAACTAAATAATTTTGGGTTGGATGCATACATTTTAACTTGGAACTAGAGCAAGCTAGACCCAACATCCACTCCTATGTCACCCAACTAAAAAGAAGGCATGTTATAGGTGTGAAGGAGTTTACATTCAAGGGAGTTTATTAAGACTCATGTAGCCATATGCACTCAATATAGATCTTGGTTTTCTCCACTCACAACCAATTGGATTAAATCAGTCTTCTTGTCATATTACTCATCCAACTATTAAAACCAAATCACTAATCTACATTACAAAACAACTTTAAACTTCTCCAAAATATGAGATAAAGTTGATGAAGATCAGCATATCTTTGATGAACTTGCTTATTTCCAAACAAAAAATTTAATCATATCTCATACCTATAACCATTCCTTGTAATAAATGCAACTCAAATCCATTGATACCATTTAGTTTAAAATCACCTAGAAATCCATTATATATAAAAATTCACTTTGTGGTTCTCACAAACTCACTTCCTTCAGACAATGACCTTCTGAAACAATATTCCAACTTTCCTGACATGCATTTCCATGACAAAAAAAACAACTGTGGCTGTGAGAGATTAGGAACATATTAGTTCTTCAGTAACTTGCTGTAGACATGGATCTCTAAAGTATAAGCAAACAAGGTCAAACAAAAAACGCAAGACAAAATAGTAACGGAATAGCCTTACCTGTTGAGAACCCCCGCTGCTTTCGCCCACACAAAGAAAATAGTCACTAGTAGCTGCAATACCCTAGAAACCAGCGACAGCAGAGTATATCTAGACAATTCAAAGACCACCCAAGAAGAAAAACCCCCAAGGATTATCCCCACTGTTAAATTCCTTTTTCTCCATAGAATCACATCCGCAACTGTTAAAAACAACCAAAGTATCAGCTCAGTTCCAACGAACAAAACGATTTAAGGTCACTAATTTAGGCTTCTGGATCAGCAAGCATTCTACGACCACCATCAAATAGGGATCCGTGGAGATGGTGACACATGAAAGATGAAGAATTTGATTTACCCAGTCCTCCGCCGAGTATCTCATGAAAACTTATCCGACTCCTAGATCCCATGTAAGGAGGAAGCATGAAGAAAGGATATCGCAAATGGGTGCGGGATGTCTAAACTGATGAGTGAAGGATCTGACGATGAATAGGATGGAAAAAAGGCGAGGTGGGGTTGGAAGGAATCAGCCTCCAGCCCAAATGGCGTAGAACCGCCATAATTGTTGTCCTCTTTATTTTCTTCCAAAACTTGGAGAACGATATACTTACGGGTTTTAGGTAAAGAGTAAAGTACGAGTGAGGTTTGTTTGCGGAGGGCTGCGGCATTTCGATGATGTAGCCAAACGTGTGACCGTGTTGACCGTGTTGACCGTGTTGACCATGTTGACCATGTTGACCGTGTTGACCGTGATTGGTGGACAAAGCTGGGTTCCTTGAAACGAAGCTGGGTTCCAGTGTTTGCTCTCACACCGAAAGCCCGTCAGAGAGCCAAACATAGCCAAAGACTGAGCTCAAAAGCTTGGCTCTGGTCTGCCTTATTTTTGCCATTTTAGGTTCGGGCTTGGTTACGCCCCTAGCCCAGGTCCAGGCTGAGCCTAGGTTATTTCTCTTGATCCTATTTTTTTAATGGGTCATGCCCGGTGGCTGGCTCGGGCCCAGTCCTGCTCGGGCACCATGCTTTACCTGGTGCTCGGCTGGTGCTCGCCTACTAGGGCGCCTACCCAGCTTTACAATTGGATGCTAGCTGCCCAGCTTGCTTGCTACCTTTGGCAGTGGCTGGCAGCAGCAACTACTTCCAAGCTGGTGCAGCAATGAGGGCATGTCTAGCCCGGCCCAGGCCTGGCTCGGCCTGCACGGGCCCGGCCTAGCAGGCTTGGGCAAGCATACCTTAAAAAAGGGCGCTCGTGCCGGACAGTAAACCGACAAGCTTTTTTGGCACCCCTGATATTTGTAGTGAATTTATAAAAAACAACTGTATTTATAAAATATAAAGTTATTTATATATAAAATAAATTATTTATAAAATACAAATGTTATTTATAAAATAAAATTTAATTATAAAAGAAAATGAAATGAAAACGTGAACACTTATGTAACAACGGTGCACTTCAAAAAAAAATTATGATCGTCGTTGACATTCAAATTTATGAGATTACAAACTGACGTGTGCTAGAATGAAATCATCAATTTAATGATAACTCCCAAGTTAAATCTAATTATTTTGAACTAAATTGAAGCTCTTAGTGGACCGTAGATTTCTTCCTTGAATCATTTATCCGATGCAATCAAAAGAGCGAAGAATATATTAATACATCGGCACACAGTTTGACTTGAATTACTAAAAACTCTGGTCACCATCATTTTTATCCATGCACGTGCAGTGGCTATCACAAAAGCTTTTACGGCACCGTGATGACATGTTGTTTCATCTTAGGAACAATGTGCACCCTTATTATTTGCACCCATGGGTTAAACTGCTCAAAGGCACATCTGAGCATATGTATGGGTTCAAAACAGGAAACAATATGATATTGTTTGGGTCAGACTAGTTGTCTTAGCTATGAATTTTAATCTATTAACACAAATGGTTTATTTCCTTAATTTCATTCCAATTGTAGAAGTCGAGATTATCTGAATTGTTGAAAATTTGAAAATTAGAACACATGCCCTAGCGTCTTTGCAACTCACAAATCACCCCTAAAATTTGCAGTGTGAGTTACAAGGATATCGAATGTGTAGCAGAAAGTTCGAAATCCTTCAATGGATTCATGCAAAGCAAACTAATCAAAAATGTAATTGAGACGTGAGACAATAATGAAACTAGTTTCATTTTTTAAGGTATTTGTCGATGATCGGACACGAATATCTGTGTCACTATCAGTATCCACAAAAATGTTTAGAGCTTTGTTACAGTTCGCCCAATGGCCTTGCGAAAGAAGAAGATTGTTGTCGCTTGCATGAAGTACCAGCTTTAGTCTTTCTTAGAGTTTTTTGTATCTCTCTCTCTCTCTCTCTCTCTCTCTCTCTCAGTTCTCATGAAAACTGCTTCCGAGCAAGAAAACATGATGGTGCGTCCCCTCCGATACTCCTTGATGATGATGACCCGGCTGCCGAGGCGCTGCGCCACAAAGATCTGCGGTGCCATGGAGATGCTGATGGAAGACCACGTTATAATCTCCGCCCGCGGCATGCCAAAACCGCCATGAAGAATTAGACTCTTATTCATGCACTTTTATTTTATATTAATAAATATAAAATTATTTCATGATAGATGATAATTTTATATTTATTAAAGTGATTGTAATTTTAATTTTGAACTCTTAATTTTTTGTTGGTGTGTATTTAACCATACGGGTGGATGAGATTTCTTCTCCATCATGGATGGTTATGATGTTGTGTAAACTCCTATTTAAAGGGGTCTTTATGATGGAATGAGGATTATTGAAGAACCCTAAAATCCTCCTTGTGAGATTTCGGCCAAGCTTGGGCATCCCTCCTTGCTGCCGCCCACCCCCCCCCCCCCCCCTCTCTCTTGTTGTGACTCCAAGGCTGCCTCCCTCCATCCTCTTCGGTGCGACTCCGGCGAGACTTCCGCGGTGCGACTCCAAGGAAGAAAGGGTGCTTCTCCGTTCGGTGCGACGCTGGTGGAACCGTGGAGAGAGAGATTCTCCCACCTTATCTTGTGTGTTCATCTTCTTGGTTGGGTAACCCCTCTCCTTGCTAGTGATTCTTTCTACGCTTTAGTTTGTGGAGGGTTTTGTCGAATCGTTTTATCCGTGGCTTTAATTTTCTCGCTTGCAAAAATCTGAAATCTAAGTGTTGTTATTGAATCTCTTGTTGTTCGGATCGGGTAGATCCGGTGCGGGAGCGAACTTGGCCTAGCCTTGATTTGCTCTCCAAGATTGGCGCACTTGGCGCTAACAAGGGAGTTAATCTCAACTAACGCTTTATCGCCGCTTGAAAGTTCACCACCGCTCCAAGAAAATTGTCGCTGCGTTTTGAAATGAATCGATTGATGGAATAGATGCTTGTGTAGGTGCGGTGAGTTGTGTGCTTGTTGGAGAGGTAGGTCTTAAGGACGTTGTATCGAGTCCGGCTTACGGTGAGTTGTGTGCTTGTTGGAGAGGTAGGTCTTAAGGACGTTGTATCGAGTCCCGCATATTTTTATCTTTCGGATTTGGAGAGCCAACGGACCCCTTTTCGTTCGTTTTTGGTCGGATCCCTCCATGTTATTTTATTCTCTGTGATGAATGTTTGTTCCGTTAGCGTAACGTCCACGTCGTCACGGTACCCTACATCAATTTGGTATCAAAGCGAGTCGTTTCAACTCCCACGTTACAAACAACCTTGCTGCGATCCTTGTTGGTCGTTCTAATCAATAGGAAAATCTAAAATTCAGCAATTTAAAACCTCTCAGAAAAATCTCAGAATTTTTTCTGTAGCTTCCTGCACGTATTTCCAGCAACATTAAAACTGAAACTTTTTTGATTCGTCCTCGTTAGGTCGGCCTGAAAATTGGAACCGTCGTAATTCTGTCCAGGTGGTGCGAATAGCGGTCTGAAATCTGAAATCTTTGTCAAAATTCATAAAAAAAAATTTTAACGATCCACGTATTACGCACATCAGGAATCTATAAAAATATCCTATGTTCAATCTAGCTACAGCCCTAGGAAAAATCATCTTCCTACATTTTTCCTGAACCTGAATGCCCACTAGGCTAGGAACGGAGTACGCGACACCGTCTACGTCTAGGATGGCTGCGAATCAGCACAATGATCCCAACACCGTGGCCATAGCAGGTCTACGTACTGAAATGACTGAGCTTAGGACGATGTTAGAACAAATTTTACGGAATCAAGGAGGACCACCACCACCACCACCCGGTGATGTTGAGGGGCCCAACCGGCAACAACCGGTCACTGATTCGGATTCTGATGGGGACCCTCCCCGAGTGCCCCCTCTAGAACGCTGCCCCGAGCGTGGTTTCGATATCACTAGAGCCATCAAGATTGATGCCCCCACCTACGATGGCATGGGAGACCCCCAGGTCTTCCTTAGCTGGGTAGTTGATATGGAATGTTACTACCAGTGGCACAATCTCACGGATCTCCAAAAGGTCCAAGTCGCCCGCATGAAGTTGACAGATCGTGCGAAAACCTTTTGGATGAATGAGGTAAGGAGGTTGGGAGCCGGACAGGAAGTCCCACCTATCGGATGGGCGGTGATGAAAAATTTGCTCACCGACCAATACGTTCCCGCTAACCACCGAACCCAAATATTCGATGAACTAGCCACCCTGCGGTAAGGTTCAAAGTCGGTGGCCGAGTATATGGGAGAGTTGAAAGACTGTATGGTGCGTTGCGAGCTTAGGGAACCCCCAGAGGTCACATTATCTAGGTTTCGTAAGGGGCTTCAACCCGATATCCAGCGGAAGCTCTTGCGCTATGGGCATACAGATCTGAACACGACTTTCAATGCCGCCCTAGACATTGAAAAACACTTAGCCGCCAAGGCTCAATCCCGTTATTACCACACGAGGAATAAGACCACCGTTGGAGCGTCTTCTTCCACCTATCCGGACAGAGGAAAGTCTAGAACCACCGAGTCTAAGTCCGTCGTGATCACCGCTAGGAACACCAGGAACCCCACGAGTGAGCGTGTTCCCATTGGGAAAGTTAGCAAGGCCAATACCACGTGTTATTCTTGCGGTGTTCAAGGCCACTATGCCTTTGAATGCCCAACTAAGACTAAGGTCGTTGCCCTCTTAGACATGGCCGCCGATTCTACTGACTATGTGTATGAGGCCGCCGAGGAGAGCGACCCCGAAGGGGTGCCAAGCGATTTGGAAGACGATCCCCCCTCATGGTGATGCGTTGTATTCTGACCACTCCACGTCCGCTAGATGACTGGAGGAGGACGAGTATCTTCTCTCTGATCTTTAAGAGTGGCGACAAGCTGTGCAAGCTCATCATAGATAGCGGTAGCTGTGTGAATGTTATCTCTGAGAACGCTGTTAAACGTATGAATCTGACCACGGAACCGCACCCCACACCCTACCAGGTAGCTTGGATTAGCAAGGTTACCATCCCGGTTAGCAAGCGTTGCCTGGTCCCTCTTGCCTTTAAATCTTACACGGATGAGGTCTGGTGTGATGTCCTCCCCATGTACGCGTGTCACGTGTTATTGGGCCGCCCTTGGCTTTATGACCGTAACGTCACACATTTCGGTCGAGGCAATACTTATGAATTCAAATTCAACGGTAAGACCATCACTTTGAGACCGACCGTTCCGAAGGAGCCGGTAGCTTTGGCTAAGGACACTACCGTCCCGACCGAGAGGAAGGCATTGAGCCTAGTTGGTAGGAGAGAGTTCGTGAGAGATCCTTTTCTTGAGGGAGTTATGTACGCTTTAGTTCTTATGAGTGCGAAGGGTGAATCAGAAGCGTTGAATGAGTTGCCTAGGGAGTTACGAGCACTTTTGGACGAATATAAGGACGTGCACCCAGACGAGTTGCCTTCTGTGTTACCTCCATTGAGGAACATACAGCATGCGATATATCTCATTCCGGGTTCATCCCTGCCGAACCAACCCCACTATAGGATTCATCCCGCGGCCCACAAAGAGCTGCAGACTCAGATCAAGGATTTGATGAAAAAAGGATTCATCAGGACTAGCATGAGTCCTTGTGCGGTGCCAGCCCTTCTTGCCCCCAAGAAGGATGGTACGTGGCGGATGTGTGTTGATAGTCGCGCTATCAACAAAATCACCATCAAGTACCGATTTCCTATACCGCGCTTAGATGACCTTCTCGGTGTCTTGTCTGGCGCCACGATATTTTCTAAGTTAGATTTACGAAGCGGCTATCACCAGATAAGGATCCGCGAGGGAGATGAGTGGAAGACGGCGTTTAAGTCTAAGGATGGGTTATACAAGTGGCTTGTGATGCCCTTCGGGCTATCCAATGCCCCCAACACATTCTCCCGGATGATGACGCATGTCTTTCAGCCATTCATGGGGAAGTTCGTAGTTGTCTACTTCGATGACATCTTGGTTTACAGCACTACTACCACCGAGCACATCTCCCACATGAGAGTGGTTCTTTCCACCATACAGAAGGAAACTTTATTTCTGAATCTCAAGAAATGCACTTTCCATGTTACGGAGGTGGAGTTTTTAGGCTACATCGTTGGAACGGAGGGCATTAGAGTCGACCCTAGCAAGGTTAAGGTGATTAAGGACTGGTCCGTGCCGACCACGATACGTGAGGTGAGGAGCTTCCATGGGTTGGCAACTTTCTACCGCCGTTTCATCAAAGACTTTAGCAGCATCATGGCCCCCGTTAGTGACTGTATGAAAAAAGGTGAGTTTACTTGGACAAAGTCCGCCACCTTCGCTTTCCAACGCATCAAAGAGCTTATGACTGAGGCACCCGTCTTACGTTTACCTGACTTCTCGAAAGTCTTTGAGCTTACTTGTGACGCTTCGGGCGTGGGGATAGGAGGTGTCTTGAGTCAGGAAGGGCACCTTGTGAGTTTCTTTAGTGAAAAGTTGGCGGGCGCTAAATTGAATTATTCTAACTATGATAGGAAATTTTATGCGGTCATTAGATGCTTGCACCACTGGCGGCATTATCTCCTCTCTAAGGAGTTCGTGATCCTCTCCGATCACGAAGCATTACGATTTATCAATGACCAACATAAAATCAGCCCGCGTCACGGCAAGTGGGTATCCTTCCTACAGGGTTACACTTTTAATCTCAAACACCTTAAGGGAGCGGACAATCGGGTTGCAGACGCTCTTAGTCGTCTAGCCCTTTTAGTCACCACTATGGAGGTTAACATTGTCAGGTTCGAGCGAATCAAAGATGAGTACGCTACATGCCCGGATTTTCAGGATTCTTACCTATCTGCCCAGGAGAGTTCCCCCACCACTATTACTGTGTTCGTTATCAAGGATGGTTACCTCTTTAGGCATGGGAAATTATGTATTCCACTGTCATCTCTACGTCTCCATATCATCTGTTTACTGCATAGTGGCGGGTTGAGTGGCCATTTCGGTAGAGATAAGACTATCACCCTGGTTGAGGAAAAGTTTTATTGGCCAAAGTTGAAGGCAATGGTTGGACGGGTAGTGAGTAGTTGTCGTACTTGCCAAGTTTCCAAGGGCACCAAAACCAACGTTGGGTTATATACTCCGTTGCCTATACCATCCGTACCTTGGGAGGATGTGAGCATGGACTTTGTCTTAGGCCTACCCACCACTTTTCGTCGTCACGATTCTATCTTCGTAGTTGTGGATAGGTTCTCCAAAATGGCATACTTTATACCATGTACTAGAACCGACGACGCATCTCATATCGCAAAGCAATATTTTAAGGAAGTTGTTAGTCACCGAGGAGTGCCGAAGACAATTGTCTCGGATAGGGATGTTAAGTATACGAGCTACTTCTGGAAGACACTTTGGATCCTAATGGGTACAAAACTATTGTTTTCATCCGCCTATCATCCTCAAACCGATGGGCAAACTGAGGTGGTTAACCGGAGCCTAAGAAACCTTATTAGATGTCTCGTGAGTGATCATAAAGGTACATGGGATCTTCTTCTTCCCCACGCTCAGTTAGCTTATAACAATTCCAAAAATCGGTCCACCGGTTTGTCGCCAAATGAGATTGTCCACGGGTACAAGGCCCTTGTGCCTTTTGACTTGGTTCCCTTACCCCCAACTTACAAGTTAAGTCAATTTGCACAATCCTTCGCCCAACATATTCACGACCTTCATGCACGTATATGAGCTACCTTGGCTGCTCAGTATGATTCTTATCAGGCACACACCAATATACATCGGAGAGTGTCACACTTCAAGGTTGGCGATTTGGTCTTAGTACGATTAGTTCCCGAACGTTTGCCATCTGGCACCGTTAAAAAGTTAGCACCTAAGCGCGTCGGCCCTTTTCGGATCATCAAGAAAATAGGTGACAACGCTTTTATTTTGGATTTGCCTGCCGAATGGGGAATCTCCCCTATTTTTAACATCTTGGATTTAACGATGTTCGTATCGCCTCCACATGAGTTGAGTTCCTTGACGTCTTCTCCTTCCACCAAATCTTCTAATGGGTTGGGGAGTGGTAGTACGGATGACCTCTCTCTATCGGTTCCCACAGGTATTTCACCGGATGGTAAGTCGCATACTTTTATTCCTACTGTTGATATGTTACCCAAGTTTCCGAAGACTTTTCTAACTCCGGACATGATACTGTCTGTGGAGCCACTTACTACCTCGGAGGGTGCTACTTACCGCTTCCTCATCCATTGGCATGATCGCCCTCCTTCAGACGATTCTTGGGTCCTCGCGACAGAGCTTCAACGACTGGATGCTGATCTTCTCCGCTGCTACATCTCGGACCACGCATCGGTGATGCTTGATTTTGAGTGGGGGAGGATTGATGGCGCGTCCCCTCCGACACTCCTTAATGATGATGACCCGGCTGCCGAGGTGCTGCGCCACAAAGATCTGCGGTGACATGGAGATGCTGATGGAAGACCACGTTATAATCTCCGCCCACGGCGTGCCAAAACCGCATGAAGAATTAGACTCTTATTCATGCACTTTTATTTTATATTAATAAATATAAAATTATTTCATGATAGATGATAATTTTATATTTATTAAAGTGATTGTAATTTTAATTTTGAACTCTTAATTTCTTGTTGGTGTGTATTTAACCATACGGGTGGATGAGATTTCATCTCCATCATGGATGGTTATGATGTTGTGTAAACTCCTATTTAAAGGGGTCTTTATGATGGAATGAGGATTATTGAAGATTAAAACCCTAAAATCCTCCTTGTGAGATTTCGGCCAAGCTTGGGCATCCCTCCTTGCCGCCGCCCCTCTCTCTTGGTGTGACTCCAAGGCCGCCTCCCTCCATCCTCTTCAGTGCGACTCCGACGAGACTTCCGCGGTGCGACTCCAAGGAAGAAAGGGTGCTTCTCCGTTCGGTGCGACGCCGGTGGAACCGTGGAGAGAGAGATTCTCCCACCTTATCTTGTGTGTTCATCTTCTTGGTTGGGTAACCCCTCTCCTTGCTAGTCATTCTTTCTACGCTTTAGTTTGTGGAGGTTTTTGTCGAATCATTTTATCCGTGGCTATAATTTTCTCGCTTGCAAAAATCTGAAATCTAAGTGTTGTTATTGAATCTCTTGTTGTTCGGATCGGGTAGAACCGATGCGGGAGCGAAATTTGGCCTAGCCTTGATTTGCTCTCCAAGATTGGCGCACTTGGCGCTAACAAGGGAGTTAATCTCAACTAACGCTTTATCGCCGCTTGAAAGTTCACCACCGCTCCAAGAAAATTGTCGTTGCATTTTGAAATGAATCGATTGATGGAATAGATGCTTGTGTAGGTGCGGTTAGTTGTGTGCTTGTTGGAGAGGTAGGTCTTAAGGACGTTGTATCGAGTCCGGCTTACGGTGAGTTGTGTGCTTGTTGGAGAGGTAGGTCCTAAGGACGTTGTATCGAGTCCCGCATATTTTTATCTTTCGGATTTGGAGAGCCAACCGACCCCTTTTCGTTCATTTTTGGTCGGATCCCTCCATGTTATTTTATTCTCTGTGATGAATGTTTGTTCCGTTAGCGTAACGTCCACGTCGTCACGGTACCCTACATCAAAACACTTTAGTTCTGAAATGGCATATGCCATATATGTCGTGAAAGGGAGACGATTACAAAAAATCTGAAGTAGGTGTCCTGATTTTTCGTGTTGTGTCTATTCAGTTCAAACAAAAATTGCGCCTCTTTGATTCAAAACCTGAAATAATTATTCGCCGTGAACTATTAATTCGGGATACATGTTTTACTAATGTTTGATGTAATTATTAGGGGTGCAACTCGGATCGGTTCGGTTTGGTTCCACCCAAAACCAAGAACCGACCTATATAGATTCGGTTCCAAATTTCTGGAACCGGAACCGACCCACAGTCCTAATGTATAGAACCAGATCCGAACCATTCACTTCGGTTCAGTTCTCGGTTCTACCCATGCTTCAACATAATTAAAAAATAACTCTTCCAACTCGTGATTATTTATCAACAACTACCAATGCTCAAAATAATTGAATCATGACTCTCTATAATATTGAAGTCATACAACTACACGAGTTCAAAAAGTATTTTCTTTAGTCATACGACTATATTCTCCATCATTTTAATGTATTAAGTCATACGATTATAAACGTTGTCTCAAAAAAAATATCCTTAGAATTGATTTTCGGTTTTCGGATCGGTTCTGGGTACCCGACCTGTGGAACCGGGAACCAAACCAAATTGTTGGTTCTTTTATTATGGGAACCGGACCCGAACCGAACAAATTTGGAACCGACCTGAACCATTCGGTTCGGTTCGGTTCCGGTTTGGTTTCGGTTCGGTTCTCGGTTCTTCGGTTATTTTTGCACACTGTTAGAAATTTATTGATTAAAACAATTATTTCCATAATATTTAATGGAGCTTTCATGGTGTTTGGTGTTTGAGCTCCACATAAATTGATGAGAAAAGCTCAAAACCAAATGGAGAGAACTAAAATACTTGGAGGGAAAATCTTTCATGGGAAAGGATGAATCATTTAGTCTCACCCGCCATCATCCATCACATTAAGTGAGTATATAAAACATTTTTTCTTCTTATTATGTTGAAAGAAATATAAGGAGAATCCATAGACCAAACGCGCGCGCTTGCACGCATTAGACTGGATTTAGATTCAAATTCGAGTTTGTGATTTGGGGTATTATTTAATTGTATTTTTTGTACAAAATAATTTCACCACTTTGAAAATCATAAATCATTTTTGTCGCCATTACAGTACGACGCATGTCAAATATTCGATTTCTCGTGCGTCAATTTCATCATGTAGTTTTGGCCCGTATGCAGGAAACTCGACGTATGTCGATTTCCATGCGTCGAATTCTCTCAGGTATCAACGTACGTCGATAACATTTCGACGCGCGATTTCTGATGCATTGATTTCTTCACACTTTCACGCGTGATTTTTGTACGTGTTTTGCTTCATTAAATTTTGCGTTGGAAATATAGGTATTTTTATACACGATAAATTTTATTTAATATGACAGTTAGAAATTAATTACGTGATAAATTACTTGTGGTTATATGGGACTCCTATATAAAAGGCTTTATTTAAAAGAAATACAATACATTTTATAGACACTCATAGACTCTGACTGTTTACTCGATTCTACTCTTGCGATTTTACTTTTGCTCTCTTTTACATTTGCTTCATCAAGTGGAAGTTCAGGTGTTTATACTTCTTAAGTGCTCATGCACATCAGAATTTTCAGGATTTAACTAATTGTTGTACCTTAGAGAAGTGGGCGTCAGTTGAAATCTCTGTCGGAGGGTGGTGCAACTTTTGTAGGGTAGTAATCACACGCCTTACTCGGACTTGATTTTTAAACTATATATATTTATTTTGCATTATTTGATGTCTTTCTCAGATCATAATATTATATTATAATAATTTTTTAAACAGAACAGTATACATTATTTTGAGAATATATTATAAATATTCATACAAACTAAAGAAGCTTGTATTTTACAACATTTAATCTCTTATGAAATAGTCGTGTTGGGATATCATCCCACACACCGCCTAGTAGCAGTGAAAACTCTTCAATGAGTATTCCTTGGGTAGTCTAAGAATAACAAGATAATAAAATTAAATAATCAAAATGATTTTGTATGTTATCATTTTCATATGTACTGTAATTTACTTTATGTATTTTAAATTTTAGCAATTAGTAATGGCTTCTCATTTTGATGACTCCGTCGACATCAAACCTATAAAATTTAATGGAAAGGAATTTTGTTGATTGCAAGTACAAATCCTATAATTGTTGAATACCTCAGGTCTTCTATCCCGCAATTTTGATCCTCCTATAGAAACTGAAAACTCCAGTGGTGCTGCAACTACAGTCGCCTCCTCCCTTCTATCAACTTCAACTTCAAGTGTGAACACAATTAGAACTTATGTTAGATGTCTGCCTATGCGAGATCCGATAGATATTGAATATCATTTCCGCAACTGAATACTTAGTGCTTTGCCTAACATCATTTGCGATATTTTCCCTCCAATATCGTATGGCTAAAAATTTATGGTATTCACTTGAAGCGCGACATAACCTTGACAATATGGGTATCGAATGCTACAATATCTCCAACCCCCACAAGTTCAAGATTGATTTCTCCAACTCTATCAATCCTCAACTTCACCAACTTGATGAGATGTTATCCAAGATTTGAGCAGATGACTCAAGCTTATTCGAAAATTATTTAGTAGTATGTCTTATTGATTCCCTTCCTGATTCATGGTCTAACTTTAACACTAAGCCTATGCATGACCAAGAAAAACTTTTGATCAAGTCCAAAATACTATCCCCATAGAGGAAGAACATAAGCATAACAACTCCACATCCCTCAAAGATCATGCTCCTAAGTCAACCTCGTCGAATCTCATGGCAACCCTTCCTCCTATAAACACCTCAAACCCAAGGGTAAGAACCAGAAGAAACCTTTCTACCCGGGATTCCTCCATCAAAAACTCAATCATACAAAACCTGGTCAATCCAACCAAAACCTAGGTAATGGAAATGGTGCTTTATTTGTGGTTGTATAAATCTTCTATCTATCAACTACGTTTATAAGAAGACAGAACCTATGACCGGCAAACCCCATGCGGTCATGCCATAGACCAACCTTATCCAAGCACCAGATCAACCTATCTTCAGGTTAGATTATACTTTTAGTCTTCTTCTCACTTATTTATCAGATTAATGGCATTATTCTAGAGCAAAAAGTCATACTTGTTTTTATTGCTCTTTCTTTGACATATTTCAGGACATAAGTGGAGAAAGCATGATCCTAGGAGATGCATCTTCGACAGAAATCCTTAGATGTGGGATAGTGGATCTTAGGTTGGCATTCAGGAAGAAACTAGTTTTGTATGAAATGCATTATGTGGCAAGAATTAGAAAGGATGTAGTAAGCAGATATTTGTTGGTGAAGAAGGGATATACAATTATGCTAAAGTCAAATAAAGTTTATAATAACTATATATAATATTTGTTTGGAAAAGGCTTTGTATCTGATTGTTTATTCCAGTTGAATGTTATTGATTTAGAGGTTAACCAAATTTCTTAATCTTTGATTCCTTTTTCCTCTACTAATTTTTGGCATACTAGATTAGGATATGTTAACTCTGATTGTATAAAAAGGATGACGTCTCTAAATCTCATTCCTAAAATTAATATTTCTCCAAGTTCGATGTGAGATTTGTGTGCAATCAAAAATTCTCTAGAAAGTCATTTAAATCAGTTGAAAGAACTTCAAAGTCTTTAGAGTTGATTTACTCGAATGTGTGTGAGTCGAATCGCCAACCCATTAGAGATGGAAATAAATATTTATAACATTCATCAATGAATTTACCAAATATTATTACATATACATATTAAAGACAAAAGACGAAGTATTTTCATACATTAGATTTTCAAAGTTGAAGTAGAAATAATTAGGATATCTCATTAAGATCCTTAGATCTTATAGAGGTGGAGAATATGCTTCGAATGAGCTAACCCATTTTTGTCAAAAACAAGTGATCATTCATCAAGTACCGCTCCTTATTCACAAAGATCAAATATTGCAGATGAACGTAAAAATGGACATCGATGAACATGGTCAATGTTATGTTAGTTGAGTCCGATGGCCCAAAAATATTTAAGGAAAAACATTGCTTACCTCCTGCTTTATCCAAAATAAGATTTTAGTAAAATATAGTGACACCGCCCCCCCCCCCCCCCCCCATTTAAATTATTCAAATTAAGGAAGTTTAACCTCCATATTCATTGTTTGTGGTGATTTTTAGCTAAGTTATCCATTCCTGAGCCTAAGAGAAATAAGATAGGACCTAAAACCATAGAATCTATTTTATAGGATATGCATCTGATAATAATGCTAATAAATTTCTCACTACTAACTCCCAGATTAGTGAGATCTCTAATAACATTAGAAGTTATAAATGCAATTTATTTTGAAGATAAATTTACATGCAAATTAATAACTCATCTCAACCTCTTAATAACTCTAACCAATCTTCTTCTTATATATACCCATTAAAAATTGATGAACCTAGAAGGAGCAAAAGAGTTAGAATTGAAAGAACTTTTAGAGAGTATTACTTCGCTAATCTAATTGAGGGAGATCCTAACACATATGAGGAAGTCATGAACTCATCTGACTCCCCCTTTTGGAAGGAAGTAATAAAAATTAAAACTAACTCTATATTGGAGAGCAAAACTTTTATTCTAGCCGATCTACCTCCCGGTGGAAAAACCATAGAATGTAGATGGATCTTTAAGAAGAAACTTAAGTTGGATAACTTTATAGAGAAGTATAAGGCCCATTTTGTTGCTAATGGTTATTGATGAACATATAATTATAGTAAATTTATATTCATTTTCATCACCGCTTTTCATTATTAAAATACATTTTTCATGTGCTATTGACTTGTTTTCTCATTTTCAGGACTATATAGAGTGAATCAGGTGTCGGACCAGTAAAAGAAAGTAATCAGCACGAAAAAATTCTTGTAGATAACAAAATTTTACTTTTTGGCACACGACTGTGTGTCTTGCCTGTGTCACGGTTGGAGATGGTTGTTGTTGGAGTTTCTGAGGTGATCTCAAAGCAATCAACAGTTAGTCTTACTGCCAACGCAATATGAGCCTATAGGGTCGCACATAAAAGCATTTAGAGAAGTTGGAGAAAGGATTGTGTTGGCCTTACTCATATTGGATATGAGTGAAGGACCAATCCTGTGACTGCTTGGAATCAAGTTGAGAATGTCTCAAAAGGAAATCGTTTAAAGTGTTTAAACGAATGGATTTATACTAGATAATTCGGCTAAAGGGCTTAAACGAATTCGACTAAAGGGTTTAGACGAATTCGGCTAAAGGGTTTAGACGAATTCGACTAAAGGATTTAGACGAATTCAGCTAAAAGGTTTAGACGAATTTGGCTAAGTCAAATTCGGCTAAAGTGTTTAGTTGAATAAATGACAAATTCGGCTAAAGGGTTTCGCCGAATTTATATAGACGAAATAGTTTCATTGAAATCATATAACCGAATTTATATAGACGAATTCGTCGAAATGGTTTCGCCGAATCTGAGTCAAATTCGGTTATATTGTTTAGTCGAATTGTCGAATTCGGCTAATGTGTAAATCTATACAGAAATGTTCTATTTTTTTCTCTGGTCTGCGGATAACCTGTTTTATACCTCGCGTATAAAAGGAACGCGATTAGGTCTTCGAAAGACACGGAATAGATCGAACGCTTTTCGCGGTTTTAGATGAAAGCAGCCGTCCGGAAAAGTTCCGCAAGAGGGCTTCTCGTTCTTCCCGTCTGCTGAGATCCACCGCCGACGGTCGCCGCCTCCCTATCTCGGACCTAGCAGTTCGTGGGGACGCTGAGAGCTTCCTACTCCGACCCATTCCTTGTTCGACAAGGCCTTGGGGTTCTCTATCGTTCGTGTGGATCGCTGTAGAGGAGCCGACACATTTCGGTTCTTGGAACTCAGATTTAGTCTACCGGATTCCTTCTTGGAGCACCTTGGTTGAGTATTGACTCAATCCCGCGAAGGTATATTGCATTTTACTTTCCTAATCTTTTGATTCATGAGATCCGAAAGATCCTTACTCTTTGGGTTGTTCTAGTTTTCTTCCGCTGCGCACATTTGATGTGTTCATATTATTATGATGTAGGGATACCGTGACGCCGTGGACGTTACACTAACGGAAACATGTTCATCACAAAAAAGTAAAACAACATAGGAGGGCTCCGACCAAGAGCGAACGAAAGGGGTCGGTTGGCTCCCAAATCCGATTGAAAATAAATATGCGGGACTCGATACAACGTCCTTAGGACCTACCTCTCCAACAAGCACACAACTCGCCGTAAGCCGGACTCGATACAACGTCCTTAAGACCTACCTCTCCAACAAGCACACAACTCACCGCACCTACACAAGCATCTATTCCATCAATCGATTCATTTCAAAACGCAGCGGCAATTTTCTTGGAGCGGTGGTGAACTTTCAAGCGGCGGTAAAACGTTAGTTGAGATTAACTCCCTTGTTAGCGCTAAGTGCGCCAATCTTGGAGAGCAAACCAAGGATAGGCCGAGTTTCGCTCCCGCACCGGATCTACCCGATCCGAACAACAAGAGATTCAATAACAACACTTAGATCTCAGATTTTTGCAAGCAAAGAAATTAAAGCCGCGGATAAAACGATTCGACAAAAACCTCCACAAATTAAAGAGTAGCAAGAATCACTAGCAAAGAGAGGGGTTACCCAACCAAGAAGATGAACACACAAGATAATGGTGGGAGAATCTCTCTCTCCACGATTCCACCGGCGTCGCACCGAACGGAGTAGCACCCTTTCTTCCTTGGAGTCACACCGCGGAAGTCTCGCCGGAGTCGCACCGAAGAGGATGGAAGGAGGCAGCCTTGGAGTCACACCAAGAGAGGGGGGGGGGGGGGGGGCGGCAAGAAGGAGGCTCCTTGCTTGGCCGAAATCTCCAAGGAGGGATTTATGGTTTAAAATATTCAATGTTTTATTCCTTCATAAAGACTCCCTTAAATAGGAGTTTACACAAAATCATAACCATCCATGATGGAGATGAAATCTCATCCACCCGCATGGTTAAATACACACCAAATTAAATTAAAAGTTCAAAATTAAAAATAACAACCATTTTAATAAATATAAAATTATCATCTAACATGAAATAATTTTATATTTATTTAATATAAGATAAAAGTGCATGAATAAAATACTAATTGTTCATGGCGGTTTTGGCACGCCGCGGGCGGAGATTATAATGCGGTCGTCCATCAGCATCATCATGGCGCCTCAGATCTTTGTGGCGCAGCGCCTCGGCAGCCGGGTCATCATCATCAAGGAGTGTCGGAGGGGACGCGCCATCAATCCTCCCCCACTCAAAATCAAGCATCTCCGATGCGTGGTCCGAAATGTAGCGGCGGAGAAGATCAGCATCCAGTCATTGAAGCTCTGTCGCGAGGACCCAAGAATCGTCTGAAGGAGGGCGATCACGCCAACGGATGAGGATGCGGTAAGTAGCACCCTCCGAGGTAGTAAGTAGCTCCGCAGACAGTATCATGTCCGGAGTGAGAAAAGTCTTCGGAAACCTGGGAAACATATCAGCAGTAGGAATAAAAGTATGCGACTTACCATCCGGTGAAATACCTGTGGGAACCGATAGAGAGAGGTCATCCATACTACCACTCCCCAACCCATAAGAAGATTTGGTGGAAGGAGAAGACGTCAAAGAACTCAACTCATGTGGAGGCGATACGAACATCGTTAAATCCGAGACGTTAAAAATAGGGGAGATTCCCCATTCGGCAGGCAAATCCAAAACAAAAGCGTTGTTACCTATTTTCTTGATGATCCGAAAAGGGCCGGCGCGCTTAGGTGCTAACTTTCTAACGGTGCCAGATGGCAATCGTTCGGGAACTAATCGTACTAAGACCAAATCGCCAACTTTGAAGTGTGACACTCTCCGATGTATATTGGCGTGTGCCTGATAAGAATTATACTGAGCAGTCAAGGTAGCTCGTATATGTGCATGAAGGTCGTGAATATGTTGGGCGAAGGATTGTGCAAATTGACTTGCCTTGTATGTTGGGGGCAAGGGAACCAAGTCAAGAGGCACAGGGGCCTTGTACCCGTGGACAATCTCATTTGGCGACAAACCGGTGGACCGATTCTTGGAATTGTTGTAGGCTAACTGAGCGTGGGGAAGAATAAGATCCCATGTGCCCTTATGATCATTCACGAGACATCTAAGAAGGTTCCCTAGGCTCCGGTTAAGCACCTCAGTTTGCCCATCGGTTTGAGGTTGATAGGCGGAGGAAAACAATAGTTTGGTACCCATTAGGATCCAAAGTGTCTTCCAGAAGTAGCTTGTATACTTAACATCCCTATCCGAGACAATTGTCTTCGACACTCCTCGGTGACTAACAACTTCCTTAAAATAAAGCTTTGTGACATGAGATGCGTCGTCGGTTCTAGTACACGGTATAAAATAGGCCATTTTAGAGAACCTATCCACAACTACGAAGATAGAATCGTGACGACGAAAAGTGGTGGGTAGGCCTAAGACAAAGTCCATGCTCACATCCTCCCAAGGTACGGATGGGATAGGCAACGGAGTATACAACCCGACGTTGGTTTTGGTGCCTTTGGAAATTTGGCAAGTACGGCAACTACTCACTACTCGTCCTACCATTGCCTTCAACTTTGGCCAATAAAATTTTTCCTCAACCAGGGTGATAGTCTTATCTCTACCGAAATGGCCACTCAACCCGCCACTATGCAGTTCCCAGATGATATGGAGACGTAGGGATGACTGCGGAATACATAATTTCCCATGCCTAAAGAGGTAACCATCCTTGATAACGAACGCAGTAATAGTGGCGGGGGAACTATCCTGGGAAGATAGGTAAGAATCCTGAAAATCCGGGCATGTAGCGTACTCATCTTTGATTCGCTCGAATCCGACAACGTTAACCTCCATAGTGGTGACTAAAAGGGCTAGGCGACTAAGAGCGTCCGCAACCCGATTGTCCGCTCCCTTAATGTCACAACCCGCATTTTCTCCAAAATTAAGAATATCAGAGGAAGAGAAAATACGCGTCATGATGCCACGTCATGCAGGAGACAACTGCAAACGCTCAGGCGGGAACCTATTACTTGATAGTTGAAAACATGATTTCACGATAATCATTATTTGAAATCATTTATTAGGGTTTAGAGTCAGAACTGTGTCTCTCAGTTCGTGGATCAACTAGTCCACAGAGAAAATTATATATGTAACTGCAGCGGAAAACACTTGATTTAGTTCATTTAAGGTCCTATATGCACATGAAGGCAGGACATAAAGTAGATGATATGCACTTAACTAGGCGTAGTATAAGTATAGAAAATATCTTTAGGTGACTTTAAAACTAAGGGTTTTAGTTAAAAATGATGAGATGAAGATGAATGAAAAGCCATTTTATCACTATAATGCACCTAGTCATAAATCATTCCCAGAGAGTAAGGTATCAGATCTAAAAGCAGTGGCATAAACTGGTAAGTAAACTATAAAGTATCAAAGAGGCACAATGGGCGTCAACAACCTGACACCAACCCATTGGCTCCAAAAGAAAATAGCATGTCTGAACACTAGAAGGAAACTAACAACAGCTACAACTACCTCGCAGTAGCGGGGTAAACAGCAGCTAGATACTCCCTAAGACTTCGGGCTACTCCACTAACCGCTACGGCTCTGGACCTGAGGCATTCAATAAACAAGAACGCCTCAGCAAGGGAATTGCAAGTGGCAAGAAAATAAGGAAAAGACAAGCAATAAAGGCATACGGGGTACCAACCCAAGCCTGATTCACTGAAAAAGAAGCTCTGAAACAAGGAGCTAAGCAAAGCACCAAATGCAACCAGATATCATAAGTAGGAGCAAGTATAAATTAATTTTCTTGTAAATTTTTCATACATGAGACTGATCAGCTCAAAAGAAACGGGAGCGGTTACTTACCTCCGCAACCCAAGCCCAAAACGAGTGGGGGTGTCTCTAGACCCAACCACCCAAACACGACTACCGTGCAAGGCTACAATAGAAACCCCACTGTCCCCCAAACACCACTACCGTGTAAGGCTAAAGACAGTGGTCTATATTAATTAAATTTTAATTTAAAACACGGGACGAAGCCCGAGAAACAATCACCAAGAAAGTACCCTAAGAGATAGGGTCCAAGCAAGGTACACACCGATCAGGACGAATCATAAGTGAAACCAAGGACTTGCAAGATCACAGCAGGTTTAGAACTTAGATAGGAGTTAAACATGAGCAAGGACGCAATGCAGATATTAGCAACTTCACTGCATACTGTTAACAACACAAGGCTCCAATAGCGAGGAGAAGTCAGAGACATAGCTCAAGACGAATCGTAAGAGTAAACTCAACGTTATCAGACCACCAGGAGTAAAGGATTCAAGTAAGAGGAATTCAAGATCAGGAGCACCGAAGGGACACTGGCAATTACTCTGGTGCACTAGTGAGGACACAAGATTAAAACATGGAAATCGCAACGAAATCACATCAAACGCGATCTTCCAAGACGAAAACATGGAGGGCAACACCAAGGTTCCTCGAGAATGAAAAGGGCAAGGAATCGAGGACATAACTCGAACACTAGGGAACAAAGGGCTGAGGATAAAGTTTTCGAGGACTCCATAGACAGAACAGAACCTCACGAGATATCAAAGAGTGCAGGTATGAAATTTCACGAGAAATCCAGAAGAAATCCAAAGGGCAGAGACTGTCATGTCTCGAGACATCAAAGGCAGAGACAGCCATGTCTTGAGACATCAAAGAGGCAAAGACAGCCATGTCTTGAGACATGCAAAGGCAAAGACAGCCATGTCTTGAGACATGCAAAGGCAAACACAGCCATGTCTTGAGACATGCAAAGGCAAAGACAGCCATGTCTTGAGACATGCAAAGGCAAAGACAGCCATGTCTTGAGACATGCAAAGGCAAAGACAGCCATGTCTTGAGACATGCAAAGGCAAATACAGCCATGTCTTGAGACATGCAAAGGCAAAGACAGCCATGTCTTGAGACATGCAAAGGCAAAGACAGCCATGTCTTGAGACATGCAAAGGCAAAGACAGCCATGTCTCGAGACATGCAAAGGCAAAGACAGCCATGTCTTGAGACATGCAAAGGCAAAGACAGCCATGTCTCGAGACATCCAAAGGCAAAGACTAAGGAGGAGAAAATCAAGGGGAGGTTCTAAATCATAAGTTACTACACCAAACACCCAAAACTCTTGCTAATTAGCATGACAAGAGCTCAAAACGAGCAAACCAACCGTCAAAAGAATCAAGAGAGAAAGAGGAAGAAACCACTTGCCTTAACCTTGCAAAACTCGAGATCCTCCGCTCCGAAGGCTAAGGAAACACTCAAGCACGAAATCCTGAAACTTTACGGAGCAAAAGAGGAGTTAGGTCACGACCAAAACTTCAAAACCTCCACGAAGAGGGACAAGCTTACCACTAAGACGAAGATCTCGCCGAGAGCTTTCCAAATCTTCAAACCAAACTCGATTCCGACCACTATAGCCCTAGAAATCGCCGGTTGAAAGCTCTCCGAAGCTCCGCTCTCGCCCTAACCCTCGGCGGCTTCTTTTGATCGAGGAAAATGAAGATGAATAGGAAAAGGGATTTTTTTTGGCTTTATATATAACCTAAATTTATTATTTAATTAATTAATTAATTCCCCAACCTACTTAAACTGCGAGGGCGACCAAAACACCTCGGATTTCTACGAAATTCGCACCCTAACTGAAACACGGCGCTACGAATCCAACGGCGATGTCAGAATTCAATTCTGACGAGCCAAACTCCGGATAAAGCCTCCCGAAGCTAAAATCTTGATATCCACTCAAGATCTTCACTTTAACTCGAAACAACGCGAAATCTCGCACGCTCGATCTAAAACACAAACTCTAGCTAAGCTAAGGCTCGAAACACTACCAAAAGAGCTGACGTAACGCCCTTACGCCAAAATTACGTCACAGCGGGTACGTAAAATAATTGACGAAAATCAGGGGCGTTACAGTCACTCCCCCTAAAAGAAGTTTCGTCCCGAAACTGGAAATCCAAAGATCTAGAAAGATACAGAATCAAATCCAAAGATTAAATGACAGCAGGATTTCCCGAAAACTGCTACTATACGCAAAATCCATTTATCCAAGATGCTTAACACAAGCTCCATCATAAATCACAAAGTAACCATCTAATCACATCTTCCAAAATTTGATTCATTAATTCCGCCTGACCGAGGCATAAACCTAGAATTCTAACCTGATACACGGCTTAAAGGGCACACCAAGAAATCTGACGACTTCTTCCAAATAAAGCTCTGCTATTTCTACAAAGAATATCTGATCTAAAATCGCACAAAGAGAGCACACTTTGCCAAGCCGGCAACTGGGACCCATACAGAATCATGTTCTCCGGGGAATCTAGGTAACAAAATCCATTGAAATACTTCCCCACTTCCAGCTGGAACATCCAACGGGGTCAAACTACCTCCAGGCCTAATTGATCTACCTTAACGCACTAGCAGGTATAACATTCCAAAAACACAATTGGCTAAATCATTCTTCATACCGGACTGCCAACAATCGGTTATCAATCTCTATACATCTCTTTGAAACCAAAATCATGCGCCTCACTACAGATCTTTGTTCGAATAACCTCAAACGCGGAAATACAATATCTACTCTAGTACTCAAGGTATTTCATCATCAAATAAGAAAGATATAGAAATTCTCCTTTTTCTCAATCCTACTCCGAAGATGTTGCGAGTCAGGATCTTCCTTCTGACGCAGTTCTACTAGGGCAGACCAAGAAGGCTCTTCAGCCACTAAGCTCGAAGGCGCGGTACAACTACCGACTGAGATATACATCAACATAAACTCCTATACTAGGGACTGCACTGAGAGCTTGAAGATATGCGCGGTCTTTCTATGCAGGCATCGGCCACCACATAAATCTGCCACATACTCCAACTACCTCCGCTGGCGCAGACTCTGCTCCTTCTGGGTGAAGACATATTTCAGACTCTTAAGATCCGTATAAATCTTGCATGACGCTCCATAAAGATGTCTCCAAAGCTTCAAAGCATAGATCGCTACGGCGAACTCTAAGTCATGCGTAGGGTAATTCTTTTCATGAACTTTCAACTGTCTAGACCCATAAGCAATTACTTTTCCTTCTTGCACCAAAACACAACTTAATCCAATGTGAGATGCGTCCACATAAACTGTATACTCAACTCCTTCGATCGGTAAGGCCAACACAGGAGCACTACACAAGTGCCTCTTTGATTCCCGAAAAGCTCCTTCGCACTAACCGCTCCAAACAAAAGCGGCATACTTCTGGATAACTTGGGTAAAGGTGCCGACAGCACTGAAAATTCCTGAACAAAATCTCCTGCAGAACCCAGTCAAACCTAAGAAACTCCTTATCTCCTTAGGCGATGAAGGCATCTTCCAATCCAATACAACAGAAATCTTAGCAGGGTCTACAGTAATTCCATCTTTGTTCACCACATGACCTAGAAAGGATACCTGAGGAAGCCAAAACTCACACTTACTCAGCTTCGCAAAAAACTAGAGCTTTCTAAGAGAAGGCAAAACTAAGCGCAACAGCGCAGCATGCTCTACAGCACTACTGGAAAATACCAACACATCACCGAAAAACATGGCAACGAAAGGATCCGGAAAAACCTTGAACATACGGTTCATCAAGATCAAAAACGCAGAGGGTGCATTGCAATAAGACAAGCACCAGGCTCCAAAACAAAAACGAACTCCACGCCTCTAACCGGCGGGAGACCAGGAAGATCATCAGGAAAAACAACAGGAAACTCTCGCACCACCAGGACATCCTCGATACACGGCGAACGCCTAACAGTTTCTACCACAGAAACAAGGTAAGCCAACAACCGGAATCTAACAGCTTCCGAGCACACACCGCAGAAAATATCGGGGAACACTGGCACGGAGATCCTAGAAAATACTCAAGGGATGACCGCATCAAAACTGGACAACAAGTCCAAACCCAAAATCACGACAAAGTCTTCTAGATTCAATACCTTAAGATCAGCAAAAACCAACGAATCTCCTAAGAGAACGGGCAACTCCGGACGCACAGGTTCGAGGATACCAAAATACCGAAAGGAAACTAAACGAGGAACGAATCGATGCCCAACTCAGGGGTCATACGGTGACGCTCAACGAAATTCCTTGCTACGAGCGAAAGGGCAGCACCCGAATCGAAAAGATCACACGCTCAACAATTCTTTACCTTAAATCACCCTATAAGCTCGAAAAGAGAAACTAGTCTAATACAGCGAAACTAAGATCAAGTCAAAACTTAACAGCTAACTCGAATATCTAACCTGCGATTACTTGGGTCGAAGACTGCTCTTGCTCCTGGGTCAACACGTTTAGCTTTCCTCTTCCCTCACCCTGATTGCGGCGGCGACACAGCTCGAAGCGGGACTGGCTGCAACGGGGGGTTGAACCTGCGGGCATCGAGACTTAAGGTGCCCTTTCTGTCCGCACTGGAAGCAGACCTTATCCTTGGTCCAACACTGGGCTGCACCATGCCCCTTCTGCTTGCACAACAGGCAACACACCCCTCCCAAAGGAGTACTCTTGATTTCCAACACTCGCTGCTTCTTCTGAACTCCTTTCCTCTTAAAACACTTTTCATAAGGATGGCCAGGGCGTCCGCAGAAACTACAGACATCGCCGCTTCTCTTCTTTGAAGCGGGGCTAGATACCTTGGGGCCTTCCCCCTCTTCGAATTTTCTCTTGCCCTTTCTCGTCAAAGCGCCTTCACTCTTGGCGTTAACGATGGCCTCGGCTTTCGAAGCTGCTTCCACTGCCTCAGCATAGCTCTCCCATCCATGAGCACCGGCTACATGCTGACTATCATTACGAAGTCCTCCCAAAGATTGCTTCACTCTTCCTTCCTCCGAAGTTACTAGACCTAGAGCAAACCTGCTCGGCTTTCTAGGTTCAATCACAAATTCACTAACAGTGAATTGCCCCTGCTCCGGGTGCAGCAAATCATTCACCAAACAGTCTTGCTCAACCGACGACCGAAACTCCTTTAACAACATCGCCTTGAACGACTCCCACGAACATCCATCTACGAGGTTCTCCAATTCCCTAATCCACCAGCTCTTAACAAGACCCTTCAGCTGGTAAGCGGCGACTGCTACCTTTTGGCCCGCAGAGATTCCTGAGTACTTAAAAATATCCTCGATGGCAACCAACTAGTCATCCAATGCTACGAAATCAGCTCTTCCGCCAAACGTAGGGGGTCTTAATCGCTGAAAATGCGATATAATGTCCATTTCCGGAAGCATCTCTACAGGGGGAAACAAGGGAGCAGGAGGAGTAGGTACGGTCTGTCCTACTACTGGGGCCTGCGCTACGAATTGCTGCCTAGCACCGGCAGACAACAACAACTCAACCTGCGATTGCATCGCAACCACCTGCTTGGACAGAGTCTCAAAACTTTGCTGCAGATTCTCAATCACGGCTTCACTCAACGCACTGGAAGACTCGCCTTCAAACTGGGGAGTCGACCTAAACGCAACACGCTTCGGCGCCATCGCTGCTAAAACGCATAAACCTCTAATCAAAACTCAACCCTACACTAGAACTACACTTCTTGGTTCAAAACATACATATACAGATACTTGCCATTGCCACCACCTTTCTCTGGGATTTTCATGATGCTATGCTAAATTTGGGGATGATACCATATCATCCCTCTTGACTCATATGCAAGGGTCATGAATGCATGAATGTTCTGTTCATTTTGAAAATCATGTGTGTACGTATGTCATCCTGTAAATCTTTAGCTTGGCACGTGTGCTCATGCAATGCTACATAAGGTATGTTGTGCTATGCATTCTAATAAAGGCCTTAATGCATGTTATGAGCGGCGTACACATGAAATATTATGCATCCCATACTACATAATATCGCATGTAACGAAAAAGAAAACATGCTAATGGGCATCCATGTGATGGTGGGTATGCATCCCATACTACATAATCGTCACATGTTGCCACCTATGGTGGATCCATATACAAACACATATTATGCATCCCATACTACATAATATACCCCGTATACTTCTTATCATGCTATGAGTGTAGTGTTCGTGCTTTGGCCAAGACGTACTGATGACACATCGGTGTGTGCATGCAATGAAACCAAACAACTAAACTATATCAGAATTTGTTGCCCGACCGACTTGTCGAACAACCTGGCTCTGATACCAACTGTCACAACCCGCATTTTCTCCAAAATTAAGAATATCAGAGGAAGAGAAAATACACGTCATGATGCCACGTCATGCAGGAGACAACTGCAAACGCTCAGGCGGGAACCTATTACTTGATAGTTGAAAACATGATTTCACGATAATCATTATTTGAAATCATTTATTAGGGTTTAGAGTCAGAACTGTGTCTCTCAGTTCGTGGATCAACTAGTCCACAGAGAAAATTATATATGTAACTGCAGCGGAAAACACTTGATTTAGTTCATTTAAGGTCCTATATGCACGTGAAGGCAGGACATAAAGTAGATGATATGCACTTAACTAGGCGTAGTATAAGTATAGAAAATATCTTTAGGTGACTTTAAAACTAAGGGTTTTAGTTAAAAATGATGAGATGAAGATGAATGAAAAGCCATTTTATCACTATAATGCACCTAGTCATAAATCATTCCCAGAGAGTAAGGTATCAGATCTAAAAGCAGTGGCATAAACTGGTAAGTAAACTATAAAGTATCAAAGAGGCACAATGGGCGTCAACAACCTGACACCAACCCATTGGCTCCAAAAGAAAATAGCATGTCTGAACACTAGAAGGAAACTAACAATAGCTACAACTACCTCGCAGTAGCGGGGTAAACAGCAGCTAGAAACTCCCTAAGACTTCGGGCTACTCCACTAACCGCTACGGCTCTGGACCTGAGGCATTCAATAAACAAGAACGCCTCAGCAAGGGAATTGCAAGTGGCAAGAAAATAAGGAAAAGACAAGCAATAAAGGCATACGGGGTACCAACCCAAGCCTGATTCACTGAAAAAGAAGCTCTGAAACAAGGAGCTAAGCAAAGCACCAAGTGCAACCAGATATCATAAGTAGGAGCAAGTATAAATTAATTTTCTTGTAAATTTTTCATACATGAGACTGATCAGCTCAAAAGAAACGGGAGCGGTTACTTACCTCCGCAACCCAAGCCCAAAACGAGTGGGGGTGTCTCTAGACCCAACCACCCAAACACGACTACCGTGCAAGGCTACAATAGAAACCCCACTGTCCCCCAAACACCACTACCATGTAAGGCTAAAGACAGTGGTCTATATTAATTAAATTTTAATTTAAAACACGGGACGAAGCCCGAGAAACAATCACCAAGAAAGTACCCTAAGAGATAGGGTCCAAGCAAGGTACACACCGATCAGGACGAATCATAAGTGAAACCAAGGATTTGCAAGATCACAGCAGGTTTAGAACTTAGATAGGAGTTAAACATGAGCAAGGACGCAATGCATATATTAGCAACTTCACTGCATACTGTTAACAACACAAGGCTCCAATAGCGAGGAGAAGTCAGAGACATAGCTCAAGACGAATCGTAAGAGTAAACTCAACGTTATCAGACCACCAGGAGTAAAGGATTCAAGTAAGAGGAATTCAAGATCAGGAGCACCGAAGGGACACTGGCAATTACTCTGGTGCACTAGAGAGGACACAAGATTAAAACATGGAAATCGCAACGAAATCACATCAAACGCGATCTTCCAAGACGAAAACATGGAGGGCAACACCAAGGTTCCTCGAGAATGAAAAGGGCAAGGAATCGAGGACATAACTCGAACACTAGGGAACAAAGGGCTGAGGATAAAGTTTTCGAGGACTCCATAGACAGAACAGAACCTCACGAGATATCAAAGAGTGCAGGTATGACATTTCACGAGAAATCCAGAAGAAATCCAAAGGGCAGAGACTGTCATGTCTTGAGACATCAAAGGCAGAGACAGCCATGTCTTGAGACATCAAAGAGGCAAAGACAGCCATGTCTTGAGACATGCAAAGGCAAAGACAGCCATGTCTTGAGACATGCAAAGGCAAAGACAGCCATGTCTTGAGACATGCAAAGGCAAAGACAGCCATGTCTTGAGACATGCAAAGGCAAAGACAGCCATGTCTTGAGACATGCAAAGGCAAAGACAGCCATGTCTTGAGACATGCAAAGGCAAAGACAGCCATGTCTTGAGACATGCAAAGGCAAAGACAGCCATGTCTTGAGACATGCAAAGGCAAAGACAGCCATGTCTCGAGACATGCAAAGGCAAAGACAGCCATGTCTTGAGACATGCAAAGGCAAAGACAGCCATGTCTCGAGACATCCAAAGGCAAAGACTGAGGAGGAGAAAATCAAGGGGAGGTTCTAAATCATAAGTTACTACACCAAACACCCAAAACTCTTGCTAATTAGCATGACAAGAGCTCAAAACGAGCAAACCAACCGTCAAAAGAATCAAGAGAGAAAGAGGAAGAAACCACTTGCCTTAACCTTGCAAAACTCGAGATCCTCCGCTCCGAAGGCTAAGGAAACACTCAAGCACGAAATCCTGAAACTTTACGGAGCAAAAGAGGAGTTAGGTCACGACCAAAACTTCAAAACCTCCACGAAGAGGGACAAGCTTACCACTAAGACGAAGATCTCGCCGAGAGCTTTCCAAATCTTCAAACCAAACTCGATTCCGACCACTATAGCCCTAGAAATCGCCGGTTGAAAGCTCTCCGAAGCTCCGCTCTCGCCCTAACCCTCGGCGGCTTCTTTTGATCGAGGAAAATGAAGATGAATAGGAAAAGGGATTTTTTTTGGCTTTATATATAACCTAAATTTATTATTTAATTAATTAATTAATTCCCCAACCTACTTAAACTGCGAGGGCGACCAAAACACCTCGGATTTCTACGAAATTCGCACCCTAACTGAAACACGGCGCTACGAATCCAACGGCGAAGTCAGAATTCAATTCTGACGAGCCAAACTCCGGATAAAGCCTCCCGAAGCTAAAATCTTGATATCCACTCAAGATCTTTACTTTAACTCGAAACGACGCGAAATCTCGCACGCTCAATCTAAAACACAAACTCTAGCTAAGCTAAGGCTCGAAACACTACCAAAAGAGCTGACGTAACGCCCTTACGCCAAAATTACGTCACAGCGGGTACGTAAAATAATTGACGAAAATCAGGGGCGTTACACTTAAGATGTTTGAGATTAAACGTGTAACCCTGTAGGAAGGATACCCACTTGGCGTGAGGCGGGCTGATTTTATGTTGGCCATTGATAAATCGTAAAGCTTCATGATCGGAGAGGATCACGAACTCCTTAGAGAGGAGATAATGCCGCCAGTGGTGCAAGCATCTAATGACCGCATAAAATTCCCTATCATAGTTGGAATAATCGCTTGGGACCCCTTCGGGGTCGCTCTCCTCAGCGGCCTCATACACATAATCAGTAGAATCGGCGGCCATGTCTAAGAGGGCAACGACCTTAGTCTTAGTTGGGCATTCAAAGGCATAGTGGCCTTGAACGCCGCACGAATAACAAGTGGTATTGGCTTTACTAACTTTCCCAATGGGAACACGCTCACTCGTGGTGTTCCGGGTGTTCCTAGCGGTGATCACGACTGATTTAGACTCGGTGGTTCTAGACTTTCCCCTGTCCGGATAGGTGGAAGAAGACGCTCCAACGGTGGTCTTATTCCTCGTGTGGGAATAACGAGAGTGAGCCTTGGCGGCTAAGTCTTTTTCAATGTCTAGAGCGGCATTGAAAGTCGTGTTCAGATCTGTGTGCCCATAACGCAAGAGCTTCCGCTGGATATCGGGTTGAAGCCCCTTGCGAAACCTGGATAATGTGACCTCTGGGGGTTCCCTAAGCTCGCAACGCACCATACGATCCTTCAACTCTCCCATATACTCGGCCACCGATTTTGAACCTTGCCGCAGGGTGGCTAGTTCATCGAACATTTGGGTTCGGTGGTAAGCGGGAACGTATTGATCGGTGAGCAAATTTTTCATCACCGCCCATCCGATAGGTGGGACTTCCTGTACGGCTCCCAACCTCCTTTCCTCATTCAGCCAAAAGGTTTTTGCTCGATCTGTCAACTTCATGCGTGCGACTTGCACCTTTTGGAGGTCCGTGAGATTGTGCCATTGATAGTAACATTCCATGTCAACTACCCAGCTAAGGAAGACCTGGGGGTCTCCCATGCCATCGTAGGTGGGGGCATCAATCTTGATGGCTTTAGTGATATCGAAACCACGCTCGGGGCGGCGCTCTCGAGGAGGCGCTCGGGGATAGCCCCCATCAGAATCCGAATCAGTGACCGGTTGGTGCCGGTTGGGCCCTTCAACATCACCAGGTGGTGGTGGTGGTCCTCCTTGATTCCGTAAGATTTGTTCTAACATCGTCCTAAGGTCAGTCAGATCGGTGCATAGGCCTGCTATGGCCTCGGTGTTGGGATCATTGGGCTGATTCGCAGCCATCCTAGACGTAGACGGTAACGTGTACTCCGTTCCTAGCCTAGTGGGCATTCAGGGTCAGGACAATTAGGAAGGTGATTTTTTTCTAGGGCCGTTGATAGATTGACATAAGAAATTTTTTTATAGATTCCTGATGTGCGTAACACGTAGCTCGTTAAATTTTTTTTTTTTGAATTTTGACAAAAATTTCAGATTTCAGACCGCTATTCGCACACCACCTAGATAGAATTACGACGCTTCCAATTTTTAGGCCGACCTAAAAATGACGAATCGAAAAAGTTTCAGTTTTAATGTTGCTGGAAATACGTGCAGAAAGCTACAGAAAAAATTTCAGAATTTTCTGACAAGTTTTAATTTTTTTGAGATTTTGCTAAACGCAGACCAATCCAAAATTTTTCAGATTTTCCTATTGATTAGGACGACCAACAAGGATCGCAGCGAGGATGTTTACAACGTGGGAGTTGAAACGACCGCCTTTGATACCAAATTGATGTAGGGATACCGTGACGCCGTGGACGTTACGCTAACGGAAACATGTTCATCACAAAAAAGTAAAACAACATAGGAGGGCTCCGACCAAGAGCGAACGAAAGGGGTCGGTTGGCTCCCAAATCCGATTGAAAATAAATATGCGGGACTCGATACAAAGTCCTTAGGACCTACCTCTCCAACAAGCACACAACTCGCCGTAATCCGGACTCGATACAACGTCCTTAAGACCTACCTCTCCAACAAGCACACAACTCACCGCACCTACACAAGCATCTATTCCATCAATCGATTCATTTCAAAACGCAGCGGCAATTTTCTTGGAGCGGTGGTGAAATTTCAAGCGGCGGTAAAATGTTAGTTGAGATTAACTCCCTTGTTAGCGCTAAGTGCGCCAATCTTGGAGAGCAAACCAAGGCTAGGCCGATTTTCGCTCCCGCACCGGATCTACCCGATCCGAACAACAAGAGATTCAATAACAACACTTAGATCTCAGATTTTTGCAAGCGAAGAAATTAAAGCCGCGGATAAAACGATTCGACAAAAACCTCCACAAATTAAAGAGTAGCAAGAATCACTAGCAAAGAGAGGGGTTACCCAACCAAGAAGATGAACACACAAGATAATGGTGGGAGAATCTCTCTCTCCACGATTCCATCGGCGTCGCACCGAACGGAGTAGCACCCTTTCTTCCTTGGAGTCACACCGCGACAGTCTCGCCGGAGTCGCACCGAAGAGGATGGAAGGAGGCGGCCTTGGAGTCACACCAAGTTATTGGGGGGGGGGGGGGGGGGCGGCAAGAAGGAGGCTCCTTGCTTGGCCGAAATCTCCAAGGAGGGATTTAGGGTTTAAAATCTTCAATGTTTTATTTCTTCATAAAGACTCCTTAAATAGGAGTTTACACAAAATCATAACCATCCATGATGGAGATGAAATCTCATCCACCCGCATGGTTAAATACACACCAAATGAAATTAAAAGTTCAAAATTAAAAATAACAACCATTTTAATAAATATAAAATTATCATCTAACATGAAATAATTTTATATTTATTTAATATAAGATAAAAGTGCATGAATAAAATACTAATTGTTCATGGCGGTTTTGGCACGCCGCGGGCGGAGATTATAACGTGGTCGTCCATCAGCATCATCATGGCGCCTCAGATCTTTGTGGCGCAGCGCCTCGGCAGCCGGGTCATCATCATCAAGGAGTGTCGGAGGGGACGTGCCATCACATTATGAATGGTATTTAGAAAAAACCCAACAGTGGTATCAGAGCTAGGTTGCGATCAAGTGCGTGCAAATCTAGAAATTTGGAAGCGTTCTAAATGTACAGATTTCTTCTTGGAACATCAATTTTTGATGTGTTTTGTGTGGTTTCTGGTGGTGGAATTTCTAAAATTTGGCGAGACCACCGCCAGGGGTGCTGCCCCTTGGAACCCCGCCAGGAACGCATGTGATTGCGTTGCGATTTCATTGTTTCAGAGGTTATTTCTCCTTTGCAGTAACCATCCCTCGATATGGTTTGTGAAACCAAATGTCGTTGATTTTGAATCTGACATTGAGAGACGAGCTTATCTACTGCATGAGTGGAGTTGCTTTGCTTGTGTTCAATGCATGTAAATCTGGAGATTTAGAAGTGTTCTAAGTATTCAGATTTAACCCCCTTTTATCAAAATATTGATAATCCATTATGTGCACATAGGGGATGCATTGGTTTTGTGTTTGTGCATGGTGATTAAATGTTAATCACGATGAAATGTTCATCAATCGAAAAATATAATCCCTTATTCAATATTAAGTATATGGATGCCTTCCGACTCTTCCTGCCTTGATCGATGAAGTGTGGGCTTGCCAAAGCAAGGTGCATTAATCTATCTTGGTTAGGGTGCGAGCGGATAATTGTGATATCCCACTGTCAACATCAGGTCTAACTTAACTAGGTGACCTCAAAGGTTGAGTGCCTAGAGGCATATGGTTGGCATGCTCCATATGATGGATGCGAATAAAGAGTTATTCACCAACCATACAAGAGTTGCATAGTGATGCAATCGACAAATGTTGTCTACCTAAATAACCGCATTATGAGAGGAACACCAAAGCGGACTCGTTGTGTTGGTGAAAAACGGATCTTGTCCACTAAGAGAGTAGCTCGCATAAACTCTCCGAATCGAAATTAAGGGTTGTCGATTTGATTTAAAAATAGTGGGAGCTTTTAATAAAAGTCCTTATTAATATAAACTGTATTACGAAATACAGTACTAAAAGTTTTGCGAATTCATTGTAGATTTTCCATGGCAAGTGGATCTCACTCCACCCTGTCCCTGAGAGCTATTCTTGAGAAGGACAAGCTCAACGGGACGAACTTCCTCGACTGGTGTAGGAACCTGATAATTGTTCTCAGGCAAGAGCGCAAGCTCTATGTCTTGGAAGGTGAAGCCCCCACAGAACCGACTGGAAATACTCCGCGAGCAGATAAAGATGCTTACAAGAAGTATCAAGATGATATCTTGGATGTGGAATGCCTCATGCTTGCTACCATGTCCTCTGAGCTTCAGAAGCAACACGAGAGCATGTGTGGTTATGAGATAATCGGGCACCTCAAGAAAATGTTCGAGGGGCAAGCCCGGCAAGAGAGGTTTGACATATCCAAGGCATTATTTCAGTGCAAAATGGGAGCTCGAGACTCAGTAGGGACTCACGTACTCAAAATGATTGGGTATATAGAGAACCTTGAAAGACTGGGTTTTCCCATGGGCCAAGAGTTGGCCACGGATCTGATCCTGAAATCGTTGGCAGACAGTTATGAGCAGTTCGTCTTGAACTATAACATGAATGAAATAGACAAGACACTGCCCGAGCTCCTAGGCATGTTGCGAACTGCTGAAAATAATATGAAGAAGGTCAAGCCTGCTAGCCCCATACTGATGGTGCATAAAAGCAAGGGCAAGACTAAGGGATTCAAGAAGACGAAGATAGGATCTAAGTATCATCTTGATCTCAAATCTTCTGCACTGAAAAAGAAAGGTCTAGCGAAGGAAGGAAAGTGCCACCACTGCGGTAAGGCTGGGCATTGGAGGCGGAATTGTCCCCTCTATATTGAGGATCTGCAAAAGAAGAAGGGAAGTGTGACTTCCACTTCAGGTATTTATGTTATAGAGATAAACCTTTCTGCTCCTTCATCTCGGGTATTGGATACCGGATGCGGTTCTCACATTTGTACAAATGTGCAGGAATTGGGAAGGAGAAGAATGTTGGGTAAAAGGGAGGTAGACCTGCGCGTCGGGAATGGAACAAGAGTTGATGTCGTCGCCGTTGGTGTCTATTGTCTTTCTTTGCCCACTGGGCTTGTAATAGAATTAGATAACTGTTATTTTTTTCCAGCCATAACTAGAAACATTATATCCATATCATGTCTTGACATGAAAGGCTTTTCATTTATAATTAAGAATAATTGTTTTTCGATTTTTATGAATGATGTTTGTTATGGTGTAGCCCAATTGTTTAATGGTTTATATGTTTTGAACTTAGACCATCCGATTTATAATGTAGAAAATACTAAAAGACTAAAAACAAATGACTCGAATCCTACGTACCTTTGGCATTGTCGTTTAGGCCATATAAACGAGAAACGCATATCCAAGCTCCATAAAGATGGACTACTGGACTCATATGATTATGAATCATTTGAGAGATATGAGTCATGTTTGTTGGGCAAGATGACGAAAGCTCCTTTCACTAGTTGTAATGAGAGGGCTAATGATCTCTTGGTTATAATACATAGTGATGTATGCGGACCCATGAGTTCTATGACTAGAGGTGGGTTCTACTACTTCGTTACATTTACTGATGATTTCAGTAGATACGGATACTTGTTTCTTATGAAGAACAAATCCGAGACCTTTGAAAAGTTCAAAGTGTTTAAGAATGAAGTAGAAAACCAACTGGGAAAAAGGATAAAAGCACTCTGATCTGATCGAGGTGGCGAATATCTAAGTCATGAGTTTCGTGATCATCTGAAAGAGTGTGGCATTGTATCACAGCTCACTCCGCCCGGAACACCTCAACATAATGGTGTTTCTGAGAGGAGGAATCGTACCTTGTTAGACATGGTGCGATCGATGATGAGTCATGCAGATTTGCCCATTTCCTTTTGGGGTTTTGCTTTAGAGACTGCTGCTTTCACACTAAATCGAGTTCCAACGAAAATAGTTCTAAAGACACCATATGAGATATGGACTGGGAAGCATCCTAGTATGTCGTTCATCAAGATTTGGGGCTGTGAGGCATACGTACGACATTAAATGCCTCACAAGATGGAACCAAAATCGGATAAATGTTATCTAGTGGGGTATCCTAGGGAAACCAAAGGATACTACTTCTACTTGCCGTCTGAGGGCAAAGTGTTTGTCGCAAGGACTGGTGTCTTTTTGGAGAAGGAGTTCTTATCCAGAAAGACTGCAAAGGTAGAACCTGAAGAAGTTCAAGAGCCACAAATAATGAACGAGCCGGAATTGGAACCTGAGCAAAGACTACAAGAAGTTGTAGCTGGAGAGCCTGCTCAAGAAACACAAGTCCTACGTAGATCTGGTAGACCAAGATTTGAGCCTAAGAGATATGGATTTCTCATGACTCAAATAGGTAATGTGTTGCTTATGGATCATGATGATGAGCCTGCAACCTACCAAGAGGCTATGAATGGACCAGACTCCGAGAAGTGGCTTGAGGCCATGAAATCTAAAATGGACTCCATGTACACAAACTAAGTTTGGACCTTGGTGGAACCACCTGAAGGGGTACGACCCATAGGGTGCAAGTGGGTCTTCAAGAAGAAGACTGACATGGATGGGAATGTACAGACATTCAAAGGCGGGCTGGTGTCTAAAGGTTTCAGGCAAATTCATGGTATTGACTATGATGAAACCTTTTCATTTGTAGCTATGGTCAAGTCCATCAGAATTCTACTTGCTATTGCTGCGTATTATGACTACGAGATCTGGCAAATGGACGTCAAAACGACTTTCCTTAATGGAAACCTCCTTGAGGAAGTGTATATGACACAACCCGAGGGTTTTGTATCTCCAAGTGAAGCCACTAAAATTTGCAAGTTGAATCGATCCATATATGGATTGAAACAAGCTTCTCGAAGTTGGAATCTTCGTTTTGATGAGAAAATCAAAGAGTTTGGTTTCATCAAGAACGAGGATGAGCCTTGTGTTTACAAGAGGATTAGTGGGAGCATTGCCGTTTTCCTGATATTGTATATAGATGACATACTGCTGATCGGGAATGACATTCCAACCTTGCAAGTTGTTAAGAACAACCTAGGGAACTGCTTTTCTATGAAAGACTTGGGTGAAGCGACTTACATACTTGGTATTAAGATCTATAGAGATAGATCAAAGAAGTTGCTGGGTTTGACCCAGAGTACATACATTAACAAGGTGTTGAAACGGTTCAACATGCTTGAGTCCAAGAAAGGATTCTTACCCATGTCACATGGTGTGAGTCTCTCTAAGGACCAGTGTCCTAAATCTTTGGAAGATAAGGACCACATGGAGATGATTCCATATGCTTCGGCAATTGGATCAATCATGTACGCAATGTTATGCACTCGACCCGATGTCTCTTATGCTTTGAGCATGACGAGCACGTATCAGTCTGATCCTGGTGATGGTCACTGGATAGCTGTCAAGAATATCCTAAAGTACTTGAGAAGGACTAAGGATATGTTCTTGGTGTATGGTGGAGAGGAAAAGCTCGTTGTAAATGGTTACACAGATGCTAGCTTCCAAACTGATAGGGACGATTCAAAGTCCCAATCAGGTTTTGTATTTTGCCTTAATGGAGGAGTTGTAAGCTGGAAGAGTTCCAAGCAGGAGACAGTTGCCGATTCTACGACAAAAGCCGAGTATATTGCTGTCGCAAATGCGACAAAGGAGACTGTGTGGATTAGGAAATTCATCGGCGAGCTAGATGTAATTCCTAGCATTGTTGGTCCCGTAGTTCTCTATTGTGACAACAACGGGGCTATTGCCCAAGCTAAGAAACCTAGATCTCATCAGCGCTCCAAGCACATACTTTGGCGGTTCCATCTTATTCGAGAGATTATCGATCGAGGAGATGTGAGCATTTGTAGAGTACCGACTGAAGATAACATAGCGGATCCACTGACAAAGCCTCTTGCGCAAAAGAAGCATGATGGTCATGTTAGATCAATGGGTATTAGATACCTGAATGATCGTCTTTAGTGGGAGCCTTGTGGATTGTATGTTTGTTGGTTGTTTATTCATGTGATGAATTGTAATGTATACTGTGTTTTTCATTTTACATTTATGGCAAGTTCTTAATATTATGTCAATAGTATTTATTTGATAAATTAATTAACATAATAAACACCCTTAGTCTGTTTGCTTCCATAGGAATTCAAGTACGTGACTTGAATGTGAGGGTCTATGTATAACCAGAAGCTTCATTCTTAAATGGTCCCTAGTGGGAGTATCATCATAGATGTTGAAGGGCAATGATGATACGTTAAGACTAGCATGTGCGTTAACTGATGACCGATTCTCATAGGTCATGATATTGTGATATCAAGTCATCACATGGGTGCTTGTTAGTGAACAAGTTGTACTGGACAGACCCACCATGAGACTACTTTGTGGATTGTTATATGAACATATCACAAGTAGGTCTCATCTGACAATGGTGTTTGTAGTTCTTTGACCTGAAGTCACAACATTCATCAACTGAGGAAGAGCGTACTTTCATGCCATCTAAAGTCTTCCTTGAGAAAGGTTGATGATAAGGGTGGTTATTGGGTATGTTACGATTCATTTGGGTGTTTGTGTGTTGACAGATATGGGATTTGTCCTCCTTTATGACAGGAGTTACATCCACGGGCCCCTTGATGGAATGAGACCGAGAAATGCATGGCCATGCTGGGTTGAGCCAATATATGATATTGAGCTTACCACTTTCATAAGGTCTATTCTAGATCAGGAAACTAGGATTGAACAATTATGAGGGTGACACGGTCCATGCCTCTAGTTCTATCTGGATGTAAGGGACAAAGGAACAAGATAATGCTGATACATTGATTAAGATAGGCTTATTGAGTTATGAACTCTTATTGCTTGGGTAGCAATGATGTATTGCTAGATGCCGCTCATTGTTTGTGAGACTTTTGTTGATACTTTGTGATCAATTGGGAGACTGTTGGTGTTTTTGAGGTGATCTCAAAGCAATCAACAGTTAGTCTTACTGTCAATGCAATATGAGCCTCTAAGGTCGCACATAAAAGCGTTTGGAGAAGTTGGAGAAAGGATTGTGTTGGCCTTACTCATATTGGATATGAGTGAAGGACCAATCCTGTGACTGCTTGGAATCAAGTTGAGAATGTCTCAAAAGGAAATCGTTTAAAGTGTTTAAACGAATGGATTTATACTTGATAATTCGGCTAAAGGGTTTAGACGAATTCGGCTAAAGGGTTTAGACGAATTCGGCTAAAGGGTTTAGATGAATTCGGCTAAGTCAAATTCGGCTAAAGTGTTTAGTTGAATAAATGACAAATTCGGCTAAAGGGTTTCGCCGAATTTATATAGACGAAATTGTTTCGTTGAAATCATATAACCGAATTTATAAAGCCGAATTTATATAGACGAATTCGTCGAAATGGTTTAGCCGAATCTGAGTCGAATTTGGTTATATTGTTTAGTCGAATTGTCGAATTCGGCGAATGTGTAAATCTATACATAAATGTTCTGTTTTTTTTTCTCTGGTCTGTGGATAACCTGTTTTATACCTCGCGTATAAAAGGAACGCGATTAGGTCTTCGAAAGACACGGAATAGATCGAACCCTTTTCGCGGTTTTAGATGAGAGCATTCGTCCGGAAAAGTTCCGCAAGAGGGCTTCTCGTTCTTCCCGTCCGCTGAGATCCACAGCGGATGGTCGCCGCCTCCCCTGTCTCAGACCTAGCAGTTTGTGGGGACGCTGAGAGCTTCCTACTCCGACCCATTCCTTGTTCGACAAGGCCTTGGGGTTCTCTATCGTTCATGTGGATCGCTGTAGAGGAGCCGACACATTTCGGTTCTTGGAACTCAGATTTAGTCTACGGATTCCTTCTTGGAGCACCTTGGTTGAGTATTGACTCAATCCCGCGAAGGTATATTGCATTTTACTTTCCTAATCTTTTGATTCATGAGATCCGCAAGATCCTTACTCTTTGGGTTGTTCTAGTTTTCTTCCGCTGCACACATTTGATGTGTTCATATCATTATGAATGGTATTTAGAAAAAAACCCAACAGTTGTAGGGTGGTTTTATGAAGAAACGAACAGAATTTTGAGGCACACGACTGAAGGAACGCACCCGTGTGTGCAACTAACTGATGGATAAGAACATGGGACACATATGGAGCTTGGAGACATGACGGATGGGGCACACGCCCATGTGCGGAGACCATGTATTGTTATAACTTCAGGAAATGTTCCAGGGATGCGACTAGAGTCCAGATACATGATTATCTGGGCACACGCTTGAGGTACACGACCATCTTCCCCTAATTATGTGTGACATATTTCACAAAATCTATAAATAGATAGAGGAAGACAAAGACCAAGGATGTTGCTGATCATATATAGAGAGAGGGAATTATTTGTATTTGAGATGTTTTTTGGACGAACTACTCTAGAAAGGAAGGGAATTTGAGGGCAAAGGAGCCTTAAGAGGCAAGTATCCATGTTTTATTCTTCATCCTCTTATGCTTCCTAAGTCTAAGGATTCTCCTCTCCTATCCCCTTGTATCTTCATTATGTAATCATTACAATTTCTATGGTTTCTTTTATGAATTTGAGAAGTACTTTATCTTTAATGATTTGATTTATCTTCTTTTATACTGTATTTCAACGCTCGATTAATTATTGCTAGCATAATTTTATCGTGATTTATGATATTCATGATCTTCATATGATTTTGGCAGTAAATGGATAAAATCAAGCATAGTATAAAGAGAGTTGATTACTCCCTAAAGGCACTACTAGAAAATTGACTTTTAGCCACGCTCGTATTGCCCACGGTCATTTGTCGTGGCAAACAGTCAAATTATCGTGGGTAAAAGTCTAAAATCGTGGCTAAAAGTCATAGAAAAAGGGTATTTGCCACAGAAAGAGCATGACAAATACTTTTTTGCCACGCTCGTATTGCCCACGCCCATTTGCCACGGCAGTCCGTGGCTAAAAGTCTTTTGCCACGATTTTGGACTTTTAGCCACGATAATTTGCCCTGGCTAAAAGTCCATTTTCTAGTAGTGAGGAATAGGGAACCATGACTCTTCCGCCTAGGCATGGGATTCAAAGAACAATAAGGCGATCTTTAGGGTCCCCTACCCATAGTTTATATCTCAGGTAGACCTCTCTAAAATCAGTGCTTCAATGCGGTCTTGCCCAGGGGACTGGAGTGGTGTGGAATCCCGCAGAGTAGATCTATATCAAACATTAATTCTATTTCTTAAAAAGGACCATTATTTTGTAATAATTCTACACAGCCACTTACTTTTCAAATATGAAGAATATTGGTTATCCTATATTAGTTAGTATTTTATTATAAAGTATTTTAAATTATTATAAAACCATTTTCCAAAGATACATTTAGTAAGATAAAAAGAGAGAGTAGAAGTAAGTTACATAAAGAGCGAACCCTTAACGAAATATAAATGTGAATCTTGATATAATAAAAACTCATATACTCAATGATATGTGCGCTTTTCTAAAAGCATGCAAAATCTATCGCTAACTTGTATGCAAAAGGAGAGTGTTAAGTGTCTGGCTCCATTGTCGGGAAATAATGAAGTTTAATTAACCAGAATATTTCCTTACTAATTGAAAATCTATTTTATCTTAGTATATTGTTTTGCATATTTGATTTATACCCATAAATACCGAAAACAATTTCTTTCCATTTTATTAGTTTTTTGAAATTTATGTTAAAGTTCTCTTGTGTCGCTTTCTGATCTTGTTATATAAGTTCTCTTTTCTTAATAAGTGCTATCTTTAATCTATCATGGGTCTACCACGGATTTCTGGCAAGTAGATTAGGAGCTGGAGCATTCTCTAAGGAAAAGGTTGCGCCCATTGAAGGAAAGGCAAGTGATAACCAATCACTTAAATATGAACGACCCTCACATTCTAATGTTGGAGCCTATGTTCCGCATCTCTTGGTTTGAGAATAACAAATACCGTGTTGTATTTGATCTAGTATTTTGTGTGTTTATAGTGTCCAGGTTGTACAGGTTCAATGAGGAGACAAGTCCTCGTTCATGGGCATGAGGATGAGTTTTGTGTGCTGATCTTAAAATGGCCATAACTTTCAATCCAAGAAGAGTTACAGAATGTGCCACCCCATTTCGGAGATGAGAACGACTCAATCTACAGTCTGGAGAAGCTTTGGACGGCAAAAATGAAGAGGAGCTGTCGTCCAGGCGACATCGATGTCGCCCAGGCAACATCGATGTCGCCCAGGCGACAGCGCAGAAGTTACAGCATTTGCCCGCACGACAGCACGATGAACAACATTTTAGCACTGTCGGAAATTCCGACAGTCGATGTCGCCCAGACGATAGTGAAAATCTATAAATGGGTTCGTTTTGTTCGTGCATTCAGAGCTTTGAAGATTCTAAATCCTTTCCTGAGTTCATACGAACCAGCGAGCTCCAGAACCTCATCAACTCCCATTTGTGCTTAGAAGGTTTGAAATTGAAGACGAGATCGGACGCGCTTCTACATCAACGATCATCTCGAGGCTTCAATTTTCCTTTCAGAGATCTGAATTTCTAGGGAGTTGTTCATTTCATTTGTATTTTCATTTACATACATTTCACTTTGTATTGGTAGGGAAATCGTCTCCTTGTGCGTGACGTCTAAGTCCTTGCGTGGCTTAGGGGAAAATCGCTTCCTTGTGCGGAGCGTCCAAGTCCTTGCGTGGTTTGGTAGGAAATCGTGGCCTTGTGTGCTACGTCTAGATCTTGGGAAGATCTAGAGGATAGGCTTGGGCTTGGTCTATGGAGAGACAAGTGATAGCCTTCCGATCATTGGGAGAAGGATTGGTAAACACAAATTGTTAAAAGTTTATTTTTATTATAGCCTTGATTTTAAGCTTTATTAAGATCGACAATCCTTTGTATTCATCACTTGTGGAAATAAATTTTATTTCCAATTTCTTATGATTTTCTAAGTGTTTATTTGGGTTGTCTAAAAATCTACTTGTTTATCCGTTAAAATTATCATAATATTTTAGAAAAATTTCAAAGTAAATTTTAGCCCTTATTCACCCCCCTCTAAGGGCGCCGCAAGATCCAACACGTGGTATCAGAGGGCAGGTTATTCCAATACGGCTTCACAACCGGGAATAATGGCGCTTCATGATCTCGCATCTTCTAGAGGGGATAATTTTTATGAAAATGAAAAATCATTATGTCCACCATTATTTATGGGTGAAAATTATAATGGGTGGAAAACACTTATGGAAATATTTCTTAAAACTTTGGATATTGAAGTTTGGAATATTACAATTAAAATGCCCCCAAATATTTTAAATAAAAATGAAATATTTTTAAATGCCAAATCAATGAATAGTCTATATTGTGCATTAGATCAAAATATTTTCAAACTTATTCATACGCTTCCCACTGCTTTTGAAGTTTGGAAATTTCTTGAAACTACTTATAGTCTTCCTTCCACAGATGATGAACAAGAGCAATTCCTTATGGATCCAAGAGAAGAAACCGATGAGGACTCATGCTTGGAGGAAGATATATCTAAGAGAGTCACAATATTGGACTCAATTGATGGCAAAACATCAAGCAAAAGAGAAGACAGAAACTATAGTAAGGTAAAAAAATCTAAATCTTCTCTTTTCATAACAAATTCTATTTCTACATTTCGTGTGCTTAAATTTGCTAAACGTAAAATTTCAAAGTTGAAACATGCTAATTCCAAATTACGTTTAGAAAATAAAACTTTAAAAGCAAACGCTAAAGTAGAATCTTATATTGATGTTTCAAATTCTTGTTCATGCTCTTTAGTTGAAAATGCTAAACCTTATTTTGATTATAATACATTTAAAGAAGAACTCAAGGTTTTGGAAAAAGGTCTTTTAACTTCAAAAGAGCATAATGAAAAATTGTTAAAAGAAAATGATAATTTAAAGGATAAATTAGAATCATTAAAAATGTTTATTCAAAACTTTTCATATAATAAAACTTCTTTTATTTATAGTTTATCAAATTATCAAAAGTCTAAAAGCTTAACTTCATATTATAAGAGTACGTCTATAAGAAAGAGTGGAAATGAAAATCATCAAAATAAGAACCAATCATTTAAAACATATTGTAACCCACTTTTTCAACATTCAATTCTTAAGAAAGACCATCACTCTTATAAACTCTCAAAGAATAAATATAATAAAATTCATTATGATTATCAACATCAATGTATTTTGAAAAATAATTTGAATAAACATAAATCCCAAATGAATTATTTTTCAAACAACTATCATTCCAAAAAGATGTCAAATATTCATAATATGAATTTAAAAGATAAACAACCAAAGTATGAATGGAGGCCCAAAATTAAAAACGAAACACTAACTCCACTTGTAAAGGCCCATTCATCACTATCTCTCCAAAAACCTACACGATGTATTTGGGTACCCAAAGGAACCATCACACTTGGTCCCCTTTGGATACCTAAGTCTCTCATTCACTAGGAATCATTATATTGCATGAAGTAGAAATTAATTAAAAATGAAATATCAGTACTCTACTTCATGATATGCTTAATTGCTTTTTCTTTTGTTTGTTTTCTTATTTTTGAGCCAACAAGCTAAGGTCACTTAGATATATTATGAAACATGACTTTTACATTTTAAGCCTAATGTTTATCAAATCAAAATTGAATTAAATTGAACATAAAGTCATAATTTTTAAGTGATCTATCTTTTGCTTTTGTTTTATCCTTTTTAAATCCTTTGCCTATAAATATCTTATATTATCATTATAAATTGAATGCTAAATTTTCTAAATGATATTATCAAGACTAATGAAATTACATTCAAAATTGGATTTAAATGGATTTTTATGGGTCTTAGGCTAAAATATTAAATGCGCAACTAATTGCATATTTGTCTATTTTTCGTTGTTGCATATAATAGCCCCTATATTGAAAATCATAATCGAGAAAAATCAGAATCAAATAATATCAAGAACAATGTGTTTTAAATCAAATATAGTAACTCCGTCACTAACGCTGGCGGTAGCATATTTTCCTACAAATTCTGATTTTCTCTGAAAAATTATTTTTACCATCATTGTTGTCAAATACCTTGTATTTGTTTTGTCTAATTTCTAAAAATTAAAATAAAAAAGTAAATTTACAAAAATGATGAATATGATTTCACAATCACCACCATGATCTATTAATATCCTATGCTAAAATTCACTATAATCATATATCATAATTCATGATCCACCAAGACCTATCTTAAATCAACTAATTCTATCAACCTTAGGAATTATGAAATATATGATTGCAATTGGTATTATAGTTTCATATCTTGTTTTGTGTGTGTGTGATGTGCATCTTTATTGTTTGCATGAATCTCATTATCTTTAGACCTATGAATTAACTTGATATCAACAAGTTGAAATCAAATAGAATTGTCACTTCTTTCTAGGTCTATGAAAATTCAAAACTCTATGTTTGAATACATGCAACTCAATCTTATATTTGTCCATCTTTACTTAGCTTTGCACCATGCTGTCCAAATTCATCACACTAGCATTATCCCGTACCATAGATAGAAATCAATGCTCATGCTAGTTATATCTTGCAATGCTAAAGTAAATTATATCATTAAAATATGAAAATCTTATTTTCCTTTTTAGTTATTTGCATGAATAAAACTATTCTAAATGGATTTAAAATCAACAATCTTCGATAAAATTGTAAATCCAAAACTAATCATGAAATTATAACACAGTTAATATATTTAAGGCTTACACGCTTAGTATATCCATAATCAATAAACCTATGACATGTGTCTCACAATAGCGAGGGCGTAGGATTGTGTGCATTAGAGACCTAACCTCTAAGTCATGTCTTGTCCTTAACCGGGGAGGGTTCCAGTGGGGCCTTGAGAGGCACTGGGGGGAAAGAGTGCTAGGTTGAGCGTCGTCTTTTGTATGCATGTGGGATTAACACCCCAACCTACGGCATGTGTGCAGCTCCTCATGCCCATCCGTCACTTAGTACGGGGCTAGAGTATAGTCATGTAGTTAAGGTATCTTGATCTTAGATATACTTATATTATATTCATTGCATGAACATTATGTCACTCTTTATACATAAATCATGCATATTTTTTTTATTCTAACATTGCATCATGTGTTTGCATATTTTAATATTTCGAGCTTTAATGATTTTACCAAACACAAGTATTTGAAAGATCACCAAATACATGCTAAAAGAGCCTTCAAATCTAATCAATATACTCTGAAATTTCAACTGAAGGAAGGTCACTTTATAATACAAATGAATTGAGAAAAATATTTTTCAAAACATCACGAAATGCAGTTCTATTTTGGCGTTAAGAAGTTAATGCCTGGCGTTAGCTCCTTTACTCCAATTTTTTTTTTGAATTATTTCTGGTATTATTTTAATATTTTGTGTGTTTGTAAATGTTTTCTATCTTTTTATTCCTTTTAAAAAAAAATTTTATTTCTTTAAAAATATATATATATATATGTATTTTCTCATACATTATTTTTGTTTTTTTTCTCTGGCATAGATTATCATTTACTGAAAGGGCTATTAAAGACTTCTATTATTTCCAAAGAATATATATAAAAAAAACAAATACAAATTTACAAAACAATTTCAAAGAACAAAAATATGTTTTTCTTTATGTATGTTTATTGTTTTGTGCATATATAAAAAAATTCAAAAATTTATAAAAAAAACTGATTGTTATTCATTGCCATTGTCACGGATGGATGATTAATTATATCAATTAAAGATTAAATACAATGTTTAATTTAACTTTCAAGTTTCTTAAAAACATTGTTTTGTATTTGACATGCCTTGAAAATTATCTTGTTATGTGCAATGTAATTGATTGTAGATAAACATGTGTAGAAATGTTTAGCATGCCTCTAAGTATGAGTAATGTATTATGTTTGATAATGATTCATTCACTCACTTATTTTTGATAGCCTACATGTGTTTACAATCTTATTCTTACATGATTGTGTAGTGTAATAACATAAATAATTAAAATGCCTAAATAGATTACCTACACAACATTGAATTGGTTATTACAATTCTTTGTTTTTCATGCACTTATTCTTTAGAGAAATGTGGTTTAAAATGCTATGTTTGCAAAACAAGTGAATTCGGAGTTCTTAGTCACTAAACTAAAAAGCAAATAATAAATGACAAGGAAAACTCCACCAAGCACTACTCACCCTCCTGATAAGTCTTAATGAGCATTGTGAGGTTGAGCACCTTGGCTAAGAATTTTAAAGTGTCTTGTAGCAAACAATTTATACACCACTTCTCTTTAGTACACCGGATCACAAAAAAAATTGAAAATAAAACTAAAAAGTATAAAAGTGATTCCCCAAGCACTACTTTGCACCCTGATAAGTCTTAATAAGCATTGTGTGTGCAGAGCACCTTGGTAGTTGTACTATTTATTCATGTGCATTGAAATAGTGTGGAAGTAATATTATTTGTGTATTTTAATGTTGTGTTATTTCATTATATATGTCATGTGTTTTTGATTGATTCACTTGTATACTTTATCAAAACACTACTTTGTACACATCATTATCTTTCATAAAACTTCTACTCATGAAAATTGAATCATAATGCTCATCTACTCAAATCTCTACAAACTTAAGTAAATGCACTAGATAACAAAGCATGACGGCTACAATGTTTATGTTTACTTGAAATGCAAATTTTATTACATTGTAGTTTGGGTATCTTTTCTTGATATTATGAAATCATGCTTGCAATTTTTTATCTTAATGGAATAGCATCTCTTCAATCTTTAACTCAAACATCAACTTTTCAAATTTAAAACTCATTATCCTTTATATGGTTTTATCTTCTAAAATGATGTTTATTTTTAAGAGTGCTTATTATTTTTAACACCGTGTTTTCCTTTAAACAAGTGGTATCTTAAAATAGAATGCTTACTTTATCATCTTAGCTATGTTGCTTAGTACTTTATGTTACATCATGCTTATATTTTTCTCAACAAGTAGTATTTAACAAGCTTTTGATTGCATCCTATTTTTCTTCTCGACATAAAATATATTACTCCTTATTATACATACTCACTCCTAAACCCTCTTTTGATTCTACCAAAAGGGGAGATTAAATTGCATAAATCTAATATTTATGGGGAGTGCATTATAATGATATTAAACTCAAAAAATGGGTATATTTGTAGGGGGAGTAATCATATAGGAGGTGCATACAATATCATATGCTCGATCATGAAAATCCTTCAATAAATGGTTCCTTACCTTTCTTAAAAGATATACACTCATCCCTACCCACTTTTGTTAATAACAAAGGGGGAGAAGAAATTGAGAAATCTAGTAATATAGATATTTAGGGGGAGTAGTTTATAAGAGACATTAATGTAGGGGGAGGACTTGATATAGAAAGAGTAGGCATTATCGCTTTCAATTCTATCACGCTCTTAATATGTTATTCATGTATATCTTATTACCGCACTTATCTATAAACACAAATTGTCTTAATCTCACTAATTTCTCATACGGGTATTTGTTATTATCAAAAGGGGGAGATTGTTGGAGTAGCGAAATATGTTGAATTTGATTTGCCGAAGCATGATCATATCTATGATCAGCTTGCGAATGCAGGTATACTCTCAATAATCACAGCAGATTCATTTTCATCCTTTTTGGTTCGAGAATTCTATAATCATTTGGAAGATCCCAATTACACTGAATTGGATGGGGGAGTTAGATCAAGAATCCAAGGTCAACATGTGGAAATAACACATGTTGATCTAAGAGAGGAATTCAGACTAGTGATGAGTGAAAATATGCCGGATATAGTGGAGAGTTATAGAAAAGATAGAGATTGGACCCTTGTAAACATGAGTTTACATGGGAGTCAAAAGAAGTCTCTAACCACTGAAGTTACGTCACTCACTCCGGATGCTTTTTTAGTTCAAGATATATTAAGGAACTGAGTTATGTTGAAGAGTGGAGATACAAGAAGTATCACGGCTCAGTTGACCCTCATTACTTACTTCATTATGGAGGATGAACTTTTCGATGTGGCGGATTTCATACTCTCCCAGATTCGGTATGCGTTTAGATTAAAGCATCCAAAATGGGTGAAGGTTCACACGCTGCCAATGGGGGCGATAATTCAACGTATATTATATAAGAAGTAGGGATGGATAGCTCAAGATTCTTATTTTGATGATTGTTATCCGGAGATATATTATACGGGTACAATGAAAGTGAAGAAGACGCAGAAAAAGGCCCATCCTGGAATTGAGATTAGAGAGCCGCCAATGCCTAGGGCAGGATCACTACGAGAGTCCATTGATGATTTACGTGATTCATTAGAGGATCACAAGAAAGAAGTGTAGAATTAAAGTGTGACAATAAAAGTGCTATAAACTTAACTAACAATCCCGTATTACATTCTAGATCTAAGCATATAGATGTCCGACATCATTTTATAAGGGATCATATTAAGAAGGGTAATATAAAAATCAACTTTATAGGCACGAAAAATCAACTAGCGGATATATTCACTAAACCGTTACCGGATTCCCGTTTTTCTATGATATTTAGGGGGAGTAGTTTATAAGAGACAGTAATGTAGGGGGAGGACTTGATATAGAAAGAGTAGGCATTATCGCTTTCAATTCTATCACGCTCTTAATATGTTATTCATGCATATCTTATTACCGCACTTATCTATAAACACAAATTGTCTTAATCTCACTAATTTCTCATACGGGTATTTGTTATTATAAAAAGGGGGAGATTGTTGGAGCCTATGTTCCGCATCTCTTGGTTTGAGAATAACAAATATCGTGTTGTATTTGATCTAGTATTTTGAGTGTTTATAGTGTCCAGGTTGTACAGGTTCAATGAGGAGACAAGTCCTCGTTCATGGGCATGATCCAAGAGTGTGTACATATTAGAAAAAGCAAAAGGATGAGTTTTGTGTGCTGATCTTAAAATGACCATAACTTTCAATCCAGGAAGAGTTACAGAACGTGCCACCCCATTTCGGAGATGAGAATGACTCAATCTACAGTCTGAAGAAGTTTCGGACGGCAAAAATGAAGAGGAGCTGTCGTCAGGCGACATCGATGTCGCCCAGGCGATAGCGCAGAAGTTACAGCAACTGCCCGCACGACAGCACGATGAACAGCAGTTTAGCGCTGTCGGAAATTCCGACAGTCGATGTCGCCCAGGCGACAGTGAAAATCTATAAATGGGTTCGTTTTGTTCGTGCATTCAGAGCTTTGAAGATTCTAAATCCTTTCCTGAGTTCATACGAACCAGAGAGCTCCAAAACCTCATCAACTCCCATTTGTGCTTAGAAGGTTTGAAATTGAAGATGAGATCGGACGCGCTTCTACATCAATGATCATCTCGAGGCTTCAACCTTCCTTTCAAAGATCTGAATTTCTAGGGAGTTGTTCATTTCATTTGTATTTTCATTTACATACATTTCACTTTGTATTGGTAGGGAAATCGTCTCCTTGTGCGTGACGTCTAAGTCCTTGTGTGGCTTAGGGGAAAATCGCTTCCTTGTGCGGAGCGTCCAAGTCGTTGCGTGGTTTGGTAGGAAATCGTGGCCTTGTGTGCTACGTCTAGATCTTGGGAAGATCTAGAGGATAGGCTTGGGCTTGGTCTATGGAGAGACAAGTGATAGCCTTCCGATCCTTGGGAGAAGGACTGGTAAACACAAATTGTTAAAAGTTTTTTTTATTATAGCCTTGATTTTAAGCTTTATTAAGATCGACAATCCTTTGTATTCATCACTTGTGGAAATAAATTTGATTTCCAATTTCTTATGATTTTCTAAGTGTTTATTTGGGTTGTCTAAAAATCTACTTGTTTATCTGTTAAAATTATCATAATATTTTAGAAAAATTTCAAAGTAAATTTTAGCCCTTATTCACCCCCCCTTTAAGGGCGCCGCAAGATCGAACATCTAACACTATGGCTGACATGGAAGAAGAAACTAGTGAACATGCACGGACTATGTCCGAATATGCTCGACCAAATCTTGAGGGAACTGGATCTAGTAAAGCATGTATGGAAGTAGCCACTAATAACTTTGAACTCAAACTGGGTATCATTCATATGGTACAATAGTCAGTGCAATTTGACGAGCTGCAAGACGAAGATCCCAATAGTCACATCATAAATTTTCTTGAAATTTGTGCCACTTTCAAAATAAATGGTGCCACCGACGATGCCATAGGTCTTTGTATATTTCCTTTCTCCTTAATAAACAAGGTCAAGCAATGGTTGAATTCTCTCCCTAGAGGATCAATCACCACTTGTGATCAAATGATGGAGAAGTTTTTTTTTTGAAATATTTCACTCCTACTAAGACCGTTAAATTGAGAAGTGACATATCTTCTTACCGTAATAGAATATAAATTGGTATATGATGCCTGGGAAAGATTTAAGTAATTACATAAATGATGTCCTCACCATGCTTTACCCCTTTGGCTTCAGATACACACTTTTTATAATGGTCTCAATATTGGAACCAAACAAATGATTGATTCTGCCGTAAGAGGAACATTGATCAACAAGACACCAGAGGCCACCCAAGAGTTAATAAAAAATATGGTTGTTAATAATTATCAATGGACTACTAGTAGAACTAAGCCAAGAAAACAAGCAGGTGTTTATAACATTGACACAATGACATCCCTAGCACAATAAGTCAAAAAATTTGCAAAGATGATAAATAATCTTTCACGGCCATCACAACAAGTCCATACACTCCAAGAATATTCCAAGGGAAACTCTCCCAAGCAAGACCCTTAGACACTTTCAATGTTCGCGATTTGTCGTATTTTCTTTTTCCTTTGTATTTTTGTTTTTCTAACAATTGCAAGATCACATGATGGAGAACAAGCATCTTTATACATTGATACTTCCGAACAATGAACTCATCCAAGGCTACATGGAGTGAAGAGCAAAATGAGCACGAGTCAGGTAATTTTGTTTCTTTTTCAACATTATTAATCATTACTATAATATAAAACTTTTTAAAAAAAAATTATGAGGGGAAAGAGACATAGTATTTGATATCTTTAAAACTGCACTTTCATCATCGATTAATTTTTAAAAGAAAAGAAAAACATTTTCTCGAATGGTTCATCATTCAATAGTATAATTTTATATCAACTTGAGTCTTTGTTAATTTTGGGGCAAGTAATTCAAAAAAAATGTGTGTGAAAATAATATTGAAAAGAACTCTTTTTGTGAATGTCATTATCTTATGAGGAATGGAATAGAACTTTTTACTTTGTAAATTTAGAAGAAATTGAAAATGTCTTTGTTAGTAAAAAGGGATTTTATGAAGATTTTCATTTTCTTGTGCTTACTCTTTAAAGGTATATCATCCATTAGTAAAGTTGATCCAAAAGTCAAGTAAAAGATTATGCTTTTGAAATTAATGTTTGCAATTACATCACCTGAAACTAGGGCTATACATTTTCAAAGCTTAATTTATTTTTGACTCACTTATTTTGGAAATGATCTAGGCCACCTTTGAATTTAGTTTGAGCTTTTGGGCCTAACATACATATTTAACACTAGTACCTCTTTTGAGCCAATTTACTTTTTCTTTTTGTATCTCCACAAAATTACCAAATCCTATTTTCTTATATACTAAGTATCGTTACTAAAGAGCTTTATTCTAAAAAAATATTAGAAGGATGGAGAAAAGAAAAATTCTATGATTCACTTCTATGTGGGAGTGATGAGAATATTATTGGAGGTCCCATGATTCACTTCTATGTGGGGTAAAAATATTTATATCTATATCAGTATACAAGAAAAAAATATGCGCAAAGGGAGGAGTTGAAAATAAGAGAAAGAAAATGCACTCCACATAAATAAATAAGTGTGGGGGTGTATACTTTTAATGAGTTTGTAAATATGATCTTTCTTAAGAACAAGCTCAAACAAGGTTTAGTAGTGATTTTGATTGTTACCATGTATTATATTTACCCTTCATCACCTAAGCCACGGTAGAACCTAAGGAAAGTCCTATGTGATCTAGTATAGAGAGTCTAAATTAACTTAGTAGAGAGGTGTAATCATCTAAGTTTTGGTTTTGTAAGAACTTTCATTTAAAGGAAATCGTATAATCCAAGCTTTGATCCATGGATCTAGCTTATCACTATTTGTTTGGTCTTCTCTAAAGTTGAAAAGCTTAAAAAATTGAATCATTTTTTCATATCTTTCTTTTGAACACAAGAACTTTTCTCCGGATTCTACTTTTACTTGATATAATTTTATTTCACGTTATGTAACAAGGCACTTACATAAGAATGAAAAAGAATATGTACATCATCATTGACTTATTTTTTTGCGCTAGAATTGCAAAACTCAAGTATAAGGGTATATGATGAATATATAATTATAGTAAATTTATATTTAGTTTCACCACCACTTTTCATTATTAATTATATTTTTATGTGGTATTGACTTGTTTTCTCATTTTCTGGTCTATGTGGCGAGAATCAGGTGTTGTACCAATAGAAGAAAGTAGTCAGCACAAAAAATCCTTGAAGATGATAGAATCACTTTTTGGCACATGACCCGCGACACACGATCGTGTGTCTTGCCTGTGTCATAGTTGGAAACGATTCTAGGGTAGTTTTCTAAAGAAATGGCATGACTTCTGAGGCACACGACAGTAGACACATTCTTATCTGTGCTGCCCATGTTCACAACTGATGTTGGGAACACTGCCCACAATATTCTAGATTTGGAGAAATCCCTAAGTCAATGATAAGTACATTTTGTATTTGATATCTATCTGATGTGACATGAGCAGGTTGGGACATGATATATCTTATACGACGATATCATTGTGATCACTCACAAAAGGCACCAGAAGAAGTCAGTCAGTAATCAAAATGAAAATAAGAAGAACACGATGAAATCGTCGTGTCAACAAGGTACACACGACGATATCCTTGTGAAGACTCAAAAGTCAGCTAAGCCATATATCATCGTGATAACAAGCTTCACATGAAGATATCGTTGTGAGGAATCAAGGAAAGTAAGCTAAGGCATATATCATCGTGACAATAAGCTTCACACGATGATATCATTGTGAAATCTCAAGGAAAACCATCCAAGTTACTTATCGTCGTGACAATAAGGTGCACACGATGTTATCATTGTAAGAACTAAAGAAAGACTTGCTAAGTCATTTATCGTCGTATCAACTATCTTCACACGACGATATCATCTTGTCAGGCTCAAAAGGTGGGAATTCAAATTGATGAACACGACAAAGGAAGATGTCAAATCAATTACTTATGAAAAGTGCTTTAACATCAATATTCTAAGATTTCGACCGTTTGATGGCTCGGAGCTATAAAAGCATAAGAGAGGGTCAGCAAACCCTAACAACTTCTGGGAATATCTTGTGCCCTAGTATTCTTTGAAAAACTTGTAGGCCGCAGAGCAATAAAACAATAAAAAGCAAGTCTTTTCAAAGAAAGAACGAAGAAGAAGAAGTCAAGCTTCAACAAGAAAGATCTCAATCTTGAGAGCAAGAAGACTTCTTCATATAAGAAAGCTCAACACTGATCCTGGTAAGAATGCTCATCTATTGTTGATCCAGTGCTGATGCTAAAGAGAAGGCTTTCTATTTAGGAAGACCTAAGAAGACTCAAGCTGCTTAAAGCTATATCTTTCAAAGTCTAAACTTGTAAACCATCTTTTGGTCTCTTATTGTAGGATCTCAATGAGATCTTAGGTAGGGTTGTGCTATTAGCCTGAGTGTAGGGTTGGTGAGAAGGTCTGAGTGTAGGACTTTGCTGAAAGTCTAAGGTAGGGTCTTGTGAAGACCTGAGGTAGGATTTCTGAGGAAATTTAAGCTGTAGAATCATTCAGATTTGATTTGTAGGATCCTTGCTGAGGATCTGAGTTGTAGGAGTGTTGTCACTCTGAGGTAGGGTTTCTACTGGCACCTGAGGTAGGATTCCAGGAGGGAATCTAAGGTAGGGGACTTGCTGAGTTTCTAAGTTGTAAGATTTGATTGATTTATGTTTTGGAGGAGTTTGTTGGATCTTATGACACCCTTAGAGTGGGGGGGGGGGGTGAATAAGTGGTTTACGAATTTTTGAGTAAAACTGAGAGATTTATAGAAAATCGAAACTTTTTGATTCTGTTGCTAACGTCGGCGTTAAGAGTTAACGCTGGGCGTTAGCTCTCCAGAAAATTAGGCTTCACAGAATTATGTCAAATTGATTTTACTTATGAAATCTTAAATGAAATACAACTACAGAAAATCAGAGATAATGAAAATAAATATTATACTTCAAAGTGAATTACAAAGATAAAATTTCAATAACGCTTGAAATTAAAGGCAACAAGGTAAAAATTACTTTTTGTTCCTTCACCGGTCCTTCTCCCAAGAACCGGTTGGCTATAACCTATCTTTCCCCATATAAGGTCTCTAGCCACCCCCTAGATCTACCCTTGACCTAGTCGCCACGCACAAGGTGATGAATTTCACCCTAAATCGAACCCGGCCTAGTCGTCACACGCAAGGCATCGAATTCACTACCGTTACAAGAAAATAATGAAAAGATAAAAGTAAATTCAGAACAAAAGACTCCCTATATTGTAGAGCGCTAAGGGAGATGTTGAAGACACGCAATGAACATCTTCGGAGTTGAAGCGAGTATCCTTCTTCAAATTTGACTTTTGGAAATCTCCTTCTCACTCTTGTTCCTCAATGGTGGTGTTGGGAGTGCTCTCTGAATTCAGGGATGAAATGCTCTCACAGAAGATTGAAATGAAGGCTTGAAAGTTTTACATTTGAGCAACAAAATTAGCTCTTTAAATAGGCTAACGCCGGGCGTTAATAAGTTAACGCCAGTGTTAGTGATCGTGTACGATCATGATTGAGATCGTGAAATCGTCGAGATCGTGGTAGATCATGGACTCAACGCGAGCTTTAGCTCCAACACCGGCGTTGTCTCTTTGTTCTCAACGATATTTCTTCTCCACGTCAAGATCGATGAGATGTCATCCCTTCTCGGCGATAAGGTAACGCTGGGCGTTAACGTCTAATGCTGGGTGTTAGCTCTCTTTTCATAGAATCATCATCAATCAACATCTAGTTCATAAGGTTATTTAACTATAGTACCTGCACACTATAAACACAAGCAAGATCAAATACACAGTGTGATTTGTTATTCTCAAACTAAGAGATATGGAATACAAGATCCAACAATCTCCCCCTTTTGATAATAACAAATCCACTAATAAGAAATAAACTTTAATTTGAGTAGTGTTTATAGTATATGATAAGCGTGATAAACATGCATACTCCCCCTATATGGATACTCCCCCTACATGAATGCATTTTCTATTTTAGTCCCCCTAAATAATAAATATCTTCAATTTATATCTACAATTTATTTCTTCAATTTATTTCTTCAATTTATTTCTTCAATTTATTCTCCCACTTTTGTTATAATCAAAAGGAGGTAGGTTAGAGTAGTCGCAATATGAAATGATATGCACCATGTAGATACAATAACATCTTTTTGAAAAATAGTGAACACAGAGAAAACAATATTGAACATCTTTAAGAATTTGTAAGTACACAATATAATAAATGTTTAAAGCAATTAAGTTGGTGTTTTTAATTTAGATACACAAGTTGCAAGTATATTTGATATTGGTAATAGAAAATTGGCAAGTAAGATTACAAATATTAAGAAAAGATATGTTTTACAATGTAAATAAATTTGCATTTCAAGTATGCATAAACAGTGTAAAGATCATGCTTTGCTATCGAGTGCATTTACTCAAGATTATAGAGAATAGTGTAGATAAGCTTTCGGTTCAATTCTCATGAGTGAAAGTGTTATAAATGATAATGATGTGTTCAATAAAGGTGTTTTGATAAATTATACAAGTGTATATCTCAAATTACATGAAATTTTGTATTTTAAGAACATAACTTGAAATAAACATAAATAACTTTACTTCCACAAATTTCAATGCACATAAAGATTTTTATTTTTAAAGAGAAGTGGTCAAAAATTTGTTTGCACAAGACACTTTACAACTATTGGTGGAGTTTTCCTTATTCTTTTTTTTGACAAAGGGCTCCAAATTCACTTGTTGCAAACATAGAAATTTTTATTTGAAATACCACATTTCTCTAATCACAAATGCATGAAAAACAAAGATTTGTAAGAACGAATTCAATGTTGTGTAGGTAAACTATTTATGAAATTCAAAAATGATATGTTCTTATACCACACAATCATATGAAAACAAGATTTAAAACACATGTAGATTAACAAAAAAGTGTAAGTGAGAAGATCATTATCAAAGATAAATCTTTACTCATACTCAGAGGCATGTAAAACATTTCTACATATATAATTTATAACCAAATTAATTGCAGATTTTAAGATAATATTCAAGGCATGACAAAAACAAAACAATGTTTTTTAAGAAACTTGAAAGATAAAATCAAACATTGTAAATAATCTTTATGTAATAAATATAATCATACTTGATTTAGCATTTAAGCATAATTTTTTTTCATCATTTTAAAAACTAAAGAATAGAAAACTTTAAAAATAGAGAAATCAAAATAAAACACTGCATTAAAATAATACCATAAATTTTTCAAAAAGACAGAAAAAATTTTGGAGCAAAAGGGCTAACGCCAGGCGTTAGCTTTTTAACACCAAAATAGAACTACAAATCTTGATTTTTTGAAAAATGTTTTTCATAATTCCTTTGTAGGCCTTCTTAATGTTGGAATTTCAAAGATTTTAGAGTTGATTTGAAGGCTCTTTTAGCATGTTTTGGTGTTTTTTTAAAAGTGTTTTTACATTTTTATTGTTTTTTTATTAAAACATAAATAAATATAAATAGAGACAAAAAAAATTGATAGCATTTTATAGGGATTAATAAATTTCTAAGACGCCCAATTCTAACCTAAGCATGTTAAAACGTGCATCGGGTAGAGGTTTGGTGAAAATATCGGCAAGTTGTGAGCCAGACCCTATAAAGCTAATTCTAACATGTTCCTTCTTGATATGATCCCTAATAAAAGGATGTCGGACATCTATATGTTTAGATCTAGAATGATGTACGAGATTGCTTGTAAGATCGATAACGCTCTTGTTGTCACATTTTAATTCCATGTTATTTAGATAAACACCAAAGTCTTCTAAAGCTTGGGTCATCCATAAGGCTTGTGCACAACAACTACCTAGTGCAATATATTTAGCCTTGGTGGTGGAGAGGGAAACAGAATTCTGTTTCCTACTCGACCATGATATGAGTGAAGGGCATATAAAATGACATGTGCCACTAGTGCTCTTACGATCTAATGAACATCCCGCATAGTCCGAATCAAAAAAACTGTGTAAAATAAAACAATCATTATGTGGATACCATAAGCCTAATCTAAATGTTCCGATTAGATATCTAAAAATACGTTTAACCGCTTTTAAATATGATTCTTTTGGGTTAGCTTGAAATCTAGCACATAAACAAACGGAAAACATAATATTGGGTCTAGATGCGCTTAAATATAGCAATGAGCCTATCATTCCTCTATATAATGTTTGATCAATAGAAATATCGGCCTCATCTTTTCCTATCTTTAGTGATGCACTCATTGGTGTATTAACTTGTTTTATGTTTTCAAATCCATATCTTTTAAGAATATCATGAACATATTTAGTTTGACAAATAAAAATACCATATTGTCTCTGTGAGATTTGAAATCCTAGAAAATAAGTTAGTTCTCCTACCAAGCTCATTTCAAATTCATTTTTCATCACTACAACAACTTCATTACATAACTCTTCATTAGTGACTCCAAATATAATATCATAAACATCAATTTGCAATATAATCAAATCATTATCTACATGCTTAATGAAGAGTGTATTATCCGCACTTCCCATTTTATAACCGTGCATTGTCAAAAATAATGTCAATCTATCATACCAAGCATGTGGAGCTTGCTCCAATATATAAAGTGCTTTCTCTAACTTATACACATGATTTGGAAATTTTTCACTCACAAAACCGGGGGTTGTTCTACATAAACTTCTTCTTTTATAACCCCATTTAAAAATGCACTTTTAACATCCATTTGAAATAATTTAAATCTTTTAAAACTCGCAAATGCAAGAAATATTCTAATTGATTCTAGGCAAGCACCGTGTGCAAAAGTTTCATCAAAATCTACCCCTTCGATTTGTGAATATCCTTGTGCAACTAGTTGTTGGACATGTGTGTCACATCCCTTTGTTTGAGAATAACAAATCTCATATTGTATTTGATCTTGCTTGTCGTGTGTTTATATTGTGTAGGAACTTTATGTATAATACTCCACAAGTGGAAAACAGCTTGGAACCAAAATCTCTGAACTGCAGCACTACCGCCAGCGCTAGTGATTCCGGAGGCATTAACGATATCGCCAGGCTTTAGCGCTACCGCCGACTCGAGCTCTTGCAGAACGACCGCCAGCGCTAGCGATTCCATATGCATTAACATTATCACCAGGCATTAGCGGTGCTGCCGACGCTAGCTCCAGATCGTGCCGCAATGTCCCACTTCCTCGATCTCTAACCGTCCACTACCGCAGGCGTTACGTTCTACCGCAGGTTATATCTTCAAGATCTATAAAACAGGGATTTCTCTCTCGTTTTGCACACACATCCCAGAGAGAATACCAGTGCCAAATTTCAAGAGTTGTTACTCTGCTGAAAGTTGATCTCCCACTTAAAGTTGAAGAAGATTTCTGAAGGAGGACGTCATCACGCTGCATCTGAAGAATGATCGCTTCAACCACGCTTATGGTACATCGATCCTTCATCTACAACTTCAGAAAATCTCATAGAGGGGGTTTTTATTTGTGTTATTATATTTCATTATCTTTGTGAATTTGTGTAGTTAATTCGCCTTGTGTTGGCGACTAGGTCCTTGTGCATCTTAGGGGGAATTCACCGCGTGTATTGGCGACTAGGCCTAGTTGATTAGATCTAGGCGTGCTCAAGGCCATATCTGGGGAAGGATTGGCTAGAGAGGCTTGAGGCCATATCTGGGGAGGATAGGCTAAAGCCACCGGTTCGTGGGGATACGAGTTGGTATAGAAATGGAAAAATTATTTGCATTTGTACGGCTCTGATTTCTAGTGATATTGAAATCAAAATTGTGTAAACACTCTTTAATATAATATAATCATGCCTCTCTTTGTGTTTACTTGATTTTTTTCATTTGACATAAAACTCTAATATTGCAAATTACAATATTCTCTACTTTTGGCTAAATTGTTATTTCGCTCTCTTTTACTTTAAAACAATTTAGCAAATTGCTTAAACATATAAAAAGAATTTTTATTCCCTTATTCACCCCCTCTAAGGGCGCCTATCGATCCAACAAGTGGTATCAGAGCCAGGTTATTCCAAATCGGTTTGAAAACAAGGAATAATGGCGTCTTATGATCTCGCTTTTTTCGAGGGTCAGGGAATTAGTAGACCTCCACTGTTTACTTGGTCAAATTGTAATTATTGAAAAAATAAGATGCGATGTTTTATTATGACCCTAGATATTGAGGTATGGAATACGGTATAAGAGCAATACTCTCCTCCTAAAATTGTAGTTGGAGAGGTAACATTAGAAAAATCTAAGGATAAATGGGATGATAGGGGTAAAATTAAATGCAAAAATAACGCCAAGTCCATGAATGCTTTATTTTGTGCGTTAGATAAAAATGAATTTAATAGAATTTCCGCATTTCCGCATGTACTACTGCATATGATATTTGGAATCATTTGGAAATTACTCATGAAGGTACATCACAAGTTAAAGATTCAAAGCTTTTCCAACTGGAGTCAGAATCTGAAAAGTTTCGGATGGATGAAAGCGAAGATATTGATGCAATGTACACGCGCTTCACCATGATTGTCAATGCCTCTAAAGCTCTTGGAAAGACCTTCTCCAACGGAGACTTGGTCTGAAAGATTCTTCGATCTCTTCCTCCAAAATTCAATCTGAAGGTGACGGTTATATCGAAGTCGCACAATCTAAGAACGCTCCAGGTTGAGAGCCTCATTGGGAATCTCAAAAACCATGAGGTAGAACTCAAGATACAATAAGATGAATACAACAAGGAGCCAAATAAGAAGGCGTTGACACTAACATCAAAGGAGTGACATGAGGATGAAGATGATGAAAGTCTTTTGGTAATGAAATTTCAAAAGTTCATGCGAAATCTGGAAAGGAGAAACACCTTTTGGAAATTTTTCCAAAAGGATGCAAGATGGAAACGGCCATCTTCAAAGAAGGAAAAGGAGAGCGACAATGAAGAAAAAAGCCCTCCACTGGAATTCTATCATTGAGGGAAGACCGGGCGCATATTCCGAGCCAGTGCCCAAAATACTTGAAGGAGAAAAGGAAAAGCGGCATAAAGGGAAGGAAAAGCAGAAGGTACTAAAAGCTGAAACATGGGATGACTCTTCCTCCTTCGAAGAATCAAGCGGGTCTTCATTAAGCAACGATGAGGAAGCAAACATGTGCCTCATAGGACATGGAAACGACGACAACGACACTAGTGTTCTTAGCGACACTGAGTTAACTACTCTAACTTATGCTGAACTTTCTAATAAATTTCTTCAAACTTGCAAAGCTTTTGATAAAAACATAAGAGATAGTATTTTATTGAATCATGAAAATGAATCTCTAATTAAAGAAAATCAAAAGCTTTCCAAAAAATTTATTGTTTTAGAAGAGAGAAAGGTTTCTTGCCAAGAGTGTGATCACTCCATTAAAATGACAAAAGATATTGAAGTTTCTCTTTCTAAAACTCTCTCCCATGCCAAAACTCTTACAAAAGATAAGGGGGAATTAGAAAGGAAATTAGAAGACTCTTTTTTGCAAATTAAAAATAATAAAAAGGGTTTTGAAAATAGGTGTCATGCTTGTGGAAGAAAATTCATCACTTAAAGCACAAGTTCATGATCTCACCTTGGTCATTAAAAAATTTGGAATGGGCCAAAAATAGTTGGATATGATTTTAGGGAACCAGTGCTATGGTTCTAGAAAATGTTGGCTCGGATATCGAGGTGAGGGCTACCGCCCGACGCTAGCACCTCATACAAGAATTCAGTATTTTCTTTTGCAAAATCATTCTCTTCTGCAAAATTGATTCCTTCCAGCAAGAATAACACAAAATTCCAGAAAAGGGTCTCAACCCCCTTTATTTCGTGTGCAAACTATCACATGATTGGTCACACGTCTAGTTCTTGCAGGAATGTGAAACAAAATACTTTTAAAAAAATCTGGGTACCTAAAATTTCCACTTCTTCTATGGGTGGTACCGCTTGGGTATCCAGATCTTTACTCTCATCTTCTTTCTAGATGTGCAGGTAGGCTAAGGACAATGAAGACATGTGGTACTTGGATTCTGGATGCTCCAAGCACATGACGGACAATAAAGCAATGTTCCTTAGCCTAGAAAAGAAGAAAGGAGGGATCGTGATGTTTGGCGATAACGGAAAAGGAAGTATCATGGGAATTGGTACAGTTGGTAACGATTCCTTTACGATATCGAATGATCTTTACGTGAAAGGGCTAAAACATAATCTAATTTCTATTAGCCAATTATGCGAATAATGATTAGATGTTTTATTTGAATCTTCTACTAATTTATGCAAAATATCTAATCCTACTACAAAAGATATTTTACTAACTACACCAAGAATACATAATGTTTTTATAGTTTCATTTCATGATCTTTCTAAATCATCTATAAAATGTTTTATCACCAAAAATGATGAATTAGAACTTTGGCATAGACGGCTAGGACATGCTAGCACAAAGCTTATTGTAAAACTTGTCAAAAGTGATTTAATTAGAGGATTGCGTAGGTTAAATGAAAATTTACCTTCACTTTGTTCACCATGTCGAAAAGGTAAATTTACTAAATCCTCTTTCAAAAGTAAAAATATCATTTCTACTCCAAGACCCTTGCAATTAATTCATATGGATCTTTTTGGTCCCGTTAGCCCCGCAAGTCTTGGTGTTAGATTATTTACTTATATTTTAATAGATGATTTTTCAAGATATTGTTGGACATTATTTCTCTCATCCAAATCCGATGCATTTTGCGAATTTTCAAAATTATGTACTCGTATTCAAAATGAAAGTGATTTAAAAATTAAATGCATTCGCTCGGATCATGGAGGAGAATTTAAAAATGAAAACTTTACCTTTTTTTGTGATATGCTAGTCATTAAACATGAGTTCTCTTCCTGACGGGGGATTGGGGTGATCCGTGGGGGGGGGGGGGGGGGGTAGGGATTGAGGCGACCAAGAATTCCAGCCTCCATACTATATACTGTCGTAGCGTGGCTTTGACGTCCCTAACACTGCCCCCAACAGAGAAGATCTCATTTACTCAGAAGGACATGTCGGGTCATGAAGACCCATTCTGCGATGCGCTGGTCATTCAAACAGCGATCGAGAACTTCACTGTTTCCCGGATCCTTGTGGATAACGGGAGGTCGGTCAACGTCAAATTTAAAAAAACATTTGACGGGATGCAGGTGGAGGCAAGAAGAGTGTTGACCTCGGATAGCCCATTGTTTGGATTCTCTGGGGAGAGGAAGGAGGTAGAGGGGGGAGTGGGACTCCATGTAGTCCTGAGGGGGGGGGGGCAGTCCAGGAATTGTCGTTTTGTCATAGTGGATGCCCCCAGCAGCTACAGTGCCATCTGCGGACGGCCGCTCGTCATCGCATTTCGATGTGTCCCCTCCACCTTCCACTAGTGCCTTAAGTTCAATGATGGAGGAGTCCAAGTTTGGATAAGGGGAGATTCGAAGGTGGCCCTGCAGTGATATGTAACTATCGTGAACACCATTTCCTGGATGGCAGAGGCGGAAGAGTGGGATCGAGAGGTGGAGGAGCCGGCGTGGCTAGGTAAAGAAGGAGAGGAGAAAAAAGAAGCAGAAAGGGAGGCCCAGAAGGAAGGGGCGGAAGAGATGATGGAGGTTTAGGAAGGAAGAAGAGAAGAGGAGGTCGAAGCGCCAACTTGCGATGAGGAGAAGGAGAGTGTTTGGGGGGAGCAGTCCAGGATGGAGGCTGTGGATGAGGTCGTGGAGCTTGAAGTCACCACCCGGGCAGGGGTGGTAGAAAAGGTCAAGGTCAGCGGCGAGCTAAGCCTAGAGGAGCATAAGCAAATCCTGGCCCGCGTCTAGGAGAATGTGGACATCTTTGCATGGAGTGACACGGAGATGCCCGGGATCGATGCAGATGTGGCTTGCCATCGCCTAAACCTCGATCCCGGCACTCGTCCCATCCATCAAAAGAAGAGGGCCATAACTGACAAGATGGAAGGGACCCATCCGAGAGGAGGTGGGCAAGCTCCTCCAAGCAGGTTTTGTATCGGAGATCCAGTATCTTGGTTGGGTCTCTAATGTAGTAATGGTAAAGAAGGGAGGAGGTAAGTGGAGAATGTGAGTTGATTTTTCTTTGCTTAATATATCATGGCCCAAGGATTGCTACCCCTTGCCTAGAATCGATGCGCTGGTTGATTCAGCCGTCGGTTTCTCTGTAATGTCTTTCCTAGATGCTTTTTCAGGTTATCATCAGATTCGCATGCCCCCCCCCCGACATCAAGGATGTCTCCTTCATCACAGGGGATGGGTGCTACTGCTATAAAATGATGCCCTTTGTGCTGAAAAATGCAGGGGCATCATATCAATGGATGATGGATAGGGTCTTCCGAGAATAGAAAGGAAGGAACATGGAAGTCTATGTAGATGACCTCATGATCAAAAGTCGAGGCCTTGAATCCCACCTCCGGGACCTCGAAGAGACTTTTGGAACTTTGCAGAAGTACAAAATGAAGCTCAATCCTCAAAAGTGTGTCTTCGTAGCTAGCTGGGGGAAGTTCCTAGGTCACTTCTCACCCCAGCAGGGGTGGAGTCTAATCCTGATAAAGTCAAGGCCATCATGGAACTAGGATCATCAAGAAATACAAAGGATGTTCAGCTCCTCAAGGGTATGTTGGTCGGGCTCAGTAGATTCCTCTCCCGGGCGGGTTAGAAGTGTGCACCCTTCTTCAAGGTATTGAGAGGGAGTCAAAAATTTGAATGGACCTCGGAGTGCGAGGAGACTTTCCATGCGTTGAAGGGGCAACTCACTCAGGTTCCTCTGCTCCAGGGGCCAAGGCATGGAGAGGACCTATCACTATACCTGGGGGTGGGATCCGAGGCAGTAAGTTTAGTGCTAGCCTGGGAGGAAGGCAGAAGGCAGCTTCCAATCTAATACGTCAGCCTAGTGCTGAGGAAGGCGGAACTCCGAAACCACGTCCTCGAGAAGTTGGCCTTCGCCTTGGTGGTGTCGTCCAGGAAGCTCCGACCTTATTTCCAAGGACATTCAATCAAGGTGGTAACCGACCACCCCCTTCAGAACATCATGGAAGGGGTAGAGCACTCAGGAAGATTGGCCAAGTGGTCCATGGAGCTGAGCGAGTTTGACATCTCATTTGTACCAAGGCTATCAATAAAGGCACATGCGGTGGCAGATTTCCTAGTGGATTACATGACCGAGGTGGAGGAGCAGGAGGCGCCCCACTTGGACGCTTGGAAGATGTTAGTGGATGGGGCATCGTGGAAGCACTCCTTTGGAGGAGGAGTTATCCTGGTGAGCCCACAGGGGATAAGGATTTAGTAGGCCATCATCATTCATTTCCCAATCACCAACAACCAAGCTGAGTACGAGGCGGTGTAGCAGGCCTGTGACTGGCTCGAGAGTTGGGCGTACAAGACGTGGAGGTCTCGACGGACTCCATGGTGGTGTCATGCCAGATCATGGGAGAATTCGAGGCAAAGGAGCCAACTCTCCAGCGCTACCTAGAGAAGGTTAAGGGGGTCATCGGGTTGTTCCGCACTTTCTCCATCAAGCATGTGCCAAGGAAGGAGAGCACCCCGACAGACCTTCTAGCCAAGTTCGGTCCATGGGCAGGGGGGACAATGTCGGAGCTCTTCCGACCTTCCATCGAGGAGGGAGAGCAGATGGAGATAGACCAGCAAGAGTCGTGGATGAATCCCATCGTCAGTTTTCTAACATCCGTGAAGTTTCCCGAAGGGGAGGTGGATAAGCGACGGCTCAAGTATAAATCTGCCTATTACTCCATGCATGCAGGTGGGTTGTACCGAAAGACCCTCTCCGGACTTATCGCCCATTGTGTAGCAGAGGGAGAGGTCAAAAGGGTCTTAGAGTTGATCCACTCGGGGGAGTGTGGCAGCCACTCGGGGAGTAGGACATTGGAGGGAAGGGTGCTGAGGTAAGGTTATTTTTGGCCTACCCTCAACAAGGAAGCGGTGGAGTTTGCAAAGAAGTGCTCTAAGTGTCAGCTCTATGCCCCACTTTAGCTTCTCCTAGCTGAAAGGCTCCGGACCATCACAGCTCCGTGGCCCTTCGCGATATGGGGGTTAGATTTGGTTGGTCCTTTCAACCAGGCAAGTGGTCAGAGAAGGTTCCTGTTGGTAATGATAGACTACTTCTCGATGTGGCTGGAGGTGAAGGAGCTGGCCAAGGTAACATCCCAAGTAGTAAGAAATTTTGTGTGGGGTGAAATAATTTACAGGCATGGACTCCCATTGGCCATAGTGACAGATAATGGGCCACAGTTCGCCAACGATGAGTTCGTCAGCTTCTGCACCCAGCTTGGCATAGATCTTCGATTTGTGTCGGTCCATCACCCGAGGAGCAATGGCAGGTGGAGGCGGCAAAAAAGATAATCGTAAATTTGCTCAAAAAGAAGGTCGAGAACCTCAGGGGGGAATTGGGTTGAGCAGCTACCCTCGGTCCTCTGGTCCTTGAGAACCACTCCGAGCACGGCCACCGGGGAGACCCCTTTCAAACTCTCTCATGGGTCCGAGGCCATGTTTCCTATAGAATTCGAGGTGAAGTCCCCCCGGGTAGTCATCGCGGGGGAGGGTGATGGCGAATGGCGGGTGGAGAATGAAGAGGAGCAAAGGTTATCCTTGGACCTGGTGGAGGAACTCCTGGATCTTGCCACCATTCGGCAAGAGGAGTTAAAGAGGCGGATGGCCAGGTACTTTGACCAGCATATCAGAGTAAAACAATTCGAGATGGGGGGCTTGGTCCTGAAGAAGGTCGATGCGTCTGGGAGGGGAGTCGCGGTAGGTAAACTTGACCCCAATTGGGAGGGGCCATACATTGTAAGCAAAGTGCTCAAGTCAGGGGGTATCACCTCCAAGATGTGGAAGGGGTACCTCTCGGCCGAGCCAGGAGTGGAGATGATTTGAAGCGATTCTATCCTTAAAAAGTTTTGTAATTGACTTGTTGTATGTTTTATTTTCCATATATTGGATCCAATGTCTTTCCTAAGCAGGAGTTCTCAAGTTCTTTGGTGCTGGAATGCCCCAGATCGATTCCGCTGTCGGGCTCTCAAAGACGGTGGGTCAGGTTGATCTCTGGAGAGGCTGGCAGGGTAACAAGTTCTTTGGTGATGGAATGCCCCAGATCGATTTCGCTGTGGGGGTCTCATAGACGGTGGGTCAGGTTGATCTCTAGAGAGGCTGGCAGGGTAACAAGTCCTTTGGTGCTGGAATGCCCCAGATCGATTCCGCTGCCGGGCTCTCATAGACCGTGGGTACCTAGCGAACCTTCGGCCACAGAGGCAGACGCAGGCCGACCCCAAAGTGGGCGGTAGGGATGGCGAGCTCATCTTGCATGGTGACGTTGATCACATCGTCCTCGCTAGGGAAGCGGGCAGAGAACCCCGGCGGTATAAAGTCGGCGACGGCGATGAGGTATTCTGCCTCGGTCAGGTTGCTGTTGAAGAAGGTGTGGTCGGTAAAGGCCCAGACGCACTTCAGCCGACCCTCCGCCTCGCCAGCGTTACCGACCATGGTTTAAACCTGCGAAGAAAAAGTGCGAGAGTTGCGAAGGAGAGAACGCGAGATCTTGCAGGCAGAGGAAGAAGAAGGGCTGGTGTAAAATATGGTAGGTGAGTTCAGCGTTGGAACCTATTTATAGGAAATAAAAAATGCGGGAAAGAAGTCGAAGAGACGGGGGTGCGGTTTGGCAAAACCCAGTGTGTGATGATTGCAGGCGAGAACGTAAGGTAACCCCGGAGATATTAATGAGCTAGACCAGCTTGCGAGATTAGTATAAAGGAAATTTTCATATGAAAATAACAAGAAAGAAAACAGGAATAAAAGACATCGAGCATCACTAGCGATTATGTCGCATTAACAAATAATACGTGCGTGAGAGCCCTGACGGCGGGCGAGAAATAGTTAATAAAAGAGGAATAAGGAGATTGTCCAGCAAGATTAAACAAAGTTTTCATGTACGGTCGGGAGGCTTGCCGGTCAAAGAGTGCGAGCGAGGATCAGTAGTGTATCCATTTCCAACTACCACGACCTCGTACTCCTGACCGCGATGGTATCCTAGGATAGTGATAGGCGTTGACGGTATGGGCCTCGCGTTGAATCAATCGAGCGTAATCTTCAACTCGCGTGAGATGTGTCCCTGGAGAAGTGGCCGTCTCGCCAAGATCTCGCGGCATCTCATCGCGGAGCCGCGCACACTCATCCATTAAGGAGGCGTGCCGCTCCTTGGCAAACTATATGTCCCTCTTCGCTTGTAGGTGAAGGTCCCGCATCATTCGCCCTTGCTTCTGAAACAACTCTGAGGTTCGCCTCTTCATGGCCTCAGTGTCTCGCGGGTCACCCAGGAAATCATTCATCTGCTCCGGCAAAGGGAGGGGTGACATCTCTTCCTCCCCAAAGTCAGAGTCAGTGGGGAGGGTCTCAGAATCACCTATGAGCAAATCTAAGCTGCATTAGCAGATATCGAAACCTTCTCTTATTGTCTTAAGGAATGGTCCATCATAAGAAATAGTAGAATCCTTACCAAGAGGCGGGCGGGAAGTATTAGGCCGGACCTAAAAAAGAGTAGTAAAGGGTAGCGAGACGGACTTCCCTAGACCAGCGCGGTGCGTTGCGTCATCGGCAGGAGTGGTCATGGCTGGTCGCGAGCCACCAGATCCCTCCCCTTCAAAAGGTTGAACCCGAGGGTCTTAAGGGTCGTGGGTGAGGAGCGGCGACTGGGGTCGCGAGTTTTGGCGACATGGGGTGGCATTGGGAGAGGCTGTAAGAAGTAAAGTGAGCCGTCATTCAGGATATTAATTTTGGCGGGTAAGAGGGGTAACTTACCTGCAGTTTTCCCGTTGGCGAGGTCAGTCTTCGCCGGAGAATCGGGGCGAGACCCATTTAAGTCTTCGCCCGCGCCCTTAACAGTAGGAGGGGGGTCCTGTGGTCAGGCAAGGTTTAGTGAAACCAAACAAATAGTTTAGCGAGAAGGATACTTCTTACCTCTCCGGTGGGCCTGTTTTCAGGACAGGAATCCATCAGTATGGTCGCGTCCCCCCTGGGAGTAGGCGAACTGGATTCGCCTTTTTCATCTTAGGCGGAGGAGGAGTGGACTGACGGGTCATCCAAGAGGCAACATTGGCCATAACAGAGAGCTCTCCCACCTTGGATGCCCTCAGGAGAGCTTGAAGTTCTTCTGTTAGGGGCATTTTCTGGCCGCTACAGTAGAAGAAGGTGGAAAGGGAGGAATAGAGAAAAATGTTGCGGGGCACCCCAGATCGGGTAGAATTTATAGCTGTGGGGTGGGACCCACAAAAAGATTTTCGACAGATCAGAAGTCGCCGGCGAACACCCGGGGTTGGATGATTCTTTACAAGCGTAGATTAAGCTCGCAGAGAGCGGGGATTGTGTACAACCCCGTGTTTGCGTGAGGGAATAAGGTTCGAATATGTGCGAATTAGGCTGGAAGTTGCCATCTCGCCACTGAGAAATCGCGAGAGCCAGGCAAGACGAGCCAGGGCGATCTGGCAGGGGAGAAGGCGAGGCCTGGCTTGGTTGGACGTCGCCAGAGGGAAGGCGAGCAGGGCCTTCGCAAGCTGCTCGCCTTGGGAGGGTTCACGAGCGATACTCGCGAGGGTACTCGCGAGAAATGCTAAGAGTCGCGCTCTCGCAGGCCACCGGTCTAGGGGCTAAGGAGGTGAAATTACCCTTTTGCCCTTGGTGGGCTGCCAGTAGCCCTTCAGAACAGAGAAGTTTGGCTGTTAGCAGGCCAATTTGAGGTGCGTTTAGTAAAACCAAAAGGCAGAATCCCGCTATCAGCAGACTAGTTCAGGAAAACTATAAATAAGACCCTAAGGGCACCTTTGGAGTGGACTTCTTTTTGCTTCTCTCTCCTCAGGTCATCTTTGATGCGGTCATTTTGAGTACACATATGTATATGTTGTGGGCGCAACCGGCTTGATGCGGGCGCAGCCCGGAGCATCATAGGCGTAGCACGCCGGGGGCGGGCGAAGCCCACCGTCGCGGGCCGGGTACTATCACGCTTGGCCGGTGTGGGCGAAGCCCGCCGTCGCTGGCTGAGTACTATCGTCGCCGGCCGGGCGAATTCCTTCATTTAGGGATAGAAAGGAGGGGAGATAGAAGAGAAAGGGAGAGAGAATTTGATTTTTTAGGTAAAATTTTAAATTTTCTTACAAAATAAAAATAGTAATATTGATTCATATTTTTTATGGTCATTTTAAGTACTCATATGTATGTGTTTTGAATCAAAGGTTAGTGCTCATATGCGGGCGCAACAAACTTATAGGTGGGCGCAGCCCGCTCATATGCAAACGCATCCCGCTCGAATGCAGGCGCAACCTGCTAAGAGTCAGCGAGCACGGGCGAAGCCCGTGCGTAGCTGCTCGTATATATATATATATATTAATAAACTAAACACACTAAATAAAATAGATATAAATATATTCAAACATTCATACTCAAATAAATACATTCACATATATGTATATATTAACTCTTTATAGATTATATTTTCATATAGTTAATTATATTATTATATATTTAACTTATTTATAGTTTATATTTACATATATAGATATAGTTTTTATTTAATAAATATTTACATATATTTTAAAATACTTTACATAAATATTTACATATATTTTTAAATACTATATAAATATATTTACATATATATTTAAATTCTTTATATATATTTACATACTTAAATAGTTCCTTTATATATATATTAGCTAAAACAAATCATTTATTCAATAATTTACATGAAATTTGTACAATATTTCTTAAAAAAATGCTAAAAACTATACTAAATTATGTATAATTTACTATTCATCAAATACCCCCATACTTAAGCTTTTGTTATTCCTGACCAAAAGTAAGAGAGGTGTACATAAGTGATTAACATAAAATTCAATATATAAGCTAACATTTAATTTAACCAAAAGAGGGACCGAAATAAAAATCCAGGGAATAAAGAGTTAAGTCCTAAATTATGTAAACAATTTAAGTAGAGAGAAATGTCTTAGCCAAAAGACTTCTTAGGATTTTCAAATAGCAAGCAAAATTGCAATTGTTAATAAATGAGATTAGATTAGAATTATAAGAACCATAACTTTAAGGAACTTTGAAGGAAATAATTACTAATTATGCTCTCAAAATTTTTTAAATTAAATCTAGAAACAAGAAATTGGCTAAGGGGAAGGGGTATAGAGTTATGGCAAAAAAAGTTCAATTGAATCAGGGGTGATGAATTTTATTCTCTCACCCCTCTAGATTTTTTTTCTTTGGAGCCCACCGTGGTTTACAGGGGAATTTTTTTCAAATTTTAAATAACTCAATGCATATGTTTGCCAAATGAAGTCTTATTCCTATTGACATAAGATCTTTTTGATTTTTTTTTGGGTGCCTATGTTTACGGAATGAAATCGTATTCCCATTTACATTGGATCTTTTAAAATTTGTTGTTTGATTCTTCTATATTCGTGCATACTCAAAATGGTTTTTTTAATAAAGGTAAGGGAATGAGGGTTTTCAAGGAAAATTCTAGATTTTTAACAGGAAAAAAATTTGAGAGAAACTTTAGTAATTTGAACGTTCCTAAGTTTTGAAAGGCTTAAGATGGAGATAATTGAAGTATAAGGTTGTTTTTCTAACATAATTCACATGCCTCTATTTAGATAAACTAAAAGTAGTTGATGTGCTAAAACTATATCCGCAAACGACGACGACAAGTGTACCGTATCGAGAGTAGTATAGGTTTGTGAAAACCAAGGTCGTATAAAAAATCAGGGCGAGTTGAATATTCTTACTTTGGAAAATCTCTATTATTTTATTAATTAAAACTTGGATTGATTTTTGCAAAGGGGAAATTAAAATATTGATTAAACGATGAGTTAAAATACTAGCACTCGATCTTCGAGTCACCGCGGAATAATAATAGAAGAAATAAGAACTCTAATTCTCTTATGAAATTTACTTCGACCGTGGAGGTTCCTGAATTTTAAAAGCACCTCTCTCGAGGATACATTCAGCTGAGTTTAGGTTGATTAACCAAACTCTCGTTCTATAATCGAAACCCATAAAAATCGATTTAATGTGGTGAACCCCTCTATTGGATTTGAGTCCAATCCGGGAGATTTATATCATCCTTTCTCATGGGTTGCAATCAACTCTCTGTATCCTTAAGTGATCGATTCAAATTATGAGTCTCTCGACTACTAAATTATGAAAACATGGATGAGAATTATATATCGAAAATATAATATCACTTCAATAAAATTAAAGATAAATCTTAAGATTTCAAAGAAGAGAATAAGAAGATCTAAAATAATTCATGACGAGTATTATTCCTTGGATCATCTCGATCGAGTACTAATAGAGATTTAGGTACTCATGGAGATGGAGGAATCGATGAAAATAAAAGAGTACATAATGAAATTGAGAATAGGACAAGAAGGAGAAAAGACTATTTTATTGATTGCAAACGAAAAGGATTACAAGATATTGAAATGAAAACTAAAAACTATTGAATTGAAAGTACAAGCAAGAAAGAAAGAGAACTACAAGAAATACTAAAAAAGTAAACAAAGCAAGAAATGAAGGGTTGAGCATCCAAAATTCGTCCCTTTTGTTCTGGTGGAGTTGGCTTTAAATAGGCTTCAAATTGGGGTTACACGCCCTTTGTCATGCCCATGACCAAGGGCGTGTAAGGGGCGTGATCGATGCTGGTGTAGAGAGGGTGCCTTCTGGCTTCTATGCGGGCGTTACGTGCGAGTCATGCCCTAGTGTTGGACATGTGTGTCACATCCCTTTGTTTGAGAATAACAAATCCCAAATTGTATTTGATCTTGCTTGTCGTGTGTTTAGAGTGTGCAGGAACTATAGGTGCAATACTCCACAGGTAGAAAACAGATTGGAGACGACTCTCTGGAAAGTGTGCTAACGTGCGCGTTAGTTGTTAACGCCCCGCGTTAACAACCGCTGAGAAGGAAACCGCTGAGAAGGAATCCGTCGAGAACGAATCCGTTGAGAAGCTAGAGACAACGCCAGGCGTTAGGTCTTAACATTGGGCGCTAGCCGTTCGATAAAACTGCGTTCGACGAAAATGTCGTTCTTCGAAATGAGAAGGCCACTCGACGAAAATGCCGTTCGACGAAATGAGAAGGCCGCTCGACAAAACTGCGTTCGACGAAAAGGTCGTTCGACGAACTTTGAAGGGGAACAAAACTAAATGCCAGCGTTGACTCTTAACGCCCGCATTGAATCCACAAACTGCCACGATCTTGACGGTTGTGCGATTTCAGCCACGACAGTGCACGTTCGCTAACGCTGGCGTTAACCCTTAACGCCACACGTTAGCTCCCGTGGTTATTTAAAGACCTAATTTCATTTTGTTCGTGGGGATTATTGAAGCCTTTATTACAGAGATCTGAGAGAGCTTCCAAAGATAATACTTGTGCCAAAACTCCATTGTTGTTATGCTGCCGAAGATGGATCTCCCACAAAAAGCTTAAGGAGAATTCTGGAGGAGGACTACGTCACGCTACATCCGAAGGACGATCGCTTTGACCTCGCTCATACTACATCGATCCTTCATCTCCGACTTCAGAAGATCTCATATAGGGATTTTTTATAGTTGTTATCATTATTTACATTTCATTCCATTTTGTAACCGTATAGATAATTTGCCTTGTGTTGGCGACTAGGTCCTTGCATGACTTAGGGGGTAATTCGCCGCGTGAGTTGGCGACTAGGTCTAGGATATTAGATCTAGGGGGTGCTCGAGGCCATATCCAGCGAAGGATTGGCTAGAGCGGCTTGAGGCCATATCTGGGGAAGGATAGGCTAAAGCCAACCGATTTGTGGGGATACAAGTCGGTGTAGAAAAGGAAAAATTGTTTTAATTTGTACGCCTCCGATTTCTAGCGATATTGAAATCAAATTTAGGTAAACACCTTTTTTATTTAATATAATCATGTCTCTTTTTGTGTTTACATGATTTCTATCTTTTGACATAAGTTATAAAATTACAAATTACAATTGTTTCTTCCTTTAAGTTAAATTGTTATTTCGTTCTAATTTACTCTAAACAATTTAGTAAATTGTCTAAAAATTTATAAAGAATTTTATTCCCTTATTCATCCCCCCTTTAAGGGCGCCAATCGATCCAACAAGTGGTATCAGAGCGGGTTATTCCAAATAGTTTAAAAACCAGGAATTATGGCGTCTTATGATCTCGCTTTTTCTGAGGGTCAGGGAATTAGTAGACCTCCACTATTTACCGGCTCAGATTATAATTACTGGAAAAATAGGATGATATGTTTTCTTATGACCCTAGATATTGAGGTATGGAATATGGTAGAAGAGAAATACTCTCCTCCTTCAATTGAAGCTAGAGAGATAACTTTAGATAAACCAAAAGATAAATGGGATGATAGGGATAAGCTAAAATGCAAAAATAACGCCAAGGCCATGAATGTTTTATTTTGTGCGTTAGATGGAAATGAATTTAATAGAATTTCTGCATGTACTACTGCATATGAAATTTGGAATCATTTGGAAGTTACTCATGAAGGTACATCGCAGGTTAAAGATTCAAAGCTTTTCCAACTTGAGTCGGAATATGAAAAATTCCGGATGGATGAAAGTGAAGATGTTGATGCCATGTACACGCGCTTCACCAAGATCGTCAATGCCTCCAAAGTTCTTGGAAAGACCTTCTCCAACGGAGACTTGGTCCGAAAGATTCTTCGTTCCCTTCCGCCAAAATTCAACCCGAAGGTGACGGCCATTTCAGAATCGCACAATCTAAGATCACTCCAAGTTGAGAGCCTCTCATTGGGAATCTCAAAACCCATGAGATAGGACTCATAGAGATTTAGCTACTCATGGAGATGGAGGAATCGATGAAAATAAAATAGTACATAATGAAATTGAGAATAAGATAAGAAGGAGATAACACTATTTTATTGAATGCAAAAGAAAAGGATTACACGCTATTGAAATGAAAACTATAAACTATTGAATTGAAAGTACCAATGCAAGAAAGAAAGAGAACTACAAGAAATACTAAAACCTGAAACAAAGCAAGAAATAATGGGTTGAGCCTCCAAAATTTGTCCCTTCAGTTCTGGTGGAGCTGGCTTTAAATAGGCTTCAAATTGGGGTTACATGCCCTTGGTCACGCCCGTGACCAAGGGCGTGTAAGGGGGGAGATCGATGCTGGTGCGGAGAGGGCGCCTTCTAGCTTCAATGCGAGCATTACATGCATGTCACGCCCTAGGCCACGCCCGTGACCTAGGGCGTGCAATCTTTAAAGCTGGTTGCTGGCGGCAAGCTTCAGCGGGAAGGGGCGCATGATGGTTCACGCCCGTGACTAGATGTCTCACCCTTGGTCACGCCCGTGACCGGGGGCGTGTAACTTTAAATGATGTGGCATTGCGTTGTAGCTGCTGGAGGCAGGTCGCGACCATGACACTAGGTCACGCCCTTGGTCACGCCCGTGACCTGGGGCGTGTACTTGCAATTTTTGCTCAAAATACCCAGAAAACCTGAAAACATCAAATCAACTTAAGTTAGTTCATGAAATCGAAAAAAGGAAAAAATTTCATGAAATAATTCATATAAATTGTATAATTTCATATAAAAAATATATTAAAACTATACTAAAGGATGAGTATATAAACTACTCATCAGTAGTGCTTAAAAACAAATTCTCTATTTAAATTGAAAACACAAGATAATCTTTAAAACTTAACCCAGACATTTTAAATCTATCAATCTATGATAAACAAATGGCTAGCAAAGTAAGAATTATGAAAATCCCAAGATAGATACTCTCGAAACTAAATGCTTAAGAAGAAAAAAAAAGGTAGTGTTTTATTATACTTTTAGTTTTCTATAACGAAATGAACTTATTTTTTGAAATATTTTGAGCTTTTGTAATTTTTTGTTTTTTCTATGTTTTTGTACTACGAAATAACTATATTTTGAGATTTTTTGGGTTCTAGAATTTTTTGGTTTTCCAAATTTTTAAGTTATTAAATAAACTATATTATTATTATTTTGGATTTTGGTGTTTTTTATAATTTATTAGAATTTTTTAAGTTGTGTCAAAAACAATTGGGTTTTGGGGTTTAAAATTTTTTTGGAGTGTTCAAGGTATTTAAGTACAAAATAAACTAAATTATTTTCATTTGTTTTTTTTTTAATTTTTTGAGATTTTCTAAGGTATTTATTTACAAGGTATAAATTTTTGGATTAGGTGTTTTCTTAGAATTTGTTTTTTGTATTTTCTATGTTATTTATTTATAAAGTATAAAATTTTTGGATTTTGGTTTTTTTAGAAAGCATAAATTTTTTGTATTTTTTTAAATTTTTTTTATTTTCTAAGTAGTTTTTTGAAGAACGGAAAAATACCCTATAACACCCCTGGTTTTTCGTAGATTATTTGTGTTCCCGCTGTGATGTAATTTTAGAGTAATGGCATTACGTCAACTTTTTGGGGTTTAATTTGAGCCTTAACTTAAATAATGGATTTAATTTAGGTCGCGCTGCGAGATTTCATGACATTTCGAGTTAAAGGGAAAACTCGAGGGATTTTTGAGTAATTATTGAGATTTCAGCTTCGGGAATTTTGATCTCAAGTTTGGCTCATCGGAATTGGTTTCTGACCTTGTCGTTGGATTCGTAGCGTCAATTTCCAATTTATGTGCGAATTTTATGAAAATCTAAGGCGATTTTGTCACCTCGTAGTTTAAATAGAATGGGAGATTATTTAATTGATTTGAACGAGAAATTTTGGGTTTTAATATAAATACCAAAAATTTCCAAACCCTACTCTTCTTCTTCTCCAAAGAGCCGAACCAAAATTCTTGTGAGAATGAGAGAGGCGTGTCGGGAACTTCTTCCGACCGGTGAATTGAGAGTTGTAGTAGACGGAATCGTAAACGGAGAGTAGAATCGGAAAGCTCTCGGCGAGATCTTCGTTCTAGTGGTAAGATTTTTCATGTTTCTTGGGATTTTTGGAGTCAAGGTAGTGACCTAACTCCTCTTTTTGGCCTGGAAGGCTTCAGGTTTTTGTGCTCGGGTGAGTTCTTGGCCGATCCATAGCTTTTGGAGCGGAGAAATTCGAGTTTGGAAGGTTTAAGGCAAGTGGCATTCTTTTCTTCTCTCTTTTGGTTGGAATGTTACTCATTGTGTTGATTTGTTGTCATGTGCGGTTTAGCACGTGATTCAGATGATTTTTGCTTTGCTAGGCAAAGCCTATAACTTCCTTATTGTTCTTCCCTGATTCGTCTAAATTTCTCTTATATACTTAACAGTTAAATTGCTATCAAGAACATCATCTGTTTTACTCAAAAATTTTGGTTTTTTACTTCTTCTTGAGAAATCCAGAGTTCTTCTCGAGAAATCCAGAGTTCTTATCGAGAAATCCAGAGTTCTTCTGGAGAAATCCAGAGTTCTTCTCGAGAAATCCAGAGTTCTTCTCGAGAAATCTAGAGTTCTTCTCGTGAAATCCAGAGTTCTTCTAGAGAAATCCTTACTGCTTCTCGAGAAATCCTTACTGCTTCTCAAGAAAACCTTACTGCTTCTCCAAAAATCCTTACTGCTTCTCGAGAAATCCTTACTGCTTCTCGAGAAATCCTTACTGCTTCTCGAGAAATCCTTACTGCTTCTCGAGAAATCCTTACTGCTTCTCGAGAAATCCTTGCTGCTTCTCGAGAAATCCTTGCTGCTTCTCGAGAAATCCTTACTGCTTCTCGAGAAATCCTTACTTCTTCTCGATAAATCTTTACTTCTTCTCGAGTAATCCTTACTGCTTCTCGAGAAATCCTTCTTACTTCTCGAGAAATACAGACTTCTTCTCAAGAAATACAGACTTCTTCTCAATAAATATAGACTTCTTCTCAAAAAGTATAAACTTCTTATCGAGAAATACAGACGTCTTCTCGAGAAATACAGACTTCTTCTCGAGAAATCCCTTGAACCTTCTAATCAAAGTCTTGGGCCGTTTTCTTCTCGTGTGACCCTGTTCTTAGGATTTTTCTGGCATTGTTCCTCGGGCTAAGTCTCATATGATAACTAAAAGTAATTAACAAGAACTATTGCCTTTAGCCTTGCATGTTGGCCATTACAAGGACATGAACAGCAGGCCTGTCCTGTGGTCTTGTGAGCCGTGTTTGGGGGGCAATGTGGAATTGTTTTGTAGCCTTGCACGGTGGCCATTCTACGGGGCATGAACAGCAGGCTTGGCCTGTGGTCCTGTGGGCCGTGTTTGGGTGGCAGTGGATAAAGGACCACCACCTGGTATTGGTTTTTGGGTGGCAGAGGATAAAGGACCGCCACCCATTTAATTTGAGCTGATCAGTCTCTTAAATGGAATTAACAAGAATAATAAATTTGCTTGTATTTCTAAAGGTAATTGTGCACTTGGTGAGTTGTTTAGCTCTATGTTTTGGGGCTCCTTTTCTGTAAGTTTGGCTTGGGTTGGTACCCCTTTTTGCCTTATAATTACCTTATTTCACCGGACATCTACATTTTTCTGCCATTTGTACTTTCTTGCTGAGGCGTTCTTTGTTTTTTATTGAATGCCTCAGGTTTAGAGACGTAGCGGTTAGAGGTGTAGCTCGGAGACCTTGGGAGTTGTAGCTGCTATCTTACCCCGCTGCTGCGAGGTAGTGGTAGTTCGATTTCTTCTTATGTTCATACAAGCTAGTTTGAAGCCAATGGGTTGGTGTCAGGTTGTTGACGCCCATTGTGCCTCTTTTTGTTACATTGCAGTTTACTTGCTAGTTATTGCCACTACTTTTTTTGATCTTGTGTGTCTTGCTCTCTGGGAACTCTTTATGCCTAGGTGCATTATAGTTATAAAATGATTTTTGTTTCATCCTCATTGCATCTTTCATTGGTCAAACCTTTAATAAGTGATTTCAAGTAATGAATCATCATGTAAACTTGTTTTGTAATAAATATGAGATAGGTTCCCGCCTGAGCGTCTGCAGTTGTCTACTGTATGACGTGGCATCATGACGCGTATTTTCTCTTACTCTAATAGTTCTAATTGTTGAAAAAATGCGGATTGTGGCAGTTGGTATCAGAGGGAGCTTCGTTTGACAAATTGGTCGAACGACCCCTTTTCTAGTAAGGTGTTGGTCATCTTGTCTCATTGCATACACACACCGAAGTTTCATCTGTACGTCTTGGCTGAAGCATGAACACTACACTCATAAGCATGATAAGAAGTATACATGGCATATTATGTAGTATTAGATGCATAATATGTGTTTGTATATAGATCCTCATAGGTGACAACATGTGCTGTTATGTAGTATGGGATGCATAACACCAGTCCCATGAATGTACATTAGCTCGATTTTTATTTTCGTTGCATGCGATATTATGTATTATGGGGTGCATAATATTTCATGTGTACGCCTCTCATAACATGCATTAAGGCTTTTCTTAGAATGCATAGCACAATATGCACATCATAACATCGCATAAAACACCTGTGTCAAGCTAAAGATTTATATGATGACACACGTACACCCATGATTTCAAAATGAACACAAGAAAATTCATGCATTCATGACGTTTGCACATGAGTCAAGAGGGATGATGAAGTATTATCGCAAGATTGAGCATGACATCATAAAAATCCTAGAGCAAGGTAGTAGCAATAACAAGTATTTGTACATGTATGTTCTGAACCAAGCAAGGTAGTTCTAGCGTAAGGATATGTTTTGATTAGAGGTTTATGCGTATTAGCAGAGATGGCGCCTAAGCGAATCGTGACTAGATCGACTCTTCAATTGGAAGCTGAGTCATTCGAAGCGCAGAGTGAAGCCTTGATCGAGAGTCTGTGCCAGAGCAATGAGACTCTGAAGAGACAAATGGTTACGATGCAGTCACAAGTTAAGGCATTGTTGTCTGCCGGTGCAAGAAGCAAACCGCAATGCAGGCCCCCATAGTAGGACAGACTTTGCCTACTCCTCCTGCTCCCATGGTTCCCCTAGTAGCGATACTACCGAAAATGAACTTCATTTCGCACTTTCAGAGATTGGGACCTCCCTCATATGATGGACAAGCTGACTTCGTGGCCTTGGACGATTGGCTTATAACCATTGAGGAGATGTTCTCGTATACAGGGTTCACCGCGGACCAGAAGGTGATGGTCGCCGCGTACCATCTAAAGGGTCTCGCAAAAAGCTTGTGGTTGAGGGAGAAGGAAGGCCTTACTGGAGGATGTACCTGGGAAACCTTCAAAGGGATGATGATAAGGAAGTTCCTGCTGTCGGTGGAACAGGACCGGTTAATGAATGACTTTCTGCATCTGAAGCAGAGGCAGCTTACGATGAGTAAGTACGAAATTGAGTTTTGCAAGTTGAGCAGGTTTGCTCTGGCCCTGGTAGCCTCGGAAGAAGGAATGGTGAAGAGGTTTATGGGTGGTCTCCGCAGTGACATCCAGCCGCTGGCCAATGCGTACAGGTCAGAGAAGTACGCCAAGGTAGTGGAGGCAGCGCTGAAGGTTGAGGCAATTGATAATGCCAAGAACCGAGGATCGGCAGTGAATAAGGGAAAGAGAAAGGCTGGAGAAGAAGGGAGTTCTGGTGCACCTGGAACAGCTCCGAAGAAAGGAAGCGGAGAGGCATTCAGTTTCTGTGGCCGCCCTGGCCATCCATTTGAGAAATGTTTCAAGAGGAAGGGAGTTCAGAAGCAGCAGCGAGTGCTGGAAATCCAGGGTGCTCCTAAAGGAGAGGTTCTTTCCCCGATATGCAAGCAGATGGGGCATGATGTGGCCCAGTGTTGGACCAAGGAGAATGTCTGCTTCAAGTGTGGATAGAAAGGGCACATGAAGTTTCAATGCCATGATTCCAACCCCCGTTACAGCCAGTTCCACTTCAAGCCTTGCCGCCTCCGCCACAGTATCAAGACAAAGGGAGAGGAAAGCTGAACGTGTTAACAAAGGAGCAAACGTAGTCCTTGACCTAAGTGATCTCAGGTTAGACTTCAATCTAGCTAATAAGTTTAGTTTTAGTTTCGTTTGCGTTAGACTAGTTACATTTTCGCACTTATAGGGAGATTTAAGGTAAAGAGTCATTGGGCGCGTGTTCTATTCAATTCTGGTGCTACCCACTCATTTGTGGCTAGGACTTTCGTCAAGCGTCATCGTTTGACTGCTGAGTTGGGCAACGATTATTTCCTCGTTAAGTTTCCTTCCGACGATTTGGTGTCCTCAAACCAGTGCATCCGGAGATGCCCCATCCTCTTAGGAGATTTCTTAGTGTTTGTTGATCTCAAGGTGCTGGACCTAGAAGACTTTGACGTGATATTGGGTATGGATTGGTTGTCTAGTTATGATATTGTCATCTGATGAAAGGAAAAGCGTCTGGACCTTGTGATGAACAACGGTCATACCATGAGCATTTCCGAATCTTCGCGCCAGAGTTCCCCGATAATTTCTATGGTATGTGCTCGGAAATTGTTAAATTATGGTTGCTTTGCTTACCTTGTTTCTATGTTAGAAACTGTTAGAGGTTTGCCGTGTATCGAGGGTGTTCTTATGGTGCGAGAGTTTTATGATGTCTTCCCTGTTAGTCTTCCTGGTCTTTCACCTAAGAGGGATGTGTAGTTTGTTATTGATCTTGAGCCTGGTACTCGTCCTATTGCTAAGGCACCGTACTGTATGGCCCCGCATGAGCTAGAAGAGTTGCGTACCCAGTTAGACAAATTGTTGCAGTGTGGATTCATTAGGCCAAGCTCTTCACCCTAGGGTGCTCCAGTGTTGTTCGTAAAAAAGAAGGATGGTTCTATGAGGTTGTGCATAGACTATAGGGAGTTGAATAAGGTAACCATCAAGAACAGATATTTGTTGCCCTGAATCGATGATTTGTTTGATCAGTTGCGTGGTAGTTCAGTGTTTTCAAAGATTGATCTTCGCTCAGGTTACCATCAGTTGAGGATCCGTGAGTCGGACGTCCATCAGACTGCCTTTCGTTCCCGTTATGGTCATTTTGAATTTCTGGTAATGTCATTTGGTTTGACAAATGCACCCTCTGCATTTATGGACATGATGAACCGAGTGTTCAAAGACTTTCTAGATCATTTTGTAGTAGCTTTCATCGACGATGTGTTGGTGTATTTAAGAAGTGCTGAGGAGCATGCTACACATTTGCGCTTAGTATTGTCTACTCTAAGAGTGCACAAGTTGTATGTGAAGCTGAGTAAGTGTGAGTTCTGGCCTCCTCGGGTGTCCTTTCTGGGTCATGTAGTGAATAAGGATGGAATTTCTGTAGACCCAGCAAAGATTTCTGCCGCTTTGGATTGGAAGACGCCTACAACACCTAAGAAGATAAGGAGTTTCTTAGGGTTGGCTGGTTACTATAGAAGGTTTGTGCAAAGAATTTTGGTGTTGTCAGCACCTCTGACTAAGCTTACCCAGAAGAATGCAGCTTTTGTTTGGAGTAATTCCTGTGAAGAAGCCTTCCAGGAATTAAAGAGGCGTTTGTGCAGTGCTCCTGTTTTGGCCTTACCGATCGAGCGAGTAGAGTATGCTGTTTAGGTAGACGCATCTCACATTGGACTGTGGTGTGTTTTGATGCAAGAAGGAAAGGTGATCGCATATGGATCAAGACAACTGAATGTTCATGAAAGGAATTACCCTACGCATGACTTAGAATTTGCGAGAGTGATTTATTCCTTTAAGCTTTGGAGACATCTTCCTTATGGAGTGTCATGCAAGAGTTTTTCAGATCACAAGAGTCTGAAGTATGTCTTTACCCAGAAAGAACTGAATTTGAGCCAACGCAGATGGTTGGAGTATGTTGCGGATTATGAAGTTGACATCCTCTATCATCCGAGTAAGGCTAATGTGGTGGTCAATGCCCTGAGTAGAAAGACCGCGCATGTCTTCAGCCTTTCTGCGCAATCCTTAGTGAAGGAGTTTATGATGATGGATATCTCAGTCGGTAGTATTACCGCACCTTCGAGTTTAGAAGTTGAAGAGCCTTCTTGGATTACCCTCACAAGACTGCATCATAAGGAAGATCTTGATTTGCAGCATCTCTGGAATAGGACTGAGAAAGGGGAATTACCAGACTTTTCAATTGATGATAAAGATACTTTGAAGTATCAAGGTAGTTATTGTATTCCCGCGTTTGAGGATATTCGAACAAAGATTTGTAGTGAAGTGCATGACTCTAGTGTTTCCTATCATCCTGGTTCCACAAAAAATGTATAAAGACTTGAAGCAGATTGTTTGGTGGTCAGGTATGAAGAATGATATAACTAAATATGTTTCTGAATGTTTTACTTGTCAGTGTGTTAAGGCAGATCATAAGAGACCTGGAGGTAAATTGAACTCTTTGTATATTCCAAGCTGGAAGTGGGAGAGCTAGTTGAGGAAGTGTGTGCTTAGTGACCGGCATGTTATCGATTCGGTGCCCCAGTTGCAGCCCAATATTTCCTATGTTGAAGAGCCTATCCAAATTTTGGAGACTCAGGAGCGGTTGTTGTGGAAGAAGATGATCCTGATGGTTAAAATTCTTTGGAGAAATCAGGACGTCGAGAGCGCAACTTGGGACCTGGAGTCTGCCATGAGAGAGACTCATCCTGGTCTCTTCTCCTAGATTTCGGGTAAATCTTCTGTCTGGTAATCTTCGGATTTTATGTATCTTTCGTGATCATTGGATTTCAAGTTTCAGGATGAAACTTCCTTTTAGGGGGAGTGACTGTAACGCCCCTGGTTTTTGTTGATTATTTGCGTGCCCACTGTGACGTAATTTTGGCGTAAGGGCATTACGTCGACTTTTCGGGGTTAGTTTTGAGCCTTAACTTAAAAAATGGATTTAATTTAGGTCGCGCGGTGAGATTTTGCGACATTTCGAGTTAAGGGGAAAACTCAGGGGATTTTTGAGTAATTATTGAGATTTTAGCTTCGGGAATTTTGATCCCGAGTTTGGCTTGTCGGAATTGGTTTTTGACCTCGCTGTTTGATTCGTAGCGTCAATTTCCAGTTTATGGGTGAATTTTATGAAAATCTGAGGTGATTTAGTTGCGCTCATAGTTTAAATAGAATGAGAGATTATTTAATTGATTTAAACATGAAATTTGGGTTTTAATATAAATACCAAAATTTCCAAACCATATTCTTCTTCTTCTCCAAAGAGCCAAACCAGAATTCTTGTTAGAACGAGAGAGGCGTGTCGGGAGCTTCTTGCGGCCGGCAAATAAAGAGTTGTAGTAGACTGAATCGTAAACGGAGAGTTGAATTGGAAAGATCTCGGCGAGATCTTTGTTCTAGTGGAAAATTTTCCTGTTTCTTGGGATTTTTGGAGTCAAGGTAGTGACCTAACTCCTCTTTTTGGCCCGTAAGGTTTCAAGTTTTTGTGCTCGGGTGAGTTCTTGGCCGATCCATTGCTTTTGGAGCGGAGAAATTCGAGTTTGGAAGGTTTAAGGCAAGTGGCATTCTTTTCTTCTCTCTTTTTGTTGGAATGTTACTCCTTGTGTTGATTTGTTGTCATGTGCGGTTTAGCACGTGATTCAGATGATTTTTGCTTTACAATGCAAAGCCTATAACTTCCTTAATGTTCTCCCCTGATTCTTCTAACTTCCTCTTATATACTTAACTGTTAAACTGCTGTCAAGAAAATCATCTGTTTTAATCGAAAATTTCGGTTTTTACTTCTTCTCGAGAAATCCAGAGTTCTTCTTGAGAAATCCAGAGTTCTTCTTGAGAAATCCAGAGTTCTTCTCGAGAAATCCAGAGTTCTTCTCGATAAATCCAGAGTTCTTCTCGAGAAATCCAGTGTTCTTCTCGAGAAATCCTTACTGCTTCTCGAGAAATCCTTATTGCTTCCCGAGAAATCTTCACTGCTTCTCGAGAAATCCTTACTGCTTCTCGAGAAATCCTTACTGCTTCTCAAGAAATCTTTACTGATTCTCGAGAAATCCTTACTGCTTCTCGAGAAATCATTACTGCTTCTCGAGAAATCCTTACTACTTCTCGAGTAATCCTTACTACTTCTCGAGAAATCCTCACTGCTTCTCGAGAAATACAGACTGCTTCTCAAGAAATACAGACTTCTTCTCAAGAAATACATACTTCTTCTCAAGAATTACAGACTTCTTCTCGAGAAATATAGACTTCTTCTCGAGAAATATAGACTTCTTCTCAAGAAATCTCTTGAACCTTCTAATCAAAGTCTTGGGCCATTTTCTTTTCATGTAACCCTGTTCTTAGGATTTTTCTGGCGTTATTCCTCGGGCTAAGTCTCATGTGATAACTAAAATTAATTAATGAGAACTATTGCCTTTAGCCTTGCACGGTGGCCATTACAAGGACATGATCAGTAGGCTTGTCCTGTGGTCTTGTGGGCCGTGTTTGGGGAGCATTGGGGAATTTTTTGTAGCCTTGCACGGTGGCCATTCTAAGGGGCATGAACAGCATGCTTGGCCTATGGTCCCGTGGGCCGTGTTTGGGTGGTAGTGGAAAAAGGACCACCACCTAATATTAGTTTTTGGGTGGCAGAGGATAAAGGACCGCCACCCATTTAATTTGAGCAGATCAGTCTCTTAAATGGAATTAACAAGAATAATAAATTTGCTTATATTTCTAAAGGTAATTGTGCACTCGATGCATTGTTTAGGTCTATATTTTGGGGCTCCTTTTCTGTAAGTTTGGCTTGGGTTGGTACCCCTTTTTTCCTTATTATTAACTTGTTTCACATGACATCTACGTTTTTCTGCCATTTGTACTTTCCTTGCTGAGGCGTTCTTTGTTTTTATTGAATGCCCCAGGTTCAGAACCGTAGAGGTTAGAGGTGTAGCTCGGAGACCTTAGGAGTTGTAGTTGTTGTCTTACCCCGCTACTGCGAGGTAGTGGTAGGTAGATTTCCTCTTGTGTTCAGACATGCTAGTTTGAAGCCAATGGGTTGGTGTCAGGTTGTTGACGCCCATTGTGCCTCTTTTTGTTATTGCCATTACTTTTTTTGATCGTGTGTGTCTTGCTCTCTGGGAACGCTTTATGCGTAGGTGCATTATAGTTATAAAATAATTTTTCTTTCATCCTCATTGCATCTTTCATAAGTCAAACCTGTATATTTAAAGTCACGTAAAGGTATCTTTATACCTAATCTAAATATAGATATATGCATATCATTTCCTTTATGTACAGACATCACGTGCATATAGGACCTTAATTGAACTAAACCAAGTATTTTTCCGCTGCAAATACATATATACTTTCTTCTGTGGATAAGTTGATCCACGAACTGAGAGACACAGTTCTTACCCCAAACCTAATAAGTGATTTCAAGTAATGAATCATGTAAACCTGTTTTGTAATAAATAAGAGATAGGTTCCCTCCTGAGCGTCTGCAGTTGTCTCCTGCATGACGTGGCATCATGACGCGTATTTTCTCTTACTCTGATATTTCTAATTGCTGAGAAAATGCGGGTTGTGACGTACCCCCATACTTAAAACTCAACATTGTCCCCAATGTTATAATTGAAGTATGAAGAGGCGAAAAGAAAAGGGTTGTTTGTACAAAAGTAAAAGAACAATGAAAAAGCAATAAACCCTGCAGAAATATATTAGAAGCAGAAAAGTAATGAAAATATTAGATAAATATGGGGTGCCTCCCACGAGCACTTTTATTACCGTCGCGCAGCTTGACTAATTTGACGTTTAGATTTTTTAGAAGTGTGGGAGGGGAATAGAATCGAGTTTATCGTCCACTGGATTGCCCACAATATAGAGTTGTAAACGGTGACCATTGACTTTAAGCTCGCCTTTTTCTGGGTGGGAGATAAGAACTGTCCCATATGGCCGCTCTTTGACTTCAAAGGGGCCGAACCATTGGGATTTTAGTTTACCCGGAAAAAGGCAAAGGCGTGAATTAAATAAAAGGATAAGATTGTCGGTGCAAATGATTTTTGAAATTTAATTTTTCGATTATGGTAGAACTTAGAGCGCTCCTTATAAAATTAATTACTCTTTTACGCATTCGTACGCCATTCATCGAGTTCGTTTAATTGGAATTTCCTACTCTCGGAGGCTAAGTTCAGATCAATATTTAAAAAATTTAGAGCCCAAAAAGAACGGTGCTCTAACTCTACTGGCAAATGGAACGCCTTGTCGCAGACTAATCGATAGGGCGTACAACCAATAACGCTCTTGTACATCGTACGATATGCCCATAGTGCGCCATTTAGTTTAATTGACCAATCTTTCCTATTCGTCGAAACAATTTTTTCTAGGATTCACTTGATCTCTTGATTTACTACCTCTACTTGGCCGATTCTTTTGGGGTGATAGGTGGTGGTGAGCTTATGCATGACGCCATATTTTGATAGAGTTTTTGCAAACTGGGCATTGTAGAAGTGCATACCCCTAATACTCACTATCGCGCGAGGCATACCGAAGCGAGAAAATAATTTATTTAGAAATTTGACGACGACTCTCGCATCGTTGGTAGGGAGAGCTTGCGCTTCCGCCCATCTAGATACGTAGTCGACCGCCACTAGAATGTAGCGATTATTATATAAATGAGGTAGGGGTCCTACGAAGTCTATGCCTCATAGATCGAAGATGTCATATTCTAAGAATAAATTTTGGGGCATCTCGTCTCGACGAGAGATGTTACCCGACCGCTAGTAGCTATCGCACTTACTCACAAAATTGTGAGCATATTTAAAGAGAGTGGGCCAATAAAAGCCCGCCTCAAGCGCCTTCCGCACAGTCTGGTTGGCTTGATAATGCCACCCGGCCGGCCCCTCGTGGCAGTGTCGCAAAATTTGTGAACCCTCCACGGAAGTTGATTATTGGTCACAGGAAAAGCTTTTGTTGATGATGATAGAATTCAGCGGGTGCTTTGGAGGCGTCTCGCGAGTACTCCTACTTTTAGAAACTAACCATTATCCTACTTTGATGAATAAAAGTAATGGTCTTTCTTACTTTCAGAATATCGACGATTACGCCGCGGCGGCGGCGCCGAAAACTTTATAAAAAAAGAGAAAATAAGAAATTGGAGAGGAAAAGCTTCCTGCGGAGTTTTTGTATCGTTTATCCAAACTACTCATTCGATAAAGGAAAGTATACCTTATCGCGTATAGTATAGTATATTTTTAGAAAATAATCAAGGTCGTATTAAGATCCGGGTCTGTTGAGTACTACTTTGAGAAAACGGGCTATTGTTTTATCGATCGATTGCGTGATTTAAAGAAATTGAAATTACAGAATTGAAATTGCATAATGAAAAACAAGAAATTTAAAATTGCCTAATGAAAGACAGAAGTGCAATCTCTACCCGAATAGGTTGAGGGGAAATAAATGTGTGAGCGAGTTTTACCCAACCGGGTAGACGGGAAATAAATGCGTGATCGAGTTCTACCCAACTGAGTAGACGAGAAATAAATGCGTGACAATAAAGAAAACTATGTTATTAATGGAAATTGCATAAACTATAAATAAAACAAAACAGAAATAAACGAAAACATAAACTTAACAAAAACGGAAAATGACGAAGGCGGGAAACAACGAAAGCGGAAAATGCGAGAACAAAAATAATGAGAACTAAAATTGCTTCAAACGAAAATAAACAAAAACATAATATTCGACTCTAATCTCTACCGCGTCAAGGAAGAAAAAGAATGAAAATTACGACGGTGAATAATTTCGAATCTAAGCGAAAAAACAATATTATTGGGGTAAATAAGCTTAGATAAAGAAAGAAAAAAAACAAAAAATTAAAGTTGCGAAAATTAAAGCTAAGCTAAAAATTGAAATTACAGGACATAATTGAAATTGCAGGAAATAAAGCTAAGCTAAGAATTGAAATTACACGACAGAAATGAAATTGCAGAATTGAAATTACACGAAAGAAATACTAAACGTATTTATTGCCATAATAAAAAGGTTACAAGAAAGAGAAAAACAAGAAATAAAAACATTACAAGATCAGAGAGAAAATACATAAAGAAAAAAACACTTAATTAATTACATAAAAATAAAAAAATAAAATAGAAAAAGGTGGGGAAAAGATGGTGGAAGATCACCCCAAAATGGGCAATCCAAGAGAGAGAATTAGTGAGGGGGTAAACCTCTATTTATAGAGAATATTTGGTGTGTTGGGGAAGCTAGGGGTGCAGATAGAGTTTTCTGGAAGGTGATGAGCTGGAGGTTGACTGAGGTGAGCTGGAAGTTGACTGGCAGTTGGCTGGAAGGTGCTGGAAGGAGGTGTGAGCTGGCGTGCTGGAAGTAGGTGTGAGCTTGCGGGCTGGAAGACTTCTAGAAGGCTAGCTGGCTGGAAGGTTGACTGGCATGAGCTGGCGGGTTGACTGGAGGTGAGCTGGCGGGTTGAGCTGGCGTGTTCTGGAAGATCGACGGGACACAGGGTCGATCGATGGGAAGACGACTCGATCTACGGGGCACCAGGTCGATCGTCGGGAAGGCGACTCGATCGACGGGACACCGGGTCGATCGACGGGAAGGTTGAGTATTAAAATCAGGCAAAACTTGAAGTGTCCTGGTTTCGATGCCCCACCTGCAGAGAGAACATTAAGATCCTTCTCCACTAGGCTAGCTGCTCTTATTTGTTAAACTTTGAAATTTATTATATACATAATAACAATATGTATTTATTAGTAAAAATCAATATAAACAATATATTAACTTATATTTCTATACATAACTTATATAAATTTTTTATTAACTTAATATATATATATATATATTATAGTTTTTTATTTGATAAATATTTACATATATTTTTAAATACTTTTAAATATATATTTACTTACATAAATATTTACATACTCACTATATAGTTTTTATTTATTTAATATATACTTAAATAGTTCATTTTTACATATGAATACATAAATATAAATATAAGCTAAACAAATCATTTATTTGATAATTTACATGAAATATTACAGAAAAACTATACAAAAACTATATAGAAAATACGTATATTTTACAATTCATCAGTTTGACACACCCAAGTGCAGATCTGTTCAAGCTGTTAGGCTTTCTTTGAAGAACCTCCCTCTGATACCACTTGTTAGTTATGGATGTTGTCAAATCACCTAGAGGGGGGTGAATAGGTATTTTAAAATCTTTTTTCCCTCTTACTGTCGAGTCTTTCTCTACTAGTATCGATCCTAGTGTATGAATTTAGAAATTAACAACACAACACAGAAAGCACTCAAAGATTTTATATTGGTTCCTCAAGATAGAGTGTCTTGAGTAGTTCACTGTCCCTCTACGACTATCTAGTGGTGTGCCAGAGTTGGCGAACTCCGCTAAATCTCAGGCCCGCAATCCCTACAATCTCAGGCCCTCAAGCCCTACAACTCAGTCCCTCAAGGCTTACAACTCAGGCACTCAAGCCCTACAAACTCAGCCCCTCAGGGCTTACAAAGCTCATCTCCTCAAGGCTTTATAACTCATTCCCTCAAGCCCTACAACTCAGCCCCTCAAGGTTTACAAAGATCAACCCCTGAAGGCTTTACAACTCAGGCCCTCAATCCCTACAAACTCAGTCCCTCAAGGCCTACAACTCAGGCCCTCAAGCCCTACAATGCTCAGCCCCTCAAGGCCTACAACTCAGATCTGAAACAGATCCTACAAGCTCAGGCCCGCAAGCCCTACAGGAAAAGTTTTGAGAAAAACTTCTTAGCCGGGTGAAGATCAGCTTCTTGGACTTAAAGAGAATGTTTTTTGAAAGATTCCTCTTCAGTCCCTTCTCTAATTTGGAATATTTCTTATCAGCTGGTGTTTCTTGACTGGAACTTAAGCCGGATGAAGATTGGCTTCTTGGATCTGAATATAAGGCTTCTGATCTTTTCTTGGACAACACAAATTCTTCTTCAATCCTTTCTTTACTCTAGAATAATACTTATCAGCCGATGTTGCTGGACTGAAACTTGGAGAATGCTTGATGAGGAAAATTTGTTCTCTGGTTCTTGTTCCATCTTTTCACAGCTTTACTGTTCTATTGATTCGGTGTAAATTTTCTGCGATTCTTGATGTAGCTTACTTATTTAAATTAGGGCAGACACTTATCCCTTTATAAGACTGAGGAGCCGACTAACGGTCTCTTAGAACATACTATAAGTTTCAGAGGCCCATTCCTAAATGGCACGCACTGATTGGACCACCAAACAGCGGCATTAAATGCAGACAGCGCAATTTGAAATGTATTGATCTGTCTCGACAATATTTGCAACATCTCGACGACAGAACTTGTCGTTACGACGATCCATCTTGGACTTGGACAAATCTTCAAGTCTTCTTCAAACTTCTTTAGACAATGATATCTCGATGATACAAGATATCATAGTTGTACTTGCACTCACGACGCCATAAAGTCATCTTAAATGTGTCGTTGTAATCTTGTTGTCAACTTGTTATCTCCTCGATGATGTCGTTGAGACCATTCTATCTTATCGATGATGTCATTGAAACCATACTGGAATATCGACGATGTCGTCAAAATCATGTTGTCATTTCAACGATCTTATCTTGATCATTCTAACAACAAGCAGTTCTTCTTCCATAAGCTGTCTTCAAGAGTTCTCCCTTAGCCTTTTCAACGACAAGGCTTCTTCACGATGATATCATCGACAATGCCGAGTACTTTGACTTGGGTCTTCATAGATCTTCCTTTCTTGTTTTGACGTCAAGATCTCTTCTCGGCGATGTCATCGACATTGCCGAGTACTTTGACTTAACACTTCTTAGACTTCACAGTGATGTCATCGTATGATTCTGGTTGACACGACGATGCTGGACTTAGATTGATTCTTCTTATTCTTACGACAATATTGTCGTGTGTACTTTGATGTAATAATGATATCGTCGGAATGTCCATACTATTTCGACAAAAATTGACATGATCCTTCTGCTTAACTCTGAGTATCATCTCGACGATGTATACGTGCTTATTCGACGATATGTCCAGTCCTTCTCGACGATATTAGGCTTAGTGAGATAAGAGAAGTACTGGATATATGATCTATACTTTGTTGTATTCTTTGGATTCCTTACTAGTCTTCATAATGATGTTATTATACACTTCAGCAACATATTATGGTGCATTCTTAGATACTTTTACTTGAACTTAATGAATATAATATTCTGACTTGTTCATGTCACAACAAATGCACATATAAAATACAACTTGTACTTATCATTGATCTAAGCACTTCTTCAAATTAGGAACATTGATGTTCACTGTTCGCAACAGAGTATACTTGGAAAGAAATCAAGACCGCAGTCATATAAAGCATTTTCAACACCTTTTGTGACCGCACGATCTGCGGTCAGCAAAACTGGTCTGATCCTTTTAAGCATTCTAAGTTCATTCTTTCCAACTCCCTTTTTTGCGATCTCTCTCCTTCCTTTCTTCTTCTTTTAATTATGCATTGCTGACAAGAATGTCATTTGTTTTGATGATGGCGATCTCACGCCGCTCTTTTGGAGATCTAGGTCAAAAAGTAGGAAGATGAAGAATGTCTGGCGGTCTCACGATCAGCTTCGCCTTACCAATCTATAGGGCAGAGATCGCTGCCACACGGTCTGTCGCCACATTGTTCAGATTACCATCCTGGTCAGCAGAAAGCCCCATCTGATAGGCAGACAGCGCGTTCTTCTCCTTTTTAAGCTGTCGGGCCCCTTCTTCTTCCTCCTTCTCTTCTTCTCCCTTCTTTGACTTCTTCCCAGCTGTCTTCTTTTTCTTCGTATCCTTCTTCTTCTCCTCTCAATTTTCTTCTCCTCCTCCAGCTCCACCTCTTTCTATTTCTTTCTCCTGCTCCGCGGAGATCAACGTTGTCTTCTCCTCCTCTGCGTTCCTTCTCCTCTCTTCTTCTCTTTCCTTCTCTTCTCTTACTTCTCTCTCCTTTTTCACTGCCTCTACTTTTCGCCTCGCCTCTTCCTCTACAACCTTCTTCTCAGCAATCTCCTACTATTCGGCGGCCTCCCGAAGCTATTCATATTTGAAGGGGTCGAGTACCTGTGAGATTGAACATATAAGGTCGTTAGAAGATTCTTCATCAAGATAAGCTATCAACTCTGAGTCTTCTCCCCTTGAAGACGTTGAGACCGCAAGAGGAAAGGAGAGATCGGCTTTCTCACTTACCTTTTCAGACACATCCACAGCAGGATGTCTGAGACCGCCTTCTACAGGAAGTGTGGACGCCTTGACCAAAGCGTTCTTGGGGGTCACCTCTTTGTTTTCAACACTCTTATTTCTTTTGGCTATTTGAACAGAAGAATCCTCCCCCCTTTCTCTTTGTCCCTTTTGCAGATCCCTGCTAATCCGCGATCTTCTGCCTAAGCTTTTTAGCTGTGGACTTCTGCTTCTGCATCTGAGCTTTGATGGACTCAGTAGAAGAGGTTGCACAAGACTGGACAGCGGACTGATTGAGATCCTCAACCGACTTGTTACAATCAAAGGTGATGGAGAGATCGGTAAGATTCAACATAGGAGGCCCTGAAGAGTTGGTCTACACATTGACAATATTCAAGGTCACCAAAGTCGCGCCTTCCTTTGTCAATTCTGGTTGTTTTCCTTCTAGAGGAGAGCTGACGATCTCCTTCATTGCATCTTTCTTTGTCGAGGCCTTGGAGGCTTTGACAGCCAGCATCTTCCTGGAGCTCGCGGTCTCCTTTTTTTCAACCTTCTTCTTTGAAGCAGCTGTCTTTGGCAAATTCCTGGTCTTCGCTCGCTGAGTTTGAACCGACATCATTTTCATCATTAAGAGCTCATCGCGGTCTGAAAAAGGGTGATCGCTGATAGTACAAGCTCGTAATTTCTTCCAAAAAGTTCTAGACTTTGAAGCCTTGAAGCAATATTTATATACTTTCCCACATTTATGGTGGTCGTGGTCTCAGCAGTCAAATGAAACATTTCCAAAGTTCTAGTGAAACTTGAAAATGTGCAGGGATCATGTTTTCCTGAAAGTATGCGACCAATCATTTTCAGTTAGAATTGTCATTCTTGGTGGTCTCAATTTTCTGAGAAATCTCAGACCGCCTGTCTCCTCTCTGGAAAAACTCCCAAGTCACAAGCGGCTAGGTTCCAGCGAGACCGCGAGACCACACAATCTGGTTTTTGCTTCTTTTTTGTTATTTTCCCCATGTATCTCCTCTTCACTGCCCCAGTTCTCCAATACCCCGGGGAGCCCGTAATATTTGGACCTTCTCGTTTGGGCAGTCCCCCGTGTCTATAAATAGAAGGGTAGTGAAAGTGCACAGTTAACCTCACTAGAATTCTCTAGAGGGGGGGGGGGGGTGAATAGAGATTTAAAATATTTTGTGCAATTATATATATATATATATGTGGTGATCACAGATTAAGGCTTCCCACACACCAACAAGAATTAAGTAAGTAAAGAAAGTAAATACAAGAAAAGAAATCACAGCACAACACAAGGAAATATAGTGGTTCCCCAAACTTTGGGTAGTCCACTCTTCTACCCCCTTGGTAGGAAATTCATTATCTTGCACTGAGTCTTCTGATAAGGAGACTCTTAGAACCACCCTGAGTCTTTTGATAAGGAGACTCTTAGAACCAACTGAGTTTTTTGAAAAGGAGACTCTTAGAACCAGTACAACTGAATTTTTTGAAGAGAGATTCTAAAAACTCTTTTACGATATGTGAAAAATGAAAATAAGAAAGAGAAGAAGAAGTATTTAAGACAAGAAGGAATCTTCTTCCTAGCAAGAAGATTGGAAGCACAAGAAGTAGTGAATGAAATCTCTCTTCTATAGTGAGAAGGGGATTGTAGGCCTTTTCTCTCTTTTGTGAGAGCTATCAGAGTTTACAGCAGTATGGCTTCAGAGTGAGAAGGAGAAGGAAGCTTGGTCTTTGCTGCAACACTATTTCTCAATTCTCTCTCTTTTTCACTTGGGAGCTTTTCCTCTTTTTCAAATGTAAAATGGTGGATCACTTCTTGTTTCTCTCTGCCGACCACCTTGTAATTTATAACTCTGTTCATTAAAATAACACTATAGGAGAGTAATCAATTAGCAGACAGAGTATTAGAAAGAAGGAGAAATTTCCATAACAATTATATCTATAGAAGGAAAGTATTCATTCTGATTTCAAATAGTGTCCATAATGGATTTAATCAAATAAGCCAAGAATTCATTAGAGGAAAAGAATAATTCAGAACGGCTATAAAGAATAATTTGATTCCATATAAATCAGATCTATGAAAGAAGGAAAGAGATCTGACGATTTTTGAATTATTCATAGAAATCGACGTGCGTCGATTACTATTCGACGTAGGCGTCGAATTTGTCCTGGCAGAACGTTGAGAGGAGAATAAGGAAGGTGCGTCGACTAGGGTGCGTCGGCTTCTCAAGATACGTCGACTAGAAGTCAGAGCTACGTCGACATAGGATACGTTGAATTCTGCTTGGAGCTACTTCGACTCATTCTGATAGAAACGTCGACTTTATTTCGACGTTGCGTCGAATACTATTCGACGCATATTTACTTATCCTAATTTTTTATCTTTAGAATTTATATTTTACTCATTTCTAGGGGTTAAGAGAAATCATTTTCCCAACAATCTCCCCCTATTTGTCTTAACCCTATAGGAGAGAAAGCATATAATTAACACTTCACAACATTTGTAAAGATAAGAAATATATTAAACAATCAGAAGAGAAATTAGAATAAGAAAGCATATGACAAGCATTTATCTTTCACAAGAATTAAACCAGAAACTTCTTTCTGTACATGAAGTTGACAAAAGCAGAATAAAGTTTCCTAGATAAGTTTTCAATATCATCAAAAATGTAGCCCCTGGCTCTATCAGGTCGTTCCTGGACATTCCTGATGATTGTATGCAATTTCTCCAAGAGTTTATCACCATCAGGGATAGTGTCATTTATGGAGTAGCCTTTGCTGATGATGATTGCTGCCTTTTCATCAATCATCTTAATTGTAATGTTTTGTGTTTTCTGTTGAGTAGGCTTGAGCTCAGGTGGCCCTTGCTATTAACCTTGGGCCTGTACTTTGTTTTCTTTTCTGATTCCTGTTTCTCAGGAATTTTAGTCATCTTTCCTTTCCCTTTCCAGGGTTTGTCAAGCCATTTGTCCATCTTTGCAGGTCCTGTAGGCTTTTTATAGGGGATGTAGGTATCTTCTGTACACCCTACACCCTTTTTGTGCTTCTGACCTTTCTCTAGAATGATCCCTGCCTGAGGGTTTTTCTTTTGATAGGCTTCAATATCAAACAACTTCTTTGGAATTTTGATAGAGGATTCAGCAAGAATTTGTTCCTTAGTCATTCCCTTGTTGATCTTTTCTATCCAGGCATTCCTTTTATCTTCCACTTCTTTCCTAGCTGCCTCATATTCATACAGTTCTCTTTCTCTTATCTCTTCATGCCTCTTTTCCATGTCAGGGTCATGGTACTCCTTCACAGGGCTGTTAGGAGTGATAATAGGCATCTTTTCAAATCTTTTTATTTCCTCACATGCTTTTCTATACTTCTTTTCTTTTGCATACTCTTTCCTTTCTTCTTTGGAGAAGTTTTGCCAGTAGGGAATGACTTCTCTTTTCCTTTTCATTTGTCCTTCTTACTTTGCCTAGGTAGGATCTGTTTAGTGAGTTTTGCTATTGGAGGAGGTAGAGGTAGCAGTGGAGGTAGAGAAGAAGGTTGAGGTGGAGGTAGAGGTAGCAGAGGAGAAGGAGTTTTCTCTTTAGGTGGAGAAGGGATTTGTTCAAGAGGGGGCTGAATATCTGAAGGGATGTCCTCAAGTAGAGGTGTCTTCAGTTTGATGTAACTGGCAGAGAAGCCAGGAGAGTGATGCTGAATTTCTTCCTCACATGGGATTGCTTCAATCCACACTTGTCCTCTCCAGTCATCAGAGTAGGCTGCTTCTTCCTCCCCCTGGACTTCTGTGTTCTTTACCACAACAATCTCCCCCTGGGTATGTGGGGCATCTATTCTGAATGCTGAATCCACAACATGTTCTTATTCAGTATGGTAGGAGGAGGTCTCTTCAAAGTTTTTGTTGAAGGTGTAGTTAAAGTGATTGGAGAAGATTGGAGCCTATTGTAAGAAGAGAAGTTGGAGTAATACTTTAGAGATAATAAAATTTAGAGTTGAAGAGGAAATTAATCCTAAGCTTTTAAGAGAGATAGATAACCTGACAAGGGGGGTTTCTAGAGCAACTCTTCCCCTGGTTTATATCCTGCAAAAAGGATTTAAACCGTTCTGGCGACAGAGGCCATTCTTGAATGAGAGCATTAAGCTCAGGAAGAGAAGAAGAGAGGGTTGCCAGTTTGACTGTACAGGTGTTGATCATGGCAGCACATTCGTTGGCGAAGTGATTCAGGCGATTCTGGAAATCACTTACTAGGTGTTCGAGAGCATCGTTCATCATTTTGATGAGGGCCGATTGATCAGGAGTTGGTGCCATTGTTGTAGAGAGAGAGAGAGAGGAGAAGACGAAGTTTTGGCGGGTTTTAGGAGAGTATATGTTATGAAATAAGAGGTATTATTTAAAGGAGGTGAAACGTCGAGAAAGGAAACAGAAATTAAGGTATATCAGGTAGTCCAATCGTCAAAAGAGGAAGTAAGGATTTGATTCTAATTGTAGCCAGATGTCGACGTTACGTCGAATTGATGTCGACATATGCGTCGATATAAAGTCGACGCTCCGTTGGAGATTTGTCCACTTAGTGTTCTGTCGACGTGTTCATAGCCCTTCGTCGATATCAATTCGACGGTGCGTCGATAAGTTATCGATATATCTTTGCCGGGAAGAAATCAATGCCAGCGTCGAGTTCTTCTTAAGGGTGCGTCGATATGTATTCGATGCATCTTTAAATACTTTCTTAGATTTCCTGATTTCTTTTAGATTTCCCAACAATGGTGGTTACAGACTACCATCAAGCATTCCTAAGGTGTTGATGAAATAATTATGCTTAGTTTCATCTAAGGGTTTTGTGAAGATGTCTGCTCTTTGATTGTCTGTGGGAATATATTCTAAGGTTATCTTACCATTTTCAACATTGTCTCTAAGGAAGTGATGTCTGATCTCTATATGTTTGGTCCTACTGTGAAGGACTGGGTTGGATGCTATGGATATAGTACTAGAGCTATCACAGTAGATCTTAGAGTTATGTATTTCCAATTTGTAGTCAAGAAGCTGATTTTGCATCCACAGGATTTGTGAACAACAGCTCCCAGCAGCTATGTATTCAGCTTCAGCTGTTGAGGTTGAGACTGAGGTTTGTTTCTTACTAAACCATGATATCAATCTGTCACCTAGGAATTGGCAAGTGCCAGATGTGCTTTTTCTATCAACCCTACATCCAGCATAATCTGCATCTGAGAAACCTATCAATTCAAAGTTGGTTTCTGCTGTGTACCATAAACCTAGTTCAGGGGTTCCCTATAGGTATCTAAGAATCCTTTTTATAGAGGTGAGATGGGATTCCTTTGGATCAACTTGAAATCTAGCACATATGCAAGTGGCAAACATGATGTCAGGTCTGCTAGCTGTTAGATATAGAAGGGATCCTATGATGGCCCTATAAGTCTTTTGATCTACTGATTTTCCTTTATCATCTTTTTCTATAATGGCATTGGTTGCCATGGGTGTTTTCATGGTAGATGCTGATTCCATACCAAACTTTTTAATTAGCTCTTTAGTATATTTGGATTGTGAGATGAAGATTCCCTCACTACTTTGTTTTACTTGTAATCCTAAGAAATATGAAAGTTCTCCCATACTACTCATTTCAAATTTAGATTGCATTAGATTAGCAAATCTTTTACACAGTTTAGGATGAGTTGAGCTAAGGATGATGTCATCTACATATATTTGAACAAGGAGAAGTTGGTTTTTATGGGTTCTAGTAAAGAGTGTCTTGTCTACTTTTCCTCTTTCAAAGGAATTTTCTAAAAGGAAATTAGAGAGAGTTTCATACCAAGCTCTAGGTGCTTGCTTAAGACCATATAGTGCTTTGTTAAGTCTATAAACAAAGTTAGGAGAAGAGGGATTAACAAAACCTGGTGGTTGCTCCACATATACCTCTTCTTGAAGGTCACCATTCAGAAAAGCACTCTTGACATCCATTTGGTAGACTTTCATCCTCATGAAGGCTGCATAGGCAAGAAAGAGCTTGATTGCCTCCAATCTGGCTACTGGAGCAAAGGTCTGGTTATAGTCTATCCCTTCTTCTTGTCTATATCCTTGTGCTACAAGTCTTGCCTTGTTCCTGACAATTACTCAAGTGGAATCTAGTTTGTTCCTGTATACCCATTTTGTACCAATCACAGGATAGTTTCTTGGTCTTTCAACTAGGTTCCACACTTTGTTTCTCTCAAATTGCCCTAGTTCTTCTTGCATGGTCATAATCCAGTGAGGATCACAATTTGCTTCCTCAAACTTTTTTGGTTCAACTTGTGATAGGAAGCATTGGAGCATCATCCCATTGGAGACTGTTGGAACATGGTCTTCCGCATCTCCTAGGTTTAAGAATAACAAATCCTATGTGTATTTGATCTTGTGTGTTCAAGTGTGCAGGTTTTCTAGTTCCACATGACTCAAGGATTACACATGATGACTGCCCCCAAAATTGAGGCCAAAATTCGAAGAGGCTCACTAGCGCCGACGATAGTAACTAGCGCCGGGCGATAGCGTTGATAAGCGCGTTTCCGGGAGCTGTTATGGAAGGCGCTAATGCCTGGCGGTAGCGGATAACGCCGGCGGTATCGGTGAACACAGAAGGAATGAAAGCCTCGTTGCCGCGGATTAGAGATCCTGCTGCGCAAGAAGTTTCATAATCAGGGATAGCGCCGGCGGTAGCTACTAGCGCTGGCGGTAGCATGGAGCACAAGAGGATGGAGCAATAGGTTGCCGCGGATGGAAGATTCTGCCGCGCAAATTGTGTCTTAATCCGGGCTAGCGTCGGCTGTAGCGCTAGCGCCGATGGTAGCGCTTGGGCTATGAAAGGACCCCCTCTCCTCTTGTTTTCGCACACCAATTGCATACACCTCAAAGAGAGAGTACAAGAATTCCAGAGGCCTATCTTGGCCGAAATTTGAGGTCCCGGCGAAGTTCTGCCAACTTCTGAAGGAGGATTCCATCACGCCGAAGCCAAACGAAGTCTGCTTCGACAAACGCTGATTCTACAGCGGATCTTCGCCTCCATATTCAGAAGTTCATCTTAAGGGAAGTTTTTATTATTTTATTTGTCTTTCTTTGTAAACGGTAGTGAAATCGCCTCGTGTTGGCGACTAGGTCTGTGGTAGGACTTAGGGCTGAAAATCGCCTCGTGTTGGCGACTAGATCTCGGTTAGGTCTAGGGGGTGCTTGAGGCCACATCCGGGGAAGGATTGGCTAGAGCGGCTTGAGGCCGAATCCGAGAAGGAGGAGGCTAGGGCCACCGGTTCGTGGGGAAGCGAGTCAGGATAGAAAACAAAAAGAGCTTTTATTATTCACCTCCGATCTCTAGCGACATTGAGATCAAGTTTTGTAATACTGATTTAATATCAATAAAACTTGTCTCTCTTTTTGTTTTACTTGTCTTCTTATTGCAATATTCCAAAGTTTTCTAAATAAAATATAAAGTTTTTGAAAACCCTTATTCACCCCCCTCTTAGGGCGCCGACCAATCCAACAAGTGGTATCAAAGCGGTTTTGTTCCAATCGGCTTAACAACCGGGAACAATGGCGTCTCATGATCTCGCTTTTCCTGAGGGTCAAGGGGTTAGTCGACCACCTCTCTTTACTGGGTCTGATTTTAACTACTGGAAAAATCGAATGATGTGTTTTCTTATGACTATGGATGTAGAAGTATGGAACATGGTAGAAGTTCGGTACTCTCCTCCTACAACTGTAGTGGGAGAAGCGACATTAGCAAAACCTAAGGATAAATGGGACGACAACGATAAACTAAGGTGTAAAAATAATGCTAAAGCAATGAATGCCTTATATTGCGCTTTAAATAGAACTGAGTTTAATAGAATTTCTGCATGCACTACTGCTTATGATATTTGGAATCAATTAGAAGTAACTCATGAAGGTACATCGCAGGTGAAAGATGCAAAGCTGTTTCAACTGGAATCTGAATATGAGAAATTCAGGATGGACACGGAAGAGGACATCAACTCCATGTACACTCGCTTCACAAAGATTGTCAACGCATCAAAGGCACTTGGAAAGACCTACTCCGACGGGGACTTGGTGAGGAAAATTCTTCGTTCCTTACCCCCAAGGTTCAATCCGAAGGTGACAGCCATCTCGGAGTCGCACAACTTAAGAACGCTCCAGATCGAGAACCTCATTGGGAATCTCAAAACCCATGAGGTAGAACTGCAAATTCAACATGAAGAATACAACAAAGAGCCGAAGAAAAAGGCGTTGGCACTAACATCAAAGAAGGAGTGCACCGAAGAGGACGATGATGAAGAAGGACTCCTGGTGAAGAACTTCAAAAAGTTCATCAGGAATCCAGAAAGAAGGAACACATTCAGAAAATTCTTCCAAAAGGACACTCGACGAAAGGGATCTTCCTCTTCACCGAGGAAAGAAAAAGGAAGCGATGACGAAGAAGAAAGGCCGCCTCCAGAATGCTATCACTGCAGAAAAACCGGGCACATTCGGAGCCAGTGCCCAAAATACCAAAAGCAACGAAAAGAACAAAAGAAAACAAAAGAAAACAAAAGAAAAGAAGAAAGTGCTGAAGGCCGCCACTTGGGATGACTCTTCCTCTGAAGAGTCAAACGAATCTGAGTCAAGTAGCGAGGAGGAAGCAAACTTGTGCTTGATGGCCAAAAGCGACGATGATGACACCAGTGTTCTTAGCGACACTGAGGTATCTCCTCCTACTTTTGAAGAACTTTATGATAAATTTGTTTTACTAAATCTTGAAAATTAATCTATTAGAAAAGAAAATCGTAAGCTCACAAAAAAATAGTTTCTCTTGAAAAAAGAAAAGTCTCATGTCAAGAATGTGAGCACTCCTTATTTAAGTTAAAAGAACTTGAAGTATCTCTCTCTAATGCCCTCTCACAAAACAAAATTATTGCAAAAGAGAAGGGGGACTTAGAGAGAAGATTGAAAGCTTCTATATTACAAATTGAAAAGAACAAAAAAGGATTTGAAAACAAATGTGTTATGATTGTTCAAGAAAATACATCTCTTAAAAAACAAAATCAAAATCTCAATTTAGCCATAACCAAATTCGGGATTGGTCAAAAATCCCTGGATATGCTTCTGGGTAATCAATGCTTTGGGTCTGGAAAAATAGGACTCGGATATAAAAGTGAACACTACCGCCCGGCGCTAGCTACTGACGCCGGCGGTAGCTCTAAAGTTAAAATTTTTTCTGGTCTTTCTAATATACAAACATCATCCAGTAAGAGCAACATAGAAACTCAGAAAAGGATCTCAACCCCCTTTATTTCGTGTGCTAATTGTCTTAAATTTGGACACACGTCTGTCTCTTGCAGGAATATAATAAATCAACGATCATTAAAACAAATCTGGGTACCTAAGAAATCCACTTACTCTATGGGTGGTACCTCTTGGGTATCTGGGTCTTTACTCTCACCCTCTTTCTAGATTTGTAGGAAGGCTAAGGAAACAGAAGACGTGTGGTATTTGGACTCAGGCTGCTCCAAACAAATGACGGGCAATAAAGCAAAATTCCTTAGCTTAGAAAAGAAGAAAGGAGGAATAGTGACGTTTGGCGATAACGGTAAAGGAAGGATCATGGGAATTGGTACAGTGGGTAACACATCTTTTCTTATATCAAATGTGCTTTATGTGAAAGGATTAAAACATAACCTAATATCTATAAGTTAACTTTGTGATAAAGGTTTAGACGTACTTTTTGAATCTTCCACTAATCTTTGCAAGATTGTTAATCCTAAAACAAAAGATGTGTTATTAACTGCACCTAGAATTCATAATGTTTACATAGTTTCATTTCATGATCTTTCTAAATCTTCTATAAAATGTTTTATAACGAAAAATGATGAATTAGAATTATGGCATAGACGCTTAGGCCACGCTAGTACAAAGCTCATCTTAAAACTAGCAAAAAGAGAATTGATTAGAGGATTGCCTAAGTTAAATGGAAATTTATCTTCATTATGCCCTCCATGCCAAAAAGGCAAATTTACTAAGTCATCTTTTAAAAGCAAAAATGAAATTTCTACATCAAAACCTCTGCAATTAATTCATATGGATCTTTTTGGTCCTGTTAACACTGCAAGTCTTGGTGGTAGATTATACACTTATGTTCTCATAGATGACAATTCTAGATATTGTTGGACTTTATTTCTCTCCTCCAAATCTGATGCGTTTTGCGAATTTTCAAAATTATGTACTCGCATTCAAAATGAATTAGATTTAAAAATAAAATGCATTCGCTCAGATCATGGAGGTGAATTTGAAAATGAAAATTTTAAATCTTTTTGTGACATGTTAGGTATTAAGCATGAGTTCTCTGCTCCACGCACACCTCAACAAAACGGTGTTGTAGAACGGAAAAATAGGACAATACAAGAACTTGCACGCACAATGCTATCTGAATATAAATTACCTAAGTATTTTTGGGCAGAAGCTGTAAGCACTGCATGCTATGTAATGAATAGAGTTATGCTTCGCCCATCATTAACTCTCACACCATATGAACTCTACTATCAAAAGAAACCTAACGTATCGTATTTTAGAGTATTTGGATGTAAATGCTTCATTCTTAATACAAAAGATTCTTTAGGAAAATTTGACGAAAAATGCGATGAAGGAATATTTCTTGGTTATTCTTCAACTAGTAAAGCATATAGAATATTTAATAAAAGATCAAGCAAGTTTGAAGAGTCAATTAATGTCAGATTTGATGAGTTTGTTCCATGTGCAAAAAAGCTCCCTACAGGTACCGATGATGAACCTTTGCCATCCTTGGAGCACGACGAAGAAGAACCGTCCAAAGAAGAGGAGGAGAAGCCAAAAGAAGATGAATATGTACCTCCAAGCATTCTAAACTTCTCCAAAAATCATCCAAAGGAGCTAGTCATTGGGGAACCTTCTACTGGGGTAAGAACTCGGTCCTCTCTTCATGAAACATTTTCAAATATTTGCTTTGTGTCTGAAATTGAACCTAAAAATGTTTCCACCGCTTTAAATGACGAATTTTGGTTTTTGGCAATGAATGAAGAGTTAGGATAATTTGAAAGAAATAAAGTTTGGAATTTAGTAGAAAAACCATCTAATCATCCAATTATTGGCGTAAAATGGATTTTCAAAAATAAGCTAGATGGTGAATCTAGGATTGTAAGAAATAAAGCACGCTTAGTTGCTCAAGGCTATTCACAAATCGAGGGGGTAGATTTTGAAGAAACTTTTGCACCCGTAGCTCGTTTAGAATCTATACGAATATTTTTGGCATTTGCGAGTTTTAAAAGAATAAAATTATTTCAAATGGATGTTAAAAGTGCTTTTTTAAACGGGTTCATTAAAGAAGAAGTTTATGTAGAACAACCCCCCGGTTTCATAAATGAAAGATTTCCAAATCATGTTTACAAATTAGAAAAAGCGCTTTATGGTTTAAAACAAGTGCCCCGTGCCTGGTATGATCGTCTTACATCATTTTTGTTAGAGCACGGTTATGTTATGGGAAGTGCAGACAACACACTCTTCATTAAGCGTAAAAATAACGAATTAATTATTCTACAAATATATGTTGATGACATCATTTTTGGAGCCACTAATGAAGAGTTGTGTAATGAAGTAGTCTTAATAATGAAAAATGAATTTGAAATGAGTCTTGTAGGAGAACTATCATATTTTCTTGGTTTTCAAATTTCACAAAGAACTGATGGTATTTTTATTTGTCAATCAAAATATGTTCACGATATGCTTAAACGATTTGGATTTGAAAATCTTAAACAAACCTCTACTCCTATGAGTGCTTCCATAAAACTAGGAAAAGATGAATCTGGAATTTCTATTGATCAAACACTATATAGAGGAATGATAGGTTCTCTTATTTATTTAAGTGCATCTAGACCAGATATTATGTTTGACGTATGTTTATGTGCTCGATTTCAAGCCAATCCAAAAGAATCTCATTTAAAAGTGGTAAAACGTATTTTTTGTTATCTAATTGGGTCATCTAAATTAGGATTATGGTACCCACATAATGACTCTTTCACACTCCACGGCTATTCCGATTTAGACTACGCTGGTGTTCACTAGATAGAAAAAACACTAGCGGTACGTGTCATTTTTAGGACCCTCTTTAGTTGCCTGGTCTAGTAGAAAACAATCTTCGGTTGCACTCTCCACCACGGAGGCCGAATATATCGCACTTGGTAGTTGTTGTGCACAAGCATTATGGATGAGCCAAACACTAGAGGACTTTGGATTTCATCTCAAAAACATAGATCTTAAATGTGACAACAAAAGTGCAATAGACCTCACATATAATCCTGTACACCATTCTAAGATCCAAACACATCGACGTTCGTCATCATTTCATTAGGGATCACATTAAAAAAGAAAATGTAAAAGTAAGCTTCATTGGGACAGACTCTCAACTCGCTGCCATATTCACTAAACCTCTTCCCGATGCACGATTTCGTTTATTACGACTTGAATTAGGTGTCCTAGATCTTTCAAGTTAAAACATGCTCACAAATACAATTTTCTTCATTTTTCACCATCCAAAACATTTCAAAAAATTCTGCAAATTCAGAATAGAACTACTATTGAGACACCTAATCAACTTCCAACATCAAAATTTTCAAAACCCTAAAAAATCACTTACTGTTTCCCGCGCTGGCGCTAGCGCCGGCGCTAGCGTCAAGTTTCGAATTTCTGTGTTTTTAAAATTTCTAAAAATTCCTAAGAATATTTTGATCTATATGTACTATTTAGTTTTTGCACATCTGTTTTTCTTTTCTTTTTGAAAAATCAAATACAAAATAGAAAAACAAATTACAAAAAAAAATGTTTTTCCTTTGTTTGCTTTTGTTGTTTCCTTTGTTTAAAGTTCATCTTTTTACAAAAATAAAAAAAAATTACAAAAGCAAAAATTACAAAAATCTGCTTTTATTTGCTAAAACCAAATACAAAAATATAAAACTTTAAAACTATCAAAAAAAAAACTCTATGATTTTTTCTTGTAAAATCAAGCATGATTTTATCTACTATTTAGAAATTCTACAATGTTACAATTTTTCTCTTCAAACTACTTGGACATTGTCTTTCTTCATGCTTTGATATATCTATTCAAATGTGCATCAATTATAGTTTAAAAGTTGTGTAGGATCATGCTTAGCATGCCTCTAAGTATGAGAAATGCTTTATGGTTGATAATGATATTTATTCACTCACCTTTTTTTTGGCATTGTCTACATATGCATTTAATCTAAGAATGCTTGTGTATGTTTTGTATTAGCACAAATAAATTAAAATTGCACAAGTATCTTACCTACACTCCTTCTTTTGCACTCTTAAATATTAAGAAAAGTGGTTATATTTTTTCTCATAAAATCTATTGATTTGCAAAACAAGTGTATTCAGAGAACTTTGTACAAAACAAAATTATAAAATAAATGACAAAGATAACTCCACCAAGCACTACTTGAACCTCCTGATAAGTCTTAATGAGCATTGTGAGGTTGAGCACCTTGGAAAGAATAATAAAGTATCTTGTGCAAATCAACTCTTTTTTCAAAAATAAGAAAAACCACTTTCTCTTAAGTACACCGGATCACAAGTCTCAAAATTCAAAATAAAATATGTGATCCCCCAAGCACTACTTTGCACCCTGATAAGTCTGGATGAGCATTGTGTGTGCAAAGCACCTTGGTAGTTGTACATTTTTTTGTGCATTAAAGTGTGTGGAAGTAATCTTATTTGTGTTTTATTGTGCTTCTTACTTTACATATTACTTGTATTTTTTGATTAAAACATTTGTTTACTCTCCTCAAATTTACACTTATGAGCACATCATTATCTTCCATAACACTTCTTCTCATGAGTATTGGATCCTAATGCTAATTCTATATTACTTTTTCTTTCTGAAATGCACTAGATAACCTAACATGTGTTCTACAATGTTTTTGCATGTTTTTGAACTTAAGAATTAAAGTAACATTGTGGTCATCTCTTTTTGATAAACATTATTTCATGCTTGGTTATTCTAAAATTTAAAATTGCACAATGATTTCCAAAAACATCATTTTGTGTGATCTTTACCTCATATTTTTTGGATTATCATTACTATTTGCTATAAGTCTTCCGCATCTTAACCATATAAGTGTTTTTTACCTTGCGCTTTCATGCTTATTTCATATCTTGTATTATTTGCATCATCACTTATTCTTAAAAATTCCTATCTTTCATTAAGTGATAGATTTACTTGGAAACACTTTTTATTGGTTACTTCAAACATAAAAATCTTTTATGCTAAAAACTCTGAAATTTTGTAATAACTCTGATCTATTTCAATAAAATACAATTCTAAATCTCCTTATCATTTACCTAAAAAGCTCGATCATGCCTTATCTTTTATTTACACATTTTTAGTGCTTTGTCTCCCTACCCACTTTTGCTAATAACAAAGTGGGAGAACTAACATGATAAAATGCAAAAGGGGGAGAACTAACATGATAAATATATAATCCGCTATCAAAATGCAAACCCAACATGATTGATTAAGTTGATAGCATATATATTAGGGGATCATTCACTTAGGGGGGGGGGGGCATGTATTTAGGGGGAGCAAGTCTAACATGCTAGAATCAATTATTATCCTAAGTCATCACTCTCACACACACACAAGTATAGTTTCATCATGCTTATCTATTAATGCTTTGATTTATCATTAATGGATTTGTTATTATCAAAAGGGGGAGTTTGTTGGAACATGGTCTTCCGCATCTCCTAGGTTTGAGAATAACAAATCCTATGTGTATTTGATCTTGTGTGTTCAAGTGTGCAGGTTTACTAGGTCCACATGACTCAAGGAGTACACATGATGACTGCCCCCAAAGTTGAGGCCAAAATTCGAAGAGGCTCACTAGCGCCGGTGGTAGCAACTAGCGCCGGGCGCTAGCGTTGATGAGCGCGTTTCTGGGAGCTGTTATGGAAGGCGCTAACGCCTGGTGGTAGCGGATAACGCCGGCGGTATCGGTGAACACAGAAGGAATGAAAGCCTCGTTGCCGCAGATTAGAGATCCTGCCGCGCAAGAAGTTTCTTAATCAGGGATAGCGCCGGCGGTAGCTACTAGCGCTGGCGGTAGCATGGAGCACAAGAGGCATGGAGCAATAGGTTGCCGCGGATGGAAGATTCTGCCACGCAAATTGTTTCTTAATCCGGGCTAGCGCCGGCGGTAGCGCTTGGGCTATAAAAGGACCCCCTCTCCTCTTGTTTTCGCACACCAATTGCATACACCTCAGAGAGAGTACTAGAATTCCAGAGGCCTATCTTGGCCAAAATTTGAGGTACCGGCGAAGCTCTGCCAACTTCTGAAGGAGGATTCCATCACGCCGAAGCCAAACGAAGTCCGCTTCGACAAACGCTGATTCTACAGTGGATCTTCGCCTCCATATTCAGAAGTTCATCTTAAGGGAAGTTTTTATTATTTTATTTGTCTCTCTTTGTAAACGGTAGTGAAATCGCCTCGTGTTGGCGACTAGGTCTGGGGTAGGACTTAGGGCTGAAAATCGCCTCGTGTTGGCGACTAGATCTAGGTTAGGTCTAGGGGGTGCTTGAGGCCACATCCGGGGAAGGATTGGCTAGAGCGGCTTGAGGACGAATCTGGGAAGGAGGAGGCTAGGGCCACCGGTTCGTGGGGAAGCGAGTCGGGATAGAAAATGAAAAGAGCTTTTATTATTCGCCTCCGATCTCTAACGACATTGAGATCAAGTTTTGTAATACTGATTTAATATCAATAAAGCTTGTCTCTCTTTTTGTTTTACTTGTCTTCTTATTGCAATATTCCAAAGTTTTCTAAATAAAATATAAAGTTTTTGAAAACCCTTATTCACCCCCCCCCCTCTAAGGGCGCCGACCGATCCAACAGAGACCTGGTGTCTTGTTCTTACTCCTGTATTGGGGTCTCCAATTACTTGAGTTTGTGGATGATCTTTCAAATTGACCCTTGTCCTGCTTGGACTTGTTAGATGTTCTTCTTCTTCATTGGTGATGGGATCATTGTCCACCTGGCCTCCCTGAACCATGTTCTCTTGTGGGAGTTGGTTTTGAGTGCTCTTTTCTGAATCTGCTTCATGTTCTTGTTCAGATTCCTCACTTGATTCCTCTATCTGATTTTCTTTTCCATTATCTGTGTTCTCTAGAACCAGTTGCTCAAGCTGTGTTTCTATGCTGCTGCTTTCCTGTGGAAAAGAGCTGGTGGGAGTTCCCTCCTCCTAAATAGTATGTTAGTTTCATCAAATATAATGTGCATAGACTCTTCAATTTTAAGAGTTCTCTTGTTATAGCACTTATGGGCTTTACTAGATGCTGAGTATCCCAGAAATATTCCATCATCAGATTTGCTTGTCAAACTTGGCAAGATGATCTTTTCCATTATTTAAGATAAAACAAGCACATCCAAAGATCTTAAAATATTTAACTATGGGTGTTTTTTTTTTCCTTTCAGGAGCTCATATGGAGTTTTTGATTTAGTTTTGTGTATCAGGCTTCTATTTAGAACATAGTTGGCACTGTTGACTGCTTCAGCCCAGAAAGTTTTTGGTAAACCTGATTCTGCAAGTAGGGTCCTTCCTGATTCAATTAAAGTTCTATTCTTTCTTTCAGCAACTCCATTTTGCTGAGGGGTTCTAGGGGCTGAAAAACTTTGTTTGATACCTATATCTTCACAGAACCTACTCATAAACTAATTTTCAAATTCAGTCCCATGATCACTTCTGATTATGGAAACCTGACTATTGAGTTCAGATTGAATTTGTTTGATGAATTTTGAGAGAGTCTTGTGGGATTCAGACTTAGCCCTTAGAAAGAATACCCAGCTGAATCTAGAATAGTCATCCACAATGACTAGGGTATAGGATTTTCCACCTAAGCTCTGAGTGGATATTGGACCAAAGAGATCCATGTGTAGTAAGTAAAGGACCCTGGGAAAGTCATCCTTACCAATTGGTTTGAAGGATAATTTGGTTTGTTTTCCTAGTTGGCAAGGTCTGCATGGAGAATCCTTAGAGTACCTACCCTTTGGTAAGCCTCTAACTAGGTTATTCTTTGCTAGTTTACTAATGGTTTTGTAGTTTAGATGACCTAGTATCCTATGCCATAATTCACTTTTATCAATAATATTGTTGAATAAACAGACTTCTGTGGGTGAGGAGCTAAAGTCCACTACATATACTCTTCCTTTTCTAATTTCATTGAGTACTGTGGCACCAGTCTTGATATCAATAATATGGCAGAGTAGTGTGGTGAATTTTACCTCATACTTACCATTTTCACATATCTGACTTATACTTATCAGATTGTGCTTCAGTACTTTAACTACTGCCACATTCTTGAAGGTGACTTTCCCTTCTTTGAAGTCTCCAAAGCCCCTGGTTTGGCCACAGCTAGAGTCTCCAAAGGTCACTGATGGTCCAAGTCTATCCTCAAAGTTGATCAATAAATTTTTACATCCTGTCATGTGCATGGAGCATCCACTGTCCAAGTACCACACCAGCCTGGAGATGTGATACATCTGCACATAAAGTTTTACACATTAGTTTGGACCCTGCTGAGCTGGGGTCCCTTCCTCCCATCAGTGAAAGAATTAATGAAAGAATAAGTAGGTTTTTCTGAATATCCTTCCTCCTTTAGGGGTATTGGTTTATCATACCAATTTTCTTTGGTGATGTTACAGAAATAGTGGTCATAGTAAAAGGAAATGGATTGAGAGAGCTGTTTGGAAGAAGAGAAATTTCTGTCTGATTGGTTGCGTCGATATGGATTCGACGTAGGTTTATGGTTGCGTCGATATGAAATCGACGCTTTCTCCATTCTGCGTTTATTTTCAGTCGAAGCATGAGAGAGGTTGCGTCGAGTAGGAGTCGACGCACTTTGGTGCAAGCATCGATTAGAAATCGACGTGCGTTGATAAGAATTCGACGCATGTTTGACTCTTTTCTGAGGATATTTTCCTAGGATTCCTTCATATGTAATGGGATTAGTTTTATTAAAGACAGTGGTTGTTTCTGGATTTTCCTGTGATCTTTCTCCTGTCAAATGACCTTCCCTAATGAAGTGAATGGGATGTCTCCAAACAGATTTTTTGGTGATTAGGTTTTTGGTTCTAAGTTAGTATTATCTCCTAGTTCTCTAAGTCTTTCAGTAAGATTTCTAGAGATATTTTTGAGCTTCTGACTTCTCCCATTTAGAGAGTCTTCAAAGACCTTTGCCTTTGCTAGCTCATTTTTCAGTGTTAGATTTTCTGTATAGATTTTGTCTAATTCCTTTAGGCTAAGCTCATAGTTATTATACTGTGTATTTACTTGTTTGAGATTGTTTAATTCATTTCTTAGTTCTTTAATTTCTTTTTCAGATTTGAATAGATTTAAACAGAGTTCTTTGAAATTGTTTTTGAAATCAGTGGAAGAGAAATCTATATCATCAAGTATATTTACCATAGATGTATCATTAGGCTTCTCAGTGGCCATCAAACAGGTTTCCTCCAGCTTGGCCTCTTCTTGATCATTGTCAGATGAGGTGCTTTCTTCAGAGTCTGAATCACTCCATGATTGAGCAATGAGACCTTTCTCTTTCTTCTTTTTCTTCTGTAGATCTGTTCTTTTCAGATCTTTCTTTTTGCTGATCTCCTTAGGACATTCAGGTGCAATATGTCCAGGTTTCCTACAAGAGTAACATATAATCTCTTTAGTAGGTGTTTTATTATACCTGGTTTTTGAGTCTCTTCCTCTTGATCCTTCTGTTTTGATCCACTTCTTGAACCTTATGGCCAGTAGGCTGATCAGCTCCTCATCACTTGTAGAAGGTTCACCTTCAACAGCCTTCAATGCAATACTCTTTTCTTTTGAGAGTGAAGGAGCCTTTTCTTTCTCTTCTTTCTCAGCTCTTGTTTTCAACAGATGTTCATAAGATTTTAATTTGCCCAACAGGACATCTATTGAAATTTCTCTTTGACTTCTGGAGTCTCTAATTGGCCAGATTCTTGAATCCCAAGAGCTAGGGAAGCAAGTTAGTAGTTTGTCATTTATCTCAGTGAGAGATATGTCCTTTTCAAGTGTTCTCAACTCATTCACTATGAGGCTGAATCTGGCAAACATGTCAGGAACACTTTCACCTTCTTTCTTCTGAAAGTTTTCATATTGAGAGATGAGTAGTGCCTTTCTATCCTTTTTTTCATCAGCACTTCCCTCTACCATTTTGGTGAGAGCTTCCCATACTTCCTTAGCTGAATCACAATCAGCAATCTTTTGGAAGATTTCATCTGAGAGGGTTGAGCCTAGGATATTCATAGCCTTGGCATCATATCCTTGGGCTTTCTTTTCTTCCTCTGTCCACTCAGCTTTTGGAGAAAGTGTTTCAGTCACTTTTCCACTTGAGTCCTTTCTGAATGGCTTGGGGGGACCTGTCAAGATAACATTAAACAATTCATCATCAATAGAGTTAAAATAAATTCCAATTCTTGTTTTCCAAAGTGCAAACTTTTCAAGGTTGCAAATTGGTGGTCTGGTGGAAGCATAATCTTTGATTTGTGCCATGTGAAAATTAATATTTTTCAGAAATATATATATATATAAAATAAGAGGTAGGGTCTTTTTGATCAAGGAGTTATCCTTTTTAGATCAACCTCGCTTTGATACCAATTGAAAGTGCACAGTTAACCTCACTAGAATTCTCTAGAGGGGGGGGGGGGGTGAATAGAGATTTAAAATATTTTGTGCAATTATATATATATATATATATATATATATGTGTGGTGATCACAGATTAAGGCTTCCCACACACCAACAAGAATTAAGTAAGTAAAGAAAGTAAATGCAAGAAAAGAAATCACAACACAACACAAGGAAATATAGTGGTTCCCCAAGCTTTGGGTACTCCACACTTTTACCCCCTTGGTAGGAAATTCACTATCTTGCACTGAGTCTTTTGATAAGGAGACTCTTAGAACCACCCTGAGTCTTTTGATAAGGAGACTCTTAGAACCAACTGAGTCTTTTGAAAAGGAGACTCTTAGAACCAGTACAACTGAATTTTTTGAAGAGAGATTCTAAAAACTCTTTTACAATATGTGAAAAATGAAAATAAGAAAGAGAAGAAGAAGTATTTAAGACAAGAAGGAATCTTCTTCCTAGCAAGAAGATTGGAAGCACAAGAAGTAGTGAATGAAATCTCTCTTCTATAGTGAGAAGGAGATTGTAGGCCTTTTCTCTCTTTTGTGAGAGCTATCAGAGTTTGCAGCAGTATGACTTCAGTGTGAGAAGGAGAAGGAAGCTTGATCTTTGTTGCAGCACTATTTCTCAATTCTCTCTCTTTTTCACTTGGGAGCTTTTCCTCTTTTTCAAATATAAAATGGTGGATCACTTCTTGTTTCTCTCTGCCGACCACCTTGTTATTTATAGCTCTGTTCATTAAAATAACACTATAGGAGAGTAATCAATTAGCAGGCAGAGTATTAGAAAGAAGGAGAAATTTCCATAACAATTATATCTATAAAAGGAAAGTATTCATTCTGATTTCAAATAGTGTCCATAATGGATTTAATCAAATTAGCCAAGAATTCTTTAGAGGAAAAGAATAATTCAGAACGGCTATAAAGTATAATTTGATTCCATATAAATCAGATCTATGAAAGAAGGAAAGAGATCTGGCAATTTTTGAATTAATCATAGAAATCGACGTGCGTCGATTACTACTCGACGTAGGCGTCGAATTCATCCTGGCAGAACGTCGAGAGGAGAATAAGGAAGGTGCGTCAACTAGGGTGCGTCGACTTCTTAAGATACGTCGACTAGAAGTCAGAGCAACGTCGATATATGATACGTCGAATTCTGCTTGGAGCTACTTCGACTCATTCTGATAGAAACGTCGACTTTATTTCGACGTTGCGTCGAATACTATTCGACGCATATTTACTTATCCTAATTTTTTATCTTTAGAATTTATATTTTACTCATTTCTAGGGGTTAAGAGAAATCATTTTCCCAACAGGTAGGGGTACCAAAATAAGGACTTTTGCTTCGAGCCTCCAACTTGGAACCTGTGCAAGCGGTCTCGAATTTTATCACTTCTCTACCTCTCACCCTTACCTATTTTGGACCCCTGATGAGTCCTCATCATATACACTTTTATGGACTCATCTGGGCCGTTTAGTTAGTCATTTCACTGCACTTTAGCCCTGTTTTAGTTCATATTTGTTAATCCATGCTAGGTGCACCTTTTGGCCCATTTTGGTGTGATTTCATGTTTATTTTCATTAGTGGTTTTCATGCACTGTCAGGTGCCACTTTTAGTGGCTGGATTTGTGGTTGTACGCTAGAACAGGAGTCGTGCAGGTGTTTTCGGTGCAATTCTGCACAGGAACACTGCGCACGATCACTGGTTCTATTGCGCACGACCACTGGTCGTGCGCCACTGATCGTGTGCACTTAACGCCTTTTTCACGAGTTCTGTTTGGTGCAGTGCGCATGACCACCAATGCCAGTGCGCACGACCACCGGTCGTGCGCCACTGCTCGTGCGCATTGACCATTAAATTTCTGAGTTCTGTTTCATCTATTGCGCACGACCACTGACGCTAGTGCGCACGACCACCGGTCGTGCGCCACTGGTCGTGCGAACATGTTATTTTATAACTTCTGTCTTTGCAGGTTCCGTCCAGGCAGAGCGCACGATCACAGGATTCTAGTGCGCACGACCACTGGTCGTGCGCCACTGACCGTGCGCACTGTTTAATTCCAGCGCCTATAAATTCCCTGCTCGCGAATTAGGGCGGATCCCTCGCTTCCAGCCGCCGTTTTCCGCCCGACTCCGCCCAGTTTCGCCCCTCCATCGTCGCCCACCTTAGGGAGGATCTCCGGGCTTGTTCTTCACGCCAATCTTGAGCCGGAGTTTCCTCTCGGCCTCCTCCTTCATCCAAGTGCTCCAAGGAAGGTTTAGCCGCCATCTCCATCGAGCAAGAGGAAGTTGGCAACCTCCACCGGATCGTGACACGAAGAAGACGGGTCCATTGGAGAGTCGTGACAGCTCTCTCTACCCCGGACGTAGTTGTGGACCGAGCTTGGACGCGAATTGACAACCCGGCGATTCCAACCGTGAATCTTCAACGAGCCTTCGGATTCGGTCGATTTCTTGCCTTGTTCTCCTTTTATTGATGTATTTGCAACTAGATCTAACATTATGATGAAGTGTATTTTGATTAAATAGCATTTTTACTTGATTATGTCTATGTGATTGAGTATTTTTGTTTATATTATTGAGGTGCGCCTTGTGGTGTGGTTTGTTGGTTGTCCGGTGCCGCACTAGCAATTGCTAGTGGCGTGCTTGTCGAAGAGGTGCGTGCGACCCTCATTCCACTAGCCTGCTCGCCCATTCGCCTACCGAAGCGTGGCATCGCGGCCCGTAATCCATTCGCCTATCGAAGCAGCGCGCTCAAGGCCTGCATAGTTCGATTCCATTAGCCTTCTCGTCCATCCGCCCTTGCGACGCAGCGCGCTCAAGGCCTGCCTAGTTTCCATCCCGCCAAGCAAAGCTTTGCATAGCGGCATTGCATAGGAGTAGTTGATAGCTTTTATTTTATTTTCCAAAAGCCCAATCACCCCGTTTCCGCATTCCATCCGACGTTAAGGACTTCAATCTCAAGTCCTTCCTCGACATTTAACTCCACCTTACTGTGTTCCTCAAGAGACCGACACTCGGGGATTTATTCCCAACATTTATTACTTGAACGATCGGTACACTGCCGTTTTGTGTCGCAGTCAAGCTACCGCCTATAGCGGTGTGTGAGATTTGCGCCATCAAGTTTTTGGCGCCGTTGCCGGGGAACACAGTCGTGTGAGTTTTCTGGAGAGGGAGAACCTGAGAGAGTGGCGCCCTTCCATTTGTAAATTGCATTTCTTTGTTTTATTTCTTTTTATTCCACTTTCCTGTTTTAATTAGGTTGCTCTAGTAATTCTTGTTAGGTGTAGTATTCTGCACAATAGCATTTTTGTTTTGAATCGTTTTATCTTCGCACTATGTGGGCACATCTCAATTTCCGTTGCCGTTGGTGTGGAGCTACCTCCCACTCTAGTGATGAATGCCCTACGGAGAATAGTAGGCATAATTCCTCTCGCCCAGCATATAGAGCATCGACTCCGTCTGATACTCCATATGGTGCGCGTAAGTCTTATGGCTACTCTGCTGAGCCATTACCGTCATACTTCTTTTCGGCTCCAGCCCCCGCTGTGCCAAAGAAGCCTGCTAGGCAGTGCCAGTTTTGTCGGGGCACAGATCATGCCCTGAAGGATTGTGTTGCTTATCTTCGCCAATTGGATGAGGATGACGAGCCGGATATTCGGATCGTCCCAACTCCTAGCTCTGGCGGCACACCTTCAACATCCGGCTATGTGTCTTTGTCACCTTCACATTTTGAAGGGTATGGCATGGACACGGTCACTGGATGTGTGGCTGATCTGGGCACCGACATTGCTGAGCCCATTCTCCCAGTGCGTCCACCACCTCTAGTGGATTCGATTCTTTGTGAGGAATCGGTGCTCGACTTTTATCCGAGCACTATTCCTCTCCCTATTGTGCATTCTACACTCGTCTCCGACGACATTGTTGATGATGTGTCGCATGAGGAGGTCGTTGATCTTAGTGTTGTGCCTACCCCTATGGAAGAGGACAACCTTCTAGGTGAAGAGGAGTTTTCCTCAACACCGGTGGAGGAAGTTCAAATCCTAAGCCTGGCCACCGTTGATCCCGCCGATTCTTGTAGCATTGATGACAATGCTAGCATTATTTTACTACCCCAACCTGATGGGAGTGAGACCGGGATCACTCCCTCGATTGATGTTTATTTATGTTCTTCGCCTTCTTTATTTCTTGATCCCCCTTCTTCATCTGAGCCTGTGCAGGATGAGTCTTCACAGGTACATCAGGAGGACTTGGAGCTATGTGCTCAAGTCAATGATGCGAGCATCCTCTCATGCGAGGAGGTTTATTCTCCCTCCGTTGAGGAAGCTCCACTCATTGCCTTTTCCCCCTGCCACCTTGCTGTTGACGATACCTTGCTAAGCAAGGATGTGTTTTGTGAGTTGAGTGAGGACCAGGCCTCCTCCTCTTCTTACTTCCTTTTCCCTCTACCTGTGTCAAGCAGGTATTATTTATATTCTGGTAGAGGCGTGACTGTTCTGTCTCCGTATCGGTACCCGCTACCGACACGCATATTAGAGCAGTTACCTGTGCATTTTCTTTTCCATAGGCCCATTAGCTAGAACTTTTATGTTTTCAAATAAGTCGTGCTGGGATGACAATAACCCCAGTAGTTATCTTACTTTTCATGCATTTTATTTTAATCCATCCTGTTTAGTTAGCTATAGTTTATTGTAGTTTATCTTTTTCTGTTTCTTTTGTTTTTGCGGAGCTGACCCCCTGCAGGTATCTTTTCTGGATGACGGACGCTGCAGCTTAGTCCAGGTTTACACGCCAATCTTCTGGTGTGCTCATTTCTGAGCACTGGGTACTCTCTTTCCCTAGCATTATTCTGAATTTTATAGCTGCATTTTGCGCATATTGTTTAGTTTAAGTCTGGGGGGGAGTGTACCGAGTGTTCACTACACGTGTACACGTTTTTGCATATCAGAAGTATATTTTTATCATTACACACCACTTCACCCACTTGAGCGCGCACTCATCTGTTTGTTCGCCCTGTTGTGAATTTAATTCTTTTGCTTATTTGGAAAAGTCTAGATGATGGCTTAGGATTATGTAGCAGAGTAAAATGTTGACTCTAGTAGTGCTCCTAGTTGAGTGCTCAGTTGCATAGAAATTTGTGTAGATTAGACTTCTTTTTATACTTATGGTTTTATATTTTTTTCTATTAGTGTAAATGTTGTTTACTCTACTCAAATGGTGAATCCGGTGTGAATCAAACGGTAGCATAGGGATGTGTGTAAACGATCGCTAGATTCGTATTGCTTGAGTCGGGAGAAAGGAGAATCTTTCTCGGTGGCTAGAACTTGCCCCAAGCGATTCTTGAAGCATGGGTATACGGTTAGTCAATTGCGTGAATGTGATATAGGCCATCATTTTGGCCCGGTTGAGCTTTTGTGCCTATCCCTACCGCTTTATCCTCGCTAGCCCAGTTGTGCCTACCCGTTCTTTGATTCAGCCCCACTTTCATTTCACCAAAGCCTAAATGCCAATCCTAGTCGCACACCCAAATATGAGCTGTAGCTGTTTATTATTTTCATGAGTTGGTGGTGTTGATTGTGGTAGTATTTTGTGAAGATGTGGATGCGTCCTATTGGTTATTTGCTGAAAATGATAAGAAAAAGAAAAAAATTGAGAAAAAGAAAAGAAGTAAAAAGAAAGGAAAGAGAAGTAAAGTTTCATTGAAAATCTTTTTATATCGATTTATATTTGGGAGTAGGCGGTGCACGCACCCATGCTGTTAAGTCCAAGTCTGGGGGTGTTGTGTACCCGCGTGTTTGTGTGGCGAATGAGGATAGTTTCCTGCATTAGCTCATTTGGGTTTAGTGCTTGAGCCGTCGTTTTTATCTTTGTTTATCCTCACCTAAACCCAAGCCCCATTTAAAACCTAAAGTCCTATTGATTCACGTATTTGAGTCAAACCAGTGCCGTGGAGAGAATGTGACCGGGCAAGCCTATGGTCACCGACACTGATGGATTTCAGTGGAGTTTTTCCCGCATCCCGATCTTGAGCAATGCTCGTCTCAGCGCTTAGTTTACTTTCTCCGTATGCATGACCGACTGATTCACCGTTGTTCACCATTTTGAGTAGTTGTAATATGCTTTTACTCTTTTAGAAATTTATAAACTGTTTGTATAATCAGTAGTCTTTTCTACTAATTTTCTTATGCACATGAGCATGCGACTTCGCATGGTACTCTGCATTGTAATGTTAAGCCATCTACTTTTCTTTCCCTGTTCGCTTAGAATTCGTTTGCTCGGGACGCGCAAACAGTTAAGTCTGGGGGTGTGATGAGTCCTCATCATATACACTTTTATGGACTCATCTGGGCCGTTTAGTTAGTCATTTCACTGCACTTTAGCCCTGTTTTAGTTCATATTTGTTAATCCATGCTAGGTGCACCTTTTGGCCCATTTTGGTGTGATTTCATGTTTATTTTCATTAGTGGTTTTCATGCACTGTCAGGTGCCACTTTTAGTGGCTGGATTTGTGGTTGTACGCTAGAACAGGAGTCGTGCAGGTGTTTCCGGTGCAATTCTGCACAGGAACACTGCGCACGATCACTGGTTCTATTGCGCACGACCACTGGTCGTGCGCCACTGATCGTGTGCACTTAACGCCTTTTTCACGAGTTCTGTTTGGTGCAGTGCGCACGACCACCAATGCCAGTGCGCACGACCACCGGTCGTGCGCCACTGCTCGTGCGCATTGACCATTAAATTTCTGAGTTCTGTTTCATCTATTGCGCACGACCACTGACGCTAGTGCGCACGACCACCGGTCGTGCGCCACTGGTCGTGCGAACATGTTATTTTATAACTTCTGTCTTTGCAGGTTCCGTCCAGGCAGAGCGCACGATCACAGGATTCTAGTGCGCACGACCACTGGTCGTGCGCCACTGACCGTGCGCACTGTTTAATTCCAGCGCCTATAAATTCCCTGCTCGCGAATTAGGGCGGATCCCTCGCTTCCAGCCGCCGTTTTCCGCCCGACTCCGCCCAGTTTCGCCCCTCCATCGTCGCCCACCTTAGGGAGGATCTCCGGGCTTGTTCTTCACGCCAATCTTGAGCCGGAGTTTCCTCTCGGCCTCCTCCTTCATCCAAGTGCTCCAAGGAAGGTTTAGCCGCCATCTCCATCGAGCAAGAGGAAGTTGGCAACCTCCACCGGATCGTGACACGAAGAAGACGGGTCCATTGGAGAGTCGTGACAGCTCTCTCTACCCCGGACGTAGTTGTGGACCGAGCTTGGACGCGGATTGACAACCCGGCGATTCCAACCGTGAATCTTCAACGAGCCTTCGGATTCGGTCGATTTCTTGCCTTGTTCTCCTTTTATTGATGTATTTGCAACTAGATCTAACATTATGATGAAGTGTATTTTGATTAAATAGCATTTTTACTTGATTATGTCTATGTGATTGAGTATTTTTGTTTATATTATTGAGGTGCGCCTTGTGGTGTGGTTTGTTGGTTGTCCGGTGCCGCACTAGCAATTGCTAGTGGCGTGCTTGTCGAAGAGGTGCGTGCGACCCTCATTCCACTAGCCTGCTCGCCCATTCGCCTACCGAAGCGTGGCATCGCGGCCCGTAATCCATTCGCCTATCGAAGCAGCGCGCTCAAGGCCTGCATAGTTCGATTCCATTAGCCTTCTCGTCCATCCGCCCTTGCGACGCAGCGCGCTCAAGGCCTGCCTAGTTTCCATCCCGCCAAGCGAAGCTTTGCATAGCGGCATTGCATAGGAGTAGTTGATAGCTTTTATTTTATTTTCCAAAAGCCCAATCACCCCGTTTCCGCATTCCATCCGACGTTAAGGACTTCAATCTCAAGTCCTTCCTCGACATTTAACTCCACCTTACTGTGTTCCTCAAGAGACCGACACTCGGGGATTTATTCCCAACATTTATTACTTGAACGATCGGTACACTGCCGTTTCGTGTCGCAGTCAAGCTACCGCCTATAGCGGTGTGTGAGATTTGCGCCATCAACCCCCTCTGTAATCATTTTTGAGATCAATCAAAATAGTTTTTCCCTTAGAGATCACTTCTCTGGCATCCTTCGTCCCAAGTAACCTGCACTCTGCAGTTCCCCCCTGATGCGCAAATCTAGCACACCGCTATAGGCGGTAGCAAGACTGCGACACGAAACGGCAGTGTACCGATCGTTCAAGTAATATAAAATGAGGAGCAAATCCCCGAGTATCGATCTCGAAGGAACACAGTAAGGTGGAGTTTACTATTGAGGAAGGACTTGAGATTGAAGTCCTTTATGTCGGATGGGTTGCGGAAACGAGGGTTTTGGTTGGTGGAAATAAAGAGAAAATACTACAACTACTCCTATACAATGTCGCTATGCAATGCTTCGCGAGGCGGGATGGAGACTACGTAGGCCTTGAACGCGCTACTTTGCTAAGGCAGATGGACGAGTAGGCAAACGGAATGAGGGTCGCAAGCACCTCATCGATAAGCACGCCACTAGCAATTGCTAGTGCGGCACACGAACATGATGGTGGGATGGAGGATGGAATGGGGCGCACCTCACTTTCATGAACCACATATAACGTTTTCACATAGACATAAAATATTAAATGACAAAACAAGGTTTATCAAACATTGTTCATATACCCAAATAATTAAGGAATAACACACTACAATGTAAAGGAGGTTAAGATTACAACCAAAGCACGAAGACTCATCGGAGGTTCACGGCCGAAATCTAGGGTTGTCAATCCTTGTCCGAGCTCGGGCTCCAACTGCCGTCCGGGGTCCGGAAGAGCTGTCACCTTCTTCTATTATACCCGTCTTCTTCGTCAATCTTCTTTGGCCACGATCTCACCGGAGAACCTCACAAGTGCAACACGGAATCCCTCAAAATGGAGCTTTGGAGGTGCACGAACAATGGAGGAGGCCTAGAGGATGCTCCGACTTGAGATTTGCAAGAGAATGGCCGTCGGAGCTCCTCCCGAAGGTGGGCGGTGATGGAGCGGCGAAAAAGGGCGAAACTGGAGCTCTTGGGCGCGGGAAAGAAGGTCGATCCTTGATTAGGGCAGAAATCTACGATTTTATAGAAAACAATCAGAAATTTGGTCACACACGGTCCAACACACGACCGTGCCTGAACCGTGCGATATTAATTGAGAACAAAGTCCAGGAAGACGAAGCAGCCACGCCCGTGCATTTTACTCACGCACGGTCGAAGCCGACCGTGCATAAAAATGAACGAGCAAATTCAGAAACCTCGAATTCCGGCAAACAACGGGAGGTCGTGCGTTTTGTTTGCGCACGGTTGAGGCCAACCGTGCGTGAAGAAAATGCATGAGCTGGGCAGATCACCATATTGACCAGCCGATCATTTCGCACGACCGTGCGTCAAGTGAACGCACGACCGTGCGATTCATACATGGTGAATTCTGGGCAGTATGGATGATCTGCCCACCTGCACAACAAATCCACACACTGGGAACACACCTCCAGCACAAGCATAATAACAGAAAAAGAATGGGGAGCACAATGTGCTTGCCCCCAACAATAAAATACGCAATTGCACACCACAACGGGCCTAAACATGCACTTCATGAAGAAATGTGATATAGAGAAATATGAGTGAATGCATGATGAATGTGAAGTGTTTAACAATGAAAACATACCTGGATGAGTCTATAAAATGCTATATAAATGAGACTCATCACACCCCCAGACCTACCTGTTTGCACATCCCGAGCAAACAAATTCTAAGCAAACGGGGAAAGGAAAGTAGATGGCTCAAAATTATAATACAGAGTACCATGCGAAGTCGCATGCTCATGTGCATAAGAAAAATAATAGAGAAGATTTCTTATTATACAAATAGTTTATAAATTTTTAAAAGAGTAAAAGCATATTACAACTACTCAAAATGGTGAACTACGGTGAATCATCCAGTCACGCATACGGAGAAAGTAAACTAAGCGCTGGGATGAGCATTGCTCAAGATTGGGGTGCAGGACAAACTCCACCGAAATCTATCGGTGTCAGTGACCATAAGCTCGCCCGGTCACATTCTCTCCACGACACTAGATTGGTTCAAGGCGTGAGTCAGTAGGACTTTAGGTTAGAGATGGGGCTTGGGTTACGGTGAGGTAAACAAAGATAAACATGGAGGCTAAGCACACCTAACCCAACATGAGCATAAGATAGAGCTACCCGCACGACTATAATAAACAAGTGCACCACACCCCCTGACTTAGACTTTTGCAATATAGGTGTGTGCACCGCCCACTCCCAATACCAAAACTTACAAAATTTTCAGTTTAACTTTTTCATAACAATCTTTTTTTCTTTTTTTTTTCCTTTTTCTTCTTCATTCTTCTTTTTCTTTCTTTTCTTTTTCAGCAAATTTTTCAATGAATACACCCACAGTTTCCACTATAAAAATTACCACATCAACACCCCCCAAAATGTAAATATAACTATAACTAAAGGTCAGATTTGGGTGTGCGACTAGGTTAGGCTTTTAAGCTTTTGGTGAGATAAAAGTGGAGATGAATCAAGAGGAGGGGGTAGGCACAAAGGGGCTAGCAGGGGTAGATGATAGACATGAAATAAAAAGCTCAACCGAGCCAAAATAATGGCCTACGTCATTCTCACGCACTAGAACTATCCTATGCCAATGCTTCAAGAATCGCCTGGGGCAAGTTCTAGCCACCGAGTAAGATTCTCCTTTCTCCCGACTCAAGCAATATGAGTCTAGCGATCGTTTACACACATCCCTACGCTACCATTTGATTCACATCGGGTTCACCATTTGAGTAGAGTAAACAACATTTACACTAATAGAAAAATATAAAACCATAAGTATAAAAAGAAGTCTAATCTACACAAATTTCTATGCAGCCAAGCACTCGACTAGGAGCACTACTGGAGTCAACATTTTACTCTGTTACGTAGTACTAAGCCATCACCTAGACTTTTCCAAATATGCATAAGAATTAAATTCACTCAGAGCATGCATACAGATGAGTACACACCCAAGTGGGTGTTGTGGTGTGCGGAAATGATGAACAATACTAAATAAAGGAGATAAAATTACTTCTAGTATGCAATGCAACGTGTGCGTGCACAATGGGTAATGAGAAGCAGCTCTCCCCCAGACTTAATCTAAATAATCCAACACAAAATATAACCATGAAATTCAAAATGAAGTCTAGGGAAAGAGAGTAACCAATGCTCAGTAGTGAGCATACCAGAAGATTGGCGTGTGAATCAAGACAAAGCTGCAGCGTCTGCCATCCATAAGAAGGACCTGCAGGGGTGAGCTCCGCAAAAACAAAAGAAAATGTACATACTAAAATGAAATACAACTAACTAAACTAAACTAGACGAAAATAAAAATGCAGGAAAAGGTAAGATAACTACTGGGGTTATTGTCCTCCCAGCACGACTTATTCAAATTTAAAACAGTTCTAGCTAATGGGAGTATGAAAAAGGAAATGAAAGGTAACTGTTCTAATATGCGTGTCGGTAGCGGGTACCGATACGGCGACAGAACAGTTACCCCTCTACCTAAATAATAATACCTGCTTAACACAGGTAGAGGAAATAGGAAGTAAGAAGAGGTGGAGAGCTGGTCCTCACTCATCTCACCACACACTAAATCCTTGTCTAGCAAGGTGTCATCTCCAGGGAGGCAGTAGAAGGAGAAGGCAATGAGTGGAGCTTCCTCTACGGAGGGGGGGTCAACCTCCTCACATAAGAGGATGCTCTCATCATTGACTTGATCATCATGCTCCAAGTCCTCCTGGGGTACATGTGAAGACTCAACCTGCACAGGCTCAGATGAAGAAGGGGGGTTAGGAAATAAAAAAGAAGAAAAACTTAAATGAACATCAATCGGGGGAGTGGTCCCGGTCTCACTCCCAAGAGGTTAGGGAAATAAGATATTGTCGGCATGATCAATAATGCTGCAGGGCTCAGTAGGATCATCAGTGACCTCCTCCACGATTTGGACTTCCTCCGCCGGTGCTGGAGTAGAATCCTCATCACTTGGAAAATATCCTCCTACATTGGAATAGGCACAACACATAAATCACCTGCCTTATTGTAACGGCCCAAGCCCCATTGTCTCGGAACCGTTAGACGCCTGGCCCCTTTGTCCAGGACGCCCGGGCTGCAGCCCGCTTAGCACACCCCAACCCATCTCTGAGACTGTTTCTCATCCACAGCGGGGTGTTGGTAGCGGGGATCGAACACCCGACCTACCCTTGATGAGCCTCCTCAAACAGGACTCATCACCAACTGAGCTGCAGCTCAGTTGGTGATGAGTCCTGTTTGAGGAGGCTCATCAAGGGTAGGTCGGGTGTTCGATCCCCGCTACCAACACCCCGCTGTGGATGAGAAACAGTCTCAGAGATGGGTTGGGGTGTGCTAAGCGGGCTGCAGCCCGGGCGTCCTGGACAAAGGGGCCAGGCGTCTAACGGTTCCGAGACAATGGGGCTTGGGCCGTTACAAAAAAGTGCACTTTTTTGTAACGGCCCAGGCCCATGTCCCGGAACCGTTAGACGCCTGGCCCCATTGTCCAGGACGCCCGGGCTGCAGCCCGCTTAGCACACCCCAACCCATCTCTGAGACTGTTTCTCATCCACAGCGGGGTGTTGGTAGCGGGGATCGAACACCCGACCTACCCTTGATGAGCCTCCTCAAACAGGACTCATCACCAACTGAGCTGCAGCTCAGTTGGTGATGAGTCCTGTTTGAGGAGGCTCATCAAGGGTAGGTCGGGTGTTCGATCCCCGCTACCAACACCCCGCTGTGGATGAGAAACAGTCTCAGAGATGGGTTGGGGTGTGCTAAGCGGGCTGCAGCCCGGGCGTCCTGGACAATGGGGCCAGGCGTCTAACGGTTCCGGGACATGGGCCTGGGCCGTTACACTTATCCTGCGAAACATCCTCAATCATGTCGTCAGAGACAAATGTAGTAAAATGCACAATAGGGGGAGGAATAGTGCTTGGATAAAAGTCAAGCACCGATTCCTCACAAAGAATCGAATCTATACACGGTGATATATGCACAGGGGAGATGGGCTCAGCCGTGTCAGAGCCTAGATCAGCCACACATCTGGTGACTGTGTCCACGCCATACCCTTCAAAATGTGAAGGTGACACGGACACATAACTAGATGTTGAAGGTATGCCGCCAGAGTTAGGAGTCTGGACGATCCAGATATCCGGCTCGTCATCCTCATCCAATTGGCAAAGATAAGCAGCACAATACTTCAAAGCATGATCCGTACTCTGACAAAACAAGCACTGCCTTGCGGGCTTCTTTGGAACAGCAGGAGCTGAAGCCGAAAAGAAGTGTGATGATAAAGGCTCAGCGGAATAGCCATAGGACTTACGCGCACCATATGGAGTACCAGATGAAGTCGGTGCTCCAAATACTGGGCCATGAGTGCTAGGGCTATTATCTCCCTTTGGACATCTATCACTAGCATGAGAGATATCTCCACACAAACGGCATCGAATATTAAAAGAAGCACACATTGTGTGAAGATAACAAGATTCAAAAGAAAAACACTATTGTGCAAAATTCTACACCCAACAATATTTTACTAAGCAACCTAAGTAAAACAAGAAAATGGAATAAAAAGAACTGAAATAAAATAAAGGATGCAATTTATAAATGGAAAGGCTTCTCTTTCAGATTCTCCCTCTCCAGAAAACTCACACGACTGTGTTCCCCGGCAACGACGCCAAAAACTTGATGCGCAAATCTAGCACACCGCTATAGGCTGTAGCAGGACTGCGGCACAAAACGACAGTGTACCGATCGTTCAAGTAATATAAAATGAGGAGCAAATCCCCGAGTATCGATCTCGAAGGAACACAGTAAGGTGGATTTTACTATTGAGGAAGGACTTGAGATTGAAGTCCATTATGTCGAATGGGTTGCGGAAACGGGGGTTTTGGTTGGTGGAAATAAAGAGAAAATACTACAACTACTCCTATGCAATGCCGCTATGCAATGCTTCGTGAGGCGGGATGGAGACTACGTAGGCCTTGAACACGCTACTTCGCTAGGGCAGATGGACGAGTAGGCAAATGGAATGAGGGTCGCAAGCACCTCGTCGACAAGCACGCCACTAGCAATTGCTAGTGCGACACACGAACATGACGGCGGGATGGAGGATGGAATGGGGCGCTCCTCACTTGTATGAACCACATATAACGATTTCACATAGACATGAAATATTAAATGACAAAACAAGGTTTAGCAAACATTGTTCATACACCCAAATAATTAAGGAATAACACACTACAATGTAAAGGAGGTTGAGATTACAACCAAAGCACGGAGACTCATCGGAGGCTCACAGACGGAATCTAGGGTTGTCAATCCTTGTCCGAGCTCGGGCTCCAACTACCGTCCAGGGTCCGGAAGAGTTGTCACCTTCTTCTATAATACCCGTCTTCTCCGTCAATCTTCTTTGGCCACGATCTCACCGGAGAACCTCACAAGTGCAACACGGAATCCCTCAAAATGGAGCTTTGGAGGTGCACGAACAATGGAGGAGGCCTAGAGGATGCTCCGGCTTGAGATTTGCAAGAGAATGGTGGTCGGAGCTCCTCCCGAAGGTGGGCGGTGATTGAGCGGCGAAAAAGGGCGAAACTGGAGCTCTTGGGCGCGGGAAAGAAGGTCGATCCTTGATTAGGGCGGAAATCTGCGCTTTTATAGAAAGCAATCAGAAATTTGGTCACGCACGGTCGAATGCACGACCGTGCGTGAACCGTGTGATATTAATCGAGAACAAAGGACTGGAAGACGAAGCAGCCGCGCCCATGCATTTTACTCATGCACGGTTGAAGCCGACCGTGCGTAAAAATGCACAAGCAACTTCAGAAACCTCGAATTCTGGCAAACAACAGGAGGTCGTGCGTTTTGTTCGCGCATGGTTGAGGCCAACCGTGCGTGAAGAAAATGCATGAGCGGGGAAGATCACCATATTGACCATCCGATCATTTCACACGACCATGCGTCAAGTGAACGCACGACCGTGCGATTTAGAGAAATATGAGTGAATGCATGATGAAAGTGAAGTGTTTTACAATGAAAACATACCTGGATGAGTCTATAAAATGCTATATAAATGAGTCTCATCACCCCCCCTGACCCATCTCTTTTAAGTGTGAGTTTTGGAGGTACACTTTTTGTGCCATCTACAAGATCGTACAGAGAATTCCCCTAATCGAGATTGCAAATCAAGCATGAAATAATGAAGCTGTCTGGATCCTTTAGCTTCTTGGGGAGCTAGTTGGAGACTATGGCTGAATACTCCTCTTTTAGGTTTACCAACCAACTACCTCGTTCTTCTTTTTGTTAGATAGCATCTCCTTTAGAAATTTTGCATAACCCATCATTTGAGTAAGAGCGTCGATGATGGGTATGCTAACTCACACTCCTTTTATCATTTCTAGAAATTTTCGGTATTGCACATCCTTTTTCATATTCTTTAATCACTAAGGTAATGGATGATTGGGCGGTGCTGCAAAAATAGGAGGTGGCTTCACAGCAGGAGCCAGGATTTCCTCTGAGGTTGAAGGAGGGTGATTCTCAATTTCAACAGAGGGAAATCTGGGATCAGAATTTGGAAGTTCATTTCCACTTCGGAGTTGTAGCGCATTAAGGGTCTCCCGCTCGTAGGCAACACACTGCATCACCATGCTGGAAAGTGTATCAAAGCAGTCATGCAACTTCAGATTGATTTCCATAGTGACTCAAATTCATGCTCGGCCTATTTCGTGAATTCATTAAATGTATAAAATCCTCATATTTCTATACTATGATCTTCTGCCACATCAGGTATAGGAGTAAGTGCACAAACCATCGGAGAGTTCCCGACAGTGCAAGAGTCCAGCCATTATCGACTCATGAATACAAAATTCTCAATTATTTGGTTTGCCTCAAGCTGTGGTTTTTTTAAAAGGCTCCTCCTGTAGTAGTATCGAATAGTGTGCGATAAGAAGGAGAGTTAACCAAGTAGAATACATGCAGTAAAGGAATATCGACAATGCCATGTTGAGGGAAGCAATTCTGAAGCAGAGTAAACCTCTCCCAAACATTAGCAATGGATTCACTATCCTGGTGTCTAAAATTTAGAATTTCATAATATAATTTCAACCATCGCTGGTCAAAAATAATATGGGCTAGAAAGGCATGCTCCAGTTGTCCACAAGTAGAGAGAGTCAAAATGCAATTCCTAATACCAAGTTTTTGCTCGCTTTTGGAGTGAAAAGGAGAAGAGGTGAATCTTCACCAGCTCATTCCTTGGGCCAGCATAGCAAAAGGTATTGTAGATTTCAAGAAATAAGTGCGCATGGAGGTTGGCATTGTAACATCCCCATTCCTTCTAGACCCCTTGAGTTTGGTCAGGGCTGGAGTTGTGAGTAGTGTTCATGGTATGAACCTAGGTCAACCTGAACTTGGGAAAATTGTCTATAAGCACCCCAAAAGTGCACAAGTCGGCCTAGGCCAATCTACTTCAAATTGGACTCACCAACTCAAATTGGACTTACCAATAGGTCCCTAACCCAGAAAGAGTCCCAAGTGACCCAAAAGCCCCATCATAGGGTCACCAAGTTTCGACAATTTGACCAAATCAACTTTAGGTCATAATAGGTTAACATAGGCAAATTCAACACAATTGAGTCAATTAGACTTTAAATAATTAAATTGACCCCACCACTAGAAGGTAAAACTCTGCAGGAGTGTTATGGACCCAAAAGCCCCATTATGGGGTCACCAATTGGTCCAATTTGACCAAAGTCAAACTTAGGTCAACATAAGCCAATCCTTTATCAATAGGTTCTATTGACACCCAAAACATGAAATTGACTTCATACCTAGTCTTAGAACATCATGGGGGGCCCAATTGACCCAAAAGCCCCATCATGAGATCATCAATTTGGCCAAATCAAAGTCAACTTTTCCCCAATTATGGTCAAAATCACACATATTGGCTAAATTGGCCTAAATAGGGCACCACCATGACCCAATCAACATTGAATGGTGTCAAGGGAATCAAGACCAACACATTAGACCAGTCAACTAACTAGTTGACTAAGTCAACTCCAAAAGTCAACATAGGTGAAAATTGGGCTAAAATGGGCATTTGAATCAATTTTGCCAACCCTTATGGGCTAAGTCCTCAATTAGAGGTCCACCCTGTAGCCCATGACCTAATTACCATGCATGCCCTCAGAAATTAGGAGGAGAAGATATGCGAGAGGCTAATTTGGGAAAACCCCAAAATTTGAATAAGAGACAAGAGGAATTCATGGGAATTGCTCCATATGGCGGTCCCATCCCTCTGCCCAAGCCTCCCACTGAGCTCTAGGAGTTATTACCAGCTGATTTCTAGGGGGGTGGCCACTTGGAAGCTAGGAGGAACATCCAAAGTGGAGGCCGAGCTCCCCCTTAATGGCAACACCACTTAGATCCCTCCTCACTCCAATCTAATGACACCGTTAGCTTCAGAAGGAGGAAGTCAGTCAAGATCCAGCCCTGGATCAACAGAATTGATGTAGGAATGGAGGATCGGCATGGGCAAGCCTGGAGGTGGTCGGCCATGGCGATTCCTAGCTCTCCTCCACCTCAAGCCCCATGAAGGTCAGGTTTCTCCTCCTCTCCCTTTGTGCTAGTCTCTTAGATCGAATAGGAGAGATATCAATCTAAATCGAGCCAAATACAAGGAGAGAAAATAGAGAGCTTTCCACGGAATCGTCCCCGCTCGGATCGCCAGAAAACACCACCTCCGGCGGCCAAACCACTGCCAGCCGATAGCCACCACCTCAACGGAGGTGGTGGTGGCGGTGGCCGGCCATGGAGGTGGCTCAGTTGCCGGGAATTGAAGTTGGGATGAGCTCCAGGCAGGAGAAATCAGGGTTGTCGGCTCAAGGTAGGATATGACGGGCTGTCGTTGGATCTCGGCAGATTTGTTAGCCGCAGACCATATATGATATAAATGTAGGAATTTGATTTTTTGTCACATAAAATATAGTATCATGTGGAATTTTTTTAGGGCCCTTAGAGGCCCCAACAGAAAATGTTCCCGGAATAAAAATTGTAGCTCCTGACCTTAAGAAAATTTAGAAATTTGTTTGAAGTGATTTGGAGCAATGTAGCTCTCTGAGTATACATTTTGGTGACACATGCGCATATGGGCCCCTAGACCTCTAAAAATTAATTTAGAGAGAAATATAACTCTAAATGACTTGAAATTTGGGGCATGCATGAGTCATGCCCTAAAGTACCACCTGCCAAAAATTGGGAATTTTTGGATGAAATTTCTCTATATTTTTATTCAATATTCAACTAGTCAAATAAATGAAATTTATGGAGTTGTGTAACTCAAAATAACCCCAAATTTGGGTGACATGTTTAATAGGTCATTACTAGCCTCTGGTTAAAATTTGGGAGCAATTGGACCTCTGCATGCGGGGTAATTCCACTTGCATGTCTTTGCTTAATATGTGTTATGGTGTGCATATAGCCAAAAATGATATTTTGTGTATTTGGCATATATGGCTTAGTTTTAGACTCTAAAATTTTGGTCATGCATGCATGTGCCCTAACACCATATTTTGACCAAAAATCAGAATTTTTGGAGAACTTTTGTCTATAGTTTTGTTCATTATTTGATTTATCAAATTAATGTGATTTAAGGAGATAGACACCTAAAAATAACCCCAAAATTTGGTGACATGTTTAATAGGTCATTACTAGACTCTCGTTAAAATTTGGGAGCAATTGGACCTCTGCATGTTGGGTAACTCCACTTGCATGGCTTTGCCTATTATGTGATATGGTGTGCATATAGCCAAAAAGGACATTTTGTGTATTTGGCATATATGGCTTAGTGCTAGCCTCGGAATTTTTGGCCACACCCTCTTTATGACATAATACAATACCTCAGGAAAAATTAGGATTTTGGGGATCAAAAATCCTAAGTATTTGATAAATTTGAGATATGTCACATTTATGTATTAGTGAAATGTTTATGGCTAAAACCTTGTGAAAAATTTTGAAACTCTGAGGAATCCCCTGTAACACCATCTAGAAGCTCTGAAAAGTATTGTAGAAATTTTCAGAGATTATTTCTTTAGAAATTGTCAAAATTATCATATGTCACATTTCTGAATAACTAAAATTTTACTGAGGAAAAAGATTGAGAAATTTTTGAGACTCTCGAAATTCATTTGGAATCTAATTATGAACCTTTGGAATTTTTGGTAGAATTTTTGGATGTTTTACACATGGTAAAATTCCACATATTCAGTTTGTCACACTTTATAATTTATGAAATATCTATTGTGAAATATTTCTGGAAAATTATGAAATTCTAGATTGAATCATTTTAGTTCATTACAGTACTATAGTAATTTTCTCAGAAGTTTTGGAAGAAATAAATTAGTACTTGCTGTGTAAAGTTACATTTTCACCCCTATTATTTTATATTGAAATTATGATTATTAATTCTCTAAAAAATTGTGGAACTTTGGAAATCATGCTATTTTATCACTTATCACCTCTGGAAATTTTATTAGCAAGATTGAAATTTCTGGCATGGTACTTCCTTTGTAATTTGAAATATGTCAAAACTCTGGACAATCCTTAATTTTTCCATTATGATCCTATGGTATAAATTGGAGCTCAATTGGACATGATATAGTTAAAGATTGCATCATAAAGCTCAAACTAGTTAATGCTTTATTTGGCACGGCGGTGGCGGGCGTCGCTGGCGGGTGGAGACGGGGGTTTGGGACCAGAGGGGAGGAGGCGGGGCTCGAAAAGCTCAGTTTTGCTCCTTTTTCCATGGCGCGGCGGGTGCAAACGCGGCAAATGCCACCGCTGGGCATTTGTTCACCCGCCTTGCGGTGGCGTTTGCCGCAAACGCCGCCCGCCACCGCGGTGCCAAATGAAGTCTAAATCTCACTTTGGTCTGCGAATAGTAAAAATTTGATATCGATGATTAGATCAGTAAGATCACTTGGAAAATCAGTAAAGCTTGGAACATTGCAGTAATATACCATTTATATAAGCCCTAGAAGTTACGGAATTTTCAGAGAACATTCGTACTATAGTTTAGAAAATAATTCAGATTCGTGTCACACAATACATAAAGGGGCATACATTAAATTATGAGATAATAATAATTATTCAGCATGGGGAAGTGTTCATGATATACCATTAGGGTATTATTAGAGACAATTGAGAATCACACGAGACCTTCACCATTTAGAGGATAAGAGATCTTAAGTGTGGAGCTTCGTTCAAGAGAATGTTTGCTTAAGAATTGAGTGAAGGGTAAGTCATAAACCATCTAGGTTATAAAGAGTAATAAGGAGAGTGGGTCTTTAGAAAAGGGTAGCCACCAATAAAAGTAATTGTCTCCGAAACGGGGATTTGGTCTTCACACCATCGTATTCCATAGTACCACTGCGAGCCCTTCACCGGGTAGACCTCGGGAAGTCCAGGATTCAACCTAAACTTCTAAGTATATCAATAATTAGACTAGAGTAGTCTAACTAAATGAATAAGAAATATGGTAAACTTCATCCTGAGTTAAGGGATGGGAAGTGTTGGATCTTATGGCACCCTTAGAGGGGGGGGGGGGTGAATAAGGGAATAAAAAGTCTTGTTATAATTTTATGGAAATTACTAAATTGTTTTATAATATGAGAAAGGCAAAATAACAATTTAGCTAATTTGTGAGAATATCATAATTTTCATCTTTAGAAATTAGTACTAAATTGTTTTATGATTAAGAGATTGAAATAAACAATTTAGTTAAAGTAATTTGAATTGAAAAACTTTGTAACCAATATATTAAAGATAACGCCAAAGGAGAGAAATCAAGTAAACACAAATAAAGACATGATTGTATTTATATAAAAAAAAAGGTGTTTACAAAATTTGATTTCAATATCGCTAGAAATCGGAGGCGTACAAAAGTAAATTTCTTTTCCTTTTCTATACCGATTTGTATCCCCACAAACCGGTTGGCTTTAGCCAATCCTTCCCCGGATATGGCCTCAAGTCGCTCTTGCCAATCCTTCCCCGGATAAGGCCTCAAGCCCCCTAGATCTAATCACTTAGAACTAGTCGCCAACACAAGGCGAATTCCCCCCTAAGTCCTACCCAGACCTAGTCGCCAACACAAGGCGAATTCTCTAAATGGTTACAAAAGTATGGAATGGAAATAATGAAAAACAATAATAAAACTCCCTATATGAGATCTCTGGAGTCGAGGATGAAGGATCGCTGTAGCATAAGCGAGGTAGAAGAGATCGTCCTTCGAATGTAGCGTGACGTAGTCCTCCTCCAGAATTCTCCTTAAGCTTTTTATGGGAGATCCATCTTTGGCAGCATAACAGCACTGGAGTTATTGCACAAGCAACCTCTCTGAAATCTCTGGCCAAAACGAGAAGCAAAGCTCCAATTTATAGAACTTGGAGCTAGCGCCGGCGGTAGTGGCTAGCACCTGCGGTAGCGTTCATGTGGAGCAGTTGTGAAACCGTCGGCGGCGTGGCGCTGTGCACGAACTGGAGATAGCGCCTGGCGGTAGCGATAGCGCTGGGGGTAGCGGGAGATAGCGCTGGCGATAGTGGTAGCGGTAGCGGTTGCGAAACCGTCGCTGCGCTCGAACTCGAGATAGCGCCTGGTGGTATCGATAGCGCTGGCGGTAGCAGGAGACAGCGCTGGCGGTAGCGGTAGCGCTGGCGGTAGCGCTGCTCCTTTCAAAAGATTGCTCCAGGCTGCTTTATACCTGTGGAGTATTGCACCTATAGTTCCTGCACACTATAAACACACTACAAGCAATATCAAATACAATATGGGATTTGTTATTCTCAAACAAAGGGATGTGACACACATGTCCAACAATCTCCCCCTTTTGATAATAACAAATCCTCTAAGCAAGAAATCAACAATAGTGTTTATAGATAAGATAAGCAAGATAAAAGTGCAACTATAGTAAATGATATGCATGATAATGTGCATACTCCCCCTATCTTAATGCTCCCCCTACATAAATGCAGTTTATGTGTTACTCCCCCTAAATGATAGATTTCATGAATTAGTCTCCCCTTATTTATCTATATTTCTCATATATAGATTTCTTCAATAAATCTCCCCCTTTTGGTATTATCAAAAGAAGGTGGGGTGAGGGTAGTAAGGAGGCATTCATTAGGCTAGTTTATTAATCATGATCGAGCTTTTTAATATATGAAATGATAAAGAGTTTAAGCATAGTATTGAAGAGATTTCAAATAAATAGATAAGAGTTTTAGCATAGCGGAAGATTATAAGAAACATCTTTTTGTAAGCATGAAAAGCATAAGTAAAAATATGAGTTTTAGTTCAAAATTGAAAGATGTTTTAACCTTTTTGAAATCTCAAAGTTTTTCATAAAGATACCAAGCATGAAATGAACATATCAAAGAGAGATTATACTACAATGTTACTTAATTCTAAGTTCAAGAGATACCAAAACATTGTAGAGGTCATGCTAGGTTATCTAGTGCATTTTTATATAAATAGTAGTATAGATAATGCATTAGAATCCAATACTCATGAAAAGAAGTGTTATGAAAGATAGTGATGTGCACATAAGTGTATTTTGGGCAATATTAACAATTGATTTAAATCACCAAAATACAAGACATATGTAAAGTAAAATGCACAATAAAACACAAGTAAATTACTTTCACACACTTTTAATGCACATAATTTTTAACAAAGTGGTGTAATAACCAAGGTTTGCACAAGTAATTTTACTATTCTTTCCAAGGTGCTCAACCTCACAATGCTTATGAAGACTTATCAGGAGGTTCAAGTAGTGCTTGGTGGAGTTATATTTGTCTACATATATAATTTTTTGTTCACATTTGTGAGACAACATTCTCCGAATACACTTGTTTTGCAAACCAAAATTTTTAACTTAACCACTTTTCTAAATGTCATAAGTGCAATTCAAATGTAGTGTAGGCAATAAACTTTTGCAAGTTTTAATTCATTGTACAAATACAATACACAAGCAAGCATTTTTAGATTTAGACACACATGTTGATTACCAAAATAAGTGAGTGAAATGTATCATTATCAATCATAAAACATTTACTCATACTTAGAGGCATGCTAAGCTTATATCTACACATTTTCCAATATAATTGATGCACTTTAAATAGATATATCAAAGCATGATAAGCAAAACAATGTTCATAGTAATTTGAAGAAATAAGGTTTAACATTGTAAATAATTCTAAATAATAGAATTCATACATGCTTGATATTGGCAATAAAGATCATACAGTTTTTTTTATTTTATCATTTTTAAATCAAATAAAAACAGAAAATCACAAGAACATATTTTTGTAATTTTTGAATTTTGAATTTTTGTAGTAGAATTTTCATAATATGAATAAAAACACAAATAATCAAAAACATATTTTTGTATTTTTTGAAGTTTGAACTTTTGTAGTTGATTTTTCATAATATGAATAAAAACACAAATAATCAAAAACATATTTTTGTATTTTTGAATTTTGAACTTTTGTAGGTGATTTTTCATAATATGAATAAAACAAAATTAACAAATGTCTGAAATACAAAAACAAATTAGTACATATAGACTAAAATATTTTTGGTGATTTTTAGAAATTTTGAAAAAACAGAAAATTCCAACACCCACGCTAGCCCTGGAAACAGTACACGATTTTTTAAGAATTTCAAATTTTTGATTTTTGATATTGGTTAAGTGTCCTTAGAGTAGTTCCATGCTGTAATTTCAGGATTTTTGGAGATCTCTGGGTGGATCAAATTTGCATGAAACTTTGGCTTTTTCAAATTCATGTGTTTTACAAAAACATTTAAGCTCAAAAAGATAAATTATGCAAACACAAGAGGACAATTTTTTTATTAAACAACCCAAAATATGCATGATTAAAGTGATAAGTAAATAAAATGATCATGCAAAGAGTAATATAAGTATGTCCTAAGATTAAAGACTACCCCGACTAAATGTCTACACCCTAGCCCCGTACTAAGTGATGGATGGGCATGAGGAGCTGCACGCATGCCGTAGGTTGGGGTGTTACTCCCATATGCACACACTAGAGAACGTTCAACCTAGCACTATTTCCCCCCAGTGCCTCGCAAGGCCCCACTGGAACCCTCCCGGGTTAAGGACAAGACCTGACTTAGAGGTTAGGTCTCTAATGAATACAACCCTACGCCCTCGCTATTGTGAGATCTGAAGTCATAGGTGAATAATCTTTTGGACAACCTATGCTTTTTAAATCTATGGGTGATATATAAACTATGGGTTTTTGTGAAGAGTTATAAAGCCGCATAGTTTTTTTATTCTTATGAGATGACGATATGAGATAACTAGCACAATTACTAATATGAGATAAATGGTAATGCTAGTATGATGAGTTTTGGGTTTAATGTCATGTCATAAGTTTAACATTTATATTGCATGTATTCTAAACTAGAATTTCAAATTATAGATCTAGAATAAAGTGATGATTTTAATTTATTCTTATTATTACACAATTGATTCTAGAATCTATATATATGTGAGATACATGCAATCAATAGCAACGCATATTCATACACCAACTAATGTAAAGAAAACAATATTCATATCTTTATCATAAAATTCATAATTCCAATTTGTTTTTGAGATTTTTCTTGATAGAATATGAATTATGATTTATGATCATAGAGAATTTTGCATAGAATATATGTTAGATCATCATGATGTATGTGATTTCTATTCCTTCTAGACTTATGATAATATGATTTGGTGATTTTCTTTTGAATAAGCATGTTTGATTTTTAAGTCTAGAAATTGATGATCATGTAATCATATCAAAGACAAGATCACATATATAACATTTTGAAATTTATAATAAAATTGCATTGGATAATTAGATTTATTGATCTTTGGTTTTCCATGATGATATATAGTTTCATGATATATATACTAATGATTAATCCATAAACTATGTATTTGTTGGAATTTTGGTATTATATTATAATTTCAAAATCACATAGTTATCATGAAAGTTGAATAACATTGTAAGTGTTCTACCCAGCATAAATATATAAGCATAGACCAAGAAGCAATGCTAGGATGATGAGTTTGAATGCAATGTTATTACATAGGATTAATGGAGATTATGTTGCATGTAATATGAGAAGTTTTCAAATTAATTTTCTTTAGACCTAGAATGAAATGATTCAACTTTTGATTTGATCTTAATGATACAAGATGATTCTAAGGTCTAAGTTACATGCAAACAATGGTGACACACATCACACACATAATATCTAAATTAATATATGAAACAATTATACTTAGGATAACATGTGATGAAAATAAAATCCATAGGCACAGAAATTTCTGAATCAAGCAAACTAAGATAGCTTTTTAAAACGGAGTTAAAATTGGGCAAATTGACAGTACCAAACGAATTCAAATAGGCAAGCCTAGTTCGCCGTTGGATGGAGATTTTTGTGTTCTTTCCGAAAATATATTAAACGCAAAAATCAGGCGAGCGGATCAAAAGATATGCTTTTGAAGTTTTGATTTAAAACTCGCATTTTTGAAAGATTGAAACATGCGTTTAGATGAATGTTTGTTTTCAATTTTATTTGATAATATTTTTCATTATAAGGGCTATCAAATGCAAAAAATAGAAAGGAATCAAAAACGTTGCGCATTTTAATTTTTAGTTTAAGCCCTTAAATAAACCATTTAAATCCAATCTTTAAAATAGTTTCACTAGTCTTGATAATAATTTCAATATTCAATTTCTAATGATAATTCAAGACAATTAAGGGTAAAGGATTTAAAAGGATATATATAACAATTAAAAAAAAATGATAGGTAGGTCTCTTTTAAAATCATATGACTTTATGTTCAATTTTAATTCAATTTGATTTGATAAACATTAGGATTAATATGTGAAAGTCATATTTCATAAAATATAGAGGGACCATAAGCATTTTGGATCAATAAATACAAAAAAAAAGCACATCATGAAGTAGAATATTGATATTTCATTTTTAATTATTTCTACTTCATGCAAATGAAAGATACTAAATGATAAGAGATTTAGGTATCCAAAGTTGACCATGTGTAATGGTTCCTTTGGGCACCCAAATATGGCGTGATGGCTTTTGAGAAGATAATGATGAATGAGCCTTTTTAATTAATGTTGATATGTCATTTTTCTTTATGGGTCTCCATTCATATATTGGTTGTTTATTACTTAAATCCATATAATGATTATGTGAATTGTTTGAAAAATAATTCATTGGAGGTTTATGTTTATTTAAATTATTTTTCAAAATAGCTTGATGTTGATAATCATAATGATTTTTATTATATGGATTGTTTAAAATTTTATAAGAGTGATTGTCTTTCTTTAGAAGTGATTGTTGAAAGAGTGGATTACAATATGTTTTAGAAGATTGATCATTATTTTGATGATTTTCATTTCCACTCTTTCTTATAGACATACCCTTATAATATAAAGGATAATATTTTATATTTTGATTTTCATGAAAAGGAGTTTTTAAGTTTGAGTCATGATTGAAAATATATTGAGACTTATAATAGTGACTCTTAAGAATTTTGTGAGGGTCATAATTCTTTTTGAAACTTAACTCCTTTTGAGTTGATGTATGGAAATGATCCTTTTTAGAAATGATTTTGTAAGTTAATTTATCCTTGTTATTCAAAATCTTATGATGAGATTCATTAGATGACATTTGAAATTTTTCAACAAAAGATTTTAATTGTATTAACTTACAAGATAAAACATCATTTTCAATTAACAATTTTTCATTATGCCTTTTAGAAATTAAGAGCCCTTTTTCAATTTCCTTGAATTTTTCTTTTAATAAATTGCAATTAAGACGAGGAATAGGAATTTTAACTAAAGAGCGTGAAAGAGAATTTATCACATCAATATTTGATTCTACATTATCGTTTGCTTTTAAAGATTTATTTTCTAAACATAATTTAGAATTAGCAATTTTTAACTTTAAAATTTTACGTTTAGCAATTTTAAGCATACGAGAAGTAGAAATAGAATTTGTTACAAAAAGAGAAGATTTAGATTTTCTTACCTCGCTATAGTTTCCGTCTTCTCTTTTGCTTGATGTGTTGCCAACAAATGAGTCCAACATTTTGACGTTGTATTTTTCTTCCTCCAAGCATGAATCCTCATCAATTTCTTCTCTTGGATCCATAAGGAATTCCTCGTCAATTTCTTCTCTTGGATCCATAAGGAATTCCTCTTGTTCATCATCTATAGAAGGAAGACTATAAGTATTCTCAAGAAATTTCCAAACTTCATAAGCAGTAGGAAGTGTATAAATTAGTTTGAAAATATTTTGATGCAATGCACAATATAGACTATTTATTGATTTGACATTTAAAAACATTTCATTTTTATTTAAAGTACTTGGGGGTATTTTAATAGTAATATTCCATACTTCCATATCCAAAGACTTAAGAAATTTTTCCATAAGAAATTTCCACCCATTATAATTTTTCCCTTCAAATAAAGGTGGTGCTAAAGATTTTTCATTTATAAGAAAATTTCCCCTACTAGTAGAAGCGAGATCATGAGACGCCATTATTCCTGGTTTTTAAACCGTTTGGAATAACCTCCCTCTGATACCACTTGTTGGATCTTATGGCGCCCTTAGAGGGGGGGGGGGGGGGGGGGGGGGGGGGGGGGGGTGAATAAGGGAATAAAAAATCTTTTTATAATTTTATGGAAATTACTAAATTGTTTTATAATATGAGAAAGGCAAAATAACAATTTAGCTAATTTGTGAGAATATCATAATTTTCATCTTTAGAAATTAGTACTAAATTGTTTTATGATTAAGAGATTGAAATAAACAATTTAGTTAAAGTAATTTGAATTGAAAAACTTTGTAACCAATATATTAAAGATAACGCCAAAGGAGAGAAATCAAGTAAACACAAATAAAGACATGATTGTATTTATATAAAAAAAGGTGTTTACAAAATTTGATTTCAATATCGCTAGAAATCAGAGGTGTACAAAAGTAAATTTCTTTTCCTTTTCTATACCGACTTGTATCCCCACAAACCGGTTGGCTTTAGCCAATCCTTCCCCGGATATGACCTCAAGCCGCTCTAGCCAATCCTTCCCCGGATATGGCCTCAAGCCCCCCTAGATCTAATCACCTAGAACTAGTCGCCAACACAAGGTGAATTTCCCCCTAAGTCCTACCCAGACCTAGTCGCCAACACAAGGCAAATTCTCTAAACGGTTACAAAAGAATGGAATGGAAATAATGAAAAATAATAATAAAACTCCCTATATGAGATCTCTGGAGTCGAGGATGAAGGATCGTTGCAGCATAAGCGAGGTAGAAGCGATCATCCTTCGGATATAGCGTGACGTAGTCCTCCTCCATAATTCTCCTTAAGCTTTTTGTGGGAGATCCATCTTCGACAGCATAACAGCACTGGAGTTGTGGCACAAGCAACCTCTCTGGAATCTCTGGCCAAAATGAGAAGCAAAGCTCCAATTTATAGAACTTGGAGCTAGCGTCGGCGGTAGTGGCTAGCGCCTGCGGTAACGTTCGTGTGGAGCGGTTGCGAAACCGTCGGTGGCATGGCGCTGTGCACGAACTGGAGATAGCACCTGGCGGTAGCCGGAGATAGCGCTGGCGATAGCGGTAGCGGTAGCGATTGCGAAACCGTCGCTGCGCTCGAACTCGAGATAGCGCCTGGCGGTATCGAAAGCGCTGGCGGTAGCAGGAGATAGCGCTGGCGGTAGCGATAGCGCTGGCGGTAGCGGTAGCGCTGGTGGTAGCGCTGCTCCTTTCAAAAGATTGCTCCAGGCTGCTTTATACCTGTGGAGTATTGCACCTATAGTTCCTGCACACTATAAACACACTACAAGCAATATCAAATACAATATGGGATTTGTTATTCTCAAACAAAGGGATGTGACACACATGTCCAACAGGAAGTTGTATATCAGGACGGGTTAGTCCTGCGAGCTGGAGGCTCGGGAAGCTGTATATCAGGACAGGTTACTCCTATGAGCTGGAGGCTCGGGGTTATGATAACTTGCATGTGCATAGAAACAATTAGTGGTGGGTCTTCGGTACTAGACCGGTCGTCACACCGATGGCAGTACGTTGACTTAGGCGGGTGTGAGGGTTTGAGGGGCTAGTAGGTTATTTATACTGCGGTCTGGAGGACAATCCCCGAAAATGCACACCCGACCTTAATGACTGGTGGGTTCCAGCAAAGAGTGCGCAAGACTCTAGAGTGCACCTTGTTGGATCTTACGGCGCCCTTAGACGGGGGGGGGGGGGGGGTGAATAAGGGAATAAAATTCTTTTTATAATTTTTAGGATAATTACCAAGTTGTTTTTGATTAATAAGAAATAAGATGACAATTTAGTAATAACTATTTTGCAATAATGAAATATTACGCCAATTGAGAGAAATCAAATAAACACAAATATAATCATGATTGCATTATATAAAAGGGTGTTTACAAAATTTGATTTCAATATCGCTAGAAATCGGAGGCGTACAAAAATGAATTTCTTTTCCTTTTCTATACCGACTTGTATCCCCACAAACCGGTTGGCTTTAGCCTATCCTTCCCCGGATAAAGCCTCAAGCCGCTCTAGCCAACCCAAACTCGGATATGGCCTCGAGCACCCCCTAGATCTAATCCCCTAGACCTAGTCGCCAACTCACGCGACGAATTCCCCCTAAGACGCGCAAGGACCTAGTCGCCAAAAACAAGGCGATTTCACTACAAGATACAAATAAAGAAGTGAAGTAAATAACAAGCAAAACTCCCTCTTGAGATTTCTGGGGATGAGGATGAAGGATCGCTGAAGCACAAGCGAGGTCGAAGCGATCGTTCTTCGGATGCAGCGTGATGGCTTCCTTCTCCAGAATTTCTTCTTTGGCTTTGAGTGGGAGATGATGTTTCAGCAGAGTAGCAACACGAGAGTTTGGGCACAAGTAATGTCTCTGGAAGTTCTAGCCCAAAACGAGAGAGAATACATCATTTTATAAATCTTGGAGCTAGCGCCTGCGGTAGCTGATAGTGCCTGCGGTAGCGTTCGTGTGGAGCGGTTGCGAAATCGTCGGCTGCGTAGCTCTGTGCACGAACTTGAGATAGCGCTGGCAGTAGCGGTTGTGTTGAGCGGTTGCGAAACCGTCGGAGGTGTGGCGCTATGCACGAACTTGAGATAGCGCCAGGCGGTAGCGCTAGCGCTGGTGGTAGCGCTAAGGAACCGCTGAGACGAGGCTAACCGCTGAGGCGGAAGCTGAGATGAAACCGCTGAGACGGAACCAACTGAGCTAGCGCCTGGCGTTAGCGATAGCGCTAGCGGTAGCGCTAAGGAACCGCTCCTTTCAAAAATTGTTTCCATGCTGCCTTCTATATGTGGAGTATTGCACCTATAGTTCCTGCACACTATAAATACATTACAAGCAATATCAAATACAATATGGGATTTGTTATTCTCAAACAAAGGGATGTGACACACATGTCCAACAATCTCCCCCTTTTGATAATAACAAATTCTCTAAGCAAGAAATCAACAATAGTGTTTATAGTATATGATAAGCAAGATAAAAGTGCAACTATAGTAAATGATATGCATGATAATGTGCATACTCCCCCTATCTTAATGCTCCCCCTACATAAATTGCAATTTATGTGTTACTCCTCCTAAATGATAGATTTCATGAATTAGTCTCCCTTTAATCTTCTATATTTCTCTTATATAGATTTCTTCAATTAATCTCCCCATTTTGGTATTATCAAAAGAAGGTGGGGTGAGGGTAGTAAGGAGGCATTTTAAAAAAAAAATAAAGCATGATCGAGCTTTTATAATATTGACAAAGATAAAGAATTTAAGTATAGTATTGGAGAGATTTCAAATAAATAGATAAGAGTTTTAGCATAGCGGAAGATTATAAGAAACATCTTTTTGTAAGTATGGAAATCATAATTATAAATATGAGTTTAAGTTTAAAAATGTAAAGATGTTGTAACCTTTTGGATATCTCAAAGTTTTTCATAAAGATACCAAGCATGAAATGAACATATCACGAAGAGAATATAATACAATGTTACTTAATTTTAAGTTCAAGAGATACCAAAACATTGTAGAGATCATGCTAGGTTATCTAGTGCATTTCTTATATAAAGAGTAGTATAGATAAAGCATTAGAATCCAATACTCATGAGAAGAAGTGTTTTGAAAGATAATGATATGCACATAAGTGTATTTTGGGAAATATTAACAATTTATTTAAATCACACAATACAAAACATATGTAGAGTAAAGTGCACAATAAAACACAAGTAAATTTACTTTCACACACTTTAATGCACACTATTTTATAAAAAGTGGTGTATTAATCAAGGGTTGCACAAGACACGTTACTATTCTATCCAAGGTGCTCAACCTCACAATGCTTATGAAGACTTATCAGGAGGTTCAAGTAGTGCTTGGTGGAGTTATAGTTGTCTACATATATAATTTTTTGACATTTGTGAGACAACATTCTCCGAATACACTTGTTTTGCAAACCCAATTTTTTAAACTTAACCACTTTTCAAAAATTTCATAAGTGCAATTCAAATGTAGTGTAGGCAATAAACTTATGCAAGTTTTAATTCATTATACAAATACAATACACAAGCAAGCATTTTTAGATTTAAACACACATGTTGATTACCAAAATAAGTGAGTGAAAGGTATCATTATCAATCATAATACATTTACCCATACTTAGAGGCATGATAAGCTTGGTTCTACACATAATTTTCTATATTTGATGCACTTAAATAGATATATCAAAGCATGATAATCAAAACAATGTTCATAGTAATGTCAAGGAATAAATTTCACATTGTAAAGAATTCTAAATAATTGAATTCATTCATGCTTGATATTAGCAATAAAAATCATACAGTTTTTTATTGTTTTGAAATTTTTCAGTGAAATAAAAACTGAAAAACAAAAAAAATATATATATATTTTTGTAAGTTTTGAATTTTAAATTTTTGTAGTTGATTTTTCATAATGCAAATAAAACAAAAATAAAATAAACAGAAACACAAAAATAAATTTGTACACATAAACTAACATATTTTTGTTGATTTTTAGAAATTTTAAAACACAGAAAAATCACAAACCCACGCTAGCGTCGGCGCTAGTGATAGCGCGGCAAACAGTACACGATTTTTTAGGAATTTTAATTTTTTGATTTTTTATAATGATTAGGGGTTTTAAGTGTAGTCTTATGCAGAAATTGTATAATATTCAGAGATGTTTTGATTGCTCAAATTGCATAAAACATTAGCATTTTACATGTTATTCAACCTAAGATGTCTAAGACTCCTAATTCCAACCTTAACATTTGAAACCTAGCATCGGGAAGAGGTTTAGTAAATATATCAGCAAGTTGAGAGTCCGTGCCAATGAAACTAATCCTTACATTTTCCTTTTTAATGTGATCCCTTATGAAATGATGACGCGCATCTATATGTTTGGATCTAGAGTGGTGTACCGAATTATTTGTGAGATCAATGGCACTTTTGTTGTCACATTTTAATTCAATAAGTTTTAAATGAAAACCAAAGTCCTCTAAAGTTTGGCTCATCCATAGAGCTTGTGCACAACAACTCCCTAATGCAATGTATTCGGCCTCCGTGGTGGAGAGTGCAACCCAATTTTGTTTCCTACTAGACCATGCAACTAATGAAGGTCCTAGAAAATGACAAGTACCACTAGTGTTTTTTCTATCAAGTGAACAACCGGCATAATCCGAATCGGAATAGCCATGCAATGTAAATGAATCATTATGTGGGTACCATAATCCTAATCTAGATGACCCAATGAGATATCTAAAGATTCGTTTTACCGCTTTTAAATGAGATTCTTTTGGATTGGCTTGAAATCGAGCACATAAGCTTACTGCAAACATAATATCGGGTCTAGCTGCACTAAGATAAAGTAGGGATCCTATCATACCTCTATATAAGGTTTGATCAATTGAAGTTCCCGATTCATCTTTTCCTAATTTAAGTGACGCACTCATTGGTGTAGAAGCATGTTTAAGGTTTTCAAATCCAAAACGCTTAAGCATATCATGCACATATTTTGTTTGACATACAAAAATACCATCAATTCTTTGAGATATTTGAAAACTAAGGAAATAAGAAAGTTCTCCTACTAGACTCATTTCAAATTCATTTTTCATCACTAAAATAACTTCATTACACATCTCTTCATTAGTAGATCCAAAAATTATATCATCAACATATATTTGTAAATTAATCTAATCATCATTATTGTGCTTAATGAAGAGAGTATTATCCGCACTTCCCATAATATAACCGTGCTTCAATAAAAATGATGTAAGTCTTTCATACTATGCACGGGGCGCTTGTTTTAAACCATAAAGCGCTTTTACTAGTTTATAAACATGATTTGGAAATTTTTCATTAATAAAATCGGGGGGTTGTTCAACATAAACTTCTTCTTTTACAAACCCGTTTAGAAACGCACTTTTCACATCCATTTGAAATAGTTTTATTCTTTTAAAGCTTGCAAATGCTAGAAAAATTCTTATAGACTCCAATCTAGCAACGGGTGCAAAAGATTCATCAAAATCTATCCCCTCGATTTGTGAATATCCTTGTGCTACTAAGCGTGATTTATTTCTAGATATTCTAGACTCACCATCTAATTTATTTTTGAAAATCCATTTTACGCCTACAACCGGGTGATTAGATGGTCTTTCTACTAATTTCCAAACATTATGTCGCTCAAATTGTTCTAACTCTTCATTCATAGCCAAAAACCAAAATTCATCGTTTAAAGAAGTAGAAATGTTTTTTGGTTCTATTTCGGAAACAAAGCAAACATTTGAATAAGATTCATGAAGAGAAGAGCGAGTTCTTACCCCGATGGATGGTTCACTAATTATAAGTTCCCGTGGATGATCCTTTGTGAATTTTAAGACGCTTGGAGGTACATATTCATCTTTCTTGGCCTCCTCTTCTTCTTCTTTGGAAGGTTCTTCATCACCATGCTCCAAAGGAGGTAATAGAACATCCTCTTTGCCTCCGGAAAGTCTTTCTATACAAGGAACAAGCTCATCAAATTTCACATTAATTGACTCTTCAACTTTTCTAGTTCTTTTATTAAAAACTCTATAAGCTTTACAAGTTGAACAGTATCCAAGAAATGTTCCTTCATCACATTCTTCATCAAACTTTCCCAAGTTATCTTTTGTATTTAAAATGAAGCATTTACAACCAAAAACTTTGAAGTAAGATACATTAGGCTTCTTTTGAAAATAAAGTTTATATGGTGTGAGATTTAAAGATGGGCGAAGCATGATTCTATTTATAACATAACATGATGTGTTTACGGCTTCGACCCAAAAGGACTTAGGTAATTTATATTCACATAACATGGTGCGTGCTAACTCTTGAAGTGTCCTATTCTTTCTTTCTACAACACCATTTTGTTGTGGTGTGCGTGGTGCGGAGAACTTATGTTTTATGGCTAACATATCACAATAAGATGTAAATTTTTCATTTTCAAATTCTCCTCCATGATCCGAGCGAATGCATTTAATTTTTAAATCACTTTCATTTTGAATACGAGTACATAATTTTGAAAATTCACAAAACGCTTCGGATTTGGATGATAGAAATATTGTCCAACAATATCTAGAAAAATCATCTATTAAAACATATGTATATAATCTACCACCAAGACTTGCGGTGCTAACGGGACCAAAAAGATCCATATGAATTAATTGCAAAGGTCTTGTAGTAGAAATAACATTTTTACTTTTGAAAGAGGATCTAGTAATTTTACCTTTTTGACATGGTGAACAAAGTGAAGGTAAATTTCCATTTAATCTAGGCAATCCTCTAATTAAATCTCTTTTGGCAAGTTTTACAATAAGCTTTGTGCTAGCATGTCCTAGCCTTCTATGCCAAAGTTCAAGTTCATCATTTTTGGTAATAAAACATTTTAAAGATGATTTTGAAAGATCATGAAATGAAACTGTATAAACATTGTGTATTCTTGGTGCAGTTAGTAAAATATTGTTTGTAATATGATTAGATATTTTGCATAGATTAGTAGAAGATTCAAATAAAACATCTAATCCTTTATCATATAATTGGCTAATTGAAATAAGATTATGTTTCAGCCCTTTTACATAAAGAACATTTGATATAGTGAAGGATTCGTTACCAACTGTACCAATTCCCATGATCCTTCCTTTTCCGTTGTCACCAAACGTCACGATCCCACCTTTCTTCCATTCTAGGCTAAGGAACTTTGCTTTATTGCCCGTCATGTGCTTGGAGCATCCTAAATCCAAGTGCCACATGTCTTCATTGTCCTTAGCCTGCCTGCACATCTCGAAAGAAGATGAGAGTAAAGATCCGGATACCCAAGTGGAACCACCCATAGAATAAGTGGAAGCCTTAGGTACCCAGATTTGCTTTAAAGTATTTCATTTTATTTTCCTGCAAGAACTAGATGTGTGACCTAACCTATAACAGTTTGCACACAAAATAAAGGGGGTTGAGGCCCTTTTCTGGAATATTTTCTTGCTGGAACAAATTGGATTTACTGAATAAAAATCTTTTGCTAAAGAAAATTCAGGTTTCTGGTATGAGGTGCTAGCGCCGGCGTTAGTGGCTAACGCTGGGCGGTAGCCCTCTCCTCGATATCCGAGCCCAAATTTTCCAGATCCATGACACTGGTACCCTAGAATCATTTCTAGTGATTTTTGGCCTATACCAAATTTTTTAATGGCCATGGTGAGATCATGAACTTGTGCTTTAAGTGAAGAATTTTCTTTCACAATCATGACACACTTATTTTCAAAACCTTTTTTGTTATTTTTGATTTGCAAAAGAGAGGCTTCTAATTTCCTTTCTAATTCCCCCTTCTCTTTTGTAAGAGTTTTGGCACGAGAGAGGGCTTTAGAAAGTGACTCTTCTATATCTTTTGCCAATTTATTGGAGTGATCGCACTCTTGGCAAGAAACCTTTCTCTTTTCTAAAACAACTAATTTTTTGGAAAGCTTTTGATTTTCTTTAATAAGAGATTCATTTTCACGGTTCAATAAAATACTATCTTTCATATTTTTATCAAAAGCTTTGCAAGTTTCAAGGAATTCATTAAAGAGTTCATCATAAGTGGGAGGAGTTACCTCAGTGTCTCTATGAACACCGGTGTCGTCGTCGTCGTTTCCATGTCCCATGAGGCACATGTTTGCTTCCTCATCTTTGCTTGATGAAGACCCACTTGATTCTTTGGAGGAGGAGGAGGATGAGTCATCCCATGTTCTAGCATTTAGCACTTTCTTCTTCTCCTTCCCTTTGTGCCGTTTTTCTTTCTTCTCCTTCAAGAACTTTGGGCACTGGCTCCGAATGTGCCCCGTCTTCCTACAATGATAGCATTCCGGTGGAGGTCTCTCTTCTTCATTGTCGCTCTCTTTTTCCTTATTTGAAGATGACCCTTTCCATCTTTCACCCTTTTGGAAATATTTTCGAAAGGTGTTTCTCCTTTCCGGATTGTGCGTGAACTTTCGGAAGTTCTTCACCAAAAGACTTTCTTCATCTTCATCCTCATCCTCTTGGCACTCTTTCTTTGATTTTAGTGCCAACGCCTTCTTCTTTGGCTCCTTATTGTATTCATCAAATTGGATTTTGAGTTCCACCTCATGGGTTTTGAGATTCCCAATGAGGCTCTCAACTTGGAGCGTTCTTAAGTTGTGCGACTCCGAAATAGTCGTCACCTTCGGGTTGAATTTTGGAGGAAGAGAACGAAGGATCTTACGGACCAAGTCCCCATTCGAGAAGGTCTTTCCAAGAGATTTTGAGGCATTGACGATCTTGGTTAAGCGCGTGTACATACCATCAACATCTTCGCTTTCATCCATTCGGAATTTTTCATATTCCGACTCCAGTTGGAAAAGCTTGGAATCTTTAACCTGCGATGTACCTTCATGAGTAACTTCCAAATGATTCCAAATTTCATATGCAGTAGTAATGTAGAAATTCTATTAAATTCATTTCTATCTAACGCACAAAATAGAGCATTCATGGCTTTTGCGTTATTTTTACATTTGAGTTTATCCCGATCATCCCATTTATCTTTGGATTTTTCTAACATAACCTCTCCAACTACAAATGTAGAAGGAGTGTATTCTTCTTCTACCATATTCCAAACCTCAATATCTAGGGTCATTAGAAAACAACGCATCCTATTTTTCCAATAATTATAATCTGACCCAGTAAATAGTGGAGGACTACTAATTCCCTGACCCTCGGAAAAAGCGAGATCATAAGACGCCATTATTCCTGGTTTTTAAACCGTTTGGAATAACCTACCTCTGATACCACTTGTTGGATCTTACGGCGCCCTTAGAGGGGGGGGGGGGGGGGTGAATAAGGGAATAATTTTTTTTTTATAATTTTTAGGATAATTACTAAGTTGTTTTTGATTAATAGGAAATAAGATGACAATTTAGTAATAACTATTTTGCAATAATGAAATATTACGCCAATTGAGAGAAATCAAATAAACACAAATATAATCATGATTGCATTATATAAAAGGGTGTTTACAAAATTTGATTTCAATATCGCTAGAAATCGAAGGCGTACAAAAATGAATTTCTTTTCCTTTTCTATACCGGCTTGTATCCCCACAAACCGGTTGGCTTTAGCCTATCCTTCCCCGGATAAAGCCTCAAGCCGCTCTAGCCAACCCAAACTCGGATATGGCCTCGAGCACCCCTAGATCTAATCCCCTAGACTTAGTCGCCAACTCACGCGGCGAATTCCCCCAAAGCCGCGCAAGGACCTAGTCGCCAAAAACAAGGCGATTTCACTACAAGATACAAATAAAGAAGTGAAGTAAATAACAAGCAAAACTCCCTCTTGAGATTTCTGGAGATAAGGATGAAGGATCGCTGAAGCACAAGCGAGGTCGAAGCGATCGTTCTTCGGATGCAGCGTGATGACTTCCTTCTCCAGAATTTCTTCTTTGGCTTTGAGTGGGAGATGATGTTTCAGCAGAGTAGCAGCACGAGAGTTTGGGCACAAGTAATGTCTCTGGAAGTTCTAGCCCAAAACGAGAGAGAATACATCGTTTTATAAATCTTGGAGCTAGCACCTGCGGTAGCTGATAGCGCCTGCGGTAGCGTTCGTGTGGAGCGGTTGTGAAATCGTCGGCTGCGTGGCTCTGTGCACGAACTTGAGATAGCGCTGGCAGTAGCGGTTGTGTTGAGTGGTTGCGGAACCGTCAGAGGTGTGGCACTGTGCATGAACTTGAGATAGCGCCAGGCGGTATCACTAGCGCTAGCGGTAGCGCTAAGGAACCGCTGAGACGAGGCTAACCGCTGAGACGGAAGCTGAGATGAAACCGCTGAGACGGAACCAACTGAGCTAGCGCCTGGCATTAGCGATAGTGCTAGTGGTAGCGCTAAGGAACCGCTCCTTTCAAAAATTGTTTCCATGCTGCCTTCTACCTTTGGAGTATTGCACCTATTGTTCCTGCACACTATAAATACACTACAAGCAATATCAAATACAATATGGGATTTGTTATTCTCAAACAAAGGTATGTGACACACATGTCCAGCACACCTAGAACATGTACAGAGGCGTACAAAGGGTCTAGACCTGGTAGTGTGTATACCCACCTAGGAAGTGGAGGCACCCACTCCACTGCTGTCGTATCCACAATGGTGGTACCAGAGAGTGAAGCTAGCTCCAAAAATTGGGAACAAAAGGTCTGTGATCATAGAGTCGTGTATGTGAGTTGCACTTGTATGAATCATATCATAGCATGCATATTATAACATACATAAACCATCGAACATTAATTGTAGACTCTTATCATATAAATTAGTATGGGCTCCTTTATATGATAAGTTATAATTCCGGAAATCTTAACTTATAAGTTTGTTTGGGCATTCATATAAGTTAAGATACCCATGTGATGGTAGTGTAGTATAGTTATTCTTGTTTACTTTACTTACTGCTTTGTCTACTACTTTACTTACTGCTTTACTTACTGCTCTGTCTACTACTTTACTTAATGCTCATACATACTGCTAGCTTAGAATTATGCGTGTTTTACTTCATGTACTTGTTAGCTAGTTCCAAGTCACATACACTTATTATTTCACTTTGATGTCCTCCGCTTCCTTCCTCCCGCTCGGTGCCTAGGAGTCGCGGGGGGAGGTGAGGACAAAACTGGCTTAGTCTTTATGACTAACGGTCGGTTGTGATCGTAGGAGCTGAGAGGATGGAGCACCAGCATGACCAGTCGGACGAGGTGACATGAACTGAGGAGCAGGTGTCGCACATTACTTCCACTACAAGACAGGTGTTGGATGATGAGAGTGTTTAGCTTCCGCGTAGAGTTGTTGAGAGAGAGTTTATTTTGTTGTATTTCATTTGGTTATGTATCGAGCATAAGCCCTTACTCTTTCATTTATTGTACTCATTGATGGACTTGTTTTCTATTTTTGATATATATATATATATATATATATATGTGTGTGTGTGTGTGTGTGTGTGTGTGATTGTGGACTTGGTCTATTGTACCTAGTTTTCTTCTTATCTCTTGTTGGCCTGGTTGATCATTCTTGTCGGCAGGATCGACGTCTTGAGAAGTACGTCAATCGGCGTAGGAGTGATCTGGAGTTTGCAGTGGGGGACATGGTGTTCCTTAAGGTATCCCTGATGGTAGGGGTTAAGAGATTTGGGAAGAGCCACAAGCTGGACCCCAGATATGTAGGCCCATTCGAGATCGTCGAACGCATCGGGGCTGCTGCTTACAGGTTGATGTTACCGGCCTCTTTCCCCGGTGTGCACGATGTATTCCATGTGAGCCAGCTGCGGAAGTGCGTCCGCAGCGATCGCCATGTTCTAGATTCTGTGCCAGTGCTTCAGCCCAATCTGTCGTTTGTAGAGCAGCCTGTTCGCATTCTGGAAAGGCAGGATCGAGTGTTGCGGAGGAAGACCATCCCTATGGTCAAGGTCCTTTGGGATAATCAGGATGTTCGGTGTGCGACCTGGGAGCTAGAGTCAGCTATGAAGGAGTCCTATCCTCACCTTTTCAGCTAAGTTTTTCCGGGTAAGTTTCCATCTTCTGCGTTTTGTTTCTTCTTGTGTGGTTTTGGTTATTGCAAAGTTTTGGGGCGAAACTTTTTGTTAGGAGGGGTGACTGTAACGCCCCGAGTTCTTCTTTCAATTATTTTAACAAAACGTACGAAACGAATAATAATTATTTAAAACCGAGATATTAATTTAGGGCGTCGATGCAAAAAGGGGCGTTACCGTTGCGGGAGCATCGTCGTCGTCGTCCGACGAGTAATTATGGATCGAGCCATATTTGCAACATATCTATATACAAAGTATGCATATATAGGTATGTATATTGCATATAGGCATTTCATGTATGTGTATACACTTGCATGTTTTATATTAGTGATGAAACAACTTTTTTTATGTGTAAATATGTATATAAACTGCTGGGAGATTAAAATCGGGGATTTCCATAACTTCATTCTCGATCCTTCTCCTTTTCACGATGGCTCCAGAGCCTTCTGCAAGGGTGCCGGTGGCGGGCTAGCGATTTTGCCGGAGACGCTGGGCTTCAGTTGTGTAGGCCGTCGGAGGGAGCCTCGGTTTTGCCGGGATTTGTCCTCGTCGCCGGGGCTATGGCGTCGCTTGACTCTTGGCGTGTTTGTCGCGACCCGGCGTGTCGCCGGTGGAACCCTAAGTAAGGAAACTCTTCTTCTTCTCCTCCTTCACCTCCCTCCCCTGTTCTAAATTTCTGCTGCCCTGGTTGTTGGATTGTGAAAGTTTTTGCTTCCTAAACTGGTTATTGCAGCAGTTTTTGATTCCTAAATTGATTATCTGGTTTGGGGGGCCTTTTTGCTAGCAGATTTTGCTAAGTCTTGCAACAGTTTTTGCTTCCTAAACTGGTTATTGCAGCAGTTTTTGCTTCCTAAATTGATTATCTGGTTTGGGGGGGGGGGCTTTTTGCTAGCAGCACCTTCTAGTTTGGTGGCAAATTGTTCTCCTTTTTTTAGCTTATGTTATCAAGATCCCTTTGGATTTATGCTCATCAAATCCCTGGCTGGTTTTAGCTGATTTCTGGGTATTGGTATCAATACTAGTAGGCATCGGAATCTATGTTATTAAACTCTGAATTTCATGCTTTGGTGGGGTGGCATGCTCGGTTCATTTGATGTTTCTGATTGCGTGCTTGTTAAATTCTGCAACTATACATATTCATTTGTCGGTTTTGCACAACTTTTCCGCAAAATAAAGATGGAATCTAGGTGGATGTAATTAGTTAGTCGGCTATATTTATATATGAGGGCATGCTGGTTCTTGGGTTTTTCATAGCTAGATATAGGTATGGAGGGTTTGCTAAATCCTGGTTATAATTATTGGCAAAATAAACATAAAATATATGGATGGTTTGGGGCTAACAATTCATGGAACCTTGTTGCTAATCCTTAATGGTATGTTGGACTAGATTTTTAAATTCCCCGGGAATTTGTTCCCTAACACCTGGTGGGCAGGGGGAAATTAGAGGCTAAATTCCTTGGGAATTTCTTTTGCTAGTTCCTGATGTTTTACCAAACCCATTAGTTGTTGACCGGAAATTTTTTTTGTCGTTGCATTCGTGTTTTGAGCCTCATTCCAGCTCTGCTTACGAGTAGCTTATTTCTTGCAGTAGGGAGGGTGCCATATGCTCTTGTATAGCCTTATACTTATAGTGTAAATTCTAAAGTCCCTTCTTCTATAATATATGCTTGCACCTCCTTGAGCATCAAACCCCGTATGCTGCCAACAAGTCTCGCAGGATTTGGTTTTGGACTGGAGTGTGGGTGGACATAGGGGCCCCCAACACAGTGGTTTTGGACTAGAGTGTGGGTGGACATAGGGGCCCCCAGCACAATGATTTTGGACTGGAGTGTGGGTGGACGCATGGGCCCCCAACCCAGTGGTTTGGACTGGTGTGTGAGTGGACGTAGGAGTCCCCACCACAGTGGTTATTCTATTGACTGGAGTGTGGGTGGACGTAGGGGCCCCCAACACAGTAGTGGTTGTTTGGAGTGTGGGTGGACGTAGGGGCCCCCAACACAGTAGTGGTTGTTTGGAGTGTCGGTGGACGTAGGGGCCCCCACCTCAGTTCCTTGACTTGCTGTGTAGCAGCTGGGTTTGACTCGTGCTTTCCTTCTGGTTACTTTACAGTATTTCCTTTACTTCTGTTGTTTTCTTGCACCCTTTGGGCCGAGGCATTCTTTTCTTATGGATGCCTCAGGTTCAGGTTCGTAGCTGCCGCCGGAGTTCGAGCGGGGTCGTTCTGTTCGCTGCCAAGGCCTTCCCTCTCTAGTGGGTAAGGATGCAGTTGATTCAGTTTCTTAGGTGTAGTTTTTTTTCTTCCTTTTTGGACTGTTGACTTTCTTCCTGCGGGTTCGTGTCAGTTGTTGACGCCCGTATGGCTTTTGTTTAGCTTACTTGTTTACGCTGCTGCTAGTTCTTTTCTCCTGCTTATTACTTTGTACTCACTCACTCTGGGGAGAGCTTATTTTGCTGTATATTAGCGCAGTTCTTTTAGTATTATAAAAAGTTGTTCTTTTAACTGTTTGTCACATTTACTATTAACTATCACACATTTGCGAAACGTAAATCAAAGTAAAATGATACTTCTTTATTATGTACTAAATTTAGATCGGCGATCTCCCTGGAGGCGTCTCTGGTCTTCAGCGTCGTTAGGAATAAAGTGAACCTATTTTCCTTCCGTTGGGTACGCATGTCTCTTATAAATTACGGCTTGGTAAGCCGCAGGGCCGAGGGACACGACCTCCTAACCCAATGAAATGAATCTTAAAAGATAATCCTTTTATTTACTTATACCTTTCTCGTAAAAGAAAACGTTCGTTTGAGTGCTCGCCTGAACGTCGGTAGTTGTCCCCTACAGGACGTGGCATCATGACGCGTGTTTTCCCCTTCACTCTGATAATATAATTTATCTCGGGAAAATACGGTTCGTGACAGTTGGTATCAGAGCTAGGTTAGCCAGGTTACTGGAAATGTTTTGGTTGGCCCGGTTAACTGTCCAGTGAGAATCGTTAATCATTGCATACACTCACCGATGGGTCATCGGTAGATCTCGGCTGAAGCACGAACATTACACTCATAAGCATGAAAGAAGTATACGAGGCATATTATGTAGTATGAGATGCATAATATGTGTCTGTATATGGATCCTCATAGGTGACAACATGCGACTGTTATGTAGTATGGGATGCATAACGTAGGTCGCATGCGTGTCCATTAGATTTTTCTTTTTCGTTGCATGCGATAATATGTAGTATGGGATGCATAAGATCGCATGTGTACGCCGGCCATAGCATGCATTAAGGCCTTTTCTTAGTTTGCATAGCACTGCATGCATAACATAACATTGCATAAGCACACGTGCCAAGCCAGAGATCTACACGATGACACATGTACACCCATGATTTTAACGGTAAGATTTTAAGTTTTTATGCATACGGGAGAGATGCACGAGAGGTAAAGGATGGTACACCATCCTGAGTATAACGTAATTCTATGTATTTACTTTTCCCAGAGAAAAAGCAGTAGCAAAAGCAAGTGTTTGTATGTCTTCCTTTCCTAGAGGTCTGAATCCAGTCTTATCTTGTTGTTTGATATTGTTCCTGTTAGGAATGGCTTCTAGGCGTCGGCCCGCAAATCTTGTTCCCCAGTCTGAGGGCGAGACATCGGGTGCGCATAGCGAAGCAGTGATTGAAGAGCTGCGTCTGAATAACGAGACCTTGGCGCGGCAGTTGGTCGCGATGCAGGAGCAGATGCAGACGTTGTTGGTTGCCACTCAGCGGCAGCAGCCTGAGTTTAGTCAGCCGGAGGCTGCCCGTCCTGTACCCCTTGTTCCCCCTGCTGCGTTGCCGCCAGAAATGAACTTTATCATGCATTTCCAGATGCTAGGACCCCCGACTTATGACGGAGGGCAGACTTCATGGTGCTTGATGATTGGATCCTGGCGATGGAGGAGATGTTCTCGTATTCTGGCGCGTCGGCGGACCAGAAGGTGATGATTGCTGCCTTCCAGCTGAAGGGTTTGGCAAGGAGTTGGTGGATCCGGGAGAAGGAGGCTCTTGTAGAAGGTTGCTCGTGGGAGCAGTTCAAGGGGAGGCTGTTGAAGAAATTCCTGCCCTCAGTTGAGCAGGACCGCCTGATGAATAGCTTCTTACATCTGAAGCAGCGACAGCTCACAGTAGGGGAATATGAGGTCGAGTTCTCCAAGCTGAGCAGGTTCGCCCCGAATTTGGTTGCTTCTGAGGAGAACCGGGTGAAGAGATTTTTGGGAGGTCTTCGCAGCGAGATTCAGCAGTTGGCCAGCGCTTACCGGTCCGCGAGCTTTGCATATGCGGTGGAAGCTGCGCTGAAGGTGGAGGCAATCGAAAATGCCAAGAATAGAGGAAAGGAACTTAGGAAGGAGAAGAGAAAGGCGAGCGATGGGGGTAGCTCCGCCCCGAGTAAGAAGGGGAAGGTTGTGTGCAGTTTCTATGGCCGTGTGGCCACCCCTTCGAGAAGTGTTTCAGGAGGCAGGGTGTGCAGGAGCAGCAGCAGCTGATGGCGCTTCAGGGTGCCCCGAAGAAGCCCCTCCTTTGCACCTTTTGCAATCGGGCGGGGCATGATACCGCTCACTGTTGGAGGAAGGACAAGGTCTGTGGGCACTGCAGGCAGAAGGGCCACGACGTGACTCTGTGCCAGTTTAAGGATAAATCCTGTTTTCAGTGCGGTCAAAGGGGGCACTTGAGGTCCAAGTGCCCGCAGCTCCAGACTGCCGGCCAGCAGTTTGCGCTCCCAGCCGCGGCTCCGCCACCGCCTCAGCAGCAACAGATAGATCGAGGGAAGGTGAAGTTAAATGCAGTGATAAAGGAAGAAGCGCAGTGCTCGAACCAGGTGATATCAGGTTCGTCCTCGTTCTCGTTATAGTTTAATCTTGTTATGATAAATTAGTCGCTATATTAATGCATCATTCTTGTGTTGTCGTGTGTCTATACTACTTGTTAGGCGAGTTTAAGGTTCGAGATTGTTGGGCACACGTTATGTTTCACTCTGGTGCCACTCACTCTTTTGTGGCCAAGAAGTTTGTTGATCGGCATCGCTGGGCTTTGGAGCGAGTTGACGATCCGTTTTGTGTCAAGTACCCATCCGGAGATTCAGTGGTGTCGGATCTGTGCGTGAGGCAGTGTCCGGTTGTGTTGGATGGATTTTTGGGTTATGCAGATCTGAAGGTGATCGACTTGGAGGATTTTGACGTAATCTTGGGCATGGATTGGCTAGCCCGTTATGACGCCGTGATCCAGTGCAGGGATAAGTGTCTGGATTTCCTGATGGATAATGGACAGCCCAGGAGCGTGTTTGGCTTCCCGCATCAAACCTCCTCCGTTATGTCGGTGGTCTACCCAGGCCTTGGTGGAGTTTGATGGCCGGGTCTGCATTGTTTCTGTTTTACTTGCGGCTTGTGCATCGGTGCCCTGTGTGGAGGACATTCCTGTGGTGCGAGAGTTCCCGGACGTCTTTCCCGACAACCTTCCTGGTCTCCCTCCTGAGCGAGAGGTTGAGTTTCTGATCGATTTGGAGCCCGGGACCCGCCCTATCGCGAAGGCACTCTATCGTATGGCACCGCGGGAGTTGGAGGAGCTGCACGCTCAGTTAGATGAGATTCTTTAGCTTGGTTTTATTAGGCTGAGTTCGTCGCCTTGGGGTGCGCCGGTTCTGTTCGTGAGGAAGAAGGATGGGTCGATGAGGCTTTGCATCGATTACAGGGAGTTGAACAAGGTCACGATCAAAAACAGGTATCCGTTGCCACGGATTGATGACTTGTTCGACCAGTTGTAGGGTAGCTGCGTGTTCTTGAAGATCGACCTACGATCCGGTTACCATCAGCTGAGGATTCACGACTCAGACGTTCCGCGAACTGCTCTCCGGCCGCGTTACGGACATTTTGAGTTCCTGGTGATGTCCTTTGGGCTGACGAATGCGCCCTCTGCTTTCATGGATCTGATGAACAGGGTATTCCGGGACTTTCTAGACCAGTTCGTGGTGGTTTTTATTGACGATGTGCTGATCTATTCTTCGAGCGAGGAGGAGCATGCTCGGCATCTGCGGTTGGTGCTGTCTACCTTGATGGCACACAAGATGTATGCCAAGATGAGCAAATGCGAGTTCTGGCTTTCGCAAGTTTCCTTTTTGGGTCACGTGGTGGGCAAGAGTGGCATCTCTGTGGACCCAGCGAAGGTCGCTGCTGTTTTGTACTGGAAGAGGCCGTCGTCGCCGAAGGAGATCCGTAGTTTCCTGGGTTTAGCTGGCTATTACCGGAGGTTTGTGGAGGGTTTCTCAGGCATTTCCGCGCCTCTGACCAGGTTGACGCGGAAGGAAGCGGCTTTCGATTGGAGCGAGCAGTGCTAGGAGGCCTTCCAGGAGGTAAAGAGAAGTTTGTGTTCCGCTCCGGTATTAGCTCTCCTGGTCGAGGGGGTGGAGTTTCAGGTCTACGTCGATGCTTCGCTGTTAGGCCTTGGTTGCATCCTCATGCAGGAGGGCAAGGTCATTGCGTACGGGTCGCGGCAGCTAAAGGTGCATGAGCGGAACTACCTGACGCATGATTTTGAGTTTGCTGCGGTGATATATGCCTTGAAGCTGTGGAGGCATCTCTTGTATGGGGTGGAGTGCAAGATCTACTCAGATCACAAGAGCCTGATTTACGTGTTTTCCCAGCGCGAGCTGAACCTACGCCAGCGTTGGTGGATGGAGTACGTGGCTGATTATGATGTGGAGATCCTCTATCACCCCGGTAAGGCAAACGTAGTGGCGTATGCCCTGAGCAGGAAGTCAGCTTCTGTTTTCGGACTCTCTGTGAAGTCCCTGGTGGAGGAGTTCTTTTTGATGAGCATCGCGGTGAAGCCCAGTGGTGGTCCATCTCGTTTGGAGGTTGAAGAGCCGTCCTGGATCGCTTTGACGAGGTTGCACCAAAAGGTTGATCTGGATTTGCAGCACCTCCGGAGCAGAGCGGAGAGGGATGAGTTGCCAGATTTCTCGATTGATGTGGAGGGTACCTTGAGGTACCGTGGCAGGCTGTGCATACCCGCTGTAGAGCAGATTCGAGCGAAGATTTGTGAGGAGGCTCACGACTCCAGCCTATCCTATCATCCTGGCTCCACAAAAATGTATCGCGATATGAAGCAGATTGTATGGTGGTCTGGCATGAAGGGCGATATTGCGAGGTTCGTAGCGCAGTGTTACACTTGTCAGCGCGTCAAGGCGGATCACAGGAGGCCCGGGGGCAAGTTGAGACCGTTGGATATTCCCTTGTGGAAGTGTGAGAGCATCTCCATGGACTTCATTACTGGATTGCTGAGATCCCCGCGGGGGCATGATGCAGTGTGGATCATCATTGACAGGTTGACCAAGTGTGCTCACTTCGTGCCGTACAAGACTGGTTATTCTATGGAGAAGATTGCATCTCTGTACGTGCAGGAGGTCATTAGACTGCATGGAGTTCCCGTTAGCATAGTGTCTGATCGTGATTCCAGATACACTTCCCATTTTTGGCAGAGTCTGCAAGGGGCTTTGGGCACCGATCTCAGGTATTCTACAGCTTATCATCCGCAGACGAATGGGCAGACAGAGAGGGTTAACCAGATCGTGGAGGATATGATCCGGTGTTACATTCTGGAGCATGGAGGAGCTTGGGATGAACGCCTTGGGCTCATGGAGTTCGCGTACAATAATAGCTACCAGGAGAGCTTGCAGATGGCTCCGTTTGAGGCGCTATATGGGAGGAGATGTCTGACTCCCCTGTTTTGGGCTGAAGTGGGCGAGAAGCCTGTTCTGGGTCCTGAAGCTTTGGAGGAGATGGGCTTTGCTGTGACGCAGATCCGAGAGAAGCTGCCGATAGCTCAGGAGCGCTATGAGAAGTATGCCAATCGGCGTAGGAGTGATCTGGAGTTTGTGGTGGGGGACATGGTGTTCCTTAAGGTATCCCCGATGGAAGGTGTTAAGAGATTTGGGAAGAGCCACAAGCTGTACCCCAAATTTGTAGGCCCATTCGAGATCGTCGAACGCATCGGGGCTGCTGCTTACAGGTTGATGTTACCGGCCTCTTTCCCCAGTGTGCACGATGTATTCCATGTGAGCCAGCTGCAGAAGTGCGTCCGCAGCGATCGCCATGTTCTAGATTCTGTGCCAGTGCTTCAGCCCAATCTGTGGTTTGTAGAGCAGCCTGTTCGCATTCTGGAAAGGCAGGATTGAGTGTTGCGGAGGAAGACCATCCCTATGGTTAAGGTCCTTTGGGATAATCAGGATGTTCGGGGTGCGACCTGGGAGCTAAAGTCAGCTATGAAGGAGTCCTATCCTCACCTTTTCAGCTAAGTTTTTCCCGGTAAGTTTCCATCTTCTGCGTTTTGTTTCTTCTTGTGTGGTTTTGGTTTTTGCAAAGTTTCGGGGCGAAACTTTTTGTTAGGAGGGGTGACTGTAATGCCCCGGGTTCTTCTTTCAATTATTTTAACAAAACGTACGAAACGAATAATAATTATTTAAAACCGAGATATTAATTTAGGGCGTCGATGCAAAAAGGGGCATTACCGTTGCGGGAGCGTCGTCGTCGTCGTCGTCCGGCGAGTAATTCTGGATCGAGCCATATTTGCAACATATCTATATACAAAAGTATGCATATATAGGTATGCATATTGCATATAGGAATTTCATGTATGTGTATACACTTGCATGTTTTATATTAGTGATGAAACAAATTTTTATGGGAATTGTTAAAGGCAAACCAAAAATGGCTAGTCGCACACCAGCACACTTCAATATTAGACCGAAAACTGTTCTCTCGTTTTTATTTAGGCAAACCCTCCTTTACCGAAAGTCGCAAACCCTCCCTTACCGAAAGTCGCAAGCCTCTCCCGCCGTCGCCTCCACCGTCGACTCACCCCCTTTCCCGACCAACTTCCGGCGGATGGTTCAGGAGTGGTGCTTGCAGTCGCGCAACAACGGAGTGATCTACAGCACCAAACCTGCACCAGAGAAGATGCCGCAAGGTCCAACCGGGAAAGAGGCCGGCACAAGCTTACCCTTCATGCTTTACGCCGCACCCGGGCCACGCGAAGGAGCCTTCGAAGCGTCATCCAGGCCTGATCCTTCAGCTTCCAGCTCACGCCGTGCTGGATCTACCTGTCCCGGTGACGCAAGGGCTAACACCGTCGCCCCGCCCACCAAAAGAACATCACCTCCTTCGTCTTTGCCCAGATCTGGCGATCCCGAGTCGCCATGGGCCAGATCTGAAACCTTCGAGCCACCGGAGGGTTTTTCCTCGAGGATGGGAAAAAACCCTAACCCCCGGTGCTGTCCTCCTTGAGAAAGCGAGGGTGGAGTCTTCGCCTCCTCCCGCACCGGCACCACAGGATTTGACAAAGAACCCAGCCCGCCGCCAGGGGAGTCGCCTGCTCGCTGTTGGGGAATATCTCGAAGCGGAAATCTCGCACGTCCAAGCCTTCCCCGACAACGTATATCAACGCTGATCCGTCCAACTTCCAGCGGATGGTTCAGGATTTTGGTTTGCCTTTAACAATTCCCATTTTTTATATGTGTAAATATGTATATAAACTGCTGGGAGATTAAAATCGGGGATTTCCATCACTTCATTCTCGATCCTTCTCCTTTTCCCGATGGCTCCAGAGCCTTCTGCGAGGGTGCCGGTGGCGGGCTAGCAATTTCGCCGGAGACGCTGGGCTTCGGTGGTGTAGGCCGTCGGAGGGAGCCTCGGTGTTGCCGGGACATGTCCTCATCGCCGGGGCTATGGCGTCGCTTGACTCTTGGCGTGTTTGTCGCGACCCGGCGTGTCGCCGGTGGAACCCTAAGTAAGGAAACTCTTCTTCTTCTCCTCCTTCACCTCCCTCCCCTGTTCTAAATTTCTACTGCCCTGGTTGTTGGATTGTGAAAGTTTTTTGCTTCCTAAACTGGTTATTGCAGCAGTTTTTGCTTCCTAAATTGATTATCTGGTTTGGGGGGCCTTTTTGCTAGCAGATTTTGCTAAGTCTTGCAGCAGTTTTTGCTTCCTAAACTGGTTATTGCAGCAGTTTTTGCTTCCTAAATTGATTATCTGGTTTGGGGGGGGGGGGGGGGGCCTTTTTGCTAGCAGCACCTTCTAGTTTGGTGGCAAATTGTTCTCCTTTTTTTAGCTTATGTTATCAAGATCCCTTTGGATTTATGCTCATCAAATCCCTGGCTGGTTTTAGCTGATTTCTGGGTATTGGTATCAATACAAGTAGGCATCAGAATCTATGTTATTAAACTCTGAATTTCATGTTTTGGTGGGGTGGAATGCTTGGTTCATTTGATGTTTCTGATTGCGTGCTTGTTAAATTCTGCAACTATACATATTCATTGGTCGGTTTTGCACAACTTTTCCGCAAAATAAAGACGGAATCTAGGTGGATGTAATTAGTTAGTCGGCTATATTTATATATGAGGGCATGCTGGTTCTTGGGTTTTTCATAGCTAGCTATAGGTATGGAGGGTTTGCTAAATCCTGGTTATAATTATTGGCAAAATAAACATAAAATATATGGATGGTTTGGGGCTGACAATTCATGGAACCTTGTTGCTAATCCTTAATGGTATGTTGGACTAGATTTTTAAATTCCCCGGGAATTTGTTCCCTAACACCTAGCGGGCAGGGGGAAATTAGAGGCTAAATTCCTTAGGAATTTCTTTTGCTAGTTCCCGATGTTTTACCAAAACCATTAGTTGTTGACCGGAAATTTTTTTTGTCGTTGCATTCGGGTTTTGAGCCTCATTCCAGCTCTGCTTACGAGCAACTTATTTCTTGCAGTAAGGAGGGTGCCATATGCTCTTGTATAGCCTTATACTTATAGTGTAAATGCTAAAGTCCCTTCTTCTATAATATATGCTTGCACCTCCTTGAGCGTCAAACCCCGTATGCTGCCAACAAGTCTCGCAGGATTTGGTTTTGGACTGGAGTGTGGGTGGACATAGTGGCCCCTAGCACAGTGGTTTTGGACTGGAGTGTGGGTGGACATAGGGGCCCCCAACACAGTGATTTTGGACTGGAGTGTGGGTGGACGCAGGGGCCCCCAACCCAGTGGTTTGGACTGGTGGGTGAGTGGACGTAGGAGTCCCCACCACAGTGGATATTCTTTTGACTGGAGTGTGGGTAGACGTAGGGGCCCCCAACACAATAGTGGTTGTTTGGAGTGTGGGTGGACGTAGGGGCCCCCACCTCAGTTCCTTGACTTGCTGTGCAGCAGCTGGGTTTGACTCGTGCTTTCCTTCTGGTTACTTTACAGTATCTCCTTTACTTCTGCTGTTTTCTTGCACCCTTTGGGCTGAGGCATTCTTTTCTTATGGATGCCTCAGGTTCAGGTTCGTAGCTGCCGCCGGAGTTTGAGCGGGGTCATTCTGTTCGCTGCCGAGGCCTTCCCTCTCTAGTGGGTAAGGATACAGTTGATTCAGTTTCTTTGGTGTAGTTTTTTTTCTTCCTTTTTGGACTGTTGACTTTCTTCCTGCGGGTTCGTGTCAGTTGTTGACGCCCGTATGGCTTTTGTTTAGCTTACTTGCTTACGCTGCTGCTAGTTCTTTTCTCCTGCTTATTACTTTGTACTCACTCACTCTGGGGAGAGCCTATTTTGCTGTATATTAGTGCAGTTCATTTAGTATTATAAAAAGTTGTTCTTTTAACTGTTTGTCACATTTACTATTAAGTATCACATATTTGCGAAACGTAAATCAAAGTAAAATGATACTTCTATATTATGTACTAAATTTAGATCGGCGATCTCCCTGGAGACGTCTCTGGTCTTCAGCGCCGTTAGGAATAAAGTGAACCTATTTTCCTTCCATTGGGTACGCATGTCTCTTATAAATTACGGCTTGGTAAGCCGCAGGGTCGAGGGACACGGCTTCCTAACCCAATGAAATGAATCTTAAAAGATAATCCTTTTATTTACTTATACCTTTCTCGTAAAAGAAAACGTTCGTTTGAGTGCTCGCCTGAACGTCAGTAGTTATCCCCTACAGGAGGTGGCATCATGACGCGTGTTTTCCCCTTCACTCTGATAATATAATTTATCTCGGGAAAATATGGCTCGTGACAGCTACCCAAGGAAGTGGGCCCGGGCACTCGCACAGACTACGACATCGCCCAAGATGTCCTATCAAAACATATTTAAATTTTAAAAAACAGGAATGAAGAAATGACAAGGGCAAAGAGTATTTATAAATCTTACGTAAAAAAATAAAAAATAAAAATGAACAGTAGATGACAAATATTAAAAAGGCGCGATAATTAAAGGAAGAACTTTCTTCTCTCGAATCACTCGACAGATACTCACACATACTATGTTCCTCAGCAATGCCACCAAAAATTTGATGGATGAAAAAGCAAACATGCAGCACAGAACAAGTTGCTGCCAAGTAATTATAAAATAGAAATAAATCCCTGAGTATCAAATCATGTGGAACACGGTAAGGTGGAGTTTTAGTTTGGTTTGGTCAGTGTTAACGGGGGGGGGGGGGGTTAGTTTGGTTTTCGAAACGGACAGAAAATAAACTAAACTAACTAGATGTGTCGCAAGCACCGTATCACACCACCATAGATTGTAAGCACTATATCACTCAATGCACCTTAGCAAATGTAGAGGTTAATAATGTGGGTCGCAACCCTCCGCCTCACTCATTGCACTATGAAAATGCAACGGCCAACCTAATGCCTCATCGTGCTTGTGTCTAGCTCAATGATAATGCAGCCCCGGACACTCGTACACAACCAAATCAGAATACGAACACAATCACAACACAACAATGAGAGCACAAACTTCACCAAAGCATCCACAATAGAAGATAAACCTATGAACATCTACACCCAATGGTCATGGAGTGTAGATGCTTTAGAGAGTATCACTATACGATTACAAACAATCCAAATGATAGAGTTAAACTACAAGTTACCACTACAAGATACAGAGAAGATAAGAAAATATTCCTTGGCTTCGTATGAGAGCCTAGCTTGGTTCACTGACTCTTCAAACTCGACCATGGATGTCATCCGAAATACCGGAGAAGTTGTCACCTTCTCTAGTCATATCTTCTCTTGGGTCTATCACCTCCACGTAAAGGGATCCAGCAATAGAGCTCAAATGGTATCATGGAATATTCCTTCTACACTTTTGGAATGCTTGGGCATGTTGGAGAAGACTCTAGGGACGAAACCCTAGAGATTTGGGTGAAGGAGAAGTGCAAACGGCGCTGGAAAAGTCGGATCCAGTCAAAATCATAAGCAACGTTTTTATAGGAAAAATAGGGTGCACACTCGTGCGGTACAAAATACACGCATGTATGTAAGTCAATTTGCAGGGAAAATAGGGTGTACGCGCATGCATGGAGATGCACATACAAAATCCAATCAATCCTAAACTGGAAAAATGAGCAGAAATGGGGAGCACGCACCAATGCACATGTGCACATGCACACACGCACCAATGCACATGCATGCACGCACCAATGCACGTGCATGCACGCGTGTGAGTGTAAAACACACTCGTAAAATGAGTGCATATGCGTGTGTTAAAAATGCATGCGCAAATTCGGATAGCTAGATAGACGGCCTTACAATAGGGAAAGGGGCGCACGCACGTGCCCAGGTCATTTTGACATCACCTCTCTTGTCAATCACCGAAAATCCACACATATGACAAACAATCATCCAAATAGCGCCAAGCAACCATATATCATATATTTAACATTAAATGCACACATCGAGCACTAAAATGAATGAAAACAAGAGTAACTACAAGCTGAAAACATTATATGAAATACATGTATCATTGTGCTAAGGGTTGCAAGCACCTCTTCACATTCAACAATAAAAACACAATCTCATAATCACAAACATGAAAACTCAAAGAAAACAACGATAAGAGAAAATCCATTTACACCCACCATGGCTAGAGATGATTAAAACCATGTTTGACAAGGAAAATACCATCCAAACATTCATGAAATAGGAATCCTTACCAAGAAATCTGGATGATAAGAAGTAGATAAAGCGATACAAACATTGCTCGAGTATCTTCCTCGGGTATAGAGGAGGTTGCAAGTCTCATACACACTCATTGGTTGTCATTTAGGGTCAAAGAAGTTGTCACAATCTCTCTCTCATCTTCTCCATGGTCCACAACATCCACGTCGAGTTGTCCTTCTTCCTTGGTGTATCATTTCCAAAGCTATGACAAGGAATCTCCTTCTTTAAGATTCAGAATGAATGGAGGAAACTCTAGGGTACACTATTAGAAAAATGACTTTTAGCCACACTTTTTTTTGCCACGGGTCTAAAATCGTGGCTAATAGTTAAGTATTGGCAACGACCCCAAATTCGTGGCTAATAAGCAAGTATTAGCCACGGATATTAAATTCGTGGCAAAAAGTAAACGCATTTGCCACGACTTACCAAATTCGTGGCTAAAAAGATACTATTTGCCACGGTTTCCTAATTCGTGGCTAATAGTTTAGCCACAATTCTTAATTCGTGGCAAATACATAAGTATTAGCCACGGGTTTTTTCGTGGCAAAAAAATAGTACGAGTAGTACTGAGAACCGAACTTTTTTTGCCCGGGTGCAAAACACTTGATTAGAACAAAGAACCGAACCGAACTATTCAGTACAGATTCGATTTTATCAGGGGTGCAAGCTGAGTTGAGCCGGCTCGAGAGCTCGACGAGACGGCTCGAAAAAACTCAACTCGAGCTCGAGCTTTAATTCGAGCCGAGCCCGAGCCTAATTAACCTTGTTTATGACCTCGCCAGGCGGCTCGCGAGCCTTTTTTTAATAATATTTTTATTTATATCATGTAATTATGCATATAAGCATAAATATTATATTATTATATGCATATAATGATATAAAATATAAAATATATCAATAACTTATTAATATTAGTTAATAAATAATAAATAATATCATATATATTAACGTATTTCTGTATTCTTCAAGGAGTAGACTTCACGCTATCATTTCCTCATCGTTTTCCCGCACTGTAGACTGAAATCCCGCTGAAAAATCCGTGAAATCCGCTCGATTTTATTTTGGTTTGTGTTATCAACTATTGAAAAAAATTTGTAAACTTAAGTTTGACTTCTTGATGGCATAATCTATAATCTGAATGTTTCTTTTTGTTTTGTTTGGTGATGAATGATGGTTTGGGTTGAATGTGATTTCCATGGTAGTGTTTTAGAGTGAACTGGTCATCTTGACGCGATGTTTTGAGTTCAATATTCTTCTTATTTTGAGTCTATGTTTGATTCATTATCTTTGTTTCATACATAATTATAAAAATAGACTATTAGCCATGGCAAATGGCTGTGGCAAACAATTAAACAGGTATGAAAGTTTTAGCCACGGGCCGAATTCGTGGCTAATAGTTAAAACATACTTTTAGCCAGGGCAGAGTTTGCGTGGCTAATAGGCGATAAAATCAGGACTTTTAGCCACGGGATGATCCCGTGGCTGATAGTTAAAAAATGCACTTTTAGCTAGGGCGGCGTATCCGTGGCTAATAGGTAGTAAAATCGGGTCATTTAGCCACGGTTTGAATTCGTGGATAAAAGTCATGGCAAAAAAGTATTTGCCACGGGATGGGCGTGGCAAATACCTTTTGCCACGCTCGCATTAGCCACGCCCCTTAGCCACGGCCAAACTGTGGCGAAAACCCTTTTGCCACAGAATTGGACTTTTAGCCACGACAATTTGCCCTGGCTAAAAGTCCATTTTCTGGTAGTGGGTGATAAACATAAAGTACCAACCACCCCAATCGAAAAAAGAACAAGGACCACTGAAATCCCTTGAAAATTAGAATATATAGGTGTCAACTAGAATTCTCACGCACGGTTGTGCACAAATCTTGCTCAAGATCGTGCGTGAAGGAGTGAAATAATAGGTGTAAAAACACGTGCCCTAGCCTCGAGGAGATGATTTTGTGCAATAAGTCATGCACGGTCATGCGAGAAGAAGAGCGCACGAGTAAATCCTGCAAATAGAAAGTGAACCCATAGAATTCACATAGTCATGCGTGAAAAAAATGCACAAACGTGCAAAATGTTGGTCAGGTGCAGTAACTCACACACAGTCTTGCGCGACCGATGACGCGCGATAGAAACCCAAATGGTAGAAATCTTAGAAGTTGAGGTAAATGAACTCGCATGGGCATGCGCAAAGAAATGATGCACGGTCGTGTGGAAACCTTAAATTCACACTAGTTATGTATTTAGAACATGATGAGTCCCATTTATATACACATATTTGGACTCATCTTGGCTAGTTTTCACGCACTTGCACTTCATTTTTAGTTCATTAATGCTTATATTTTACTTGTTCACTCTTCTAACACGAAGTGCATTTTGGCCCATTGTGGTGTGCAATTGCGCACTATTCTGCTGGGGGTAAGTGATTGTGCGTAAGCAAAATCGCACGAGTTTCCCTCTTTTATCTAAGAATTTACGTCATTTTGCAATTTTTCAGATCGCACGACTGTGCGTTTATCCTTCACGCACGATCTGGTTGATCGTGCATTTTCATTTCGCTCAAAATCATGAAAATCTGCCGTTCCGAATTTGCCAGTGCGTTTTCTTCATGCACGAGCATTTTGCTCGTGCGTGAGTAAAACGCACGAGCAAATGTTGTTTTCTAAAAAATTACATTTCTGCTCTGCCCGTGCGATTCCTTCGTGCACGGTTGACTCTGAACGTGCGTTTGGTCATGCGTGTAGGATTTTCTGACATTTTTTTCTATTTAAGTCCCGATTTTTAGGTCATTTGGGACCCGAACAGCTCCGCCAAAAACTTGATGCGCAAATCTCGCACACCACTATAGGCGGTAGCTAGACTACAACACGAAACGGCAGTGTACCGATCATTCAAGTAATATAAAACGAGGAGTGAATCCCCGAGTATCGATCTCAAAGGAACACAGTAAGGTGGAGTTTACTTTTGCGGAAGGACTTGAGATTGAAGTCCTTTAATCGGATGGAATGCCGGAGGTTTGGTTTGGATTGTGGAAAATAAAAGAAAAGAAACAAAACTACTCCTATGCAGGCCATTATGCGCTGCTTCACCGGGTGGATGGAAACTATGCAGGCCGCTATGCACTGCTTCGCTTGGCAGATGGACGAGTAGGCTTGCGGATGGAATGGGTCGCACCGGCGGAATGAGGGTCGCAAACAGCTCATCACAAAGCTCACACCTAGCAATTGCTAGTGCAGCCAAACCACACACTCACACCCACACTACCACAAGAGCTCACCTTAAGTACTCATACACAAATAATATCATTGCATAACAATGAAATACAAATTAAATCAAGTGCAGAGTACAAACATCATCAAATACAGAAGATTACACTAACAACAATAATCTAAGAAGAGAAAAGTGCAAGAGATACAACCGAATCCGGAGGCTTGTTGTAGATTCACGGTAGGAATCGTCGGAGTGTAAACCCACGTCCTAGCTCGGTCCCAGCTATCGTCCGGGGTAGAGGAGGGTTGTCACTTCCTCCCAATGGGCCCGTCTTCTCCGGTAAACTACAATCCGGCCACGTCTGATGGGAAGAACTCCTAGCTTAGCGATGAAGATGAGTGTAGAATCCTCTCCTTGAAGTGCTTGGATGATGTGAGGTGGCCTTGGGCAAGAGGTGGAGGAAGGAGGGGAAAGAACGGAGCTGGAACTCCCTTTGCGGCGCCAAAAACTTGATGCGCAAATCTCGCACACCTCCTATAGTGGTGTGCGAGATTTGCGCATCAGAACACACGGTCATGCGTGTTTAAAATAAAAGAGTAGTCTTTGAACATAGAATTTTCAGGAAAAGAACTGTGAATGCACAGGTGTATGGTCAGGACCTTACATCGTCATGCGTGTTCACAAATGTTTCAAAGGGTGTCTTTTGATTCCTAACATAACCACATGTACAATTACACTAAATATATTACAAGTAAGACTACAAGAGTTAAAACTAAACCAAGATTAGGGGGAGGGACTCTACCCCATGCATGAACTACATGAAATGCACCCAAATATCTCACATAAGCTCATTTATGATCTATGATCGAAATGAGATAATATGAACATAAATCCTATCAAATGAGGAGCTAATCAATGCAAATCTGAGTAAAATGCATGCCAAAAACATTATATAATAATCACTCATCAAGCTCATGAACTCAAATCGACAGGCTATTTATGGAAGTGGTTATCCCTTGACATCATCATCATAAATATACCATCATATCATGCTTTCATGGCTAGAAGGAAAACATGGAGGGTATCAATTTTCTCCCTCCCGTTATATGGTTGTCATTTACATTAGCTTGCAATTTTTCTTGCTTTGATTTTGGTGATGGCAACAAGTTTCTCTAATTAGGGAAATATGGACTCTATGGTTCATTATGAACCACGGGGGCATGGGAATTCATCCTCGACAAGTTTTGCATTAGAAATCTGAAAGCATTGTGTAGTAGGCATGGTGGTGAAGCCTATTTATAACTTTTGGCATAAATCAATGATGGATGCTTGCTAAATTGCATAAAAGAATGAAATGTTGCATGTGTTATAGCAATCATAGCGTTGTTACAATGCTGAAATTTTGAGGAGTTTAGGTTGTTTGAGGTTAGGAAAATTGTTGGCGGGGAAAATGCTATTAAATGTGAAATTGTTTCCCTTTTTGAATATCTTGCCTAATTCTTGATAAACCCTAATTTTATGGGATGTATAGTGGAAGATTTTTCTTGGTTATAATATCCACATAAGCTCCTTATAATCTATGAAGTAATGTTGAATGGATATATGATTATGTACAATTTGTTAATGCATACATGAAGGTGGATTGTGATTTTGGGACTACATTTGATGTCATTAATGCCTTGGCCATGGGACCTTTTTTGTATCCATCACATTGAGATGTAATCCACTCGTAGTGATGTTGGGACTTGGTATTTATTTCCATGCAAGATACCCCTTGGTACATATAAGTACCTTTCCACATAATTGCTTAAAAATGGATACTCGCATAGGTCTCAAATGTGAATTATGCCGCCATATTTATGTGAAAATACTTGGTGTATATGGAATGTAAAATTGATGATTTGTGATGTGATAATATGTTAAATGCATACACGATGTGATAGTTTCTGTGAGAATTTGAAAATAACAGAATTTTTATTTCCAAAAAATCTAAGTATTACAAGAGTATTGCCTCCTTTATATAGACTAGGAGGGAAAGAGGAAAAACCAAATACACAATGTGGGACTAAATACAAATACAATATACAAAGAGAGCTGGGTGGTCAGGAGGTCAGGGAGAATGAGACCGCAGTGACCTCCGCGGTCTAGAGAGAAGACTGGCGGTCACACGACAGGTGGAAGGTCGTGTGACAGAGAATGTCAACAGATCGTGAGACCGCTCTAGCGAACACTCCCCCGTAAAGGAGAGGCCGGGGGTACCAGACCGCTTATCTTCATATGAAGCGATCTGGTATTCTTGAGGAGAGACGACGGTTTGATTCTGGGAGATCGCACAGACCGCGGTTATCCAACAGTTATTTGATTGAGCTGGGGACCGCAGATCTGCACACAACGTGATCTCGCACTTCTGAGGAGAAGGCGCAGCCTGGTGCTGGGAGACAACACAGACCGCGGTTATCAGACCGTTACTCGATGGAGCTGGAGACCGCACATCTTCATATAACGCGATCTCATACTTCTGAGGAGAAGGCGCGGTCTGGTGCTGGGAGACCGCACAGACCGCTGGCACGAGACCGCTCGGCTTCAACCCTTTAAGACCGCATGGATTCAACACTCCCCCGCAAGCTGGAGCATATATATCAATCATGCCTAGCTTGTTGCATACGTCAGAGAACGATGAAGATATGGGTTTGGTGAAGATATCAGCCAGCTCTTTATCCGAGGTTACGAATGGAGTGCAGATTTGTTTCTTCAAGATTTCTTTCTGGATAAAATGACAGTCCACTTCAATGTGTTTGGTTCTCTCATGAAATACTGGATTTTGAGATATACAGAATGCAGCTTTATTGTCAAAGAACATTGGCAAGGGATGGTTATAAACTTCTCCAAAATCTAGAAGGAGAGTTCGTAACCACTTCAATTCACATGTAGTTTGGGCCATGCTCATGTACTCGGCCTCAACACTCGATCTGGACACAACTGCTTATTTCTTGCTCTTCCAGCTCACAAGATTTCCTCCCACGAATGTACAGAACCCAGACGTGGATTTTCTGTCTCCTTTATCATCAGCGTAGCTAGCATCTGAGTAGGCTTCTATTCTGAGATGGTTGTTTCTTTGAATCAAAAGTCCCTTTCCTAGAGATCCTTGAACGTATTCCAATATCTTTAGAGCAACCTGAAGATGGCATTCCCTTGGGGCTTGCATGAATTGGCTGACCTTCCCAATGGCATAACAGATATCAGGTCTTGTTACAATTAGGTAGATGAGCTTGCCTACAAGACGACGGTATCTAGTGCTATCAGGTAGAGGTGGAGAGTTGTCATTCCAGAGTTTGTCATCTCTTATTGCCATTGGATACTTAGTAGGTTTAGCACCAAGAAGACATGTTTCCTTCAGAAGGTCAATAGCATACTTACGTTGTGAGAGAACAATAGAACTCTGCTTTCTTGAGATCTCAATACCCAAAAAATACTTTGGAGTCCCCATGTCTTTGGTTACAAAGTGTTGAAGGAGATGTTTATTTGTAAGGGTGATACCTTCAATATCATTGCCAGTGAGAAGGATGTCATCAACGTAGACAGCCAGAACAACCATTCCATGAGAGGTCTTGCGAATGAAGAGAGAGTGATCTACAGAGCTGCGGGCAAACCCAATAACCTTGATTACTTCGTTAAACTTTTCAAACCAGGCACGAGGACTTTGCTTTAGACCATAGATAGCCTTCTTGAGCTTACATACACGAATCTCCCCCGGAGCAACATACCCTGGAGGTTGCTCCATGAAAACTACCTCTTGAAGATCACCATAAATAAAGGCATTCTTGACATCCAATTGAGAGAGTTGCGACCTTTTGTTGACAGCCACAGAGAAGAGGACCCTGATGGTTGTAAGACGAGCAACATGGGAGAAGGTGTCAAAGAAGTCAACGCCATTTGTCTGAGTAAAACCCTTGGCAACCAAGCGAGCCTTGTATCGGTCGACAGAGCCATCGACACGATATTTGATCACAAAGACCCATCTACATCCAACAACATCTACCCCAAGAGGTGGAGAAACAAGGGTCCACGTGTCACGGTCTTGAAGAGTGGTTATTTCTTCATCCATGGCGGCCTTCCACTGTGGGATAGCAAGAGCATCCTGATAATTAGCTGGAATGACCGTATCTAAAATAGCAATAGCAAATGCCCTAGCAGAGGGGGTGAGGTGAGCATAAGTCACAACATCATGAATTGAATGTTGCGTACAGGAGCAAACTCCCTTTCGAAGGGCAATAGGGAGGTCTGCAATAGTAACTGTATTAGCAGGAGAGTCATAATCGGAAGAAGATAGTGCTAGCCCAATAGTTGGGAGAGGAGGCCCCAGAGTAGGAGGACAAACGGTAGGAGAGTCTATAGATGGTGGAGTGAGAGGAGGAGGTGGTAGAGTTGGGAGAGGAGGTGTTGTTGGCGGGGGTGAATGAGAGGAGGCGGTGGATGGGTTGTAGGAGGCACAGAGGTGGAAGAGTGAGAAAAGTATGGTATATTTTCAAAGAAGGTGACATCAGCGGAAACATATTATTTGCGAAGAAGAGGATCATAGCATCGGTAACCTTTTTGAGTGGGAGAGTCATCTGTTGTTAGAACTGGGGGCAAATTCTTGTGTTCTAGTAACTGTGAGAAAAGGTGAGGGTTACCTGTCATATGATTTGTTGCTCTAGAGTCAATAAGCCACTTACCTTCAGTAACCATGCGCACGCTACCTAAGGAGGTAGCAACAGAAGCAGACGGTTGTGTAGTACCAGGATGAGAGGTCGCAACAGGGAGGCGAAGGTGAGGATGCTTGAGATAGCAGCGGTCAATAGTGTGACCCTTCCGACCACAATAAGAATAGATGTACCGAGGAGGTCCGCGACCACCAATAGAACCGCCACGACCACCGAGGTGACCACGTTCAGCCCGGTGAGCAAAGCTCTCTGGAGGAGTAGAGGATAACAAGGGTCATTGGCGAAGGGAGGTAACGGAAGAGACCCGAGCATCGGTGGCATCAAGGGTAGGAGAGTCAGCTTCCCCAAGAATTTATTATCGGATCATATCATAGGACTCAGGAAGACGGAGAAGGTAACACACAACGAGGAGCTCCTGGAAGTATTTATGCTGCTCTGCAAGATCAGCAGAGAAGGGACGATTCTGAAGGAGTTCATCCCCTAGGGCCTGAACCTCTTGATATGCTGTGGTGGGATCCATGGTTGGGCGGGCAAAGAGATCAGCAGACAAGGTGTAGATGGGGGAGGTTTTGGCACATTTGGAGTAAAGGGCAGCAAGATGATTCCAAGCTGCTTTGACGGTCTCATCATGACGAATGATAGGAAGACACTCATCAGACAGACTGTTAGCAAGCCAGGTGCGGACCAGAGCATCGTTAGCATCCCGATCATCAAAGGTAGCAGACCCTTTGAGAGGAGGATCATCGGTGAGATGGTGTCGTTTGTGTTGAGAGCGTAAGAGGAAGGTGAAGGAGACGCTCCAATCAGGATAATTAGAGCCAGTGAGCTTGGAGGAGGTGCCAAGATTGCTATAAGTACAGATAGAGGTAATAGAGGTAGAGGCTAGAGTAGCCAGAGGAGTGGAGGTGAGAACAGTCTCAGAAGGGGTACCCATGAGAAGAGATCGGCAGGAGGAAAGGCAGATTGCGCGGTCTCGCGGCTAGAAGGCCGAAAAACAAGGGAGATCGCGCGGTCTGGAGGAAGAGAGACCGGCCGAAGAGAGAGAGTTCACAACACAAGGATCATTGCGAGCTCTGATACCATGTGAGAATTTGAAAATAACAGAATTTTTATTTCCAAAAAATCTAAGTATTACAAGAGTAATGCCTCCTTTATATAGACTAGGAGGGAAAGAGGAAAAACTAAATACACAATGTGGGACTAAAAACAAATACCATATACAAAGAGAGCTGGGCGGTCAGGCGGTCAGGGAGAACAAGACCGCAGCGGCCTCCGCGTTCTGGAGAGGAGACTAGCGGTCACACGACAGGAGGAAGGCCGTGTGATAGAGAAGGCCAACAGATCGTGAGACCGCTCTGGCGAACACTCCGCCATAAAGGAGAGGTCCGGGGTACCAGACCGCTTCTCTTCATATGAAGCGATCTGGTATTCCTAAGGAGAGACGATAATCTGATTCTGGGAGACCGCATAGACCGTGGTTATCCAACAGTTATTTGATTGAGCTGGGGACCGCAGATCTGCACACAACGCGATCTCGCACTTCTGAGGAGAAGGCGATGTCTGGTGCTGGGAGACCGCGCAGACTGCGATTATTAGACCGTTACTCGATGGAGCTGGAGACCGCACATCTTCATATAACGCGATCTCGTACTTCTGAGGAGAAGGCGCGGTCTGGTGCTGGGAGACCGCACAGACCGCTGGCACAAGACCGCACGGCTTCAACCCTTTGAGACTGCATGGCTTCAATAGTTTCCATAGTGGATGCATTTGGATTACCCGGTTGCATTCATTATGCATATGTTGGCATCTTCTTTTATATGCTCAAAGTTGAGAACGTATATGATGATTGAGACACTTAGGCAGATTATGCCTATTTGTAATTCATCATGTTACTTATATTCCTTCATTTACTTTTATTATGTAGTGCTTACTTGTAGAGTAGTGTAGTTCCCATCATCTGTTAGGATGCTCGGAGGAGGGGAATTATTATGCGGTTTATGGTCAGCTCATTTGTTGACCCTTGTTTTTTCCTCTCATTTGACTTTGTTTGTAGGGCATGCACAAAGGCGAATGCTCCCTAGATTACTTGAAAATAATAAAGTCTCATGAAGTGTTTGTCTTTTTTAGTTCTTTTACATAAACTCTATATACGGCGTACCAGCCTGCGAGCCAATGTTACATGAGCTTGTTATGATATATTTGGGTTTTGTAATGTCCACAAGGCCAAGGACTTAGTGTGGACCATGACACTCTCTTTTGTTTAGTACCTTTATTGAGAATAGTTAATACCTTGTTTATAGTTGACTGGAGTATGTTGGAAAAAATATCCTTTGATTTATCTAAACAAATTATATAAAAGTGATTACATCAGTTAGGATGAATTACCCATATTGTATAGAAAGGGTATTTTGGTCATTAGATGTCCTAGAATATCTCACTAACATTAGAGTGTCAAGACTAGGTCAAAATGAGCACAAAATATAGATGAGATAAACTTGCGTCGAATAGAATTCGACGCAACTTTGACTAGAAGTCGACGCAACATTGATTGCAAGTCAAAGTTACTCAGACTGTCGATCGAAGTATCAGGTGAAGTCGACGCAACGTTGAAATGAACTCAACATAGAAGGAAGAGACGGTTGAAGCCATCTTAGAAGTCGACGCAACTTAGATTTCAATTTGACGCAGAAGATGAAGTTCAAATCCAAGTCTTTAACTCGACGGATACGTAGATAAGAACTCGACGCAACGTCAACATCTGAGTTTAGTCAGAGCTAAGAAGGAATTCGAAGTTGCTTCTATAAGAACTCAGAGGTGCATCAATATGAAGGATAATGAACTCGACGCAGCGACGAATACAAATAGAAAAGGAAGGTTTTCTGCTATCCTTTCTGAAGATTTTCCAGATGATCTACAAGGCTGAAATTTGTTCTCCAACGGCTTATTTATTGTCAAGAATGGAATGGAGTATTTCAGAGATACAATAAAGACATTCATGGAAGTTATTCAAATCAAACTTGACGGGTCGGGAACAGAAATAGAAGGAAACATTTATTATCCAATGGACATTCCTTCTAAGGTGAGACCAGAAGAAGAAAGAAATTCAAACACTAATGGTCAGAGAATAAATATGCTGAGGAAGAAAGATAACAAAATGAATTTAGTGATTCTTCTCCCTCTCCTTCTTCATCATCCTAAAATTTTCTCTCTGAACAAGAAAAGGAGAACAAGAACATCTTTGTACAGATATACATGGTTGTTGCTTCTTCTTCTTAATCTCACAACAACAAGCAAACATGAGTACAAAGATTTACAGGATCATAAGCTACTAACTCTTGCATTCTTCTCAATCATAAGTAAGAGTTCATCATATACAGATCCTGAAGAATACCAAAATACAGCATTCAGTGTGATAGCTGTTATATGATTCATATAGTAGAATCCTAGTCATCTTCTTCTATCTTCTTTCCTCTGTTCTTATTCAGTAACTGTAAAAGAGTCCTAATCATGTCTCTCCAAAGGATTCAGTTGGTTCTAAGAGTCTTCTTATCAAAAGACTCATTGGTTTTAAGAGTCTCCTTATCAAAAGACTTAGTGGTTATGAGAGTCTCCTTATCAAAAGACTAAGTGCTGGTTCTGAGAGTCTCCTTATCAAAAGACTCAGGCACATTTAGTGCAATCCTACCAAGGTGGTAGAAGAGTGGACTACCCACATTTTGGGGAACCACTATAAAAATTATGTGTCTTCTGTGTTGCTTTTATGTGTTGTTCCAGTTTACTGTTTTCTATTTTATATTTCCTGTGCCTACTTTATTCTGTTTTCGTGTTGTTGACTGCATAGTACTTACTAGTTTTTATTATGTGTGCATAATTAGGGTAAAAGGTTGTAAAACTCTATTCTCCCCCCTCCCTCTAGAGAATACTCAGAAGCACATTGTGCACTTTCAATTGGTATCAGAGGGAGGTTGATCATAAAAAGGTTAACACCTTGATCAAAAGATCTCCTCACACTTATTTCTTTAGTTAAAATTATCTAAAACTACTTTATAAAGAAAAATGAGTCCTAAGGACTATGCATCAACAAGACCACCAGTGTGTAACTTAAATAAGTTTACACTCTAGAAGGTCAGAATAAAGCTCTATATGAACTCTATTGATGATTACATTTTCAATGTCATTATTACAGGTCCCCCAACACCAGTCAGAAAAGATGTCAGTGTGATGGTAACACAAGAAATTATCCCTAGAGCGGAGTGGAATGAATCTTAAAAGACGGTGAAGGTATGTGATGTCATAGCCATAAATATTCTTGTATCAACTATGTATGATGACATATTCCAGAAGGTTACTGACTGCAACTTTGCTAAAGAAATCTGGGAATCCCTTTCGAAATTAGTTGAGGGCAGCTTTAATGAAAGAAAGGACTAAAAGTCCCTTCTAATATCCCAATATGAGAACTTTCAGAAAAAGGCTGAGGAAAGTGTAGTAGAGATGCATGAAAGATTCAGCACCATCATAAATAAGTTAAAAGGACTAAACAAGGAAATTTCTCTAACAGAAATAATGACAAGCTCCTCATGTGCTTCCCAAGCACATGGGACTTAAGAATCTAGGCTATCAGAGAGTATAAATGTCATAGAGAAATATCCACGGATGCTCTGCTAGGCAAGCTCAAGTCTTATGAGCTCCTACTAAAAAGCAGGGTTGAGTCAGAAGCAAAGGAGAAACTCTCAACTCCTAAGGAGAGAATAATTGCTCTGAAGGTTGCTGAAGGAGAGGCTTCCACTTCTGAGGAAGAGATGTTCAATCTCTTGGCCAGAAGATTCATGAGATAGGTCAAGACAGAAGACTCCAGAAAAAGGAGAGGAGTTCAAGCAAACCAAGGTTTGATAAAACTCCTAAACAAGAAATATCTTGCTTCTCTTGCAGAATACCTGGGCACATTGCACCAAAATGTCCTGAAGAGAAAAGGGAAAAGAGCAGCAAGAAGAAGGAGCACAAGAAAAAATCTTTCAGGAGGAAAGATTAGAAGAATGGTAAAGGTTTCATTGCTGAAACCTGGAGTGACTCAGATTCTGAGTCAAGCTCCTCCTCATCTGACAGTGATGAAGATAGTGCAGCTGAAGAAGCCTGTTTAATGGCCCTGGAAGATTCTACTGAAGAAAGTCAGGTAACTATATTTGATGACTTTGATTTCTCTTCAAAGGATTTTAAAGAATGTTTTAAAGATTTTTGCTAAGATTATATTAATAGTCAAAAAGAACTTAACACACTTAGAGAAGAACTAGAAGATCTTAGGAAAGACAATCTATATTCAGTCAATTATGACATAAGAAACCAGATGTATAGGAAAGAGAAAGAAATAAATACATTAGTTAATGAAAATCTTAATAAAAAAGAAGAGCTTACAAAGGCAAAAGACTTTGAGGACTCACTCAATCGGAGGAGTCAAAAGCTAAAGTACATTACACAAAATCTCACCATGAGATTCAAACATCTCGGTCTAGGAGCAGATCCATCCATCAACACACCAATCCTTAGCAAATCTGCCTAGAAAAATCCTATAGTGTTCATTAGAGCTAGCATAAATCAACCTAATAACAACTTAGAATCATGTGAAGAACAAAATAATAACCCTAATATACTCACTGTATTCAATAGGGTAAATACCATTATTCAAACAGGGATTCTAGGTAAACACCCCTTAGAAAAACAAATAAAAATTAAAAAAATTCTTAATAAAAAGAATTATGCGTCGACTAGAACTCGACGCAGTTTTAATGATGCGTCGAATGAAACTCGACGGAGTTCTGCATATGTTTCAACATCAACTCGAAGTAGGTATGAGGGTGCATCAAATTCTATTCGACGCAACTAATATTCTGCATTGTTTTATTATCGACGTAACTATGCAGACACATCGAATTCCACTCGACGCAACTCTAAAGATGCATCGATTTCTTCTCGACGCATGTTCTCAGGAAGAAATTTTCAATCATCTAGATTTTTCTCTTTTGTTCCTATTTACAGCTCTATATGCTTTTGTTGCTCTAAATTTGGGCACAAGGCCAAAGACTGCTGGCATAATAAACCAGCACTTCTTCACCTTAAGAGGTACAATGAAAGACCAACCTACTCTTTCATAACTCCATATGATGATAGAAGAAAGAGACCCCAATAGGATAAGGTATATACAATTGTTTAATTTCCTGTGCAAAGAGGAGACTATTCTACCACAAATCAGCAGTGGTATCTGGACAGTGGATGCTCTATGCATATGACTCAAGCAAAAGAATCGTTGGAAAACTACAAGGCCAAGGAAGGCCCTAAGGTACTTTTTGGAAATTCCCATTCTGGTCAAACCAAAGGATATGGTGTGCTCAGAATTGGGGAAATCTCCTTCTCTAAAGGTAGCTTATGTTGAAGGTCTTCAACATAATCTAATTAGTATTAGTCAGCTATATGATGGTGAATACAAAGTTGTATTCACTAAGTACTTATGTCATATAGTTAGTCATGTGACTCACCAAATTGTATTGACTGGACTTAGAAAGGGTAAAGTCTATGTAGTAGATTTTGAGTATGCAAAGTCAGAGGTCTGCTTATTTAATTCCCAATTAGAAAATAGTGAACTGTTTTATAGGAGACTTAATCACCTGAACATTAAGACCATAGCTAAGCTGTCCAAGCTCAACCTAGTAAGAGGCTTACCAATTGGTAAGATTAAGAAAGACCATCCCTGCAGAGCCTGCCAACTAGGAAAGCAGATCAAATCATCATTCAAACTAATTGGTAAGAATGATTCCCTAAGAACCCTATATTTGTTGCACATGGACCTATTTGTTCCTATCTCCACTCAAAGCTTAGCACAAAAGTCACGGGCGTTACTTTAGTCATTGTTGATGATTTTTCCAGATTCAGCTGGATGTTCTTTCTAAAAGCTAAGTCAGACACCTCCAAGATCCTCTCAAGATTCATTAGACAAATTCAATCTGAATTCAACACTCTAGTTGTTGTGATCAGAAGTGATCATGGTACTTGATGAGTAGTTTATATACTCATCTTTTAGTATAGTTTTAATATAGTTTTAATATAAAATTATATAATTTATATGTATTTCCTCACTTAAATTATTACTTTTTCAATTCCATGAACTAACTTAAGTTTAGTTTATGTTTTCAGGTTTTCTAGACACTTTGAGAAAAATTTGCATGTACACGCCCAAGGTTACGGGCGTGACCAAGGGCGTGACAACCTAAGATGTTTTCCAGACCTGCTGTCGCCGCCCCGGGCTCATTCTATGAAGATTCTCCAAGTGCACACCCCATGTCACGGGCGTGACATAGGGGTGTGACCCAGGTCATGGCCACAACCCGCCTCTAGCAGCCAGATCATCCTTCCACATCAACTAAAGTTACATGCCCCTAGGTCATGGGCGTCACCAGGGGGCTTAACATCTAAATCACGGGCGTAATCTCTCCCGCGCCACTTCCCGCCGAAGATTTCCCGCTAGCGCCATGTTGAAGGTTACAAGCCCTCAGTCACGGGCGTGACCGAGGGGCGTGACTCGTACGTAACACCCACAAAAAAGCTAGAAGACGTCTTTCCTGCACCAGCAGATCACGCCCTTGGTCACGGGCGTGTCCAAGGGGCGTAACCTCAATTTTCAGCCTATTTAAAGATAGCTCCTCCAGAACTTAGGGAGGCAAATTTTGGGATTTATTTTGTTCATCTCTTGTATTATTTTCTTGTTTTAAGTATTCTTGTACTTCCCTTTCTTCTTGCAATTATATTTTTCAATTCAATAGTTTGCAATTTCAATTTCATTATCTTGTACTTCCTTTTGGAAAACCAATAAAATTAGTTCTTGTTTTCTCATCCTCTTCTTCCTTCATCATGAACTCTTTTATTTTTGTTGATTCATCTAGCTCTATGAGTAGCTAAGTTATTATTAGTACTTGATCGAGATGATCTAAGGAATGATATAAGTCATGAAATAATTTAGAATTGCTCTTTCTCTTTTTTAAAACGCTAAAGATTTATCCTTGATTTTAACGTAATGAGATTATATTTTCGATATATAATTCTTGTTCTTGTTTTTGTACTTTAGTTAGCCTAGAGGCTCGTAATGTGAATCGATCACTCAAGGATAAAGAGAGTTGAATGCAATCCTCGAGAGAGGACGGCATAAATCTCCTGGATTAGAGTTAAATCCAATAGAGGGGTTCACTATGTTAAAGTGAGTTTTAGGGGGTTACAATTATAGAACAAGAGTTCGGTTGATCAACCTAATCTTAGGTGGACATTTTCCTCGAGAGAGGTGCGCTCATAAATCAGGAAGCTCCACGGTCAAAGCAATTTTATTAAGAGAATGTGTTTTCTTATTCTTTCTTCTTATTTTTATCTCTGAGGTGATTCAAAGATCGAGTGCTAGCTTTCATAATCATTGTTCTTATCCTTCTTCAATTCACCGTACTCTTCTTATAAATCAACCAACCCCAAGATTTTTTTGATAGAATAATAGAAAATTTCTCGAAGTAAAAGTATTCAAATTACCTGGATTTTTATACCACCTTGGTTTTTATAAACCTAAACTACTTCCAACACGGTACACTTGTCGTTGTTGTTTGCAGGCATAGCTTTGCACCCACCCAGTTTTTGGCATCGTTGCTGGGGAATTGGGTTGATATATCGAAAAAATAAATATCTATTAATTTTATCGAGCTCTTACTTCTCACCCTCAAAAAATTTAAAATATTTAAAAAAACATCTTTAAAGGCGCAACTTAAATTCTCGAAAAGGGCGATTTGGGCTTGTCATCCCATCGCATCTCCCTAGTACTGTGCGAACCCTTCACAGGGTAGACCTCCGGAAGCCCGGGACTAACTTAACCCGCTTTTTGAAAAAAAAAATATATATATATAACTAAAATACTATAATACTATAATTTTAATTTTTCTTCTTCATATTTCATTTTATTCACCTCTTTTTCTCTTTTCTTTTCTTTTAGTTCATGACCCGGGGAAACTCTTCAATTATCTTGAATTGTGTTTTGATTCCGAAATCGAGCACACATTGCGGCGATGTCTCCGATTTAGTGATCTACCAATAATTCGTGAAGAGTCAATCGGAGAAACTAACGAGGGTATAATGGAAGATCCCGACCATAACGAGGCCCCTCTACGGACCAAGTCATATTATGTGAGGCGAAATTGGGAGGAAACACAATCTAGTATTATTCGCCCGGTGGTGGCGAATAATATTTTTGAAATTAAAATGAGCATCATTCAGATGGTACAGTAAACAGTCATATTTGATAGAATACCAGATGAAGATCCAAATTTATATTTATTAATTTTTTTTGAAAATTTGCGATACGTTTAAGATAAATGACGTCACCGATGATGCCATCCATTTGCATTTATTTCCATTCTCTTTGCGTGTTGAGGCCAAGCAGTGTTTGGGTTCTCTTTCTAGAGGTTCCATCACTATGTGGGCCGAGATGACAGAGAAATTTTAAATGAAATATTTTCCTCCGGCAAAATTCGCTAAATTACGTACGAACATTCTCTCATTCACGCAAATAGACTCAGAGTCTCACTACAATACATGGGAGCGCTTCAAGGAACTTTTGCGGAGATGTCCCCATCATGCCCTCCCGATGTGGTAACAAGTTCAAATATTCTATAATGGTTTGAATCTCTAATCAAGGCAAATGATTGACATGGCAGCTGGGGGGGGGGACTGTTAATAACAAAACCCAAGAGGTCGCTCAAGAGATTTTTGAGGAGATGGCCATGAATGCGTATTAGTGGAATGTGCCACGGTCGCGCCCTAATAAGCTGACCGGACTCTTTGAATTCGAGGCCACCCCAAACCCAATGCATCAAGTAGAATGACTTACTAAGCAAGTGGCGGAGATGTCTGTTTCCTTCGCCACTAATTGGGCTAAAAATATTAATTATAATTTTGTTTAAGAGCATGTAAATTGTATGGGGAACTCCTACCGCCCTCCTTATAACCCGAATAATATTCCTTTTAATAATAGCTATAATCCGGGTTTAAAGAACTGCCCAAATTTTTCATGGAGCAACCACAATAATACTCAACGCCCACCACAAGTGAATCCTCCCGGATTCGCTCCACCACCACCACACAAGCCCTCTTCACTTGAAGAGGTCTTCAATAAATATGTTGCCTCCAATGTGCTCAACATCCAGAATCTCTCTGGATCCATTAAAAACATGGAAAATAAGATTGTACAACTTGCCAAAATGCTCTCCGAACGCCAGCAAGGAGCTCTTCCAGGCAATACTTAGTCCAATCCACGGAAGAGCTCCAACGCAATAACCTCTATAGCGAAAAGGAGGTAACTTCTTCAAATTTGGTCGAGCCCGAGGTAAAAGTTTCATCTTCTCCTCCACAAGTTAATTCTACTTTGGCTCCGCGCATCAGTAAGAATCCTTCTCTTCCTTATCCTTCAAAATTTAAAGATGAGCACAATGAGGAGCAATACAAAATATTTATTGAAATTTTAAAACAAATCCAAATAAATGTGTCATTTTGCGAAACGATCGCCCAAATGCCCAAATACGCTAAATATCTAAAGGATTTACTTTCAAATAAAAAGAAACTTGAAAAGTTTTGGCGTATATCTCTAAACGCAGAATGCTCGGCATTTCTATTAAATAAATTACCAAAAAAATTAATCGATCTGGGACGGTTCTCCATCTCGTGCTTGTTCAGTAATTAATTAATAAAACACGCCTTGGCAGATTTGGGCGCTAGTATTAATTTGATGTCATTTTCTTTATTTAAAAAGCTTGGTTTAGGCAATCCAAGCCCAACAAAAATCAGCATCCAATTAGCGGACCGATCAATAAAATTCCTTGATAGGGGTTATTGAGGACGTGCTTGTTAAGGTTGAAAATTTTATCTTCCTGGTAGATTTGGTTATCCTAGACATTGAGGAAGACGTCGAAGTCCTTATTATCTTCCCGGTAGAGTTGGGGATGAAAATGTAATTTTTAGTATAAACAACTTTATGAACAAATAAATTTCTAACGACGACTCCTGTTTTACTTTAGAAACAAATTTTGAAGAAGAATCGTCACTTGTTTCCAAAATAATTTTACCAAGTTTTGAAGATTCAGAATTTGCTACTGCTTTTTATCTCAAGGAAATAACTTGGCCTTTAAAACTTGAACAGAATAATTTAAAAATTAAAACATCTCATGACGAACCGCCAAACCTTGAGTTAAAACAACTCCCGCATCATTTGAAATATATTTTTTTAGAAAAAGATTCAAAATTGTCCATAATCATATCTTCCGCACTTAACGATTCAGAAATTACCAAATTAACGAAACTTTTAAACAATCACCGTCATGCAATTGCATGGCAAATTTCAGATATCAAGGGGATTAGACCCTCATTTTGCATGCATAAAATAAATTTAGAAAATAATTCTCGCAGCACTATTCAGCCTCAACGATGCCTCAATCCCAATACGAAGGACGTCGTTAAGGCCGAAATTATAAAATTATTAGACGCAAGAATTATTTACCCAATTTCTGATAGCACTTGGGTTAGTCCGGTGCAAGTCGTGCCTAAAAATGGCAGAATAATGGTAGTCACTAACAAAAATAATGAGTTGATTCCAACCCATACTATTACAGGTTGGCGGGTTTGCATCGATTATAGAAAATTAAATGATGTTACGTGTAAGGATCACTTTCCGTTGCTCTTCATTGACCAAATCTTAGAATGCCTATTTGGTTACTCACAGTGTTGTTTTCTTGATGGTCTTTCAAGATATTTTCAAATCCCAATTGCTCCCGAAGACCAAGAGAAAACCACTTTCACCTACCATTTCGGCACCTTCGCATATCGAAGAATGTCGTTTTGTCTTTGCAACGCGCCGGCTACATTTCAAAGATGTATGTTGGCAATTTTTAATGAATTAGTAGATGACGTCATGGAAGTTTTTCTGGATGATTTTTCAGTCATTGGCGATTCCTTTACAAATTGTCTAAATAATCTTGATCGTGTTCTTCAATGCTGCGAAGACACGAATTTGGCACTCACCTAGGAGAAGTGTCACTTTATGGTCCAAAAGGGATTAATCCTCGGACATAAAGTTTTGAGTAAAGGAATCGAAGTCGATAGGGCCAAGAACGAGGTCATAAAAAAACTCCCCCTCCTACTAATATTAAATCCATTAGGAGTTTTCTAGGACATGCGGGTTTCTATAGACGGTTTATTAAAGACTTCACAAAAATTACAAAACCATTAACGCATTTATTAGAAAAAGAAACCGCTTTAATTTTTGATGAAGAATGTTTAAAGGCGTTTACAAAAATAAAAAATGAACTTATCAACTCGCCTATTCTAATTGCTCCAGATTGGTCTCTTCTATTCGAAATCATGTGTGGTGCAAGAGATTTTGTTGTAGGTGCAGTTTTGGGCTAACGGGTGAATAAATATTTTCACCCAATTTATTACGCAAACAAAATGCTTACATCCGCCTAAGACAATTATACAACAACGAAAAAAGAACTTTTAGCAATTGTTTTTGCATTTGATAAATTTCGATCATATATAGCGTTATCAAAAATTATTGTTTTTACAGACCACTCCGCTCTCCGATACTTGCTAGATAAAGGGGACGCCAAGCCCCTACTATTAAGATGGATTCACCTCTTGCAAGAATTTGATTTAGAGATCTGAGACAAGAAAGGAGTGGAGAATTTGGCGGTCGACCACCTCTCAAGATTGGAGAACCCGGCGACAGGAGAAATAGTGGCGGCCGAAATTGATGATAAATTCCCTAAAGAGCGCCTCCGTGCCATCGAAAAGGTAATGACTTCTTCCACCCCTTGGTACGTAGATCTTGCCAATTATTTAGTGGCTCGAGTCCTCCCAAAGAATTTTTCAAGTCAACAAAAGAAGAAATTCTTTTCGGACTTGAAAATTTACTTTTGAGAAGACCCCTTTTTATTTCATGTCTGCGCGGACCCAGTGGTAATAAGGTGTATTTCGGGCGAGGAAGGCGTCCAAATATTGCGGCACTGCCATGAAGGACCAACTGGTGGTCACTATTAAGCAAACCAGATCGCAAGAAAGGTGCTAAAGGCGGGATTCTTTTGGCCCACCTTATTCAAAGACACTCACAATTTTGTGAGTAATTGTGATCGGTGCCAACGGTCAGGTAACATTTCTAACCAGGACGAAATGCCCCAAAATATATTTTTAGAGTGCGAAATATTCAATTTATTGGGAATAGATTTCGTAGGCCCGTTACCTTCTTCTTTTAACAATAAATATATTCTTGTTGCGGTCAACTACGTGTCGAGGTGGGCGGAAGCACAAGCCCTTCCCACCAACAATGCGAGTCATAGTAAATATTTTAAAAAAATTATTTTCACGATTTGGCTCACCACGCGCACTAATTAGTGATAGGAGCACGCACTTTTATAACAACCAACTTTCTAAAATTTTAGCAAAGTATGGTGTTACGCACAAACTTTCACCCGCCTATCACCCACAAGCAAATGACCAAGTGGAGGTAGTGAACCGAGAGCTAAATTTTTTTTTAGAAAAAATGGTGTTGGTTAATAGAAAGGATTGGTCGCTAAAATTAGACGACGCTTTCTGGGCTTATCAGACGGCATTCAAAACCGCCATCGGGTGTACACCGTATCGGTTAGTCTATGGAAAAGTGTGTCATTTACCAGTGAAATTAGAGCATCACGCATATTGGGCGCTCAAAACCCTAAATTTAGATTCAAACTTAGCGTCCAAAAATCAGAAATTTCAGATGAATGAATTGGACGAATGGCATGCAAATGCCTATGAAAATAATAAATTTTATAAGGAACGCACTAAGTATTATCAGATTTGCTCCTTCTTTTTAATTTCCGTCTTACGCTTTTTCCGGCAAAATTGAAGTCCCGATGGTCCGGACCCTTTGTCGTAAAAGAGATTTTTCGGTGCAGAACGGTCCTTATTGACCACCCGAAAAAAGGCTCATTTAAAATTAACAGGCACCGTCTAAAATTATATCACCCAGGCGACCCCTCAAACGAAAAAATTGAATCACTTAACCTGCCAAACTTTAAAAAAAAAAAGAATTATCACTTAGTCAAGCTACGCGACGGTAAACAAAGTGCTTTTGGGAGGCACCCCAACATTATCTTCCTTGCTCTTTTGCTTGGTTTGTTTAACTTATTTTACAGGTTTTTGTTCCAGCAACCCAATCTACCAACTAGGGAAGCCCTCTTCTCCCCTCCTCTCATCCCTATTTTGACTTTTTCATTTACTTTTAACAATTCATTTCCTGCATTATTTTTTCTTACCTAGTTGATACTTCATACTTAGTTGTAAACATTGGGGACAAGTTTTAACTTTAAGTATGGGGGTGTAGTGTAGCTTTCTAGACTTCCTTTTTGATATAAAAAAAGAAACATTTTTTTTAAAATATCATAAAAATCTAATTTCTTGGAAAGGTAGGTTTGGGCTTGTCATGCCATCGCACCTCCTAGTACCTTGCGAACCCTTCACCGGGTAGACCTTGGGAAGTCTAAGAATAAAAAATATTTCCCCCTTACTTTGTATTTTTATTATCCTCTAGAAATCTAGTTTGAGAAGTAATTATAAGCATTGTTATATTTTTAATTTAGCTAATGTTTTGTTTTATCAAAATTTGCTAGATTTAAATTTGAAGTAATTCAACTTTAAGAAACACTTTATGTTTTTAATTCAATTAGAGAACTTATTTAGCACTACTTCTCTTCTTAATTTTAAATCGCTCCACTTTATAGTAAATTTGCTAAACAACCTTGGATTTTTATTATATTGTCTACTAACTTCCAAGATCGTAGGAAAATTCATTTCACAAAAAAGTTGCTCTCAAAATAGTTTAATTTAAAAACTAGAAGTATTTCTTTACCCCTAACCCTTTGTTGGCAAATAATAAAATAATAAAGATCATATGTCAAGGGAATAAGAGGATAAAATTCATTATTCCCTAAACATATGCACCCAAAATCATTTAAAAGACTATATGTCATGAAGTAAGAGGATAAAATTCATTACTTCTAAACATATACATGTTGGGTTTTGAATTGAAGAGAAAATTTTAAAATATTATATGGCATGGAATTGAGAGGATAAAATTCATCATTTTCCTAAACATATACAAATTCATTTACAAATAAGGTGAAAGGATAAAATTCATCACCTCTATTTTAGAATCTCTTCATTTTGTCATTTTATTTTAAACCCCTCCTTAGCCAATTTCATTGGTCCTAGTCCTGAATTAAATTATTAAGAGAGCAATATTTTGGTAGGTATCTTTTCCTTAAGCTTATTTTTTGTTAGAGTTTCTATAATTTCATTCTAACTTTGTTTGGTAATTTCTACAATTTCGTTTACTAAATAGTTATCTAAAGAAGTCTTTTAGCTAAGCATGTCTCTCTTTAAAAATTAACACCATAATTTGAGACATAATTCTTGAATTTCTAGAATTTATCTTTGACTTACTCTTGATTTAATAAAATTTTAGTTTGTTAGAAATAATATCAATGCATTATACATTATCTCTCATTCTTTTGCTCTGGAATAGCAAAAACTCAAGTATGGGAGTGTTTGATAAGTAGTTAATATACTCATCTTTTAGTATAGTTTTAATATAGTTTTAATATTAAATTATTTAATTTATATGTATTTCCTCACTTAAATTATTACTTTTTCAATTCCATGAACTAACTTAAGCTTATTTTATGTTTTCAGGTTTTCTGGACACTTTGAGCAAAATTTCTAAGTACACGCCCAAGGTCACGGGCGTGACCAAGGGCGTGACAGGCTAAGATGTTTTCCAGACCTGTTCCACCACCCCATGCTCATTCTGTGATGATTCACCAAGTACACGCCCCATGTCATGGGCGTGACATAGGGGCGTGACCCAGGTCCCAACCACGACCCGCCTCCAGCAGGCAAATCAGCCTGCCACGTCAAATAAAGTTACACGCCCCCAAGTCACGGGCATGACTAGGGGTCATGACATCCAGATCACGGGCGTGATCTCTCCCGCGCCACTTCGTGGCGAAGATTTCCCGCCAGCGCCATGTTGAAGGTTACACGCCCTCGGTCACGGGCGTGACCGAGTGGAATAACACGTATGTAACGCCCGCAATAAAGACAGAAGGCGTCTTTCCCACACCAGTAGATCATGCCCCTTACACGCCCTTGGTCACGGGCGTGTCCAAGGGGCATGTAAACTCAATTTTCAGCCTATTTAAAGCCAGCTCCTCCAGAACTTAGGGAGACGAATTTTGGGATTTCTTGTGCTCATCTCTTGTATTATTTTCTTGTTTTAAGTATTCTTGTACTTCCCTTTATTCTTTCAATTGTAATTTTCAATTCAATAGTTTGCAATTTCAATTTCATTAGTTGGTACTTCCTTTTGCAAAATCAATTAAATTAGTTCTTTGTTTTCTCATCCTCTTCTTCCTTCATCATGAACTCTTTTATTTTTGTTGATTCCTCCAACTCTATGAGTAGCTAAATTTTTATTAGTACTCGATCGAGATTATCCAAGGAATGATATAAGTCATCAAATAATTTAGAATTGCTCTTTCTCTTTTCTAAAATGCTTAAGATTTATCCTTGATTTTAAGGAAATGAGATTATATTTTCGATATATAATTCTTCTTCTTGTTTTCGTACTTTAGTTAGCCAAGAGGCTCGTAATGTGAATCAATCACTCAAGGATAAAGAGAGTTGAATGCAATCCTCGAGAGAGGATGATATAAATCTCCTGGATTGGAGTTAAATCCAATAGAGGGGTTCACCACATCAAAGCAAGTTTTAGGGGTTTCAATTATAGAATGAGAGTTCGGTTGATCAACCTAATCTCAGGTGGACGTATTCCTTGAGAGAGGTGTGCTCATAAATCGGGAACCTCCAAGGTCAAAGCAATTTTATTAAGAGAATGAATTTTCTTATTCTTTCTTCTTACTTTTATTTCTGATGTGATTCAAAGATCGAGTGCTAGCTTTCTTAATCGTTGTTTTTATCCCTCTTCAATTCACTGTACTCTTCTTATAAACAAACCAACCCCAAGTTTTATTGATAGAATAATAGAGAATTTCTCGAAGTAAAAGTATTCAACTCGCCCGGATTCTTATACGACCTTGGTTTTTATAAACCTATACTACTTCTGACACAGTATACTTGTCGTTGTCATTTGCAGGCATAGCTTTGCACCCACCAGTACTGCGTTTGATCAGTTAATGTGTAGATTCTATGAGGACGATGGGATAAGACAAAGCTTTTCAGCTCCTAGAACCCCTAACAAAATGGGGTGGCTGAAAGGAAAAATAGAACTCTAATTGAATCAGGAAGGACATTATTGGTTGAATCCAACTTGTCGAAGTCCTTTTGGGCTGAGGCAGTGAATACTGCAAACTATGTCCTGAATAGAAGCCTCATCCACAAGACCAAGTTGAAGACTCCCTATGAGTTATTGAAGGGAAAGGCACATACTTTAGAATTTTTGGGTGTACTTGCTTCATTCTGAACAATGGAAAGAGTCATCTTGCCAAATTTTACAAGAAGGCTGATGATGGGATATTCTTGGGGTATTCCTCATCAAGCAAGGCCTATAGGTGCTACAATAAAAGCTCTCTCAAATTTAAGGAGTCAATTCATGTGGTATTTGATGAAACAAACATGTTTTACAAGGGTAAGGAAACTTCCACCAATGACATATTGCAGGAAGAAGACCAACTTGCAAATCAAGTTGAAAGACTCAGCATCTTGGACCATCCACCAGATAGCCAGGACAAAGGCAAACAGAAAGCTGAAAATGATTCAAATGAAGAGGCCTCTGCAGATGAGGATGATAATGAAGCACCTGCTTCACCAAATGCGGAGATCATTCCAGAGAATGAAGATAGGGTCTCAACAGTTAATGAGAAAGAGGAATTTCAAGTGGAGGTTGATCCACTGAACAGTTCAACAAGAACCAGGATGACTCAACAGGATCATCCTCCATCTCAGGTTATCAGAGATTTGTCAGTGGGAGTGAAGACAAGGAATCAAATAAAAAATGAGACTATACTACAATGATTCCTCTCACAATATGAGCCAAAGAAGTTTGAAGGGGCAGATAGTGACCTTCACTAGATTGCTACCATGCAAGAAGAATTAGCTCAGTTTGAAAGGAACAAGGTTTGTCCCTAGTTAAGATACCAAGAAATTACCCAGTAATTGGAACAAATTGGGTATACAAGAACAAAATTGAATCAACTGGAGTCATCATCGGGAACAAGGTCAGGCTTGTTGCTCAAGGATATAGGAAAGAGGAGGCAATTGACTTCAACCAAACATTTGCTCTAGTGGCAAGATTGGAAGCAATCAGGATGTTTCTTGCCTATGCAGCACATATGAAGATAAAGGTCTATTAGATGGATATGAAGAGTGCATTTTGAAATGGAACTCTTTAAAAGAAGTATATGTGGAACAACCTCCAGGTTTTGTCAATCCATCTTACCCCTCTTTTGTTTATAAATTAGACAAAGCACTATATGGTCTCAAGCAAGCTCCAAGAGCTTGGTATGAGACCCTATCCACTTTCCTTTTGGAACACTCCTTTGTAATAGGTAAGGTGGATAAATCACTCTTCACTAGAGCACATAAAAATCAGCTACTTTTAGTACAAATATATGTATATGATATCATATTTGGCTTAACAGATCAAAAACTATTCAAAAGGTTTGCTGACCAAATGTAGTCTAGGTTTGAGATGAGTAGCATGGGGGAAATGTCCTACTTTCTTGGTCTTCAAGTAAAGCAAACTGCAGATGACATTTTCATATCCAAATCCAAGTATACTAGGGAACACATCAAGAGGTTTGGGATGGAAAATGCCTCTGTCATGAAAACCTCCATGGCTACCAATATTATTCTAGATAGAGATGATTAGGATAAGACCTTTGATCAGAAGACTTACAGAGCAGCCATTGGCTTACTCCTCTATCTGACAGCTAGCAGACCAGATATCATGTTTGCTACATGCATATGTGCTAGATTTCAGTTGACCCTAAGAAATCCCACATCTGTTCTATGAAAAGAATACTCAGATATCTAAAGGGTACACCTAAACTTGGCTTATGGTATCCTGCAGAATCTGGATTTGACCTAGTAGGCTATTTAGATGCAGATTATGCAGGATGCAGGCTTGTTAGAAAAAGCACCTCAAGAACCTGTCAATCCCTAGGTGCTCGACAGATCTCATGGTTTAGCAAGAAGCAAACCTCAGTCTCCACTTCACAGCTGAAGTTGAGTATATAGTTGTAAGAAACTGCTACTCACAAATATTGTGGGTGCAAAATCAGGTGTTATACTATAATGTTTCTCTAGACAATTCCACAATATTATGTGATAGCTCTAGTGCTATTTTTATAGCTTCCAATCCTGTTCTCCACAGCAGAACTAAGCCCATAGAAGTAAGGCACCACTTTCTCAGGGACAATGTAGAGAAGGGTAAGATCAATCTTCAATACATTTCCATTAATATTCAAAGGGCTGGCATCTTCACTAAGACACTTGATGAAAGTAAGCATAAGTTCTTCATCAATGCACTGGGAATGCTTGATGGAGCTCTCTAGGTCACCTTTATTATGTACTCATACCTATCCTTCAAAGAAAGTTATTGCTAAGAAAAACAACAACATTTTTGAGAAAAATATAATGTTTATTCAGAGCTGCGTCGAATACAAATCGACACACCATCGATTTCTATTCGACGTTAGCTTCGAGAGCTAATTGGGTTAGTTCATCCGAATAGCAATCGATGTAGCGTCGAATACATATCGACGCTAACATCGACATCATAATCGCTGACTATATTCGGAGCCACGTCGATTTCTACTCGACGTTGTGTTAACTTTGCAAAGCGCGCACAGATTGCTTCTAGAAGCAACATCGCCATGTTTTGGCGCGCTGAATTCATCTCTATTAGACATCGCTTCAAATACAATCCTAAGTTGCGATGATTCATCTACTCAAAGCAACTCAGGCATTCAACCTTATAATGCTTTTCGAATTCTCTCCCTGTCGCTCTCCTCCAATTTCCTTTCTACTTCTCTCTTTCTGTTTCACTGCAGGTACTCACAGTTCATCAATGGCGTCTCCTCCAAATCAAAGAGTCGTTGTCGAAGCAATTAATCAAGCCTTAGAGACATTATTGTCTTAATTTAGTTCCCTCTATCTTGCTTTCTCAAAAGACTGCTACCAAAAGCTTTGTGCTCAATGTAACATCCTGCCAGTACAAACAATATAATAGTAGGTCTGGCCGGGACCCCACTCCATATTGAACAAACAAGCTAGACGTTAATAAGATGATAACAGTAAGAACTACACGAGAGTATCACAAGCATAAGCAGAAGCATTAATTAACATTACTTTCAGAATTGTCCACTATCCCAGGAATGAAACAATAAAGAGTTACGACCTTAAGGCCTTACATTCATACAATGTCATAACCTCAAAACATACTTCGGCAAGCAGGCTGGCAATATAAGGAAAGCAGTAAAAGAGAGTTTGGCCTTACATAAGGCTTCAACCCACTACTTTCGGCTTTGCTCACCAGCACCTGCACCAACATGCAATAAGAGGTAAACAAGGGTCAGCTATGAGCTGACCACAAACCGCATAACGATCCCCCCCGGCCATCTAGACGGCTCGGGGGAATGTCACCGCTAATCCTGCAAGCAAGCCGTACATGCAACATGTAATCAAATAAATAAAGTGCAACTACACTACACAGGGTGAGGTTTTAAGCACAATCAATCTTCTAGGTTGAGCATCAAAGTAGGGGTAACCTAGGTATGCACATGATGTTGGTTGGGTTCACCCAGAGGTTTTCATAACCGCCCAAGCAACCGCTTGAGGCTAACATAACATCAATCCACATTCAACTACACCCTAAGCAACACAATCTTAGGTGGGAAAGAAGAGCTTTTGGCCAATCTAGGTGAACACCTTATGCGGCCTCTCCCATGATCACACAGTGTACTAGAGGTTGGCACCTCTCATTGATCTGCATAGAAATAGGTTCGGTTCAGCTTTGCCCGTGCTCTAGTCGTTGTGATCATACAGGACGATGCGGGTACGGCTTCTCCTCAGCCCGTAAGGGTGTAACACATTTAAGTGCTACAGTAAATAATGGCTACGCAACTAATCATTCCAAGAGGACTTAGACTTCGCACACATATCCAATGAAGGAGTTACAAGACCACTTCACTCCAAATCTCATGGTGAAGGTTTGCATTCAACCACATTAGAAGCATGGGGCTTCTGTTAGGCTCTCCAAAAAACACCTAAAACTCAAGTCCCACAATATGATGTCATTTCTCACAGAGTCATTCTCCGACACGCATTTAAGGCTTAACCTAAATGTACATCACAATCAAGCATCACCGATCCGGGCTAACGACCACGAGTATGCTTCACACAAAATGCCTAAATCTGTACGTCTACTAGATTTCTACATGCAAATAATGTCGGTGAAGGACACAATCTACACAGAGTTCTGACGAACTATTGGAAGTCCTACAATTCATTAATTAGTGAAAGAGATAACCTTAATATGCATAGAAAAAGAATGAAAGGACCAAACACGTCCTAAGACCGGGAGGAAGGATCGTTAGCCTTCCCGCTCTCTTCGGCGCCATGAATCTGAGATTTCAATCGGATGGAAAGAACCGCATCAGGCTGCTCTCCGTGGATCTGGAAACGTCTCGCGATTCGGAGCTTCAGAGCTCCGTCAATAGCGGAAGATGTCTTCTTCTTCCTTGGGCTCTCAGCATTCTCACATTTGGAGAGAGAAGATAAAAGTAGAAATAAACCTAAAGTTATCTCCCAAGACTTCTTTAAAGGATTTCGAAATGATCCTATCCATCAGATTCATTTTTCAGAGAGATTGGAATCGTTTTGTCTTGGAACATGGTGTGACGCCCCAATTTTTTTTTCTTATGGTTAATTCAAGTGGGGCTGCTTCTTATGCTTCTTCCTCCCGATCCCCCTCCATCATGCCGCGATGCGCTGGCAGCGAGGCAGGGCGGCAGCATGTGCGTCGGCATCTCCTCTCGCCGCGTGCGTGTCTCCTCTTCGTCGTCTCCTGCGCATGTGTCGTGCCCTAATGTATTCCTTCCTGCCGCTTGAAATCCATCGCCCCTCCACGATTTCTTCTTCTTCTCCCCGCTCTGCTTCCATCGCTCCCTCGCTCGCTTTGTTTTCTACAGCCGCTCTGCTTTGTTCGCCTCCGAGCACTTCGTTCTTCCTCTCCGTCGACAGCCCTAGGGAAGTTTTACGTGCACGAAAATAGAAGCTCGCTGCATCGACTGCCTCTCCACGGTTCCTTCTTCGTGCAAACCCATCGTTGCTCCTCTGGTAAGCGCGATTTATTAGTTTCGTGTACCGATTTTTTTTTTCGGATGTGATTTCGCTTTTGATTTCACTTTCTTAGTTCCTGCTACGGTGCTTGCTCGCCGTTCCTGCTTGGCTGCTGTTGAAAACTCTGTCGAATTGGGACATCTTCTTCCTCTTAGTTTTGGGTGATCTTAACTTAGCTTTATTTTTTTAATACCAACCAAGGGTGAGGCTACATAGATGGATGGAAATTTGGGGTATCTCTCTGCCCTCTCATACTTCATCTTCTCTTCTCACCCTCACGAGAAGAAATCTGGACACCTTTCCTCCTTTGTATAATGGTAGTTCATTGTCTCCATCTCAGGGTGGAAAATGGAGCCATGTCCTGTTTTTCCTTCCCAAACTCTTTTCTTTTACATAAACTATGGAATTTCTGCTTCTGCCAGTAGCACTGAAATTGGATTTGAAAATGGTGTAAATTTTACTATTTCGAGGCCTAAGCCCTCTTGGATTAGCTATGGTGATGTCATTAAGGAAGCAAGTTTCGAGTATGGTTTGGGTGAAATTGATTCATAAGCTCAAGGCAGTATAATCATTTGAAGAGGGTGATATTGTTGCAGGAGGAATATTCGAAGCATATAGATTACAATCAAATTTCAAGTAAATGATATTATTTTTTTTCATTTAGTTTCTTCCAACATTGATATTTTCTTATAATTATTCCTCCATTAGTACGTTTACTACTTCGGCCCCTTTTCTTGCAGGGTTGACTGGATTTTGTGTTCTCGCACTTTTTGTGTGCTTTTATTATCTAAAATTTCAGATATATGCTCCAATTTGAATTGAAGAAAATCAAATGTCGATGAAAGAGTGCTCTACGATGTTGTTGTATGATTCTAAAATGCGGCAGCCGCCCTAACTGGTCAGAATATAAAGAAATATACTTTTTTATGTGTTTTGAAAAGTAACCGTGTAGTTGAATCAACCTTAATTATAAGGAATTGATAATTTATTATGTTTCCTCTCTTATTTCCATCCACTAATTCTCAAACCATGCAATTACTTAGGGTCATAAGTTTCCCTACATTTATATATTACAAAGTTTGATTTTTTTTAAAATTCGGAGTGATCTTCATAAACATGATTACCTATTTATGATCTTCACAAATAGGCGAACACATATTTATCCAGAGAACCACATGCCCTCATATGTTCTAGGGATTGCTACAAAATTTATTGTTATACTTGAATATTTGTTATTTGTATTTCTTATTACTTTTTGGTTTCCCTAGCAGGAGCTTGGTGAGGGGAAGGAGTTGTTTGTTCCTGATGGTCAGCGGAAGCCTCAAGGTTTATAAGAAGAGGATGCTGCTTGCGACGACGTCTTCTGGAAAGGGAGACGACGGCTTCTGGCGAGGGAGACAACTGCTTGGGACGAGGTTGACAATTAACCTTTGCATTTCCTTCTTAGTAATGATCTCATTGTTGATGTGCCTGGTATATTATATCAATAGTCATCAGAACTTCCATAAAAGAAACCAGTAATGGCTTCTTCTTTCTTGGGCTGAGTAAAGCAATTGCGCCTCCCTCTAAATGTTAAGATCCCGCTATTTAATCAAACTGCATCACTAATTTGGGGGCACAATTGTATAAATCCTTTGTGCCACGGCTTTCACAGTGCAACATAATTTTTCCCACTTCTACACTATTTTGGTTGTATGATTGAAGGGCATTGGTGCTTCCAGTGTTTGCCTAATTATGAACTAATCCTATGATAATCAGATGTTGAACATTTTGTTTGGATTCATTCTGATATGTGCTATATATTTTATTTTAGTTTTGGTTTTAGTTTTAAAATAATTGTTAATGCTGAAAGTTTTAATTTGCATCGTACCCAAATGGTTCACTCTATATGAATGTCAGACCACGAGCTCAAGGGCTCGAAATATCTGAGGTGTCGTCGCCGTATATTCTACTTTTACTGCTCGCAAATGGAACTGGCGACGATTACTGTAATTTTGAGCTTCAAAATATGACTATTAGCTCTGTATTAGCATTAGTTCATGTCATCGAACTGACGCCCCGCCAAACCAATCATTGATATAATTCCTTTTTGTCGTGCTTTTTTTTATTTCAAATGGGAAGGAGACTGCGCATGAATATTGACCTCATAAAGTTTATTATGTTTTTAATTACATTATCATTCATTACCAATATGAGATTGGGAATGCAAAGGGAAAATAACAATGTTCATCCATATTTTCAGAAGTTTTTAAACAATGTTTTCACTTCTTTTATGCAAGAGGACTCCGAATGAAAGGAGGAAACAACCAAATATCGAAGTTGTTTATCCATTCAATTGCTCTTCAGCCAGACTAAGTTGCTAGAACTTCATTTCTATTTTTTAACCTGTTTTAATTTTTAGCCAAACAGATGCAGGGGGTTCTGCTAACTATAGCTAGCAAGCTGATGCAACAGCAACTCAACTGCTTCCACCAAATGATTCTTCGAGTGTTTTGCAAAGGGAGCTCCGACCCGAGGCCCATTGACAACGTCGCGTGGAAAGAGGAAGCACTCTGGTATGTTCACACCATATTAGTAGTTCATATATGGTTTAATAGTGCGCAATTTTTTCATCTCTCATACTTTTCCCTGCTCCTGCCTGATTTGTGATTACATTTAAAGGTTATTGTTCTTACTATCATATTTCTTCAGCTTCACAAGGAAATTCTTAATGACATGTAAATTATAGCAACAAATTCATGATAAAATCATTCTTTTTTTATATGTACTTCTTGCCCTCTTATTCATATCCATGGAATTCCTTAGTCAATTTAAAATTGAACTTGGGCAAGATGGAATTTTCGCTCTAAATTGAATCATGCAAATAATTTTGTTTTGAGACTTTTACAAAAAAAATGATCAATACAAAATGTACTACATCACAATTAGCTATCATATGTTGTGAATCATGTAAACATCCAGTGAAATAATCAATGCTCCTGCCGATTTCTTTGCTCAGTTCTTCCTCCTAACTTGGGCGCAACTGTTCGCACCTCCGTCGGTTGCAAATAAAGGCTATCCTGTTCGCTCGCCTCTTCAGCCTTAAACAAACGTTTCTTCGCCGCTACTGCTTCCTTCACGCGAGCAGAGACCGTCAGTCTCCCACTCGAGCAACACTCGAACATCACCGAGCCATCTTTGCGAACACGACACTGATGCCAAATCTAAGAAACAATGGAAACCCCAAATCCTGCACAGCAATAAGGGGAAGATGATCGGAGGGCATCGTGATCGCTGAAGATCCGCCGCTGCTTTTGCTCGCCTTCACCACCTCTGATTTCACACGCAACTTCCGCCTGCTGCAGTTGTTCGCAACTCCTCCCAGCTTCCGCTCTGTGCTCCTGCTGATTTCTCTACTCAGTTCTTCCTCCAAATTTATTGATCCTGTTTATCTCAGTTTTATACTTAATTTTCCTCATTTATTTTGTATGTGCTCATTTAATTGGTGGAATTGTTCTCTGCTGTTATTGTTCATGTATAAAGGAAACATCAAGACCATCAAGAGTAGTTCATATAATTTGCTTCCCATCAAGAGTAGTTCATATAGGCATTTTTTTCATTTGTATAATGCTTCCCATATTATCATTTTATTACAAAGATGAACAATTGTTAATAGGGTTTATAAAGTAGTACTCCTTCAGAAGTTTCAATGCTTCTTTATCATGGCAGGAGCAAGCTATAAAATCACTAGAAAGCGCGCTTGATGGAAAGAAATCCGAGTTCGAGAAATGGAACAAAGAAATTTACAAGAGGGAGGAGATGAGCGGGGGAGGCTTAGGCGGTCGGGGTGGCTGGCTTGGAGATGGTGGCTGGTCGGAGATGGTGGCTGGTTCGGCGGGTTTGGTGGTGACCATTTCTGGGTAGAAGCTCAAGCAGCAAGCCTTGCTATAATTGGCATCATCTCCTTGGTTAGAGACTGTTTCATAATCTCTACAATCTCAAGCTTTTTTCCCTGCTTTTTTTATAATTTGCTTTACGAAAGGTACTTCTAGCTTAACAAAACAGAAAATAAGATCCATAGGCTACTTCTACCAAGTTTTGCATAATATCTAAAACTGTGTTTGGTTGCAGCTTTCCAGTAAGTGCTTAAAGGTAATAAAAAGAAAACAATACTTTACAAAAAAAAAGATGCATCTGTTTCTGTTCTTTTGCTTTCTGAAATGTAATGTTCTACTAATCTGCTCTTTGGTGACAGTATCTTCTGCTGATCAAAGGAAATGTAATGTTCGTCTTTGTCTCCAACTCAATACTGTTTCTACTACGAGGGTTCAGGAACGTGTTTATGCTTTTATCGACGTGTTTTTCGGGGCGAAACAGACTGCTTCCTCCGGCAGTGGAGGTGCATCAGCATCAGCTGTCTGCAAAAGAAAGGGTGGTGAGAAAATGGGGAACGGATTAGATGTTGCATGTGTTTCCAAAACTAGGAGCCTAATTGCTTTTCAACTACATTTTCTGAAGAAAGTAATGAAGCACAAGGAAGTGTAATGCAACAGTGATGGCTGTAGAACCATGATATCTCATCCTACACAGATCTAACAGGTTCATATATGACAAGTTTACACTAAATTATGTGGACAAATTTCTCAATCTGACATGTTAATTTCTTTGTGATTTAATCCACCAGCACCTATTTTGATTTTGTGTCAACAACTATATTAGCAAACACTATCAATCTCCAATTCAGCTGGCATGTTGAGCAACTATATGATAAGTTCAAATTTGCTGGACGCTTGAAATTGATGCTCAAGAATGACTGATGAACAAATGTTGGCTATGTGAAATAGTTATATGTTTTTTTTGTTTTTGTAAGCTTTTATTTGGAATATATGTTTGCCTGCACTTTACCATAAAATTGTAGCAGTTTTGGCATGAAATTGTATTAGTGTACCCATAATTTGCCGCATATTTGACATAAAATGGCAAGACGTTTTAGTTGAACAGTTGCCAATTGCAGTAGTAGCTGAAAAACCCTTGCTAATGAAGGGACAAACCAAGCTCTACACGGTCTTCCTGTGATTATACGGTGTTCATCAATGCTATGAATTTTTATCTTTTCTTCATTCATATATTTTTGGGTTCTAAAAGTGAGGTGAAATACCATATGAAATAGAAGCTAACAGATAAAAAATAAAGAAATTAACAGGGAACAATAAAACAATTTTTATCTATTCTTCATTCAATATAATATGGCTGTAACTCAGTTTGTATGACTGTATTTTTTTAAATTTCATTTTGAGTTTGTAAATGTTGTCCATAACTTGATGGTATATTCTACTACATATCCATGAATATTTTACAAATTGTCCTTTTTATACGAGTAGCCGTAAATAAATAAATAAATATATATATATATATATATATATATATATATATATATATACGAAGGCACGGGCGAAACACGTGCGCAGGTGGGCGAAGCCCGCCTGGATGCGGCCGAAGGCCGCCCGAAAGCATCAAGCACGGGCGTAGCCCGTGCGCAGGCGGGCGAAGCCCGCCTGGATGCGGCCGAAGGCCGCCCGAGAGCATCGAGGACGGGCGAAGCCCGTGCGAAGATGCTCGTATATATATATATATATATATATATATATATATATATATATATATATTTGCACACACATTTGTGTATGTTGAGAATCGGGCAGAGCTCGAATTTCCCTTCCCTTCCCTGTTCCGTGAAGCCGGCGAGTCGCGCGGGCTAGGGTTTGGCGCCGGGGCGTCGGTCAGTGTCGAGCGTCGCCGGAGCCGTTGGAGGTGAGGATCGTGGTCGCCGGAGCTTCGTTTCGCCGACGGGGCCAAGGATCCGGGCGGCTCCTTCCCCGCTTGTCGTGGTCCGGCCGTCGCCGGATATCCAAGGCAAGAAAACTCTTCCCTTACCTCCTCTCCATCTCTTTTCTGTATTCTTTTTCTTAATTAGTAGTGTTCCCTTGGTTGTTGGCAAGGCTCTTTTCAAATCTTTGTGGTTGCCTCTCCTTATCTTGGTTAGTAAAAATTTTGGGGGTTTTGTTTTTGCTTTGGGGGCTGTTATGCATGATCCCAGGTTGAATTTATTTTGGGCTTGCTGTTTATTTTGATCTATCGGAATTTGCCTTGTTGAGGCTGCTGTTTGATATCATCATCAGGGGGGTTGCCTCATTTGTGCTCTAGCTGGGGCTGCTTCTTATGCTTGTTTAATTGGCTGCTGCTATGCTTTTGCTGGGAACTGCTTTCTCTTTTTTTTTGATTCATTTGGTCTAAAAGGGCTGCTGCTATAGAATTTTTACTTTGGGGGGGGGCTGCTCTTGTTTCCTGTGCATTTTAATAGGGTCTGCTCTTGTTTCCTATGCATTTTAACAAGGGCTGTTGCTGTAATTTTATATTATGGAGGGGGCTGCTCTTGTTTCCTTTTGGTCTAATGTGGCCTGCTGCTGGGGTATGCTTCTTGGGCCTTGGCTTGTGTAAATCCCGATTTCTTCCTCCTTTGAGGCTGTTTTATAACTATCCTTGAGTTGGTTTTAGTTTGGGGCTGCTTTGCAACATCCTTGTTGGAATTATGTAGGGACTGGTTTGTTCAACCCTTGTTAATTTTGGGGGGGGGGGGGGGGGGGGGGGGGGGGGGGGGGGGGCTGCTTTACAATTATCTTGCTTGGAATTACATCGGGGCTGATTGTAGAATTCCAGCTAGGGGCTGCTCTTGTTTTTGTCTAATAAGGGAGGCTATTATTTATTTGGGGGCTTCTTAGTAAGATCTATTTGGGTGATGCTATATATATATAATCTAATTGGATTTCATTTGGGTGCTGCAATATATTTATGATCTATTGGTGTTGGGGGCTGCTTCATAATCGCAGTTTGGGGGGCTGCTATTATATAACTCCAGACATCTCTATGTGGGTTGTTGTATGTTCAATTGCTATTATAAAAGCTGCATAAAAGCTTCAGGTCACCTTCATGTGGGCTGTTGTATGCTCATACAAAGTTTATAGAAAAGAAAAACTATATACATATATGACCTTTTCTCAGTTTTAGGATGTTGTATAGTAGGCCATGCATTTTAGAATTTGCTGTTATATAATTGGTGGTCACTTTTGCTCAACAGCTAGTCTCGAGATTTTCTTCTATTGCTATTATATAAGATTGTGGGTTGGTTGGACAATGAGGCCACCTCCACAGTGGATATGATGGACTTGTTTGCACTAGAATGATGGGTATAGGGAACAATGTGGTCCTCCATCTCAGTTCTGTTAATAGTGGTTGGTAGGGCAATGAGACCACCACCACGGCGCCTTTTTATTTGGGGTGAACATCCCCTTTATGTGAGTGGATAGTGACATTGTTTGGGTTCGCCACCACTGGTTCGTTTTGAACATCCCCTTTATGTGAGTGGATAGTGACATTGTTTGGGGTCTGCCACCACTGGTTCGTTTTGAACATCCCCTTTATGTGAGTGGATAGTGACATTGTTTGGGGTCCGCCACCACTAGTTCATTTTGAACATCCCCTTTATGTGAGTGGATAGTGACATTGTTTGGGTCCGCCACCACTATTCATCTTGCACTGTGTGCTAAATTTTAGTTATGCTCTTGCTTATCGGACTGGTTCTATGCGGGATCTTCTTAACCTTCTATTACTGGAATCTTTATATAAGCGTATATATATAGTTATATATATGTGTATATATATGTATATATATGCCCCTTTCAGACCAGTTATGCTACTTGTCACTTTACCTGCTCTTACTTATAATTATGTTGTTTTCTTGCACCATTTGGGCTGAGGCATTCTTTTCTTATGGATGCCTCAGGTTCAGGTTCGTAGCTGCCGCAGGTTTCAGAGCAGGGTCGTTCAGTTCCCCGGGTGGAGGGCTTTCCTCCCTTTTTGGTAAGGGGGCAGTTTCTTTTGTTGTACCCCCTTTTCTTTTGGTCTGTTGACTGTCTTCCTGCGGGTTCGTGTCTGGTGTTGACGCCCGTATGGATCTTGCTTAGCTTACTTGCCCATGCTGCTGTTACTACTTTTTTTGTACTTGTACACTCTGGGAAAAGCTCTTTTTACTATATATAAATGTTCTTTTAGCAAATAAATATTCGCTCTTTTAACTGCTTTGTCATTCCTACTATTAAGTAACACCTATTTGCAAACCTTAATCCAAAATAAAATGATACTTCCTTATTATATACCGAATTTAGTCCGGCGTTCGCCCTGGAGACGTCTCCGGTCTTCAGCGCCGTTAGAAATAAAATGAACTTATTTTCTTCCGTTGCGTACACACATCTTTTATAAAAGTGCAGCTATGTAAACCACAGAGCCGAGGGACACGGCTTCCTAACCTAACGAAAATTTTCTTAAAAGATAATGCTTTTATTAATTCATATCCTTTCTCGTAAAAATGTTCGTTTGAGTGCTCGCCTGAACGTCTGTAGTTGTCCCCTACATGACGTGGCATCATGACGCGTGTTTTCCCCCTTTACTCTAATATCATAATTTATTTCAGGAAAATATGGGTTGTGACAGTTGGTATCAGAGGGAGGTTAGCCGGGTGGCTGGGAATGGTCTGGTTGGCCCGGTTAACCGTCCAATGAGAATCGTTAATCATTGCATACACTCACCGATGGGTCATCGGTAGATCTCGGCTGAAGCACGAACATTACACTCATAAGCATGAAAGAAGTATACGGGGCATATTATGTAGTATGGGATGCATAATATGTGTCTGTATATGGATCCTCATAGGTGACAACATGCGACTGTTATGTAGTATGGGATGCATAACGTAGGTCGCATGCGTGTCCATTAGATTTTCTTTTTCGTTGCATGCGATAATATGTAGTATGGGATGCATAAGATCGCATGTGTACGCCGCTCATAGCATGCATTAAGGCCTTTTCTTAGTTTGCATAGCACTGCATGCATAGCATAACATTGCATAAGCACACGTGCCAAGCCAGAGATCTACACGATGACACATGTACACCCATGATTTTGAAGGTAAGATTTTAAGTTTATATGCATACGGGAGAGATGCACGAGAGGTAAAGGATGGTACACCATCCTGAGTATAACCTGATAATATGTATTTACTTTTCCCAGAGAAAAAGCAGCAGCAAAAGCAAGTATTTGTATGTCCTCTCTTCCTAGAGGTTTGAGTCCAGTCTTAGCAGGCTGTTTGTATCAGTTTCTTCCGCGTTCTCGTTGTAGTCCAATCTTTCTGTGGTAATTTAGTCGCTATAGCAGCATTCTATCTTTGTTATGTCTTGTGTCTGTAATGTTTTGTTATGCGAGTTTAAGGTTCGAGATTGTTGGGCGCACGTTCTGTTTGACTCTGGTGCCACTAACTCTTTTGTGGCCAAGAAGTTGTTGATCGATATCGCTGGGCCTTGGAGCGTGTTGATGATCTGTTTTGTGTCAAGTACCCGTCCGGAGATTCGGTGGTGTCAGATCTGTGCGTGAGGCAGTGTCCGATTGTTTTGAATGGATTTTTGGGCTATGCAGACTTGAAGGTAATCGATTTGGAGGATTTTAACGTGATTTTGGGCATGGATTGGCTAGCCCGTTCGACGCTGTGATCCAATGTAGGGATAAGCGCCTAGATTTCCTGATGGATGATGCCCAACCCAGGAGCATGTTTGGCTTCCCGCGTTAGACTTCCTCAGTTATGTCAGTGGTCTGTGCTCAGGCTTTGTCGGAGTTTGATGGTCGGGTCTGCGTTGTTTCTGTTTTGCTTGCGGCTTGTGCATCGGCGCCTTGCGTTGAGGACATTCCTGTGGTGCGGGAGTTCCCAGACGTTTTTCCTGACAACCTTCCTGGTCTCCCTCCTGAGCGAGAGGTAGAGTTTGTGATAGATTTGGAGCCCTGAACCCGCCCTATTATGAAGGCACCCTATCGTATGGCACAGTGGGAGTTAGAGGAGCTGCGCACTCAGTTGGATGAGCTTCTTCAACTTGGTTTTATTAGGCCGAGTTCATCGCCTTGGGGTGTGCTGGTTCTGTTCGTAAGGAAGAAGGATGGGACGATGAGGCTTTGCATCGATTATAGAGAGTTGAACAAGGTCACTATCAAAAATAGATATCCGTTGCCGTGGATTGATGACTTGTTCGACCAGTTGCAGGGTAGCCGCGTGTTCTCGAAGATTGACCTTCGGTCCGGTTACCATCAGTTGAGGATTCGCGACTCAGACGTTCCGCGAACTGCTTTCCGGTCGCGTTACAGACATTTTGAGTTCCTGGTGATGTCCTTTGGGCTGACGAATGCGCCCTCTGCTTTCATGGATCTGATGAACATGGTATTCCGGGACTTTCTGGACCAGTTCGTAGTGGTCTTTATTGATGATGTGCTGATATATTCTTCGATTGAAGAGGAGCATACTCGGCATCTGCGTTTGGTGATGTCTACCTTGAGGGCACACAAGTTGTATGCCAAGTTGAGCAAATGCGAGTTCTAGCTATCGCAAGTCTCTTTTTTGGGTCACGTGGTGAGCAAAGGTGGCATCTCTATGGACCCAGCGAAGGTCGCTGCTGTTTGGGACTGGAAGAGACCTGCATCGCCGAAGGAGATCCGGAGTTTCTTGGGTCTAGCAGGCTATTATCGGAGGTTCGTGTAATGTTTCTCAGGCATTTTCGCGCCTCTGACTAAGTTGACGCGGAAGGAAGCGGCTTTATTTTGGAGCGAGCAGTGCGAGGAGGCCTTTTAGGAGTTAAAGAGGAGGCTATGTTCCGCCCCAGTTTTGGCTCTCCCTGTTGAGGGAGTGGAGTTTCAGGTCGATGCTTCGCTGTTAGGCCTTGGATGTGTCCTCATGCAGGAGGGCAAGGTCATTGCGTATGGGTTGAGGCAGCTAAAGGTGCATGAGCGGAACTACCCGACGCATGATTTGGAGTTTGTTGCGGTGATATATGCCCTAAAGCTGTGGAGGCATTGGTGGGCAAAATTATGACTATCAACCTGAAGAGGCAAGTGTACCTATCGAATTGTAGTACCAAGGTCGTATTTAAAACATGGGGCTGTCAAGTATTACTACTCACGCTTCCAACTATTATCCTACTGTACGATTGGTTGATGATTTTGAGAATTTTTTAAATTAAACTGCGAGATTACTTAAACAGAAATTCAGAAGAGAAAACTAGCGTTCGATCAAAGAATCACCATGAAAAAAGACGAGAGAGAAATAAAATTTAGTTCTACGATTGCAAAATACTTCTCGACCGTGATGGTTCCGAAAATGAGAGATAGTCTTGCGAGAGCACTAAATCTCCTAACTTATAGACGAATTGACCGAATTCTCTTTACAAATCAAAAAGGTCTAAAGTTGCATTATCGAAGTGAACCGCACTATTGGATTTGACTCCAATCTGGAGGATTTACATCCTCCTATCTCTAGGTGTGCGTGCAACTCCTTTCTTTGAGCGATCTTTCAAATCAATGAGTCTCTCGACTATTATGAAATGAGATCAAGGGCCTACTACCGTATACCGGAAATACAGAGTCGACGCAAAATATTTCAAGGAAGGATCGAGAATAATTTAAACAAAAGCAAAACTAAGACATAAAAAATAGTCTCATCTCAATTCATGGATCATCGTGATCGAACGCTAAAGAAAATTAGCTACTCATAATCGAAAGAGAAACGACAATATTGTAGAAAGAAAACATTTTCATTAATTGAAGAAGAAAGGTACACAAGGAAATTAAAAGGGGCAATACTATTATACTAAGAAAAAGATTACAATACTCTAAGAAAAAGACTTACAAAACTTGGAAAACTAAAAACTTGAATAACAAAAATTACAACTCTCTCTTGATCTCTCTTCCAAAAGTCTCCCCCATGCATGAGACATGGGGTCTATTTATAGGTGAAGGAGAAGGATCTAGAAATAAGAAGAGAAGAGGGGAGAGCAAGGGGTGGCCGGCCACATGCATGGGAGAGGGGAGTTGAATGCATTAAATGGAGAGAGAGAGAAGAGGAAAGAGAGAAAGAAAGAAAGGCCAAATCCAATGCATGTTCTTTGGGATGAAATGAAGAGGAGAAGGGGGAGTGTATGGGGAATAAAAGAGTGAGAGATGAAAATAAATGAGAGAGAGGAGAGAGGGGTTCGGCCAAGAGAAAGAAGAGAGAGGAGGGGGGCCGGCCAAGCATTGAATGGGAGCCATGCATGCATGCAAAGGTGGCGGTTTGCACCAATGGGAGAGGGGCTGCTCGGGTTTAGCTTGGAGAGGGGGCTGCTCGGGTTTGGACTTGGAGAGGGGGCTCGGGCAACATGTATATAGCTAGGGGCTGCTTCAATTGAGGCTCGGGCTGCTCCAAATGAGGCTCGGCTTGGCTTTGTGGAGCTCGGGCTGCACCATGTGAGGGGGGCTGCTTGGGCTACACCATGTCCTACAACAAAAAAGATAAAATTAGTTTTATAAAAAAAAATAAAAACAATGTAACAACATAACATAACATAACATTAATTATCAAACATAAAATGCAAAGAAACTATAATTAAAACTAAGGAAATTGAACTAAACTAACCAAAAAATGATGACTAAAAGCTAGTCATCAGACATCTCTTGTATGGGGTGGTGTGCAAGATCTACTCAGATCACAAGAGCCTAATTTATGTGTTTTCTCAGCGAGAGCTAAACCTGCGCCAGCGTCGGTGGATGGAGTGCATGGCTGATTACAATGTGGAGATCCTCTATCACCCCGGCAAGGCAAATATAGGGGTGGATGCCCTGAGCAGGAAGTCAGCTTCTGTTTTCGGACTCTCCGTGCAGTCCCTGGTGGAGGAGTTCCTTTTGATGAGCATCGCGGTGAAGCCCAGGGGTGGTCCGTCTTGTATGGAGGTTGAAGAGCCGTCCTGGATTGCTTTGACGAAGTTGCACCAGAAGGATGATCTGGATTTGCAGCACCTCCGGAGCAGAACTGAGAGAGGTGAGTTGTCGGATTTCTCGATCGATGTTGAGGGTACCTTGAGGTACCGTAGTAGGCTTTGCATACCCGCTGTGGAGGAGATTCGAGCAAAGATTTGTGAGGAGGCTCACGACTCCAGCCTATCTTATCATCCTAGCTCTACGAAGATGTATCGCGACTTGAAGCAGATCGTGTGGTGGCCAGGTATGAAGGGCGATATTGCGAGGTTTGTAGCGCAGTGCTACACTTGTCAGCGCGTCAAGGCGGATCACAGGAGGCCCGGGGGCAAGTTGACGCCGTTGGATATTCCCTTGTGGAAGTGGGAGAGCATCTCCATGGATTTCATTACCGGATTGCTGAGATCCCCGCGGGGGCATGATGTAGTGTGGGTCATCGTTGACAGGTTGACCAAGTGTGCTCACTTCGTGCCGTACAAGTCTGGTTATTCTATGGAGAAGATTGTGTCTCTGTATGTGCACGAGGTCATTAGACTGCATGGAGTGCCCGCGAGCATAGTGTCTGATCGTGATTCCAGATACACTTCCCATTTTTGGCAGAGTCTGCAAGGGGCTTTGGGCACCGATCTCAGGTATTCTACAACGTACCATCCGCAGACGAATGGGCAGACGGAGAGGTTTAATCAGATCGTGGAGGATATGATCCGGTGTTACATTCTAGAGCATGGAGGAGCTTGGGATGAACGCCTTGGGCTCATGGAGTTCGCGTACAATAACAGTTACCAGGAGAGCTTGCAGATGGCTCCGTTTGAGGCTCTGTATGGGAGGAGATGTCGGACTCCCCTGTTTTGGGCTGAAGTGGGCGAGAAGCCTGTTCTGGGTCCTGAGGCTTTGGAGGAGATGAGCGTTGCTGTGACGCAGATCCGTGAGAAGCTCCGGGTAGCTCAGGAGCGCTATGAGAAGTACGCCAATCGGAGTAGGAGTGAGTTGGAATTTGCGGTGGGGGACATGGTGTTCTTAAAGGTGTCCCCGAGATCGTCGAACGCATCGGGGATTCTGCTTGCAGATTGGTGTTACCTGCCTCTTTCCCCAGTGTGCACGACGTTTTCCATGTGAGCCAGTTGCGGAAGTGCGTCCGCAACGATCGCCATGTGCTAGATTCCGTGCCAGTTGATGAGTCCAGTTTATATAGTGATTTCCGGACTCATCTGGGCTAGTTTTCATGCACTTGCACTTCACTTTAGGCCTATTTTCAATTCTATTTGATCACATTGCCCATTTCATTGCTTAGTGCACATTTATGCCCCATCTTGGTGTGATTTCATGTATTTCTGTGGTCTAGTATATTTTCATGCAGGTCCAAGGGTTGTGCGACACTTGGGATGGGTCCTGGGGGATTTTCGGCCTAAGAAGCCTCTGATCGTGCGTTAATTCCCTTCCCTGATCGAGCGACGGCGCACGATCATTGGCCTTCTTCGCGCACGACCATTGTTCGTGCGCCACTGACCGTGCGCTTTTGTGCAGATTTGGATCGAGCTACAGGTTCTTCGCGCACGATCAGAGGCATTCCTTCGTGCATGACCATTGGTCGTGCGCCTGATCGTGCGCGTTGTTTAATTCTGCTCCGTCTATAAATAGACATGCACGATTTTAGGTCGGGATCGACCATCCGACTCCGCCCAGCTCCGTCGTTTTCCACATTTTCTGCAGGGTTTCGCCTCCTTCTTCACCGCCCACCTTAGGGAGGATCTCCAGGCAAGCTTTCAACGCCAAATCTTCGCCGGAGCTTCCTCTCGGCCATCTCCTTCATCCAAGAGCTTCAAGAAAGGAGTCAACCTAGCATTCTTCTTCAAGATCTGAGCAGCTTGTGTGATCATTCCTCCGGTTCATGACACGAAGAAGACGGGTCCACTGGAAGGTAGTGACAACCTTCTCTACCCCGGACGCAGTTGAGGACCGAGTTTGGACGCGGATTGACAACCCGGCGATTCCTTCCGTGAATCCTCAACAAGACTTCGGAGTCGGTCGATTTTGCACACTCACCTCCTCTTGTAGTTGATAGTTTAGTTGGATTTCTTATATGTTTGATGAAGTATACTTTTATTTGTTAACATTAGTATGAAATCATGTCTATGTGATTGAGTAATCTTGTTATATTTTCATTTGAGGTGTGCCTTGTGGTGTGGATTGTTTGTTGTGTTGTGCCGCCCTAACAATTTTTAGTGGTGTGCTTTGCGAAGAGGTGCTTGCGACCCTCATTCCGCCGCTCTCTCCACTCCATCCGCTAGCCTGCTCGTCCATCCGCCTAGCGATTCGGTGCATTGCAGCCTGTGTAGTCTTCCATCCCGCCTGGCGAAGCAGTGCGCTCAAGGCCTGCATAGGAGTAGTCGTAGCTATTTTATTTTGTTTTCCGCAATCCAAACCAAGCCTCCCGCAATCCATCCGACCTTAAGGACTTCAATCTCAAGTCCTCCTCAATAGTCAACTCCACCTTATTGTGTTCCTTCCGAGATCGATACTCGGGGATTTACTCCTCGTTTTATATTACTTGAACGATCGGTACACTGCCGTTTCGTGCCGCAGTCGAGCTACCGCCTATAGCGGTGTGCGAGATTTGCGCCATCAAGTTTTTTGGCGTCGTTGCCGGGGAACACAGACGTGTGAGTTTTCTGGAGAGGGAGAATCTGAGAGAGAAGCCCTTCCATTTGTAAATTGCGTCGTTTTTTTATTTCAGTTATTTTTATTCTATTTTCCTGTTTTTAAATAGGTTGTTTAGTAAATTACTGTTAGGTGTAACAGTGTGCACGATAGTGTCTTTATTTTGAATATTGTTATCTCCATATAATGTGGGCTGCATTTAATATTCGTTGCCGTTTATGTGGAGATATTTCTCACGCTAGTGATAGATGCCCTACGGAAGATGGTGGCCATAATTCTCATGGCCCGGTGTACGGAGCACCATTTTCCTATGGTTCTTCATGCCCTGTGCCCAAGTCTTATGGACACTCATCCTCGCCGCATACACCATTTTTATATTCCTCCCCGGCCCCTCAAGGACCAAGGAGTAATATAAAACGGCATTTGTTCTGTCAAAGCATGGCTCACGCCCTGAAGGACTGTGCCGAGTATCTTTGCCAATTGGATGAGGATGATGAGCCAGATATCCGGATCGTCCCGAGTCCTACTTCCGGCAGCACACCTTCAACATCCGGTTATGTGTCTGTGTCACCTTCATCTTGTGAAGGGTATGATGTGGACACAGTCACCAGATGCATGGCTTATCTAGGCTCTGACATGGCCGAGCCTATCTCCCCTGTGCATCCATCACCTAGCGTAGATTTGATTCTTTGTGAGGAATCAGTGCTTAACTTTTATCCAAGCACCATTCCTTCCCCTGTTGTGCATTCTACTACGCTCGTCTCCGACGACATTGTTGATGATGTGTCGCAAGATGAAGCTGGCGATCTATGTATTGTGCCTACTCCTATGGAGGAGGACAACCTTCTAGGTGAAGAGGAGCTTTCCTCAGCACCGGTGGAGGAAGTCCTAATCCTAGGCATGGCCCTTGTTGATCCCGCCGAACCTTGTAGCATTGATGACAATGCAAACATTATTTTACTTTCCCAACCTATTGGGAGTAAGTCCGGGACCACTCCCCCGCTTGATTTTTATTTATGTTCTTCTTCTCTTTTATTTCTTGACCCCACTTCTGCTATATCTGAGCCTGTGCAGGTTGAGTCTTCGCAGGTACTTCAGGAGGACTTGGAGCATTCTGCTCAAGTCAATGATGAGTGTATCCTCTCATGTGAGGAGGTTGATCCCCCCCTCCATAGAGAAAGCCTCATTCATTGCCTTCTCCTCCTGCGGACCTGCTGTGGATGACACCTTGCATGGCAAGGATTTTTTGTGTGAGATGAGTGAGGCTTATTCCTCCTCCTCCTCTTACATTCTGTTTCCTCTACCTGTGCGTTGCAGGTATTATTATACAGGTAGAGGGGTGACTGTTTTATCGCCGTATCGGTACCGGCCACCGAAACGGATAATGGAACAGTTACCTGTGCATTTTCTATTCCATAGGCCCATTAGCTAGAACTCGTAAAGTTTTGAATAAGTCGTGCTGGGAAGACAATAACCCCAGTATTTATCTTATTTTTCTTGCATTGTATTTTTCATTAAGTAGAATAGTTAGTTAAATTTCAATTCAGTTTTAGTTTTTCTATTTCTTTTTGTTTTTGCGGAGCTCACCCCTGCAGGTCATTCCTATGGAAGGCGGTGGTCGCGATTCTTCGTATGGCGGAGGTGCAGCTTGGTCTTGTTCTACACACGTCTTCTGGTATGCTCACTTACTGAGCATTGGGTACCCTCTTCCCCCAACTTTGTTTTAGAATATCTTAATGCATAGTTTAAGTCTGGGGGAGAGCTAGTATCTGTTACCCAATGCACGTGCACACTGCATATGCATACTAGAAGCTTTTATTGATTTATTTTGTTTAGATCATTGCATCACACACCACTTGCACCCACTTGAGCGTGTGCTTAGCGGTTTGCGTGCCGCGAGTTAAACTCATTTCTTGAGCAAGGTTCGGGCAAATCATTGTGCTGGCTTTTAAATTATATAGTGGAGTAATATGTTGACTCCGGTGTTCCTAGTCTAATGCTTTTGTGAGCATAGAGATTTGTGTAGATTAGATTCCTTTTTATAATATTAGTCTTATACATTTCTATTAGTGTAAATAATGTTTGCTCTACTCAAATGGTGAATCTGGTTTGAATCAAAAGGTAGCATATGGGTGTGTGTAAATTATCGCTAGACGTGTATTGCTTATGTCGGGAGAAAGGATAACCTTTCTCGGTGACTAAGAACTCGCCCCAAGCGATTCTTGAAGCATTGGCATAGGATAATTCTGTTGCGCAAGAATGACGTAGGCCATCATTTTGGCCCGGTTGAGCCTTTGTGCCAATCCTGATATCTTATCCTCATTAGCCCATTTGTGCCTACCCCATCCCTTTGATTCAGCTCCACATTTTATTCCACCAAAACCAAAAAGCCGACCCTAGTCACATACCCAAAGCTGAGCTTTAGCTGTTTTCACATTTGTATTTTGGAATGTTGATGTGGTGATGTTAAATTTGGAGATGTGGTTGTACTCCCTTGAACATTTGCTGAATTAAAACAAATATAATTAGAAAAAGAAATAAAATGAGAAGAAAAGAAAAGAAAAATGAGAATGAGTTTAATTGAAAATCTATTTGAGATATGTATTTTGGAGTAGGCGGTGCACATACCCATGCGTTCAGGTCCAAGTCTGGGGGTGTGGTGCATCCGCGTGTTTTGGTAGCTGCGGGGATAGAGTTATTGTTTAAGCTCATTTTGGTTGGATGCTTTAAGCCGTCCTGTTTATCATTGTTTACCTCACCGTAACCCAAGCCTCATGAAAAACCTTAAGTCCTACCGACTCACGCTATGAACTAATCTAGTGTTGTGGAGAGAATGTGACCGGGCGAGCTTATGGTCTCCGACACTGATGGATTTCGGTGGAGTTTGTCCCAAACCCTAGCCCGGGCAATGCTCATCTCAGCGTGTATTTTACTTTCCCTGTATGCGTGACCGATTGATTCACCGTGATTCACATTTATGAGTAGTAGTAATATTTATTTACTCCATTAGAAGCATATAAACTATGTGTATAATTAGAAACCTTATCCACTATTTCTCTATGCACTTGGGTATGCGACTTCGCATGGTATTCCTCGGTGTAATTTTAAGCTAGCTATTTATTTTTCCCCGCCTGCTTAGGATGTGTTTGCTCGGGATGTGCAAACAGGTAAGTCTGGGGGTGTGATGAGTCCAGTTTATATAGTGATTTCCGGACTCATCTGGGCTAGTTTTCATGCACTTGCACTTCACTTTAGGCCTATTTTCAATTCTATTTGATCACATTGCCCATTTCATTGCTTAGTGCACATTTATGCCCCATCTTGGTGTGATTTCATGTATTTCTGTGGTCTAGTATATTTTCATGTAGGTCCAAGGGTTGTGCGACACTCGGGATGGGTCCTGGAGGATTTTCGGCCTAAAAAGCCTCTGATCGTGCGCATTCCTTCGCGCACGACCAGGCGCACGACCATTGGTCGTGCGTTAATTCCCTTCCCTGATCGAGCGACGGCGCACGATCATTGGCCTTCTTCGCGTACGACCACTGGTCGTGCGCCGCTGACCGTGCGCTTTTGCGCAGATTTGGATCGAGCTACAGGTTCTTCGCGCACGATCAGAGGCATTCCTTCGCGCACGACCATTGGTCGTGCGCCTGATCGTGCGCGTTGTTTAATTTTGCTCCATCTATAAATAGACATGCGCGATTTTAGGTCGGGATCGACCATCCGACTCCGCCCAGCTCCGCCGTTTTCCACATTTTCTGCAGGGTTTCGCCTCCTTCTTCATCTCCCACCTTAGGGAGGATCTCCGGGCAAGCTTTCAACGCCAAATCTTCGCCGGAGCTTCCTCTCGGCCATCTCCTTCATCCAAGAGCTTCAAGAAAGGAGTCAACCTAGCCTTCTTCTTCAAGATCTGAGCAGCTTGTGTGATCATTCCTCCGGTTCGTGACACGAAGAAGACGGGTCCACTGGAAGGTAGTGACAACCTTCTCTACCCCGGACGCAGTTGAGGACCGAGTTTGGACGCGGATTGACAACCCTGCGATTCCTTCCATAAATCCTCAACAAGACTTCAGAGTCGGTCGATTTCGCACACTCACCTCCTCTTGTAGTTGATAGTTTAGTTGGATTTCTTATATGTTTGATGAAGTATACTTTTATTTGTTAACATTAGTATGAAATCATGTCTATGTGATTGAGTAATCTTGTTATATTTTCATTTGAGGTGTGCCTTGTGGTGTGGATTGTTTGTTGTGTTGTGCCGCCCTAACAATTGTTAGTGGTGTGCTTTGCGAAGAGGTGCTTGCGACCCTCATTCCGCCGCTCTCTCCACTCCATCCGCTAGCCTGGTCGTCCATCCGCCTAGCGATTCGGTGCATTGCGGCCTGTGTAGTCTTCCATCCCGCCTGGCGAAGCAGTGCGCTCAAGGCCTGCATAGGAGTAGTCGTAGCTATTTTATTTTGTTTTACGCAATCCAAACCAAGCCTCCCGCAATCCATCCGAACTTAAGGACTTCAATCTCAAGTCCTCCTCAATAGTCAACTCCACCTTACTGTGTTCCTTCCGAGATCGATACTCAGGGATTTACTCCTCGTTTTATATTACTTGAACGATCGGTACACTGCCGTTTCGTGCCGCAGTCGAGCTACCGCCTATAGCGGTGTGCGAGATTTGCGCCATCACCAGTGCTGCAACCCAATCTGTCGTTTGTAGAGCAGCCTGTTCGCATTTTGGAAAGGCAGGATCGAGTGTTACGGAGGAAGAACATCCCTATGGTGAAAGTCCTCTGGGATAATCAGGATGTTCAGGGTTTGACCTGGGAGCTCGAGTCAGCGATGAAGGAGTCCTATCCTCATCTCTTCTGCTAGCTTCCCCGGTAAGTCTTCGTCTTTTACGTTTTTTTTGCCTTGTTTGGTATTGTCATTGCAAAGTTTCGGGGCGAAACTTTTTGTTAGGAGGGGTGACTGTGACGCCCCAGGTTTTTTTTTCTTATGGTTAATTCAAGTGGGGTTGTGCTGGTAGAGGTGGTTTAAATATTAAAGTTGTTGTTGTGTGGCATTAGTGCGGAGGGCATCACCGTTTCTTTATCATCGCCATCTGGTGAGATCGATGCTAGGGTATCCCGTATATGTGCGTATATGCAATTGTATCATTTATAATGGATATATGTTTATATATACAAATATGTATATGAAAATATATATATGTATATATATATATATATATATATATATATATATATATATATATTTGCACACACATTTGTGTATGTTGAGAATCGGGCAGAGCTCGAATTTCCCTTCCCTTCCCTGTTCCGTGAAGCCGGCGAGTCGCGCGGGCTAGGGATTGGCGCCGGGGCGTCGGTCGGTGTCGAGCATCGCCGGAGCCGTCGGAGGTGAGGATCGTGGTCGCCGGAGCTTCGTTTCGTCGCCGGGGCCAAGGATCCGGGCGGCTCCTTCCCCGCTTGTCGTGGTCCGGCCGTGCGTCGCCGGATATCCAAGGCAAGAAAACTCTTCCCTTACCTCCTCTCCATCTCTTTTCTGTATTCTTTTTCTTGATTAGTAGTGTTCCCTTGGTTGTTGGCAAGGCTCTTTTCAAATCTTTGTGGCTGCCTCTCCTTATCTTGGTTAGTAAAAATTTTGGGGGTTTTATTTTTGGTTTGGGGTCTGTTATGCATGATCCCAGGCTGGATTTATTTTGGGCTTGCTGTTTATTTTGATCTATCGGAATTTGCCTTGTTGAGGCTGCTGTTTGATATCATCATCAGGGGGGTTGCCTCATTCGTGCTCTAGCTGGGGCTGCTTCTTATGCTTGTTTAATTGGCTGCTGCAATGCTTTTGCTGGGAACTGCTTTCTCTTTTTTTTGTTTCATTTGGTCTAAAAGGGCTGCTGCTATAGAATTTTTACTTTGGGGGGCTGCTCTTGTTTCCTGTGCATTTTAATAGGGTCTGCTCTTGTTTCCTGTGCATTTTAACAAGGGCTGTTGCTGTAATTTTATATTATGGAGGGGTTTGCTCTTGTTTCCTTTTGGTCTAATGGGAGCTGCTGCTGGGGTTTGCTTCTTGGGCCTTGGCTTGTGTAAATCCCGATTTCTTCCTCCTTTGAGGCTGTTTTATAACTATCCTTGAGTTGGTTTTAGTTTGGGGCTGCTTTGCAACATCCTTGTTGGAATTATGTAGGGACTGGTTTGTTCAACCCTTGTTAATTTGGGGGGGGGGGGGGGGGGGCTGCTTTACAATTATCTTGCTTGGAATTACATCGGGGCTGATTGTAGAATCCTAGCTAGGGGTTGCTCTTGTTTTTGTCTAATAAGGGAGGCTATTATTTATTTGGGGGCTTCTTAGTAAGATCTATTTGGGTGATGCTATATATATAATCTAATTGGATTTCATTTGGGTGCTGCAATATATTTATGATCTATTGGTGTTGGGGGCTGCTTCATAATCGCAGTTTGGGGGGCTGCTATTATATAACTCCAGACATCTCTATGTGGGTTGTTGTATGTTCAATTGCTATTATAAAAGCTGCATAAAAGCTTCAGGTCACCTTCATGTGGGCTGTTGTATGCTCATACAAAGTTTATAGAAAAGAAAAACTATATACATATATGACCTTTTCTCAGTTTTAGGATGTTGTATAGTAGGCCATGCATTTTAGAATTTGCTGTTATATAATTGGTGGTCACTTTTGCTCAACAGCTAGTCTCGAGATTTTGTTCTATTGCTATTATATAAGATTGTGGGTTGGTTGGACAATGAGGCCACCTCCACAGTGGATATGGATGGACTTGTTTGCACTGGAATGATGGGTATAGTGAACAATGGGGTCCTCCATCTCAGTTCTGTTAATAGTGGTTGGTAGGGCAATGAGACCACCACCACGACACCTTTTTATTTGGGGTGAACATCCCCTTTATGTGAGTGGATAGCGACATTGTTTGGGTCCGCCACCACTGGTTCGTTTTGAACATCCCCTTTATGTGAGTGGGTAGTGACATTATTTGGTGTCCGCCACCACTGGTTCGTTTTGAACATCCCCTTTATGTGAGTGGATAGTGACATTGTTTGGGGTCCGCCACCACTGGTTCGTTTTGAACATCCCCTTTATGTGAGTGGATAATGACATTGTTTGGGTCCGCCACCACTGGTTCATCTTGCACTGTGTGCTAAATTTTAGTTATGCTCTTGCTTATCGGGCTGGTTCTATGCGGGATCTTCTTAACCTTCTATTACTGAAATCTTTATATAAGCGTATGTATATATATAGTTATATATATGTGTATATGTGTATATATATGTATATATATGCCCCTTTCAGACCAGTTATGCTACTTGTCACTTTACCTGCTCTTACTTATAATTAAGCTATTTTCTTGCACCCTTTGGGCTGAGGCATTCTTTTCTTATGGATGCCTCAGGTTCAGGTTCGTAGCTGCCGCAGGTTTCAGAGCAGGGTCGTTCAGTTCCCCTGGTGGAGGGCTTTCCTCCCTTTTTGGTAAGGGGGCAGTTTCTTTTGTTGTACCCCCTTTTCTTTTGGTCTGTTGACTGTCTTCTTGCGGGTTCGTGCCAGGTGTTGACGCCCATATGGCTCTTGCTTAGCTTACTTGCCCATGCTGCTGTTACTACTTTTTTGTACTTGTACACTCTGGGAAAAGCTCTTTTTATTATATATAAATAAAGTTCTTTTAGCAAATAAATATTCGCTCTTTTAACTGCTTTGTCATTCCTACTATTAAGTAACACCTATTTGCAAACCTCAAACCAAAATAAAATGATACTTCCTTATTATATACCGAATTTAGTCCGACGTTCGCCCTGGAGACGTCTCCGGTCTTCAGCGCCATTAGAAATAAAATGAACTTATTTTCTTCCGTTGCGTACGCACATCTTTTATAAAAGTGCGGCTATGTAAACCGCAGAGCCGAGGGGCACAGCTTCCTAACCTAACGAAAATAATCTTAAAAGATAATGCTTTTATTAATTCATATCCTTTCTCGTAAAAATGTTCGTTTGAGTGCTCGCCTGAACGTCTGTAGTTGTCCCCTACAGGACGTGGCATCATGACGCGTGTTTTCCCCCTTTACTCTAATATCATAATTTATTTCGGGAAAATACTGGTTGTGAAACATGGTCTTCCGCATCTCCTAGGTTTGAGAATAACAAATCCTATGTGTATTTGATCTTGTGTGTTTAAGTGTACAGGAAAACAAAGTTCATATGACTCAAGGATTACATAAGAAGGTTGCCCCCAAATTTGAGCCATCAAATCCAACATTCCTTCTAGCGCCGGCGGTTTCACCTAGCGCCTGGCGCTAGCGCTAAGGAACCGCTGAGACGAAACCAAACCGCTGAGACGGAACCGCTAAGACAAACCGCTGAGACGCTGAGAATAAACCGCTGGGAAAGGAAACCGCTGAGATGCTAGCTGGCGTTAACATATATAGAAGGAGATAGCGCCTGGCGGTATCCGATAGCGCAGGCGGTAGCGCAGAGTACAGAAGGCAAGAGAGAATTGTTTCCTCGGATTGAAGATTCTGCCCCTAAAATGTGATAGCGTCGGCGGTACCACTAGCGCAAGCGCTAGCGCTAAGTCTATATATTAGACCCTTCTCTTCTCGTTTGGTGTGCTGATTCCTGAGAGAGGTCTTGTGCCAGAATTTCAAAGCCTTATATGACCGAGTTTTGATCTCCCACAAAACTCCTAGAGAGTTTCTGAAGGACGACTTCATCACGCTACATCCAAAGAGGGATCGCTTCCACCTCGCTTATTCTACAGCGATCGTTCATCTCCGACTTCAGAAGTTTCTTAGAGGGAGTTTTAAATATTGTTGTTGTTATTTTATTTCATATCTTTTGTAACCGTTAGAGAATTCACCTCGTGTTGGCGACTAGGTCTGGGTAGGACTTAGGGCAGAAATTCACCTCGTGTTGGCGACTAGATCTAGGTTAGGTCTAGGGGTTGCTCGAGGCCATATCCAGGGAAGGGTTGGCTGGAGCGGCTTGAGGCCAAATCCGGGAAGGATAGGCTAGGGCCAACCGGTTCGTGGGTATACGAGTCGGTATAGAAAACAAAAAGATTCTTTCTATTTCGCCTTGATTTCTAGCGTCATTGAAATCTAATTTTGAAATCTAATTTTATTAATTTGTTTTTCATTTCTCTAAATTGTTAACTATCCTCTCTTTCATTATAAAACAATTTAGATCTTTATTCAAAATCATTAGTTTGATATCTTATTAATTCAAGTATTCTAAAATATAATATAAGTTTTTAAAAACCCTTATTCACCCCCCCCCCCTCTAAGGGCGCCTACCAATCCAATAAGTGGTATTATAGCAGGTTTTATTCCAATCGGCTTAACAACCAGGAATAATGGCGTCTCATGATCTCGCTTCTACTTGTGGCGTAAATTTTTGTGAATAAGAAAAAACTCTTAAACCACCTTTATTCGAAGGGAAAAATTATAAAGGGTGGAAATTTTAATGGAAAAGTTTATTAAAAATTTAGATATCAATGCATGGGATATAACAATAGTTAGACCAGCGGATGAATCAAATAAACAGGAACGCCATCTCAATGCAAAAGCTTTAAATAGTATTTTCTGTGCTTTATCCTACGAAATTTTAAAATTAATATATTGTTTTTCTAGTGCATACAAAGTATGGAAATTTCTTGAAGAAATGTATGATTCTCCTTCTACAGGTATGGAACAATCGCAAGAACCAGAAAATATGCAAGCTTGCACAAGTCTTCAAGAATGCTCCACTCATGACGGATCATTGGAGCACACATCAAATGGAAGAGAAGGAGAAGTACTGTCTTCGGAAGAGGAGTGCCAAAAAGATGTCAAAGAAACTATGTGTTCAAATCGTGCCTCTCCCGAAAGCAACATAAGGAAATCAAATCCCATTTTTTGTACTTCTATCTCTTCATTACAATTGCTTCAAACCACAAAGCGCAAAGTTAAGAAATTAAAAGATGTTAATGAACATTTGCGCTTAGAAAACAAAATGTTAAAGGCAAAAATTAATGAACAATCAAATTCAAATTTATCTAGTTCTATCCATGGTTCCTTAGTTGAAAACACTACACCTTGTGTAGAATATAATGAATTAAAAGAAAAACACAAGGAACTTGAAAAGGAACTTCTTTTTATAAAAGAACAAAATGAAAGATTATGTTTAGAAAATTCATCCTTGAAAAATGATTGTGCTAAGTGTAAGGACTATAAAATTGAAATTAAAGAGATGGGTGAAACATTTGATGAATATAGAAATAACTATCAAAATCATATTGATTCAATTATTTCCATTCTTAAAAACAGCACAATCGCTTATAACAAAGCTAGATAATCTTATAGTTAAGAATGATGAATTAAAATCAAAAATCAACTTGCTTATGAAAATGGTAAATACAAATTCACGATATCAACAAATATCTAAAAGCAAGTTGAATATGAATATGAATTTCGTAACTAAGTCTAATAATGGGAGTAAGAAACATAAAGGATTTGTAAATCAAAATCAAAATCACCATTATTTACAAAATTATGTATCTCCTAAAGTAAATTCAAATATGCAAAAATTTCCTATGAAAAATGATTTCAAATGTCATCATTATTTTAAGCCTAAATTTAATGAATATGGAAATTTAATGCAAAATAATAATATTAAACCAAAGTATGAGTGGAGACCCAAAATTAAAGATGAAACATTAACTCCCCTTGAAAGGGTCCACTCGTACTTGTCTCCTCAAAAGCCATCTCGCTATATTTGGGTACCCAAAGGAACCATCCCACATGGTCCCCTTTGGATACCTAAAACTCTTATTCATTAGGTATCATCAAATGCATGAAGTAGAAACTGTTCAAAATAAGATATACAAATTTTCTACTTCATAATGTGCCTTAATGTCCTTTGTTATTTTTCTTTTTTTTTTGTTTTTCTTTCTAAGCTATCATGTTATGGTCATCTTATATATTATTGGAAATATGATTTTATCTCTTATAACTTAATGATTTTATAAATCAAATTAATCAAAATTCATAATCATATTTTTTATTTTGATGACCTATCTCTCTTTCTTATATTCATTGCCTATATATATCATTTAGCATTCATATAAATTGAACAATAAATTTGCTATAAGATATTTCAAAATAAATCGAGTTATTTGTCTATTAAGTTGTTTAGCCTTCACCAACAAGTGGTTTAGAGAAATAACATGATCTAAAAGAAAGTTCAAGATCTAAATAAAAACTCATCTTTCAATATGGTTATCTTTGTTCGCAACAAAAATTATATTGTGTTCACTCCTTAATGTCAAACATGATCTAAACCATCACTATTGTTCACATATCAAAAATCACACATATATATATATATATATATTCAAAATTCTTAATTAAAAAGAAAATCACTGAAATGTATTGAAAGAATTTACCCTCATAATGAATATTGAATTCACAAGCACCACTATGATCTATTGTGTTCCTTTGCTAAAATTCTATAACATCATATATCTTAAGTCATATCAAAAGTCTTCCAAAAATAATTATTTCTATCATATCTATGTGAATTATAATTGATATATTAATTGATGACAATTGATATTATAATTACATGCCATGGTTGGTGTATTATATGTGTATTGTTATTTATTTCTAGTTTAGACCTTTGAATCATCTTGATATCAAATCAAATAGAATCATCACTCCACTCTAGGTCTATAAGTTGAAACACTATCAAACCTTGGTATAACATTAATCTCAAACTTATCATAGTAACATTGTCGCCTAAAGAATATTTGTGTCTATGTTAGGCTTTATATGTTTACCAAGACATACAGGCGGGGTATTCTCATCTAGGGCTTATCAATGGTATTCTTGTGCATGAACATTATGGTTAATCACTAAAATCAGGCATATTTGATTTGATCATTCATGTCATCTCATGCAATGTTTATTTGGTAAAGTCATATACAAAATCGCTAATGTTTCATGAAATTTGCACTATCTAGACATCTCCTAAAAATCTGAAATTTCAGCATGAAACTACTATTAGGACACTTAATCAAGATCAACAATTAAAAATTTCAAAATCATCAAAAATTGTGTACTGTTTCCCGCGCTAGCGCTAACGCCGGCGCTAGTGCACCTATTTGTTTTTCTGTATTTTTAAAATTTTGAAAAATCCCTAAAAATGTATTAATCTATGTGTACTATTTATTTCTGCACTTCTGCTTTTATTTCATTTTTGAAAAATCAAATACAAAAGCCAAATTACAAAAAATATGTTTTTGTTTTTTTCTTGTCATTTGTTTAAATTCTATTTCTAAATACAAACATCAAATACAAAAATATAAAATGCAAAAACCAACAAAAAACTGTATGGAATTTAGTGTGATAATCAAGCATGATTTAATCTATTATTTAGAACTTCTATAATGTTGCAATTTATCTTTTCAAACTACTTTGAACATTGTTTTCATCATGCTTTGATATATCTATTCATATGTGCATCAATTATATTGTAAAAGTTGTGTAGAACCAAGCTTAGCATGCCTCTATGTATGAGTAAATGCTTTATGTTTGATAATGATATTTATTCACTCACTTATTTTGGCATTGTCTACATATGTGTTTAATCTAAGAATACTTGTGTATGTTTTGTATTAGTACAATGAATTAAAATTGCACAAGTATCTTACCTACACTATCTTTATTTGCACTTTTAAAAGTTAAGAAAAGTGGTTATGTTTTCATAAATTATATTGGTTTGCAAAATAAGTGTACTCGAAGAACTTTGTACAAAACAAAAATCATAAAATAAAGTGACAAAGATAACTCCACCAAGCACTACTTGAACCTCCTGATAAGTCTTAATAAGCGTTGTGAGGTTGAGCACCTTGGAAAGAATAGTAAAGTATCTTGTGCAAACCATATATTTCTTTCAAAATAAAAAGCACTTACTCTTAAGTACACCGGATTACTAGTTTCAATATTAAAATAAAATAAAATATGTGATCCCCCAAGCACTACTTTGCACCCTGATAAGTCTTGATGAGCATTGTGTGTGCAAAGCACCTTGGTAGTTGTACTTTTTGTTTGTGCATTAAAGTGTGTGGAAGAAAAACTATTTGTGTTTTATTGTGCTCTTACTTTACATATTTCTTGTATTTTTTATTAAAACATTTGTTTACTCTACTCAAAAATACACTTATGTGCACATCATTATCTTCCATAACACTTCTTCTCATGAGTATTGGATCCTAATGCTAATTATATACTACTCTTTATTTATGAAATGCACTAGATAACCTTGCATGCTTTCTACAATGCTTGGTATGTTTTGAAATTGTGAATTAAAGTAACATTGTAGTAATCTCTTTTTGATAACATTATTTCATGCTTGGTTACTTTATTGTCAAACTTAAAGATTTTAATTGAAAAATGATTTACAAAAACATCTTTTTTTTTTAAATTTAACTCATATATCTTTTTATGGATCATCATTGATTACAATAAGATGTTTCTTGTATTTCCATATAATTGTTTTACCTTGCACTTTCATGCTTATTTAAAATCTTTTATTTTGTGTGCATCCTCACTTGAATCTTAACATTCCTTTCTTTCAACAAGTGGTAGACTTGCTTGGTAAACTTTATATTGGTTGCTTTAAACAAGAATATTTTTATGCTAAAAACTATTATTTATTTCTATGAAAATATTGCAATACAAAAACTCTGATTTATTAATGGATTAGCTATGTGAACTTTTCTTTAAAAATTCAAATATTAAAACTCATTGGCTATGAAATTATAATTTGATTTAAAACGCTTAAATGTTTTCAATAATTATTATCCATGATTACATATCTCACCAGAGCGGGGGTGTAGGGTTGTAGACATTAGATAACCTTATCTCTAGTCATGTCTTGTCCTTAACCGGGGAGAGATCCAGTGGGGCCTTGCGAGGCACTGGGGGGAAAGAGTGCTAGGTTAAGTTTTTGTCTAGTGTTTGCATATGGGACTAACACCCCAACCTACGACATGTTTGCAGCTCCTCATGACCATCCGTCACTTAGTACGGGGCTAGGGTGTAGACATATTATCTGGGTAGATTGGTTACTTGGAAATCATTACCTTTTTATGCTTAAAACTCTTATATAAAGGGGATGAACAATCATGATAATACTTGCAAAATGTTATATTTAAAACTCTGATATTTCTAAAACTCCTTATTATTTCCTTCTCTCTAAAAGCTCGATCATGCCTTCTTACCCAAACTATTATGTGCTTCCTTCCTTTCCTGCTTTTGCTAATAACAAAAGGGGGACAGCTAACATGATAAATATAGTCCGCTATCAAAATAGAAAACTAACATGATTAAGATGATAGCTTACATATTAGGGGAGCATTCACTTAGGGGGATCATGTATTTAGGGGGAGAAATTCTAAATGCTAAAATCGATAATTATCCTAAGTCATCACTCTCACACACACACAAGTCAGTTTCATCATGCTTATATATTAATGCTCTGATTTATCATTAATGGATTCGTTATTATCAAAAGGGGGAGTTTGTTGGAACATGGTCTTCCGCATCTCCTAGGTTTGACAATAACAAATCCTATGTGTATTTGATCTTATGTGTTTAAGTGTACAGGAAAACAAAGTCCATATGACTCAAGGATTACATAAGAAGGTTGCCCCCAAATTTGAGCCATCAAATCCAACACTCCTTCTAGCATCGACGGCATCACCTAGCGCCTGGCGCTAGTGCTAAGGAACCGCTGAGATGAAACCAAACCGCTGAGACGAAACCGCTGAGACGCTGAGAAGAAACCGCTAGGAAGGGAAACCGCTGAGATGCAAGCTGGCGTTAACATATATAGAAGGAGATAACGCCTGGCGGTATCCGATAGCGCAGGCTATAGTGCGGAGCACAGAAGGCAAGAGATAATTGTTTCCTCGGATTGAAGACTCTGCCGTGCAGAATATGTCCTAAAATGGGATAGCGCCGGCGGTACCACTAGCGCATACGCTAGAGCTAAGTCTATATATTGGACCCTTCTCTTCTCGTTTGGTGCGCTGATTCCTGAGAGAGGTCTTGTGCCAGAATTCCAAATCCTTATATGACCGAGATTTGATCTCCCACCAAACGCCTAGAGAGTTTCAGAAGGAGGATTTCATCATGCTACATCCAAAGAGGGATCACTTCAACCTCGCTTATTCTACAGCGATCGTTCATCTCCGACTTCAGATGTTTCTTAGAGGGAGTTTTAAATATTATTGTTGTTATTTTGTTTCATATCTTTTGCAACTGTTAGAGAATTCGCCTCGTGTTGGAGACTAGGTCTGGGTAGGACTTAGGGCAGAAATTCGCCTCGTGTTGGCTACTAGATCTAGGTTAGGTCTAGGGGGTGCTCGAGGCCATATCCGGGGAAGGGTTGGCTAGAGAGGCTTGAGGCCGAATCCGGGAAGGATAGGCTAGGGCCAACCAGTTCATGGGGATACGAGTCGGTATAGAAAACAAAAAGAGTCTTTCTATTTCGCCTTGATTTCTAGCATCACTGAAATCTAATTTTGTAATCAATTTTATTAATAATAATCATGTCTATCTTTATGTAATAAAATTGATTTGTTTTTCATTTCTCTAAATTGTTAACTATCCTCTCTTTCATTATAAAACAATTTAGATCTTTATTCAAAATCACTAGTTTGATATCTTATTAATTCAAGTATTCCAAAATATAATATAAGTTTTTAAAAACCCTTATTCACCCCCCCCCCACCCTCTAAGGGCGCCTACCGATCCAACATTTTGGACTTAGGATTTGGCGTCTATCTCCGTCAAAATCGAAACAGATAAAACATCGCTCTGTCTGTATTCGTCGATTAATCACGTTAATTCGTCGAGACACCAAAATTCTTCGAGACACCAAAATTTGTCGAGTCAACAGAATTCGTCAAGTCATTATGACGATTCATCGAGACCACTCGAGACCCTTCGTCAATTTGTCGAAACACAGTGTCCGTCGATACTCACGGAACCCATTCGATGATTCGTCGAGGTCATTTGACGATTCGTTGAGATCATTCGGTAACTCTCATTGAATAAGTACAATTTCGTCGAAACCACTCAAGACCATTCAATAAACCTTAGCAATACTTCTTTTTAGCCCCATTTTGGGAAAAATGGGGTGTTATACTCAACGTAGGAGGTTACAAAACCTCACTTCTCAAATCAAGTCCATTAATATAGAAGTAAGGTTGTTAGTATTGCCTACTGCCATCTTTATATCCTTTCTCAAAGATATATAGTAGGGAGAGAAGTGTGTCAGCATGCCCCCTCCAGATTCAGTATATACAGCAAATATCCCCTCTCCTTATGTGTTAGAAGGAGAGCCAGCCATCTCATCCAGGTTTCTCCTCCTACCTGCATCATTCTCTCCTCCAAGAATCCTACCTTCAATCCAGGGGGAGCCATCAAAACAGGGGGATAGTGATCTATTCTCAGATGATAATGACTATTTGAAGAGTCTGTAGGAGTCAAAAGAATGGACTGAGTTACCTCTCCCTGAAACACCTGACTTCAGTCCCTACTCTGAAGAATCCACTGTTGGGTTTTCTATACATCAAGATAGATAGCATATCACATATACACAGCGGAAATAACAAACAAAAACAACCCAAGAGAGTTTCAGGATCTTATGATTTCATGAATCAAGAAATTATGAAAGGTAACAACAATGAAGTACCTTGAGGGGATTGAGTCAACACTCAACTAAGATGCTCCAAGAAGAAATCTCGAAGACGTACTCAGAGTCCCAAGCGCAGAAATAGATCGACGCCTCAATAGAGATCCACACAAGTGAGGAGAACCCTAATTTCTTGTCGAACAAGAGGTAGGTCAGAGAAGGAATGCCCTCATAATATCCCATGGACTACTAGATCTGACGATGGGGAGAGGTGGTGACGATGTACGGGAAGAGAGCGAGGCTGATCGGAACCCTTCCGTCAGATTTGCGGAACCCTTCTGTCTCACTTCAAATGTCGGAAAAGTAGATATCTCTTTTAGGGCATAAAATCGTGGTCTATTTATACCCAGAAAAAAGAGAGGCTATCTGCACACCCGAGACTAGAATCAGAGTAAACACAGAATTTCGTCGAGTATAGCAAAATCGTCGAGACAATTCGATGATTCGTCGAATACAATATAATTCTTCGAGACAGTCTTGACGATTCGATGTGGCGAATCAATACGTGTTCCGTCGAGACAATCTCGACGATTCGTCGAGTACATCTAATTCGTCGAGACATTTTGACGAATTCAATGAGACGAATCAACACATATGTTGTCGAGACAATTCGATGATTCGTCAAGTACAAATCAATTCGTCGAGACACTTCTCGTTGATTTGTCGTGTACTTCCCTTCCCATAGAGACATTCTCAATGCAACTCCAATCAGTCATAAGATTAGTCCTCCACTCATATCCCATATGAGTAAGGCCAACATAATCCTTCATCCAACTTCTCCAACACTGTTATGTGCGACCCTATAGGCTCAAATTGCGTTGGCAGTAAGACTAACTATTTGATTTCTTTGAGATCACCTAGGATACACCAACATTCTCCCACTTGATCACAAAGTATCAACAAAAGTCTCACAAACAATGAGCGGCATCTATCAATACATCATTCCTACCCAAGTAATAAGAGTTCATAACTCAATAAGCCTATCTTGACCAATTAATCAGTGTTGTCATGTCCCTTTGTCCCTTACATCCAGATAGAACTAGAGGCATGTACCGTGTCACCCTCATAATTGTTCAATCCTAGATTCCTGATCTAGAATAGATTGTTTGAAATTGGTGAGCTCAATATTATATACTAACTCAACCAAGCATCGCCATGCATTTCTCAGTCTCATTCCATCAGGGGGGCCTTGGATGTAACTATTGCCTATAGGAGGACAAATCTCATATATGTCCACAAATAAACACCCAAATGAATCATAACGTACCCAATAATCACAGTTATCATCAACCTTCTTCAAGGAAGACTTTAGATGGCATCAAAGTACGCTCTTCCTCACTTGATGAATGTTGTGACTTCAGGTCAAAGAACTACAAACACCATTGTCAGCTGAGACCTACTTGTAACACGTTCATATAACAATGCACAAAGTAGTCTCGAGATGGGTCTGTCCAGTACAACTTGTTCACTAACAAGTACCCATGTGTTGACTTGATATCATAATATCATGACCTATGAGAACCGGTCATCAGTCAACGCACGTGCTAGTCTTATGGTCTCATCCTTGCCCTAATTTCTATGATGATACCTCGACCAGGGACAATTTAAGAATGACGCTTCTAATAAACATTGGCCCCCACATTCAAATCACGCACTTGAATTCCTATAGAAGCAAACATTCTAAGGGCATCTTTTATGCTAATTAATCCATCATATAGAAACAATTGACATAATAAAAGAACTTGACATAAATGTAAAATGAAAAACACAATACAAATTACAATTCATCAAATGAATAAACAACCAACAATCATACAATCCACAAGGCTCCCACTAAAGACGATCATTCAGGTATCTAATACCCATTGATCTAACATGACTATCATGCTTGTTTTGCGCAAGAGGCTTTGTTAGTGGATCCGTTATGTTTTCTTCAATCGGTACTCTGCAAATGTTCACATCTCCTCGATCGACAATCTCTCGAATAAGATGGAACCGCCGAAGTATGTGCTTGGAGCGCTGATGAGATCTAGGTTCCATAGCCTAGGCAATTGCACCATTATTGTCAGAGTAGAGAACTACGGGATCAACAATGCTAGGAACTACATCTACCTCGCCGATGAATTTCCTAATCCATACAGCCTCCTTCGCTGCATTTTTTGCAGCAATATACTCGGCTTCTGTCGTTGAATCGGCAATTGTCTCTTGCTTAGAACTCTTCCATCTTACAGCTCCTCCATTAAGGCAAAAAACAAAACCTGACTGGGACTTTGAATCGTCCCTATCAGTTTGGAAGCTAGCATCTGTGTAACCATTTACAACGAGCTCTTCCTCTCCACCAAACACCAAGAACATATCCTTAGTCCTTCTCAAATACTTTAGGATATTCTTGATAGCTATCCAGTGACCATCACCATGATTAGACTGATACCTGCTTGTCATGCTTAAAGCATAAGAGGCATCAGGTTGTGTACATAACATTGCATACATGATTGATCTAATTACCGAAGCATATGGAATCAACTTCATGCGGTCCTTATCTTCCAAAGATATAGGACACTGGTCCTTAGAGATACTCACACCATGAGACATGGGTAAGAATCCCTTCTTGGACTCAAGCATGCTGAACCACTTTAGCACCTTCTCAATGTATGTACTTTGGGTCAAACCCAGCAACTTCTTCGATTTATCTCTATAGATCTTAATACCAGGTAAATAAGTCGCTTCGCCCAAGTCTTTCATAGAAAAGCAGCTCCCTAGGTTGTTCTTAACAACTTGCAGGGTCAGAATGTCATTTCCGATTAACAGCATGTCAGCTACAAACAATATCAGGAAGACAACAATGCTCCCACTAATCCTCTTATAAACACAAGGCTCATCCTCGTTGTTGATGAAATCAAACTCTTTGATCATCTCATCAAAACGCAAATTCCAACTTCGAGAAGCTTGATTCAAACCATAAATGGATCGATTCAACTTGCATATTTTAGTGGCTTCACTTGGAGATACAAAACCCTCGGGTTGTGTCAATTACACTAACACAAGGAGGTTTCCACTAAGGAAAGCCATTTTGACATCTATTTGCCAGATCTCATAGTCATAATACGCAGCAATAGCAAGTAGAATTTTGATGGACTTGACCATAGCAATAAGGGAAAAGGTCTCATCATAGTCAACACCATGAATTTGCCTGAAACCTTTAGCCACCATCCGGCCTTTGAATGTATGTACATTCCCATCCATGTCGGTCTTCTTCTTGAAGACCCATTTGCACCCTATGGGTCGTACCCCTTCAGGTGGTTCCACCAAGGTCCAAAATTGGTTTGTATACATGGAGACCATTTCAGATTTCATGGCCTCAAGCCACTTCTCAAAGTCTGGTCCATTTATAGCATCTTGGTAGGTTGCAGGCTCATCATCATGATCCATAAGCAACACATTACCTATCTGAGACATGAGAAATCCATTTTTCTCAGGCTTAAGTCTTGGTCTACCAGATATACGTAGGACTTGTATTTCTTGAGCAGGCTCTCTAGCTACAACTTCTTGTAGTCCTTGCTGAGGTTCCAATTTCGGTTTGTTCTCAGTTTGTGGTTCTTGAACTTCTTCAAGTTCTACCTTCGCAGTCTTTCTAGATAAGAACTCTTTCTCCAAAATGACACCAGTCCTTGCGACAAACACTTTGCCCTCAGACGGCAGGTAGAAGTAGTACCCTTTGGTCTCCCTAGGATACCCCACTAAATAACACTTATCCGATTTGAGTTCTAGCTTGTCAGGCATTTGACGTCGAACGTATGCCTCACATCCCCAAATCTTGATAAAAGATATACTAGGACGCTTCCCAGTCCATATCTCATATGGTGTCTTTAGAACCATTTTTCGTTGGAGCACGATTTAAAGTGAAAGCAGCAGTCTCTAGAGCAAATCCCCAAAAGGAAACGAGCAAATCTGCATGACTCATCATTGACCGTACTTTGTCCAACAAAGTATGATTCCTCCTCTCAGACACACCATTATGTTGTGGTGTTCTGGGTGGAGTGAGTTATGATACAATACCACACTCTCTCAGATGATCATGAAACTCATGACTCAGATATTCGCCACCTCGATCAGATCGTAGTGCTTTAATCTTTTTCCCCAGTTAGTTCTCTACTTTATTTTTAAACCCTTTGAACTTTTCAAAGGTTTTGGATTTACACTTCAAAAGATATATATCTGCATCTACTGAAATCATCAGTAAATGTAACGAAGTAGTAGTTCCCGCCTCTAGCCATAGAACTCATGGGTCCATATACATTGTTGGGAATAGTGCCCAGCAATGTTCCTGATTTGAAGAAGTGCTCAGCTCAATGATAAGTGCAAGCTATATTTAATGCTCCATCTAGATCATGCTTGCAGAGATCGACAAATGTCAAGTACTTTAACTATTTCTGTAAGTACTATATATATCGTCAAGAAGAACAAGATTCGTCGAACGCAGAAGGAAGATCGTCGACCGCTGAGACTCGGCAAGATCGTCGAACTCAGAAGGAAGATCGACGACCGCTAAGATTTGGCGTGTTCGTCGAACGCAGAAGCAAGATCGTCGAACTCAGAAGGAAGATCGTCGACCGCTGAGACTTGGCGTGTTCGTCGAACGCTGAGACTTGGCGTGTTCATCGATCGCAGAATGTTGTTGTTCGTCAAACGTCGAACGCAGAGAAGAATGAAGACAAAGGAAGAAATGTCATCGAGAAGATGCAGTATCGTCGACATTAACAAAGCAGCTTTGTCGTTGAGAAGAACATATATCTTCGTGAAGAAACCTTGTCGCTGAGAAGGCTAAGTATGACTGATGTTGTTGGGCATCATCGTAAAGAAGGCATGTCGACTGAAGAAAGACAAGCTGAAGACTAGCAGCTACAGAAGCGTTGACATAACATCACCCATGTCGTCGAGAGAACAACATGATTACGACGACAATTTACAAGAAAGAAGATCTCAACGACACAGTCGATGATAGCATATCGTCGTATATGCAGAAACACCATAATGTATCCTATCGTCGAGACACCTGCATAAGTGGCAGAAGCAAGAAGAATTTGAAGTCTACCTAAGTTAAAGGCATCGACAAGGGCCTGTCGTCGAGATGTTGATCCAATTGACGAGATGTTGTATGTATCGGCATGAATATGGAAATATTGTCGAGACAGAATTCAAATATTGCAGACGCACAATCAGCAATTAATGTCGCCGTCTGATTGCCTGACAGCACTTAATGCCGCCGCCTGAATGTCTATCAGCAATTAAAGCTATCAGCAATCTACGCGTGCTCTTAAGGAATGAAGCGTCTGACATTAAAGGACATCACATGTTACCGTTATGCGGCTCATCTGTCCTATAAAAGGGAACAGTGATGCCCTAGAAAATAACTAAGAAGAATGAGAAAAAGAACGAGAAAGTATCCCGCCGCTACACTTCAATAGAACAGTATTCTCGGCGGAGAAGAAGAAGATCAAGTAGAGAGCAAGCATCAAGTGCTCTCTGAAGAATCAGTCATCATCATCTACTGAAAAGTAGCCGATCAACACCAGGAAAAAGAAGTGAAGGCTGAAGAAGATCCAGTACTGAATCGCCAAATCAAAAAGCATCTTCTTCAACCTAAAGAAGCCAATCTTCATCAGGCTAAAGTTGCCAATCTTCATCTGGCAGAAGTAACAGTTATTTCTACTGTACTCTCTTGTAAGGGCTTGCGGGCATATTTGTCTAGCTTGAGGGCTGGAGAGCCGTGAGGCTTGAGGGCCAGGGCAGTGTACTTGCGGGTCCGACACCGTTTAACTTGCGGGTTGGAGAGCTGTGAGTCTTGAGGGCCAGGGCAGTGCACTTGCGGGTGCGATTTGTCGAGCTTGCGGGCTCGGGGGTAGTAGGGGCTTGCGGGCCTAGGCTGTTAGGACTTGCGGGTCCGTGTTGTAGGGCTTGAGGGCCTGAGTGTCGAGCTTGCGGGCTCGGGGGCAGTAGAGGTTTGCGGGCCTTGGCTGTTGGTACTTGCGGTTCCGAGTTGTAAGGCTTGAGGGCCTAAAGATTTGGCAGAGTTTGCCGAGCCTAGCACACTGCTGGGTAGGCGCAGAGGGACTGAGGACTACTCAGGACACCTGGTCTTGAGGAACCTCTATAGATCGTTGTGTGTTTTCTGTGTTATGCTCTTTAACTCGTAGAACTATTAATCAGAAACCAAATACACCATAAAGGGGACAATCCAATTTGAAAAACCTATTCACCCCCCCCCCCCCTCTAGGTGATAAAGTAGACACCCCATAAACAACAAGTGGTATCAGAGGTAGGTTATTCAAAGAAAAGCTTAACAACTTGAACAGATCTGCCATTGGGTGTCCAAGTATCATAGCTATGGAGTCAAGAATAGCTATATGTTCCAGGGAGAACTTTGACATTTGGAAAGTTAGAGCAAGAATATTCATGGAGGCAATGGATCCAAGAATGTTCTTTATTGTTCAAAAAGATCCCTCCATGACGATGTCAAAAGATGAGACTCTTCTTGCCAGCTTGGACAAAGAAGCAAGAAACATTCTAGCTGGCGCAGTAGATCTGGGAACACACCAGAAGCTGAGTCATTGCGCAACAGCAAAGACCATGTGGGACCTCTTAGAAGTCCTCATGGAAGGGTCAGAGGAAGATCTTGAAGAAGAAACCTCTCATGAAGAAGTATGTATCAGAGCACCACTGACTACTTCAGACAGTGAATCAGAAGTTGAAGAATGCTCTGGATTAGGAGAAAGAATAAAAGCACCCTTGACTCTCACAGACTGTGACTCTGAGGATGAGGAAGTCTGTGGTTTGATGGCTCTATCAGATAAAGAAAATCATGATGAATCACATCATGATCAGGTATGCATTACTCACACATCTTTACTACCTGCTTCAATTAAGAAAACAAAGAGTGCATTAGGTGATTATACATCCTCTGAAGATGATGCAGAACACTACTCATCATGCAACAATAAGAACCATGCTGATCTAATAGAACAGTTTGGTGATCTCTTGGGAGCTCTGAGAGAGAGTAAGAAGCTTGTTAAGAAGCAAGCTAAGGAGCTAGAATCACTCAGGACCATCAAGGCTGAGATGAAGAAGGAAATGGGTATGCCACCCAATGAGGGCACCAACTCTAGTGAGCTCAAGAAAATTATAGACAAGCTTTATGATGAGAGAAGCCAAAGAGAAGAGCTTATCAAGAGACTTAAGAAAGATCTTCTTAAGGAAAGAAGCTTGGTAGCTCAATTCTCTAAGCCCAAAACTGTTATGCCCATCATTGACACCTTCTCCTTCTATAAAAATAGGAGGGGATTAGGTTACAATGAAGGGGCAACAGATGCTGGGAATGGAGAAAGGGGCAAAACTAAAGCAAAGCCTCACACCACCTTTCAGAAGGTAGTGCTTCCCTCAAATAGGTATGATCAGGACAGTTTCCATGGTCACTGGATGAATGGAAGCTCCACTAGTCATGAACATACTCCTGACTATGGAAAGAGAAAGGGCATGGGGATGAGTGTGTTAAAGGCTCCCCATGAGGAAATTCAAATGGCCCATCTTGGACCATTTGTAGTTGGTGTCCCAGCCCCCACTCTCAAGGATAAAGGTGCAACATTTTTTCAATCTCTTCTAGATAAGAAGCAGACTAGTAGCCCCAATATGATCAATTCTCACTTGAACATATCTGATGCCATCAACACCCTGTCAACTACCAAGCTGACATCTGTTATTGACAAACAGATAAAATCAAGAAGAAACAATGATACTAGAGCAGCTAGTCAGCTCTTGGCTGAGAGAGATAGGAAGAATGCTGATGCCTTCTCTACTGAACATACTTCAAAAATTGTTCAGAAAAGAAGGTACAACATCCATGAATGTTGGTGTTGTGGCAAAGTGGGACACTTTGCCATCGACTGTTGGCACAACCCTAGTGTGCTTAATGCAAAGGAAAGACCTCCTGGAAGGGCTGCGGTGAGTAGAGGGATTCCCCATTATGCTAACAAGAACCTAGGACCCAAGTCACCTTGGGTTCCTAAGGGATATTAAATATGTCTTGCAGGGTAGTCCATTTACCATTAAAAAGCAAACAAGGCTAATGGACAATAAGGGCTCCAGGCTCAGCTCTGGACTAAGAAAAACTCATAAAATACCTAAGTGCACTGATCAAGGGGGAGCTAATAACAAAGACAAGAGGACATTCCATCGAGGGGGAGCCACTCAAGAAGTCTTAACGGCTAAGGAAGAGGTAACCATGTTAATGTTTAACACATAACCTCGTCTTTATCTAAGTTTGTAAAAGTAATTTACAAAAACCATATCGTCGGAATGATGATTGGTATCGTCGAAATGACCCCTTGACAATTAGCATCACGACGATATCCAATCATCAGCGAACCTTTATTAGACCTAAGCTCAATCATTACAGCTAAAATCGAGTTAGTCAGACATTTAACAAATGACACTTCAACTTCCAACTCGGGCACTATAAATAAGGTTAAGACACTCTCTACATTAGCCCTAAAAAGTCGTCGTGTTCTCCACGCCTTTCCAAGAGTGAACGAGACGACGGTACTGAAACTCTCCTGGATCAAACAAATGATGGCACCAAAGAAGGAAGGATTCCTCTTTGAAGGATGTGAAGTAGTGAGAGGCGGTTTCGTGGAAGGACCAGAAGGAATTCAAGATGCCATTAAGCTACTGGACACCGTCGGTCTAGAATTTGGACTCTCCGAACCAACAGTGATTCTCAAAAGAGAAGTGATGGAGATCTACTCAAATGCCAAATGTGACTCAAAAGGAATGTCCGTGAAAAGCTTAATCAACGGAACAAAGGTCAAGGTAAATCCCAAGAGATTGGCTAGGGCACTTCAGTTGTCAACATACGCAAAGGGGGAAGTCGATGAAAAGGTCACCCAGGAAGACCTTGACAAGGCTCTGGCATGGTGCGGGCATTCCAGCAAGACCTATGGGTCCATGTAAAGGAAGAACCTCAATCCACAAGGAAAACAGCTGGCCGACATAGTAGGTAAAGCTCTCCTCTGCAAGGTTGGGTCGTATGATAGAATATCTAAGCCCATGTTCAAAATAATGGCAAGGATAACCCTTAGTAAAAGGACCAACTGAGGTCAGCATATCTTCAAGAGGATACAAGAAAGCTTTCAAGCTCCAAATCCGGGAAGAATTCTATTACTATACCTTCTGCTTTCCTACCCTGAAAGTTTTAACAAAAAGTATGGAGTAAAAATCCATCACATGAGAAGGATGGATATCAGAATACTAGAAAGATGGGAAAAAATTATGACTAGGCCTCCCAAGAAATCCAAGACTACAGAAGATGTGAAAAGGAAGGCAGGAAGCACGTCTGAAGAAAGTGAGTCAGGCGACAGCTCACCTCCATCTGACTCTGAGGCAGTTGTGGAGACAAGGAATGCCGTCCTCCAGACTTCTACTCCAAGTCAGGGATCCAGGACAACAGCAGAATCAGATCAAGGCAGTGTTGAAACTGAGGGGGAGAAGGATAGTGAGCTCCCTGCTCGAGTGGAAGAAGTGATCAATAAGATCATAAGAGCTGAGGATAGTAGTCATTATGTATCAACAATGTCAGGGTACAACCAAGAGAACCCTGCAGATGAAACCAACAAAGATCAGCAAAGTGCTGAAAAGGAGAATGAGGCAAACCACTCACCAATAAGAAAATCTCTATCTCCAATAATTGAAGGGGATGAAGAGGAGGAACAAGATGGTTCACCTCCAGAGGTTAGTCCAGTGGAGCTCCCACTTTTATCTCAGATAAAGATGCTCCTGGAAGAGCAAAGATTAAAGCTTGAAAGTTATGTCACCGCTGCTATCAATGATCTAAGAAAAGAACTGTCTGCTAAAACGGCAACCCTAAGTAATGATGTAAAAAATTTGCATTAATTCACTGCCCGTACTCACAAGGGTATATCTAATCTAGGGACCAATCAGTCAATGATTGTCGGCAGCATAGAAAAGGCCTACATTTCATCCACCAAGAGGATGGCTGAACATAAAACTGATCTCAAAGAAAGTCTAGATCAACACAATAAAGATCTAGACAGTCACCTGCTTGAAACCAGGAATCAGTTGGAAGCAGATATCCACATGCTCAAGAACAAAATACTGGCATCCGAGGAGAATCTCCACAGAGGGATATCTGAAGAAGTAATAAAGGGGGAGATATCAATGATAAAGGCCAGTAGTGATCATGCCATCTGGACCACCAACACCATCAGGGAAGCAATGAATCTCCCTCCTCTATATTATGATGAACCTGCTGAAGATCAACATACAAATATTACTGGTAAGGGTACAAATATTACTGATAAGGGTAAAGAGAAAGAAGCACTGGAGGATGAAGAAACAAAAGTGAGGAAGAGAAAGTACAGGGAAGAAATGGAGAAAAAAGATGATTATGAAAGATGGAGTCCCATATCCAGGACCATCAGTCTAAAAGCATGGGAGCAAGTGAAAGTTAACAAAGGTGAAAGATACAATATATACAGTCCTCGAGAATGGGCTAAGCATGAAGATCAAGAAGAAGTAAGGAGATAACACAGAAGAAATAAGCAAGCAGGAAGAATTCCAGCTGACACTCATGAACCCTTAAAATATCATCCTAAGCCGTTTGAGTACTTCATCAGATAAGCTGATAAGGAGCGGGAAGTCAGTGCCAAGAAAGCAAAGGGCGATGCTGATATGAGAGCACCAGAGATATAGATAGCTAAATCTTTTGGGGGCTAAATGTAGAAATGTCAAAACCTTTAAAAACATTTGGCACTATTTATAAATGAAGTAACATTTGCCAAATTTATGTGTTCACTCATGTTTAGCTGAAATATCATCACTACATGCTTATCTGCTTGAAATGTTAAACCTTTTTATGTGAATGGCATTTATCATTGAGTGAGTTATGACTACTTCAAATAGGGTGAGATTGTTGGGAACAGTGCCCAGCAATGTTCCTGATTTGAAGAAGTGCTCAGCTCAATGATAAGTGCAAGCTGTATTTAATGCTCCATCTAGCTCATGCTTGCAGAGATCGACAAATGTCAAGTACTTTAACTATTTCTGTAAGTACTATATATATCGTCAAGAAGAACAAGATTCGTCGAACGCAAAAGGAAGATCGTCGACCGCTGAGACTCGTCAAGATCGTCGAACTCAGAAGGAAGATCGATGACCGCTAAGATTTGGCGTGTTCGTCGAACACAGAAGCAAGATCGTCGAACTCAGAAGGAAGATCGTTAACCGCTGAGACATGGCGTGTTCGTCGAACGCTGAGACTTGGCATGTTCGTCGGTCGCAGAATGCTGCTGTTCGTCGAACGCAGAGAAGAATGAAGACAAAGGAAGAAATGTCATCGAGAAGATGCAGTATCGTCGACATTAACAAAGCAGCTTTATCTTTGAGAAGAACAGATATCTTCGTAAAGAAGCCTTGTGGCTAAGAAGGCTAAGTATGACTGATGTTGTTGGACATCGTCGTAAAGAAGGCACGTCGACTGAAGAAAGACAAGCTGAAGACTAGCAGCTGCTGAAGCGTCGACATAACATCACTCATGTCGTCGAGAGAACAACATGAGTATGATGACAATCTACAAGAAAGAAGATCTCAACGACATAGTCGATGATAGCTTATCGTTGTATATGCAAAAAAAACCAGAATGTCTCCTATCGTCGAGACACCTGCATAAGTGGCAGAAGCAAGAAGAATTTGAAGTCTACCTAAGTTAAAGGCATCGACAAGGACATGTCGTCGAGATGTTGATCGTATCGACGAGATGATGTCTGTATCAGCATGAAGATGGAAATATCGTCGAGACAGAATTCAAATATTGCAGACGCGCAGTCAGCAATTAATGTCACCGTCTGATTGCCTGACATCACTTAATGCCGCCGCCTGAATGTCTATCAGCAATTAAAGCTGTCAGCAATCAATGCGTGCTTTTAAGGAATGAAGCGTCTGACATTAAAGGACATCACATGTTACCATTATGTGGCTCATCTGTCCTATAAAAGGGAACAATGATGCCCTAGAAAACAACTAAGAAGAAAGAGAAAAAGAACGAGAACGTATCTCGCCGCTACACTTCAATAGAACAGTATTCTTGGCGGAGAAGAAGAAGATCAAGTAGAGAGCAAGCATCAAGTGCTCTCTGAAGAATCAGTCATCATCATCGACTGAAAAGTAGCCAACCAACACCAGGCAAAGGAAGTGAAGGCTGAAGAAGATCCAGTGCTGAATCTCCAGATCAAGAAGCATCTTCTTCAACCTAAAGAAGCCAATCTTCATCAGGCTAAAGTTGCCAATCTTCATCTGGCAGAAGTAACAGTTATGTGTACTGTAATCTCTTGTAAGGGCTTGCGGGCCTATTTTTCTAGCTTGAGTGCTGGAGAGCTGTGAGGCTTGAGGGCCGGGGCAGTGGACTTGCGGGTCCGACACCGTCTAGCTTTCGGGCTGGAGAGATGTGAGGCTTGAGGGCCAGGGCAGTGCACTTGCGGGAGCGATTTGTCGAGCTTGCGGGCTCGGGGGAAGTAGGGCCTTGCGGGCCTAGCCTGTTGGGACTTGCGGGTCTGTGTTGTAGGGCTTGAGGGCCTGAGTGTCGAGCTTGCGGGCTCAGGGGCAGTAGGGGCTTGCGGGCTTAGGCTGTTGGGACTTGCGGGTCCGAGTTGTAAGGCTTGAGGGCCTAAAGATTTGGCGGAGTTTACCGAGCCTAGCACACTGCTGGGTAGGCGCAGTGGGAGAGAGGACTACTCAAGACACCCGGTCTTGAGGAACCTCTATAGATCGTTGTGTGTTTTTTGTGTTATGCTCTTTAACTCGTAGAACTATTAATCAGAAACCAAATACACCTTAAAAGGGGACAATCCAATTTGAAAAACCAATTCACCCCCCCCCCCCCCCCCCCCCACACCCTCTAGGTGATAAAGTAGACACCCCATAAACAACATACATCACTATGTATTATACACAAGAGATCATCAGCCCTCTCACTACAACTAGTAAATGGGGTCTTTGTCATCTTGCCTAATAAACATGACTCGCATCTCTCAAATGATTCATCATCAAATGAGTCCAATAGTCCATCTTTATGGAGCTGGGATATGCTTTTCTAAATCATATGGCCTAAACGACAATGCCAGAGATACGTAGGATTCGATTCATTTGTTTTTAGTCTTTTAGTATTTTCTACATTATAGATCGGATGGTCTAAGTTCAAAACATATAAACCATTAAACAATTGGACTACGCCATAACAAACATCATTCATAAAAATTGAACAATAATTGTTCTTAATTATAAATGAAAAACCTTTCATGTCAAGACATGAAATGGATATAATGTTTCTAGTCTTGGCTGGAACATTATAACAGTTATCTAATTCTTTTACAAGCCCAGTGGGCAAAGAAAGACTATAGACACCAACGGAAACGGTAGTAACTCTTTCTCCATTTCCAACGTGTAGGTCTACCTCCCCTTTACCCAACATTCTTCTCCTTCTCAGTTCCTGCACATTTGTCCAAATGTGAGAACTGCATCTGGTATCCAATACCCAAGATGAAGGAGCAGAAAAGTTTATTTCTATAACATAAATACCTGAAGTGGAAGTCGCACTTTCCTTCTACTTTTGCAGATCTTCAATATAGAGGGGACAGTTCCTCCTCCAATGCCCTGCCTTACCACAGTGGTGGCACTTTCCTTCCTTCGCCAGACCTTTCTTTTTCAGTATAGAAGATTTGGGATCAAGATAAGACTTAGATCCTATCTTTGTCTTCTTCAATCCCTTGGCCTTGCCCTTGCCTTTATGCACCATCAGTATGGGGCTAGCAGGCTTGACCTTCTTCATGTTGTTCTTGGCAGTTATCAACATGCCTAGGAGCTCAGGCAGTGTCTTGTCTATCTCATTCATGTTATAGTTCAAGACAAACTGTGTTTGCCCGGAAATCCGCGACCTCCCTTCTCCAGTCAGAAAGAGCCCTTCCAGGGGTCTCAGATTTGAGAGACCACCTAGATCGCCTACTCTCCCTCCAATGTTTTCTCCCAAGGCATAGGCGATCAAGCTTCTGCCAGATCGCCAGACCGTGCGGTCTGGTCTCTTTTTCCTTTTTTGTTATTAGCACCCCTTTCCTCTGCCCCAGCTCTCATGTACCCCGGGCAGCCCCTAATTTTTGGATCTGCTGTTTGGGCAGCCTCCATGCCTATAAATAGAGGCGTAAGGGTACCTGAAAAGGTTCTTTTTCTTCGAGCCTCCAGCTTACAACCTATGTAAGCTGTCTCGAATTCTGTCATTTTTCTACCTCTCCCCCTGGCCTATTTTAGACCCCCCCCTCTATAATCCTTTTTTGAGATAAATCAAAGAAGTTTCTGTAAGACCCCCCCCCCCCCCCCCCCCCCCCCCCTTGACGAAAACCCGGGGGATACCAAGGCCTTACCGCCCAGAATCACCGCATTGCGGTGGCACCTTCACTGAGGAAGGTCGCCTCCCCACTACGCCGATTCTGCCGGCTATTCAACACAACAGGCCAACCATTTATGAAGAAGCAAGTAAGAGATATAGAGCGCAGCATAAATATGCAAGTCCACAACACTTAAAAGTAAGCATGTCCACAATGAGAATTTAGAAATAAGTCTGAAACAATTTTATTATTACATTGCTCGATAGTCAAAGAGCGGAAGCAGAAATCTAATACAATGTATCGGGAACAAACCCGGTATGTAATAAAACACTAAATCTCCTCAAAAACTAAAACTGATAAGATGTAGTCACCATCCTGGAGTAGTAGAAGTCTGGGTCTGAATCTCACAGGAGCACGACCTCCAACTGCAGATGATCCAAGTCCGGGAAGTGTAGCTACATCACGTCCTCCGACCCGGTGAAACTGGGCCTCCGGGGTCCTGGTCTCCTGTAGTGGGGTGGTCACAACCGACAGTTAGCCTTTAAAGGGCTGAGTCAAAATCTCCCACCACTCCTCCCGCGACTCCTAAGGACCAGGTGGAAGGAGTGATGAGGAACGTACATCAAACAGGGTGGAACAAGCAGGTGACAGTTGAACTAGGTAGCATAAGTATAGATAAAAAGGGAAATCTATTCTAGCAGTTCTATTATACAAACTATATGGAGAGTGTAATAGGCCAGAAAAGCTATAGTAGTAGAGACAAAGAGCAACGAGCATTTAAAATGCAAACTGGAGCAAGTAAAATAACAACTAGAGTAGCTGTGAAAAATAACCTTAACTTATATGCGTACAGACAAAGCACATAAGCTAAGGGATCTGGCACTAAGGTAAACTCGTCGTATAAAAGAGCCCATACAAATTTATACGATGATGTCTCTATTTTATGCAAGGATGTTATGCTATGATATGCAATGCAAGGATGCAACTCACCCACCAGACTCTATACATACAGACCTTTTGTAGTTCCCTCTATTCGAGTGTGTCAACTCAAGTACCCAGTTGAGGTGAACCGGGCAGTGGACTGGGCTGTCCACTTCTAGGCTTGTGTAATACCACCCAACCTAGACCTTACGTATGCCCCTAAGAATATTCAGGGCATCCGCATACTATCTGGTAAGCACCACCTCTTGCCCTCTATTCTAGTCTCCGCTCAGGTACCCAATTGAGGCAAACAGGTCAGTGGACCGGGCTATCCACTTCTAGGCCAGTATGACACCTACCAACCTAGATCTTATGTGCGCCCCTAGGAACACACATGGTATCCGCGTACTACTTGATACAACAAAGCCTCTAAGTAAAACATCAAGCTCTTGGCTCGGAGGACTCGAACAGTCCTTATTTACATTATGTGTCTACCGCACGCAGGACCTACCAACCCTTCTTATATAACATCAAGCCTACTACTCGCAGGACTAACACGTCCTTATAACACAGAGCCCATGGCCCCCAGTATTAAACCAATGCTCCACTCAATCTTCCCACCTTAGTAGGGAGTGATTCTTTCTATGGTATCTACCCTTATTCATAGTCCCGCACTCTATTATTACTTCTGCTGCTTAGGTGATTTATCCTTACAAAGGAGGGGAGAGAAGGATCGCTTGATTACCCCCATCCTTTACCATGGTGACCAGGTGCTATCTCACCTACCACACACTAGATCTTAATCTCTCACATTTTAGGGCTTATCCTAAGGTCTACTCATTCCTCTTTTCCCTTTTTAAAATTAGTTTACTATTTGTTTGATTATCTTCAAGATTTGGACCATAGGTAAATCACTAAGTATCATTAAGTTGACCCATATGATTATTTACTCAATGTTGACTTAAAATGTCCATAAGGGGGGTCCATGATTTATGAAGGGTCTACCCTAAATGTTCATCAAAATAATAAGAGATAATTACTACTGATGTATCATACCATAAAACTAGCAAATCCAGAGAATCATAAAATTTCAACAATTATTTACACCATAATTAAATTAAGCTCTATTTAGGATTTTTCCAATGTTTGTGAAGGATCTACCCTAAATGTTCATCAAAATAATATGAGATAATTACTATTGATGTATCATACCATAAAACTACCAAATCCAGAGAATCATGAATTTTCAACAATTATTTTCACCATAATTAAATTAAGTTCTTTTTTGGGTTTTTCCAAGGTTTGTGAAGTATCTACCCTAAATGTTCATCAAAATAATATGAGATAATTACTACTGATGTATCGTACCATAAAACAACCAAATCCAGAGAATCATAAATTATAAACAATTATTTTCACCATAATTCTATTAAGTTCTCTTTAGGGTTTTCTAAGGTTTCTGAAGGATCTACCCTAAATGTTCATCAAAATAATATGAGATAATTACTACTGATGTATCATACCATAAAACTACCAAATCCAGGGAATCATAAATTTTCAACACTTTATTTCACCATAATTAAATTAAGTTCTCTTTAGGGATTTTCAAAGGTTTGTGAGGGATCTACCCTAAATGTTCATCAAAATAATATGAGATAATTACTACTGATGTATCATACAATAAAACTACCAAATCCAGAGAATCATACATTTTCAACAATTATTTTCACCATAATTAAATTAAGTTCTCTTTAGGGTTTTTCCAAGGTTTGTGAAGGATCTACCCTAAATGTTCATCAAAATAATATGAGATAATTACTACTGATGTGTCATGTCATAAAAATGATAACTCCAGAAATTTAGATTTTTCCTAAGTGATTAGAGCCTAATATTTCATTTATTTGTAAGTGTGATCAAATACACTTAAATATTAAACTCAAGACAATTTTATTCCAAACATCCCTAAACTCAAGGGGTCATGCTATTGAGTCCCCTAACAAGCATGGCCAAAAATTCAGTGACATGCAAGGTGATTTAGACTTTCAATTTCACTAAAAGCCCTAAGAGCCAAAATCGGCTATTAGCACACCTTTATCACTTTGAGCCCTAAGCTTCAAATTGAAGCTCAGAAAAATCTACCCATGCATGTGGGATGAAAATTTAACCCAAGCCTCCCTAGGCTAAGACAAATCCCCCACCACCAAAAATTGGGGTGACTTGGATTATTTAAACACTTAAACACTCATTTACATGCAAAGTAAATTTTTCATAAAAACTTTAGAAAAATAAATCCAAAAATTATGAATTTTTGGCAGCACCTGGGTGGGGGCATGACTCAACCATGCCCCAAATTTCAGAGCTTTTGGGTGTATATAACTCCATAAAATAAAGTTTCTAAGATCCAAACTACATAAAACACCCAGATTTTCAAATAATAATAACTATTGCTAGAGTTAACCAAATGGGATGATTTTGGTGTCTATAGGAAGGTGTGACAACCCTCTTTAAATTTCATATTCAGAAGCTCCCCTGAATTGGGCTTTAGGTAAGATAAACTGAGCCCAAAGTGACAGTTCCAAAATGAACAGTGCACAAGATCTGGGCTCAATGAACCAGATCCAACGGATCTTGTTCATCGTCCCCAGATTTGGATGGAATGGATCGCACGCGCGGGCACACTTTGCGGGGCAATTTCTGGCCACCTCCGGCCTCATCACGGCCGGCCATCACCCCCACTCACTTTGTGGATGTGGTGGCTACCATTTCCCGGCGACACGCCGCCGGTGGTGTCGTCTCCGGTGACTTTTGACATGGGCAAAAATGCCCTAAATTTCGGAAATTAGAAGGTGAAATCGAGCTCGTTTGAGCTCGATTCTTGCCTAGAATAGCTAGAAAACTAGCGCAGAGGAAGAGGAGGGGAATCCTGACCTGGGTGGAGCTCGAGCTATGCAAATTTCTTTTGGGTGCTATGGGAGGTGTCGCCGACAAGTTCCAGTTGTCAATCTTGATTATCTACCAAAACCTCAGCTCCAGTAGGGGGGTTTCGGCTCCTTCAGGGCTTCTAAAGGTGGTGGTGGAGTTCGATTTAGGAATGGAGGGAAGATAAAGGAGTTGCCATTAAAGGCCTCCTCGGCCAGCTCCTTGGCCGCCCTATTGGGCCAATACATGCAAAGGGATCATGCCCAAAGCTAGGGAAATAATTCCCCCAGCTCAGTGCAGCCAAAATGGGGAGAAATTGGGTGCCAATTGGCACCCAATCCACCATTTCTCTCTTTCCCAAGCTTTTTCCCCCTTTTTTAAAAATAAATTAAATAAATAAATTGGTTTATTTTTGTGGTTTCTGAATTCCCATGGATTTAAGGCCTAGTGGGCCCCCATGGTGGGGCTTTAGCTTGGGTTAGTCCATTTGGATTTGGGTGTGAACTCAAAAGGGTCAAATTGACCAATTTGGGGTTTGGGGCTCTAGGCTTGATCCAAGCCAAAATCACCCAATGTGGTGGACCCAAATTGGTGTCCTAGGGCCTATGGATCCATGGAAAGAGATTTCGGGGCCGTGGTTGGGCCCCAATTGGGTCAATTTAGCCTTTAAGGGTGATTTTGACCTAAATAAGGGAGGGAGTTGACTTGGTCAAAATTGGCTCAATTGAAGACCACATGATGGGGCTTTTGGGTCCACTAAGTTCCTCTTGATGTCATAGAGCTAAGGGTGAGGTCAATTTCACATTTTGGGAATCAAAAGGTTAGAATTTTCCCATTTAGGTCAAAAGGGCATTTTGGTCAATTTGCTCAAAATGACCAAAGTGGGTGACCCTATGCTGGGGCTTTTGGGTCAATTGGGTCTCCCTTTAGTTTAGGGTGTTTTCAAGAGGTTAGGTAGTCAACATGGTCCCCAAAAACCTAGCCCTAGGCCTTATACACAAGGTTACTATTTGCAGACCACTTTGGTCTTGGGGAGTTTAGTTGACACTAATTACCCCCACTTGGGTCCTATGTAGAAATATTTAGGTCCTTTGGTGAACTCACTCCTACTCCACAGAGTATGGGTGGTGGGCCTAGGTCAAAGTCCCTATTTTATCTTTTCACACTCAAAAGGGGCTCTTCCTAGCCTTGGATGTGGTTTTTGACCTATCATGCCCATGTCATGACCCCTGGTCACGACAAAAGAAAACACCCAGGGGGCCTAGAATTCCTAGGGAGGTTACAGTTTCCCTCAGAGGTCTCTTCTCTGGCATCCTTCGTCCTGAGTAACTGACACTCCGTAGTTCCTTCTTCTCTCTTTTAGTGTGAGTCCTGGAGGTAAATTTTTTGTGCCAACAAAACAAACACGCGGCCTTCTGATTCGGAGATGTCTGACCGCAGGTATCATTCACGCCGGTCTCCCATTAGTCGCCCCTCGAACAATTCGACCTCCTTAGAAGATTTTGAGTACCATTTTGAGCTTCGAGGCGAGCAAGCTCTTCGAGAGGCCGCCCGAGCTCGTAGAGAGACCGCTCAAGCTCAGCAAAGTCTGCTGGGCAGTTTGAGATTTTGAGTCAAACCCTGGCTGCGATCTCTCAGAACTTCTTACCTAACCAAGTCAGACTGCCACCCCTGACCGCTTGGCTGGCGGTCACCCTCTTGATCGTGCGACCTCCCATCCCGCAACTCTTGTGCGACCTCAAGTTGGGGAGTTCGTAGCTTGCCAAGATTTCTTCAGAATAGTAGCTCAGGCACCTCCTGCTCAGGCCCTGAATTTCCAGGAGGATTGTGCCTATCCTCCAAACCCTGTTGTTACCTTTCCGGCTCCTTTCGACGTTGTTGAAGCGGAGGAGCCTTCTCCCTTTACTGATAGAGTTCGTTGGGATTCAATTCCCAACGGCTTCAGGGAACCCCGTCTACCCATGTTTACGGGGGAGAATGACCCAATTTCCCATCTTCAATCCTCCGAGTCCGCTGTTGCTCTGAGGACTCTCTCTGATGCTGTGAAGTGTAAGTTGTTAATCACTTCCTTCGATGGGCAAGCCCGAGAGTGTTTTTATAAGATGCCTTCCCAATCTATCCCGAGCTTTTCCGTCCTGAGGCACGAGCTTCTTCAGAGGTTTGCAACCTCTAAGAAGAGGAAGAGTGACCTTGCAGCCCTCTTCAAGATCAAGCAGGGAGAAGGCGATACTTTAGCTCGCTTTATTGATCGGTTTCAGAAGGAAATTCTCAGAATAAGGGATGTTGATCCCTCTCTCTATATGGTAGCTCTGATCAACAGCCTTCAAGAGGGGCCTCTCAAGTTTGAGGTCACGACCAGGGAGCCCAGCTCGTATCAAGAGCTGATAGTATTATCAATCGTCATATATAGGGGGAGATCAATAATCCTGTATATGTTTCTAATCTGACGAGCAAAGCCATCCAGAAAGGTTCGACAGGTTTTTATCTAGCCCATCCATCATCCAAACTGCCTCGTCAGGAGTTCTAGCCCCTTATCAAAAGGGTAGGAATTCCCGTCATTACCGCCCTCGTTAGGGGAATCAGCAGTTTCATCCTAAAGGGTCCTCGCTGCCAACCCTGTCTGCCCCGATTCAGCAATGCACACTGGTTCATCAGATCGAATACCCTCAGCCACATTTTCCAACCCCTCCTCAACCTCTCTTCAATGATTCTCAAGAATCCTTCACTAACCTTGGCATCTCTATGAGTGAGGTAGTTCAAGTTCTTCAAAACCAGCTCTTTTACAAAAGGCCCACCCCGATCAACTCTTTCCCAAGAACTAGAAATCCGGCTCTCTACTGTGAACATCATAGGGAGAGATGTCATGTGACAGAGAATTGCAGAGCTCTCCGCTTGCAAGTGGAAAAGATCCTAAAGGAAGGAAAATTCAAAGATCTGTCCCAGAAGGGAGATCCTTCCAAAGCTTGCTGGTGGAATGCGAAGAAGTGGACGATGTCGGCTCTCTCGCCAACATCAGATATCCAGGTGAATGTATAGATGCAAATTACAAAGGTACTTTAGGTAATCTCTTTTGCATACATGGAGGTGCAGGACTTGAATATTCCAGGAAAGCTAGCCTCACAAGAGTCTATAAATCTGAGGTTGCAGCTACCTCCTCCTCTGCTCCAGTTCGGAGAACGGTTACCTTCGGGCAAGAAGAACTTTCTCCGACTGCCAACCCTTTCAATGATGCAGTCGTTATCAAGGCGATAATCGAAAATTATACCATGGATAAGATTCTGGTAGATACCGGAAGCTCGGTGAATGTCCTCTTCAAACCTGCTTTCGAGGCGTTGAAGATCGGGAAAGTTCTTCTCTCTACTGAAGGGCCTCTCTATGGTTTCTCAGGGGAGAAAAAGGAGGTGGAATGAGTTGTCACCCTCTCAGTGACGTTAGCATGAATTGTAAAATTGGTAAAATCCATAGTCGTTGAAGCCCTGAGCAGCTACAACGCAATTTTTGGAAGGCCAGTACTGAACGAGTACCAAGCAATAATTTCAACCTATCATCAGGCCGTGAAGTTTTCTTTGAATGGTAAACAATACTGGATTAGGAGTGATCTAAGGAAGGCTAGAGAATGTTACGTCACGACGGTTAATGTGATCGAATCATCTCCTCTCCAGGTAATTGATATCTCCTCAACACCTCAAATTCCTAATCAAGTCAAAGCGGCAGAAGAAGAAGATGCAAGAGATGGAGCTTGCTTGGAACCTGCCCAAGAAATTCAAGCCGTGCCAATCAGCGAAGAAGATAAGAGCAAGAAGCTTTCGATCAATGTTGAAATGCCCAAAGCTGATAAGGATCAACTTATCTCTTGCCTCCTGAAGAACTTGGATGTCTTCGCCTGGTCGGCGGATGACATGCCAGGAGTTGATCCAGATATTTCCTTCCACCAACTGAGTGGGTATCAAATGTTGTGATGGTTAAAAAAGTTGGTGGAAAGTGGCAGATGTGTGTAGATTTCACCAAACTTAATAAAGTTTTCCCTAAAGATTGCTACCCCATGCCTCAGATATATTCTTTAGTAGACTCTGCGGTGGGATTTTCTTGCATGGGCTTTTTAGATGCGTTCTCCGGCTATCATCAAATAAGAATGCACAAGCCTGACATTCATTACACCTCATTCATCTCGAATGACGGATGTTTCTGTTATCTCGTAATGCCTTTTGGGCTAAAGAATGCCAGTGCAACTTGTTAGAAAATGATGGACACTATTTTTAAAACCCAAAAAGGGAGAAATCTAGAAGTTTATGTCGATGATCTCTTGATTAAAATCAAGCTTTTCTCAACTCACCTTAATGACCTAAATGAAACATTTGCAACCCTCTAAAGTTTCAATATGAGATTGAATCCATTGAAATGCATTTTCGGAGCTAACAATGGAAAGTTCTTGGCCATCTCCTTACTCCAGAAGGGCTGGAGCCAAATCCCGATATGGTGAAGGATATCTTAGAAATGTCATCTCCAAAGACCCCTAAGGAAGTTCAGCAGCTGGGTGGGAGGATGGCAGGTTTGAGCCATTTCATCTCCCGCTCTGGAGATAAGAGTGCTCCTTTCTTCAAAACTCTCTGAGGAGAGGCCAAGTTTGAATGGACAAAGGAGTGTGATGATGCTTTCAATCAGCTCAAAAAGTAATTAACATAAACTCCCTTGCTCCAGAGCCCCGGAGAGGGAGAAGACCTCTTTCTGTACCTCAGAATAGGCTCCAATGCCATCAGTTTGGTTTTAGTCAGGGAAGAGAAGAAGAAGCAGTTTCCAGTTTATTACGTAAGCAAAATTTTGAAGAGTGCGGAAACCAGGTACCCAATCCTTGAGAAGTTGGCCCTAATGCTCGTGACTTCAGCGTGAAGGTTGAGACCTTATTTCCAAGCCCATTTAATTCAAGTCATCACCGATCTACCGCTAAAGAGTGTCTTAGAGAAGTCGGAGCATTCAAGTAGATTGGCAAAGTGGGCAATTGAGCTCAGTGAATTCGACATCTATTATATTCCTAGAGTAGAGATCAAACTCAGGTACTAGCAGATTTCATGATCGATGCATCAAGCTCTAGTGAAAATTGAGATAAGCAGGTTCAAGAGCTTTATGATCCAACATATCCCAAGAGAAGAAAATAAGGAGGCAGATGAGCTAGCAAAATTTGGTCTTCTTTTAGGAGGAACTACCTCAGAGTTATTTCGTCCAGCTATCGAGGAGGGAGAACTTATGCAGATAGATCAACGTCCGTCTTGGATGGATCCTTTCATACCTTACCTCTCGACTGGAGATTTTCACTCAACTGTAAAAGATAGAAAAAGGTTTAAACTTAAAGCAGCACATTACTATCTTATTGCAGGAATTCTTTACAGAAAAACTTTTCTTTCGCCGCTGGCATGATGTGTTTCCGAAGAAGAAATTTCAACTATCCTTCAAGAGGTTCATTCGGGAGAATGTCATAGTCATTCAGGAGCTAGAACTTTGGAAAAAGGGATTCTAAGGCAAGGATATTTATGGCCCCAAATGAGGAAATATGCAGAAAAATTTGTAAAGAAATGCGTTCAGTGCCAGAAATTTGCAACCCTTCAGCATCAGCCAGCTCAACAGCTTAGGTCAATTGCCACCCCATGGCCGTTTGCGGTGTGGGGAATGGATTTGATTGGAACTTTTTCCCTTAGCAAGTGGTCAGCGCAGGTTCATTGTAGTAATGATTGATTATTTTAGTAAATGGATTGAAGCGAAGGCATTAGCTAAGACTACTACTCGGATAGTGAGGAATTTCATCTGGGGGGAGATAGTTTGTAGACACGGAATTCCCATGGCAATCATTACAGATAACGGTCCACAATTCAACAACTCAAGTCTTATAAATTTCTATGATCAGATTGGCACTGAGTTGCGATTTGCCTCTGTACATCACCCTCAGAGCAATGGTCAGGTAGAAACTGCCAATAAATTCACAATCAACCTCTTGAAGAAGAAAGTGGAAAATCTTAGAGGTAATTGGGCAGAACAACTATTTTCAGTATTATGGGCTTTAAGGACGACTCCAACTTCAGCCACTGGAGAGAATCCTTTCAAATTGTCACATGGTTCAGAAGCTCTCATTCCCGTTGAATTTGAAGCTAAGAGTCTAAGAGTATTATTATCCCAACAACATCAAGATGGTTGGATGGAAGAAAATGATGAAGAGTTGAAATGCAGCCTTGATCTCATTGAAGAACTAAGGGATACAACAATTATCAGGCAGGAAGAAGTAAAAAGGAGGATCGCAATTTTTTTTGACAAAAATGTTAGGGTTACAGAATTTGCTATTGGAGACCTGGTCTTCAAGAAATTTGACACAGCAGTAAGATCTGGCTCGGTTGGGAAGCATATTCCAAACAGGACAGTGTCATTCATTGTTAAGGAAGTCTCAAGAATGGAGCATATCATCTCCAATCTTATGAAGGACAAGATTTACAATATACTTGGAGTGGAGATGACCTCAAGCGTTTCTTTTCATAAAACTTGTATTTTCTTCTATCTCTTTCTTTCTTTCTTTTTACAAGTGTTATGATAATGTGGATGTAAACTCTTGCTTCATGCATATTAGAGAGAAAGCTTCGAGATATATTAATTAACTAATAAAGGCTAAGGTCCTACCAAGAGAGGTATCGACGGATCCTACTTCATTCCCCCTTGACTAGAAGCTTGAGAAGTAAATCTGTCAGGACCACGAGTAGCAGGGAGATTTCACATCTGTGTAGCAGTAGCTCGCCAAGCTTGTGTAGAGGAACTTTGGGATGATGGGTCCTAGCTGACATCTGACACACCTCTGCATCAAGGGAAGTCTAGGTGAATGTCCAGCTCTATCATGCATTATAAGAGGACATTGTTGCAGTCTTGATGCTTTTTCAGGGAAAGCAATGCCGGTGTAACCCCTGCGGTATGACCACACCTGCCCTATAGATCATCATATTCTGCAACCTTTGAATGCTCATTGGTGTAAAGATAACCTAAAGGCGGTTGGTTATATGGTATAACCTTAGATAGTCTCTTGGGGAAAGCAATGTTGGTATGGCCTCCGCGGCATAACCACACCTGCCCTTTTTTTATCATTCTGAGTCGGTCATTTCTTTCTCTCGCGCTCTTTCTGAAGATCCTAGAATTGTGATGGTCTTTTGAGGAAATCAATGCTGGCATGGCCGCACCTGCCCTTTTGATCATTACAAATTATATCCGTCAAGCTTTTATTATAAAGGGGAGGTCTGAGGTTTTTGAAGACCGTCGGTCTCAATATTGGATCGTTTTGAGCATGGGGCGGTTTAGAGCAATTGAGACCGCCGCCTAAAAGTCTTTAAAACCTGGTAAAATTTTCAAATGGCCAAGCTTTACAGCGTGTTTATGGTTCCAAGCCAAGGAAGAGACGGTCTGAATCATTGGAATATCACCATTCTTGCTCTTATTAGAGGTTATTCAGGGATGTGGATTATGTTCTTTTATTTCTAAAGATCTTATAAATTCAAGATCGCCAGGTGACGGGTGGTCTCATACAGATCATGGGTCCGACTTATAAATATCTTATAATTATCAAAAGTATTGGAGATTGTTGGTTATCATAAAAAAATATTTTCCAAATATCCAAGGAGTAGCCTAAAGAATTAAAGATCGTGGACTATCTACAGTGAAAGGGTTGTATTTTGTCAAGGGGCGATCTCAATCATGGACGATCATATCTTATTTCCCCACTCAAAGTCATTAGAAATCAATATCTATGAGTTGACATTATCTTGGCAGAACTTAAAGACCGTAGATCGCGAATATGATAAGCGGTCTTATATAAGCATACTATAGCCAGAGACCGCCAGTCTTAAGAGATCTTGTCCATCTTTAGCTATCTTGTGATTTCATTCTTGCTTAATTGGAGCTGATTTTTTACCTCCCAGTAATGCGATCTGAAAAGTATGAGGTCGCCTTTATTGAACTGCTCAATATAAAATATACAAGGCTATTATCTCGAGCTGGATAACATCTAAGGCATTGAGATCGAATGCCAGTTCTATCTCATTACAACGAGGTCGTGAATAGTAAAATCAACATTTAAAGAAAAATACAAGAAATACATCCATTCACAGAAAAGACAAAGGTATACCAAATTTCTATTTCAATATTCATTACATCAGATCGTGCGGTCAAAACAATCCGCAGCCGCAAATAGTAAAGATCACAATTAGATCTACTTTCTTCTCGATCTTTTGGGAGATCGCTTATCGGATGAAGAAGAGTCGATCTCGTCTAAAGATTCTTCAGAATCTCTGGCAGAAACTTTAGATCCATAGCTTGAGTCCGCAGCAGAGCTTGTATCATTACCTGCAACATACTAGCTTCCACTCGCTTCGTCAGCATTTCCTTCAATATCAACATCTGCTTCCTCTTCTTCTCCCTCAGCAGCGACCTCACCATTCGTGATCGATTGTTCGTCTATTACCCTCGCAGAATCAGGGAAAAGATCGGCAAACTTGATACCTTCCTGCTCCGCGGTCTCTTTTATGTGTTGCATTTGAGCATTCTGGAATTTAGGATTGTCTGGATCATATGCAGCTTCTTTCGATTGCTGTAGAAGAAAACAATTTGATTACGGGGTCACATAAAAGGAGCTAGCTACCTCAAGTAAAATTTATCTTACCCTTCGCTCCTCATGCAGGATCTCGATCTATTTCAGGGCTCTTCGCAGAGACCGCCCCATATGGTGATTTAAGACCGTGCTCCTAGCGGTCGCTTGAGCGCAGGCATAAGGAAGCATCTCGGTCTCAAAGTTATATACTTCTATAAGGTTTTTCTTTCCATAAAGGGCTGAGAAGACCGTAAAAGCATGGTGGGCTAGTTTTCCGCTCCAAAGAGGGAGATCGGTGGACACCTCCATGGCCTTTCCTTTTGCACCACATTTGAGAAGGGGTTTTCCCTTGATGTCCTTCTATTTCTTCATGAAGCCGGCCATAGGAAACAGGTGATGAGTCCTGATCATATACACATTTTTTGGACTCATCCGGGTCGTTAATTAGTCAATTCTCCGCACTTTAGCCTTGTTATTGTTTATATTTGATAATCCATGCTAGGTGCACATCTTGGCCCACTTTGGTGTGATTTTCGTGCTTTTTGTCTTTAGTAGTATTCTTGTGCCGTTAAGTGCCACTTTCAGTGGCTAGATCTGTGGTTGTGCGGGAATAGGAGTCGTGCAAGTGTTCCCGGTGCAATTCTGCACAGGAACACTGCGCACGATCACCGGTTCTATTGCGCACGACCACTGGTCGTGCGCCACTGATCGTGTGCACTTAACCCTTTTTCACGAGTTCTGTTTGGTGCAGTGCGCACGACCATCAACGACAGTGCGCACGACCACCGGTCGTGCACCACTGCTCGTGCGCACTTACCATTTAATTTCTGAGTTCTGTTTGCTGTAGTGCGCACGACCATCGACTCCAGTGCGCACGACCACTGGTCGTGCGCGACTGGTCGTGCGAACATTATCTTCTATAAACTCCGTTTCTTGCAGGTTCTACCCAGACAGGCGCACAATCACAGGATTCTAGTGCGCACGACCACTGGTCGTGCGCCAATGACCGTGCGCGCTGTTCAATTCAGCGCCTATATAATGACCTGATCGCGAATTAGGTCGAGATAACGCATTTGGACTCCGTTCCTTCCGCCGTTTTCGCCATTTTCAGAGGGTTTTCATCCCCTAGGCCTCCTCCATCATCCAAGGGCTTGCAAGAAGGGATCCTACACTCATTTTGATCGCTAAGGAAGAAGTTCTTCGCACTAAACGTGGCCGGATGGTAAATCGCTGGAGAAGACGGGTCCATTGGGAGGTGTGACAGCCCTCCTCTACCCCGGACGCAGTTGGGACCGAGCTAGGACGCGGATTGACAACCCGGTGCTTCCTACCGTGAATCTACAACGGGACTCCGGATTCGGTCGTATTTCTTGCCTTTTTCTTCTACTTGTGTGGTTATATTTGTTGTAATCTCTTTATTTAGATGATGAATGCTATGAACCATGTGTATTATTGCTTATTTCATGATTTTGGAATTATTTAGTTCATTTGTGTTATTGAGGTGCGCCCTATTCCATCTCCCACTCCACCACCGTGACCGGTGCCGCACTAGCAATTGCTTGTGGCGTGCTTATTGTTGACGAGGTGCTTGCGACCCTCATTCCGCTTGCCTTCTCGCCCATCCGCCCTTTCGACGCAGTGCGCTAAAGGCCTGCTCAGTCTCCATCTCGCCAATCGAAGCATTGCATAGCGGCATTGCATAGGAGTAGGCGTAGTATTTTATTTTATTATTCGCAAACCAAACCAACCATCCATTGTAACACCGACCAAGGACTTCGATCTCAAGTCCTTCCTCGATATTAAATTCCACCTTACTGTGTTCCTCAAGAGACCGACACTCGGGGATTTTCCCCATTTTTATTACTTGCGCGACCGGTGCACTTGCCGAAAATATCGCATCAAGTTTTTGGCGCCGTTGCCGGGGAACACAGTCGTGTGAGTTTTCTGGAGAGGGAGAATCTGAGAGAGAAGCCCTTCCCATTTGTTTATCGCATCTTTTATTTTATTTCTGTTCTCTTTATTCCATTTTCTTGTTTTATAGTAGGTTGCTTTAGTAAATTTTTGTTAGGTGTAGTATTTCGCACAATAGTGTTCTTCTTTTTGAATCGTTTTATCTTCACACTATGTGGGCACATCTCAATTTTTGTTGCCGTTGGTGTGGAGCTACCTCCCACTCTAGTGATGAATGCCCTACGGAGAATAGTAGGCATAATTCTTATAGCCCAACATATGGAGCACCGACTTCGTCTGGTACTCCATATGGTGCGCGTAAGTCTTATGGCTACTCTGCTGAGCCTTTACCGTCTTACTTCTTTTCGGCTTCAGCACCCGCTGTGCCAAAGAAGCCCGCTAGGCAGTGCAGGTTTTATCGGAGCACTAATCATGTCTTGAAGGACTGTGCCGAGTATCTTCGCCAATTGGACGAGGATGACGAGCCGGATATCCGGATCGTCCCAACTCCTAACTCTGGCGGCACACCTTCAACATCCGGTTATGTGTCTTTGTCACCTTCACATCTTGAAGGGAATGGCATGGACACGGTCACCGGATGTGCGGCTGATCTATGCACCGACATTGCTGAGCCTATTCTCCCAGTGCATCCACCACCCCTAGTGGATTCGATTCTTTGTGAGGAATCGGTGCTCGACTTTTATCCGAGCACTATTCTTCCCCCTGTTGTGCATACTACATTCGTCTCTGACGACATTGTCGATGATGTGTCACAAGAGGAGGCGGTTGATCTTAGTATTGTGCTTACTCCTATGAAGGAGGACAACCTTCTAGGTGAAGAGGAATTTTCCTCAGCACCTGTGGAGGAAGTCCAAATCTTAGGCATGGCCAGTGTTGATCCCGCCGAACCTTGTAGCATTGAAGACAATGCAAACATTATTTTACTTCCCCAACTTGATGGGAGTGAGACCGGGGCCACTCCCCCGATTTTTGATTATTTATGTTCTTCATCTTGTTTATTTCTCGATCCCCCCTCTTCATCCGAGCCTGTGCAGGTTGAATCTTCACAGGTACTTCAGGAGGACTTGGAGCTTTTTGCTCAAGTCAATGATGAGAGCATCCTCTCATGTGAGGTGGATTATGCCCCCTCCGTAGAGGAAGCTCCACTCATTGCCTTCGCCTCCTGCTGCCTCCCTGTTGACGACTCCTTGCTAGGCAAGGATATTTTTGGTGAGTTGAGCGAGGATATCTCCTGCTCCTCTTCTTACTTCCTTTTCCCTCTACCTGTGACGAGCAGGTATTATTTATATTCGGGTAGAGGCGTGACTGTTCTGTTGCCGTATCGGTACCCGCTACCGACACGCATATTAGAACAGTTACCTGTGCACTTCTCTTTTCATAGACCCATTAGCTAGGACCTTTTTGTTTTCAAATAAGTCGTGCTGGGATGACAGTAACCCCAGTAGTTATCTTTATTTACCCTGAAATTTTATTTTGTCTGGTTTAGTTAAGTTTTTGTTAAGGCTATGAATGCCTCGCTGCGTGTGCTGACTCCTGGTTGTGCGTAAATTGCACGGTGGATGGAGTTTTTACTAAAATTTTGGCCGCTTGGAAAATTCCTAAGGCGCACGATCACTGGTCGTGCGCACTACTTATCGCGCACGACCACTGGTCGTGCGATCGGCCTAGATTTTTATAAAAAGCCCGTCCGCCCGAGCCTTTCGCGCACGATCTAGGGTTTTCGTTCGCCGACGTCCGTGCGCCGTTTCTGCCTGCTTGCCACCGATCGTGCGCCTCCTTCCCTTCCGGTGAGCCCTTTCCCTATTTCTCCTCCTTCCTTTGCCCTTCTACCACCATGAGCTCCAGAGATCGTCAAAAGGTCTACCAACGCTCCGGCCGCTCTTCCGCCTCTCCTGCTCAGATCCTCGCTAGGATGGCGACTTTTTCCAAGGATTCGCATACGCGGCGATTCAATTCTCTTAAGGAGAAGCCATTCCTATCACAGCGTCTCGTGGATTGGAACGAGTTGAACTCTATCGGCGACAATGGGGAGTTGGGGGAGGCCGTCCGCCAGCGCTATTATTTCGATCATTGGAGCGGGGTGTTCGAGTGCAATGACCTCGGCTACCGGGAGCTCACCTTGGAATTTCTTGCTACGTTTGAGTGGGAAGTGTTGCCCTCCGGTCAACGTCCGGAAAAGTGCTCTTTCCGAATTTTGGGCAAGGTTTTCACTCTCTCCTTATCCGAGTTGGCGGTGCACGCTGGATTTTACACCGAAGCCGAGGCCACGACGATCCCTTTTCTGGATTTGGATGTCTCCTTCCCTGATGGTGTTACCCCGCGTGCCGCGTGGTGTGCCCTCACGGGTCGTGATGAAGAATATGTGGCCAGAAAAAGCAAATCCACATGGATCGTCGCGCCTGCTCTCCGATACCTGCAGCACGTCCTTAGCCACTCTCTTGTCGCCCGTGCCCTTAGTCAGAATGTAGTGGGGTGGCAGGATCTGATCTCCCTCTATAGTATGGAATTTCGGCAGCCCTTGCATCTCGGCTACATGTTGGCCTTCTTCTTCCATCACGAGGCTACCTACGGTCTCACAGGCGCCATTGGTGGTGCCTACTATATCACCCGCATTGCCAAGAGCTTGGGGGTCTGGAGTCATCTGCCTCCGATGGTGCAGGTGACTGCACCCTCATTCATCACGCGGGCCACCATGGTGAGTTTCCATCTATTACGGGTCGTGGGGAAGAAGAATAGCAAACGCTTTGTGGTCGTGATGCCGGGAGATGCGCCTAGGGAGAGGCAAGGCGACGAGGAGCACGGAGAGCCGGCTGAGCCGCCAAATACTCACCGCGAGGTAGCCCTTCTGCAGCCGCGAAGGCATTCATTTCAGCAGGAGCGGAGAGCCAAGGAGGAGGGCAGTTCGTCAAGAGCGCCGGAGGTGCCAAGTTTCGATCGGCGCCTCTCCGATTTGGAGGCAAACCAGTACTGGCTTACGGATTTTGTCTATCAGCAAGCACTGTGGGGAGGGCTAAACATCCCCCCACCTCCGGGTCGGGCCGCATCATCTTCCAGACGGTCGCCGTCCGTTGTGGTGTTAGATAGCGACAGCGACGACGAGTGATCTTCCTCCCTGCATGCGAGATATTCTAAGCCGTGCTTTCTGTTTAGTTTCTTTTGTTGAGTCGTTTGAACTCCTTCTCTTTTGATGTTTGTAATAATAACATTTTGTTTGTGGAATGCTCTTCTGGGCATAGTTTTAATTATTCAGCTTTTCTGTTCCCTTATTTTGTGTGCGAGTGCTCAATATTTATTGCAGGAACAAGTTCACTCCCATGGGTGATAACTTAGAATTTTTGATTTTTTGTGCTCTCAAATGTTTAGTCCAGTTTTTACTATTTTTGTTGCTCTAGTGTATAACTTTCAGGTGGCCTTTGTTTCTCTTGAGAGCGGATGCTGCGGACTATTCTTGATCATTTACGCCAATCGTCTGGTATGCTCATTTCTGGGCATTGGGTAACACTTCCTCCCCTCTTTTTGCTTCAATTTCTAGATATACCGCTTAGCTTAAGTCTGGGGGAGCGGTTGTTGTTATCCAATGTGCACATGCTGCACCGCATACTAGAAGGTTGCTTTTTATTTATCATTTTCATTACCATCGTTGCATTCTTCTCACACCACTTCACCCACTTGAGTGCGTGCTTTTCTTTTTGTTGTTGTTCCGTTTAAACTAGTTTGGTTGGAATGTGAAATAGGTTGTTAACGCAGGAATTATTATTTGGAGTGCGATGTTGACTCATGTAGTGTTCTAGTCACTTCGCATGCTATGGTAGAATTTGTGTAGAACTAGATTTTCTTTATGCATCTAATTTATGTTTAGTATTTCTGCGTAAATTTAGATTTAATATACTCAAGTGGTGAATTTGTATGGAATTGACGATAACCCGGTGTTGTGTGTGTGCGATTGCTAGTCGTGTGTTGCTCGAGTCGGGAGGAAGGTTTATCTTTCTCGTGGGCTAAGAACTTGCCCCAAGCGACTCTCGAAGCATGGGTGAGAGCTACTCGTTGAGTCAAGCATGATGTAGGCCACCCTTTGGCTAGTTTGAGCTTTGTTATTCCATGTCCATTTCATTCTCCTTTGCAAGCCAATTTTGTGCCTACCATTCCTTTGTACAACCCCTCTTCATCCACCAAAGCCTGAAGCCTATCCTACTCCCGCAACCAAAACATTTTTAACTGCGCTCATAATTCTAAACTTGTGTGGAGTGTAGAATCGTTGTGTTATGATGGGAAAATAAAGTCCATCTGCTGATTTTGAACCAACCGGGGGTTCAATAAAAGAAGTAAAATTTGTAAAAGAAAAAAAAAGAGTATTTTGAAAAAAAATCCTCCCGAGCTAAAAACAGAAAATATGTTGGTATTTGTGAAGTAGGCCGTGTGCACACCTGGTTTTCATGATAAGTCTGGGGGTGTGTCACACGAGCATTGTTCGTTGGTCTTGTATGGTGCGGCGTTCCGTTAGCTCACTTGGGTTGCGTAGCCACCGTGTTTAACTTTGAATATCATACCGTAACCTAAGCCTCGTTTTACTCCTAAAAGCCCTACTGATTTGACTTGCGAGAGTGCTAGCGCCGTGGAGAGAGTGTAACCGGGCAAGCGTATGGTTCACGACGGTGATGGATTTCAGCGGAGTTATTCCTAAGCCCCGATCTTTTGTAACACCTGCCTCAGTGTCTCGTCACTTTCATACCGGGCATGATCGTCAAATTCTTCATAATTCACCAATTGAGTACATCTAAATCTTTAATTACTCTTTAATACTCTTGTAAATTATTTAGCATATCTAGAATCTCCTTCTACTAAATTCTCTACTTGCATGCATATGTTACTTCGCACCGTACTCCTTTGTGTAATTCTCTATGTCAATTATCGTTTTCACGCTCCGCCGGATTCGTTTGCTCGGGACGCGCAAACAGTTAAGTCTGGGGGTGTGATGAGTCCTGATCATATACACATTTTTTGGACTCATCCGGGCCGTTAATTAGTCAATTCTCCGCACTTTAGCCTTGTTATAGTTTATATTTGATAATCCATGCTAGGTGCACATCTTGGCCCACTTTGGTGTGATTTTCGTGCTTTTTGTCTTTAGTAGTATTCTTGTGCCGTTAAGTGCCACTTTCAGTGGCTAGATCTGTGGTTGTGCGGGAATAGGAGTCGTGCAAGTGTTCCCGGTGCAATTCTGCACAGGAACACTGCGCACGATCACCGGTTCTATTGCGCACGACCACTGGTCGTGCGCCACTGATCGTGTGCACTTAACCCTTTTTCACGAGTTCTGTTTGGTGCAGTGCGCACGCCCATCAACGACAGTGCGCACGACCATCGGTCGTGCGCCACTGCTCGTGCGCACTTACCATTTAATTTCTGAGTTCTGTTTGCTGTAGTGCGCACGACCATCGACTCCAGTGCGCACGACCACTGGTCGTGCGCGACTGGTCATGCGAACATTATCTTCTATAAACTCCGTTTCTTGCAGGTTCTACCCAGACAGGCGCACGATCACAGGATTCTAGTGCGCACGACCACTGGTCGTGCGCCAATGACCGTGCGCGCTGTTCAATTCAGCGCCTATATAATGACCTGATCGCGAATTAGGTCGAAATAACGCATTTGGACTCCGTTCCTTCCGCCGTTTTCGCCATTTTCAGAGGGTTTTCATCCCCTAGGCCTCCTCCATCATCCAAGGGCTTGCAAGAAGGGATCCTACACTCATTTTGATCGCTAAGGAAGAAGTTCTTCGCACTAGACGTGGCCGGATGGTAAATCGCTGGAGAAGACGGGTCCATTGGGAGGTGTGACAGCCCTCCTCTACCCGGACGCAGTTGGGACCGAGCTAGGACGCGGATTGACAACCCGGTGCTTCCTACCGTGAATCTACAACGAGACTCCGGATTCGGTCGTATTTCTTGCCTTTTTCTTCTACTTGTGTGGTTATATTTGTTGTAATCTCTTTATTTAGATGATGAATGCTATGAACCATGTGTATTATTGCTTATTTCATGATTTTGGAATTATTTAGTTCATTTGTGTTATTGAGGTGCGCCCTATTCCATCTCCCACTCCACCACCGTGACCGGTGCCGCACTAGCAATTGCTTGTGGCGTGCTTATTGTTGACGAGGTGCTTGCGACCCTCATTCTGCTTGCCTTCTCGCCCATCCGCCCTTTCGACGCAGTGCGCTAAAGGCCTGCTCAGTCTCCATCTCGCCAATCGAAGCATTGCATAGCGGCATTGCATAGGAGTAGGCGTAGTATTTTATTTTATTATTCGCAAACCAAACCAACCATCCATTGTAACACCGACCAAGGACTTCGATCTCAAGTCCTTCCTCGATATTAAATTCCACCTTACTGTGTTCCTCAAGAGACCGACACTCGGGGATTTTCCCCATTTTTATTACTTGCGCGACCGGTGCACTTGCCGAAAATATCGCATCAACAGGTCGATGGCGGTCTCAGATGTACCACCAACCCCAGCGCTCTCACGCTCTTCTTCTTTTCTTTTTCTTCTTTCCCTCTTGGTGAGCACCTCTTCAGCTGCGGCCACCGAGTCGGCTACAGGGATCACAAAGGCCGCTGAAAATGAAAGAGTTAGAAAAATCAAGAAATTATGGATAGGGCACATAAGACCGCAGGAAAAATACTCACTTTCTTCCTGAGGAATCTCAGCGATCTCAGGACAGGTCGCTAGGTAATGAAGGAGATCCAGTCGCTTTCCTGCTAAAAAGGCCAAAATTTTCAGCTCCTCTCCTGAGATCGTCTTGTTTTTCCTGAAGACGGCTTCTGCTCTCGGAGATGGTCAGTTGCTGAGACCGCCGAGGTCGTCTTCAAAAATAAGGAATGTTTCTGTCCAGAAAAGAACTTTATTGGGAAGATTCAAAAATTTTACACCTTCACATGAAAAATAGATTAACCCCTTAAACTCCTCTTTCTTTTGTCCTTCTTTTAATACTTTTGCAGTAAAGGTCGCGCGGAAGAGTGCCATGGTAAATTTGATTCTTTCCGACCTCAGGTAATTAATAAAAACATTGATGAGACCAATCGAGTTTGGAGGCAGCTGAGTGAGCACAAATTTGTAATATTACATCACCTCAAGAATTTCCCAAGGAAGAGGAAGTTTCAGCCCATAATCAAAGTGATCAATGGGAATAAAGAACTTGTTCTCCTCTCCAAAATTTAATCTTTCACCTTCTTTAGGCGGTCTCACCAATATCTGGTTTTGGGTCATATGTTTTGCAAGAAAGGACAGGTATTCATCCTTGGAAAGACGGTTGGGTTTGTGATCTGCCTCCAAGAAGACTTCAGCAGAGGAAGCTTGCACGGACACCATAATTGAAGTTCGCTGAGATCGGTACTTAGGGCACATTCGAAAAGTATGAAAAGAAAATTCCAAGGCCAGCTATTTATAGAAATCCAAGGATATTTTCATAATGATGACTTCCTCTGAGATCGCCCAACAAAATTTGGCAGACCGATGTTATACCAGCATAAGATTAGAAATATCGCTATACATTCGGTCCAACATGACAAGTATATAAATCCCAGAGCATGACAAGTATATAAATAAAAATAAAACAAGCAGCACACAATAATAAGAGATCAACATCACAACATCACGGAGATCGCTTATAAATAAAAATTATTGTCAGCATATATATTACAACACAATCAAATTGTTCAAGTTTTCAAAAGTTCAAGACTGCATGAAGAAATAATTTATCTCCTATTCGGACGCTTTCTTCCTACAAAAGTCGCAATGTCTTGCATCTCATTCATGGAGGTCAGAACAGATGCCAGACTATGATTAGCGGACATTGCAGCTCGATGAATTTTGTACATCTCTCTGTCCACCTGCTCTATAGAGATAACCATAATTTCTGAAGTCGGTCTTTCCTCCGCGTGATCGTCAGAAGTCCCCGACCTCAATGTCATTTTTGCAGGACCACCCCTTAGGATGGCGACCTCAGCGGATAGAGTTGCGGCTTTCCCCTTGTAGTATTCAGCATCCTTTTCAGATTTCTGAAGCGCCCGAACAAGCTCGGCATTCTTCAGATCGCACTCCTCACGGACTCTCTTTTCATTAGCGCGCAACCTTTCTTCAAAGTCGACGGTATGAACCCGGAGTTTAACGTCTCGAGCACGGAGTTGATCATTTTGTGATCGCTCCCGAATCAGCATGGAGTGGACATCCTCAAACATTGGCTTAAGGATGTCAGCAAGCTGAGGTGGAACCACCATCTCTTGCGGAAGGAGCTCTCCTTCCTCAGAAACCTCTACGACCTCATTATCTGCGATCAGAAAAGTTTGATAGTTAGCTCAACTACAAACAGTTCAAAGATAGAAGTTTTCGTGTAAAGAGAATACTTAGAAAGAAATCAAGACCGTAGTCATGTAAGGTACTTTCGATATCTTTTGTGACCGCGGTTTCTGCGCTCAGCAAAAGGCAGTCTGATCCACTTAAGCGCTCAAGATCCATTCTTTCCAATTCCCTCTTTTGCGATTTCTCTCCCTCTTTTCTCCTCCTTTTTAACTCTACGTTGCTAACAAGAATATCATATGTTTCAATGATGACGATCTCATGCCTTCTCTCTGGATATCTTGATGCAAGACGTCGGGGCCCCGACTGCACCCCGTGGAATCACACCAGCTAGCGGACCACGGCCAAGCACGCCTGCCAGAAGGACTGCAGTCCCAACACCCCAACCTATCTTCGCACCTGTTCTCAGCGCGACGGGATCAAGCCCCAGCCTCAACAACCCGTCGCGCTGAGAACAGGTGCGGAGACAGGTTGGGGTGCCTGGACTACAGTCCTTCTGGCAGGCATGCTTGTCTATGGTCCGCTAGCTGGTGTGATGCCACGGGGTGCGGTCGGGGCCCCGGCGTCCTGCATCAAAAAAGTGCACTTTTATGATGCAGGACGTCGGTGCCCCGCCCGCACTCCGTGGCATCACACCAGTTAGCAGACCATGACCAAGCACGCCTGCCAGAAGGACTGCAGTCCAGACACCCCAACCCGTCTCCGCGCCTGTTCTCAGCATGGCGGGTTGTTGAGGCTGGGGCTCGATCCCCAGACCTCCTTGATAAGAACCACTCCTAACAGGCGATATCACCAACTGACCTGTTAGGAGTGGTTCTTATCAAGGAGGTCTAGGGATCGAGCCCCAGCCTGAACAACCCGCCGCACTGAGAACAAGCGCAGAGACGGGTTGGGGTGTCTGGACTGTAGTCCTTCTGGCAGGCATGCTTCGCCATGGTCCGCTAGCTGGTGTGATGTCATGGGGTGCGTTCGGGGCCCCGACGTCTTGCATCAGATCTAGGTCGAACGGCAGGCAGGGGAAGGAATTCCAACGATTTCATAACCATCATCGTCTTACCAGTCCGCAAGGCAGAGACTGCCAATTTGTGATCTGTCGCCGCTTTGTTTATTTTCTCAACCTGAGTAGCAGAGGTGTTTGTCAAACCGCAAGAAAGTGCAATTTTCTCCTTTTCAATCTGTCGAACTCACACGTCATCAGAAGTCTTTTTCTTTTCTTTCTCTGTGGCGAGCAGATCAGCATTCCTCTCTTCTTCCTTCTCTTTCTCTGCAACGAGTAGAGCAACCTTCTTCTCTTTTTCTTTTTTCCTCTCTGCGGCGAGAAGAGCAGCTTTCTTTTCTTCTTTTTTCTTTTCAGCAACTCGCGTTGTCCTCTCCTCCGCCTCTTCCCTCTATTTCTTTTCCCTCTCTTCTTTCTCAGCTTCTGCCATTAATCTTGTAACACCCCAAAAATCGTAGTTCAGCGAGGTAGGCAGAGTGGTAGTGCTGCGCTCGGAGTAGGCTGAATTTTCTCAGTCAAAGCAGTGTACATGACCATATTTCCTCTTCGCGCAAGACCACTGGTCGTGAGCCAGTAATCGTGCACTCTTGTCAAGGCAAAGAGAGTTGTCGGAACACTCACTGTCCAAAGCAGTGCGCATGACCATTTCTCCTCTTCGCGCACGCCCACTGGTCGTGCGCTAGTGATCGTGCGCTCTGTTTATTCTGCTCCGTAAAGAAGAGCGGAAAAGACGATCCGGCCGATCAAAAGTATTGGAAATCGATCCAACGGCTAAGAGGGTTTGCTGGAGGGTTTTAGGGCTTTGGAGAGGGGTTATTCCCTCATAATTTCTAGGCCTTTCTCTCTCCTAAGCTTGAGAAAGAAGAAGGGGCAAGGAGGAAGAAGAAGGAGATTCCGCCATTGACGGAGCTCCGGAGCTCCGATTCGCAAGACGTTTCCAGATCTGGAAAGTGCAGCCCGGTGCGGTTCTTTCCCTCCGATTGGAATCTCGGATTGTTGGCGCCAAGGCTTCCTAGGGTAACGATTCTCCCTCCCGGTATTAGGACGTGTTCCTTGTCCTCTCATTCCTTTTTCTATGCTTGCATGAGGACTCGCTTTCACCAAATGGGTGAAGTGTAGGATTTCCTCTAGTTCTTCGGAACTCCGGGTTGATTGTGTCCGTCCCCGGCATATTTGCATGTAGAAATACGGTAGTCGAACGGATTTAGGCATTGTGTGTGAAGCCTATTCGTGGTCGTGAGCCCGGATCGGTGATGCTTGGATTGCGACGTTGCATTTAGGTTAAGCCTAGAATGCGAGCCGGAGAATGTCTCTGTGTGATTTGCTATCGTATTGCGGGACCTGAGATTAGACGGCTGTTGGAGCTCCTAACAAAAGCCCCAGGCTTGAGAGTGGTTGAATGCAAACCTTCACCACTAGATTTTGATGAGGAGTGGTCTTGTACCTCCTTCCCGATTGTTATTTGTGAAGCCTAGGTCCTCATGAATGGATTAGGTGCGTAACTTATGTTTTGTGTAGCACTTGCATGTGCTAAAACTTTACGGGATTAGGCGAAGCTGTACCCGCGTCGTGCGAGCGACACGACGGTGAGAGCACGGTCAAAGCTGAGCCGAAACCTGTTTCCATGCTAATCGGCACGAGGTAGCACCTCTTGGACATCGTACGACCATGGGAGAGGCCGCGGAAGGTGTTCACCTAGACGGGTCAGAAGCTCTTTAACCACCTAAGGTTTCCGAACTTAGAGTGGAGTTGGTACTCTCAAAAGAGTACCTTGGTTTCATGCCATGTGAGCATGGAGCGTGTGGTCGTGAGTACCCGCGTTTGTGACGTTTTGAAATGATGATGTGTTAGCCTTATGCGGTTGCATAGGCGGTTGTGGGGAACCTCCGGGTGAACCCAACCAACATCATGTGCATTCCTAGGATCAACTGTATTTGATGCTACACCTAGATGATTGATTGTGTTTGAAACCACACCTTGTGTAGTTTGCACCTTCCTTATACTAGTACATGTTGCTAGTACGGCTTGTACGCAGGGAAGAAGCTCCGCCACCCCGAGAAAGGGTGGGGTCATTATAATTTGGTCAGCTGTGCTGACTGTTTCTTTGTTTGCCACCTCTTGGTGGAATCTTCTTATGCAGGTGCAGGTGGGCCTAGCGGGAAATAGCGGGCGGTGGCCCTTTTGCTGTGTTGGCCCTCGAAGGCCAGCCTCTTTTCTGCTTTTCATGTATTGTTGGCCTGCGTGTCGAAGTATGTTTAGGGAGTTTTGTACGTTTTGGAATGTAAGGCCTTAAGGCCGTAACTCTACACTTTATTGTTTCATTCCTGTGATAGTGGACTATTCTAAAAGAAATGTTAAATCTTTATGCTTACACTTATGTTTAGTATACTCTGGTGTAGTTCTTTTCTGTATATCTCCTTTTAACGCCTAGCTAGTGTGGTTAGTATAGCGTGGGGTCCCGGCCCGACCTACTGTTATATTATTTGTACTGGCAGGGTGTTACAATTTGGTATCGGACTTAGGGCGTCTATCTGTAGTTTAGCGAATTCGGGACGAATTCCTTTTAAGGGGTGGTGTGCACGGGATGTGCGCTCACCCAAAACGTTAAAAACTAATAAGAATGTCCACTTAGGAATGGGAAAACATACTTGTTTGCGGAACCTGAGCATTCCATGATTGTTTTTTGCCTTGTTTTCAGTCACTAAATTGTGTCTTCCACGATTATAGGTGACTAGGAGTGGTGCGGGGAAGTCTCAACCCTGTAACACTGCTGAAAGTAGTGCGTTTGTTGAGGTACCAGCGATCACTCCTTCTGCTGAGATGATCAGGTTAGTCGATGAAGCGGTCTTCGCGATGATCAACACTCAGTCTGGGCGGCTTGCACAGCCTACTACTCCGACTCCAGATGTGGCCCCTATAACTGTTGCTGCAGTGGAACCTGCGGTAGAGCCGCGGGTGGAACGTTGAGTTGAGCAAGTAGTCGTGGGACGAGCACGTGACCAGCAATTAAAGCACTTCCTGAGCTTTAACCCTCCAACATTCTCGGGAACCGAATCCCCAAAGAGAGCGGCGGAGTGGTTGTTAGAAATAAAAAGGACTTTAATGTCAATGCTTATAAGCAAAGAGAGGTTGGTAGCCTTAGCCACCTTCCTACTTATAAGAGAAGCAAGACTTTGGTGGAAAGAAGAGTTGGTGCACAAGTTTGGAGGGAGACAACTTACCGAAATCTCTTGGGAAAACTTCCATGAGTCATTCCTTCAGAGGAACATGCTCTCAACAGAGCATTTGGCACTACAGAACCAGTGTTTACACCTGGAGCAGGGAGCGCACTCAGTGGACAAGTACCTGAATGAGTTCATCAGTCTGGGCCGCTATGAGAGGTCTATGTGGGAAGATGAGGAGACCAAGGTCAACAAGTTCTACAATGGTCTGTGAGATAACCTAAGACTAATGCTTGTGGGTCCAATGTTACTTGGCTTTAACGTCTTAGTGAAAGAAGCAAAATCTCTGGAAATGGATATGAAGAGTATGCAGCGCGCGAAAGACTTCAGTATAAAGAAGTCAGAGTTTCATGCGTCGGTCTCTCAGTCCAAGTCTGAGTTAAGAAGAGTTAAGAGAAAGTTTAACTCTGTGGAAGCTAGGACTACACGGTGTTCCTTAATTTGTTTCACTTGCGGAAAGGTGGGACACAAAGCCCGAGTGTGTCGAAGTGGTCTCCCAAAGGCAAAAAGCGGAGAAGTGGACTATGCTCGTGTGATGGGTTCAGCTTTTATGGAAAAAGGCAAGGCGGTGGAGTCTTCGACTTCCCAGCATTCTCTAACCCAGCCGAGAGTCTACTCCTATGGCCAGCAAGAGGTCATTCAACAATGCGATGTTGCCACAGGTATGGGTGATCATCTTTTAATATGATTTCTACCCCGTGTGCGGATAGAGATAGCAGTGTGGCCACCGTATCCGATGACAGCGAAATTTTATGTCTTGCATTTACGTGCAATTAGGCCTTTTCCTAATTATCGACTATTCGACAAGAGCTCTGTTGGTGCGGGAGCATCGCTCTCTTATCTGTCTAAGGACATCGTGTTATGAATCGGAGTGTCGTTTACCTTAGTCAAGGATAGAATGGAGGTAATGCTGCCCAATAGATCTTGAATGAGCGCAGATAGGAGAAGCTGTGAAAAGGCGCGAAGATGTTCTTCACCTTGTTGAAGGATTCGGGGCCTAAGCTCAGCTTTGGTGTTGTCCTAGTAATAGCGGACCAAGCTGACCGAGAAGAACCGTTATCTGATTCCGAGAATCGACGACTTATTCGATCAACCGGTTGGGTCGACGGTATACTCTAAGCTTGACTTAAGGTCCGGCTATTATCAGCTTCGTAAGGGAATGTGATATTCCAAAGACAGCGTTCAGTACCCGCTTTGGGCACTATGAGTTCACCGTTATGCCATTCGGTCTATCTAATGCACCGTCGGTATTAATGGACAAAATGAATAGAACGTTCCGAGAGTATTTGGATCAATTTGTGATCGTCTTCATCGACGGCATTTTGGAATACTCTCAGTCGGAGGAGGAGCATGCAGAGCATCTGCACGCAGTTTTGAGCACCCTGAGGAGGAGTCAATTATATGCCAAGTTCTCCAAGTGCGAGTTTTGGATATCGTCGGTAGCATTCCTGGGTCGTGTTATTAGTGGGGATGGAATTGCGGTTGATCCGTCAAAAATAGAAGTTATGGAGATCATTTACGTCGATAGAAGAGCGTCTCCTTCAGCATGCTTGAACTGGTTGGAGGTTCAATACGACCTCGTCGACTGAGTTCGACAAGCATTGGAGCTGGATGAGAGCATGAAATGCTATAAAGCGGAGACCGTTGATGGGTCAAATGCTGATTTCTCTTTCGAGATGGCCTTATGTAGAAGAATGACAGATTGTGCCTCCCAAATGTTGGTACATTACAAGCGGAGTTGATGTACGAGGCTCATCATACCAAGTACTCGATCCACCCTGGGAGCACGATAATGTACATGGATATGAAGAAACTCTTCTGGTGGCCGGGTATGAAGAAAGACATTGCCCTCTACGTGGCCAAGTGTCATACTTGCGCGTTGGTGCAGGCGGAATGTCAACGTCCCGGTGGGTTTCTGAAGTCATTGCCGATTCCGGAATGGAAGTTCGATGATATTTCGATGGATTTCGTGCACGGATTGCCGAGATCGCAACATGGAAATGACGCCATCTAGGTGATCGTGGACCGATTAACGAAGGTATCACACTTTATTCCGAACCGGAAGGATGATTCTGTGGAGAAGCTGGCAAAGTTGTACGTCGATAACATCGTACGGTTGCACGGGATTCCCCGTAGCATCGTCAGTGATCGCGATGGGCGGTTCACATCAAATGATTGGAGGCTGATTCATCAATTATTGGGTACCAAGCTAAAGTTTAGCACAGCCTTCCACCCGCAAACGGATGGACAGACCGAAAGGACCAATAGGACGATGGAGGACATGCTGAGGATGTGCGCCCTGGACTTCGGAAAGAGATGGGAGGACCATCTCTATATGATTGAGTTTGCTTACAACAACAGCTACCAAGCAAGTATAAAGATGGCCCCTTTCGAGGCTCTTTATGGTAGGAAATGTCGCACACCGTTATCTTGGGCTGAAACGGGCGACACTAAGTTGTTGAAACGCAAGGATGTGGAGGAGGCAAATACATCGATTCGGGCTATTCGGGAACGATTGCTCATTGCCCAAGATCGGCAGGCAAAATACTACAATGCAAATCATCGGAATGTCGAGTTCGTCGTTGGCGACTGGGTTTATCTCAAGATCAAACCGTTCAAAGGAGTATCGAGGATCCGACGCTTGAAAAAGCTAAGTCCGAGGTACTTAGGACCGTTCGAGATCTTGGAGCGCATTGGTGAAGTTGCCTACCGGCATGCTCTATCTTCAGAGCTGAGCGGGTTGCATTATGTATTCCACATATTTGTGTTGCGGAAGGCTGTAAAGGAGCCAAATCTTATTGCTGCGGTCAGCGAAGTGTCGACAAATGGTGGGCTAGCGACGAAAGTCAAACCCATTTGCATTGAAGACACTGAAGTGAAGCAGTTGCGGATCAAGTCCATTCGGATGGTGAAAGTCCGTTGGAATAATTGCGGGGTAGAGGAACTCTCTTGGGAAAGAGAGCAGTCGATGCTTGCGGAGTACCCCGAGCTATTTCTCTCATGTAATTATAACTGTAATTTCTGCTAATACTATTTTCAAAATTTCGGGACGAAATTCTTTTAAGGGAGGTGGAGTTGTAACACCCCAAAAATCGTAGTTCAGCGAGGTAGGCGGAGTGGTAGTGCTGCGCTCGGAGTAGGCTGGATTTTCTCAGTCAAAGCAGTGCGCACGACCATATTTCCTCTTCGCGCATGACCACTGGTCGTGAGCCAGTGATCGTGCGCTCTTGTCGAGGCAAAGAGAGCTGTCGGAACGCTCACTGTCCAAAGCAGTGCGCATGACCATTTCTCCTCTTCGCGCACGCCCACTGGTCGTGCGCTAGTGATCGTGCGCCCTATTTATTCTGCTCCGTAAAGAAGAGCAGAAAAGACGATATGGCCGATAAAAAGTATTGGAAATCGATCCAACGGCTGAGAGGGTTTGCTGGAGGGTTTTAGGGCTTTGGAGAGGGGTTATTCCCTCATAATTTCTAGGCCTTTCTCTCTCCTAAGCTTGAGAAAGAAGAAGGGGCAAGGAGGAAGAAGAAGGAGATTCCGCCATTGACGGAGCTCCGGAGCTCTGATTCGCGAGACGTTTCTAGATCTGGAAAGTGCAGCCCGGTGCGGTTCATTCCCTCCGATTGGAATCTCGGATTGATGGCGCCAAGGCTTCCTAGGGTAACGAATCTCCCTCCCGGTCTTAGGACGTGTTCTTTGTCCTCGCATTCCTTTTTCTATGCTTGCATGAGGACTCCCTTTCACCAAATGGGTGAAGTGTAGGATTTCCTCTAGTTCTTCAGAACTCCGGGTTGATTGTGTCCGTACCAGCATATTTGCATGTAGAAATCCGGTAGTCGAACGGATTTAGGCATTGTGTGTGAAGCCTATTCGTCGTCGTGAGCCCGGATCGGTGATGCTTGGATTGCGACGTTGCATTTAGGTTAAGCCTAGAATGCGAGCCAGAGAATGTCTCTGTGTGATTTGCTATCGTATTGCGGGACCTGAGATTAGACTGTTGTTGGAGCTCCTAACAAAATCCCCATGCTTGAGAGTGGTTGAATGCAAACCTTCACCACTAGATTTCAATGAGGAGTTGTCTTGTACCTCCTTCCCGATTGTTATTTGTGAAGCCTAGGTCCTCATGAATAGATTAGGTGCGTAACTTATGTTTTGTGTAGCACTTGCATGCGCTAAAACCTTACGGGATTAGGCGAAGCCATACCCGCGTCGTGCGAGCGACACGACGGCGAGAGCACGGGCAAAGCTGAGTCGAAACCTGTTTCCATGCTAATCGGCGCGAGGTAGCACCTCTTGGACGTTGTACGACCATGGGAGAGGCCGCGGAAGGTGTTCACCTAGACGGGCCAGAAGCTCTTTAACCACCTAAGGTTTCCGAACTTAGAGTGGAGTTGGTGCTCTCGAAAGAGTACCTTGGATTCATGCCATGTGAGCATGGAGCGTGTGGTCGTGAGTTCCCGCATTTGTGACGTTTTGAAATGATGATGTGTTAGCCTTATGCGGTTGCTTAGGCGGTTGTGGGGAACCTCCGGGTGAACCCAACCAACATCATGTGCATTCCTAGGATCAACTGTATTTGATGCTACACCTAGAAGATTGATTGTGTTTGAAACCTCACCTTGTGTAGTTTGCACCTTCCTTATACTAGTACATGTTGCTAGTACGGCTTGTACGCAGGGAAGAAGATCCCCCACCCCGAGAAAGGGGTGGGGTCATTATAATTTGGTCAGTTGTGCTGACTGTTGCTTTGTTTTCCACCTCTTGGTGGAATCTTCTTATGCAGGTGCAGGTGGGCCTAGCGGGAAATAGCGGGCGGTGGCCTTTTTGCTGTGTTGGCTCTCGAAGGCCAGCCTCTTTTCTGCTTTTCATGTATTGTCGGCCTCCGTGTCGAAGTATGTTTAGGGAGTTTTGTATGTTTTGGAATATAAGGCCTTAAGGCCGTAACTCTACACTTTATTGTTTCATTCCTGTGATAGTGGACTATTCTAAAAGAAATGTTAAATCTTTATGCTTCCGCTTATGTTTAGTATACTTTGGTGTAGTTCTTTTCTGTATATCTCCTTTTAACGCCTAGCTAGTGTGGTTAGTATAGCGTGGGGTCCTGGCCGGACCTACTGTTATATTATTTGTACTGGCAGGGTGTTACTGTGAAATTTTTTTCTAAGGACCTTGTGAGAGCAAGCAGGAATCGATTATGCAACTTAGAGATACAAGCCAAACAACCAGAAACAAACTTTAGGCAAGCAATTGATCTTTATTGATAGCATAAACTTCATTACAGGGCAAGACATGCTTGGCGAGACATGATTTCGCCAGCACAGATACCAAACAGAAATACAAGAAGATGAGGATAACTTGAGATCGCTCCAGACCGCGCGACCTCCCTGCGACTTCAACACACTGCTAGACCGCAGCGCCTTGCCGATCACAGCACACCACCAAACCGATGCACAGACCGCTCCCTTCTTCCGACCTCCTGATTCTCCCGAACTCCAGCACCACAACTCCAAGCCGCAGACCGCCCGAACACTTTCAGAGGAAGAGGTGATCGCTGCCGCCCACACTATCCGCAGAAGCTGCACAAGAGGAATTCAATCAGCAGACCGCACGGTCAGAATAAACCAGACCGCAGGAAACAAGCGAACTCAGCTTACACTTGGTGTGTTCTATTTGTTGCAACAGTGGCTCCCTATTTATAGGCGTGAGACCTGATCCAGTCACCACCCTATGAGATAGAGTCACCACCCATCAGATCGCGCGACCTTACTGGTCAACCCGCGCAATCACTGCAACCCTCCTGCTTCATTTTGGTGATCTCGATATGCTTGGTCCTCGCGTGACAAACTGGATTGGTTACCAGTTTGAGAGCACTCTCGTTGTCACCGCGTAGCAGAGTCGGCTCCCGAACCTCTTTGTGGACGTCTCCCACCAATCTCCTAAGCCAGATGGCTTCCTGAGCTGCCAAGGCCGAAGCCTTGTATTCCGCTTCTGTGGTGGAGACCGATACGGAATCCTGCTTCTTGCTGCACCATGATATAGCCGTAGGGCCCGCCATGAAGACGAATCCAGATGTCGACTTCCGATCATCCGAATCTCCCCCGTAATCAGCATCCATGTATCCATGCACCTCGAAGCCCGCATCCCTCCTGTATAGGAGACCCATGTCCGAGGTCGCCTTGACATACTTCAGAATGTTCTTGGCCGCTAGCAGATGAGGTACTCGTGGTTCCGCCATAAACCGACTCACCCTGCCCACTGCATATGCAATGTCCGGCCTCGTGATCGTCAGATAGATTAAGCTCCCAACCAGAGCTCGGAACACCAACGGATCTTGCATGATCCTCCCCTCATCCTTCCGAAGCTTCATAGCCTTCTCCAGAGGTGTGGAAGTGCACTTCCCTTCCTTCATGCCGAACCGCTCCACGATCCGCTCCGCATATCCGGCTTGGGTCACCAGCACTCCACCTTCCTTCCTCTGCACCTCAAGTCCAAGAAAATGGTGAAGCTCACCAAGATCCTTCATCTCGAACCTGATAGATAGTTCAGCCCGAAGCTGTGCTACCTCCTCCTTCGAGTTCCCTGTCACGATCATATCGTCAACGTATAGCAGCACGATGACCTGAAGCTCCCCGCTCTTCTTGACGAACAAGCTCGAGTCTGAGTCTGAAGCAACAAATCCACAGAATAGGAGATATTCTGCGATCTTCCCGTACCACGCCCTCGGCGCTTGCTTTAACCCATACAGGGCCTTCTTCAGCTTGCAGACATGCTCCGGAAGATCTTCAGACACAAAACCTGGTGGCTGGACCATGAAGATGTCCTTGTCAATCTCGTCGTACAAGAAAGCGTTCTTGACGTCGAGCTGCCAAATCTCCCATCCACTGAACGCCGCTAAGGCAATGATGAACCGAACTGAAGTCATTTTTGCTATCGGACTGAATGTCTCATCATAGTCTTCACCGTATTGCTGCGAGAACCCCCGAGCTACAAGACGAGCTTTGTACCGCTCGATACTGCCGTCAGCTTTCTTCTTAAGCTTGTAGACCCACTTGCATGTCACAGGAGTGATGCCCTTGGGCTTGGGCACTAGAGACCAGGTCTCGTTCTTCTCAAGAGCTGTCATCTCTTCTTGCATCGCAACGTCCCACTCCTTCACGCCTTGGGCCTTCTCAAAGCTCGACGGCTCCCTCTCATCCAAGGGACCAGCGAAGAAACATGAGACGAAGCTCACTGCGTTTCCTCCTGTATAGCGATCAGGGGCGATGATCGCTCGCTTCGACCTCCTCAGCTCCTTCCCTTGAACCGCATTATCTCCAGCTGCTTCTTCCCTATCTCCTCTTCCAGACGTGCTAGGAGCATCGCTCCCCCTGCTTCCTGAACCAGAAGCCCCCGTCTCGGAACTAGAAGGAGATGGACCACCTGGTGACACAGGTAGCTCCACCTGAAGATTCTCCACAGCTTTCTCTGGCATCTCCACCCTGCTCTCTGGTAACTCCACATCAGAAGACCCCTTGTAAGATGTCACCTCATCGAACACGACGTCGCGAGATACAACAAATCTCCGCATCTCCGGGTCCATGCACTTCCACCCTTTCTTCCGCTCATCGTATCCCACGAAGACTAGCTTCCTTGCTTTCACATCTAGCTTCGTCCGAAGAGCATCTGGAACATGCACGTAGCAGGTGGAACCAAACACCCTAAGGTGTGCCACACTTGGCTTCTCCTTGAACATCATCTCATGTGGAGTCAGCATGTTGATGGGGCTCAAAGGCATCCTGTTGATGACGTAGGCAGCACAAGACATTCCCTCCGCCCAGAAGGACTTTGGGATACTCTTGGCATGCAGCCAACACTTGCAGGTCTCCGTCAGATGACGGATCTTCCATTCTGCAACTCCGTTCTGTTGTGGAGTATGAGCACAAGTGAGCTCTCTCCGGATGCCCGCCTTCCTGCAGAAAGTAGAGAACTCACTGGAGGTGAACTCCCCTCCGTTGTCAGTCCTCAGCTTCTTCACCCGCAGTCCCAGCCGACCTTCCACGAGCTCCTTGAACTCCACAAACTTGGCAAACGCCTCCGCCTTCTCCTTCAGGAAATAAACCCAGACATATCTGGTGTAATCATCGATCAACACCAGCATATATCTGCTGCCTCCGAGGCTTGGGGTAGCAGTAGGTCCCATCAAGTCACCGTGGATGCACTCCAACGGCACACTACACCTTGTTTGCGACTTGTCAAACGGTAGTCGATGAGACTTGCCGAACTGACACCCCTCACAAACATGACCTTCACCGTAGGAGGATAGACTTGGCAGGCCCTTGACCAGACCTCTCACCGCCATAGCTTTCAGCTTATCCATTCCTACATGCCCCAACCTCTCATGCCATATAACGGCACCATCATTCGTCTTCATCTTGTCGACGTAGGAACTTGTCGATAAAACGAACAAGTCCTTTGCCCTTCTCCCGACATGGACGACCTCGGCCTTCACGGCCTCTACATTTCATAGAAATTTCACTTCTGTCGGGCCGAACAGAACGTGATACCCAGCGTCAACAGCGTTGGTCACGGAGAAGAGGTTTTTCTTCATTCCGGGCACATGATAGACACTCTTCAAAGTAAGTGGCCCTCTATCACTGCCCAAAGAAACAACCCCCACCTTCTCGACTGCATGCACAGTATTATCTGCAGTAATGATAGCATTGTTACCTATGTACGGCTCTGCTGAAGAAAGCTTCGACTCGTCCCCGGTGAGGTGATGACCACACCCCGAGTCCACGATCCAGTCCTCCTGATAATTGATAGTAGCCGAGGCTCCAGTAGAAGCCGAGAAGGCTCCTCCCCATCCTCCATCTATATGTCTGGCCTCAGCTTCCTCCTTCTCCGCAGCATGCCCAGCTAGAGTGACCACCTTGCAATCCTTCCTGATGTGGCCAAACTTGCCACACTTGTAGCACTTCAGACCTTCACCCTTCTTCTTCCCGTCAGCCTTGGGAGCATACCCCCTTTCCTGCTGCCCAGAAGTTGAAGGCCCATAGCCACTTCCAGCGGTCTTCTTCTTCTTGTCCCACTTCTTCTTCTTCCCTGAGAAGAGAACTTCGCCATCTCCCCCAGCCACCGACACCCCCGCCATCTGCCTTGCCAAACTTTCTTGCGATGCAAGCAAGTTCTCCAGCTCCAACAGAGACGGCTGATTTGCCCATCCCTGCACTGACGTCACAAAGGCAACATATTCCTTCCGCAGGCCGCGGATGATGTGCCTCTTCAGCTTCGTCTCAGAAATTGGCTCATCAGGATCCAGTGCTGATATCTCAGCGCAGAGATTCTTCATCTTCAAGAAAAAGTTCGAGATAGAAAGATCACCTTGAGCTGACCTCGCCAGCTCATTCTCTAAGAACTGTAGCCTTGCTATATTCTTTTTGTTAAACAGCCCATCCAGGGCTCTCCAGATCTCAGCAGCTGATCCACACCCCAAGATGTGATCAAAGAGATCAGGTGAAATGGCACGCTTCAAGGTGAACTCGGCCTTGGCGTTGGTCTTCCTCCATGCCCTCACGGCCGGTCCATTATCACCTCCTACTACTGCCTTCACCTCTTCTGTTTCATCTCCTCCTACCACCTCCCAGAGGTCCTCACCCAGAAGATAGCTCTGCATACACGACTTCCACTTCTTGAAGTTAGTCGATGTAAGCATCTCAATACCAAGACCTCTTGCAAATCCACCTTCCATTGGTTTTCCTCTGGTTCCTTCTTTACAAAGGCGATGGCTACTCTAAGTTGCAACCTGCTCTATCCACTCCAACCTAGCTCTGATACCATGTGAAATTTTTTTCTAAGGACCTTGTGAGAGCAAGCAGGAATCGATTATGCAACTTAGAGATACAAGCCAAACAACCAGAAACAAACTTTAGGCAAGCAATTGATCTTTATTGATAGCATAAACTTCATTACAGGGCAAGACATGCTTGGCGAGACATGATTTCGCCAGCACAGATACCAAACAGAAATACAAGAAGATGAGGATAACTTGAGATCGCTCCAGACCGCGCGACCTCCCTGCGACTTCAACACACTGCCAGACCGCAGCGCCTTGCCGATCACAACACACCACCAAACCGCTGCACAGACCGCTCCCTTCTTCCGACCTCCTGATTCTCCCGAACTCCAGCACCACAACTCCAAGCCGCAGACCGCCCGAACACTTTCAGAGGAAGAGGTGATCGCTGCCGCCCACACTATCCGCAGAAGCTGCACAAGAGGAATTCAATCAGCAGACCGCACGGTCAGAATAAACCAGACCGCAGGAAACAAGCGAACTCAGCTTACACTTGGTGTGTTCTATTTGTTGCAACAGTGGCTCCCTATTTATAGGCGTGCGACCTGATCCAGTCACCACCCTATGAGATAGAGTCACCACCCATCAGATCGCGCGACCTTACTGGTCAACCCGCGCAATCACTGCAACCCTCCTGCTTCATTTTGGTGAGCGCCGACTTCACTCCAGACCGCGGGAGATCGCTACTCCCTTGGTCTGAACACGACTCCACACGGAGATCGCCAGACCGCCTAGAAGTCACCCACCACCTGTGTTCGCCTGAGATCGCAAACACAGCCAGCTCGCCCTCCTGGTCTCCTCCTGAGACCGCGAACTGAGACCGCGCGACTAAGATGACTTAGTCCGCGAACTCCTTCAGAACCCTCTGGAAAGCCACCAGACCGGATTCAAGAGCCAACCCGTGCGGTCACGCCAGACCGGCACGTCCTTGAAGAGAACAACTTGTCACGCGGTCAGAGACAGACCGCGCGACCCTGAGGAAGATCACCCGTCATGCGGTCACAGCCAGACCGCACGACCTCCACCTCCAGCAGCCTTTGGACCAGACCAGCGGTCAACCCTGGAAGCCGCAGCTGACCAATAGAACAGATCGCCATTGTCAGACCGCCAGACCGTGCGGTCACGCCAGACCGCCCGGTCTCTTCCCAGACCGCCCAGGTCCAAAAGCCTCCTCCACTTCCACTTCAATAATTTCAACAGTTACAAATCTGACCGCCTCTACAGTGGCCTCCTTCTCCCTTTCAGCGATCTCCTTCTCTACAGCGGCTGCCCAGAGACGTTCAGATTCAAAAGGATCTAGCACCTGCAAGATCAAACGAGATAAATCATTAGAAGAATCTTCATCAAGATAAGCAATCAGCTCGGAGTCCGCTTCTCTTGAAGAAGCTGAGATCGCAGAAGGGAAATAGAGAACGACCTCACTACTTGTCATCCCAGGAACATCCTTAGGATGTTTAAGACCGCTACTTTTAGGAAGAGTGATCGCCTTCGAAGCGGTCACACCTTTACTTTCTTCATTCTTCTTTTTCTTGGCAGTTTTAGCAGAGGAACTTGAGTTCTTTCTCTTTTTCGTTTTCGCAACTTCTTGAGAATCAGCGATCTTCTGCCTAATTCTCTCACCCTCAAACTTCTTCTCGTACATTCCAGACAGAATAGCTTCGGTTGAAGCGGTCTCACCAGATGGGACAGTGGTTTGGTTAAGGTCCTCAATGATTTTCTAGCAATCAAAAGAAATAGAGAGATCAGGAAGGTTGATGAGCGAAACTATATCCGCAAATGATAACGGTGAGTGTTCCATATCGAATGTAGTATAGGTTATAAAACCAAGGTCGTATAAAAATCCGGGCGTGTTGATTACTCTTACTCAAGAAGATCTCTATTGTTCTATCAAAAAGTACTTTGATTTGGTTGCAACAAGAAAAGTAACTTAACTTAAAAATTATAACAATTGAAGAGAGGGTGGACAAACCTTAGAGAAATGGATGAATAAAACAACAATAATTTTTATTAATTCAAAAGAGGAATTACAACTATTGAAAGGGAAATAACAAGTGCAAGAAAAAGTAAAACTAGATTACTCAAAACAGGAGAAATAATGCAGAAAATGGAGGCTTGGACTCCAAAACAAGGTGTCTGGTCATCTGGAGGACCTGCCTTTTTATAGCTGAAGATTTGGTGTTACACACCCTTGGTCACGCCTGTGACCAAGGACGTGTAAGGGGCGTGATTTGTTGTGAGCGGAGGTGGCGCTGTCTGGCTTCAATGCAGGCGTTACGGACGTGTCACGCCCTAGGTCACGCTCGTGACCTGGGGCGTGTAATATTTAAAACTCGCTGCTGGCGGGAAGCTTCGGCGGGAAATTGGCGCGGGAAGAGTCACGCCCATGACATTGAGTCGCACCCCTGGTCACGCCCGTGACCTGGGGCGTGTAAATTTAATTGACGTGGCAGGCTGATTCTGGATGCTTGCGGCGAGTCGCGGCCGTGACATTGGGTCACGCCCTTCGTCACGCTTGTGACCTGGGGCGTGTACTTGGCGAATTCTTCACAGAACGACTCCGGGGTGGGGGAAACAGGTCTGGAACACTTCGTAGGTTACACGCCCATGGGTCACGCCCGTGACCTGGGGCGTGTAATTTTACTTTTTGCTCAAAACAGCCCAGAAAACCTGAAAACACAAAATAAACTTAAGTTAGCTTATGAAATAAACAATGGAAGGATTTATATGATATAATTCTTATAAATTACATAATTTCATATTAAAACTCTAATAAACCTATACTAAAAGATGAGTAAATAAATTGCTCATCAAATACCCCCATACTTGCTCATTGCTCGTCCCGAGCAAACCATTTCTCATAAGGGTAGGAAAAATTAATGGTAGAAAGAATTATGAAAGCTAGAGAGTAAAATGTGAAGTTTTATGCCGACATGTGTAGATGTTTTAGTAAAAAGACGTTCTTTGCATAAATACTAATTTATGAAATATTCAACCTGCGTTATAATTATTTATTATCACTTTTAAAATGAGCCAACGTCAATCAATAAAGTTATGTAAAGGGAGAAAATAGCGTGATTGCTGAGATTTAAATTACTAGATTTGAATGCTCGGGGTGGCCTCCAAAGAAATCCATCAATGTCGACGGCCATAGGCTTGCCCGTTTGCACCTTCTCCACTGCACTTCATACTAAATCAACTCTATGGATCTTAGGGACTTAGATAGGGTGCATTTTAAGGCTTGGGGTTAAGGGTGAGGTAAACAATGATAAACATGAAGGAATTTTCCACTTACACAAAAAGTTTTGAGCTAAATAATGACTACCACAAAAATAATGAAGCTTTACCCCCATACTTATTTATTTGCAAAGGGAAACACTCTCATTCACCTACATTTATATCACGAATCTTCATAATTGGGATCATTCCAAGTATGCATGTGCATACCTAGGCCGCATATCATTATGAGATTATTGCTTTTTGATATAAAAATATTATATATATTTTTTTCACCTTTTTTTTTATTCGATACCCATTTTTTTTCATAGAATCGTACCCAAATATTTTTTCAATTTAGCTCAAAATTTTCAAGTGTTCATTTGGGTTTTGGGCTTTTTAGCTTTGGTGCCAAAATGATGAGGGTGGTTCAAATAAAGGTGTAAGGCTCAAATTTGTGTGAACAATGGTGGTAAATCGAGGTTGGGTGCAAAGGCTCAAACTATCCAAAGAAAGGCCTAAATCACTTCCGTAAGGTTAATTTTTCTAAAGTGCACATGTTTCGAAAATAGCTTGGGGCAAGTTCTAGACATCGAGAAAGGACACCCTTCTGTTTAAATCGAGTAATAGCTTTCTAACAATCTTCTACACACTCACCTAAACAACTTTTAGATAAGACCGGATTCGATTTAAAAGTGAAATAGATTATTACTACGCAAATAAATAAGACATAAATTTAGATCTATGCCAAGAATTTAATTTTACCACGACCCTACTCAAATACAAGAATACGACTATGAGCACTACATGAGTCAACAATTTTACTCAAAAGTTTCAAAAAAAAAACTATTCTTGCACAAAAATTCTTAGTCCAAATGAAAAATAACTATACTTTAGAACTTACAATTTAGCAAGTTGGGAAGTTTTGACAACTAAACAAAAAGAACATTACTTAATATATATATATATATATTTTTTAATAATTTTTTTTTTATTCTTGGACTTCCCAAGATCTACCCGGTGAAGGGTTCGCAAGGTACTAGAGGCTGTGATGGGAATTCAAGCCCAAAGCATCCTTTCCAAGAAATTTAATTTCGATTTTCTAATTTTTAAAGTTAAACTAAGCTATATTAAATCAGGAAAATTGCACCCCCATACTTAAAGTTAAACATTGTCTCCAATGTTTAAAACTAAGTATGAAGACAAAAACTAAAATGACAATAGCGAAAGGAAAAGTAAAAAAATTTACTAAAGGGTGAAGAGGGCTTCCCTGATCAGTAGACGAGGTTGCCGGACAGAAAATAAAACCTACAAAATTAAGTTAAACAAAACAAACAAAAAAACGTTGGGTTGCCTCCCAAAAGCGTTTTGTTTACCATCGCGTAGCTTGGCTAAGTGGCGTTCTACAAGTTTGTGAGGTTAAGCGTTTCAATTTTGCCGGGCGCTGGGTCGCCGGAATGATATAATTTCAATCGGTGTCCGTTAACTTTCAAAATGCCTTGATCCGGGTGTTCTATTAGCACGGTCCCATATGGCCAAACCACTTTTAAAACAAAAGGGCCGGACCATCGGGATTTTAATTTGCGCGGAAAAAGTTTTAATCTAGAATTATATAAAAGGACTAAGTCTCCCGGTGAAAAAGATTTTGGAAATTTTATTTTTTTGTCATGGTAAAATTTAGTGCGCTCCTTGTAAAATTTATTATTTTCATAGCCATTTGCGTGCCATTCGTCTAATTCATTAAGTTGAAATTTTCGTTGATCGGAGGCTAAGTTTAAATCTAAGTTTAAAAATTTTAGCGCACAAAATGCGCGATGTTCTAATTCTACCGGTAAATGACACGCTTTTCCATAGACTAATCAGTACGGTGTACATCCGATGGCGGTTTTGTACGCTGTCCGATAGGCCCATAGTGCGTCGTCTAATTTTAGCGACCAATCCTTCCTATTAACGGACACAGTTTTTTCTAAAATTCTTTTCTGTTCACGATTCACCACCTCCACTTGGCCATTTGCTTGTGGGTGGTAGGCGGTAGATAGCTTGTGGGTAACTCCATACTTTGCTAAAATTTTAGCAAGTTGATTGTTACAGAAATGTGTGCCTCGATCACTAATTAGTGCTCGGGGTGTGCCAAATCGCGAAAATAATTTTTTTTAAAAATTTACGACGACTCTCGCTTCGTTAGTGGGGAAAGCTTACGCTTCCGCACACCTTGACATGTAATCGACCGCAACAAGAATATATTTATTATTTAAAGAAGAGGGTAAAGGACCTACGAAATCTATTCCCCAAAGATAAAAAATTTCGCATTCTATAAAAATATTTTGGGGCATTTTGTCTCGGTTAGAAATGTTACCTGACTGTTGGCACCGATCACAATTACTCACAAACTTATGAGCATCTTTGAATAAGGTGGGCCAATAGAAGCCTGCCTCTAGGGCTTTTCTTGCGGTCTGGTTTGCTTGGTAGTGTCCCCCGGCTGGTCCTTCGTGGCAGTGCCGCAATATTTGGACGCCTTCCTCGCTCGAAATACACCTTCTTACCACTTGGTCCACGCAGACATGAAATAAAAAGGGGTCCTCCCAAAAATAATTTTTCAAATCCGAAAAGAATTTCTTCTTTTGCTGACTTGAAAAATCTTTTGGTAGGACTCGGGCCACTAAATAGTTGGCCAAATCCGCGTACCAAGGGGTGGAAGAAGTCGTTACCTTTTCGATGGCGAGGAGGCGCTCTTCAGGGAATTTGTCGTCAATTTCGGCCTCCACTAGCACTCCTGCAGTCGGATTCTCTAACCGTGAGAGGTGGTCGGCTGCAACATTCTCCGCTCCCCTTTTGTCTTGGATCTCCAAATCGAATTCCTGTAGTAGGAGTATCCACCTTAGCAGTCGAGACTTTGCATCTCCTTTTTGTAGTAAATACCGGAGGGCGGAGTGATCTGTAAAAACAATAACTTTTAAAAGCGTTAAATATGATCGAAATTTATCGAACGCAAAAATTATTGCCAAAAATTCTTTTTCCGTTCTTGTATAATTTGCTTGCGCAGTTGTTAGCGTTTTGCTGGCGTAATAAATCGGGTGAAAATATTTATTCACTCGTTGGCCTAAAACTACACCTACAGCAAAATCGCTAGCGTCGCACATGATTTCAAATGGAAGAGACCAATTAGGCGCGATTAAAATAGGAGAATTGATTAGTTCATTTTTTGATTTTATTAAACGCTTTTAAACACTCATCATCAAAATTAAACGCGGATTCTTTTTCTAAAAGATGAGTTAGCGGTTTCGTAATTTTTGAGAAATCTTTTATAAACCGCCTATAAAAACCAGCATGTCCTAGAAAACTCCTAATAGATTTTATATTAGTAGGAGGGGGAAGTTTTTCTATGACCTCGATCTTGGCCCTATCGACCTTGATCCCCTTACTAGAAACTTTATGTCCGAGGACTAACCCCTCTCGGACCATAAAGTGGCACTTCTCCCAGTTGAGTGCCAAATTCGTGTCTTCGCAGCGTTGAAGAACACGGTCTAGATTATTTAAACATTTAGTAAAAGAATCGCTAAAGACGGAAAAATCATCCATGAATACTTCCATGACGTCTTCTATAAGTTCATTAAAAATTGCCAACATACATCTTTGAAATGTAGTCGGCGTGTTGCAAAGACCAAACGGCATTCTTCGATATGCGAAGGTGCCGAACGGACATGTGAAGGTGGTTTTCTCTTGATCTTCGGGAGCAATTGGGATTTGAAAATATCCTGAAAGACCATCGAGGAAACAATAGTGCGAATGACCGGATAAGCATTCTAAGATTTGGTCAATAAAGGGTAACGGAAAGTGATCCTTGCGGGTAGCATCATTTAATTTTCTGTAATCGATGCATACTCGCCAACCCATAACAGTACGGGTCGGGATCAACTCATTATTTTCGTTAGTGATTACCGCTATTCCTCCCTTTTTGGGCACGACTTGCACTAGGCTAACCCAAGTGCTATCAGAAATCGGATAAATAATTCCTGCGTCTAATAATTTTATAATTTCGGCCTTAACGACGTCCTTCATATTTGGGTTAAGGCGTCGTTGAGGCTGAATAGCGCCGCGAGAATTATTTTCTAAATTTATTTTATGCGTGCAAAATGAGGGGCTAATCCCTTTTATATCCGAAATTTGCCATGCAATTGCATGGCGGTGATTATATAAAATTTTAATTAATTCGGAAATTTCCGAATCGTTAAGTGCGGAAGATATGATTACGGGCAATTTTGAATATTTTTCTAAAAATATGTATTTTAAATGTTTCGGCAATTGTTTTAGTTCTAAACTCGGTGGCTCCTCGTAAGATATTTTATTTTAGAAATATTTAATTTTACTTCTTCAAATTTGGTTGGCCGAGTTATTTCTTCTAAACAAAATAAATTTGCAATTTCCGGATTTTCAAATAAAGGCGAAATTATTTCAGAAAACGACGTTGTTTCCTCTTCAAAATTTGTTTCTAAGGTAAAACAAGAGTCGTCATTTGGAAGCGCATTCCTCATTGATTTATTTATATTAAACGTAACTTCTTCTTCCCCAACTCGTAGGAGAAGGTTTCTGTTACTTACGTCAATTATAGCCCGAGCGGTGGCTAGGAAGGTCCGGCCAAGTATGAGTGGTACTTCGGCGTCCTCTTCGATATCGAGGATGACAAAGTCTACCGGAAAGATAAACTTGTCAACCTTCACTAGCACATCCTTAATGATCCTGGTTGGATATTTTACGGACCGATCCGCTAGTTGGATGCTTATATTAGTTGGGCTTGGGGTGCCCAAACCAAGCTTTTTAAATAAGGAGAATGACATAAGATTTATGCTCGCCCCTAGATCGGCCAAGGCGTTTTTAATTAATAAATTTCTGAATAAACACGGAATGGAAAATCGTCCCGGATCATTTAATTTTTCCGGCAATTTATTTAAAACTATCGCCGAACATTCTGCGTTAAGAGAAACACGCGAAATATCTTCAAGTTTCTTTTTATTTGATAATAAATCCTTCAGATATTTTGCATATTTAGGCATTTGAGAGAGTGCCTCGCAAAATGGTACATTGATTTGTATTTGTTTTAAAATATTTATAAATTTTTTATACTGCTCCTCGTTACGCTCATTTTGTAATTTAGAAGGATATGGAATATAAGGCGTTTGAATAATGCGCGGAGCTAAATCAGAAGAATTTAAAAGCGGGGGTGGAGTCGAAACGTTTACCTCAGGCTCGGCCAAATTTGAAGAAGTTACCTCCTTTCCGCTACGAAGGGTAATTACGTTGGCGCTCTCCCTTGGATTTGGCTCAGTATTGTCTGGTAAAGCTCCATGCTGGCGTTCAGAGAACATTTTGGCGAGCTGACCAATTTGATTTTCCAAGCTTTTTATAGATCCGGAAAGGTTACGGATATTGGAATCAATAGAGGCATCGTATTTGGTGAAGACCTCTTCAAGTGAAGGGGCCTTTGGTGGTTGTGGTGGAGCGAATCTGGGAGGATTCACTTGTGGGGGGCGTTGAGTATTATTGGGGTTGCTCCATGAAATATTTGGGTGGTTCCTTAAACCCGGATTATAATAATTGTTAAACCGAAGATTATTATTCGGGTTATAAGGAGGGCGATAAGAGTTCCCCATATCATCAACTTGCTCATGAATGAAATTATTATTCAAATTATTAAAATTATTATTATTAGCCCAGTTTGTGGTGGAGGAAGCAGTCATCTCCGCCACATAATGTTTTGTGAGCATTTCTACTTGTTGCGCTAAGTTAGGGGCGGCCTCGACTTCAAAAAATCCGGTCGGCTTATTAGGGCGCGACCGTAGCGCATTCCACTGATAGGCATTCATGGCCATCTCCTCAAAAAGCTCTTGAGCAGCTTCGGGGGTTTTATTATTAAGAGTTCCCCCTGCGGCCGCATCAATCATCTGCCTCGTTTGGAGATTCAAACCATTGTAGAAAGTCTGAACTTGTTGCCATACGGGAAGGGCATGGTGAGGACATCTCCGCAAAAGTTCCTTGAAGCGCTCCCATGTGTCGTAGAGAGACTCCGATTCGATTTGCATGAACGAGAGAATGTCCGTACGTAATTTAGCGGACTTTGTCGGAGGAAAATATTTCGTTAAGAATTTCTCCGTCATCTCGGCCCACATAGTGATGGAACCTCTAGAAAGAGATCCCAACCATTGCTTGGCCTTAGTCCACAAAGAAAAAGGAAATAAGCGTAAAAGGATGACATCATCGGTGACACCATTTATCTTAAATGTATCGCAAATTTCCAAAAAATTAAGTAAATGTAAATTAGGATCTTCATCCGGTAAACCATCGAAAACGACGGTTTGTTGTACCATCTGAATGATGCTTGTTTTAATTTCAAAATTATTATTCTCCACAGCCGGGCGAATAATACTAGATTGTGTACCCTCCCAATTCGGTCTCGCATAATAGGACATGGTCCGTAGCGGGGCCTCATTATGGATGGGATCACCCATTATTTCCTCATTAGTTTCTTCGACCGACTCTGCGCGAATTATAGGCAGATCACTAAATCGGAGACGCCGCCGCAATGTGCGCTCGATTTTCAGATCAAAACCAAATTCAAAATTAGCTAGAGAATTGTGTCGGGTCATAAACCAAGAAGAAAAGAAAAGAGAGAAAGTGGTGAGAGAGAAAAACAAAGCAAAAATTTAGATTAATATATTTATTAAATCTATATATATATTATTTTATTTGGTGATTTAAAATTAGTCCTGGACTTCCCAAGATCTACCCGGTGAAGGGTTTGCAAGGTACTAGAGGCTATGATGGGAATTCAAGCCCAAAGCGTCCTTTCCAGGAATTTAGTTACACATTGAATGATAAAAAAATAAGAGAAGAAAGGAAGCGATAAAACCAATAGATATTCTCTTTCGAAATATCAACTCAGATCCCCGGCAACGGCGCCAATAACTTGATGAGCGAAACAATATCCGCAAACGATAACGGCAAGTGTACCGTATCAAATGTAGTATAGGTTATAAAACCAAGGTCGTATAAAAATCTAGGCGTGTTGATTACTCTTACTCAAAAAGATCTCTATTGTTCTATCAAAAAGTACTTTGATTTGGTTACAACAAGAAAAGTAACTTAACTTGAAAATTATAACTATTGAAGAGAGGGTGGACAAACCTTAGAGAAATGGATGAATAAAACAACAATAATTTTTATTAATTCAAAAGAGGAATTACAACTATTGAAAGGGAAATAACAAGTGCAAGAAAAAGTAAAACTAGATTACTCAAAACAGGAGAAATAATGCAGAAAATGGAGGCTTGGACTCCAAAACAAGGTGCCTGATCATCTGGAGGAGCTGCCTTTTTATAGCTGAAGAGTTGGTGTTACACGCCCTTGGTCACGCCCGTGACCAAGGGCGTATAAGGGGCGTGATTTGCTGTGAGCGGAGGTGGCGCTGTCTGGCTTCAATGCAGCCGTTACGGACGTGTCACGCCCTAGGTCACGCCCGTGACCTGGGGCGTGTAATCTTTAAAACTCGCTGCTGGCGGGAAGCTTCGACGGGAAATTGGAGCGGGAAGAGTCACGCCCGTGACATTGAGTCACGCCCCTGGTCACCCCCATGACATGGGACGTGTAAATTTAATTGACGTGGCAGGCTGATTCTGGATTCTTGCGGCGAGTCGCGGCCGTGACATTGGGTCACGCCCTTGGTCACGCCCGTGACCTGGGGCGTGTACTTGGCGAATTCTTCACGGAACAACTCCGGGGTGGGGGAAACAGGTCTGGAACACTTCGTAGGTTACACGCCCATGGGTCACGCCCGTGACCTGGGGCGTGTAATTTTACTTTTTGCTCAAAACAGCCCAAAAAACCTGAAAACACAAAATAAACTTAAGTTAGCTTATGAAATAAACAATGGAAGGATTTATATGATATAATTCTTATAAATAACATAATTTCATATTAAAACTCTAATAAACCTATACTAAAAGATGAGTAAATAAATTGCTCATCAAAAGTTCAGCACGGGAGGACCCGAAGAACTACTCGACAAATCAACATCAGTGGAGACCAGCAAAATTGTGCTCTCAGGCAAGTCAGACTGTTTCTTCGGAGAAGTTCGAGCGGTCTCTTTCGACGTGCCTGCCTCAGCCAGAGTCTGGGGAGCCTTATCCATCATCTTCTTTAGGATGGCGGTCTCCTTTTTCTTTGGAGAAGCCGCTCCTGGCGATCGCTTATTCAGCCGAGATAGCACAGTCACCATTGTAGAGATCGTTTTTGCATGATTTTTGGTGATCGCTTGAAGTTCAGGCTCGTTGTTCCTTGTCAGAAGGTTATGAATTTATTCTGAAGCCATGAAGCCATATTTATAAAGTCCAGGGCATTTATGGCGGTCGCGGTCTCAGTGGTCAAAGTGAACATTTCCGAAGTTCCAGTGCAACTTGAAAATGTACGGGGATTATATTTGCCCAGAAATCCGCGACCTCCCTTCTCCAGTCAAAAAGAGCCCTTCTAACGGTCTCAGATTTGAAAGACCACCCAGATCGCATGCTCTCCCTCCAGTGTTTTCTCCCAAGGCATAGGTTGTAAGACCCCATTTTTTCGCTACAAAACCAGGTCTTATGCCCAGAATCGCCGCTTTGTGGTGACACCCTCGCTCGGGAAGGTCGCCACTACAAAATGTAGATCCTGCCGGCCATATCGATCACAAAAGAAGTAAAGCTTAAACAAACTTATATAAGTTCAAGTCCATATCACATATAAAATAAAACCATCAAAAGAGATGTCCACATAAAATAACTGAATAAAAGATAACAGGAATAATAAAGGGCTCCTGCCCGATACATCAATTCCTCACTACAATTTCACTCGCGGAAGCGTAATACACTAAAGCTAATAAGACACTCACGGATCCTGTCATCTATGCTCCCATGCTAGACTACCCCGCCTCCATCTACACCGGCCTCTGGTGCTGCAGCATCTCCTCGGTCCCCTAAAATGATAAGGTCCATCGACTGTCAGTCAAACTTGACTCAGCCAATCCCCCACCCCTCCCCCGATGACTCCTAGGCACCGTGCGAAAAGGATGAAGCGGAGGACATCAGGGGGTAAAATAATAGCAGGTGACAAATGTCTAACTACGAAAGGGTCTATCGGTAAGCAATATATAGTACAATGAGTAAAGCAGTAGGAAGTAAAACAGTAGCAAGTAAACAGTAGTAATAAGTAAAGCAATAGTAAAGAAAGGCACTAAGGAAAAAAGTAATAAGAATAAGTAACCTTAATTTATAGGAATGCCACACAAACCTATAAACCAAGGGGTCGTTTAGAAGGGCCTATCATATAAAGAGTCCCATAAACAATTTATATGATATGGGTAGGGGTTGAAATGCAATGTTTATGCTATGTCATGCAAGGCATGCAGTTTAAATGTTATGTTCATACAGGTGCCACTCACGCACTACGACTATATGCGCACAGACCTTTAGTTCCCTCTTTTTGGAGCTAGCAAAACTCCCAGGATACTTCCATAGTGGAAAATGGAAGTGGGGGTTTGGGCCTCTCCCACCTCTAGGTTGGTATATGCACTACCTAACCTAGACCTATCGTACGCCTCAACGCTAAGAACACAACAGCAGAGCTCCTGCGGACTCTTGCTGGCTAGTCCACCAGACTTTCTTTGGTAAAGTGTTAACCACACTTACCGAGCCAAAGTAAAGATGTCGGTGCGATGACCGTCAACACTAATGACCCACCACCTTTATGCACATACAATATGTTACCATCTATCCCCGGGCCCTAAGCACTTTGGACTAACCTGTCTGACACAATAACCTTCCGAGCTACCGGCTCGCCGGACTAACCCGTCCATGCCAACAACCACCGAGCCTACCGCTCGTAAGATCTAACCTAACTAGCCTCCTTAACCATGGAGTGTGGGTGTGTGCATTATTAAGTTAATCTTGCACCGCCATTTATTCCTACATTTTAGGGTTAGCCATGGACTTCCCAAGGACTACCCTGTGATGGGATCGCTACGGTACTAGGAACTATAATGAGATGACACCCGAAAGCTCCCTTTCCAAGGCACTTAATGTTATTAGTGACTACCCATAAGTATACCCTTCTTATCATTACACTTGGATTACCCGACGTATTTTATGACCTTCTAAGGGGAAAGACGATATTTCATCGGTCCCGGACACAACCTTACCCCTTAGCTAGTGGGTACACTCACATATAGTCCCCTAATGGTGACCTCACTTCCTCTCTAATAGACTAGGTACACCATATACCTTCCATTCCCACCTAATGATTCATAATTTACTCAAGTTTCACAATTTTACTATACGCAGACCAAATGAGTTATATTAGTTGCATAAAGGGAGGTACCCTAAATATTCACCACACAGACTCAAGATTATTAATGGGAGTCTATCATGATATTCTAAGACTAAATTCAGAGGATCATATTTTTCCTTATTTAATTGGCATTTAATATAATTTTTCTCAACATTGACCCAGTATGAAATTGAGCATGAAGTATAAAATCCTCTTATGATATGGCCTCCACAAAATTATGGAAAATCTAAGAAGTCAAAGTAATAGTAAATACATAAATAATATTGAATAATTACCCCCAAATTAAAATTTAAAGAAGGAACCACCAAAAATACTTGTCTAAAAATTATGGGAAAATTACCAGACCTTCATACTAATCAGAAAAGTCTACTGGCCAAATTTCAGAATTTATCAAGACTAATTAATCACATAAATAAATATTCCAAGTAAACTCATACTAGGGAAATTGTGAAGGAACCTACTGATAAATAATTCCAAAAATTATACAAAAATTCACAGAGCTTTCTAATGCCCTAAATTATCCTACCACCAAGTTTCATAATTTTTCAGAGGATATTTGGCCCTCATTTATTTAACATATTATTAAGACCAAATAGATGACTTGTGAATGAAGTGCTAATTAAATTAATTCAATAATTACACAAAAATTACCATAGATCTCTATTACATGATTTTGAGGGCACCACCAAACTTTCATCACCATCCAAGCTCATTTGATCATGTAAATTTCTCTTATAAGAAGTTACCCTAAAAAGGTTACAACCTAACTCAGAGGGATCTAGTGACCCTAAAATTCTCATAAAATAACCTAAGGCATAGTTACACCCTATGAGCTTATCTACCAAGTTTCAAGACCATTCAAGGACATATGCCCTTATGTCCTTCACAAAGCCTAAGGTTTAACCCTAAGGTTAGAACTAGGGTCCTAGGGCATATCCACCCCACATCATCCTAAATTACTCATGGGGGTATCTTATGTGATCCTAAACCAGTGGCCAAAGTTTCACATCACCTTGATGAGATTTGACCATCCAATTCCATCATGTGCACTTTTGACCTAGTTTGACCAAACTTGGGTTAACTAATTACCCAACCAATTCAGTACCAATTAGGCTGAAATTTTTACCAGGGTCATATAATAACCCTAAAGAGCACCCACCAATATTTGGAGGGGATTGGAGGTCATTAGACCCTATAATTAAATAATATATGAATTATTAAATTATTACAAAAACTTTAGAAACTTTTTTCTAAAAATTCCCATCTTTGGATATGTCAAGGGTGTAGGTACAAATAGCCTATGTTTCCATTTTCATGTCAATATCATTTCCCTATCAAAAGATATTCAAGAAATAGTGGTTGCCCTACCCTAGGGCCTAGTCCCACCAAAATGGCCCTACATGGAGCTACAGTACTCCTTTTGGGCTGAAACAAGTTTTAAAATAAAGTTCACACCAAGGGCTACAACTTTGGTGTTGGCTAAGTATTTTTTAACAAATTAATATAGGTACTGCAAATAGTGTGACAGAAATGTAATATTAATAAAACATATACATTTGATCTTAGCACAGATCTTGGCGCAAATCCGACGACTCCTGGTCGTCTTCTACCTCCAGCCAAGGGCTGAGATTTCCCGCGCCTGGGCCGACTTCCTCCACATTTTCCCAGCCACCTGAGCGCCTCCCCGGCCGGCCAATGCCACCACCACCTTCGCTGAGGTGGTGGTCGACGATTAGGGGTGGTTGGTCGGCCGGAGGTGGTCGGAACAGGGAGATCTAGCGGGGGAAAAAGCCATGAAAATGAGGCCTTTCGGGAGTTTGATTCGAGCCCGATTTGGCTCGAATCAAGCCCCAAGTTAGATAGAAATCTAGCACTAGGAGAGGGGAATCAGATCGGACCTGTGTGGTGGTCTGGTGTCGCGTATTCCGGCGGGTTGCCATGGCCGGAGCTTGAGCTTTTGGTGCCATGTCGATTTGCACTTGGATAGCTTGGTTTCTTCAGAGAAGTGGGAGGCTTCACTCCTCTTTGACCTCTGAAGGTGTTAAAGGAGTCAATTGGAGGAGGGGAGGAGCCATGGCATCAATTGCCATTAACACCATTAATGGTGATTTTCGGCCACCTCCAAATCTCCCTGAATTCAGCCCCTTGTGGCCTGGAAAATGCTCCAAATTCCTTGTAATTGCAAGAGGAGGTAAATCCACATCAATGGTGAGATCAATTGGCCTCCTTTGGCCTTGAATGCCATTAACCCACTTTCTCTCTCTCCACCATTTTTGGGGCTTTCTCTCTCCTGGCCGGCTCCTTTGAAATTGAATGGCAATTTCAGTAATTCTCAAGCCCATTAAGTGGTTGACCACCTTAATTGAGTATAGCCCAAGAGGATTGGGCTTGATTTGGGCAAAGTAGGTCATTTTGACCTAAATTTAGGTTAAGGTTGACTTTGGTTAAATTGGCCATTTGGGTTGACCACAATGGGTAGGCAGTGACCCATTAGCCTTCCTTAAGGGTTAGGAAGGCATAGGTAGGGTCAATTTGGCAAGATGAGGGTCAATTGACCCTTAATAGGTCGCTTTGACCAAAATAGGGTTAGGGTTGACTTTGGTAAAATTGGCCAAATTGGAGGTCCCATGATGGGAATTTTTGGTTTATTGGGTCCCTAGTATCCTTATAGTGTAGGGGTAAGGTCAATTTGGCATAGTGGAGGCCAATTGGCCCTAATTAAGCTACTTTGACCAATTTAGGGTTAGGGTGACTTTGGTCAATTTGGCCTCTTTTGTTGACCCCAATGGGTCCCTGGTGCTCTAAGGGGACCCCTAATGGGTTAGGGATGTTATGGTGGGGTCAAGCAATAAAGGTGAGGCCCTGAAGTCCAACCCTTGGCTTGATATATGAAAATTGCTATTTACAGACCACTTGGGTTTTCTCCTTCTTGCCTATGTTCACATGGTCATAAGTGCTTCCTATGGTTTTGTCATGACCTAGTCATGACAAAACCAACCTAGGGGTCTAGTTGTTTGGGGGATGTTACATAGGCGATCAAGCTTCTGCCATACCGCCAGACTACGCGGTCTGGTCTCTTTTCCTTTTTTGTTATTAGCACCTCTTTCCTCTGCCCAACTCTCTTATACCCAGGGCAGCCCGTAAGTTTTGGATCTGCCCATTTGGGCAGCCTCCGCGCCTATAATTAGAGGGGTAGGGGTACCTGAAAAAGGACTTTTGCTTCAAGCCTCCAGCTTACGGCCTGTGTAAGCGATCTCGAATTCTGTCGTTTTTCTACCTCTCCCCTTGGCCTGTTTTAGACCCCACTCTGTAATCCTTTTTTGAGATCAATCAAAGAAGTTTCCCTCAGAGATCTCTTCTCTGGCATCCTTCGTCCTGAGTAACCGACACTCCGCAGTTCTTGTAACACCCTGCGAGTACAAACAATATAACAATAGGTCTGGTAGGGACCCCACGCCATATTGAACACACTAGCTAAATGCTAATAAAATGATAACAGAAAAGAACTACACAAGAGAATAATAAGCGTAAGCGAAAGCATTTAATAATATTACTTTCAGAATTGTCCATTATCCCAGGAATGAAATAAGCAAGAGTTATGGCCTTAAGGCCTTACATTCTTGCAATATGCCAGGGACGGACACAATCAACCCGGAGTTCCGAAGAACTTAAGGAAATCTTACACTTCACCCATTTGGTGAAAGGGATACCTTATGCAAGCATAGAAAAAGGAATGAGAGGACAAAAATACGTCCTAAGACCGGGAGGAAGGATCGTTAACCTTGGAGCACGCTTCGGTGCCATGGAACAAATTTTGTTTAGTTGGAAACGACCGCAATGGACTCCTCTCCGTGAATCTGGTCTCGTCTTGCGAATCCGAGCTTCAGAGCTCCTTCAATGGGGGAAAAGGGCTCCTCCTTCTCTCTAGGTTCTTCAAGGAAAGAGAGAGAATGGGGTGGGTGAAATGAGGTTCTAAACCCTCATTTCCCGACCATAAGCCGCAAGGATACATTTCCCACCTTCGGATCTCCTCACAACTCAACAGATGGCTTAGATTTAATCTTGAATCGGGCTGGAAAAACCCGTACATGACTTGGCATACGGATGTGTGCCAGGCCGTGTGGACTCACAGGAAAAACTGGATCTAGGCACGCTCCCTACACATGGCCATGTCTATGGTCGTGTGGATCTACATGGTTAGGGACATGGTCGTGTGACTGGTCGTGACTTTACTGCCAAATATTCGACACTTAAACTCACAGACACGGCCGCGTCACAATCCATGTCAAAATTCAGCTTCTCTAAAAAGCTTCCTAAATAGCCCCAAAACTCTATGGGGCTCCTCTAATGCTCTTAGAGTCTTCATGGAAAGCAATTATATGAATTTTGGGGTGTTACAATTCTCCACCCCTTAAAAGAATTTCGTCCCAAAATTTCTAACATAAAAGCAATCAAATTTAAGCTGTACCTGAGAGAAAAGCTCGGGGTACTCTGCCAGCATAGTTTGCCCTCTCTCCCAAGAGAGCTCCTCTCGGCCGCCATTTTCCCAATGGACCTTGGCCATTTTGATTGCCTTGCTCCGCAACTATCGGACTTCAGTGTCTTCGATGCATACGGGCTTGACTTTCATCGATAACCCACCATCAACTGGCACTTTGTCGACCGCAACTATATGAGTAGGCTCTTGCACCGCCTTCCTTAATACGGAAATGTGAAACACGTCGTGTAGACCGCTCAGCTCTGCGGATAGCACAAGCTGATATGCCGCATCACCAACATGTTCCACGATCATAAATGTCCCCATGTACCTTGGACTGAGCTTCTTCAAGCGTCGGATCCATGATACTCCTTTTAACGGTTTGATCTTCAAGTAACCAAGTCGCCAACGGTGAACTCCAGGTTCCTATGCTTGGCGTTGTAATACTTTGCTTGCCTATCCTAGGCAGTCAATATCCTTTCACGTATAGCTCGGATCATCGAACTTCCTTCATCAACATCCTTTTGCTTCAATAGCTTAGTATCACCCATTTCCGCCCAAGACAACGGCATACGACACTTCCTACTGTATATGGCCTCTAAGGGCTCCATCTGTATACTGGCTTGGTAGCTATTATTGTAGGCAAACTCGATCATATAGAGATGATCTTCCCACTTCTTTCCAAAATCTAGAGTGCACATTTGGAGCATATCCTCCATAGTCCTGTTGGTCCTCTCGGTCTGTCCATCCGTTTGCGGGTGAAAGGTTGTGCTGAACCTCAGCTTAGTGCCCAACAGTTCATGGATAAGCCTCCAATCTTTCGATGTGAAATGCCTGTCACGATCGCTGACGATGCTACGAGGAACACCATACAACCGCACAATTCTATCAACATATAACTTTGCTAGCTTTTCCACGGAATCATCTTTCCGGTTCGGAATAAAGTGTGATACTTTCGTTAAATGATCTACGAACACCCAAATGGCATCATTTCAGTGCTGCGATCTCAGCAATCCGTGCACGAAATCCATCGAGATATCATCGAACTTCCATTCCGGGATCGGCAAAGACTTTAGAAACCCACCAGGTCTTTGACATTCAGCCTTCACCAATGCGCAAGTATGACACTTGGCCACGTAGAGAGCAATGTCTTTCTTCATTCCTGGCCACCAGAAGAGTTTCTTCATATCCATGTACATCTTTGTGCTCCATGGGTGGATCGAGTACTTGGTAAAGTGAGCCTCATACATCAACTCCACCTGTAATGTACCAACATTTTGGACACACAACCTAGCATCCTTCCACATAAGACCATCTTCGAAGGAGAAATCAGCGTTTGACCATCAACTGTCTCTGATTTGTAACGCTTCATGCTTTCATCTAGCTCCAAAGCTTGTCGAACTCGGTCGGCAAGGTCATATTGGACCTCCGTCCAGTTCAAGCATGTTGTAGTAGACGCTCTCCTATCGAGCAAATGATCTCCAAGGACTCTAGTTCACGGATTAGACGCTCATCGTGCATCAAAATCCAGTTTGCTTGCGCTGGAGCCCGATGACTCAACGTGTATGCGACAACGTTTCCCTTCCTGGGAGTATATTGAATGTCAAAGGTGTAGTCTCCAAGGAACTCCATCCACCTCCTCTGTCGCATATTCAACTCCTTTTGATTGAACAGGTACTTAAGGCTTTTGTGGTCCGTAAAGATGTCGATCTTCACGCCATATAGGTAGTGCCTCCACAGTTTAAGAGCGAAGACCATGGCCGCTAACTCCAATTCATGAACCGGGTAGTTACTCTCATGTACCTTCAACTGACGGGAGCCATAGGCAATCACTTTTCCAAACTGCACTAAGACGCAACCCAAGCCACTCCCTGAAGCATCACTTTATGTTTCGTAGCCTTCCGTTCCACATGGCGAGCATAAAATGGGCGTCATGGTCAGGCGGCTCTTCAGTTCCTCAAAAGCTCGTGCGCACTCGGGAAACCACACAAACTTCTGATCTTTCCTAGTCAATTTAGTGAGAAGAAGTGCGATCCTCGAGAAGTTCTCCACAAAGCGCTTATAATAGCAGACAAGTCCTAAGAAACTTTGAACTTCCGCTACATTTTTAAGGCAGGCCACGCTCGGATCACTTCTATCTTCGACGGATCTACTGTGGTTCCTTCGCAACTAACAACATGACCCAGGTATGCTACTAACGCTAGACAAAACTCGCACTTGGAGAACTTGGCATATTGTTGGTTCCTTCTCAGGGTGCTCAAGACTGCGTGCAGATGCTCTGCAAGCTCCTCTTCCGATTGAGAGTATACCAATATGTCATCGATGAAGACGATCACAAATTTGTCCAATTACTCTTGAAATGTTCTGTTCATTAAGTCCATGAATACTGACTGTGCGTTGGTGAGACCGAACGACATAACCGTGAACTCATAGTGCCCAAAACGGGTACTGAAAGCCGTCTTTGGAATATCACATTCCCTTATACGAAGTTGGTAATAGCCGGACCTTAAGGCTAGCTTAGAGTACACCGTCGACCCAACCTGTAGGCGAATAAGTCATTGATTCTCGAAATCGGATAACGGTTCTTCTCAGTCAGCTTATTCAGTTCTCTATAATCGATGCATAGACACAAGCTCCCGTCCTTCTTTTTCACAAAGAGAACTGGTGCACTCCAAGGGGATGAACTTGGACGTACATAGCCTTGCTCTAGCAGTTCTTGCAACTGAACTTTTAACTCTGCCAATTCCTTTGGCGATATTCGGTTCGGTGAGCGTAACACGGGTTTGGAACCTAGCACCAACTCGACACAGAAATCAATCTCTTGCTGGGGGGAGCCCCAGGGAGTTCGTTAGGAAACACGTCAACATACTCCGCCACTACCGGGACATCACTTATACTGGGCTTAGGAATCGAAGCCTCCATCAGTGTGAAGAACAACTCTGCGCCTTTTCTCACCGCCTTAACCACCTAGAGAGCAGACATCAAAGTCTTACTCGCTCCTCACATACCAGAAAACATGGTTTCATCTTCGGTGTTCTTTCCCAGAGTAATCTCCTTCTGATTGCAATCTATGCAGGCTCGCTGCCTCGAGAGCCAGTCCATGCCAAAGATTACGTCAAATTCAGCTAGTGATAGTAATGATGCTTCCAAGTCGAAATCTTGATTCCCTAACCGCACGTATACGCGACTCAACCTATCCGCGCTCATACAAGATCCGGTGGGCAACACTACCTCCAATCTATACTTCACCAGGGTAGACAGTACCTTGATTCGCAACATGAAGTCCTTAGACAAGAAGGAGTGTGATGCCCCAGTATCGAAAAGAGCTCTCGCCAGATAGTTAAAAATTAAGAAGAAGCCTAATTGCACATGTAAATAAACGTATAGTCGCACACAAAGTATAAATCACGTCAAGCTGTAAAAGCCAAATTATAATTCATTAATGTGATGACATCATTTTGCCATATGGCTTCTTGCTGTCCAAGCGAGTAGACTCTCAGCTGGGTCGGAGGTTGCTGGAAAGCAGAAGACTCCTCAACTTTTCCTTTCTCTGCATATGATGGACCCACCGCATGAGCATAGTCCACTGCTCAGTTTTCTGCCTTCGGGGGACCACTTCGACACACTCGGGCTTTATGTCTCACTTTCCCGCAAGTGAAACATGTAATGGGACCCCGTGTAGTAGTTGTTCCTGATGTATTAGAGGGAATTGGTTCCTTCGGGGGACCACTTCGACACACTCGGGCTTTGTGTCCCACCTTTCCACAAGTGAAACACCTTATAGGGCCCGACAGGTGTTTGCTCCCGAAATGATAGAGGGAGCTGGTTCCGCAAACCTAGACTTCCTCTTCTTTCTCCTAAACTCAGGCTTAAACGGTTGGTCGCGCGCTCCTCCCACAGCTACATTTTCTACTCTATGTTCCACCCTGGGCTCTAATGTTGGTTTCGTCTCGGTTCCACTGCAGCCATAGGCGTCGGGGCCACATCGGGAGTAGGGGTAGTAGGTTGTGCAAGTTGCCCAGGCTGATTATTGATCATCGTGAAGACCGCTTCAGTGACTAATCTAATCATCTCCGCAGAAGGAGTGGTCGATGGTACCTCATCGGATGCACTACTTCCAGTAGTGTTACGTGGTTAAGACTGCCCCGCACCACTCCTAGTCACATATAATCGTGTAACACACAATTTAGTGACCGAAAACACAACAGCAAGCAATCAAGGAATGCTCAGGTTCCGCAAACATGCATATTTTTCATTCCTAAGTGGCATTCTTATTAGTTTTTATCGTTTTAGGTAAACGCACATCACGTGCACTCCACCCCCACACCCCCCCCCCCCACCCCCCCCCCCCCCCCCCCACCCCCCCCCCCCCCCCCCCACCCCCCCCCCCACCCCGCCCCCACCCCCCCCCCCCCACCCCTTAAAAGGAATTCGGCCTCGAATTCAATAAACTACAGATCGATTCCTAAAGTATGATACCAAATTGTAACACCCTGCCAGTACAAACAATATAACAATAGGTCCGGACGGGACCCCACGCCATATTGAACACACTAGCTAAATGTTAATAAAATGATAACAGAAAAGAACTACATAAGAGTATCATAAGCGTAAGCGAATGCATTTAATAATATTACTTTTAGACTTGTCCACTATCCCAGGAAGGCCTTACATTCATACAATGACTTTAACTCTAAAACATGCATCGGCACGCAGGCCTGCAATAAAAGAAAGTAGTAAGGAGAGGCTGGCCTTCGAGGGCCAACACAACATAGGGCTTCAGCCCGCTACTTTCCACTTGGCTCACCAGCACCTGCACCAACATCCAATAAGAGGTAAACGAGGGTCAGTTATGAGCTGATCACAAACCGCGTAATGATCCCCCCCCCCCCCCCGGCCATCTAGCCGGCTCAGGGGCGTGTCACTGTTAATCCTGCAAGCAAGTCATACATGCAACATGTAATCATAAAAGAAAGTGCAACTACCACTACACAGGGTGAGTTTTCAAGAACAATCAATCTTCTAGGTTGAGCAACAAAGTAAAGCGAACCTAGGTATGCACATGATGTTGGTTGGGTTCACCCGGAGGATTCCCGCAACTGCCTAGCAACCGTATGAGGCTAACAAACATCAATCCACAAACACTCCACCCTAAGCAACAACCTTAGGTGGGCAAACTAGAGCTTCTGGCCTGTCTAGGTAAACACCTTTTACGGCCTCTCCCATGATCCCGCGGCTTTACAAGAGGTAACTACCTCCTACCGTTTTGCATGGAAACGGGTTTGGTTCCGCCATATCCCAGGCTCTAACTGTCGTGGTCACTCAGCACGACGCGGGTACAGCTTCGCCTAAGCCCGTAAGGGTTTAACACGTTCAAGTGTTACAAAAAAATGATGGCTACGCACCTAATCCCTCCCAGGGGAACTTAGGCTTCGCCCACAAAACAACTGAAGGAGGTACAAGACCGCTCCACTTCAAATCTCGTGGTGAAGATTTGCATTCAACCACTTTCCAAGCATGGGGCTTTCGTTAGACTCTCCGAAAGACATCTAACTTCCAAGTCCTGCAATATGATGTTATTCTCACGGAGTCATTCTCCGGCACACATTCTAGGCTTAACCTAAATGCACGTCACAATCAACAATCACCGATCTGGGCTCACGGCCACGAATAGGCTTCACACACAATGCCTAAATTCGTACGTCTATCAGATTTCTACATGTAATATGCCAGGGACGGAAACAATCAACCCGGAGTTCCAAAGAACTTAAGGAAATCCTACACTTCACCCATTTGGTGAAAGGGATACCTTATGCAAGCATAGAAAAAGGAATGAGAGGACAAAAACACATCCTAAGACCGGGAGGAAGGATCGTTAGCCTTGGAGCATGCTTCGGCGCCATGGAACAAATTTTGTTCAGTTGGAAACGACCGCAATGGACTCCTCTCCGTGAATCTGGTCTCGGCTTGCGAATCCGAGCTTCAGAGCTCCTTCAATGGGGAAAAGGGCTCCTCCTTCTCTCTAGGTTCTTCAAGGAAAATGGGGTGGGTGAAATGAGGTTCTAAACCCTCATTTCCTAACCATAAGCCGCCAGGAAACATTTCCCACCATCGGATCTCCTCACAACTCAATGGATGGCTTAGATTTAATCTCGAATCGGGCTGGAAAAACCCGTACACGGCTTGGCACACGGTCGTGCCAGGCCATGTGGACTTACAGGAAAACCTGGAGCTAGGCACGCTCCCTGCACACGGCCATGTCTATGGACGTGTGGATATACACGGTTAGGGACATGGCCGTGTGACTAGTCGTGACCTTTACTGCCAAAAATTCGATACTTAAACTCACATACACGACCTTGCACACGGTCCTGTCACAATCCATGTCAAAATTCAGTTTCTCTAAAAAGCTACCTAAACACCCCAAAACAGCCCCAAAACTCCATGGGACTCCTCTAGTGCTCTTAGGGTCTTCATGGAAAGCAACTATATGAATTTTGGGGTGTCACAATTCCTTCTCCTCTCTTTTAGTGTGAGTCCTGGAGGTACATTTTTTGTGCCAACAAACTGCTCATAACTGTCTGGCAACGATTGCAGGATCAGATCAGTGGCCAACTCTTGGCCCAAGGGAAAACCCACTCTTTCAAGATTCTCTATATACTCAATCATCTTGAGTATGTGAGTCCCTACTAAGTCTCGAGCTCCCATTTTGCACTGAAATAATTCCTTTGATATGTCAAACCTCTCTTGTCGAGGTATCCCCTCGAACATCTTCTTGAGGTGCTCGATTATCTCATAACCACACATGCTCTCATGTTGCTTCTGAAGCTCAGAGGACATGGTAGCAAGCATGAGGCATTCCACATCCAGGGTATCGTCTTGATACTTTTTGTAAGCATCTTTATCTGCTCGAGGAGCATTTCCAGTCGGCTCTGTAGGGGCTTCCCCTTCCAAGACATAGAGCTTGCGCTCTTTCCTGAGAACAATTCTCGGGTTTCTGTACTAGTCTAAAAAGTTAGTCCCATTGAGCTTATCCTTCTCAAGGATGGCTCTTAGGGACAAGGTGGAGTGAGATCCACTTGCCATGGAAATTCTACAAGAATTATGCAAAATAGATTTTAGTACTATATTTCAAAATACATTTTATTTAATAAGGATTTTTATTAAAAGCTCCCACTATTTTATTCAAACTGATAACCCTTAATATCAATTCAAAGAGTTTATCCAAGCTACTCTCTTAGTGGACAAGATCCGTATTTCACCAACACAATGAGTATGCTTTGGCCTTCCTCTTATAACGCGGTTATTTAGGTATACAACACTTGCCAATTGCATCATTTTGCAACTATTGCATGGTTGGTGAATAACTCTTTATTCGCATCCATCATATGGTGCATGCCAACCCTATGCCTCTAGGCACTCAACCTTTAAGGTAACCTAGTTAAGTTGGACCCGATGTTGACAGTGAGATATCATAATTATCCGCCCGCACCCTTACCAAGATGGATTAAAGCACCTTGCTTTGGCAAGCCCACACTTCATCGATCAAGGCAGGAAGAGTGTCATCCATCGAAAGGCATCCGAATACTTAATATTGGATGAGGGGTTTTATTTATGATTCAATCGATGAACATTTCATCGTGATTAACACTTAATCATTGTGAACATTCACAAAAACTAAAAATTACAACATTCACAATCCAAATACATCCAGTGCACAAAATAAAATCATCTACACTTTAATAAAAGGGCTAAATCTGAACATTCAGAACTCTTCTAAATATCCAGATTTACATGCATTGGACCAATGAATAACAACTCCACTTATGCAGTAGACAAGCTCGTCTCTCAATATCAGATTCAAAATCTAAGATATTTGGTTTCACAAACCATTTAGAGGGACGATTACTACAAAGGAGAAATATTTTCTGAAACAATGAAATCGCAACACAATCATATGTGTTCCTGGAGGGGTTCCAATTCAGAACACTTCATCAGAAACCTCACATCCAGGAAGAAATCCAGATATTTAGAACACTTCTAAATTTTCAATTTACACGCACTAGATCGGAACCTCCCTCTGATACCACTGTTGGGTTTTCTATACATCAAGATAGACATCATATCACATATGTTGTAAGACCCCTTTTTCGCTACAAAACTGGGTCTTATGCCCAGAACCACTGCTTTGCGGTGACACCAACACTCGAGAAGGTCATCACTACAAAACGCCGATCCTTCCGTCCAAATCAATCACAAAAGAAGAAAAGTAATATTTGAACATATAGAGAAGCTCAAGTTCACATCACATGAAATATAAAACCATAAGGGTAAATGTCCACATGATATAACTGAATAAAAAGACAACAATAATAAAGGGCCCATGCCCTGTACATCATGTCCTCACTACAAGATCACTCGCGGAAGCAACCAACTAATCACTCACTGATTCTGAGACTGGTGCTCCTGTGCTAGACTGGCCCACCTCCAGCCGCACCGGCCTCCACTGGTGCTGCGTCTCCTGGTGCTGCTCCTTGATCCCCTAAAATGATAGGGTCCACCGACCGTTAGTCAAAAGACTAAGCCTTATGTTCCCCACCCCTCCCCCAATGGCTCCTAGGCACCGAGCGGGAAGGATGAAGCGGAGGACATCAAGGGGTATACAACAAAGCAGATGATGGCGGATCTATTCTACAGGAAATGTCTATCACTACACAGTGTATAAATATAATCGAAGCAGTAATTAAAGCATGGTAAAGAGCAAGTAAAGAATAGAAAGTAAAGATAAGTACATAATAGAAAAGTAACTGTTGATTTATAAGAATGCTCATACAAACCTATAGACCAAGGGGTCGTTTAGCAAGGTCTATCGTATAAAAAGTCCCATAACCGATTTATACGATAGGGGTAGGGGTTAAAATGCAATGCTTATGCCATGACATACAGATTTATGCAGTTTATGATATGTTCACACAAGTGCAACTCACACACTTTTACTCTATGCGCACAGACCTTTAGTTCCCCTTTTTGGAGCTAACAAGGCTCCCAGGATACCCCCGTAGTGGCAAATAGAAGCGGTGGGTTGGGCCTCGCCCACATCTAGGTTGGTATTCACACTACCTAACCTAGATATATCGTACGCCTCAACGCAAAACCGCGGAGCGCCTGCGTACTCTTACTGGCTGGACCACCAGACTTTTCATGGCTAAGTGCAAATCCACACTTGCCGAGTCAGCGTACCGACGTCGGTTTGAACGACCGTCAATACCAAAGACTCACCATCTTTATGCACATGCAATTATTAATACCATCTATCATCGAGCCATAAGCTCCCCGGGCTAACCCGTCCGTCACCATAACATTCCGAGCCACCGGCTCGCCGGACCAACCCGTCTGCACCTACAACGACCGAGCATACCGCTCGTAAGACCAAACCAACTAACCTCCTGTAACCACGGGGTGTGGGTGTAGGTATTATTAAGTTAATCTGCATAACACCTTACTCCTATAATTTAGGGTTAATCTTGGACTTCCCTAGGTCTACCCTGTGAGGGGCTCGCAGTGGTACTAGGAGGTACGATTGGATGATAGCCCAAACCTCCCATTATCAAGAAACTTAATGTTATTGTTAACTACTCATAATAATACCCTCTCATCATTACACTTGGATTAACCCTAAGTATTTTATGACTCTCTAAGGAAAAGACGATCTTTCGTTGATCCCGAGTACAATCTTGCCCCTTAGCTTATCGGGCACACTCAACATACAGGCTCCTATTGATGACCTCAAATCTCCTCAACCAGGCTAAGTACACCACCTACCTTCCATTCCCACCTAATGGTCTGCAATTTACTCAAGTTTTAAAGTTTTGCTATACGCAGACCAAATGAGCTACATGAGGTGCATGAGAGGAGGTACTCCAAATAATCATCTGAATGACCGAAGATTATTACTGGGAGTCTATCATGATATTTTAAGACTAAATCCAAAAGGTCATAATTTTCCTTATTTATTTGGCATTTACTATAATTTCTCCAAAATTGGCCAAGTAAGAAATTGAACATGAAGTGTAAGATCTTCTTATGATATGACCTACACAAAATTATGGAAAATATATGATATCAAAATAATAGCAAATACAGAATATTACAATTTTATAGTGAGGTATTAGCCTCTAATTATAATATTGAATAATTATTCAAAAGTGGAGGCTAATGAAGGAACCACCAAAAATACTTATCCAAAAATTATGGTAAAATTACCAGACCTCTATAATGATCAGAAAAGTTTACTGCTGGGTTTTATAATTTTTAAAAACCATTTAATCTCATAAATACATATTTGAAGAAAGTCCAATCTAGGGCACATTGTGAAGTAACCTACTGATAAATACTTCCAAAAATCATACAAAAATTCACTGAGCTTTCTAATGCCCTCGAATGTCCTTTTACCAAGTTTCACAATTTTCCTGAGAATATTAGGCCATTATTTATTTATCACAATCTTAGGGCAAAATGGTTGACTTGTGAATGAAGTACTAATTCAATCAATCCAAAATTCACACAAAAAATACCAGAGATTTATATCATGACCGTATGAGCACTACCAAACTTTTAACAACAATTAAGGTAAAATGAGCATGTAAATTCCTCCTTTAAAATGTTCCCTAATTGATTCTTAACTAGGTTAGAGGGAAGAAAAGTGCCTAAAAATTCTCATAAAATTATCTAGGGCTATTCACCACCATGAAAACTTATCCACCAAGTTCCAAGTCCATCCAAGGACATATGACCCTATGTCTTTCATCAAGTCTTAAGTGCAACCCTAGGGTTTGAACTAGGTTTCTAGGGCACAACTACTCCAAATCACCCCAAATCTTGGGAGGAGGTGTTTTATGTGATATTAAGTTAGTGGCCAAGGTTTCATCACTTTTGGATGAGGTTTGACCATTCAACCCAACAAGTGCACTTTTGACCTTGTAACCCTTAGTTTGACCAATCTTGGGTTAGTTAAATACGAAATCAAATCAATCCCAAATGGGATGAAAAGTTTAACATAGTCATATCATGACCCTTAGGACCACCCACCAAAATTTGGAAGGGTTTGGGGGTCATTAGACCCTATATTTAATTATTACATGAATTATTAAATGTTTGCACAAATATTAGAAAAATGTTCTCCAAAAATTCTCATTTTTGGATAGGTTAAGGGTGTGGGTATAAACAGCCAATGTTTCAAATTTCAAGTCATTTGGATGACTGGATTGACAGGGGACAAAATAAACTCTGGTCACCCCTTTGTATATGTTGCACCAATTTGAGTGTTGTTGTCAGACCACTTGCCCAAATGGTGTGAAACAAATTTTAAAATAAAGTAGACCCCAAGGGCTACAAGTTTGATGTTGACCACTTTTCCTGTAGAGGGCCCTAAGTATTTTCTATATTTATTTCTAACAACTGCCAGTAAAGGGACAAAATTTGAATATCAATTATATTAACACATGATCTGTGCACAGATCTTAAAGCAAAATCGAAGGCATCCCTTCATCTTCCTCCTCTAGCCGACGGTGGAGATTGCCCCGACCTGCACAGTTTTAGAAGAGGTTTTCCCAGCCACCCACGCCCCTCCCCGGCCGGCAAATGCCACCACCACCTTCCTTGAGGTGGTGGTCGGCGATAGGAGGTCTCGGCCGGCCGGTGGTGGCCAGAACCGGCGATTTAGGCAAGAAGAAAAATCTCCATAACTGGAGATTTCGGCCAACCCGATTAAGGACCAATTGGCCCCAATCCTTGCCAATTTTTGATGTAAATCTATCCACTGGAGTAGAGGAGAAGAACCAGACCTGTGTGGAGCCTTGAAGCCTTGCCGATTGGGCGGTCCTCCAAGGCCAGCCTCAAGCTTTGGAGCCATTGCAACCTCCACACCAACAAGTTTGAACTCTTCAGGTAAGTGGGGGGAAATGATCCTCTCAGACTCTGATGAATATAAGAGGCTCAATTGGAGAGGGGAAGAGATGTAACTTCCAATTGCCATAAAGGCCATAAATGGCCATTTTCGGCCATGGTGAAAACCTCTCAATTCAGCCCCCATGTGGGCTGTAAAAACTCCTAAACTTCTTGTAAAAGCCAGGGAGATGAATCCCCATCAATTGGGAAATCAATTGGCCTCCCTTGGCCATGAATGCTATTAATCCTCTCTTTCTCTCTCCACCATTTTTGGGGAAAATGAGATTTTCTCTCTCCTGGTCGAATTCTCTGAAATTGACTGGTTAATTTAGTAACTCCCAGCCCCATTAGCTAGTGGACCACTTCAATTGGGTCTAGCCCAAGTGGATTGGGCTTGATTAGGTCAAAATAGGTCCTTTTGACCTAAATTTAGGGTGGAGTTGACTTTGGTCAATTTGACCATTTGGGTTGACCCCAATGGGTGGTTAGTGACCCATTGGCCTCCCATAAGGGTCAGGAAGGTCTAGGTAGTGTCAATTTGGCAAGGTGGGGGTCAATTGACCCACAATAAAGCAATTTGACCAAAATAGGGCTAGAGTTGACTTGGGTCAAATTGGCCAAATTGGTGGCCCCATGATGGGGCATTTTTTACATTGGGTCCTTAATATACTTATAAGGGTAGGGGAAAGGTCAATTTGGCATGGTGGAGGTCAATTGACCCTAATTAGGCTACTTTGACATATTTTGGGTTAATGTTGACTTTGGTTAACTTGGCCTCTTTGGTTGACCCCAATGGGTCCTTGGTGATCTAAGGGACCCTCCAAAGGGTTTGGTGTGTCATTTTGGGGACAAAGGAGCAAGGTGAGGCCCTAAATTCCAACCCTAAGCTTGGTAACTAGAAATTGATATTTGCAGACCAAGTTGATCTTCCCCATCAAGCATAAGGCCAAGTGGTCTCTTCAAGATTCCTAGAGTTTATTCATGACCTAGTCATGACAAAACCACTCTAGGGGTCTAGTTGTTTGGGGGATGTTACAAATCCCAATAAACAAAAAAATAATTTCGTCCCCGAAATTCAGGCTAGGCATGCGGGGTTTTCACCGAGAGTGATTGAACGTAACATCCCCTAAGAATTGAAGTTATTCCTGATGCGAGAGCACCGACTATATCTATTACATCAGTTCTAGTGGCTCCCTGATAAACTTCTCCTGTCCATGATTTCTCCGCTGGCACTTGACCAGCGGGACCTACTTGTGTCGCAAGACACGCATCTTCGTGTCGTCTATCCTGACCGGCTCCACGCAAAATATTCGGTCAGAAGTTACTGACCCATCTTTAATAGATATTTGTTGATCCTGCCGTAGTAGGTCTCTCCTAAGGTAGGAGACGTGGAAGATGTCATGCAAACCCACTAACTCCGGCGGTATCTCCAGTTTTTAAGCCAACGAGCCGATCCACTACAGGATCCTGTAGAGCCACATTTATCTTAGACTGAGCTTCTCCCGCCCATGTACCCGTGAGACTCCATGCATTGGACGTATCTTTGTGAACACCCAGTCTCCAACCTGGAACTCTACTGCACGATGTCGTACCTCGTAATACTTGGCTTGCCTATTCTTGGCTTCCAGCATCCTAACTCGAATCAGTCACACCTGAGCATCTGTGTCTTCCACAAATACAAAGCCGAGTGTCTTTAAATCCTCATATTGGGTCCAAGATAGTGGAATCCTGCACCTCCATCCCTCTGAGGGTGGAAAGCTGTGTTGAACGTCAACCAAGATCCCAGAAGAGCCTGCACTGATCTTCACTTCTTGGACATAACCCGTCCATCCCAATCTGACATGATCATCCTGGGTACACCATGATAATGGACAAATATCTCAACAAATCCCAATAAACACCCACGGGGGTATCCTTCCGGCATGGAGTGACCTTATCTACCTTGGTCAATCTATCCTCGATGTTCCAAATAAACTTGTGCCAGAGTGGGGATATGGTAACCTGTATATGAAATTCATGATTATATCCTCGAACGTCGTCTCTAACACTGGTAGTGGTTGTAGTAGTTCCCCAAAGACTCTTGTACTTGGCATTCACAGTGCATCACAAAACCTATGACGTATTTCTTCATTCCGGGAACATACATGTTCTGGAATACACCATTTTTCCGGTGACTCAAGCTCTTGTTTATATGGGTAGACAACACTTCTATAAAATTTTCTCTACGCGTTTAGGTCCTTATTCCTTCAAGTATGTCCGAGTGACCAATCATCACCACTCTTCAACTTATCCAGTTCTTACCATTGGTGGGACTGATCAGATCATCAGGCGTCCCAATCATCCTCAAATTTTAAGGGGGAGCACTTGTGAACTTTATGAGTATATGTTAACTGATCATGATGGTAAGATGACTCCCAATCATTTTCTGCGTGGAGTTTGATCCATAAGGTATGAGGGCAAAATTTTGATACCCTAAGGTTTTCACAAGTCAACTTCATCAAGGAAATATCATCATGTTTATTTCTCCAAATTTTTATCACCTAACCTACGTTAGTCTTGGTCACTTTCGTGTTGTCCAAAGTAAGGTATGAATTAGATCGTTCTTACCATAGTAACCTTAAATTTTATATTCTAAATACAATAATTCATCATTTAAGATCTCTGGTTATTCATCATCATGGCTTCCAAGGTTTGAAGATTATTATTATAGTTAAAATGACAACCTTACATTTCTAATGCTTAAACTTAGGTCAAGTCGTTGTTCGATCAATGATGTCTATCTATTGTCCTGGTAATTGTACAAGTCACCATTCCAAATATGCTTTTACAGAATCCCATCTTCACCCAAGTAACATTAAATAAGATCGACTTCAAAATCATTATGTTGACGACGCAAAATTTTCTAACTTAGGTCTAAGGGAAACCCAAGTAAGTAACTAATTTGCCCAATAAACAAAAGGTAAGCCCCAATAAACAAAAGATAAGCCACTATCTATTTTGGACTAATATCTTTGATATCGCCATGTTATATTCGTCTCAAGTATGTAAACAATCCTTAGGGCACACAACCTTATACTTGGGGTTCTATCTTGAGACTTGTTAGTGCGCTTCATACTTTAGACTCTTCAAGGTACCCTCTATCACAACCTTATCAAGGTTATTGTTTATTGGGTGTCAACTTATCACCTAGAGGGGGGTGAATAGGTTTTACAAATTATTCCCCTTTTGGTGTTCTTGATTTCTGATTAATAGATCTATAAATTATAAAGCACAACACAGAAAAGCACACAGTGATCAATAGAGGTTCATCAAGACCGGGTATCTTAAGTAGTCCTCTTTCCCTCTATGCCTACCAAGCAGTGTATTAGGCTCGGCAAACTCAGCCAAAACTTCAAGCCCGCGAGCCTTACAACACGGACCCGCAAGTCCTACAGCCTAGGCCCGCAAGCCCCTACTGCACCCGAGCCCGCAAGCTCAACACTCAGACCCTCAAGCCCTACACAACACAGACACGCAAGTCCTGTGCCTACAGCCTAGGCCTGCAAGCCCTTACTGCACCCAAGCCCTCAAGCTCGACAAATTCAGACCCGCAAGTCCACTGCCCCGGCCCTCATGCCTCACAGCTCTCCAACCCTCAAGCTAGACGAAATCGGACCCGCAAGTCTACTGCCCTGGCCCTCAAGCCTCAGAGCTCTCCAGCCCTCAAGCTAGACACTTAGATTTGAAAATAGATATTACTGGTTTGGCCCTCAAGCCTTACAACAATAAAAGTTGAAATAAAACTCTACCTGATGAAGATCGGCAACTTAGCCTGATGGAGATCGGCTTCTTAGACTTGAAGAAGATGCTTCTTGATTTGTCATTTTTAGCATTGGATCTTCTTCAGCCTTCTCTTCTTTTGCCTGATGTTGATCGACTTCTTATCAGTCAATGGAGATGACTGATTCTTCTGAGAACTCTTGATTCTTATTCTCTACTTATTCTTCTTCTTCTCCGCAGAATGTACTGTTGTATTGAGAAGCAACGGCGAGATTCTTTTTCGTTCTCTTGTCTCTCTCACTCCTTCTTTTTCTAGGGCATAATTTTTCCATTTTATATGACAGATGAGCCGCTTAACGGTCACATATAATGTCCTTTACTGTCAGACGCCCATTACTTAAGAGCACGCGCTGATTGGACAATCAGGCGGCGGCATTAAATGCAGGCAGCGCGTCCACAACATTTGAATTCCGTCTCGGCGATATTTCCAGCTTCATGCCGATACTGACAGCATTACGACGATATGGATAATATCTCGACGACGAGACTTTGTCGATGCCTTAGGCCTTGGTGGATCTTCAAGTCTTCTAGCTTCTGCCTCTGACGTTGATGTCTCGATGATACGAGATATTCTGGCATTTTTGCATATACAGCGATATGTTATCTCTGACTGTGTCGTCGTGATCTTCTTTCTTGTAGTCTGTCATCGTAATCACTTTGTTCTTTCGATGACATGAGAGATATCATGTCGACAGACTATGCTTTAGCAACTGCTTGTCTTCAGCTGTCCTTCTTCAGTCTTCTCGATGTCGCGCCTTCTTTACTACGATGTCCAACGCCATCAGTCACACTTAGCCTTTTCGACGACACGATTTCTTGATGATGTCGACGATACTGCATCTTCTCGACGACATTCCTTACTTTTGAATCTGTCTCAGTGGTTGGGCTGAGATGGCTTCCTCTTCTCAGCGGATTTTGTCGATCTGCAGAGAAGTTTCTGCGTTCGACGAACTGCATTCTGCATTCGACGAACTTCATTCTTCGTTCGGCGAGCTCTGCGTTCGACGAACTTCATTCTTCGTTCGATGAACTTGCCAAGTCTTAGCATTTGTTTCTGTCCCGTCTTTGCGTTCGACGAACTTCATTCTTCATTCGACGAACTCTGCATTCAATGAACTTCATTCTTCGTTTGACAAACTCCATTCTTCGTTCGACGAACTCGCCAAGTCTCAGCGTTTTGCTTTGCTTATCATCATGATGACAAGCATACTTTGTCGACGACATCTCCAATTCTTCTCGACGACATTACTTTAACTTCCTGAGATTATGAGCTAGAGAAGTTATCAAATACAAAGTGAAGTTTTCTTGACTTGGTGACTTCTTCAAATCAGGAATCATGTGGGCAAGATTCCCAACAATCTTCCCCTATTTGAAGAAGTCAGAATCTCAATTCAAGACTACTTTCACTTGACAATAAATGTTATAATCTTGAATGGAAGGCATGAGTATTTAAGATTTTACTTATCTTTTGTTGAACTTATGAGTACATCAAGCTTGTAGCTCCCCCTTGATTTGATGTCTCTTCTTTTGTGGCTCCCCCTACTCCATTGCTCCCCCTATCTTTGAGATCCTCTTGAGCATCTTGTCTTGAACATATTGATGCCATTTATCCCCCTTTCTGACTTCTTTCCTGCAGCTCTCCTTTAGGTAGACAATAGTCCAAGCTCCCCCTTGCTCAGTCATAGTTCATCCAAATCCAGAGAGATTTTCTAGCCAATCATCTAGAAAGGGATTAGTGAAGAATAAGTTAAGGATTACTCTAAGTTTAACATCCCCAATTGGAATTTAAAGAAGTTAAACTTAGCTTCATCTAGGGGCTTTGTAAATATATCAGCCACTTGTTTGTCTGTTGGGACAAACTCAAGGGTGATATCTTCATTTTCCATATGCTCCCTGATGAAGTGATACCTGATCTCAATATTCTTAGTCCTGATGTGAGAGACAGGGTTCTTAGCAAATGAGATTGCACTTGAAGAGTCACAAAATAGGGGTGTTTTGGTCATCTTTAGATTGTAGTCTTCAAGTTGGTGCTGAATCCATAGCAGTTGGGCACAACAGCTCCTAGCAGAGATATTCTTTGATTCTGCTGTTGAGATTGCCATACTGGTCTGCTTCTTACTACTCCAAGAGATCAGTCTTCCACCAAGGAATTGACATGTCCCTGAGGTACTCTCCCTATCTTCCTTGCACCCTGCATAATCTGCATCTATATTTATCTTCACCAGCTCCCATGCCTTTAATATTATGGCTCTGGACTTAGGACTCCATCTTTCATAGTCATCCTCTTTTTTTCCTCCCTGTACTTTCTCTTCCTAGTTTTTATTTCTTCATCCTCCAGTGCTTCCTTCTCTTTACCCTTATTAGTGGCAGTATCAAAAATGTCTGCATGTTGCTCTTCAGCTAGGTACTCTCCTAAACCTTAGCTTTTAAGTCTTCTTAAGCTAGTAGCTCCCCCTTGATGCGATGTTTTCTTCCATTCTTATTTTTATCTCCCCCTTAACCAATCCATCATGACATGTGATGAGGTTTTTCTTAGTCCAGAGTTAAGCCTGGATCACTTATTGTCCATTAGCCTTGTTTGCTTTTGATTGGCTAAATGGACTTCCCTACAAAATAAATTTAATATCCCTTAGGAACCCAAGGTGACTTGGGTCCTAGGTTCTTGTTAGCATAATGGGGAATTCTTCTACTCACCTTAGCCTTTCCAGGAAGTCTCTCCTTTGCACTAGGTACACTAGGGTTGTGCCAACAGTCAATGGCAAAGTGTCCCACTTTGCTACAGCACCAATATTCATGGATGTTGTACCTTCTTTTCTGAACAATTTTTGAGGTTGTTGGAGAATCACAATGCTTATGTTCAGTAGAGAAGGCAGCATCATTCTTCCTATCTCTCTCAGCTAAGGGCTAACTGGCTACTCTAGTATAATTATTTCTTTCTTGACTTTATCTGTTTTTCAGCAACAGATGTCAGCCTGGTAGCTGACATAGTGTTGATAGCATCAGAAATGATCAAGTGAGAGTTGATTATACTGGGGCTACCAGCCTGCTTCTTTGCTGGAAGAGATTGGGAAGGTGCTGCTTCCTTACCCTTGAATGTGGGGGCTGGGGCACCAAATACAAATGGTCCATGATGGGCCATTTGGATTTCCTCATGGGGAGCTTTCAATGCACTCATCCCCATGCCCTTTCTCTTCCCATAGTCAGGAGCATTTCCCAGACTAATGGAGCTTCCATTCATCCAGTGACCATGGACACTGTCCTGATCATACTTATTAGAGGGAATCACTCCTTTCTGAAAGGTGGTATGAGGCTCAGCTTTAGTTTTACCCCTTTCTCCATTCCCAGCAACTACTGCCCCTTCATTGAAACCCAATCCCCTCCTATTTCCATAGGAGGAGAAGGTGCAAAGATGGGCAGTATAGTTTTGGGCTTAGAGAATTGAGCCACTAAGCTTCTTTCCTTAAGCAGATCATTCTCAAGTTTCCTGATGAGTTCTTCCCTTTGGTTTCTTTCATCATGAAGCTTGCCTATGATTTTCTTGAGCTCACTGGAGTTGATTCCCTCATTGTGGGACATACACATTTCCTTATTCATCTCAGCTTTAATGGGTCTGAGCGATTCTAGCTCCCTAGCTTGCTTCTTAACAAGCTTCTTGATCTTTCTCAGAGCTCCCAAGAGATCACCAAACTGCTCTATAAGATCAGCATGGTTCTTATTGTTGCATGATGAACAGCCTTCTGCATCATCTTCAGAAGATGGGCAATCCTCTGATGCACTTTTGGTTTTCTTAATTGAGGCAGGTAGTAAAGATGTGTGAGTGATGCATACCTGATCATGATGTGATTCATCATGATTTTCTTCATCTGATAGAGCCATCAACCCACAGACTTCCTCATCCTCAGATTCACAGTCTGTGAGAGTTAAAGGTGCTCGTATTCTTTCTCTGGCTACAGAGCATTCTTCATCATCTGATTCACTGTCTGAAGTAGTTAGGGGTGCTCTGATGCATACATGTTCGGGACAGACATAATCCTGACTTTCTTCCTCTGACTCAGACAAGACAGTCAGTCCAAAATCAGCATTCTCTTCTCTTAATCCTTCCATAAGGACAGTTAGAGAGTTCCACATCTCTTTTGTTGTTGTGCAGTGACCCAGCTTCTGGAGTGTTGGCGGATCTATTGCACCAGCTAGAATGCTTCTGGATTCTTTGTCCAAGTTGGCTAGAAGGATCTCATCTTCTGCAGTCATTCTCTTGAGCACTGGCTTGGGGACATATGGCCCTTCTTGAACGATTTGAAACATTCTGGGATCCACTGCCTCCATGAATATTCTAGCTCTTACTTTCCAAAGGGCAAAGTTCTCCCTGGAGCAAACAGCTATCCTTGATTCCATAGCTGTGGAAAGTAGACACCCACCGGTAGATCTGTTCAAGTTGTTAAGCTTTTCTTTGAACAACCTAGCTCTGATACCACTTATTGTTTATTGGGTGTCAACTTATCACCTAGAGGGGGGTGAATAGGTTTTACAAATTATTTTATCCCCTTTAGGTGTTCTTGATTTCTGATTAATAGATCTAAAAATTATAAAGCACAACACAGAAAAGCACACAGTGATCTATAGAGGTTCCTCAAGACCGGGTGTCTTGAGTAGTCCTCTTTCCCTCTGCGCCTACCTAGCAGTGTGCTAGGCTCGGCAAACTCCGCCAAAACTTCAGGCTCACAAGCCTTACAACACAGACCCACAAGTCCTACAGCCTAGGCCCGCAAGCCCCTACTGCACCCGAGCCCGCAAGCTCGACACTCAGGCCCTCAAGCCATACACAAAACAGACCCACAAGTCTTGTGCCTACAGCCTAGGCCCGCAAGCCCTTACTGCACCCAAGCCCTCAAGCTCGACAAATTCGGACCCGCAAGTCCACTACCCTGGCCCTCAAGCCTCACAGCTCTCCAACCCTCATGCTAGACGAAATCAGACTCGCAAGTCCACTGCCCTGGCCCTCAAGCCTCACAACTCTCCAGCCCTCAAGCTAGACACTTAGATCTGAAAATCGATCTTACTGGTTTGGCCCTCAAGCCTTACAACAATAAAAGTTGAAATAAAAATTTGCCTGATGAAGATCAGCAACTTAGCCTGATGGAGATCGGCTTCTTAGACTTGAAGAAGATGCTTCTTGAATTGTCATTTTTAGCACTGGATCTTCTTCGGCCTTCTCTTCTTTTCCCTGATGTTGATCGGCTTCTTATCAGTCAATGAAGATGAATGATTCTTCTAAGAACTCTTGATTCTTGTTCTCTACTTGTTCTTCTTCTTCTCCGCAGAATGTACTGTTGTATTGAGAAGCAATGGCGGGAATCTTTTTCGTTCTCTTGTCTCTCTCACTCCTTCTTTTTCTAGGGCATCATTGTTCCCTTTTATATGACATATGAGCCGCTTAACGGTCACATATAATGTCCTTTACTGTCAGACGCCCATTACTTAAGAGCACACGCTGATTGGACAATCAGACGGCGGCATTAAATGCAGGCAGCGCATCCGCAACATTTGAATTCCGTCTCGATGATATTTCCAGCTTCATGCCGATACTGACAGCATTACGACGATATGGATAATATCTCGACGACAGGACTTTGTCGATGCCTTAGTCCTTGGTGGATCTTCAAGTCTTCTAGCTTCTGCCTCTGACGTTGATGTCTCGACGATACGAGATATTCTGGAGTTTCTGCATATACAGCGATATGCTATCTCTGACTGTGTCATCGTGATCTTCTTTCTTGTAGTCTGTCGTCGTAATCACTTTGTTCTTTCGGCGACATTAGCGATATCATGTCGACATACTATGCTTTAGCAACTGCTTGTCTTCAGCTGTCCTTCTTCAGTCTTCTCGACGTCACGCCTTCTTTACGACGATGTCCAACGCCATCAGTCACACTTAGCCTTTCCGACGACACGACTTCTTGATGATGTCGACGATACTGCATCTTCTCGACGACATTCCTTCCTTTTGAATCTGTCTTGGCGGTTAGGCTGAGATGGCTTCCTCTTCTCAGCAGATTCTGTCGATCTGCAGAGAAGTTTCTGCGTTCGATGAACTGCATTCTGCGTTCGACGAACTTCATTCTTCGTTCGACGAGCTCTGTGCTCGACAAACTTCATTCTTCGTTCGACAAACTCGTCAAGTCTCAGCGTTTGCTTCTGTCCCATCTTTGCGTTCGACAAACTTGTTCTTCGTTCGACGAACTTCATTCTTCGTTCGACGAACTCTGCGTTCGACGAACTTCATTCTTCGTTCGTCAAAATCCATTCTTCGTTCGACGAACTCGCCAAGTCGCAGTGTTTTGCTTTGCTCATCATCATGATGACAAGCATACTTTGTCGATGACATCTCCTATTCTTCTCGACGACATTCCTTTAACTTCTTGAGATTATGAGCTAGAGAAGTGATCAAATACAAAGTGAAGTTTTCTTGACTTGGTGAATTCTTCAAATCAGGAATCATGTGGGCAAGATTCCCAATAAAGGTCAACATGTGACCCAATCCCAAACGGGTCTCTTCCGAACTTGAATTCTTATCCGACCCTCAGTGTTTGTCGTGATGGTTCTGTTGGTGTTTCCAAGGTGATCTGGAAGTGATCAAGCATTTGGTCTCACTGCCAACACGATATGAGCATATGGGGTCACACACAAGTGTTTAGAGAAGTTGGAGGAAGAATTGAGTTGGCCTTACTCATATTGGATATGAGTGAAGAACCAATCCTACGACTTATTGGAGTTGAGTCGAGTCAGAGTCAACTGAATGCTCCACAGGTATTGTGAATATTGCATGGGGCATGTTAGGAAGTTTTCGAGTCGAGTCGCCTAGAATGTCTCGACGACGTTTACCTCAAATCGACGAATTATGTTTTACTTTACGAATTAAGTTTGTTACTCGATGAATTTCTTCAGTGAAAGGTTCACTCGACGAATTGAGTTTGTTACTCGACAAATTTCTTCAGTGAATGGTTCACTCGATGAATTATGTTTCACTCGATGAATTCAGTTTATTACTCGACTAATTCAGTTTATTACTCGACAAATATCTTCAGTGAAAGGTTCACTCGATGAATTCTGTGTTTACTCCAATGTAAGTTGTAGTTGTGCGGATAGCCTCTCTCTCGCCTGGGTATAAATAGAACACAATTTTATACACTAGGTGCGCGACCTTTTCTTTAGCGAATCTGTGAGAGACGGAAGGGTTCCGACGGAAGAGTTCCATTAAAGCTCCGACGTAAGAGTTCCGACCGATCGATCCCGCCGCTGTCGCCGCCTCTCCCTGTCGTCGGACCTAATAGTCTGTGGGATACGTAGAGGGCTCTTCTTCTCCGACCTAGTTCTTGTGCAACAAGAAGCTAGGGTTCTTCAACACTCGTGTGGACTACCGTAGAGGCACCGATCGATTTCTGCGCTTGAGACTCAGAGCTTGTCTTCGAGATTACTTCATGGAGCATCTTGGTTGAGTATTGACTCAATCCTCTAAAGGTATATCGCTTTTGTCTCCTTTCTTATTTCTTGATTCATGAAATCGCAAGTTCCTTGAACTGTTTCGGGTTGTTCTTGTTCTTAATTTCCGCTGCGCATAAGTGATATGTTATCTACATATGATGCATAGAAAACCCAACAGTGGTATCTGAGCGAGGTTCTGATCCCGTGCGTGTAAATCTAGAAATTTAGAAGTGTTCTAAGTGCCTAGATTTCTTCCTGGATTATCAGTTTTGATGCAATTTTGTGAGGTTTCCGGTGGTGTATTTTTCAAAATTTGGTCGGGGCTCTACCCCGCACCCTGCAAGGGCTCTGCCCCTTGACACCGCTCGCTGATCAGTCAGCGAGACCACCTCCAGGGGCGCGGCCCCTTGGAACCCCGCCAGGAACGCATGCGATTGTGTTGTGATTTCATTGTTTCGGAAATTGTTTCTCCTTTGCAGTAACCGTCCCTCAAAACGGTTTATGAAACCAGATGCCTTAGATTTTGAATCTGACATTGAGAGATGAGCTTATCTACTACATAAGTGGAGTTGTTTTGCTTGTGTCCAATGCATGTAAATATGGAGATTTAGAAGTGTTCTAAGTGTTCAGATTTAGCCCCTCTTATCAAAGTGTTGATAATTTTATTTTGTGCTTATTGGGGATGTATTTGGTTTGTGAATGTTGTCTTTCTATTTTGTGAATGTGCATAGTGATTAAATGTTAATCACGATGAAATGTTCATCGATTGAATAATAAAATCCTTTATCCAATATTAAGTATATGGATGCCTTCTGATGGATGACACTCTTCCTGCCTCGATCGATGAAATGTGGGCTTGTCATAGCAAGGTGCATTAATCTACCTTGGTAAGTGTGCGAGCGTATAATTGTGATATCCCACTGTCAACATCGGGTCCAACTTAACTAGGTGACCTCAAAGGTTGAGTGCCTAGAGGCATAGGGTTGGCATGCACCATATGATGGATGCGAATAAAGAGTTATTGACCAATCATACAAGAGTTGCATAGTGATGCAATTGGCAAGTGTTGTCTACCTAAATAACCGTATTATGAGAGTATGCCAAAGCGGACTCATTGTGTTGGTGAAATACGGATCATGTCAACTAAGAGAGTAGCTCGCATAAACTCTCTGAATTGATATTAAGGGTTATCAGTTTGAATAAAATAGTGAAAGCTTTTAATAAAAGTCCTTATGAAAATAAAATGTGTTTTAAAATATAGTACTAAAATTGTACTTTGCAAAAATCCTTGTAGAATATCCATGGCAAGTGGTTCTCACTCCACCTTGTCCCTGAGGGCGATCCTTGAGAAGGACAAGCTCAATGGGACTAACTTCCTTGACTGGTTCAGGAACCTGAGAATTGTTCTCAGGCAAGAGCGTAAGCTCTATGTCTTGGAAGAAGATCCCCCCACGGAGCCAGCCGCCACTGAACCTTGTGCAGATAAAGATGCTTACAAGAAGTATGGAGATGACTCCTTGGATGTTGAATTCCTTATGCTCGCAACCATGAACTCTGAGCTTCAAAAGCAACACGAGAACATGAGTTATTACGAGATGGTTGAGCACCTGAAGAAAATGTTTCAAGGGCAAGCTCGCCAAAAGAGGTTTGACATATCCAGGGCATTATTTCAGTCTAAGATGGGAGCTCGAGACCCAGTAGGGACTCACATACTCAAGATGATTGGGTATATAGAGAACCTTGAAAGACTGGGATTTCCTTTGAGCCAAGAGTTGGCCACTGATCTGATCCTATAATCGTTGTCGGACAGTTACGAGCAGTTTGTCTTGAATTATAATATGAATGAAATTGACAAGACACTGCCTGAGCTCCTAAGCATGTTAAGAACTGCTGAAATCAATATGAAGAAGGTCAAGCATGCTAGCCCCATATTGATGGTGCATAAAAGCAAGGGCAAGACCAAGGGATTCAAGATTACTAAGGTAGGACCTAAGTCATATCTTGATCCCAAGTCTTCAGCACTAAAGAACAAAGGCTTGACAAAGGAAGGGAAGTGCCACCATTGCGGTAAGGTAGGGCATTGGAGGAGGAAGTGTCCCCTCTATCTTGAAGATCTGCAAAAGAAGAAAGGAAGTGTGACTTCCACTTTAGGTATATTTGTTATAGAAATAAACCTTTCTGCTCCTTCATCTTGGGTATTGGATACCGGATGCGGTTCTCACTTTTGTACAAATGTGCAGGAACTGGGAAGGAGAAGACTACTGGGTAAAGGAGAGGTAGACCTGCGCGTTGGAAATGGAGCAAGAGTTGATGACGTTGTCGTAGGAGTGTATCGTCTTTCTTTGCCAACGGGGCTTGTAATAGACTTAGATAATTGTTATTTTGTTCCAGCCATAACTCGAAACATTATATCTGTGTCATGTTTAGACATGAGAGGATTTACTTTCATTATTAAGAACAATAGTTGTTTTATATTTATGAATCATGTTTGTTATGGTGTAGCCCAACTGTTTAATGGCTTATACGTTTTGAACTTAGATCAGCCAATCTATAACATAGAAAATACTAAAAGACTAAAAACAAATGACTCGAATCCTACATATCTCTGGCATTGTCGGTTATGCCATATAAATGAGAAACACATATCCAAGCTTTATAAAGATGGACTATTGGACTCATTTGATTATGAATCATTTGAGATATGTGAGTCATGTTTATTAGGCAAGATGGCGAAAGCTCCTTTCACTAGTTGTAGTGAGAGGGCTAATTATCTCTGGGGTATAATACATAGTGATGTATGCGGACCCATAAGTTCTATGGCAAGAGGAGGGTTTTACTACTTCGTTACATTTGCTGGTGATTTCAGTAGATACGGATATGTATATCTTATGAAGTGTAAATTTGAAACCTTTGAAAAGTTCATAGATTTTAAGAATAAAGTACAGAACCAACTTGGAAAAATGATAAAAGCACTACGATCTGATCGAGGTGGCGAATATCTGAGTCATGAGTTTCGTGATCATCTGAAAGAGTATGGTATTGTATCATAACTCACTCCGCCCGGAACACCACAGCATAACGGTGTGTCTGAGAGGAGGAATCATACTTTGTTGGACATAGTACGGTCAATGATGAGTCATGCAGATTTGCCCGTTTGCTTTTTGGGATTTGCTCTATAGATTGCTGCTTTCACTTTAAATTGCGCTCCAACAAAAATGGTTCAAAAGACACCATATGATATATGGACTGGGAAGCGTCCTAGTATGTCTTTCATTAAGATTTGGAGCTGTGAGGCATACGTGCGATGTCAAATGCCTGACAAGCTGGAACCCAAATCGGATAAATGTCATCTAGTGGGGTATCCTATGGAGACTAGAGGGTACTATTTCTACCTGCCGTCTGAGGGCAAAGTGTTTATTGCAAGGACAGGCATCTTTTTGGAGAAAGAGTTCTTATCCAGAAAGACTGCAAAGGTAGAACTTGAAGAAGTTCAAGAACCATAAACTAAAGATGAACCTAGATTGGAACCTGAGCAAGGACTACAAGTTGTTGTAGCTGGAGAGCCTACTCAAGAAACACAAGTCCTACATAGATCTGGTAGACCAAGATTTGAGCCTGAGAGATATGGATTTCTCGTGTCTCAAATAGGTAATGTGTTGCTTATGGATCATGATGATGAGCCTGCAACCTACCAAGAGGCTATAAATGGACCTGACTCTGAGAAGTGGCTTGGGCCATGAAATCTGAAATGGACTCCATGTATACAAACCAAGTTTGGGCCTTGGTGGAACCACCTGAAGGGGTAAGACCCATAGGGTGCAAGTGGGTCTTCAAGAAGAAGACCGACATGGGTGGGAATGTACAGACATTCAAAGGCCGACTGGTGGCTACAGTTTTCAGGCAAATTCATGGAGTTGACTATGATGAGACCTTTTTCCCTGTTGCTATGATCAATTCCATCAGATTCTACTTGATATTGTTGCGTATTATGACTACGAGATCTGGCAAATGGATGTCAAAATGGCTTTCCTTAATGGAAACCTCCTTGAGGAAGTGTATATGACACAACCCGAGGTTTTTGTATCTCCAAGTAAAGCCACTAAAATATGCAAGTTGAATCGATCCATTTTTGGATTGAAACAAGCTTCTCAAAGTTGGAATCTGCGTTTTGATGAGAAAATCAAAGAGTTTGGTTTCATCAAGAACGAGGATGAGCCTTGTGTTTACAAGAGGATTAGTGGGAGCATTGTCGATTTCCTGATATTGTCTGTTGATTACATACTGCTGATCGAGAATGGCATTCCGACCCTGCAAATTGTTAAGAACAGGCTTGGGGGCTGCTTTTCTATGAAGGACTTGAGTGAAGCGACTTAAATACTTGGTATTAAGATCTATAGAGATAGATCGAAGAAGTTGCTGGGTTTGACCCAGATTACATACATTAAGAAGGTGTTGAAACGGTTCAACATGCTTGAGTCCAAGAAGGGATTCTTACCCATGTCACATGGTGTGAGTCTCTCTGAGGACCAGTGTCCTAAATCTTTGGAAGATAAGGACCGCATGAAGTTGATTCCATATGCTTCGGCAATTGGATCAATCATGTATGCAATGTTGTGTACTCGACCTGATGTCTCATATGCTTTAAGCATGTCGAGCAGGTATTACTCTGATCCTGATGATGGTCACTGGATAGCTGTCAAGAATATCCTAAAGTACTTGAGAAGGACGAAGGATGTAATCTCGGTGTATGGTGGAGAGGAAGAGCTCATTGTAAAGGGTTACACTGATACTAGCTTCCAGACTGATAGGGATGATTCAAAGTCCCAATCAGGTTTTGTATTTTGCCTAAATAGAGGAGCTGTAAGCTGGAAGAGTTCCAAGCAAGAGACAATTGTTGATTCTATGACTGAGGTCGGGTATATCGCTGTTGAAAATGCGGCGAAGGAGGCTGTGTGGATTAGGAAATTCATCAACGAGCTTGGTGTAGTTCCTAGCATTATTGATCACGTAGTTCTCTACTGTGACAACAACGGTGTTATTGCACAAGCTAAGGAACCTAGATCTCATCAGCGCTCCAAGCACATACTTTGGCAGTTCCATCTTATACGAGAGATTGTCGATCGAGGAGATGTGAGCATATTTAGAGTACCGACTGAAGATAATATTGCGGATCCACTGACGAATCCTTTTGCACAGAGAAAGCATGGTGGTCATACTAGATCAATGGGAATTAGATACCTGAATGATCATCTCTAGTGGGATTCTTGTGGATTAATTTATATATTTGTCAGTTGATGTTTATTCATGTGATGAATAGAGTACTTTATATTTTATTTATGGAAAGTTCTTATTATTATGTCAAGTGCTGTTATTTGATAGATTAATTAGCATAATAAATGTCCTGGGAATGTTTGCTTCCATAGGAACTCAAGTGTGTGACTTGAATGTGAAGGCCTATATTGAATTAGAAGCTTCATTCTTGAAAGGTCCCTAGTCGGTGTATCATCTTAGAAGTTAAAGGGCGATGATGATACATTAAGACTAGCATGTGTGTTGACTGATGACTGGTTCTCACAGGTCATGATATTGTGATTTCAAGTCATCACATGGGTACTTGTTAGTGAACAAGTTGTACTGGACAGACCCACCATGAGACTACTTTGTGGATTGTTATATGAACGTGTCACAAGTAGGTCTCAACTGACAATGGTGTTTGTAGTTCTTTGACCTGAAGCCACATCATTCATCAAGTGAGGAAGAGCATACTTTGATGCCATCTAAAGTCTTCCTTGAGAAAGGTTGATGATAAGGGTGGTTATTGGGTATGTTGCGAATCATTTGGGTCTTTGTGTATGGACAGAAATGGAATTTGTCCTCCTATATGATAGGAGTTACATCCAAGGGTCCCTTGATGGAATGAGACTGAGAAATGCATGGTCATGCTTGGTTCAGTCAATATATGATATTGAGCTCACCAATTTCAGACAGACAATTCTAGATCAGGAAATTAGGATTGAACAATTATGAGGGTGACACATTCCATGCCTCTAGTTCTACCCGGATGTAAGGGACATGACAACACTGATACATTGGTCAAGACAGGCTTGTTGAGTTATGAACTCTTATTGCTTGGGTAGCAATGATGTATTGCTAGATGCCGCTCATTGTTTGTAAGAATTTTGTTTGATACATTCAAGATCAAGTGGGAGACTGTTGGTGTTTCCAAGGTGATCTGTAAGTGATCAAGCATTTGGTCTTACTGCCAACGCAATATGAGCCTATGGGGTCACACACAAGAGTGTTTAGAGAAGTTGGAGGAAGAATTGAGTTGGCCTTACTCATATTGGATATGAGTGAAGAACCAATCCTACGACTTATTGGAGTTGAGTTGAGTCGAGTCAACTGAATGCTCCACAGGTATTGTGAATATTGCATGGAGCATGTTAGGAAGTTTTTGAGTCAAGACGTTGAGAATGTCTCGACGACGTTTACTTCAAATCGACGAATTGAGTTTGTTACTCGACGAATTTCTTCAGTGAAAGGTTCACTCGACGAATTAAGTTTTTTACTCGACGAATTTCTTCAGTGAAAGGTTCACTCAACGAATTATGTTTCACTCGACGATTTCAGTTTATTACTCGACGAATTCAGTTTATTACTCGACGAATTTCTTCAGTGAAAGGTTCACTCGACGAATTATGTGTTTACTCCAATGTAAGTCGTGGGTGTGCGGATTGCCTCTCTCTCGCCTGGGTATAAATAGAACACAATTTTATACCCTAGGTGCGCGATCTTTTCTTTAGCAAATATATGAGAGACGGAAGGGCTCCGATGGAAGAGTTACATAAAAGTTCCGACGGAAGAGTTCCGACCGGTCGATCCCGCCGCCGCCACCTCTCCCTATCGTCGGACCTAGCAGTCTGTGGGAGACGTAGAGGGCTCTTCTTCTCCGACCTAGTTCTTGTGCGACAAGAAGCTAGGGTTCTTCAACACTCGTGTGGACTACCGTAGAGGCGCCGATCGATTTCTGCACTTGAGACTCAGAGCTTGTCTTCGAGATTACTTCTTGGAGCATCTTGGTTGAGTATTGACTTAATCTCCTAAAGGTATATCGCTTTTGTCTCCTTTCCTATTTCTTGATTCATGAAATCGCAAGTTCCTTGAACTGTTTAGGGTTGTTCTTGTTCTTTATTTCCGTTGTGCATATGTGATATGCTATCTACATATGATGTATAGAAAACCCAACAGGTTCTCTCAATGTAATCATGTCACCGATACGAGGGTTGAGTCTACGAGTCCCATACCATTCCGCTTATGCATCAAATCTCCTTGAGACAGTCCTATAAATTTTTATAATCCTTGATAGATGAAGTAGGGACTGTTGGAATGGCAGGCGCCCTTAGAGGGGGGTGAATAAGGGTTTTTAAAACTTATATTATATTTTGATTATCTTTGAAATAATGCGTGATTAAGAAGTTGAGAAATCAAACAAACCAAGTGAAATAAAGTAGAGACATGCATTATTAATATGAAATATGGTTTTACAAAAATTGATTTCTATAACGCTAGAAATCGGTGGCGAATAATAATAGACACTTTTTATTTTCTATCCCGACTCGCATCCCCACGAACCGGTTGCCCTAGCCCATCCTTCCCCGGATTCAGCCTCAAGCCGCTCTGGCCAATCCAACCCCAGATATGGCCTTGAGCACACCCTAGACCTAACTTAGATCTAGTTGCCAATACGAGGCGAATTTCAGATCTAAGTCCTACCCAGACCTAGTCGCCACCATGAGGCAAATTCTCTAACGGTTTACAAGGAATATGAAATGATAATAATAAAAACTCCCTCTTGAAGAACTTCTGAAGTTGGAGATGATGATCCGATGTAGGATAAGCGTTGTTGAAGCGGACATTGTTTGGATTCGACGTGAAGAAATCCTCCTTCTGAAATTCGCAGAGCTTTGGTGGGAGATCAACATTCGGCCAAATCAGGCTCTGGAATTCTAACACTCAACCTCTCTCTCTGATGGTTGTCTGAAATGAGAGAAGAGGGGTCCTATTTATAGCCTCAGCGCTAGCGCTACCGCCGGCGCTATCCCATATTAGGACATATTTTGTGCGGGAGAATCTTCAATCCGAGGAAACATTTTCTTCTTACCTTTTGTGCTCTGCGCTATCTCCTGCGCTATCCGCTACCGCCTAGCACTATCGCCTTCTAAATGTACTCCCGGGATTATGCTAATCATCGCTAGCGCCGGGCGCTAGGTGCTACCGCCGGCGCTAGTGGGCATGTTGGAATTATTGGCCCAATTTTGGGGGCAACCTTCTAATGTCATCCTTGCGTCATATGGACTTTGTTTCCTGCACACTTAAACATACAAGATCAAATACACATAGGATTTGTTATTCTCAAACCTAGGAGATGCGGAAGACCATGTTCCAACAAACTCCCCCTTTTGATAATAACAAATCCATTAATGATAAATTCGATCATTAATATATATAAGCATGATAAACTACTTGTGTGAGTGTGAGAGTGATGACTTAGGATAAATATTGACTTTAGTATTTAGAATTGCTCCCCCTAAATACATGCTCCCCCTAAGTGAATGCTCCCCTAATATGTAAGCTATCAGCGCAATTAATCATGTTGGTTTTTTATTTTGATAGCGGAATATATTTATCATGTTAGTTCTCCCCCTTTTGTTATTAGCAAAAGTGGGTAAGGAAGCAAAACAAATAAAAGTTTTGATAAGTTAAAGGCATGATCGAGCTTTGAGAGAGAAGGAAATGATAAGGAGTTTTAGAATAATTTTCATAGAAATAAATCAGAGTTTTTATCTTTAAATAATATAACATTTACCATGTAAGTCTACCATTTGGAAAACAATTTTGAGTTGGAAAGACTTGAGATAAGCATAAAAAGAACACAAGGTAAATGTAATGTTGCGGAAGACATATAAAAATACAACAAACATCTTTTTGTAAGATATGATGATAAAAAGAAATATGAGTGAAGGACTAATGAAAAAAATGTTTTTGTAAATAATTTTGTTAAAGAACTTTAAAGATGATGTAACCAAGCATGAAAGAGATGTAAAAAAAGAGACTACTGCAATGTTATTCTACTTTATAAATTCAAAACATACCAAACATTATATACAGCATGCTAGGTTATCTAGTGCATTTAGATATGAAAAGTATTATTGAATTAGCATTAGAATCCAATACTCATGAGAAGAAGTGTTATGGAAGATAATGATGTGCACATAGGTGTATTTTGAAAAGAGTAAACAAATGTTATAATCAAAAATACAAGACAAATGTAGAGTAAAGTGCGCAATAAAACACAAATAAGATTACTTCCACACACTTTTTATGCACAAAAAATGTACAACTACCAAGGTGCTTTGCACACACAATGCTCATTAAGACTTATCAGGGTGCAAAGTAGTGCTTGGGGGATCACACAATTTTATTTTTCAATGTAATTTTTTTGATCCGGTGTACATAAGAATAAGTGGTTTGTTTTTTAAGAAATGAAGGTTTGCACAAGACACCTTACTAATCTTTCCAAGGTGCTCAACCTCACAGCGCTTATTAAGACTTATCAGGAGGTTCAAGTAGTGCTTGGTGGAGTTATCTTTGTCAATTTATTTCATGATTTTGATTTTTTTTTTGTACAAAGATCTCCGATTACACTTGCTTTGCAAACCAATTGACTTTTGAGAGTACAACCACTTTTTTTAATATTTAATAGTGCAAATAAATGTAGTGTAGGTAAGATACTTGGGCAAATTTAATTTATTGCACAATTACAATACACAAGCAAGCATCTTTAGATTAAAAACATAAGTATACTTAGCCAAAAAGTGAGTGAAGAAAGATCATTAACAACTATAAAACATTTACTCATACTTAGAGGCATGCTAAGCTTGGTTCTACACTACTTTTACAAGATAATTGATGCACATATTAATAGATATATCAAAGCATAATAAGAATAATGTTCAAAGTAGTTAGAAAAGATAAACTGGAACATTGTAGAAGTTCTAAAAAATAGTTTAAAACATGCTTGATTTTCACAATAAAGTCCATACAGTTTTTTTGTTATTTTTGTGTTTTATATTTTTGTATTTGATTTTTGCATTTAGAAATAGAATTTAAACAAGTGACCAAAAACAAAAAGTAAGAGAAATATTTTTTTGTAATTTTGGCTTTTGTATATTTTTTGTTGTTTTAATTTTTCAAAAATCAATTCAAAACATAACTGCAAAATTATGTAGTACATACAATTGAGCATAATTTTAGGTATTTTATAAAATTTTAAAAATACATAAAACCAGAACCAAGCGATACCGCTCGCGCTAACGATAGCGCTGGCGGTAGCTCTGGTTAATTTAATTCCCTTTTCTCTTTGTCATTTCGGCCATTGCCTCTCAAGCTCTCCCGAAAAAACCTAGATGATAACCCAGCCCACACATAGATCTAAGGTAAAACTTCATCTTTTCTTATGATTTTTGTTTTAAACTTTGATTTTGATGTTAGAGATGAAGATATTTGAAGTTATTAAGTGGTTTTAGAAACTAGATCTACAATGCTTGATTCTTTTATTTTTGAAGAGAGGAACTAGAACAATCTTCCTTATTTTTATGATTCTTGTTCTAAATAGTTGATTTTGATGTTTGTGATGAAGATTTATGACCTCTTTTAAGAAAAACTTTTGATTTTGATTATAGATCCAAAAAAGAAGAAACTTCAAGATTTTTATTTTTCATTTTGAATTTTTATGAAGATTTTTAGTTTTGATTTTAGCTTAGATTATGTGGGTTTCTTGGATCTAGCAATTTAGGATTTGGAAATATTTTATTTTAGAGAGATCTTACCATTTCAGATCAAAAAACTAGTTTCGGCGCTAGTGCTAGCGTCGGGCGCTAGTGCTAGCGCTGGCGCTAGAGGATTTTGCATAATTTTAATTTCTCTTATAATGTCGCAGATGGCTCCAGGATCAAAAGGGAAGAAAAGTGCAGAGCTGGCCGTAGAGGCTGCAGTAGTAGGTGTCCCATATTTTGTGGAGTTTGACATGCCTTGACACCACCACATCATGCAGTTATTTGCAACCTCCGAAGTGTTGAATGTGTTTCTTTCGGAGGGGTTTTCTTCAGAGTTAGTACGAGAGTTCTAAATGCATTTGGAAGACCCATCACAGACTGATCTGGATGGAGGAGTGCGGTCTCAGGTGCAGGGACAGGTGGTGACTATCACCCATGAAAACCTGAGGGTCGTGTTTGGATTCACAGAACATCCAGATCGGTTGGAGATAGTTGAGAAGTTTACGGTAGATAGGGATTGGACTAATGTGAACTTGGTGATACATAATAGGGTATGCAAGAGTCTGATCACCTCTTTTTAGACACTCACGGTAGATGCCCTAGTAGTTTAAGATGTATTACGCCACACAATTATGCTGAAGTTAGGTGATACAACGAAGGTCACAGCACAACTTAGCTATGTCTCCTATTTCATTTTGGAGGAGGAAAAATTTGACGTGGCTGACTTGTTACTCTCCTTGATTCGTTACTCATACAAGTTGTGGCACCCTTCCCGACAAAAATATAACAACCTATCCATTGGAGGCATCATACAAAGGGTCATCCAAATGATGTACCCTTCTATTGAGATAGGTTTTTACTCTATAGATTGCTTTCCTCCTATCTACAGTACCTCACACTTACGAGATACATCCCTCCCGGATGAGCCATCGACGTCTACTCGACCACCACTCCGGCGAGCAACGTCAGCCCGAGAGACACGGGATGGATCATATGATCGATTTCGAGATGATATGGGAGAACAGATTGCATGGGTGGAGGAGGATATATCGGAGGTAAAGAAGGGTGTGTCCAGCATGAAAAAGATGTTGAAGTTTATGATCAAGGCTTTAAAGTTTAAACCGTCATCACCAGAAAGAAGGGAATGGGATAGCCCTACAGAGGATCCTCCAAGACATTCTGTTCGGCGAGCACGCAGACGACGGTCACCAAGTCCAAGTGTGGAAGAGGTAGATGAGGAAAAGTAGTGAAATAGGAAGGACCTGAGGGGAACTAAGTTTTCAGTTTTATAATAATACAGGAATTTGAACACATGTTCTTGGATACTGTCTACTAGCGCTGGTGCTACCAGCTAGCGCTAGCGCTATCTGCAATGTTTAATTTTGTTGTTTTTAGATGTTTGGTTGTTTTTATCTGATCCTTCTTTGGTAGTTTTTGAAGGTTTTGTTTAACGTTTTATTTATAAATTTGAAGTCATATGAAGTGGAGATGTTTAAGCAATTATAAGATTATATGAAGTAGTATATGTTTGAAATCATATGATTTGAGATTTTAATATCACATAGAAAATTTTGAATTCTATTTATGTTGATGATATATGATGTATGTATATGTAATGAGTTTAGGAAGAGTAGATTGGTCATTAGAAATAAAGGGTATGACTTTAAAATTTGATAATTTGATTTATAAATCTTTAAGTGATAATGTCTTGGGTCTATATGATGACCATATCATGATAGCAAAACAAATAAGAGAACAAAACAAATAAATTAAGACATATCATGAAGTAGTAATTTGTATATATTATTTTGAAAATATTCTACTTCATGCATTTGGTGATACCTAATGAATAAGAGATTTTGGTATCCAAAGGGGACCAAGTGTGGTGGTTTCTTTGGGTACCCAAATATAACGAGATGACTTTTGGGGAGATAAGAATGAAAGAACCCTTTCAAGTGGAGTTAACATTTTATCTTTAATTTTGGGTCTCCACTCATACTTAGGTTTAATTTTATTCTTATGCATCAACTTTCCATTGTGATTATTTTTATTTTGAAGATTATGATTGAAAGTATTGTTTATAGGAAATTTGTGTAAATTTATTTTTAAGTTAGGAGAAACATGATTTTGTAAATAATGGTGATTTTGATTTTGATTTACAAATACTTTATGTTTCTTACTCTCATTATTAGGCTTATTTAAGATATTCATATTCAACTTGTTTTTAGATGTAGTTTGATATTGTGAATTTGTATTAATAATTTTTATAAGCAAGTTGATTTTTTATTTTAATTCATCATTCTTGATTTTTAGATTAAGCCTAGCTTTATTATAAGCTATTGTGCTATTCTTAAGAGTGGAAATAATAGAGTCAATATGATTTTGATAGTTATTTCTAAATTCTTCAAATGTTTCATCCATCTCTTTAATTTCAATTTTATAACTTGTACACAGCACAATCATTTTTCAAAGTTGATTTTTCTAAAGACAATTTTTCATTGTGTTCTTTTACAATAAGAAGTTCCTTTTCAAGTCCCTTGTATTTTTCTTTTAAATTATTAAATTCTAAACAAGGTGTAATAGTTTCATTCAAAGAGACATGGGTAAAACTAGATGAATTAGTATTTGATTCTACTTTAACTTTTGCTTTTAAACTTTTATTTTTAAGCGCAATTTGCTATTTGCATTTTTCAATTTCTTAATTTTGCGCTTTGTAATTTGTAGCAATTGTAAAGTAGAAATAGAATTACAAACAATAAGATGATTTGATTTCCTTACAGTGCTTTTGGATGCTATGAGGTTTGAGCACAGATTTTCTTTGTTATCTTCATCTATTTGGTATTCCTTTTCCAAAGATGGGATTCCTTCTTTTCCACTTGATGCGCACTCCATTGATCCATCATGAGAGGAGATTTCTTGACCATTTGTGAAATCTTGTATGTTCTCCACTTCTTGCATTTGTTCTATACCAGTAGATGGAGAATCATACATTTCTTCAAGAAATTTCCATACATTGTATGCCCTAGAAAAACAATATATTAATTTGGAAATTTCTTGAGATAAAGCACAGAAAATACTATTTAAAGCTTTTGCATTTAGATGATGTTCCTGATTATTTGATTCATCCGCAGGTCTAACTATTGTTATATCTCATGCATTGATATCTAAATTTTTAATAAACTTTCCATTAAAAATTTCCATCCTTTATAATTTCTCCCTTCGAATAAAGGTGGTTTAAGAGATTTTTCTTCTTCATAGAAATTTACGCCATTAATAGAAGCGAGATCATGAGACGTCATTATTCCTGGTTGTTAAGCCGATTGGAATAAAACCTAGCTCTGATACCACATGTTGGATCGGTAGGCGCCCTTAGAGGGGGTGAATAAGGGTTCTTAAAACTTATATTATATTTTGATTATCTTTGAAATAATGCGTGATTAAAAAGGTGAGAAATCAAACAAACCAAGTGAAATAAAGTAGATACATGCTTTATTAATATGAAATATGGTTTTACAAAAAATTATTTCTATAACGCTAGAAATCGGTGGCGAATAATAATAGACTCTTTTTATTTTCTATCCCGACTCGCATCCCCACGAACCGGTGGCCCTAGCCTATCCTTCCCCGGATTCGGCCTCAAGCCACTCTAGCCAATCCAACCCCGGATATGGCCTTGAGCACCCTCTAGACCTAACCTAGATCTAGTCGCCAACGCAAGGCAAATTTCAGCCATAAGTTCTACCCAGACCTAGTCGCCAACACGAAGTGAATTCTCTAACGGTTTACAAGGAATATGAAATGATAATAATAAAAACTCCCTCTTGAAGAACTTCTGAAGTTGGAGACGATGATCCGATGTAGGATAAGCGTTGTTGAAGCGGACGTCGTTTGGATTCAGCGTGAAGAAGTCCTCCTTCAGAAATTCGCAGAGCTTTCGTGGGAGATCAACATTTGGCCAAATCAGGCTCTGGAATTCTAGCACTCAACTTCTCTCTCTGATGGTTGTCTGAAATGAGATAAGAGGGGTCCTATTTATAGCCTGAGCTCTAGCGCTACGGTCGATGATATCCCATATTAGGACATATTCTGCGCGGGAGAATCTTCAATCCGAGGAAACATTTTCTTCTTGCCTTCTGTGCTCCGCGTTATCGCATACGCTACTCGCTACCGCATGGCGCTATCTCCTTCTAAATGTACTCCAGGGATTTTGCTAATCATCGCTAGCGCCGGGCACTAGGTGCTACCTCCGGCGCTAGTGGGCATGTTGGAATTATTGGCACAATTTTGGAGGCAACCTTCTTATGTCATCCTTGAGTCATATGGACTTTATTCCTGCACACCTAAACACACAAGATCAAAAATACATAGGATTTGTTATTCTCAAACCTAGGAGATGTGGAAGACCATGTTCCAATTGGGACATCGGAGTTTATGGCTTAGGTGGCCACTCCATTGTTAAGCTCGTCATTTAATCTCTTTGGGGTATCCTCGTACTTAACTAAATTCATACCTACGGTCAATTTCGGACTAGGGCATACTATAGATCGTCATGGTGCATCATGTGTCCTAGTGGGGTTGAGTCTAACTCATTGACTAAAGGACTATCTAAAGAGATCTTTGCATCCGGATGTATTCCCTGTTGGGGACAGGGTTCGCCGCAGGCTAAAAAGAAAACTTGTCAAAAAAGATTCAGTTAAAAGGGGACTTTTTCATATGATTCCCCATATGTGCACACCATTGCTTCCGCTGCTTTGTTTGTCCTTAAACTAAACTCGCGCGGGGTGGTCCAGAGTTTGTGGACTTCTTTTCTTCGGAACGAGGTTTCGCTCTGATACCAGTTTGTAAGACCCCATTTTTTGCTACAAAAATGGGTCTTATGCCCAAAACCGCCGCTTTGCGGTGACACCAACACTCCAGAAAGTCATCACTACAAAATGCTGATCTTGTCGGCCTTATCGATCACAAAAGAAGAAAAGTAATATTTGAACATATAGAGAAGCTCAAGTCCACATCACATGAAATATAAAACCATAAGGGTAAATGTCCACATGATATAACTGAATAAAAAGACAACAATAATAAAGGGCTCATGCCTTATACATCATGTCCTCACTACAAGATCACTCGCGGAAGCAACTTACTAATCACTCACTAATCCTGAGACTAGTGCTCTTGTGCTAGACTGGCCAACCTCCAGCCGCACCGGCCTCTGCTGGTGCTGCGTCTCCTGGTGCTGCTCCTTGATCCCCTAAAATGATATGGTCCACCGACCGTTAGTCAAAAGACTAAGTCTTATGTTCCCCACCCCTCCCCCAATGGCTCCTAGGTACCGAGTGGGAAGGATGGAGCGGAGGATAGCAAGGGGTTTACAACAAAGCATTTGATGGTGGATCTAGTCTATAGGAAATGTCTACCACTACACGGTGTATAAATATAATCGAAGCAGTAATTAAAGCATGGTAAAGAGCAAATAAAGAACAGAAAGTAAAGATAAGTACATAAGAGAAAAGTAGTCATTGATTTATAGGAAAGCCCATACAAACCTATAGACCAAGGGGTCGTTTAGCAATGCCTATCATATAAAAAGTCCCAAAACCATTTTATACGATAGGGGTAGGGGTTGAAATGCAATGCTTATGCCATGATATGCAGAGTTATGCAGTTTATGCTATGTTCACACAAGTGCAACTCACACATTTCGACTATATGCGCACAGACCTTTAGTTCCCCCTTTTTGGAGCTAACAAGGCTCCCAGGATACCCCCGTAGGCCTCGCCCACCTTTAAGTTGGTATTCACACTACCTAACCTAGACCTATCGTATGCCTCAACGCAAAACTGCGGACCGCCTGCATACTCTTACTGGCTGGACCACCAGACTTTTCATGGCTAAATGCAATTCCACACTTGCCGAGTCAGAGTACCGACGTCGGTGTGAACGACCATCAATACTAAAGACCCAACACCTCTATGCACATGCAATTATGATTACAATATATCACCGAGCCATAGGCTCCTCGGGCTAACCTGCCCGTCACCATAACCTCCCGAGCCAATGGCTCGCCAGACCAACCCATTTGCACCTACAACCACCGATCCTACCGCTCGTAAGATAAAACCAACTAACATCCTGTAACCACGAGGTGTGGGTGTGTGTATTATTAAGTTAATCTGCACAACAGCTTACTCCTACAATTTAGGGCTAATCTTGGACTTCCTGAGGTCTACCATGCGAGGGGCTCGCAGCGGTACTAGGAGGTACGATGGGATGATAGCCCAAACCTTCCTTTCTCAAGACACTTAATGTTATTGCTAACTACCCATAATAATACCCTCTCATCATTACACTTGGTTTAACACTAAGTATTTTAAGACTCTCTAAGGAAAAGATGATATTTCGTCGATCCCGAGTACAACCTTGCCCCTTAGCTTATCAGGCACAATCAACATACATGCTCCTAGTGATGACCTCAAATATCCTCAACCAGGATAAGTACACCACCGACCTTCCATTCCCACCTAATGGTCTATAACTTACTCAAGTTTTACAGTTTTACTATATGTAGACCAAATGAGCTACATGAGGTGCATGAGAGGAGGTACTCCGAATAATCATCAGAATGACCCAAGATTATTACTGGGAGTCTATCATGATATTTTAAGACTAAATCCAGAAGGTCATAATTTTCCTTATTTATTTGGCATTTACTATAATTTATCCAAAATTGGCCAAGTATGAAATTGAACATAAAGTGTAAGATCTTCTTATAATATGACCTACACAAATTTTTGGAAAATCAATGATATCAAAATAACAGCAAATACAGAATATCATAATTTTAAAGTGAGGTATTAGCCTCTAATTATAATATTGAATAATTTTCTAAAATTGGAGTCTAATGAAGGAACCACCAAAAATACTTATCCAAAAATTATGGTAAAATTACCAAACCTCTATAATGATCAGAAAATTTTATTGACTGAGTTTTATAATTTTTCAAAACCATTTAGTCTTATAAATAAATATTTCAAGAAAGTCCAAACTAGGGCACATTGTGAAGTAACCTACTGATAAAAACTTCCAAAAATCATACAAAAATTCACAGAGCTTTCTAATGCCCTCAAATGTCCATTTACCAAGTTTCACAATTTTCCCGAGAATATTAGGCCCTTATTTATTTATCACAATCTTAGGGTAAAATGGTTGACTTGTGAATGAAGTACTAATTCAATCAATCCAACATTCACACAAAAATTACCAGAGATTTATATCATGACCATATGAGCAATACCAAACGTTTATCAGTAATATGTAAATTCCTCCTTTAAGAAAGTTCCCTAATTGATTCTTAACTAGGTTAGAGGGAAGAAAAGTGTCTAAAAATTCTCATAAAATTATCTAGGTCTATTCACCACCCTAAAAACTTATGCACCAAGTTCCAAGTCCATCCAAAGACATATGACTATATGTCCTTCATCAGGCCTAAAGTGCAACCCTAGGGTTTGAACTAGGGTTCTAGGGCACAACTACTCCAAATCACCCCAAATCTTGGGAGGAGGTGTTTTATGTGATATTAAGTTAGTGGTCAACGTTTCATCACTTTTGGATGAGGTTTGGCCATTCAACCCAACAAGTGCACTTTTGACCTTTTAACCCTTAGTTTGACCAATCTTGGGTTAGTTAAATACCAAACCAAATCAATCCCAAATGGGATGAAATTTTTACCAGAGTCATATCATGACCCTTAGGACCGCCCACCAAAATTTGGAAAGGTTTGGGGGTCATTAAACCCTGTATTTAATTATTACATGAATTATTAAATTTTTGCAAAAACCTTAGAAAACACTTCTCCCAAAATTCTCATTTTTGGATATGTTAAGGGTGTGGGTATAAACAGTCTATGTTTCAAATTTCAAGTCATTTGAATGAAGGGATTGATGGGGGCACACAAATTAAACTCTGGTCACCCCTTTGTATATGTTGCACCATTTTGAGTGTTGTGGTCAGACCACAGACCCAAATGGTGTGAAACAAATTTTAAAATAATGTCGACCCCAAGGGCTACAAGTTTTGTGTTGACCACTTTTCCTGTAAAGGGCCCTAAGTATTTTCTATATTTATTTCTAACAACTGCCAGTAAAGGGACAAAATATGAATATCAATTATATTAACACATGATCTGTGCACAGATCTTAAAGCAAAATTGAAGGCATCCCTTCATCTTCCTCCTCTAGCCGACGGTGGAGATTTCCCCGACCTGGGAAGTTTTGGAAGAGGTTTTCCTGGCCACCCACGCCCCTCCCCGGCCGGCCAATGCCACCACCACCTTCCTTTAGGTGCTGGCCGGCGATAGGAGGTCTCGACCGGCCGGTGGTGGACGAAATCGGCGATTTAGGCAAGAAGAAAAATCTCCAAAAATGGAGATTTCAGCCAACCTGATTGAGGACCAATTGGCCCCAATCCTTGCCGATTTTTGATGTAGATCTATCCACTAGAGTAGAGGAGAAGAACCAGACCTATGTGGAGCCTTGAAGCCTTACTAATTGGGTGGTCCTCCATGGCCGACCTCAAGCTTTGGAGCCATTGCAACCTCCACACGAACAAGCTTGAACTCTTCAGGTAAGTGGGGGAAATGTTCCTCTTAGTCCTCTAATGAATATAAGAGGCTCAATTGGGGAGGGGAAGAGGTGTAACTTCCAATTGCCATGAAGGCCATTAATGGCCATTTTTGGCCATGGTGAAAACCTCCCAATTCAGCCCCCATGTGGGCTGGAAAAACTCCTAAACTTCTTGTAACAGCCAAAGGAGATGAATCCCCATCAATTGGGAGATCAATTGGCCTCCCTTGGCCATGAATGTCATTAATCCTCTCTTTCTCTCTCCACCATTTTTGGGGAAAATGAGATTTTTCTCTCTCCTAGTTGAATTCTCTAAAATTGACTGGTTAATTCAGTAACTCTCAGTCCCATTAGCTAGTGGACCACTTCAATTGGGTCTATCCCAAGTGGATTGGGCATGATTAGGTCAAAATAGGTCATTTTGACCTAAATTTAGGGTGGAGCTGACTTTGGTCAATTTGACCATTTAGGTTGACCCCTGTTGGGATCATTGCCCACAATGTCTTAGATTTGGAGAAGTCCATTCATAAGTCAAAGATATATCTCCGAATGTATTTGATATACTCTCTAGAATCAATATGCAGGAGATCAGGTCAGGCAAAAATGTTCATGGAATTCATTCAAGTTCACAAGCGTCGAGACATCATACATTGCTCGACGCCTGTGACCCAAAAGCGTTGACTCATGTCTACTACTCAAATAGACAAGGTCTCCGCTGAAGTTCTGAGATCAATTTTGGAAGCGTCGAGCCAAGTTGTGTCGCTCGACGCCTTGGAAAGAAAAGTGTCGACTTAACTTCAGTCAGCTCAGCGCCAACCAAAAGTGTCGACTTAACTTCAGTCAGCTCAGCGCCAACCAAAAGTGTCGAGATATGAAGGCTTAGTTAAGAAGCGTCGAGCCCCTGGATGTTGCTCAACTTCTTCAGATAAAAAGCGTCGACTAAGTGATGTTTGCTCAATGCCTGAGAAGGAGGAGTCGAGAGCTTCAGTCTAAGGAGTATGCGTCAAGCGTCTAAATATCGCTCGATGCCTAACTGGAAAAGCGTCGACAGAGATGTTAAGTGCTCAACGCCTCTTCTACAAATACTCTGAACTGAGGAATATCTTCCACAGCTAGCTGAGCTTTTGTTTTCATTAAAGACCGTTGAAGACGTAACGTCATGCTGACGTGGAGAAGCATAACAGACATTGCAGATGGCGGACTATAAATAGAAGGCATGACCTATGGGTTGTGTAGTTAATCCAAGTTATGAAGTGAAGAAAAGTGAAGTTAGAAAAGTTTTCCTATCTTCTCAAAAGAAATTATCGTCTCCATCATTTTGAGAGAAAGTTTGAGATAGAATCTGGAGAAGTTGTCTTCCTTTTCAGAACCATTCTAAATTGAAGATCGTATTCAGCAATCTTGTGCGGATACCTCTCTTTGAAAGAAGAAGATCAAGAAGGAAGAATCTGTCTTCCCAGGAAGAAGAATAGTCATCACAGCCTGTCGAATCAAGAAGATCATTTGCTGCTGCTGTTCTACTGAAGATTTCCGTCTGATCATTCAGATAGGTCAAGAAGGCTCAACAATCTCGTATCTGAGTCTAAGTATTTGTAATCCCCTTTATAAATTTCTGTAGGATCTGAGTTGTCAGATCTGAGTGTAGGATCTGTCAAGGATCTGAGTTGTAGGATCAGGTGTGATCTGAGTTGTAAGATTCAGGGGTGAATCTGAGTTGTAGGCCTAGTTATAAAGGCTGAGGTAGGATCTGTTTAATCTGAGTTAGTAAGATCTGTGGATCTGAGACTGTAAGATCAGTTGTGATCTGAGTTATAAGAACTGTTTGTGGTCTGAGATCTGGAGGAGTTATAACCTCTATCTAGCACACTGCTAGAAGGGGAGAAGGGGGAAAGTGGATTACCCAAGATACAGGGAACCACTATAAAAATTCTGTGTGAACCACACAGCATGTTCAGAACTACCTCTGATACCACTTGAAAGACTTTAATTAAGGGTAGCTAATCACCTAGAGGGGGGTGAATAGGTTATTTAAAAACTACTACGATTCTTGACTATAATCGAGATAAAACTGATCAGAGCTTTCAAGAAATAAAGATATACACAGAAAAGAACACACAAAATTTTTATAGTGGTTCCCCGTATCTTGGGTAATCCACTTTCCCCCTTCTCCCCTTCTAGCAGTGTGCTAGATAGAGGTTATAACTCCTCCAGATCTCAGACCACAAACAGGTCTTACAGCTCAGATCACAACTGATCTTACAGTCTCAGATCCACAGATCTTACTAACTCAGATCAAATAGATCCTACCTCAGCCTTTATAACTAGGCCTACAGCTCATATTCACCCCTGAATCTTACAACTCAGATCACACCTGATCCTACAACTCAGATCCTTGACAGATCCTACACTCAGATCTGACAACTCAGATCCTACAGAAATTTATAAAGGGGATTGTAAATACTTAGACTCAGATATGAGATTGTTGAGCCTTCTTGATCTATCTGAATGATCAGACAGAAATCTTCAGTAGAACAGCAGCAGCAAATGATCTTCTTGATTCGACAGGCTGTGATGACTGTTCTTCTTCCTGGGAAGATAGATTCTTCCTTCTTGATCTTCTTCTTTCAGAGAGAGGTATCAGCACAAGATTGCTGAATAAGATCTTCAATTTAGAATGGTTCTGAAAAGGAAGACAACTTCTCCAGATTCTATCTCAAACTTTCTCTCAAAATGATGGAGATGATAATTGCTTTTGAGAAGATAGGAAAACTTTTCTAACTTCACTTTTCTTCACTTCATAACTTGGATTAACTACACAACCCATAGGTCATGCCTTCTATTTATAGCCCGCCATCTGCAATGTCTGTTACGCTTCTCCACGTCAGCATGACGTTACGTCTTCAACGGTCTTTAATGAAAACAAAAGCTCAGCTAGTTGTGGAAGATATTCCTCAGTTCAGAGTATTTGTAGAAGAGGCATTGAGCACTTAACATCTCTGTCGACGCTTTTCCAGTTAGGCGTCGAGCGATATTTAGACGCTCGACGCATACTCCTTAGACTGAAGCTCTCGACTCCGCCTTCTCAGGCGTTGAGCAAACATCACTTAGTCGACGCTTTTTATCTGAAGAAGTTGAGCAACATCCATGGGCTCGACGCTTCTTAACTAAGCCTTCATATCTCGACACTTCTGGTTGGCGCTGAGCTGACTGAAGTTAAGTCGACACTTTTCTTTCCAAGGCGTCGAGCGACATAACTTGGCTCGACGCTTCCAAAATTGATCTCAGAACTTCAGCGGCGACCTTATCTATTTGAGTAGTAGACATGAGTCAACTCTTCTGGGTCACAGGCGTCGAGCAATGTATGATGTCTCGACGCTTGTGAACTTGAATGAATTCCATGAACTTTTTGCCTGACCTGATCTCCTGCACATTGATTCTAGAGAGTATATCAAATACATTCTGAGATATATCTTTGACTTATGAATGGACTTCTCCAAATCTAAGACATTGTGGGCAATGATCCCAACAATCTCCCCCTATTTGAAGAAGTCATAATCTCAGTCAATGATATATCTCTCTTTTCAAAGATAAACAATGTGTTCTAAACTCTATACAGATAATCAAAATAAAGAGTATCAAACTTTATAACATTAGATTACCAAAACATTCTATCCACAAAAATTATCTCAGACATGGTTTCTTATATAAGCATAAAACATAGGCAATTCAGAATAAGATGTCATGAAGAGAGACAAAATCACATCACAGACATATGTATATATATGAACATGAAGAATAGTTTACACTAGGAATTCATCAAGAGTGTTCAAAAAAAAATATATCAATTACATTCTTCTGAAAGTGAAAAGTAAAGATTAAATTTCTAAAGCTGTCCAGGATCCTTGAATTCTATTCCTCTTTTAGCTCTTTTGGAGAGAGCTTCAGCAACTTCCTTTTTCCTCTTAAAATAGCCAAATGGCTTTGGGAAGTATCTGATTGGCTCCATTTCTCCTGCCTAGACCTTCCCAGCCATATTGTCAGCCTTGAATTTGATCTTTAGTTCCTCTTGATCCCTATGCTTTAACCATTCAGCTTCAGAATACCACTTTCCTCTTTCCTCTGGGTTATTTTTCACAGCTTCCCATGCTGATAGAATCAATTCTCTGGAAGAGGGAGACCAATGTTCAAAATCAACTCTTGATTGAACCTCTTCTCTGAACTTTCTTTTACTTGATTCTACTTGCTCACTAGTAAAATTTTCTCTTTTACTTTTATTCTCAGGACTATACATTTTAGCAATCTATTTTTGAACCTGAGTAAGAGAGGTTGGCCTTGTCTCAGAGACTTGATCATTCTCATAGTCTATGGGAGGATATCCAAGAGTTTCTCTTATAGAGTTTGAGGTCCACACAGCATGTTTAGAACTAGCTTGAATCATTGACCTCTCCCCCTTTAGGACTTCTTCAACAATGTGTTCTCTCAAAGTATTCTTCTGAAATCTGACCTGACCTTCCAAGTGATTAATCCCACTTTCAATGGTTTTCTTTACTTTAAAAAGATGATCATCTATAGTATCTGCATGCACCTTTGCTTGATCTTTTAGAATTGTGGAGCTCTCATCAATTTTAGCCAAGATATCAGCATTCTGCTGTTGCATTCTGGCTTCAATCTTATTTGTACCTGTTAAGATTTGTGCTACCTGTTCTTTATACAGAACTTGCATATTGCTACTTAGTATTCCTTGGTTTGTCTGAACATCATCCACTGTCTTTGTAATTCCAGCTTGAGATTCTTTAATAACCTTTGATGTTTCTTTGATTACATCAAGCTGTTCAGTTGTATAATCTACTGAAACACCAGCTCTCTTAAAGAACTTTACCATCTCCTTTCTCAATGCAGATATCTGATGATTGACTTCAAATCTAACCAATTTCAGTTGGAAATCTATTTCATTTTTGTATTATTTTCCTCAATATATTATTCTAATAATCTTCTTTGATTATTCAGCAACACCTCCAGCTGAGGTAGAATAAGACTAAGATCCACATGGATTTCTTTTTCCATTTCAACACCTTTGCTGCTCTCTTCTCCGATTAAGGAATCATCTCTCTGGCTCATATGGGAGCTAGAGGATTCTATGTTGATAATCTTCTCAGCAGATTTCTTTGGTGCTTCAGGTTCTTCTTCTACTTCCATAGCATTTATTTCAGAATTCTCTTTAGCAGGGATCTCAGCCTGAGGCCCCCCCTCAAATGGTGCATTACCTTCAGCTAGAAATTCAACTTGAGGCTCCCCCTCAGTCTCTACATTGATCAGATCAATTTTATTTTGAAGAGGATTCTCATCCTGACCCTCCCCCTCAACTGCTACCTTGCTCATTTCATCATTTTTCTGAACAGGAATCTCATCTTGTGTCTCTTTCTCATTTAGAAAAACCCCTTCAAGTTTAGCAGGGGATACATGAAGACTTCCTCTTTCTTCTTCTCCTTTCTCACTCTCATCCTTTGGAGTATCAGGAGAACTGTCCCTTGCATTGTTCCCTTCTTCATCTTCAGATGTTGTAAGGTTTGGATCATGAATTGGAGTGGATCTAGATTTTCTTTTGGAGGAGGATGAGCTGGATGAGCTTGAAGAGCTTGAAGAAGCCTTCTTCTTCTTTTGCTTCTTTGCTTTCTTCTGCTTGGGAGAAGGATCTGCTGGAGGAGGATTAGATTAAATTCTGTCCCATCTCTCTATCATTCTCATATCCATTTTCTTCATGTGGTTTATCTTTGATCCAGGTTTATTATTCAAGGAGTCAGGAGAGACTTTTGCTAAATATAAGGACAATATCCTACCCATGTTGGGTACTTGGATACATTCAACTATCCTATCAAACACAACTCTTCCCCAGTCTGTTCTCAGAGAATGAATAATCCTTGTTAGTAGAATAAACATTTTTCTAGAAACTTTGTCATGTGATCCAGTCTTGCACAGCAGTCCCTTTCCTATAACATCTGTTGTCAATTTACCTTTTGAATTCATTCCCTTTCTCTGAATACTTCCAGTGATTTCTCGTGACGTCTCAATTCCGCACTAGATTTGTGTTAATCTAATCTGTTCAGAGGTCACCTCTTCTTTTTCTGCATTCCTTTTTAACCTAGGCAATTCTAGTGCCTTAGCTAGTCTAGAAGGAGTTATTTTAATCTTCTTACAATTCACACTGGACTTAATCTTTGAGTTGACGGAGTCTATTACTATGTTAGAGTATAGCTCTAATACCTCTCGTTTCCAGATGAGAGTTGATTCAGACAGTACAAATTCCAGTCTGGCATTGTAGATTAATTCGATTGTTGATTTTATATCCACAGAAGCTGATTGGAATCCATTTCGAATAAGTTCACTTCCCTCATAGAGATACTCATTGCTTTTGGGAGGCATTGTTGTTGATGAACGGAGAGAGAGAGAGAATTTATGGAGTGATTTTCTAGGGCAGACAATTTCAAACTTAGAGAACTAGGGCACTAACGAAGTGTCTTCCCTATTTATAGAAGTTCTAGTTCAAGAAGATGAATAGCCGCGCGCCTAACTTGTTTGACAAGATTGATCTAGTGGTTTAAATTGACCCTGTCGAGATGGCCTAGCTATGTTTGCATAAGCGTTGAGATCGCTCGATGCCATATATCTTCAGTCGACGCCAGGTGTCTTCTCGACGCCAGATATTGTCTCGACGCCAAATACTTTCTCTCGACGCCAGGTGATTTCTCTCGACGCCATGTATCTTCTTTCGACGCCAGATAACTTCTTCACTCACCTTATAGGTCTCAATCATTATTTTCATTTATTTAATTCAAAATAGCTTTAATCCATTTTTAACATACCTAATTCAATTTTAAAATTATTGAATGTAGTTTCATCCAAGGGTTTAGTAAATATGTCAGCAACCTATTTTTCGGTTGGAACATATTCAATTGAGATATCTCCATTTTCTATATGTTCTCTAATGAAATGGTATCTTATTTCTATATGCTTAGTTCTGCTATGTGATACTGGATTGTTGGCTATAGCAATTGCACTAGTTGAATCACAAAATAGAGGAGATTTACTTAGCTGAACTTTATAGTCTTGGAGTTGGTGTTGAATCCATAGTAGCTGAGCACAACAGTTTCCAGCTGAAATGTACTCAGATTCTGCTGTGGAAATAGCCACACTTGTCTGCTTCCTGCTACTCCAAGATATTAGTCTTTTGCCAAGAAATTGACATGTACCAGATGTACTTTTTCTATCCTCCTTGCATCCTGCAAAATCTTCAGCAAGTGTCTAGCATATACACATATATAATGATGTTTTCCAAGATAGACACACAAAGTGCATGGCATGTTATTAGTTTAACAGCATGCAGTAAACATAACAGTGATTGCATATTTTATATCATTCCCTAAAAGCATTTCAGGCATATGCCTTATAATCATTCATATTTAATATGAGACATATAACTCGACAAATTGTTTTTAACAATACATAAGTTCAATAGATAGATGATTTTTAAATATTGAAAGGCAAGACGGCTTTGCTGGTGCAGTCTTCCTTCTTCTTCTTTCGCTTATAGTAGTGGAGTGGCTTCGGTATTTTCTTTGGAGGAGGAGGAGGACCATGGGGAAAAGCCAATTTGTGATACTTCCTTGCCTCCAGCTCTTTCTGATGAAGATTCCATTCTATTGAAGAGTATACTCTTCCATGGTCGACCTGAGGATGTCTGAACGCGATCCACGATTCTGTGATGATTTCCCTTGAACAGGGACTCCATCTACCGGCTTCGGGATCCTGTTCAATCTCACTCAGCCTTTTCTTCCGGTACTCCACACTAGATGTTCTTCTTCTCTTTTTAGATGAAGATGACTCATCTGAATTACCTCCATACGCATCAAAGTCGGAACTTGAAGAGGGTTCAGTGAGGGCATATTGACACGGGGTCACATGAAGTGCTTCTTTAACTTGATTACTCACCCACATTGCTTGGAGTGAGCAGGAGCCAATATTTTTATTACCAACCTCCTTGATCTCCTCTTTAACATTCTCCTCCATCTCCAGGATGTCTTCAGATAAGGAGTGTTGCAGTCCGACTAATTGCTGCAGGGCTACCTGATTTCCTGCATCCACGAAGTCTCTAACCTCCAACATACGTGCATTCAAGTTTTGCTCATGGACATTGATCCTGTTCAGAATCAGTTCTGTGAAGTGGACATGTTGAGTATTGAAATTAAGGACTTCTTTCTTTATTGAATCTATCTCTGTTTTAGTCTCATTCTTGAATTCACTTATGATCTTTTGTATAGAATTCTCTATCTGTTCTCTCTGAGTAGCTAAAAGAGTTGAAATACAGTGGAGGAGAGGGTCATTCTGAGCTAAGGATTTTCCTGATCCAGGAATACTGCCTTCCTTTTCCATGGGGGTAAGAAGATGAATCGACGGAGACAAAGAAGAGAATTGGAAGAGTCGATAGCTTGGACTATAGGTAGTCGTTATATTTATAGTGCGGGAAGGTGAAGAGACGCTCGATACCCGTGCATGTTTGTATTTATCGAAGAACTGACAGTTGTCGCATCAGGTGTCTCTAATATATTGAATTACTAGCGTTTTATTTAAGTTAATATTTCTTCGTTATGACAGGTATTATGATGTTAAAATATTTTACAGAGACATGATTCCTTTGCTTGTCTGTTCCAGACAATTTTCACTCCTTCCCTGAATACTTCTTATTCCAGACATGTCCATGGAGCACCCACTGCCCAAGTACCAGATTGGAAGTTGATTGGTCTTTGGACAACCCTGCAAAGAGAAATTACCTTTTCTTAGGAGCCCACACCAAGTTGGGTCCTAGAACCTTGTTAGTATGAGCTGGAATATTTAGTTGTTGAATAATTCTTGGAGCTGTGAGAGTTGTCATAGGTCTGAATACTGGTCTTCCAGAGTTGAATCTTGGAACAGTTGGATTGAACCAACAGTCAAGTGCAAAATGTCCAACCCTTCCACAGCACCAGCATTCATATCTATTATATCTCCTTGGAGGTCTTCTTAATTCTTTATGTTGACTTATATTTTGCTTAATTGCCTTATTCACAGGAGTTATGTAATTTGTTCTAGTAAATTTTATTGGTTCAGTTTTCTTTCCATCAGTGGTTTTTACTTTAGGTCTTAGTTCCTTTCTTTTGAATTTAGTATTTGCTTTAAATATAAAGGAATCATGATGAGTTAATACTTTTTCTTTGCATAGAGGTTTGGCATTATTGTTACTTGGTTGAATTAAATCATCTTTGCTATTAGAACATTCACCCTTATAAAACTTATGCACACCTTTTTGATCATGCTTGTTTGTGATAGGCATGACTTTGTTAAACTTTAAAGGTTGTATAGGTGCCTTGTCATTACTTTTAGGTTTTTTATCTGCATTCCTATCATATCATATGCCACATCTGTATTGTGCAGAGAATGTGTCTATTATAGGAAGAATAGTTTGTGGTTTTGAGAACTTTGCTACAAGTTTTCTTTCTGCTAGGAGTTTTGCTTCAAGTTCTTTTATTAACTTTTCCTTGGTGCTCAAAGTTTGTATGTGAATAATAGACATGACTTTTAGTTTACTAAGTTCTTACTTGTCTGATTCAGCCTCTCAGCTGTCTCAGAATTTTGAGAATAAGTTTGCTTTAATTCAGATATTTCTTTTTGTAACCTTTTATTATGCCTTTTGCTTTTCTTAAGTGCTTTGAGAATTAATTGATATTTTTCAATAATTTCATCTATATGAAGTTTGGATTGTGAGTCATTTTCATCAGAAGAGAATGAATCTATTTCAGTTTCAGAATTAGAATCAGAAAGAGGAGTTTTATCAAGTACCTTTATATCAGTAGTTGTCTCCTAATTTTTTTGATCACTCAATGCCATGAGTCCTGCATTTTCTTTTTCATCCTCTTCACTATCAGACCTTGATAGTGGGGCTTTTATCATAGGTCTATCATTTAGACTGTCTTCATTTTCATTGACAACCATCAGAGCTATGAGTGCCTCCTCACTATCTGAGTCTGATGATTGAGATTCACTATCACTAAGAGTGACCTTGCCCTTTTTGGCTATTAGACTCTTCTCAAGTCTTTTGTCAGATTTGTACTTTCTTTCATCAGATTTCTTGTTGTTCTTTCTCTTTGAAGGACAATCAGCAATCATGTGTCCTGATTTCCTGCAACCAAACACACAATTTCTTCTGAATTAACTTTATTGTGTTTAGAATTGTACCTGTCCTTCTTGGAGTCTTGTTTTGAATCCCTCTGACAAATTTGAATGCTTCTTAGATTTGGATAACTGAGAGGGTCTAGTTTTTCAGTGTTGTTTTCTCCTCAACATTCTTTTTTGTTGTTTGGTAAAGAGTGCCAATTCACCATCTGATATTTCAGAATCAGAATTACTGGTTTCTGATTCTTCTGATTCAGATGGAATCCTGGGAGATAATACCATTCTTTCTTTGCTTTTCTTTGAACTTTCTGCTTTCAAGGCAATAGGATTTTCCCTGATGTGTCCTTCCTCAGCTTTTCTGGTATTCAGATGAAGTTCATGAGAAAGTAGTTTCCCATATAAGTTTTGTGGCTGAATGTTTCCCAGATTTCCCATTTCTCTGATTGCACAGATCTTGATATCCCATTCTTTGTTCAGTGATCTTAAGAACTTATCATTCAGCTCATAATCTGAGAAAGTTCTTCCATAAGTCTTTAGGCCATTTACAATCTTGAAGAATTTTTCATAGCATATTGTTATTGAGTCTTTCTTGTCTTGTCCGAAAGCTTCATATTGCTGATTTAGAAGTGACTTCCTGTCATCTCTGACTTCTTCAGTCCCTTCCATGTAGACAATAAGAGATACCCACATTTCTTTGGCAGTTTTGCAATGGACTAAATTTTGGAAGGTTGAATCTTCAATAGCACTAACAATGATGTTCTGAGCTCTCTTGTCCATAGAGGCCAGGATCACTTCATCTTTGGTCATCTCTGAATAAGTTTTAGGAGTCTTAATATTTCCATCTGTAAGTGAAACTTTCATAGGAAAAAAAGGTCCCTCTAGAACTGTTATGTAAATCCTAGGATCAGATGCTTCCATGAAAAGTCTGACTCTTTCTTTCCAAATACCAAAGTTTTCTTTTCTGCAGATGGGAAGCTTCATAGATGTGAATTCTTTGCTTCCTTCTGTATTAGCCAGCATGACTTTAGAAATCTACCCTTAGGAGGATCTTGTTCAGGCTGTTAAACCTTTTCTTGAACAACCTCGCTCTGATACCACTTGAAAGACTTTAATTAAGGGTAGCTAATCACCTAGAGGGGGGTGAATAGGTTATTTAAAAACTATTACGATTCTTGACTATAATCGAGATAAAACTGATCAGAGCTTTCAACCCCAATGGGTGGCTAATCATCCATTGGCCTCCCCTAAGGGTCGGGAAGGTCTAGTTAGGGTCAATTTGGCAAGTTGGGGGGTCAATTGACCCACAATAGGGCAATTTGACCAAAATAAGGCTAGAGTTGACTTAGGTCAAATTGGCCAAAATGGTGGCCTCGTGATGGGGCCTTTTGTTCCATTGGGCCCCTAATATACTTATAAGGGTAGGAGCATGGTCAATTTGGCATGGTGGAGGTCAATTGACCCTAATTAGGCTACTTTGACCAATTTAGGGTTAATGTTCACTTTTGTCAACTTGGCCTATTTGGTTGACCCCAATGGGTCCTTGGTGCTCTAAGAGACCCTCCAATGGGTTAGGTGTGTCATGTTGGGGTTAAAGGACTAAGGTGAGGCCCTAAATTCCATCCCAAAGATTGGTAACTGTAAATTGCTATTTGCAGACCAAGGTGTTCTTCCCCTTCAAGCCTAAGGCCAAGTGGTCTCTTCAAGCTTCCTAGGGTTTTGTCATGATCTAGTCATGAAAAAATCACTCTAGGGGTCTAGTTGTTTAGGGGATGTTACATATGCGTAGCGGAAATTACAAATAAGAACAACCCAAAAGAGTTTAACGATCTTACGATTTCATGAATCAAGAAATTAAGAAAGGTAACAACAATGAAGTACCTTGAGTGGATTGAGTCAACACTCAACCAAGATGCTCCAAGACGAAATCTCAAAGACGTACTCTGAGTCCCAAGCGCAGAAATAGATTGGTGCCTCTATAGAGATCCACACGAGTGAGGAGAACCCTAGTTTCTTGTCGAACAAGAGGTAGGTCGGAGAAGGAATGCCCTCTTCGTCTCCCACAGCCTGCTAGATCCGACGATAGGGAGAGGCGACAGCGGCGGCGACATACGGGAAGAGAGAGAGGCCGATCGGAACCCTTCTGTCGGATTTGCGGAACCCTTCCATCTCGCTTCAGATGTCGCAAAAGGAGATCTCTCTCTTAGGGCATAGAACCATGGGTTATTTATACCCCAGGCAAAAGTGAGGCTATCCGCAAACCCGAGACTAGAATCAGAGTAAACACGGAATTTTGTCGAGTATAGAAAAATCATCGAGGCAAGTCGACGATTCGTCGAATACAATATAATTCATCGAGACACTCTCGACGATTCGACGTGGCGAATCAATACGTGTTCCGTCGAGACAATCCCGACAATTCATCGAGTACATCTAATTCGACGAGACATTTCGACGAATTCATTGAGATGAATCAACACATATGTTTTCGAGATAATTTGATGATTCGTCGAGTATAACTCAATTCGTCAAGACACTTCTCGTCGATTCGTCGTGTACTTCCCTTCCCATCGAGACGTTGTCAACGCAACTCCAATCAGTCATAAGATTAGTCCTCCACTCATATCCCATATGAGTAACGCCAACACAATCCTTCATCTAACTTCTCCAACACTGTTATGTGTGACCCCATAGGCTCAAATTGCGTTGGCAGTAAGACTAACTGTTTGATTGCATTGAGATCACCTAGGAAACACCAACACACACAACTGCACCATCTCCAGTCAAGCCTGTTGATCAGGTCACTAAACTTGCTCCATCATCTCCACCATCAGCTCAGCTCCCTCAGTATACTACTCCACCACCCACTCAACTTGCTTAAGCACCAGTCTTCAGAGGAAGACCTCCATACAGAGGAAGGGGCATGGAAAGAATTTTAGAGGAAGGTGAAGAGATGTTAGAGGAAGAGGATATAGAGGAGATATACCAATCCGGGAGAGGTATACAAAAGAGCAAAGAAAATAGTACAAGAAGGACAGATCTTACTTTAAAACATATGAGAAGGTTGATCTCCCTGAAAATACAATGAAAGTATATGTTGAGTCCGAGATCGCACCTCTGAGGGAAACCGGAGGCTGCGGGTTGCCAGTTACTTTTTGTGTAGAAGAATGAGACCGCTAGCAGCGGTCAAGGCCAGACTTCGCCCGCCGCGGCAAATGCCACTCCTGCGACGGGCTTTCCTTTGATTAGAAAGAAGTGGTTACAGCGGGCTGCAAGTGCAGGAAAAGAGAAGCCGGCCGGTCAGACAGTCCGCAAGACGTGAAACTCGAGACCGCAGCTCAAACAAGCGAGCTCCTGGATTCGAGAGTGCCTGCCTTATGAACAGTGCCGCCCCCTATTTATAGGCTTGGGGGCCTGCCCGAATGGGCAGGGATAGAATAACCACCTGCCCGGGTATAGGAGAAACGGGCAGGCGGTGACGGGATGCACAAAGAAGAAAAAAGAAAGAAGCCGCGCGGCTTGGCGGCTTGCTTTTCCGACCTGTCTGACCTGAGGCTGAAGATACCGGGACCAAGTCAATGATTCAGACCGAGCGGTCTCTGGCTTGAGGCCGCGGTCTGTCTTCTGGACATGGCTTGGCTGATCTTCATAAGGTAACCCAGGTAGTCTCTGATCTGAAACTGCGGCTTGTTCTCCGGGTTTGAATCTTGAATCTCTATGGCGCAACCCGCGCGGTCTCCTTCCTGAGACCGCGGATAGCCTTCTTACTTTGGCCCTTGACGACCTTCACTCTTGGGGGCGGTCCGAAAATGACATCAGACCACCCGGCCTGGTTTACCTTGAGCTGAGATCCACTGATCCTGGAACCCAGCGGCCTGACCCAGCAGTTCGCCTGGTCCGAGAATGATCCAACCCGAGAAGCGGTTTTCCGGGTAAACATAATCCCCGCATATTTTCAAATCTCAAGAGGATTTCGAAAATATAAACTTTAGCCAGGAGACCGCTCCGACTTGCCCTGAATTCTATAAGAGAGCCAGAGAATTCATTCTGCAGAGTTTTTTCTGAAATCACGGGATATTGCTCGCCAGCTGCGGTTGGAATTTTTAAGACCGGTAACTCTTCAATAATGGACTTCCTAGACATCGTGTTAGACCGCTTGGATCCCGCCGGAGATCAAAAGAAGGTGGAAGGTAAAAGGCGCGAATCGACGGAGAGGTCGAAAAAGGAGAAAGAACAGCAGGACCGGAAAGACCGGAAAAAGAGGAAGCGGGCTGAGAAAGCCGCGACGGATAATTCCAAGTCCGTAGTGGACTCAACAACTCCCAAGACTCCTGCGGAGCCCTCAGCGGACAGTTCGGGGCCTCCCCCAGCGACTCGTTGATTCCTCCCAGAGATCTTGGCCAACTTGCTGCTAGCCCGCTGAACAAAGGGGAGGCCGCCCCTTCTGGAAAAGTTGACTCCAGTAGCCCTTCGAAGAAGGTCAGCGAGGCCGACTCATTTGACATGGAAATCACCCCATCCGGGAATCCTCACTTGCTAGTCAGAGATTTGGGGGAGGAGGCGGTTAACTCTCCAAGGTCGGGCGAACTGAGTGCCCCTTTATCCGTGGATGACTACCCCAGTCCCTCCAAAGAAGTTAGCCCAGCTCCGGGTAAGAAAGAGAAGAAAAGGAAGAAGACCGGGTCAGTGACCGAGCGAATAACCAAGAAGGTTAAGAGACTAGCCTCCAAGGAAAGGGAGGCTTTTAAGAAACCAGTTGAGTCCCTCCTCCAGACCAATCCGCGACTAAAAGAGGAGCTTGGCCTAGCGACTCCTCCATCCGCTAAGGTAAATGACTCGCCTGCTACCCCTGATGCGAAACCGGGCGACCTGCCTCCGGACTCGGCGAGTAGCTTATCACTTAATGGGATCTTTCAGGATATGGATGAGCTGATGGGGCGAGATAAACTTCTTGACAGCCCGATGTCTTCAAAGCGAACTGCTCCCATTACAGATAACACAGCCCAGCCTGAGGAGACCGCTCAGTCGGAGGCCGAAGAGCGAGAAGCTGCTGCCCGGACCGCCCTGGAGGTCGAAGAAAGAGCGAGGGAACTCGGAGAAGTGTTGAAAGTGCAGGCGGAGGTCCCCTCGGTGATGACTGGGGAGGAGATAATGATGGTGAAGAAGGAAAGGGCGGAGCGGGTTTCAGACAAGCCGCTGTGGCCTGATCCTTTTGCGCCAGGTAAGCGCCCCATGGATTATAAAGCTGTCCGCTTCTTCATCCCGCGGCCTCGTCGTAATAAATTACTGAACCCGCCGCCGAGCTTCTTTCCCTTAGCGGCCTGGTCCCCTTCCGCTAGGCAGAAAACGGAGAGACTCTGGCGTGAGCAACGTCGGAGGATGGACCCGGAACGGTCTAAGCGGCCTGTGCGCCCAGGCATTGATCTTATATTTATGTCCATTTTGTATGTATATGGCGTTGTATGCTCTTGCTTCTTATAACCCGAGCGGCCTCTTGCAAATAGCGAGGAGCAGATTGTGAAGTCGGGCGACCTTGAGGCCAGCCTGCCTCCATTAGTCCCCTCGATATCAACCTGCGCGACGACTTCGCAAGAAGGGCCGCAACTGTTCGAGCATCTCGAAGAGGATCTGGTAAATCTAAGGGCCCGCTTGAAGGAGGTGGAAGACCGGGAGGCCGGCATTCAGACTGCTCTGGAGGCCGAGCGAATGGCGAGGAAGAAGGCTGAAGAGGCGCTGAAGGCGCAGGTGGAGATTGACAGAAAATCCAGGACAGAAAGGGAGAACGGCCTGGAGACTCAGCTTGAGGCCGCGCGAGCTACGGTGGAGGCCGAGAAGAGAGCCAAGGTGGCGCAAGTCTCTACTCTGACCGCTCAGCTCGAGAAGGAGAAGAAAACATCGGCTAAGTTCGAGGATGACTCGAAATACTACCAGGATAAAATCCTGCGGTTAACCAGGGAAGTCGCTGCAGGCCGGCGAAGTATGAATGATGGAATGCAGGTTGTTAGCCTCCCGACTGTTGGGGCGGGCTCAAATCCTCCCCCGGTTTAGGCGGCTGATCCTATGATTGATGAGGCCACCGCAACCCCCCGCATGATTGCCGCTACGCGGGTTGAAAGGGATGTCGGGCGGCTTCATAGCACAATCAACCATCTCCATTATCATACCAGACAGATTTATTCCCTTCTGAACACCACCAGCGACCAGGTCGCGCGACTTCACAGAGAAGATGTCTCCCCTGAACACCGTCAGCCGTGACCGGCTTTTGAGAACAATTTGTATTATGAATGCGGCTTGTTGATTTGGCCTTTGTTTAAACAATGCTTCTTTTTACTTTATGTCTTTTATTTGAATAACCCGTGCGGATTCTTGTTTGGCCGCTGTGTTTGTGTTCTGTTTCTTTTGTGTTTTATCCGAACTGATTTCAGGTCGCACGATCTGTGATGTATGCTTGCTCCTGTTTCCTTTGCTTCTTTTGATTTTCTGGTGAATCTAACCATGCAGGCTATTGACCGCGCGGTTAGAAATGTATAGCCGTGGCATAGTTTTACTATTTGCAGATCGTAAAAATCTATAAGTAGGGACTCTTCGAAGTCATTTTTACGATTTCCAGATGGCGCGATCTAAGAATAAGTCGCAGCGGCCTGTTAAGGTTAAAGCCGTCCGAGCGGATGCGGCTTTAGCCTTTCATTCGGCGGACCACCCAGAGTGCCGACTCACCCAGAGCGAACTGGATGAATTCATCGCAAAACACATGGCAGGGAGTAAACTGCTCGCGCGGCTTCCTTTGTGCGACGAGCGGATTAACTCTTCCAATCCGCACCAAATAGCCGTCCCGGTCGACCACTTCGAATATGGCTTCAAATTTCCGCTGCCACTTGAAGTCATAGCCATTTTCGACCATTACGGGGTTGTACCCGGCCAACTTCCACCGAACTCCATCGCCTCCATATACAGTTTCATATCCTACCTTCGGTTCGAGCGAACCAGTTTTTCCCTTGACCTATTCAGGAAGTTCTTCTCGGTGCGGGCTGTCTCCGCCGTGGGGACTTCAACTTTCAGGGGGCACCTCTACTTTGGATGCCACAGACTGAAAATCGTCAACCTGGCGAACAAGGTCTCGGACTGGTCGGAGCGGTTCGTAATGCTCGAAGGCAACTTCGGGCTGTTGCAAACCAACCCGCAAGTTCGGGGGGAAGAGGCCTTCCAGATCCCCCAGGTTGGAAAGATCGAGATGGACACCTTCACGTTTCTTGAGAACGAGCGGTTGGACATCAATCATTACATCCCGCTGTTCTCAGAGCTAGAGGATGTCCTCCCCGAGCACAGTAAGTTCTTCTAGACCGCTTGCATATGACCGCGCGGACTGCTTTGTTTAAACTTCTTATTTTACCTTGCAGTTGCCCACATCGTCCCTGCGAACAAGCCGGTCACTCCGGCCGGCCCGGTTTTGACCCAGAGGGAGAAAAGGCAGCGGCGAAACAGGTCGCCATCATCAGAGGAAGAGGGCCCGGCGTCTCCTGATGAATATGAGCTTCTTCGTTCCTGCGGAAACCCGCCCGACCTGCAGGGCAACCCGACCGTCCTCTGGCATAGGGATGGGAGCCGCATCCGGGTATCCACTGCACTTCCCCCATGGGGAAGTGACAAAATTAACCGCCATGCGCTAGCCGCCGGGGCCGCTATGTATGGCCGAAAGACTTTGAAGAAGCTGAAGAAGACTCCGGAAGAAGAGCTTCCCCGGCTAGCGGCGCAAGCCGGCGCATGGGGGTTCGCGGCCAATCACTTCATGGCCTTGTCGTTTAGGCGGCTGGTTTCTGTCCAAAAATTTCTGGAGAAGAAGTACGAGGAGCAGGTCGCGGAGAATGCGCGGCTTCAAGAAGAGAATGCGCGGCTTCAAGAAGTCGTGGCGGTGAGTTTGACAAATGATGACGCGGCTTCTTTTGTTCAGACCGAGCAACCTAATTTATTATTTTTCTTTTCTTTTTTGCAGAAACAATATGAGATGACCAACCCGGCCTTCCAAGACGAGGTGTTGCCTCATGTGGCCCAAGGGATCAACAAAGCTTTGGGTCTTATGGAAGACCGGGGCGGTCTGTGCAAAGGATTCGGGGGTACTACCTTCTCCGACCTCTTCCCTGCCCTGAAGGTTCAACTTGATGAGATCAGCCGAAGGCAGAAGGGAAAAGCCAAGGTGGGCGAGGAGGCTGAAGCCGATGCGGGCAGGGAGATCATACTCCATCAAGGAGGTGATAGAAGTGGTGGAGCCGCTGAGGAGGTCGACGCGGATGATGATGCTGATGATGATGATGATGATGAGGACAGCTTGTCCTCTGGAACAACTAGCTCTGCTAGTAAGACCGGGCGGTCCAGTGGTAGCGATTCATCGGATTATTCTTCCACGTCAAGTGAAGGTTATTCGCCCGACGTTGATGTGGACTCGATTTCTCCTGTCAAGAAGAAGAAGAAGTTGGCAGAATAATGCCTTTGTTTTTAACTTTATTTTTGTACAATCGCCGGTCTTTTTTTTTGTTAGCCGGGCGGTTAAATTTTTGTCAAAACATTTGAAGAAATGTATAGAAATTTTACCTGTTTGATTGACCTTCTAGTATTACTTACTTGTGGCTGATGTCTTATTTCTTTTCTTTCTTTTTTACCTTTTGCCTTTTATGATCTAGCCGTGCGGTTATCCTGATCTGAGCATAAGTGATGATTTGATGATCTTGGACGATCTATATTCGAACCGTGCGATTACTCATTTAGGTCTCAGGACGTCTGATTTCTGATAATATGAACCATAACATATAGACTCATGCGACTATAATTTAGACCGGGCGGCTTCTTATCATTCAGAGATATTTTATCCTTGCCGATGTAAATAACGAATAATAACTTTGCGCGGTTTGAATTCTATCCTGGCAAGTAATACACTGCATCTTAGAGATAACTTTTGCTTTAAGAAATAGCTCAACTCGATCGATTAGAGCATAATCCGGGCGATCAGATATTTAGATCTTGAGATATCCAACTTAATTAATTGTAAAAGATAGGTAATGCCCGCCTGGTTAGAATACAACCCGAGCAATATATTCAGATCCAGAAATATCCAATTCAACAGAATGGAGGGATAGATAAACCCGACCGGTCAGAACACAATCCGAGCAATCATATAATTAGCTCCATAAATATCCAATTTATAATGGATGGATAAACCCGCCCGGTTAGAATATAATCTGGGCAGTCATATAATTATCCAGAAATACCCCAACTTATACACAATCAGACCGTTCGGTTTGAAAGTTCAGACCGCCCGATCTTAGTATCACAACCCTTTATTAGGGTAGAAGAACACCTGTACCTGTTTTAATAATATCTTCCCCGAATGGTTTTATACCAAAAAACCACAAGAGGTGAATACCTTCCTGTAGGGAAAAAGGATAATCTACAGGCTCAGATGACCAAGTGGGCAGGTGGGCCTCGGCGGCGAACATTGCTTTCCTCAAGTGGTCATAAGAGCTGTAGAAATAAAGTGAAACAAGTACAGACCCAGATGACCAAGTGGGCAGGTGGGCCTAGGCGGCGAACATTGCTTTCCTCAAGTGGTCATAAGGGTTGTAAGCGACTCGACTGCTCTCTTGCCTAGGGCTACAAGCCGAGTTGATCAATTGGGCAGGTGGGCCTAGGCGGCGAACATTGCTTTCCTCAGAGAGATCAACTCAGTTGTGGGTCCCGCTTAGGCATCGCTCGAGAGTACCTTGGAGTATTCGATAGTCACAGACTAAGATGATCAGTTGGGCAGGTGTGGTTATGCCGCGGGGGCTATACCGACATTACTTTCCTCAGAAGGATCATCAAAGCTGTAATTATATCCCCCTCGGGGCATGATAGAGCCAACATTCACCTAGACCTCCCTTGATGCAGGGGTGTGTCGGATATCAGCCGGGATCCAAGGTTCTGAAGACCACCGCACGGGAATTGGCAAGCTACCACTATACGTGTGCGAAAACTCCCCGCTACACATGATCTTCATGGTTTTACGCTAATGACTACAATCCGAGGGGGTTCGAGCAGAACTTGGCATTGTCTCCGTGGTTCAGTGAGTTTGATATATGAGAAAATGCAGAAAGGAAACATCAGACATGGAGAAGTGTCAGTATGGAGCTTCTTATTAAAATATCTCAAAAAACTGCAGGAAAGTAAAGAAGACATTTCAAGGATAGAACCGTTTGAGATCGTCGCCACTCCAGGTGCGCGGGATGTCTTCTCCTTCACTTGTTTGGAGGCGATAAGCCCCACTTTTTAATGCCTCCTTGACGATGAAAGGTCCAGCCCAATTAGGATTTAGCTTCTCGACATTACCTGTTCGGGCTGCTGCATCAACCTTTTTTAATACGACGTCGCCGACAGCAAAATGCTTTACCCTAACATTTTTGTCAAAGTACTTTGCCATCCTCCTTTTAACTTCTTCTTGCCTTATTGTTGCCTCATCCTGAAGTTCTTCGATTAGATCCAAACTATACTTGACAGCCTCGTCATTGTATTCTACCCACGCTTCTCCTCCTTCTTTTCCGTACACAACTCTTGGAGTGACCACCTCAAACTCCACAGGAACAACAGCCTCCGAGCCATGAGACAGTTTGAATGGTGTCTCCCCTGTAGCTGAAGATGGAGTAGTATGAAGAGTCCAAAGGATGGAGGGAAGTTGATCTGCCCAGTTTCCTTTCTGATTCCAAACTCTTTTCATCAGGAGCTGCTGGATTCGCCTGTTGGCTGCTTCTACCTGACCATTGGCCCTTGGATGATGTACTGAGGAAAATCGCAGGTCAATTCCAACCTGATCGCAAAATTTTATCATCTCGGGATTATTGAATTGTGGACCATTATCAGTGACAATTGCCAGCGGAATTCCGTGTCGGCAAACTATTTCTCCCCAGATGAAGTTTCTGATGATTTGGGTAGTAGTTCTTGCCAGTGCCTTAGCCTCGATCCACTTACTGAAGTAGTCAATCATCACTATGATAAAGCGGCGCTGACCGCTAGCCATTGGAAAGGGTCCGATGAGATCCATCCCCCAAACTGCAAAGGGCCAGGGTGCAGTTATTGACCTAAGCGACTGAGCGGGCAGATGCTGAAGAGGAGCGAACTTTTGGCACTGCACACACCGCTTGGCAAATGCTTCAGCATCCTTTCTCATAGTTGGCCAAAAATATCCTTGCCGCAGGATCCTTTTTTCTAAGGTTTTTGCCCCTGAATGGCTACCACATTCCCCAGAATGAACTTCCTGAAGTACGATAGGGATCTCTTCTTCTGAAACACATCGTGCTGAGGGGGAAATCAAAGTTTTTCTGTAGAGAACTCCTGCTATTAGATAATAATATGCCGCCTTCCTTTTGAATCTTCTCCGATCTTTGATGGGATGGTGGAACTCCCCCTTTGATAGGAATAACTCGTAAGGATCCTTCCATGAAGGATTATGATAATTTTGCATGAGTTCTGCCTCATCAATTGCCGGATGAAAGAGTTCAAAGGTCACTCCCCCTGATGGAAGACCGAACTTCGACAATTCATCTGCCTCCTCATTTTGCGTTCTTGGGATGTGCTCGATAATAAATGACTTGAATCTTCCGATTTCCTTTTTGGCTAATAGCAGATATTTTCGCAGAATCGGCTCCCTTGTCTCATAATTTCCCAAGACCTGGGAGGACATCACCAGTGAATCGGTTCTAACATGTACATATTCTATGCCCAACTCCTTCGCAAGCCTTAGCCCAGCCAGAAGTGCTTCATATTCTGCCTGGTTATTTGTAACTGGAAAGAAGAACTTGATAGCTTGCTCCAGCTTGATGCCATTTGGGCTGATCAACACTACTCCGGCTCCCACGGAGTTTTTGCCAGAAGCCCCATCCATATAAATGATCCAAGCCAGAGGAGATCGTACCACCTGTTCAGGACTAAGCTCTGTTGTATCTACCAGGAAGTCTGCCAAGATTTGCGCTTTGATTGCTGTTCGGGGGATGTACGATATCTCAAATTCACTTAGTTCAATAGTCCATTTTGCCAACCTCCCTGAATGATCTGGCTTTTCAAGAATATTTTTTAAAGGATGATCTGTAATAACTTGGACGGAATTAGCCTGAAAATAAGGGCGAAGCCTTCGCGCAGACATAACCAAAGCCAAGGCCAGTTTCTCCAGGATTGAATATCTAGTTTCTGCATCCTTAAGGATGTGGCTGACATAGTATATTGGAAACTGCCTCCTCTTTTCTTCCCGAATGAGGACGGAACTCACCGCTTCTGGTCTGACTCCCAGATATAAGAATAGCTTTTCTCCCTCACGGGGACTTTGGAGTAGTGGAGTCGAAGTTAACTGTCCCTTCAGCTGCTCGAAAGCCTTGTTACACTCCTCGCTCCATTAGAACTTTGATCCCCCTCGCAATGTTTTAAAGAATGGGGCACTTTTATCTCCGGATCTGGAGATAAACCTGCTCAATCCTGCCAATCTCCCCCCAAGTTGTTGAACTTCTTTAGTATTTCGAGGAGGGGTCATATCAAGGATGGCCTTCACCTTATCTGGATTTGGTGCAAGGCCATCAGGAGTTAAGAGATGCCCAAGAAATTTTCCTTTGCTTGCCCCGAACACACATTTCAATGGGTTTAATTTTAACTTGAACCTCCGTAGAGTAGCGAACGTCTCTACGAGGTCTTTCAAGTGCAATGAGAATGTTTTACTTTTGAGAAGAAGATCATCAACGTAAACTTCGAGATTCCTGCCCTTTTGATGTTTAAAGACGGTATCCATCATTCTTTGGTATGTTGCACCCGCGTTTTTAAGACCGAAGGGCATTACGAGATAGCAGTAACACCCATCGTTTGTGATAAATGAGGTATGCGGGATGTCAGGTTTGTGCATTTTAATTTGATGGTACCCGGAGAAGGCATCGAGGAAACTCATAAAACCATACCCAACCGCAGAATCAACTAAGACATCTATCCGAGGCAAAGGGTAACAATCTTTAGGGCACGCTTTATTAAGTTTGGTGAAGTCTACGCACATGCGCCACTTCCCATAAGATTTCTTAACCATTACAACATTCGACATCCACGTGGGATATTGAATCTCAGAAATGAAACCCGCTTTTAGGAGTTTGGAAACCTCCTCTCTGATCGGCAACGCCAGCTTGGTCGTCACTTCTCTCTTCTTTTGCTGGACGGGCTTGAACTCAGGAGATACGTTTAGATGATGACAAGCCACGTCTGGACCCACTCCTGGCATATCCTCCGCTGACCAAGCGAAGATATCCAGATTCCCCAACAGACAGGAGATTAGCTCCACTTTCTCCTCTTCTGGCAACTCAGCGTTGATGACTAGCTTCTTTTCTGCCCCCTCAGCAATAGGAACTTCTTGGGTCGCTTGGGCAGGTTCCAAGTGAGCCCCTTCTCGATCTTTTCCTTCCTCGGCGGCCTTTGGAGACTCAGCAACCTCCAAAACCTCATCCATGATTTTGGGAAGTGGAGCGTCGGTGACCATGTTGACAGTTCGGACGTAGCACTCCCGAGCTACCTTTGGGTTGCTTCTGACCCGATACTGTTTTCCTTCAGCAGCGAACTTGAGGGCAAGGTGAAAAGTGGACACTATTGCTCTATACGCATTGAGAATCGGCCTCCCGAAGATAGCACAGTAGTTGCTTGGGGCATCTACTACCACAAAATTGATCAACTTTATCACCCCTCCAAGAGAGACCAGGAGCTTCACTGAACCCTCTACTTCCTTCTTCTCCCCAGAAAAACCGTAGAGGGGCCCATCGGTGGAAAGTAGATGCTTTCCGGTCTTCAAGGCCTCGAAAGTCGGGCAGAAAAGGAGATTGACGGAGCTGCCGGTATCAATTAGAATCTTGTGGACTGTATAGTTTTCGATGATGGCCTTGATAACCACTGCATCATCGAAAGGATTAGCATTGGGGGGAAGGTCTTCCTGACCAAACATGACAATAGTGCTTTCGGGAGGAGAACTTGTAGTGGCTGCCACTTCCTGCTTTAGAACTCTCGCAATGCTGGATTTGCGAGATGATTCCGCTCCAGCTCCCCCATGGATACAATAGATGTCCCCTAAGGGGCCCACATCATTGACTTCGATGCATTCGGTAGAAGGATGGATGTCACCATAGCAGCCGGCGTCCTCGACGTCGTCGCATTCCCAGGTCACTTCTACTGTTTCCTTCTCCTTTTTCTTCTCGGTAGTTAGCTCAGCAGTTTTATCTTTACGAACTAGACCCTGGAGCTTTCCTTCTCCCAGGAGTCTTTCTATAAGCAGACGAAGAGCTCGACAGTCTTCAGTTAGATGTCCCCCCTCTTTATGATATTCACAATAAAGGTTCGGATTTCGATTGCGAATATCTGACTTCAGAGGAGCAGGCCTTTTGAAATCTGGCCTCTTTTGCAGAATCTGGACTACTTCGTCCATGGTGACGTTTAGGGGAGTGAATGACTCTTGCGAATCATCGTATTGAGTTGATGGAATAACTGGAGGTGGCTGCGCGGCATACTGTTGCAAATATACCGGCATGATTTGCGGAAAGGGAGCAGATGGAGCGGGGGCGACGGCCAACGGTGGTTTCTGATCTTGAAACCGCTGATGGCCCATAAATGGTTGCTTATTTTTGTAGTTCCTTCCCCTTTGGGAACGGGGTTCAAAGTGGGACTGATTCGATGGTGGATGACGGAAGGACGGATTTGATGGCTCCTTGTCGCTTACCAGCTTTGCGACGTAGTCTGGATTGCTCTTCTCTCCTCTGATAAACATATTTGCCAAACTTATCATTTCCTGATAAGTCTTAGGCTCCCTTATATTTGCTTCGAACTTTAGGGGGCCCTCTCTTAGGCCATGGATGAGGGCAACCCTATATAGCTCCGGGTCCACATTTTGGACTTCCATGATCTCTTTCTGGAATCGATCCACAAAACGAGCCCATGTCTCGCCTTCCCGTTGTTTTATATCGAAAAGGGCCGTCGGGCCGCTCTTTCTCTTCCTTGAGGTGGAGAATCTCAGCAGGAATTCTCTTCGCAGCTCCGCGAAACAACGGATCGAACTGGGGTGCAAACCGTAAAACCATTCCCTCGCTTGTCCTTCAAAGGAGGTTACAAGAAGCTTGCACTTGGTTGCATCAGTTAAGGTTCTGAGAGCAATGGCTGACTCGAAAGCTTGTAAATGAACCGTGGGATCAGTCTCCCCATTGAAAGCTGGCAGGCGAGGCTCCCTGAAATTATTAGGGGCAGGCTCCCCTCTGATTTCGTCCACAAAGGGAGAAGTTTCTTCCATGTCTTCATACAGAGGAGCAGGGTAATAAGCCGCCGGAGCAGCGGCTATTCGCGGACAGGCCGCCTGATAAGAAGACCGGGCAGCAGCTTCTGGCGGGTAGGAGTGATGAATAAGAACTTCAGGCGGGTAGGAGAGACGGGCCGCGCCCTCCTGCGGGTAGGAAAGGTGGGCAGCGTGAGAAGTCGCCCCCTAGAAGTCGAGGACTCGAGCTGGCATGTTGTGCGCGGCTTCCTGATAGAAGTTTTTCCTAGCCGCAGGGTCTTCTTGATGGAGCTGGAAATTAGCGGCTTGCGGTAGCGAGTAAGGAGGAGGTCGAGGAAGGACCGGGGTCACCACCTGATTAGCCGCGGCTTGTTGCGGAACTAGTCGCTCAGTTAGCATTGCTAAAGTCTGACTGATCGCTTCAAGTCGCTGATCAGTGGCCCTCTGAGCCCGCTCGGCTTCTCTCCTTGATTGCTCCAGGGCTTCCCATAAAGAGTCCTCGCTATGATCGGAGCGGTCTCCAAGGGGGAACTGACGGTCTGACATCGTGGCGAAAAGGATTTCACCGACAATCCGCGATATGAAGGTCGCGTGTTTCTGTTGAGTGCGAGATCGCACCTCCGAGGGAAACCGGAGGCTGCGGGTTGCCAGTTACTTTTTGTGTAGAAGAATGAGACCGCTAGCAGCGTTCAAGGCCAGACTTCGCCCGCCGCGGCAAATGCCACTTCTGCGACGGGCTTTCCTTTGATTAGAAAGAAGTGGTTACAGCGGGCTGCAAGTGCAGGAAAAGAGAAGCCGGCCGGTCAGACAGTCCGCAAGACGTGAAACTCGAGACCGCAGCTCAAACAAGCGAGCTCTTGGATTCGAGAGTGCCTGCCTTGTGAACAGTGCCGCCCCCTATTTATAGGCTTGGGGGCTTGCCCGAATAGGCAGGGATAGAATAACCACCTGCCCGGGTACAGGAGAAACGGGCAGGCGGTGACGGGATGCACAAAGAAGAAAAAAGAAAGAAGCTGCGCGGCTTGGCGGCTTGCTTTTCCGACCTGTCTGACCTGAGGCTGAAGATACCGGGACCAAGTCAATGATTCAGACCGAGCAGTCTCTGGCTTGAGACCGAGCGGTCTCTGGCTTGAGACCGCGGTCTGTCTTCTGGACATGGCTTGGCTGATCTTCATAAGGTAACCCAGGTAGTCTCTGATCTGAAACTGCGGCTTGTTCTCCGGGTTTGAATCTTGAATCTCTATGGCGCAACCCGCGCGGTCTCCTTCCTGAGACCGCGGATAGCCTTCTTACTTTGGCCCTTGACGACCTTCACTCTTGGGGGCGGTCCGAAAATGACATCAGACCACCCGGCCTGGTTTACCTTGAGCTGAGAGCCACTGATCCTAGAACCCAGCGGCCTGACCCAGCAGTTCGCCCGGTCCGAGAATGATCCAACCCGAGAAGAAGTTTTCCGGGTAAACAGTATACACTGATCCAAAGCTTGGTAAATCCCTAGATGAAATCAGAGGGAAGGATCAATATGAGTTTGAAGCATCTTAAAGAGAGATAGAAGAAAAGTAAAGGTTGTTTATTAAAAGGCTAAAGAAGGACAAGGATGTTATAGAAAAGGAACAACTAAAGGGGGCAATCAAAATCCCAAGCACACTCTTTGATTCTACAAAGTCTGCTGCATCATTTCCTCAAGCAAAACTTCTTGAAAATAGAGGGCAACTTCATAAAGGAGAATTTGGATGTGATCTGGATGAAACAGAGCAGCCATTCCAAAACGAAAGAAAGATTGTATTCAAGACTGCTCCAACTTATGATAATCCACAGTCAACATTCATTATACCAGACCCTGATGCTTCATAAAGGAGAATTTGGATGTGATCTGGATGAAACAGAGCAGCCATTCCAAAACAAAAGAAAGATTGTATTCAAGACTGCTCCAACTTATGATAATCCACAGTCAACATTCATTATACCAGACCCTGATGCAGAAGAACTAGATCTAGAAGAAATCAACTTGATGACAACTAAAGTCTTTGGTCTGGGTTTGAAACTTAAAGATGTCTATTCTGAAGCAGATACTGATCTGGAAAAGCTCTTCAAGAGACATGAAAGAATTCAAAAGAATCTAGAGAAAGCCACCCTAGAAAACTTCAAGTATGTGGAGAGGAAATTCAGGAAGGTCTATGATGCCTTATTTACTTTTCTTAAAGGAAGGAAGTAAATCATTTCTTGGGTAACTAACTCTGATAAACATCTATTTATATTAATCAGAATTTTTTAGTTTGCCATTGTGCTGTTGTATATGTGTATGATACATTTGTATGATTATACTCTAATTTTCATGTATGTATGACTGAAATCACTTAAACAAATTGTAAAATTTGTTGAGATAAATAGGGGGAGATTATTTGGAAAAATACCCTTTGATTTATCTAAACAAATTATATAAAAGTGATTTCATTAGTTATGATGAATTACCCACATTGTATAGAAATGGTAATTTGGTCATTAGATGTCCTAGGATATCTCACTCACATTAGAGTGTCAAGACCAGGTCAAAATAAGCACAAAATATAGCTGCGATAAACTTGTGTTGAATAGACGTCGACGCAACTTCAACTGGAAGTCGACGCAACGTTGACTGAAAGTCGAAGTAACTCAGGTTGTTTGTCAAAGTATCAAGTGAAGTCGATGCAACGTCAATTTCAATTCGACGTAGAAGACGAAGTTCAAATCCAAGTCTTCAACTCGACGGATACGTCGATAAGAACTCGATGCAATGTCGACATCTGAGTTTAGTCAGAGCTAAGAAGGAATTCGAAGTTGTTTCTATAAGAACTCAGAGGTGCGTCGATATGAAGGATAATGAACTCGACGCAGCGTCGAATACAGATAGAAAAGGAAGGTTTTCTGCTATCCTTTCTGATGCTTTTACAGATGATCTACGAGGCTAAAATTTATTCTCCAACGATTTGTTTATTGCCAAGAATGGAATGAAGTATTTCAGAGATATAACAAAGACATTCTTGGAAATTATTCAAATTAGACTTGATGGTTCGGGAACAGAAATAGAAAGAAAAATTTATTGACATTCCTTCTAAGGTGAGACCAGAAGAAGAAAGAAATTCAAAAACTAATGGTCAGAGAATAAATATGTTGAGGAAGAAAGATAACAAAACAAATTTAGTGATTCTTCTCCCTCTCCTTCTTCATCATCCTAAAGTTTTCCCTCTGAACAAGAAAAGGAGAACAAGAACATCTCTGTACAAATATACAAGGCTGCTGCTTCTTCTTCTTAATCTCACAGCAGCAAGAAAACAGGAGTACAGAGATTGACAGGATCACAAGCTACTAACCCTTGCATTCTTCTCAATCATAAGCAAGGGTTCATCATATACAGATCCTGAAGAATACCAAAATACAGCATCCAGTGTGATAGCTGTTATAACATTCATACAGCAGAATCCCAGTGTTCTTGATCTCTCTTCTTTCCTATGTTCTTATTCAGTAATTGTAAAAGAGTCCTAAAAATCCCTCTCCAAGGGATTTATTTGGTTCTAAGAGTCTCCTTATCAAAAGACTCAGTGGTTCTAAGAGTCTCATTATCAAAAGACTCAATGGTTCTGAGAGTCTCCTTGTCAAAAGACTCAGTGCTGGTTTGGGAGTGTCTCCTTATCAAAAGACTCAGGCACATTTAGTGCAATCCTACCAAGGTGGTAGAAGAGTGGACTACCCACATTTTGGGAAACCACTATAAAAATTATGCCTCTTCTGCGTTGTTTTGTTTGTGTTGTCCGAGTTTACTGTTTTCTATTTTATATTTCATGTGCCTACTTTATTCTGTTTTGGTGTTGATGAATGCATAGTACTTAGTAGTTTTATTGTGTGTGCATAATTAGTGTAAAAGGTTTTAAAACTCTATTCACCCCCCCCCCCCCCCTCTAGAGAATACTCAGAGGCACACTGTGCACTTTCAGAGTAGTTTATGAAACATTTTATACCAATTTTTAATATCTAACTTGTGATGCTAGTATAGTGTGCAACATGGCCAGACCCATATAATGGTTATTATATGTTAGGTATTACACCATGTAGTTGAGGTAATGACATGAATATCAGTATTGGTTTTATAATATTGAGTATTATCAAAATTACGGGATAGATTCCCCATATTAGGATGCTAACAGTGCGATTGCGTATAAGAATGTGAAATCACGTGATTTGACGATATAGTTTATGATGCTACCATTGTTATGTCAGGATGGGCATGAATATCCGTGTTTGCATGCAATGATTAGATGTTTTTATGGTCTTGCAAAACCCTACGTCATTGTTACGTGCATTTTATATAGCATTTTCCACCTTGTGATTCTTAGTGTTTTCATCTATTTTGTGTTGTAAATGCTTGATTAATGCTCATATTGTATCTATCGGTATTTCTGGACTATATGGATGAATTTCTTATACATGTGTGGACTTTTCGTGCGATTCTGGGGATACTATGTCAAATTTATCTCACGCACGCCCGTGCGGAATTTCCTCATGCGTGTGCGCTTCCTTCCCCCTTGACGTGCACAAATTGTGTCGACTTGAATGTGGGCGTGTCGACCTAAAGTTGGGCGTGCAGTATTTTTGCATGCCCATTCGCGCACGTGCAATTGCACATGAGTGGTCATTTTGTGTTTCCAACACTAATCTCGGCGATCCAAATTTGGGCGTGCGATATTTCTGCACGCCCGTGCGCACGCGTATAAACGCGCATGCGTATTTTGGTACCCATGCATTTCTCTCCTCGTTTACTCTATGCACATGTGTGCGCTTTGCGTTGTATACCCGTGCACCCTATTTTCTTTATATATGATGCTCATGATTTCAGTCGAATCAACCGACAGGAAGCACCATTTTCCATACTTTTCCGCTTCATTGGTCAAAGGTTCATCCCCTAAGCTTTCCCCATCAACCAGTAGCTTCAAGGTGAAGATTTATGCATCCTTCTGTTGGATCGGTCGGCGCCCTTAGAGCGGGGGGGAATAAGGGTTTTCAAAAACTTTATATTTTATTTAGAAAACTTTAGAATATTGCAATATTAAAACAAGAAGACAAGTAAAACAAAAAGAGAGACAAGCTTTATTGATATTAAATTAGCATTACAAAACTTGATCTCAATGTCGCTAGAGATCGGAGGCGAATAATAAAAGCTCTTTTTGTTTTCTATCCCGACTCGCTTCCCCACAAACCGGTGGCCCTAGCCTCCTCCTTCCCGGATTCGGCCTCAAGCCGCTCTAGCCAATCCTTCCCCGGATGTGGCCTCAAGCACCCCCTAGACCTAACCTAGATCTAGTCGCCAACACGAGGCGATTTTCAGCCCTAAGTCCTACCCCAGACCTAGTCGCCAACACGAGGCGATTTCACTACCGTTTACAAAGAAAGACAAATAAAATAATAAAAACTTCCCTTAAGATGAACTTCTGAATATGGAGGCGAAGATCCGCTGTAGAATCAGCGTTTGTCGAAGCGGACTTCGTTTGGCTTCGGCGTGATGGAATCCTCCTTTAGAAGTTGGCAGAGCTTCGTCGGGACCTCAAATTTCGGCCAAGATAGGCCTCTAGAATTCTAATACTCTCTCTCTGAGGTGTATGCAATTGGTGTACGAAAACAAGAAGAGAGGGGGTCCTTTTATAGCCCAAGCGCTACCGCCGGCGCTAGCTCGGATTAAGAAACAATTTGCGCGGCAGAATCTTCCATCCGCCGCAACCTATTGCTCCATGCCTCTTGTGCTCCATGCTACCGCCAGTGCTAGTAGCTACCGCCGGCGCTATCCCTGATTAAGAAACTTCTTGCGCGGCAGAATCTCTAATCTGCGGCAACGAGGCTTTCATTCCTTCTGAGTTCACCGATACCGCCGGCGTTATCCGCTACCGCCAGGCATTAGCGCCTTCCATAACAGCTCCCGGAAATGCGCTCATCAACGCTAGCGCCCGGCGCTAGTTGCTACCGCCGGTGCTAGTGAGCCTCTTCGAATTTTGGCCTCAATTTTGGGGGCAGTCATCATGTGTACTCCTTGAGTCATGTGGACCTAGTAAACCTGCACACTTGAACACACAAGATCAAATACACATAGGATTTGTTATTCTCAAACCTAGGAGATGTGGAAGACCATGTTCCAACAAACTCCCCCTTTTGATAATAACAAATCCATTAATGATAAATCAAAGCATTAATAGATAAGCATGATGAAACTATACTTGTGTGTGTGTGAGAGTGATGACTTAGGATAATAATTGATTCTAGCATGTTAGACTTGCTCCCCCTAAATACATGCTCCCCCTAAGTGAATGCTCCCCTAATATATATGTTATCAACTTAATCAATCATGTTGGGTTTGCATTTTGAGAGCGGATTATATATTTATCATGTTAGTTCTCCCTCTTTTGCATTTTATCATGTTAGTTCTCCCCCTTTGTTATTAGCAAAAGTGGGTAGGGAGACAAAGCACTAAAAATGTGTAAATAAAAGATAAGGCATGATCGAGCTTTTTAGGTAAATGATAAGGAGATTTAGAATTGTATTTTATTGAAATAGATCAGAGTTATTACAAAATTTCAGAGTTTTTAGCATAAAAGATTTTTGAAGTAACCAATAAAAAGTGTTTCCAAGGAAATCTATCACTTAATGAAAGATAGGAATTTTTAAGAATAAGTGATGATGCAAATAATACAAGATATGAAATAAGCATGAAAGCGCAAGGTAAAAAACACTTATATGGTTAAGATGCGGAAGACTTATAGCAAATAGTAATGATAATCCAAAAAATATGAGGTAAAGATCACACAAAGTGATGTTTTTGGAAATCATTGTGCAGTTTTAAATTTTAGAATAACCAAGCTTGAAATAATGTTTATCAAAAAGAGATGACCACAATGTTACTTTAATTCTTAAGTTCAAAAACATACAAAAACATTGTAGAACACATGCTAGGTTATCTAGTGCATTTCAGAAAGAAAAAGTAATATAGAATTAGCATTAGGATCCAATACTCATGAGAAGAAGTGTTATGGAAGATAATGATGTGCTCATAAGTGTAAATTTGAGGATAGTAAACAAATGTTTTAATCAAAAAATACAAGTAATATGTAAAGTAAGAAGCACAATAAAACACAAATAAGATTACTTCCACACACTTTAATGCACAAAAAAATGTACAACTACCAAGGTGCTTTGCACACACAATGCTCATCAAGACTTATCAAGGTGCAAAGTAGTGCTTCGGGGATCACATATTTTATTTTGAATTTTGAGACTTGTGATCCGGTGTACTTAAGAGAAAGTGGTTTTTCTTATTTTTGAAAGAAAAAGTTGATTTGCACAAGACACTTTATTATTCTTTCCAAGGTGCTCAACCTCACAATGCTCATTAAGACTTATCAGGAGGTTCAAGTAGTGCTTGGTGGAGTTATCTTTGTCATTTATTTTATAATTTTGTTTTGTACAAAGTTCTCCGAATACACTTGTTTTGCAAATCAATAGATTTTATGAGAAAAAATATAACCACTTTTCTTAATGTTTAAGAGTGCAAAAGAAGGAGTGTAGGTAAGATACTTGTGCAATTTTAATTTATTTGTACTAATACAAAACATACACA